>JANBPO010009603.1:26276099-27774457 GCA_024336825.1 Amorphophallus titanum | reverse complement strand
TGCCAATAGAATGCTCCTCCACGGCATCAAGACCCGCCTAAAATAGGCGGGTGACTCGTGGGTGGACTCCATCCCGAGCATTTTATGGGCACACCGGACCACCGCCAGGGCTGCCGTCGGCGAAACACCCTTCCATCTGGTGTACGGAGTAGAGGCTATCATATCGATTGAGATATCTAACCTGTCACTACGAGTTGGACACTTCGATGAGGCCAGGAACAACCAAGCGATGAGAGAGAATCTGGACTTGCTCGAAGAAGACAGAGAGCACGCCCAGACGAGACTCATGGCCTACCAACAAAAATTGGCTCAGTACTATAATGTTCGCGTCAAGGAACGCCACTTCCTTCCCGGAGACCTGGTGCTACGACGAGCCAGTGTGGTGGATCCCAGGGCAGCCATGTGGAAGCTCGCGTCAAACTGGGAAGGTCCGTACAGGGTGACAGAAGTGCTCGGCAAAGGAGCATACAAACTGGCAACACTAGAGGGATGAGAGATACCAAGGACGTAGAATTCTGTAAATCTCAAAAGATTTTACCAATAAAATTCTGTTCACAAAGCACGTCCTCGCCAGTGGACCAGAAGCATGGCCAACTGCAGCTTAAGTATGGTAACCTACGGGTTCCCAAGAGGTGGGCACCGCTCCCCTTAGAAATGACGTGGTAACCTATGGGTTTCTAAGAGGTGAGCACCGCTCTCCTCGACGTGGTAACCTACGGGTTCCCAAGAGGCAAGCATCGCTCCCCTCGAAAATGACGTGGTAACCTATGGTTTCCCAAGAGGTGAGCACCACTCCCCTTGAAAATGACATGGTAACCTACGGTTTCCCAAGAGGCGAGCACCACTCCCCTCGAAAACAAGGTAGTAACCTACGGATAGGGCTGTCAATGGGCCAGGCCGACCCGACAGTGTAACGACCCAGGATCCGAGTACCGGAAAGGAACCGGTGCGACTCGAATCTCGATCCGTCTCCCACGAGCCCGAAGACTCGGAAGGGAAGAAAGGATGGTGTGAGGTTGTGTAAGAAGCTAAAGTAACTGCAGGAATAGCACAATATACAATAAAATGATAATACAGAAATTAAATAAATAACTGCTACAAGGTCCAGTACATCTCATGTCCAAAATAAAGTACAGTCAACAGAAAGAAAAGTACAAGTACACGGGGCATACCCCGGCTCTAGCAACTGGCACTAACCTCGGCTACTGGAACCGCGCTGCTTGATGAGCTGACTGGCCTGGATTTGATCCACGGTCCAGTATAGACTGAGCTTCTCTTCAGTCACTCTCTCTTTCTTTGATCTCCCTCTTCTTCTATTCCTTCTTCTTCTTCTACCTTGGCTCTCTGCTGCTCTCTCTTTATTTTTCTCTACTGAACTCTCCTTTTTCTTTTTCTCTGCTCTGCACTTCTTCTTCTTCTTCTTCTGGATCTCAGATGTCTTCTCTTCGCTCTCTGTCTTCTAGGGATCTTCAAAAGGATTCTTAATGAATTGCAGAAGGGATGTCCTTTTATATACATCTTCACTCTGAGGACGCCCTTGGCGTGTGGAGAGCTTGTGCCCCCTTCTCTAAGAAATCCACGTGTCAGCTTCCAGGGCTCTAGGATCATGTGCCAGCCATATCCTCATCGAATGAAGACCTGTCACAGAATAGAAACATTAGTTTAGTTAACAATACACAGAATAGAAAAAGATGCATGGGGTATGCACAGAGTATGTTAAGTACTAGTAGACTGACTACTAAGGAATCTGCACGGACTTAGCTAGCTTAGCTACAGTGTCTACACCAACTGCAACATGCAATGAGCCAAAATATGCACAGGGTATGACATATGCTCGGACTAGCAATGCTAGTATAACCGTGTATGCTCGGACATACACTGACCTGCAATGGTGCACACACAGACAATAATGCAAGACTAACAATATGATGCATGGACTTGATAGCAGGTAGTAGGCTTTGTGTAGCCAGGCAAAACATGCACGGATGCATGTTTCATGAAGCAAGGCCAAAACATGCACGAATGCATGTTCTGAGAAGTAGAGCAAAACATGCACGGATGCATGTTCTGTGAAGCTGACTCAAAATGTACAAGGATGTAGTTTCCAGGAAACATGCACGGACTTAAACATAAGTTGCACTCAGAAAGAAATATGCACGGATGCAGGTTTTGAGAATGCAGTTAAAACATGCATGGATGCAGGTTTTAAGAAAATAGTTAAAACATGCACAGATGCAGGTTTTAAGAAAATAGTTAAAACATGCACGGATGTAGGTTTTAAGAAAACATGCACGGATGCAGGTTTTAAGAAAATAGTTAAAACATGCACGGATGCAGGTTTTAAGAAAACAGTTAAAACATGCACGAATGCAGGTTTTAAGAAAACATGCACGGATGCAGGTTTTGCGAAATGCTATCAAAAACATGCACGAGGTTTATTGTGCACGGACATGGTGAAGGCGTGCACGGACTTGGCTTCTGTAACAACAAAAGTAAGTATAGTTCATGCACAGACTTCGTGTAGCCATAATAGAAACTTTGCACGGACTCTATGGAAGACATGCATGGACTCTAGGGACTGCACGGACTTCAACTCAACCTCAATGCAAATATGCATGGACATTGTTTTACTTCTGCAAGGGAAAGATGCATGGACTTTCGAATGCTCGGACCTTTCATGGACTTCCATGGAGACACTATACATGCACAGACTTAGCGTAAAAACATGCATGGACTTTATATGCAGTGGACTATTCATCCACAGACTTGGACAACGCATGCACGAACTATGTTCAACACCTCCACGGACTTGGAAGAGTGTGCACGGACTAATGTTCTTGGCCAAGGCCAGAACATACATGGACTCAAGTGTACGGACTTAGAATGCAGGACGAATGTCTGCACGGACTTCAGACATGCATGGAACATGCACGGACCTTAGTTCGTGCCTTAGACAGATGTGCACGGACTCTAAGTCAAAAGGAAATGCAAGATGTGCACTATTCATGCACGGACCTCATGTACAGCATAACATACTCAGTCTACAAATGGCTAAGGTCAGAAGTACATTGACCTTGCAATAGTGTATGTTCTGACTTAGACTGAGCCCAAGACTCTACATGCAAGGACTGCTACAGTAGTTGCTATGACCATGCACCGACTTAGCCTAGAAGATGTGCAACATGCTCAGACTTGCATTGACATATACACTGACTCTAAGTGTATGCTAAGACATGTATGGACTTGTCAGGTGACACACAGACCTAAACATGCACGGACTTGGACAATGCGGACCTCTTATATGCACTAACAGACCTCCTATATGCAATGACTATGCACAGACTTGCAGTAACAAATGCAACAGGCAGGATAGTGAATGAAGCATACCAAGCATACCAAGCATAGCACTAAACATGCATAATAGTTTCCTAATGATCACTCAATTAAGCACTAATGTAGGAACAAATGTGGTGACTCAAGAAGTTGCTATCATCAAAACTGACTCAAGAAGTTGCTATCATCAAAACAATACTCTATTATCAAAGCCCATGGGGCATGACAATCTCCCCCTTTTTGATGATGGCAACACACAATGAGTCACACTGACTCGTCAAATAATTCTCCCCTTTTGGCATGATCAAAAAGGAGATGGTTGGCGAGAAAGATAAAATAATGTATGAGATAGATTTCCCCCTTTGATTGCTTCCCTATTGAATGAAAATCCTCCCCCGTTGACATAAGCATGTGATCTTGAAGAACCAGGAACTCCCCCTGTGAGCATGAGTAAAAATAAGAATGCAAGTGCAAAATGTATCTACAAGGATGAGCTCTGGTTGTCCAATGAATCAAATTTGGAATCTGTGAACACAGGAATTCTAAATCAATATTGGTTGTGGCACCTCACATTTGAATGGTCAAAACAATGCAGGTGGAATGCCCACAGCACATTCTATTCTATTTTTTAAGATTTTTCTCATTTGCTTGTTTTCTTGTGGGGCTAGATGGGCCAATCTGAGAACTCCAAGTGGTCGATTGGTAAGGACCCCTCCCTCATGGTTGGGGGGGTGTACCTGGTTCACATTTAATTCTCGATGGATGTGGGCTTGAGGTTTGCTAGCCTTGGGTGAAAAGGATGCGTTGAGTTGGGCATCTGCTGGGTTGGAACCCAGGTCTTTCACTCTCTATGTAGACCTAAGTACCACTGCGCTAGGCTCCCTGCCATTAAAAACATGAATGGGGCCCATCTATTCTCGGCCAACCATGGTTTGGCTGGGATTGGCCTAAACTGGGCAGGATAATGTCTGGATCAGCCAGCCCAGGGCCAACCCATCCTGGGCCTCGGATCCTTAATGAATTTCCTGGGTTGTCATTTGCCTTGTGAGAACCAGAGGAATAGTTCTAGAGATGACAGGAGGCAGCAGAGAGGGAGTTATGAAGGTTCTCTTCAAATCAACTGTAACGCATTGCATATCTTCTATCAAAGATGTATGGTATTTCTGTAATATGGGTTCAGAAAACATGAACCATCTCATCTAGCATTATCAATGGATTGATTATTAATTTGCAAATTCTTCTCCCTTCGGTGTGGTAGTTCTCTTTTTGATCTGGCAAAACCATTGCCCAGAGATAGTAGGATATGCTGTGTCATCTTGCCCTACTGTATATTAGGAGATGGAGATCTTTCCTAAGATGAGCTTTCTGCTATTCTCTTTTTGTAATTTTGAGATAGTGTAAGTGCGTCCTATGTTATGTCATTGTATCCAAAACTTTATTAAAAACATGCACCCACTTGTATTTCTATATCCAGTTTATTGCAGTCTGCAGACCAATTGCCAAAACTTCTCGTCATGTTTGCCATCAAGTCAATGTACATGTATGCTGTTGTGTATCCAGTACGGATTTTCTTCCTTTTTGTTTGTTTTTACTTTTTGTAGTATTCTTTCTTATGTATTTATCTCTGTGTTTTCACTTGGACAGGAAAGTTAGACACCGGAATGTTGTACAGTTTATTGGAGCATGCACCAGGCCTTCTAACTTATGCATTGTTACAGGTACTATAATGGGCTAGTGAATTTTGAAAAGCATTGCATAACTCTTCTGTCAGTATATGAATATGTCATTGCAGATGCATTGATGAATAATTTACTTTAATATGTTTCATATTCACTTTTAGAGTTCATGTCTGGAGGGAGCGTATATGACTTTCTTCACAAACAAAAAGGCATGTTTAAACTGCCAGCATTACTCAGAGTAGCGATTGATGTTTCCAAGGGGATGAACTATTTGCACCAGAATAACATTATCCACAGGGACCTGAAAGCTGCCAACCTTCTAATGGATGAAAATGAGGTAAAAAGAAACTCTCCAGGATTTTTTATTTCAATGGTGTGCATTACATGTGACCTATGACAACAAGAGGGGCAATGTTTGAGCTTTCATGACCCATACTCCATAGCATATTCGAAACACTCTTTGTGTGGAACATTATTCACATCATGACATTGCATGTGTTTTTACCGTTATGTTGTTGTATTCAGTTCCCTTTTGCCATCAGTTGCTTATAACACTTTACCAGTGTCCCTTGGGGCTGGGAGAGTTGGATAACCACTCTGTGGGCCACTTGGACAAGAATGCAGGTGGGTACCAACCTGGGTTCACGTGGGTTCCAACCTCAGACTTTGTCAATCCGGGGGAAGGGGGGTAGGGGACATTGTCCAAGAGATGTTTAGCTTGCCCAGTTGCCCATGGTTCAGGCTACCAGTGATTTAGGCTTCAAGGTGGGTGGGTGGGTTTCCTCCTGGTGCTAAAAAAATTATTTACCATTTTACCCAAAATTTTGCATATGCGCTGAAGATGTTTACTGAATTTTGATCTGATGGGTAGCAAAGCATGTCTGGAACTTTGTTCCATACTTGTTCATTGAATTTTGTTGTCTATTTACTGAATGAAAGCTTCATTTTGTTGTTGTCCCGGTTTTGACCTGGAACTTTGTTCCATGATTTGTTTATTGATTTTCATCTTCTATTTATTGAACAAAAGCATAATTTGATTGTTTTCCAGGTTTTGACCTGACTTTCAGGGACATTTCACTTTTTGTTTGAAGCATGTGATGCCCCTTTTAAAGGACATGTAAAATGAGCTAGTCAAAATTGGGTGGATAAACATGAAGTTTTTAAATAAATTTGCACTAGGAAATCTTTACATTTCATCAAAATGTATGGAAATATTTTTGTGATTTAATGTTTTGTTAATTTGTGAGAATGCTTTGCTGGCTAATTATTTCAGGCTTCTACTGGTCCTGGTCTTCTTTTTGTGCTATATCATCTATAGCATTGTGAAGTAAAATCATTTGAACCTTTTAAATATTTGTTTTGTACACCCATCCTTTATTTTGCTAGGTTGTCAAGGTTGCTGATTTTGGAGTTGCAAGAGTAAAAGCTCAATCTGGAGTTATGACTGCAGAAACAGGAACATACCGTTGGATGGCTCCTGAGGTATGTTATGGATTTCTGTTTCACAATTTATGATTTTATGCCATCTGCATACTGAATCACGGACATTTTGAATTTTCCTTTTCAATGGATAACTGCATCTACAAACAGCTCTTGCAGCACTATTTGACTCACATAACCTGTCATTGTGATAACAAGTAGAATATTCTAGGTCCAATAGGTTTACACGGACTAGCTTGAACACTTCAACCTAGCCCACCTAAACCCTTCCATGACCCTTCAAATTCCCTATAAAAGCCCCTTAGGAGCTCAAGGGGTGGACACACATATGCAGACATACATAACAGAGCAAGGTCTTCTAGCAGCAGCAAGGCAAAGCTAAGGAGAATTATGTGTAGGTGACTTGATCTTTGTCTAAGGACGTGGAGGGTAGGTCGCTTGTACTTCCCTCGCTCGTTCTTTCCCATGACACACAAGTCTATGCCCACTATGTGTGAGACGTTATGACAAGAGTGCGACCATGCACGCGCGTGACGTTACTCTTCTTAGTACTCACGAGGCCCTGTCCAACCCCTCGATCTGAGCCAAGATTGACCCTCGCCCATGCACTAGTTCGATGCACTCGCCAGTCACCCAGTCACAAGCCCCTCGTTTTGCAGAGTGAACACGGCCCATGCCACAAGAGGAACACTCTATAGAACACGCAGATACCCGCTTTGTCACGCATTGACCTGGGGATCGACCACAGTATCGAAATTATCCTGCGTCTTGTGCCTGTTGTACCTCAGCCACTATGGCCCTCTTGTAAAGTCATATAGCTCTCAAAAATTGTACAGTCATTGGGATGTATACACTCGCATCCACATTTGGGCCCTCAGCCCTCTGTTATTGTGTCACCTAGCGTGAACCCCTCAGCACCTCTGACCTCAGTCGACCTTGTGCGGTCTAGTGTGAACCTACAACTGCGAAGTGCTCCCTACTCTTCACCTAAGACTACAGGCCTAGACAGGCTCCTCTTCAGTAGTGGAACAAAGGTGCTTAGATTCAATTCGATGTAAATAAACACTGACTGCTTGTGGTCGGTGGGGTAAGATATCCTGTACATGACTCCCCACAGTCGCTTGCGCACTTGCACCCACAGAACCGACCTTCCCTCCACATGTCCCTCACCTCCCGAGTCCACGTGCCGCGTCCTGGTGGCACATCCCCGGTTAGCTTTCAGTTCCATGGGTGATTGTCGAGAAATTGACTGGCACGCCCGCATCCCAGCACGTTTCCCCTAAAACCTGGAAACCTCCTGTGCCATTCGATCTCCCCTCGACTCTCCATAAAAGGCAAGTACACAGTGCCATTTTAAGGAAGATATGGCCATGAGAGGGGGTGCCTGAAGCACACTATATTCTGGCATCTCTCCCGCAGTTATATCCGACCCCTCACTCCGGTCACCGCACACACTGCCGCTGACGAGGAAACACCCACTCGCACTGCGCGTGAATAGTGGTATATGTAGATGCTACACAAATCACATGTTCTAATAGGTTTTGCTTCTGTTGACTTTATTTCGTAGGTTTAAGTAGGCATAAACATGAGGCCCTTGCTTTCTGGCCCACTGGAAAGCGAGGAAGGGGCTGATATCCATCTCCCGCACCCTCTCTTCTGAACGTGGTGGCCACAGAGGCCACGTTCAAGAGGTCGCGGTCACTATAGTGACCGTGTTCATCGGCAGGCCTTCGTTTCTTCATTTTCTAGCTAATCATCTTATTTTCAAGGTATGCAACATAGGTTATTAAGTATCCTATTACTGTTTACATTATCAATCTTTGGTGACGATCATGGTTCTTTTCTATTATTATTTATAGCATGCCTCATTATTCATTGTTCGCGAGGCATAATTTGCACCTACAGCTTTCCAGCAATCACGATGAGAGCTCTAGTTCCCATCACACCTTTCCTGCCTTCCTGCCATCTCTGTGTGTTTGTGTAGTTCTATTTGGATCAAGGTTTCTACTATTTTTCTGTTTATTTTCTTATTTTTTAAGTTTTGGTAGTTTTGTCTTGATCGCGGCGTCTATAGTAGCCACATTCTTTTGAACATGGCGCTCGTGGAGATCACATTCATATTTCAGTACCTTGGGGGTAGTGCCTTCAGGTGCATTTTCTCCCTAAGTTCCTCTGTCTTATTATTCAAATTTTCTGTGTGATTCTTTTTATTTTCTATATTTTTTGTTCATTGCATCATGTTCCTTACTTATTGCTAGTATAATTCTATCATCTCGATTGATAGTTCTAGGCTAGATTTGCATGCACTTTGGTGCACATAGGTTCATGCATATATTTCATATTTAGTTATTCATATCCACCCTCGGTGTGGTGTATTCCTATCACTTACATATTCTTTGTAGTTGAGAAGGAGGCCCATCGAGAGATCTCCGTAAGTCTGGATGAGCCGTGAATTCCCACACGGACACTTAGCAGGTTGTAGCTAGCATCCCTTAGTGTCTTCATCTACATTGTGTGTGAGAGTCAAGCCTATGTGAACCTAGAGTTCAAGACCTCTTCCCTTTAGGATTTCTATCTTTCGAGGGAATTGTGCTTAATTAAATAGTAAAAGGTCAATTGAAACTCACAAAATAAATTCTTCATCATTATAACTTGGTTGACTTGGCTGAGATATCTTTCACTTCATTTTCTGTTGTTTTCCTATCATTGGTTGAATATGTCCAACACTGAGACCGCGTCTAGAAGAAGGCGCCTCTGAGCCGACAGCATTCAGGTACGCCCTTGAGCATTGTTTTTCTACCTTATTCTCTTAGCTCTGGTGGTTGTGTGTTATGTCTACCAATTGTTTTGTTTAGTTTTCATATCCATCATTGTTTGCACTTTTTTTGTTAGTTTTAGTTTAGAACTTGCATGCACCCGGTGCACATAGGTTCATACTAGCTTTGGGGTCTCAAGAGCCTAGAACTCATAGCTTCACTTGTCCATCCACTGGGTCCACTACCTCTGTGTGCATCATGGGTCACTACACTAGTGAGATCCTCATGTTTCTTCCCACACTTGAGATCTCTATCCAATCCCAAGCCCTTGAAATTCCACGTGAGGAGCCCAACCATCCAAATGAAGCCTATTTTTCATCTATCGGCCTTCTTGATCACCGAGGCCTTCTGCCGGTACAGGTGGCTGTGCTCGAACCACCACTTGGCGTAATGGATGTCAAATCATCCTCGGTGCCCCAGCCCTGATGTCGGCAGTCACTCTGGCTCCCGACGGTAGTAAAAGTCCCACCATGCTACTGCCAGTAAGTGGGTATCCCAGCCCCTATACTGTCTGCTCGCCAAGGGGAACTCCAGGTTCGACGGGATCCCCTGGTCGTACCTAAAGTTTTAGACGAACCTGTGCGGGTAATATGGCTCCAAGAAACTAGTCACGAACCGGTGCAACGCTAGTACCATCAGTCGGGTGCTCATCACCCACTCTGTATACAACACCGCATCTGGCTCTCGCTGGTAAGGGAGGGCGCAGGTCGCCCCACCACTCGACAACACTAGGATCAGGTGAGAATCCCTCGTAGCACTGTCGAAAGGTAGCCCCTCCTCACCCCTACCGGGCAAGTAAGACAGGGCTCTCCTAGCTCCCTCCAGCTACGTAACAGCGTCCCCATCTGGCTAGCCAGTGAAGTTGAATAGTAGGGGCACCACTTGGTTCACCACAGTCCCCCGAGTCACCAATCCAGGAAACAACAGCCCAGCCCACACACTAAGGTAGTGGGTCGACTAGAGTAAACTCCTCTCGCGCGGTGCTGGATTCGTCGCCACCACTCCCAGCCCCTGATACATGTTGGCCAACATCGTAGGAGCTAGAGCTAGCCTCCGTCCCTCTGCCAACAGGCATGCAGGCCATAGCAACTCGACCCTCAGTAGGTCATCCTCCCCGTGCGGGACTATGAAGGTCACCAGCCAGTACGCCAAGTAAGCAACTAGGTGCATCACATCTGGCAGCCCGTGGGGTTCCACCCCTCCCGTGGCAAGTAGATGTACCATGAGTACATCCGAAACCGAAGCTCGACCTCGGTGTACTCCTCCCAAGGAGTGTGGTCTCTCGCAAACTCCTGATAAAAATAGAAGGGCCCATTGTAAAAGTGGCGGACCCATACGTTCAGTGGCACCCCCTAGGAGTCTGAGCAACTCTCTCCCTCCCAGCCAGGGCTATGTCCCTCTAGGTCTTCAGTAGATACTGGTAGCTATGTGAAACTTGGTACCATCCCTACCCGTCTGTATGGCTATGGTGGAGGTCATCTAGCACTACCTCCTCATACCCCTCACCACTGATTGGCAGCCCAGAAATCCTAAATAGAGACCACAAGTCTAGTGAAGTCTCTCCCTCAGCCGTCGCCACCATGTTCCACTGGTGGTTGAATCGCTCTACTAGAGCCTGTAGTAACCCCATGTAGCAGTGGTACCTGTACAATGCTATAGTCACGGCATATCTAACGCCGACCATGTCTAGTAGCACCCGATAGTGGTGTACTATCCCCATCAGCCACTTAGTAGCTCCCTAACGGTACCTGTGCAAAGGGATCACCACCCAACAGCTGTACCAACTGACAACTATCTGCCGTAGAATCCCATCTAAAAGATTGTGATCATCGTAGTCCTCCCTAGCATACTGCACCCCTGATAGCTCCAACACCAACCCCATAGTGCCCTATGTCTTTGTCCGGTGGTGGCCGTGCAAGTCCCAAGAAGTGGGACCCATCGCTCCAACTAGGACCCCGAACTGGCCCGCCCTGCTGAAGAAACCCAGGCACTCAACGCTGGGAAATCGGTACTGCCTCCAGTAGTCTATAGAAAAACTCGAGAAGCCACAGAGAGCGGCCCTGTGCAGGCTGTCCCTGCCCACTAGAATCGCTCGCTCCTGTCGGTGGCGCACTCCAGTAATTCGGGAGTCACCCTCCTTCATGCCGGATGAAATGTAGCTCCTAATAAACTCAAAGAGATGGCGATCTAGTGGGAACTCCGTCGAATAGCCTCCACTGCGGTCGTAAGTGTAGACCCCACCCACCTCTGAAATCCGGGCCAGTTCCACAGCTCTGACTCCGCTGTCCCCCTCTCCAACGGGGCCCTCAGCCACCATCGTGCGCCCTAAGTCGAGCTAGTCCACGCTAGCTGCAGTAGTGACTGGAAGGCCCAGAGGAGGCATGGGTCGCTCAGTCCTCCTCACCTAGTAATCCTCCTCCCGGGCCACACGCCTCGGGACCCGCTCGTCTCTGCCAAATCATGCCATAGCTGCAAGACAAAGCACACATAAAGGGTCTACACGCCAGAAAGTCAATATATACAACGCAGTAAAGGAAAGCACATGAGGTGTCAAAATACAACTACAACAACCCAGAATGAGGAATTCACAAGTCGTACACCATTGTCTCCGCCTCCGATGCATGCCCCGTGGGGGGCATTTTGATGTGACACGACAAGGGAGATATGCAGCAAATAGACTATGGGTCCTCGGACCTATCACGCAAACACATACAACAAGTAAGTCCTCGGTAGTGGCTGAATCCATCGTCACTCACACACGATCCCGTGTGACTCGGTGATGCCGAGTAGAGGTGATGGATCAGATCCCTAGCTGGTAGAGTGCCAGCAGGGCTAAGGTGCCCTAAAGTCATCCCAGGATCCATGTTAACTGCACTATTATACTAGCTTGACTCGGGGTATGCCTGTAATTGCTTCTGGTGACAATGATTACTGATTTAATTGAATTTAATGGTAGACAAGGAGTGTCAGCCCTCCTGTGATTCTGTGGTCACACTCCTGTGAATCTATGCTCGTCTAGGTCTGGCAGACCCAAAAGGAATTCAGTGCGAGCCGCGACCTGTAGATAACCTGATACTACGACCCTGAGTTTGTGCCAGTCTCGAGCTAAGCAAGCGGTTGGTGGTGATCAAATTGCTACATCTCCCAGCATGTCTTTTGTCCCCAGGAAACCTGATTGCAGAGTTTAGGTTGACATGATATTTGAAGTTTTGATGGCTTAACATATGGAATATATGGGAAAATAACAATTTATCACCTAGGTTAGCTCAATTAGTGTCATAAAAGTGCAGAAATTAGGTTGCATGAGGACTGCATGGTTTAAAACTATGTACTGTCTACTGACAACCGTTCCTTGGCTTCCACTGACCAATGCTTATTTGGTCTTTATGGTGGGCTTTGGTTTGGTGCAATGGCTGCATTAGATCAGCACGGCATGGAAGAATTGAAAAAAAGAACATTTTTCAGTGTGAAAACAAAACTTTCTTATGTTATGTGCATGTAAAGAAATATCTTATTATATTGGGTCAGTGACACAATGTGGTACCTAAATTTTGTTAGAAAATCATGGACTACACACCTCTAATGAGCCTGCAAATTGACCTGTATTTTGAACTGTCTCTTATCTTTCAGCGCCATGCTCACATACTGACCTGATGACCACTATCATCCTATTATATTATTGGTGTGTTCGATTCTATGCAGGACCATTAAAGGATCACATTTATCTTCATCTCAATCACTTGCCACCGGATGTGTTGAAGGAGAGACTTCCTGGCATATCCGAAACTGCAGCAATTTTTGCAGGTGTTGATGTGACTAAGGAGCCAATCCCAGTTTTGCCAACTGTGCACTATAATATGGGTGGCATTCCCACAAACCATCATGGAGAGGTGAAATCGAACTTAGCTGCATGATATAGATCATACACTGTCCTGTTATCTAATACATTAATGTACTTTTGTTCAGGTGGTTCACATCAAAGGTGATGATCCTGATGCAGTGGTTCCGGGTTTGATGGCAGCTGGTGAGGCAGCTTGTGCATCAGTTCATGGTGCTAATCGACTTGGTGCAAATTCTCTTCTTGACATTGTTGTTTTTGGCCGAGCTTGTGCAAATAGGGTTTCCGAGATCTGCAAGCCAGGCAGGTTATCTTCCTGTATGCAATATAGGATTAACATGTGGGTTTTTTTGACCTAGATATTCAAGCTTCTGTTGCATTTTTTTAGGAGAGAAGCAGAAACCTCTTGAAAAGGATGCAGGAGAGAAGACCATTGCTTGGCTGGATAAATTGCGGAATGCCAATGGTTCACTGCCGACATCGAAAGTCCGACTCAACATGCAAAGAGTGATGCAAACTAATGCTGCCGTCTTCCGTATGCAGGAGACACTTGAAGAAGGTTTAATAGAGACTACAAAAATCTCCTGTGTATTTCCTCATTTTAGTCACTGTTAGAATGGAGCAACTATAAAATGCTGTGGGAATTGGGTTGGTGTTGCTTAACTTTTTAATTGTTTGAATCTCTTTGCAGGTTGCAAGCTGATTGACAAAACATGGGAGAGTTTCAGTGATGTCAAAATCTGTGACCGTAGTCTCATATGGTATTTTTGTCACCATACATCCTCGCACAACTTAAATGCTCCCTGTTTAGGGCTTACATTTCATAGGCCTAATTTTGACATATCATGGCAGGAATTCTGATCTGATAGAGACCATAGAGCTGGAAAACCTTTTGATAAATGCGTGCATTACCATGCACTCTGCTGAGGCAAGGAAGGAGAGCAGAGGTGC
This sequence comes from Amorphophallus titanum, assembly GCA_024336825.1. Taxonomy (NCBI): domain Eukaryota; kingdom Viridiplantae; phylum Streptophyta; class Magnoliopsida; order Alismatales; family Araceae; genus Amorphophallus; species Amorphophallus titanum. The sequence goes on along the minus strand of JANBPO010009603.1, from coordinate 27,760,400 downwards.
CCATGCCCGTGAAGATTTTACGGTGTGATTCACTTTCTGCTTAAATTTCTACCAGTAATCCTAAAAAATTATTCTGAAATCATTTCTTCTCATCATGTAATGCCTCTTTTAATCTGCAGAAACGTGATGATGAGAACTGGTTGAAGCACACATTGGGGTTTGTTTCCCCTTCCCTCCAAGTCTAATTCATGCAGTTTGCAGTCATCATATTTCATTGACGTACCCTGTAGTATTGTGTAATGTTTGAGTTCTATGCTTGCTCTTCTGCACATCTTGGTCACTTGTTTTAACAATTGAAAGCCATACTACTATTAGATTAAACTAATTTGAGCAAGCAATTAAGTTCAGTTCAGAGGCTGTTATTTTCTTTGTGAACTTTGAGAAGTTAAAGTATGTCTGGTTAAGGGCTATTTTTTGGGGTGGTTGTGATGAATTGAGGTTCTCCTGCAATTGCGTTGGAGAGACGTTGGATGTCGGTTGTGTTCTCAAGACTTTGAGGCTATTGAGTAACATGCGTTCTGTGTTCTGTTGTCTTTATCCATCACTTGAGGCCCTTTCTTATGGATGGAATTTTGTGCTGGTCCGCAGGTACTGGGACAATGGAAAAGTCCGACTAACATACAGGCCTGTTCATATGAACACATTGGATGATGCAATCGAGTCATTTCCACCGAAAGCACGTGTATATTAATAGAATTCTCCGATAACTTTGGTGGAGCAGTAGCAGCTGATCTGTTGACCTATCTGAAGGTGTTTCAAATAAAGTCGAGAAAATGAATTGTTTTGCTCCTGTTAGATTATTATTAATTTGTGTTAATTGGTGTTTGTTCGAACCTTTTAGGGGACAAACATATTCAACCCCCCCTTCTATATATGTCTTTCCGCATATCACTCTCACCATATCTTCTAGGGTCTGGATAGTTCTCTCCGACTTCCCATCAGACTAAGGCTGATAAGCTGAGCTAAAAGTTAACTCCGTACCCAAGGCCTTTTGAAAGCTCCTCTAGAAATCAGAAATGAAATGGGGATCTCGATCAGATACAATAGAAATAGGGACGCTATGCAGGGGAACAATCCGTTCCATGTACAATCTGACCAATTTATGGACCCCCCAACTCATCTTAATTGGCAACAACCTGGCAATCTTGGTCAATCTGTCAACTATCAACCATATACCATCATGGCCACCCTGGGTTCTTGGTAAACTGATTACAAAGTCTGTAGTCACATGGTCCCATTTCCATGCAAGAATCTCCAAGGCTTGTAAAGTGCCACCTGGCCACAGATGCTCTGCCTTCACTTGCTAACATATTAAACATCTGACCACGAACTCAATAACATCCTTCTTCATACCTGGCCACCAAAATTGCCTCTTCAAATTGCAATACATCTTGGTAGCCTTAGGATGCACGGCATAACAAGAACCATGTGCTTCCTACAAAATAGCTTTCCTCACCTACTCCTCAACTGGGACATACAATTTTCCTCAAAATCTCACCACTTCATCATCACCAAACTCCACCTCGGCCATTGACAAAACACGAGGTAGCTCGGGGTTCACCTGACGACGGATAGCTAGCGTGATAGTCAGACTAGCAAGAATGGCTGACCCTCAATCCCAAGGAACCTTAATTCTAAAAGTCTCCAGTGGTACCTACTGCCATAGCTTCCACTCTCTCATCACCAAGTGACTGACAGCGACCTTCCTACTCAATGCATCAGCCACCACATTCATTCTGCTCTGTTGATAAGACAATGTGAAGTCATAATCCTTCATATACTCCATCCATCTGCTTTGCCTGAGATTAAGATCCTTCTAAGTGAACACATATTCCAAGCTCTGATGGTCGGTGAAAATCTCAAACTTCTCGTTATACAAGTAGTGCCCCTATATCTTCAATGCAAAAATCACTACTACCAACTCAAGGTCATGAGTAGGATAATTCTCTTCGTGGGACTTCAACTGGCGGGATGCATACGTCACTACCTTGCCATTTTGCATCAACACAGCACCCAAACCCACCTTAGAGGCATTAGTGCAAACCACAAAATCCCCAGAACCAGAAGGTAATATAAGAACTAGAGTAGTGGTTAGCAATCTCTTCAACTTCATAAAGCTTTGCTCACACTCATCGGTCCAGATGAAAGGCACATCCTTCCTAGTCAACCTAGTCATCGGTGCAGCAATTCCAGCAAAATCTTGAATGAACCTTCTAGCCTGCCAAGCCCAAAAAGCTTCTAATCTCTGTCATCGACCTTGGTCTTGGGCACTAGACCGCTGCTTCCACTTTAGCTGGATCAACAAAAATACCATCACCTGATATTACATGCCCAAGAAAATGTACCTCCCGTAGCCAAAATTTGCACTTGCTAAATTTAGCATACAGCCAGTGTTCCCTTAATATTTGCAATACAATCCTTAGGTGATGAAGATGTTCCTCCTCAGATTGGGAATAAATAAGGATGTCATCCATGAATACCACCATGAACTTGTCCATATAAGGATGGAACACCCTGTGCATCAAGTCCATGAATGTTGTGGGAGCATCTGTGAGCCCAAATGGCATCACCAAAACTTCATAGTGCCCATATCTGGTGCTGAAGGTGGTCTTCCCTACATTTGACTCTCTAATCCGCAGCTGATAATACCCAGACCACAAATCACTTCTTGACAATACTCGGGCTGACTGAAAGTGGTCGAACAAATCATCTATACAAGGCAACAAATACTTGTTCTTAACGTTGTGTCCCTGTGGTTTTGATGATGTCAAGGGGGAGAATGTTGTGTTCTTGTGATTTTGATGATGGCAACATTGTGAGTCATTATGATCAAATTGAGACAGTTAATTCAATGTATGCACAAGTATGCACAAACATCCATCTCCATGCACCTCCCATATAATGACTCAATTGACAAAAGTTCTCCCCCTTTGACATCAGCGAAAAGGAATGAAGTTTGCAACCCACCAGGAGCAAAAATTGGGAAATTATGAGTGAGAGGTTGTTGGATAGCAACTCATCAGGAATGTTCAAGAAAATTCGTAATCTGATACTAATTTCATAAATTAGAAAAGACTTATTGCCAGATTTCTCCATTATAAAAGTCCTATGATATGATCCTTAGTTAATTGCTTAGTTCAAATCTAATGAAGTTAGCATTTATCAATGAAAGTTCTTTGAAAAGTTTTGCATTCATTGTTAATAGAAATGAATCAAATTTTCATGTCAATGTCATGTTTAACCTTTCTTTGTCATACTCTTTCAGATTCACTGACCCCTTCGAGAGTTACGAAATTTAGTATTGAGTTTAAACAAGCATGATTTTTTGATTGAATTCTAGGGTTGCAGTAATTTTTTTCCTTTTAGCTACCACATTTTAAGAGCAATTAAGTTCAGTTCACACTTTGTGACTCGAGGATACACGTTATTTAGATGCTAGTATCCCTCAGTACTCAGCATGAGTGACTATCATGCCTCAATATAGTTGACAACTCCGCTGAATTGTCGAGCATTATCGCTCACTATCACTCGGGGTATACCGAAGCGACAAATGATCGATTTTTACACGAAGCTCTAGACGACTGACTCAGTGATTCTGACAGTAGCCTCAGCTTCGGTCCATTTTGTGAAGTAGTCGATGGCGACGATGATGAACTTCTTCTAGGCCTGAGCCATAAGGAATGGCCCCAAGATGTCGATTCCCCACCGAGCAAAGGGGTATGGCTCGGTAAGAGTTACGAGCTCCGAGGCAGGCTAATGGACCAGGTGGTCGAAGCATTCGCATCAGTCGCATTTCTATACGTAGGCCGAATAGTCACACTGAGGAGTGGGCCACCAGTAACCTTGTCGAAGCAAGATCTTGGCGAGTGATCTTCCTCCCTGGTGCGCGCCACAGATGCCTTCGTGCACTTCTTGAATTGCTCGGCTGGCTTTGTCGGCGCTAAGGCACTTAAGGAGTGGTCCGAAAAAGGACCTTCGGTACAGAGCATCGTCCAAGGCGATGAAGCGTCGGGATTGATACTTCAGTCTCCGAGCTTCCTGAGGGTCAGAGTGCCCCTGAGAGTCTCAGAGCCAGGATAGGTATGGGGTCCGCCAATCGCTCGGTGTATCTGGGTCAATGATCATGAGCTCGAACTCGATGCTCAGTTATTCTAGCTCTTCGAGGAAGACCGATCGAGTGCCTTCCGGTCTGAGAGAGGGGACCAGGTGAGATAGGGCGTCTGCGTGGGAGTTTTCTTCCCGAGCTATCCGGACTACCTCAAAGCTCTCGAATAGCTGGGCTAAACCTCAAACCATTTGAAGGTACTTAATCATCGGGGCTTCCTGAGCTTCGTAATCACCGTTGACCTGGCTAGCGACTAGCTGGGAGTCAGTATGGATTCTGACTCACTCGACCCCAATCGTCGAGCCATCCTGGCCCCTAAAATGAGGGCTTCATACTCAGAGGCGTTATTGGACGCATGAAAGTTGAACTTCAAGGCATACTGTAACTCAGCTCCTTCGGGTGACTTGAGGAGGATGCCAGCACCACTACCAGCCGAGTTAGATGATCCATCCATGAACCAGTCCCAGATGGGTCCTCGTGCGGACGAAGGTTCTTCCTCGAGCGGGACCATGCTCTCAGCGATGAAGTCTGCCAGGGCCTGTCCCTTGATGGCCGCATGGGGGCGGTAAGAGATGTCGTAAGCCCCGAGCATGATGGTCCACTTGACAAGGCACCCTGAGGCATCGGGGTGAGAGAGGATCATCTTCAAAAGTTCACCGGTCAGCACGACGATGAAATGACCCTGGAAGTAGGGTCAGAGGCACTTGGCTGAGGTAACCAGTGCTAGCACGAGCTTCTCAGTTGTAGGGTACCTTCTTTCAGCCTCATTGAGCACCTTGCTAGTGCAATAGATCGGCCGCTCGATTCCCACGTCGTTTCAGGCTAAGATCAAACTTTATAGTGAAAGGGGTCGCTGAGAGGTACAGGTGCAATGCTTCACCTGAAACTGGCTTTGATAGTACTGGGGGCGAGGTCAGGAAGTCCTTGAGCTCCTTAAAAGTCTTTTGACATTCCTCGTCCTAGGCAAACATAGTAGATGCCATTTTGGGTCCCCTCAACAGTTTGAAGAAGGGTAGGCATCGTTCGACCGCCTGAGAGAGGAAGCAGTTGGGTGCGACGATGCGCCCAGTAAGACGCTGGATGTCTTTGACGCAAGTGGGTGGCCGCATGTCCAAGATGGCCTAGACCTTGTCGGGGTTCACCTCAATCCTGCACTGAGTTACTAGGAAGCTGAGGAATTTTCCCGATTTGACTCCGAAGGTGCACTTGGCGGGGTTGAGCTTCATATTGTACTTGAGGAGGGTGCCGAAGGTCTCAGCCATGTCGGTAAGATGATCCTCAACCTTCGGCATCTTGACGAGCATGTCATTGATATAGGCCTCGACATTCCGACCAAGTTGTCCCTCGAAGATTGGGTTGACCAGCCTCTGATATGTTGCCCCGGCATTCTTTAGCCCGAACGGCATCCGGGGATAGCAGTGCACACCAAAGTCAATGATGAAGGCGGTCTTCTCAATATCCTCTAGGTCCATGCGGATCTGATGGTAGTCAGAGTAGGCATCCAGGAAGTTGAGCAGCTCGTTGCCGGAGGTTGAATTGACGAGCTGGTCGATGCTCGGCAGCGGGTAACAGTCTTTCGGGGTGGCCTTGTTGAGATCGATGAAGTCCACACACATTCGCCATTTTCCCAAAGCTTTGGCTACCAGAACGACATTGGTGAGCCACGTCGGGTAGAGGACTAGATGGAAGAGACCAGTCTCCTTCCCCTTCGTGAGTTGCTCCTTGATGATCGTGTGTTTCTCTGGGGCATGCTTTCTCTGGCGCTGTTGGACGGGTTTCACTGTGGGGTCGAGGTTGAGCTTGTGCATTATGATCTCTCTGGGAATCCCAGGAAGTTGCTCATCAGACCATGCGAAGACACGGATGTACTAAGAAAGGGAATTTTTATATTATTCCTAAACATCAGATGGGAGATCGGCTCCTATCTTGACTCCCAAGGTAGGGTTATCCTTTAGGAAGACCGTTAACAATTTGCCACCAGGCTCAGATGTCGCTGGTCCTTCCTCGGTTCCCCTGATCCCTTTGTTCTTCCCTTCCGACCTTATGGCTTCGACCGAGATGTTATAGCACCTTCTAGCCAGTGCCTAGTTACCTCTGACTTCCCCCACACTATCTTTGGTGGGAAACTTCATTTTCTGGTCATAGGTGGAGGGCACCACCTTCGTTCGACTGAGGATACCTCTATCGAAGATGGCGTTATATACCGTCATTCCCTTGATCACGATGAAGTCTACCATAACCGTAATAGTTTTGGGTGGGGTGCCGATGATAACTGGTAGGCTTAGGGCTCCCTCGGGATAGGTTGCCTGGCCATTGAACCCGCAGAGTGGTGTTCGGATCGGGCGGAGTCTAGATAGATTCTCACCCATCTTGAGGAAACAATCGTAGGAAAGTACATCAAGGGCACTACCATTGTCAACTAATATCCTATCTAAGTTACAATGGTTTATAGTGCCCGATACAACCGGGGCGTCGTCGTGTGGGGTTGTTTGCCCTTCCAAGTCCTGGTCGAAAAATACCAGGGCCTGCGGTTCGCTTGCGGGCGAGGCCTTAGGGGGCTCGGAGGCTCGACTCACTCGCTCGGCTCTTCCGCTCGGCATGACGCTTCCTTCCTCGGCTACTATCTCCTCCTGATGCAGCTCCTCCAGCGATGACGTTGATGTGAACCCCGCGGGGGATGTTGTCGATCTCCTCGGGGGCTCCTCAGTCCTCCTTCTGCCCGAACACGTATCGGGATAGGTGTCCCTGGCAGATGTGGTGCTCGATCTCATTTTGGAACTGGTGGCAGTCACCAGTGTGGTGCCCGTGGTCACTATGGAATAGGCAGTGCTTGCGGTGGTTGCGATGCTTCGCCTTCATAGGCTCGGGTTGGCGGAGAAGGCCAGAGCCTTTGATGTCTTCATAGATTTCATAAACTGGAGAGGTCAAGGGGGTGTACCACTCCTATATCTGGAATGGTTCTTTATGCTCCCCGTCTCGATTCTGCCTTTTTCCTTGGCCTGAGCTTGGCTCGGATGTTCGCTTCTTGTCCCCCTCCCAACCCGAGCCGATTGTGTCGCGACAGGTGCTGAGGACTTCCTCACACTCGGCATGGGGTAGTGCCAGGGTCACTAGCTCGGCAAGGGAGGTGGGAGGGTGGAGGACGAGTTCACGTTGGAGATTCTCATCGCACGTGCCCCCAGTCAATACGATTATGGCCGAGGCCATATCCAGGCAGGGGATCCGTAGGGCCTTTGATTTAAATTGGTTGATGTAGGCCCGAAGCTTCTCCCCATGTTCCTATTTGAGAGCCAATAGCCCCGCAACCGACCTGGGGGGACCGTTGCTGATGAAGCTCTCCTTGAAGACTCACCCAAATTGATGGAAGTCACTAATGCTGCCTGGGGTGAGGGCTCTGAACCAAGCCTGAGTGCCTCGGACCAGAGTGGTCATGAATGCTCAACACTTGAGGGCACCGAAAGCCCTGTGAAGAGTCATCAGGGCATCGAAACTGTCATAGTGGTCGGCCAGGTCTCCTTGGCTGTCATATGACTTGAAGGTCAGAAGTGAGATCCTGGGGGAGATCTCTGCCTTAAAGACATGGTCGGAGAATAGGGATTGCTCCTTGTCCTCCATGGTAGAGGTCTTCTATAGGGCGCGGAGGGCACGCTCTTACTCTTCGAAACGCCTCTCAAAGTCTCGTAGTTAGAGGGACAACTCCGATTGTTGCTGGGTTGAGGGGCTGCAAGGGCGCTCCCGGATGCTGCCTCGACACCCCTCGAAGGCCTCTATCTCCGGAGGTGGCTGACGCACTCTGTACTTCTCTCTCCTTGGGGTAGAAGAGGCTTCTTGCTCCGGGGGAGGGGCTTGCGACTGTCCACTTGACCGGTTGCATATTATCTACCACCCCCGGAGGATAAAATGGCCCCCTACAGTTTGCAGGGAATCATCCCCATGGGGGGGGTGGCTCACCTGGGGAAGTCGCGAACGCTCCTCCCTGGCCACTTGGGTCCTCATCAGATCAATGAGGCTATCCAGTTTTGCGTTGAGGGTTTGGAGGGGGTTCGTGCTTCCGGCAAGGGGTTTCCCCTCCAACGTGGGCGGGGGTAGGTCACCGGTTGGGTCACTGGCGTGGGATGGGGTGTTCCCCATAGGAAGGGAAGGTGCGCCTTCCTCCATCGCCAAGGCTTTCCCTTTGTCGCTGGTAGCCTTCCTGCTAGAACTCCTTCGCACCATGTCGACTATTTGTTCGTTTCCCACAGACGGCACTAGATGAAGAGGGGTTATCTCACGCGATGTCTGAGCTGAAGACGATGACCACAATGCTGAAACTGCAAGAAGGGGAAATGGGTCAGAGGTGCCCAGGGATGAGTCCCTTGTGTAAACCCTCTGATGCCTAAGTCAGTAGAGCCCTGGTGCGAGGAGTAGAAAGAAGGAGATGAGGGCGCGAGATTCCTCTCCACCAAGTGGTAAAGTGGCTCTAGCTCAGGGTTGATATCACTTAGTAGCGCTTACCGTTGGCAGGAGGGGTCCCTGGGTTTATATAGCGACTCATGAACGGAGGAGCCCTGCGAAGAGAGGAGTTTTAGGGGAGGCTACGTCTCCTTCATGGGCTCATTAAGGCACGAGGGCTCTTAATCGCCTTTATCCCCACGATCTCCAGCTTTTAAAGGGCACGCAACGGTCGCATGGATAAGCTTCCATAAGTCGGTCTGATCATGATCCGCTAGCTTCAGGGGGTCTCCCCGAGCAATAAGCATGAAGCTTGGGCGGGATGTATAGGGCCTCGAAGGGGCCTCCCGATCATCCTGACGCTTGGACTTCTGAACCCGAAGGTCACCTAGGAAGCACTTGAACCGAGTGAGTTATTGGGCTTAAGTGGGCCCTCAAGGGGCTGTCACTTGTGGGAGCTGAGCCTCATACGGCCTATTAGGACCTCGTTTGGCTGCTCTTATTTGGGCGGTAGAAATCCCCCTCTCCACACATAATCAGGAAAGTCAATGCATTCAAATCTAGGAGGTTGTTTAACAAAAACATCCTCTTTTATTAAGCTATTTAAGAAAGTACATTTTACATCTATCTGTTGGAGATTTATTCCTAGGCTACAATGAAAGGCTAGAAGTATTCTAATGGCTTCTAGTCTGGTAGCAGGAGCAAATGGGGTCCCTTCTCGGCTAATAGAAGAGGCCAAGCAAGAGAGGACATCTGCGTGGAAGTTTTTTTCCCGAGCTATTTGGATCACCTAAAAACTCTCAAAAAGCTAGGTTGTCTCTTTCACTAGCTAAAGGTATTTGACCATTTTTAGTTCTCGAGCTTCGTAGTCCCCATTGACCTCACTAGTGACTAACTAAGAGTCGGTGTGGATTCTGACTCGTTTTGCTCCCAGGCATCTTGCCATCCTGGCCCCTGAAATAAGGGCCTCATATTTGGAGGCATTGATGGATGCTAGGAATTTGAACTTTAGAGCGTATTGCAGCTCCACTCCTTCTGGGGACGTGAGGAAGATACTGGCACCACTGCTGGTTGAGTTTGAAGATTGGTCGACAAAGAGGTCCCAAGCTGGGTCAGCTGTCAGTCGAGACATCTTCTCCGATAGGACAGTGTTCTCCGTAATGAAATCTGCGAGAGCCTATCCTTTGATGGCTGTGCGGGGCTGGTAAGAAATGTCGTAGGCTCTGAGCAAGATTGCCCCTTTAACGAGATGACTGAAAGCTTTGGGATGGGCCAAAATCTTCTCTAAGGGTTCTCCAGTTAGCACCACTATGGTGTGTCCTTGGAATTAGGGCCGAAGACATTTAGCTAAGGTCACCAACTCTAGCACGAGCTTCTCGGTTGTGGAGTACCTCTTCTCGACCTCAAGGGGCACCTTGATAACATAATATACTGGCCTTTGCACTCCTCAGTCGTCTCAAACTAAGATCAAGCTCACTATAGAGGAGGTCGTCGAGAGATAGAGATATAGTGCTTCTCTTGGCACCAGCTTTAACAACATCAGAGGCGAGGCCTGGAATTCCTTTAGCTCAGCGAATGCCTTTTGGCACTCACTGTCCCAAGTGAAGGTGGCGGACGTCAATTTGGGCCCTCTCAATAGTTTGAAAAAAGGTAGGCACCGCTCCATCGCTCTGAATAGAAAATGGTTGAGCGCAACGATCCTCCCTGTTAGGCGTTGAACATCCTTGATGCAAGTGGGTGGCCACATATCTAGGATGGCCTATATCTTCTCGGGGTTGACCTCGATCCCTCATTGGGTTACAAGGAAACCCAATAATTTTCTGGACTTGACTCTAAAGGCACACTTGGCAGAATTAAGTTTCATATTGTACTTCTAGAAGGTGTTAAAGGTCTCAACCAAGTAGGTGAAATGGTCTTAGGCCATGGATGATTTGATGAGCTTGTCATCGATGTAGGACTCGACATTCCGCCGAAGATCTAGTTGACCAGCCTCTGATAAGTTGCTCCAGCATTCTTTAGCCTGAACGGCATTCAGGTGTAGCAATATACGCCAAAGTTGGCAATGAAGGCAGTCTTCTCGGTATCTTCGAGACTCATTCGGATCTGATGGCACCCGGAATAGGCATCTATAAAATTGAGAAGTTCATTACCCGAGGTTGAATCGACCAATTGATCGATGCCCAGTAATGGATAACCATCCTTCAGATTGGCTTTGTTGAGGTCAGTGAAATCAATGCACATCTACCATTTGCCCGAAGCCTTAGGTACCAGGACGACATTAGCGAGCCAAGTTGGGTAAAGGACCAGGTTAAATAGCCCAGTTTTCTTCCCCCTGTTGATCTGCTCATTAATGATTGCCCCTTTTTTCGGGGTGTACTTTCTTCTTTGTTGTTGAACTGGTTTTACCAACGGGTTGAGGTTGAGGTGGTGCATCACTATCTCCCCAGGCTTGAATATATTCTGAAAGAAAATCTTTATATTGCACTTACACATTAGGAGGTAAATCTGCTCTAACTTTAACCTCAAAAGCTAGGTCATCTTTGAGGAAGACTGATAGTAGCTCCCCACCGGGTTTGCCCGCTGTCACCTTGTCCTCGATTACCTTAAGCTATTTGTTTTGTCTTTTGGCCATATGGCCTCTACCAAGATTACATAGCACCTTCTAGCTATTGCCTGGTAACCTCAGACTTTCCATGTGCCGCACTTAGTGAGAAACTTCATTTTTTGGTGATAAGTGGAGGGCACTACCTTTATTCGGCCAAAAATGGCATTATAGGTTGACATCCCTTTAATCACAATGAAGTTCGCCATGAATGTGACAGTTTTAGGAGGGGTGTCGAGAGTAACAGGCAGGCTTAGTGCGCCCTCGGGATAGGTTGCATGGCCATTGAACCCACAGAGAGGGGTTCGAATCATCGGAGCCTCGATGGGTCTTCACCCATCTTCAGAAAGCATTCATACGCCAAAACATCAGGAGCACTATCATTATCCACTAAGATCTTAGTGACGCGCTTTTATTTATATTATATTTTATTATTATTATTATTGTTAGCATGCCAGTCACTGAGGTGACAAATTTATTATGCGCTCGATCTGACTTGGTCAAACGAATGTGAAGTCTGTGTCGGGACCGAAAGTCCGTCATACCATGAAGGCTATGACGTTAATTACATCCTGTCAGAAGAAGAAAAACCCTTGATTAATCGTCAGAGATTGAGGGCCCGTGGGACCGAGTTAAAAAATACATGACAACAATGTACATCATTCAAAGCAAGTCATAAGTTGAGGCCCGGGGCTTCGGAAGAACCCGAGTCCATGCATAAATATAACCTTAGGAGGGGAAAGAGGCTTTCAGTCTTGAGCAAACTGAGTCATGGCCATGATGGGGAAGCCCCCTGGAATCCAGACAGGGTTGTTGGGACTTCATGTATCTCACCCCTCTCTCCCTCCATTCTCTCTCCTCTCACCCCCTCTGCTCCGACGGTTGATGGAGGAGGTGCGGGTCAATGCAGAGATGGCGTGGAGACGACGAGCAGTGTGATGGAGCGTGGATCGAGGCATTGGCACAATCCAATTCATGGATTCGAACCCGACAGGGGTTCATGTAATGGTTTCAGCACTTTCGGTGTGATAGATCGTCGAAGGAGGTAGGGGGATAGATTCCTTGCCTTCCGTTCTGTGTTCCCCTTGAATTCTATGCCAATTAGTGCGAGTTTGAGTGGGTTTTCATTTTTTGGGAATGAAAAGTATGTTTTGGGGCATGCGACGAATCCGCCATTTTAGGCGGTGTTTCTCACGTTAAATGGGAGTTTCTGATTCCCTGGAATGCTCGGATGTGATTCCCATGCATTTGGCTATATTTATGCGCGATTTGGGGCCAGTATGAGGCTTGTTGCCCATGTGAGTCATTTTAGGGCATTTGGAGAAAATCACCCTTTTCGTTGTCATTTTGTGGATTTCTGGGTCCCTTCTGGCTTGTGGAAGGCTTATATCGAGTTTGTGATTGTTTCCCCATCGTTATGGGACAATTGGGGTGTGGAATGATCGAGTTTTATGGGTTTTTATGATTTTTAGATCAGAACGAAGTAGCGATCGTACCAGAGTCCGCTATCTAGACATTTCATGGTTGATTTTAGGTAGCGGCCTTGAACCCAACTGCAACCTTAAAGTGGCAGCCCTTGGGAGACAGCCATTTACCTTTTTAAGTCAGTTTAGGTCGGTTCCAAGTAGCGGTCTTACGAATGACCACCTTCTTGAAGTAACGATCAGGAGATGACCACAAATAGGATGAGATTTTGTATGCATATGGGCAGTCTAGAGATGGCAGTCTTGCCAAGACCGCCACCTTCAAGTGGCGGCCCTGGAAGACCACCTTCTGTAGGTGGCAGCCTTGGCAAGACTGCCTCTTGTCTGTTCAACCCTGCAAATGGTGGCCTTGCTAAGACTGCCACTCTGAGGAAGCGTCCATGGGATGACCACCTCTTGCTTTGGGTGTTCTTTTCGCTTCGGTTTGGCCTCCGATTATTTTGGTTTCGACCCCGTGGTTAGTCCTTGGTCTTGTGGATGTCTTGGACGTCCCCGGAGGGTTGTGACTGTGTGTTTGCGTGTCTGAAAGTGTCATGGTACCGAGTAGTGTGCCCGTATTGTTTTACAAATTTACTTAAGAGTCATTAAGGTCTCCAGTCAACCCGATCATGGCCTAGTGGTTGACTTCTGACCTCATGAGTGTCTCAGCTGTTCTGTGGGGATCGTGACTGTGTTTCAAATTCTCAAAGGTATTGTGTTACATTAGTTTGTGGGTCCATGTGGTTTGAGGGCTCGGGTGATCCCTCATGTTCTGTGTTTTCTCCTTATGCTGAATCGTGAGTCCGACGAGCGGCCTAGGGTCCGAGGACTTTAGAGTGATGCACGGATCTGGCTATTGTGTGCTGCTTCCATATGTTTTATCATGGTTTTTGACCCAAGGACTAGGCGGATTTGACGACATGTCGCCACTTTGTAGGACGGTCTTGACTTGAGTCGGGTGACTCAAGGATGTTATTTTAGTAGGTCTAGTTGACTATCCTAAGTTTGGCGACTGTGTGCTACCTTGTGTTCCCTAGTACGTATGACAGGTGTGTGTGTAGCCTATCCGTACTTCGATAATTTCTTCACAGAATCTCTATGTCTAGTAAGCTTCCACTAGTCGTAGCCTGACGACATTTCATGTCAGCCCACTTGGGAGTGATAGCAGGGTAGTCCCGGTAGAGATGGTTTTTAGGCTGGTTGTCGAGAGCCCCTTTGCCTTGCTGTTAGAGTTTGACGAGAGGGGAAAACCAACTAGAGGCCTGGCTCAAGGCATTGAGCCTATGTGTGCACATGTGGTCAGGGATGTTAGACCAGCGCTGACGAGTATGACCCTAGCTAGTCATTCGTTTACTTGGTTACTTGTTACGGTGTCTCAGTTACCGCATTTGAGGTGAGTGGGAGATACCCGAGGCACAGTGTAAGACGTCATTGGATGCATTTGGCTTTACTACTAGTGGGAAGGTACTTCTGTTACATGACACGTAACTCTTGTGACTCGTGTGGTTCTCATGCAACGTGAACTTCTTGACGTGGTTCTTCGGGTAATCTATGTTCAGCTTTACCTATAGTCAGTGTCGAGTATACAACGGTGAGGTCGTGTATATGGTGGAGCTTTTAGACCGTGTGGTCTTGTGTTGGGCTTTGTCTTTGAGGATGAGCCTGCACGACTGAGATGTCATGATGGTTCTGGCTGGATAGCCAGAGTTCCGTCATGTTGGTTCGGCAATTCTCGGTTGTGCATACGGGAATTTGTGTTTCCTACTGATAGGAGTAACTTATGGCCCAGCCATAGTTTTCTCGACTGTTGTTGTTGCGACTGTCACTCTAATTGTTGTTTTTACTCCTGCCTTTGTTTAACACTACTGTTTGCCACTGTTGTTTCATGGTGGGGATCAGCGGGACCTCCACTGAGCTAGTTAGATGAGGCTCACCCCTGACTTTTCAGGTGTAGTGGTTCTTCTTCCTCACGATTCAAGGTGTAGTGCGTGGTTCTTAGTGCCAGCTTTGCCAATGTCGGGCTTCCCCCGACTTAGGAGTATATTTCTCTTTCCTATTAGATTATACTATAGTTGGACTGGACTCTGTTATTTAGAGTCTCTCGGACAGTTCTCGCTGCTTGTTGGTCAGGAAACGGGTGTCGTTTTGTCTTAACGCTCACTTTTCAGTCCGCTCCGCTTCATCTTCACTTCGTCTCCATGTCTCATGTCACTTTCGCTTCACCACTACTTGCCCCCGTGTAAAGAGGGCATTAAGGAGGGGCATCTGTTGACATCCATTTTTACTGATAAGTCGAATTATTGCTTTTACTCTCATTTGTTGATGCCTCGAGTTGTCCGTTGTGTGTCGGAATTATTTTCTGGCAATATTTAGACTTATTTTGTGAAAGGCCTCCCTCCCGGGCTGGGTCCATTTCAATTCAAGGCTTAATGGGCCTTGGAATTACATTTCCATTCCCGTTAGTTTTATTGCGTTTGGCCATGATTTGGGACCGGTAGGAGGTCGGTCACCCTCGTGAGTCATTTTGGGTGGATTCATGGGAATCACCCATTTTTTAGTCATTTTGTGGTTTTCTACACCCCTTCTGGCTTGTGGAAGGTTGGTATTGATGTTAGGAATGTTTCCCCGTCGTTCTGGAGACGATTGGGATGTGGAACGGTGATTTCCATAGATTTTAGTATTTTTCAAGTTCGGTGTTTTAACGCGGTACTCTCAAGGCGTGCACTCTCTAAGAAGAGACGTGATGTGTTCTATGGTCACGTTCATCGAGGGAGATGAATAGTTGGGTGGTTAGGAACTTGAGCCATGTGATGGGCACGATCCTATGTTAACGCGACCTAGGTAAGCGCCACATTAGTGTGATCGCAACCTAGGTGATGGCTGCGACTATCGTGTTATCGCGCTTGAGGTTACGGCTGTGACTATTATCACAAACTAGGTGAATATCGCGTCAATCCGTTGACGTGTTCCGGGTGTTGGATGCGTTCTAGTGACACCGCGACCCTCTGTAGGGGCGCATTAATCATCATGATGTAGGCTATAGGTGCATTAATGTCTTCATTTTCTGTGTCTTATTCAAGTTATCTCGGGCTCCGGTGAACCCAGGATTCAGTGCCTTGTTAGCCTTTGACTCGATGGATGCCTTGGGTGTTCTGTGAGAGTCATATATATGTGTCAAGGGATCCTGGAAGAATGGTTTCATCTTGAGATATGTGTGGTGTTTCTTTTGCGTTGGTTGGCTTGGCTTTGACCCCTTGGTTAGCCCATTATCTGTGGATGTCTTGGATGTCCTATGAGGTTTGTGGCCATGTTATATGATGTTCGAAAGTGCCATGGTACTGAGTAGTGTTGTCTATTATTTTGAGAGTCATTATGGTTTCTAGTCAACCAGGTTGTGACCCAGTAGTTGACACGTGACCTCGTGAGTTTCTTGGCTATCCTGTGAGAATCAAGACTCTAGTTTTGGATGCTTAGAGGTATCGTCTTATCTCGATTTATGTGCCTTTGTGGTTTGAGGGCTTTGATGTTCCCTCATGTTCTACGATTTATATCATATGGAATCGAGAGTCCTATGTGCAGCCTAGGGCCTGAGGACTTATGTTTCTTCGTGGTTTTGACTTAGGGACTAGGCTGACTAATGGTATGTTGTTGTGATGTGTGATGATCTTGACCCGAGTTGTGTAACTCAAGGATCATTTTTTATAGGCCTACTTATTTGTCCTGAGTTTGACAGTAGTTCTTTATACTGCCTTGTGTTTTGTAGTACGTGTGACAGATGAGTGCTTACCCTATCCGTACTTCACTGTTTTGAGTGTTTGTGTCTAGTGAGCCTCCACTAGTCATATCTTGATGACACTTCAGCATGTCCGCCCACTTGGGAGTGGTGACGGGGCTAGTTCTCGAGAGATGATTTTTAGGCTAGTTTCTGTGGCCCCCCTTGCTTTGCAGTAGTGTCCTACTGGGGGGAAAAACTAGCTAGAGGCCTGGCTCAAGGCATTGGGCTTTTGTGTGCACACGTGGTCAGGGGCGTTTGGACGACTACCGATGGACGTGACCCTGAATAGTCACTTGTTACTATTATTCCTTGTACTTGTTACAGTGGCTCAGTCACCGTGTTCGAGGTGAGTGTGAGACACTTGAGGTGTAGTGTAAGACGTCAGTGGACGCATCTGACTTTGCTTCTAGTGAGGAGGTGCTTCTGTCACATGACACTTGACTTGTGACTGGTTTTCCATTATTATTGACGTAGTGTTTCCAGTAGCTTGTGCCTGGCTCCACCCGTAGTCGGTGTAGTGTACACGATGGTGAGGTCGTGTGTGTGTCGGTGTTTTGGATAGTGTGTTCCCCACGTCTGAGAGGTCGTGATGTGAAGCCTACACGTCTATTGTAGCAGGACCTATTCTGGCAATGTAATCAGAGTTTCCTTGTTTCGGTTTGGTGATTCCTGATTGTGTGTTTGGGATCTATGTTCTTACAGATTAGGAGTAGTTTTGAGGGCTGAGGTCTTATTGGCAGTCGTGTGCTTCTATTTAGTACGGCTTTTCCCTCTTTACTTTTGTGATTGTTACTCCTGGTCCTGCTTTTACTCTTGTAGTTCTTACTATTGTTACCACTTTGGTTTCTTAGCAGAGATCTGCTGGACCCCTACTGAGCCAATGACATGAAGCTCACCCCTGACTTTTTAGGTGTAGCGGCTCTTCTTCCACATGGTCTGGTGGTGTGGTGCATGGTTCTTAGTTGCCAGCTTTGCTAGTGTCGGGCTTCCCCCGACTTGAAGGTACATTTCCCTTTCTATTGGACTGTACTTATCTTTAAAGGCTTGGCCCCTTGACTCTTTGTCAAGGTCAAAAAGGACATCCCCTTGCTTATCAAGCAAGGGGCCAAGTCAAACAGATTAACTAACTTATTTACTAAGTTGTGACATATAGGGACAAGAGAGGCAAACAACACAAAGACGCAAGCATATAAAAGGAGACAAATCAGGTAACATCAAAAATAATGTGTTTCTTTCATTTCACCATCATTATCATATACATGTACATGTATAAAATGTCAAGGAGGTGGTTTACAACAATCTCTCTCTAGCTCTCATCAACACCCTCCTGCCTCCTCCTCTCTACCTCGCCCCTCTCCCCATCTCTGTCTCTATCTCTCGTTGGAGCTTGTGGGGGCCTCATCGACCCCTGGCTGACAGCCGACCTCTCGCCAAGGCATGCATGCTCTTCTACCTCATTCCTCTACTGTGTAGAGGAACCTACTAGGTAGCTCGTGCTGGAATAGGCACTAGGGGGCCCCTCTCACTGCGCCCACTCTCGGCCTCTCCGGTAGCAATACTTTGTTGCCCGTAAGAGCTCTTCGATGGCACCAAGCCAGATCCTTAGCTCAAGCGCCTCTGCTCTCTCATGGGCCTGCTCCCTCCTCTCCACCTCGAGGAGGATCCACAGCTCTACCACATCGCGAGACAGCTACTCCCTCTCTATCTCTCGCTGCCTCCTCTCTGCCTCCTCCAATTCTGTGACCCGCTGGTCACAGATCGCGAGCTCGGTGCCCACCAATGTAGCCCAAGTGAGCGCATCCTGCAGTTTCTCAGCCTGCATCATTCACCATATAGCATGTTTTTATAAGCATCATGTTATATACTTGAAAAAATGTGCATGCATGAATATTACTTTGTGTACTAACCCAGGTAGCCAAGTCACGCTCTGCTACCTCAGCACGCGCCAATGCCACTGCGAGCAGCTCCTCTAACGAAGTAATCTCGACAGTCGGGTCCCTTGTGCTAGAAGAAGAACCTCCTGCTCCTACTACTACCACTCCCTGATGGGTATGCTGCATTCATTGAGACTGTCAGTAGTTAATCACCAAGAATTTAGGAATAATTAATAGCATATAGCATGCATACTCACCAGGGTCTTTAAGTCTGCCCCTGTGGTCATGGGCTGGGCCTCAAGACTATGTATTTGGACTTGCATGTCCATCACCAATACATCTCGTGCATCCTACATTCATTACATGTCAGTCAAAAGCATTCATTTCATCGCATGCAAGTCAAAGCATACATGATTAAAATCAAATCAAAAGCATGCATTCATACATACCCCCATTGGCCTCATATGATGTCGGCCACCGTAAGTCTCCTAGTAGCGCTGAAGGTATGCCATACTATCCTGCGCATGAGAGATGACTGGGGTCCCACCTCTTTGCTAGTCCACGTACCGCTCTGGGAACTGCAGCCTCGAGTCTATCACAACTGTCTGCCCCCTGGTCTTTCATCCTATCGCATGCGGCTCTACGACGTCCACCCACTGCTAGTGGAGGCCTAGCATCCTCATCGCCAGCCTCAGCCTCAGGGGCTCGATCTTGTTCAGGCAGTGAAGCCAAATATCATGCCCAAACAAATGTCGGCCCACTGCGACCCAAGGCTGGCCCTCATTGGGCATCCCTAGTAGGGCCTGCAAACAACCTGCATGCACACGTGTCATCATTATATCATGATAAGTAGGAAATAAAACAAAATGCATACACAACATACATACCGGGGAAGCGGGGAAGTCACAGAACTCCCAACTAAGAACTTGTAGCTCGTAAGAGTGGGGTGCCCCGGTCATCCACGGTAGCCATTGTTGTGCCAGAGGGTACACGTCTACATGTCGAGGGCTGACCCGATCCATCGACATGTACAGGTGACTCCATACCTGCATTTACATAGCATTAGCACCATCATACTCATACGCATTCATAAGCATAAACATTAAGCATAATCATAAGTATAATCTACAAAATAAAAAGAATGCATACCTATAGGAAAGGTGAAAAGCCACTGACAGTCATCTCCCGACCTGTCCCTGTAAACAGGTTGGCTATCAAGTGAGCCAGCATGGCGGCACCCCAAGCATAGCACCCCACCAAGTCCAAATCCTCCAAAAGCCCTAAGAATCAGTAGTTCACATCACCTCCTTTCGTCCCTAGGAGTAGCCTCCCCAGCATTAAGAATAGAAATCTCCTCAAGTCCCTATCCACTCTCTCTCTCTCTAGGACGGGTCATGGTAGTAGACTCTCCGAGCCCTCGCAGACATCAAATGTGCAAACTCCACCAAAGACTCCCCCATCCTCTGGTGTGCCTTTCCTAGCCCGAGGACCCCCATCAACTCTGTCCTATAGATGGTACTGCAATCTCTAGGGGGGGTTCATCACCGTGTCCAAGCCTAGGAGTCGGCGAGCTAGCACTCTATAATCTGGGTAAGTAACCCCACTCACCGCCTTGCCATCAACCTTCAACCCTATGATCCATGTCACGCTCTCTAAGGTGGGCACCATATGCCCCCAGAGCATTAGGAATGCCTGGCTCGCTTTATCCCATCTCTCTCTCAACACATGAATCAGGATCAAATCTGGATGAACGAACTCTATGCTCAAGAAGGGGCCGAACCCCATCGCCTCCACTCTCGCCCTCTGGAAGTCGGGCAATCCCTGGTACGCCACCAACACCAAGACCCAGGCAATGTGGATCTGCATTGCCCCCTGCAAACAAAAACATAATGACAATAATAGATAAAAATATAATAATAATAAAATAGATCAAAATTTACATACCCATGTATGTGAACAAACGAACAGAAATCAAATAGCCGAATAGAGATATACATACAGAATGTCGCCGGCTTCGGAACCTCTGCTTCCCTAGACTCAGTGTGAAAGAATATCAATGACGCCCCGCTAAGTCAGATTCGGACCTTGGGAACCATCCCAATATGGCGGTGATTCGGCATTGCCTCGGGCCAATAGCTCATCAAACTTGACCCGCCTCTACTAGGATCTAATCCCGCATTCTTATTAAACTTGCCGTATACGCGGCAGACACCTGTGCGATTTTATCGCCACCTTTTTACGCTACGAATGTGGACTTCCATTCGAACATGAAATGGTCCACGAGTGACTGACATACTTTGAACGTTTACGCCCTAATGCAGGGTCTGTCTAAATGCAGTTCAAGATTCTATTGTCACATTTCATTAACATTAACTTTAGGCTATAAGACCCCTTTTCCAGGTGACTAATCAAGGGTTTTCCCCTCTCCGAGGGGATGTAATTAATGTCATGACCTTTACGGTGCTATAAATTTTTGTCCCGACATGACACACACAATTGTCTTATTAGTCAGATTGAGCACACCCCTGGTCCCGAACCACTCTAGTCTCAGAACCTGAATAAATCGTCACCTAGGTGACTGGCACACCCACACACTCAATAAATCGAATAAACGAATAAATAAGCCAATAAAAGAATAAAAAGAAGTGTTCCGAAAGTGCGTCCACAATTTGGCATGCCCGGTGGGACAATACCTCCCTTCATCTCTTCGCCGGGATTAGGGGCCCTATGGCCTCCTCTTGAAATTCTAAACTATTTTGCTTACAATGGCAGGTCATACTTCAACGATTACAATGGTTGTCTCCTTCGGACTACTAGTCGTTGCAACCCATGCCAGGGAGGGCTACTTGGCAGTCCCGATGTAGTTCAGTAGCTTCCCTCTCGTGGTGGGCTTCCCCAACTTCTTAGGGGTGGCCTTCATCAACTTGCTGAAGATCGAGGGGCCCAAGCCTGTCGAAGTCCACATTCCCCCCACGAGGACTTCTGCCACCAAACCTGCTACTGCTGGGCCACCAAAAACTATTACTGACCGTGCGGCGGTCAAGATCGTGGGCTATTTTGTCCATCATGTCTGCTTCAACATGGGCTCTACTAGCAAAAAGGTGGCATCTCGTCAGAAGAGGAGCCAAAAGAATGTTGCTGCTCCCAGGGGCCGGCTCTCCAATACCGGTAAATCTATTCTGATCAGAGGCATTAGAGTTTACCTGGATGGCCGTAGTGCCGAAGTGATCCCTAAGTAGATCATCCCGAACATCCCTATGCGCAATTCTTCCCAAGCACTAGGGAGAATAGAGAAGAAGAATGGTGGAGTGGCCCGCCGGTCGAAGAATGAATTGGCCCCAAGGCCATGCAAGACCAAGCAAGTCTGGGTGCCCAAATCAATCCGGGGCCCAATGATAACTCAGTTGGGATCTGTCAAGGTTGATAGGCCCAGGAAGGGAGAGAAGGAAAGAGGAAAGAAGAATGAGATGCCAGCAAGGGCATCTTGCAAACCATTTGCCCAAGCTTATAGGCAACAGGCAAATACTGTTGTACGTGTTGAGAGTCATGGCAAGACTGCCAGAGAGGGTCAGCCCACCTATGGGCCCCCAGCACAAGCTAGGGTACCGCCACCTGCTGTTTACCCAGATTATGAACTAGAAGACATCACCCAGGCTATGCACGGGTACCTCCGTGGAGTCAAGAACACCTCCATAAGGAGGCAGCGGCTACTATAAGCTATCACCACTACTGAAGAGGGTCATGAATATCCAATCGACCCGGTTGAAATAGAAGATGTAGAATCGGGGTGCTATGAGCCTCCCCGCCCTGATGGAGCCACACTGAGAGTCTCAGTGTTTGAAAGATTGACCTTCCCTGGTCAGCTAACCAGACATGCAAGAAGAAATAGAAATATCCAAGTCTACACTTGTCATGTAGTCGAAACGGCTAGCCATTATGGGGCTCTGTCTGTAGAGCCAGAAGAAGTCATTAGGATTGTCGAGAGGTCGGGCCCTATCACAAGAAGGAAGAAGGCGGCCAGTGAGGTGTTGCAAACCCTCGCTGGGACAATAAATCAAGAAGAGGCCATGGTAGCTCTAGCTGCAAATGTGATTACAACTGAAGGGGATAGTGGGGTGCCATCCACCTCATCTAAAGAAATACCAGCTGAGGACAGGGGAATCCTCCCCAGCCCTTCCGTCAAGGACTCGAGTTTGCTGATGTTGTTGCACAAGTACCAGCAAGAGATTGAAGCATTAAAGAAGTAATTGAGCAAGATGGATACACACACCTCCGCACCTGGATAGGTCGAAGGCCTGCCTGGGACATCAGGGGGCAGCAGCCAGACATTTAAAGCCTCACCGCAGGCAATTGCCTTACCATCGGAGCCCAGCTACACTGTGGGCATTCCTCCCCACAACAACTGTCAACACCCCAAGATTATGTAGCGGAAACAATTGGGAATGCGAACAGCCGGCATGGTAAGCCTCGAGCCAGCAATATAATCAGAGCGCAAGAACAATCACACAAAGTAATTACACAATAATTTAATCAACCTTCTCTTCTATTTCATATTAATAATCATAATCCAAATACACAAGTATTCGACTCTCTTTAAACTTCTAAACTCGGAGATACCCGAAAAATCCCTAGACAAAATACCACGCAAAGATAGCGTGGGTCACTCTAACCCCCCAACAAAACAAAAAGACAGGAGTCCGAGTGACCCCCAACAAAACAAAAAGACAGGAGTCAAGGGAATTCACATTACAAAGGAGCTTAGGCCAACCCCTCACTCTATCACATACAAAAGAGACAATCGACTCGATAACTCTTGATTCCCTTTTGTGTTCCCCCCTTAATGTCCAAAGGGTGGCATAGAGAATGAGTCACTACACAGTCTTGTTCAAGGAAGGCAGAATCAGACCGGATTAGTCGATCCGATCGGTTTTGGGCCAAACTGGTCTGATCCCGAGCCCTCCAAACCCGATTCCCGCACTGGGATTGACCGATCTAGAGCCATGTCTCAGCCAGTCTCACTCGTGTCTGAAAAAAATAAAAAGAAAAAGGAGAAGAAGAAGAAGAACAGAAGAAGATGAAAAAAAAATGAAACAAATACTTAACATGTTGGTGCCGCCAGCGCTGGCGCTGTCACCCCCTGCATCGTCACCGTCACCATCTGCCTCTGACTTCGTCGTTGTTGCCACCTGCCACCAGTGTCGTTCCTCGCCATCTCTTCCTTCGTCGGTCCATCGTTCTTGTTGCACAGTCGAGCTGCCACCTGCACACGAAAAGGAAGGGGGGAAATGATGACGACACAATAAAGTAAAGTAGGGTGAACATTTGTATAAACCCTGAAACATTGCATACATACAACTTAACCTTAAAATATGTAAAAAAAAATAGACTCGGTCTGGATCGGTCTGAGATCAATCTGGGATCGGTCGGATTGGTCGATCCCACCGATTTGGATCAGTTTGGGACCGGCCGATCCAATCCCGATCCTCAAGTCTGCCTTCCTTGGTCTTGTCGCCTCTTAGTGCCCAACTTCTGCCCCAAAACTCCATCAGTTGGTGCACTTGACTGTGCCAACCAAATCTGTATGAGTCCTAGCAAGCTCTCCCCACACCCCCTGTGAGTAGATGCAACCTACAAACAGGTGATCCACAGTCTCAACGTCCACTCCACAGAAGCAACAAGTGGATTGGATCCCCAGGAGGAATCGGCTCAGTCACAACCTCTCATCACAAACAAAACAAAAATTAGACAATTATCTAATTATTTGCATAATTATCTAAAAAGGTTGGATGGCTATAATATAGGGGGTGAGTTGAGAGATTGGACTCTCAAGTCACAACCACTCTCTCTCTCTCTCTCTCTAGGCCGTCCCTTTCTAGGGCACAGATCTCGAGGTCACGCCCCACATTGGCGTCTCTCTCTCCCTTTTTCTCTCTTGCGAAGAAGAAGGACTTGGAGATCGTGAATAAGCATTCTTCATGGTGAAGGAGAGATCCGGTTCACAAAGAGCTCGTGGGGACACATCCAAAGGGCGAGCACGTGCTCGCCTCAGATCCATGGACAATCCTCATTTTTAGTCGGTCGTGAGATCCAAATCTCACCCAAGGTATAACGCACGAAACACTATTTTAGTTTTGTGCGTCGTAAATGATCCATCAACCTGAGCAATGGTCCCTTGTCGATGTCTGGGTGGTTTAAAATTTTTTAATTTCCGTTGTGTTTTCTGATCACTCCACCCGTCCGTTGCTTACATACAAGAGGTCCCATTTGGTGGCCAATCAACTCTTCCTTAAAATATTTAGATGGGCATGTATCAAACAAACAACACCAACACAGGTATCTACAATACTTCCACTAGCGAGCAAACCACCACCAAGGTTTCAATGGTGGGAACAGAGGAACCAGCACAAATTACTCTCTGATCATCATATTCCCCACCAACTCTTCATCATGTAATCGAAGGGTGATTTCTGTACACAAAGATGATGAAGAATGCACACTGGATAGTTGGTTCCATGCGCTGCCACAGCGATATGTGCCCAAAATGTATGTGGAATCTATCGCCTCTTGAGCCACAGGTCAAAATGAGCTTCTGATCAAGAGGCAAATGACCATGGTCTTTCCCATGAACCTCTAAGCACCACTTGGTGTAAACAAGGTTTAGTCCCCTTGGGATCCATGGAAAGGAGCAAGTCCCTGTCTGAGTTTCCTGGACATAATGCCTGTCTGTGATAATTTAAGCAGGTTGCAAAATTTGGCTTGCTAGGTTCTTTATCCAATGGAACTGTGCCTTCTTGATATTCTCCACCATTAGGATCTACAGCGCAGGGGAAATCGCACCATTCTCTCCCCTACTTGTTTCAGTCAAAGTGATGCCCACCACCAAGCAGTCCATGCTGCCTAACCAGCAACATTCACAGAGCTCTGTGCCCCCTTTGCAATTAAAGCATCTGAATTTCCCAATGTTGGTTTCAAACCAAGAATGTTGAAGGATGCTTCAACTGGGAAAAGAAGTTTTCAGCAAGGTCTTCAAACCCGGTACCAGTTTCAGTACTGGACAAGCCCGATACCGGTACATACCAGCCGGTACCAGCATGTACCACCCGGTACATGAAGAAATTGAACCATACCAGCCAAGACTGATACCGGTACATACCGGCCTGGCACGATACATACCGGGCGGTACTGAAAGCAATGGTTTTCGGCAACTGAGAGGGATGCCTTAGCACCAAAAACATTTGGCTTCCTTTGTTCCATCCCATACTTGATTAGTATTAAGAGGCTACCTTATGATAATAAACTAAACAATGTGGGATAAAAAAAAGAAAGGTATTAAGGGGCCTCATCAGCCTCTTGGGTGGCGTCCCCAGTTCTTGGTAGCGGTAATTCGGTACTTGTATCGGGTTATCGGTGCCCTGAGCTCTGGGATGTTACACGCCCTCCCTCCTTACACACCGACCGCCCATCGCCAACCATTCTTCTACGTTGAAGCAGCATGAATGCCCTAGCAACTGCCATAATCGTCATCTTCAGAATCGTCCTCCATGCTTCGCCTGAAGATGATCAAAGAGGAAGAAGACGGCCACTTTGTAGGAACAAGAAGAGGAAGTCAGAAATTGAAAGGGAAGCCTCAAGCGACATGAAGAGGGAGAGACACCCTTCGGGACATTTTATAGGTTGGAGGGGGAGACCTTTGCCTTTATCGAATCTCCCCTTGAAAAGACACAAGAGGTAGATGCACTTCCCCAGAAGCAGTTATGCTACCTCCTCCACAAACCTCCATGGGAATACGCGAGAATGACAAGTCATTGGAAGCATAGAAGGATGAAAAGATGCCAACTCCGCACCTCGATCGACATACAAGCCTGATTTTTCAACTACGAATCGTATGAGATCTCTGACTCTCTGGCAACAGTGGATATGGTGAATCCTACTAGGTCAAAGGTGGTAACGTGCAGTCAATACTACTCCTATTATACGAAAAGAAAATCATTACATTGCTAAGTCCAGAGAGAAATTATAAAACAAAGAGGAAATAACAAGGTAGGTACAAATTTCCTAATCTATGGAAATATGGGAACTCTGGGAAGTTCGTGGACCCTCTTGAAGCTTAACAAGCGGAGGACCCTCGGTGCTCAGAGATCTACCCACGGTACCCTCAGTGATGGCCGGCCTAGGCACTGACCCCATTCGTATGGGAACTGCCCCATCCGCGCACCCTCCCGAGGCACCCGGAGTTGGCGATCTCTCCTCCACTGAGGCAGAAGCACCATCACTCTATTCTTTATCGCTCGATGTTGATGAGGGAGAGTCCGAACCATCCTCATCAGAATCATAGCGCTGCTCGGGAGGGAAGATAAGCTCATCGAGGACTTGTTCCTATGCCAGACTGGCCGCCCACCTGAAGCCTTGGGCAAAATCCTTTTGTAGCCCTCATTGGTAGCCCAGCTCATAACACGCGAAGGCGACCTGCTTCAAGGCTTCCTAGTATTCCTCCGAGCTCTGGTATTGTTCGACTGCCTCCACCCTGGCTCCCGCTACCTTCTCCTAGAGCTCAGCCACCCTCACATTAGCCACGGCCAGCTTCACCCCGACCTTGGCCAACCCTGCCTTAGCTTCGGTCAACCTTGCCTCGGCTTCGACCCACGCCACCTCGGCCTCCTCCTTGGCCCGCTCGATCTCTCAGACTTGGCCCTCGAGCTCCTCTCGCTCGGTTGCCACTGACCCAAGCACTCTACATGAGCCCAGCACTCCTCCAAAAGCTTACTTTTAAGCTTGGCCATGTACTGAGCTTGGGACAATTGCTCGGCCTATGACCGAGCTTCCTCTTGACTCACCCGATCACGTGCTCGGAGTGAAGCCACCTCCTGCTCAAGCACCCCGAGCTCAGACGTTAGCCTACCAATCCTGCGGTCGGACTCAGCACGGACTTGGGACTGAGCCCTTCCCTCGTTCACTAGTCACGCCACGAAGTCAGTAATCTCGACTCCCAACTGAGCCACGAAGATGCCTCCCTCCATGACTCTTTTAAGGAGCATGGGAGGGGAACAACGCCAGAACTCCTCTCGAACAGATGGAGGTGCCAGATCTCGGCACCGGTTATATAGGGAGGCCAGGACGGTGAACCACCCTTGTTGAAGCGGAGGAGCCTATTTCGGGAGTGCCGGGGCTAGAGCATCCCTACCAGTCATCCCCAATCTCAGGACAATGACGCTCGGCTCAACCCGGACCTACACCTCGATATCCTCCTCCTCGCCAAGCACCCCATTAGCCCTGATCGGGATCTCAGAGCCGACCTCCTCCCCCTGAGCTCCCGTCGGCTTGGAGGAAGTCCCCTCGATTGTTGTGGGCACCTCTGGCTCGGTCAATGGAAGGCTCGGGTGATGGACACCCTCAACTACAAGCTTCTCGGTCGGGTTGGATGTCTTCATTTTCTTCGATCGCGTCTTCCTGGCGGTCAATGCCTTCATCAAAGCCACCAACAATCGCTCCCTAGCATCTTTCTGCTTGGACCCCCGATGCTCGGAGGCATCACCTAGAGCAACTTGCTTGCCCTTATCCCGAGCGACAGAAGGACCTGCTGAAGTTTGAGGCACGCTCAGAGTAGTCACCCCCTCCAGCTCAATGACCTCCCGATCGGCTGGTCTCCCCACGCCACCACCACACCTTGCTTCTGATCAACAAAAGGCAGGTCGTCAGTGAAGGGCTCGACCGATAGAGATGAGAAAGCACAAAAATTGAAGCTTAAAGTCCTTACCACTGGGTGGCAGCACTTGGCGGGTGAAGAGGGATAATCTCGCGCTGGTCTTGAGATGGAGATGATGACCACAAAGTATGAACTGCAAGATAGGGAAACAGGTCAGAGGTGCCCAGGGATGGTTCCCTGGGGAAAAATCCTCTGATGCCTAAGTTAGTAGAGCCTTGATTCGAGGAGTAAGAAGGGGTGAGGGCGCAAGATTCCTCCCCACCAAGTGGTGAAGTGCTTCTTGCTCAGGGAGTTTAGGCTTAGTTTGGCCTTACCTTTCGCCAGAGGGTTTCCCAGGTTTAAATAGTACGCCAGGTGCATGAGTCCTGCGAGCAGAGGAGTTTCAGGAGGGAGTTACATCCTCGATGTGGGCTCTTTATGACCCAAGGACTCTTGGTCTCCCTTATCCTTGTAAACTCCCTGCTATCAAAGAACTCTCAACGGCTATGGGGAAAAGCATTCGTCGATCGGCCTAAGCATGGCCGCTAGCTCTTACCAGAGTGAGGGGAGCGTAGCTCGGGCGAGGTGGTATAAGGCAGCGGTGGGCGACCTACCCCGTATGGACCGACGCTTAGACTTCCGAGCCAAGAGGCCGCTTAGGAAGTGCTAGGTCCTGAGTGAGTTTATTGGGCTTTTCACAGGGCAAGTGGGCCCGGCAAGGTTGTCACTTAAGGGAGTCGGGCCTCGTTTGGTCTAGTAGGACCTTGTTTGGCTGCTCGTACATGGGCTGTAGAAATCCCCCTCTCCACTTGTCCCCCTCCTACTCCCGAGCCAATTTAGGCTCGGTTGAGTAGTTGTTTGGGCTAGACTTTCGTGGCTCAAGTGGGTGGAGATCCAACTTTGGCAGGGGCCACGTGAAGCGTCTGTCCTGGAAGTGTGCCCGTAATGATCGTAATCCTGATGGATTAAGGCGTGGAGGCCTCTCTTTTTGGAGATTGGAACATCGCGCCGCCTCTCGCTGGGGGTTATAAGCGTTGTGCGCTGTTTGCGTTCTATACTCCCGTGGTTTAGGGTTGTGCTCTCCATCGCTTCTACCTTCGGGGATCTCTCATGCACCGCGAGGGTAACTCGGAGAAGCAGAGAATTGCAGTAGCCTTCGCGGGGTAGGTAGAGATTACTGTAGTGGTGATTCGACAGGTTTCTATTCCTCTGTCGCAAGTGCTAGATCATTCCCTTGCTGGATCTTTTCCATTATTTCTTTGAGTTGAAGGAGCATCCGCAGGCAGGCAAGGGATTCTATTTTATCCAGGCGAGATGAAATAGGAGCTGCGTGTCTCTGTCCTAGAAGGACTCGTCCCACAAGGGGTGGAAGACTCAGTACTTCTGGGTGGGTAGATCTTCAGTAGATGTGTCTTGGAATTTCCCAACCGTGCCCAACTTTCACCCGAATATTCCTTCGAAGCCAACCGAGGTATCCCCAGAGGTGGAGCAGAGGGCTACAGTTCTCCTGGAAAATCGCCGACCGATGGGTGAGCTGGTGATTCTAGCTAATATTGAATAGTGACTTTCCGAGTGGCTGCTGTCGACGAGTAAGGGCCTCAGAAAATAGCTTCTCCCTTTATTTGAGAAAGTGCTCTTCTTTTTATGACCCTATCCTCTTTTGTCCAGATGCGAGGGGACCGGTTGAGGAGGGGGTACCGTCGACCGAGCTGGAGGTGATTGACGTGGATGATGCATCGGTCGCCGTCGAGTCGCGGGCTCCCGAGGGTACTTCTCGAGCCTGGGGCAAAGGCAAACGGGTAGCCCAGGGAGGGGCTTCTGAGTGGCGGGGGACCAAGTGCAAAGACCCCATGGAGAAGATGCTGCGGGATTCTATAAAGGCTCAGTCCGTTGAGAAGAAGCGGGCCAAGAAGGCCGGGGCCGTCTGATCGGTCGAGGATGGTGGCTACTTGGCTCTCCCCTCCACCGAGTTGGAAGGGGCCGAGCCTATTCAGCTGGCTCACCCTTCCACCAAGTGAGAGGGCGACGATGAGGCCGCAGCGGGGGTGGGCAATTCTCAGGCGGTGATTTCTGATGCTAGAGCGTCGGGCGAAGCCGAAGGAGCGCAAGGTGGAGGCACTGGGGGCGAGTCGGTAGGGGCCGGAGGTCACGAGGGGACGCGACTCCATCCCAGCCGGTCGAGGTAGGAGAGACACGGGATGAGGCGTCCCAGTCTGAGCCAACTGGCGGGGCTCCCGAGGGGGTATCGCTCGAGGGGGGAGCCCCCATTCCAGCCATTTCGGAGAGGACTAGCCCTCCTCTCGGCGTCCGGGGCCCCCTGTACCAGCGATGCCATAACATAGCTTCGGGGGTGGTGCGAGGAGGAATTAGGCAGAAGCCTCCGTCCGCGGTCCTCGAAATGATCATGGAGGGCAGTTTGTTACTGGCCTAGATGGGGGTCGACATAGCCGACGCCTACACTCAGGTGGAGTCAGAGCGATCGAATCTTGCTTGGGCCATCAGCACATCTGATCGGAAGATTGCTTGGCTCACTACCGATCTCGAGGGGCTTCGACAGGAGGTCACTTCTCTCCGAGAATGGGCGAAGTTGAGCCAGGTGGAGGCCTGGGCATCAGCCGAGCAGCTGGCTCAGGCCTGTAGTTTGCTTGAGTTAAAGAGTAGGCTCCTAGAGCAGGAGCGCGTGACTCAGGTCGAGCGTGACGAGCAATGGGAGTCCGAGTGAGCAGAGCTCAAGGGCCGAGCCGAGGAGGCCGAGCGACTTCGGGCGGAGGTTGAGGCTGTGCTGGTTGTGGCGGAGAAGAGGTCAGTCGAGCTTGCTGGTAGGGTGAAGTCGGTTGAGGTAGAGGCACTCGAGCGGTACAAAAGCTCGGAGGACTACCAGGCCGATCTCCAAAAGGCTACCTTCCCTTATTACCAGTTGGGCTTCCGTCGAGGTTTCCGAAAAGGGTTCGCCCAAGGCTATCGTCGTGCCGACTTTTGGGCAGAGGAGCAGGCGCTAGGGGTGGTAGTCTTCCCATCCGGGCAGCACTACGACTCAGATTCGGCATCTTCCGAACCTTCTAGTTCGGCATCAAGTGAGGAAGGAAGCCTGGGGGACTCTACCTCGTCCGAGGGATCACCAACTCCGGCTGCCTCGAGAGGGTGCGTGACCGAGGTAGTTCCCACACCAGTGGGGTTAGTGCCTGGGTTGGCCATCGCGGAGGGTGCCGGGGGCGGATTCCCTGATGCCGAAGAGCCTTCGATCCCTGAGTCTCGAGACGGACCCAAGGTCTGATGTATCTTTGCTTTCTTTCCCCCTTTTTTGTGCTCTTTCCTTCAATGCATTTTTGAAGAAAGTTTTCTTTTCTTATTGGTGTAGTAATGTTAGACTACTTTTTGGAAAATATGACAGCGATGCACTGCAGACCCCTGCCCAATATGAAGCTTGTTTGGCTATGACACTGCCATGAGCAAACATGACCTTCATGGAGGAGGACATGCTACTCCCCACCATCAGTCACAATAGATCACTGTACATGAAGGGATAGCTGAATGGCCAACTGTTGAATAGAATTTTAGTAGACCCCGAAGCAGCAGTCAATATTCTCCCCTATAGAATCTACCAGAGGTATTACTTTGATGTACGCCTCGACAAATTCAGAGATATGCATATCATCGGCTTCAATGAGAAGTTTGAAGTGCCATTGGGAGTGGCAGAATTCACCCTCACCATGGCAGACTTTACTATGAGGGTGCAGTTTCATGTGATCAACTCTAGCACCTCGTACAAAGCGTTCCTCAGTCGCCTCTGGCTACATGAGAATTTAGTGGTGCCGTCTACATTGCACCAATGTCTAAAATATAACCAAGATGGAAAGGAGGAGAGAATATTTGCTGACCTCCACCCATTTGAGGTGTTCGAATGTCATCTACTTGATGTCTCTCTATATGTTGAGCAACCCTAGAAGACCTCCAAGGCAAAGACTCCTGCCAGGGCAGCAAAGAATGCTTCTGGCGACAACTGGTTTCCCCCACCACCGCCAGGTTATGTGAGCCCAAGGGCAGTGACTCACATTACTAGCACAGGGGACGTTGGCAGAGCTGCACCTCCCGCCACTTACCCTGAAGTAAATGAAGCCGAGGTTGGTAAGCATCACAGCCATATCAAGATCTTGGAGGGTCTTATCAAGCCGATAGCTGGCCTCAACCATCTCAATATCGAGCCTCTCAAGACACTGGAGGTGGCACAGTCTGAAGGCCCTAACAGCCTATTCCATGCAGCTAAAGAACATGTTATGTAGGAGGATAATGACTGCCACCTTCCTGAAGGCCTAGAAAATCCAACAGTCCCTATTCAAGGGCTAACATTCACATCAAAGAGGGTAGCTAAAATGCTCATGAAGCAGCGCATTCCCTCTGGATAGCCTCGCAAAAAGAAAGAAATATTCAATATGTTGTGGTATCCTGCCAGCCTGGACAAGGAATTAAGGTGTGTTTCTCAGCACCTGGGATTGGGCTTTACCCTTGAAGAATGTTATTACAGTGGACGCTATGAAGTGGACACCATCTCTACTTTCTTTTTAACGAAAGATAGTCCACCGTGGGCAACTTATGATGAATACACCGTAGAAGCTGAATATACCCAGCCACCTCGACTAGGAGATCAAGGATCAGAAATAATGACTTCCTATAGATGATGGGAGCAAGTCTATTGTGAAGAGATGACTTTTTGAGTCAGATTTGATAGGGCAAGCAATAGCGAAGCCGAAGACACTGAAGAAGGAAGGGCTTCCCTCTCCTGCAGCCCTCCCTTGGCAGTGATGTCAGCACCCCTTATATCGAACAAGGAAGTTTCTACTGAGACCGATCGGGAAATGCCCATTACTAGGAAAGAATATGCCACCTCCACTGAAGATATGGCATTTCAAGGTAGTAGGGAGGTAGGGTCATCCTCATGTGCTACAGAGTTGGAATGCTACTCCTCTGAATCAGCAATAAACAACTACTAGCCCTTCAAGGCTACCAATACACCAACAAAAGTCAAAGCTACTTGCGCATTTGCTAAAGCTAAAGCTGTAGAAAGCCCGCTGATAGAACAACCCACATTGCCATCACCGGTTGAATTAGAAGCTCCCGACGAGGTCTGGGGGCAACAGAGTGAAAAGGTCGAGGTGCTTGAACTCGAAAATGATATTTTAGACTTCATTGACCTCCAGCCAGTGCCCCGGAGATTGAAGACAGAGGCCAAGCCACGGTCGATGAGCTGATAGAAGTCAATCTGGGAAGTCAGGATGATCCTAGGCCAACCTTCATTAGTGCCCAACTTTCTTCATAAGAACAGATGTTGTACATCTAGTTGCTGTAAGAATTTCAGGACTACTTCGCCTGGAGCTACAAGGAGATGTTAGGACTCAGCCCTGCGGTCTTACAACATGAACTGGCTATAAGCCCAGAAGTGGAGCCAGTAAAACCCACCACGGTGCATGAGGCCCGAGCTTATCACACAAACATATAAAGAAGTTGACAAGCTCATTGATTTAGGTTTTGTCGAAGAAAACTAATACACCACATGGCTGGCCAACATTGTCCCCGTGAAGAATAAGAATGGAAAGATCCGGATCTGTGTAGATTTTCAAGATCTAAATAAAGCATGCCCAAAGGATCACTTTTCGATGCCAATAACAGAAGTCAAGATTGATGTTACAATCGATCACGAGGCTCTGTCATTCATGGATGGATCATCTAGTTACAACCAAATATGGATCGTGGAGCATGACTGTTCAGATTGAAGAATGCTAGCGCAACTTACCAGCGAGCAATGACCAGAATTTTTGATGAGCTGCTCTACCATAAGGTCGAGTGCTACATAGATGACTTGGTAGTCAGGACCAGGAAAAATGAGGACCATCTGCAAGACCTCCAAGCCATATTTCTGAGGCTCAAGCAGTATGAGTTGAAGATGAACCCCATGAAGTGCGCCTTTGAAGTATCCAATGAGAAATTCTTGGATTTTATTATTTGGTATCGGGGAATTAAAATAGACCCCGCAAAGATCAAAGCAATTTAGGAGCTACCTCCGCCAAGGAACCTCTCCGAGTTGAGATCCCTGCAAGGCCGTCTGGCTTACATCTAGTGGTTTATGGCTGCATCAGAATCGGGTGGTGGCCTCTACCCTCCAACAGTGCAAAAAATACCATAAAAATGGGAAAGAAGAAAGAGAGTTTGTTGATTTGCACCCTTTCGAGGTGTTTGAATGCCACTTGCTAGATGCATCTTTGTATCTGGAAAAGCCGAAGAAGCCCAACCCTCCAGCACAGGACAAGGGGAAGAAGAAACTAGAAGCTGGCGACTGGTTCCCTCCACCGCCGTCGGGCTATGTGGCTGCCCCAGAGGTGTCACTTATATCCGAAGAAGAAGGAGTTCTTAGGGCAATTCAGCTCAGCATTTACCCTAAACCAGGGGCATTTAAACTTGAAGAATTACTCGGGGATGTCAGGGTCCCGCTGGGGATCATCAAGCCCGCAGCTGATATAGACTGTCAGACAGTCGAAATATTAAAAACAATGGAGGTCTCGAATCCTGATGGCCAGCCTACCATGTTTTATGTGGTCAAGGAGCAGCCTGCAAAAGGGGATGATGATTGTAGATTCCCCGAAGAGATGCAAGATCCACTTGTCCCAATCACAGGACTCCCATACATAACTGGCTGTGCGGTCAAGCTGGCCAAGAAGCAACAAATTCCCTTCTGTCAACCCTCCAGTCAGAATAAAATGTTCAAAGAACTGTGGTATCCACCAAATATGGACAGAAGACTGCTACAGATTGCTCAGCACCCGGGGCTAGGTTTCTCTGTTGTAGATTGCCAAGAAGTCGACATGATTTCCATCTACACTGTAACAAGTGAAGACCCCCTAGAAGCAATTTATGATGAATACTTGGGGGACTATGAACTAACCAAGCCATCGACTGAATTAAAAGGCTCGGGCCCTCTCTGGCCATGGGTGCACAATGATTCGCAAGGGTCAGAAGCTGAAGAAAACCATCCCACCCCTGAGGGTGTCCCACCTGCAAGTCAGCACTTAAGCTGCATAGAATCTGCATCATCAGCATCAGGGCTGTTTCTCTAGCCTAATAAACAGCCAACCGGCACAGAAGATGACAAAGTTGAAGGCCCGCTGCCAGGGGAAGGAGGGCAAGAGCATATCTGCGAAGCCCTTGAAGTTGAAGAAGACAATGAAGGCTTCTTCGACTTACTGATGCAAGACCAGATGCGACTTGGTACCGATTGGATGTGAACCTGGGACTCTAGGTGACGGCACGCCAAATTTGATAATGTGACCAACAATGACGTAACCAACTTGACACCAGTAGAGTTCCAAAGAGGAGGATATGTCCTTAACAAGATGCACGAGCTCGCGGACGTCCCTAAGTGAGGGAAACGTGTGGATCTATGCGATTGAGAAACTGATAGTGAGTCAAGGGTATTCGGCTCCTCACATGCTCGGATCGAGTCACGAGACGGTCATGCTCACTCACTCACAGCGGTGATTGAAATAATATGATAACGAGCTAGATATCCTAACACTCAAGCAGCAGTATAAAAACAAATACGAAATAAGTAAATACTAAATAAGAGGAGCAAGAACGTACCTCCACGCTCTAGGCGTGGGGAAGACGATTCTGGCCAAGAATCATAACTCCCAGTACAATAAATATAAATAAATATAGTAATAAATTTTATGACCCACTCCATGCAGGGAGGTAACAGGCTACACAACGACGCCGGGAGCACCCATCTTGGGTTGACAGGCAGCAAGGCAGTGGGATCTGGGGCAGTGGTGGGCTGCGACTCTGGATCTAAAATCTGTTGGCCGATAGGACAGTGAACAAAGGTGTCTAAAGGGACGTTGACCTCCGGGGACCTTCTGAAGGTAGCGGTTCACCGGGAAGATGGCGGAGGGTCCCTGGTCGACCCTCGGGAGTGTCGGTCTCTAGATCTGAACCGGCGTATTTTTCGAGGAATTAATTGGTTGACTACTCTTGCTGGCCTGTCTCGGGACAGAACTACGCGCTTCCACAAAAACAGCCACCGCGCCTAGATCTGGTGTCGGATCGGGACGAAACTAGCACCGTTATGAAGGGCACTCAGAGAGCTTCAACATATGTGAATTTCAGATCCGTCCAACGGTCAGGATCAAAATGAAAATCTTTGTAACTCTGTAGTTGTTTCTGGCTCGGTTACAGAATAGGCAGGACAAAGTGAGATCTGCTGAAAAATGAATTTTGACCGAAGGGAAGTTGGCAGATCTGGAC
This sequence comes from Amorphophallus titanum, assembly GCA_024336825.1. NCBI lineage: Eukaryota > Viridiplantae > Streptophyta > Magnoliopsida > Alismatales > Araceae > Amorphophallus > Amorphophallus titanum. Next base: position 27,724,176 of record JANBPO010009603.1, on the reverse strand, counting down.
TTTGGGAATTTTATGGGTAGGAGGGGGGAAGTGAGGATCACGCACAAATATTTTTGTAATTTTATGAGATGTTTTAAGGGGTGGGAAAATTCATGGGATAGGTTACTATCTCACAGATCTACCGAAAGATAGACAGCAAGGGGTGGAAAGAATTAACTAGGAGGAGGGGCAAACGACGTCTAATCAATGTGAAAAATTAACTGGAAGAAGGGGGAAACACAGGGAACAAACCCTAAAAACCTCAGCTTGATCAGATGGTTGGATCTGGAGATACAACCTTTTCTTTGAGCTTCAATTCTACAGGTTGCAGGTCTGGACAGCAAGATAAAGATGGGGTTGTGGCGGCTCCGATGGCGACGACAATGGCTGTCATACCCCGACGCAGAATATCAGGACGCAGCAGTAGAAAGAGTTAAAATATCTTGATTTTCAAACATGTTGTGCTTTGGGTTAGCAATTATATGACTCCAATACAACGCCATGGCAACGAGAAGAATAATTCCCAAAATAACCATTTATTCTAATTAATTGAACCTAATGTGTTTCAACCTTGTCGTATTGGGTTACCCAATCAAACAAAATTTTGGTCTTCTCTTTTGGGAAAGAGTAGGCCTTCTTCATTTTATTCGGGAGTGAGGGACCCTCTTTATTATCTCCAGTTTTAGCAGGCTGAGGGGCCACCGCCTTCTTGCCTTTATCCTTCTGTTGTTCAAACGCCTTGATATCAAGGGCATTAGCTTCTTTAGGCGCTTGATGCCATTCTACTGCTTTGCCTTTTTGTGTTACGGCAGTGGTTGATGTAGGGGCAGGCCTGGCCAGGAAGGCTTCTACCTCGGCTACAATGTTGTTTAATCAGTCGAATGACCAGATTTCCATGCCAATCACCTTCTCCAGTACCTCCCTCCTGAGGTTCTACTTGCAGATTTGTACAGCATCCTCCTGGTGTGGGGGCCGCTTGCATCTCATTCTGAGGTTTCTCCACCTCTTAATATATTCGAGGGCTATCTCATCTGCCCTTTGTCTTGTCGAGTAGAGTTCAACTACTGTGACCTCCCTCTCTATGACATGGAATCTTTCTCTGAATTTCTTTTGCATATCCAGCCAGTCGCTGATCGACCTTGCCGGGAGGCTTGAATACCATTCAAATGCGAGCCCGGTCAGCGAGGACCCAAAGAACTTCAGCAAGTATGACTCATCAGCAGCTAGATCGCCCATGACGGTCATGTAGTAGGTGACGTGTTCTTTCGGGGATCCCTTCCTGTTGAACTTGTCAAATTTAGGAGGCTTGCTAATCCCAGGAGGGAGCCACTTCGTAGCATGGTGTGGCGGGTATGGTACCTGGTAAGTATTAAATGAGACGTAGTCACCTTCACTTCTTTCGGCAAGCTTCAGCTCGATCATCTTTTACACCATCAGCTTGTTTATGGTGGTCAGATCGACCAGTTCTGGGTAGAAGTGTGCCAGCTGCAGGTATGGAGTGACCAGAGTGGTCACCTATAGAGGAGGACGCAACAGTGGAGGCGCCGGGGGTGTCTGGTGCACCTGCGGCAGCATTGGTGGCATCAGCGGCTATGATATGCATTGTTGTGTAGTTGCCAAGCTGGGCTCTGCTGGCTGGGGCAAAGTGTAAATTGGTGGGAAGTCACTCAGGTTGGCAGCTCCCCGCGACGATTCGCCCTGCATCTTGGGCTGCTTGGAAGTCAAAGGCTGTTCCGTCTTCTCCATTAGTTATTTCTTTAGCAGTTCTATCTCCTGCCGGTATCTTTGAAGCATCATCAGCACTGCCGGGTCCATAGCTGCTGTGCTGGGGATGGCTTCTATTGTTTCCCCAGATGCGCCTTTAGGCTGGATGTCGAGCATCACATCCTCGTCTTCTGTCGTCACCATATTGGCAGTTAGAATGGTGGCTTCATCAAGTTGCAGGTGGTGAGCTAGGTCTTGATTTCCCCTTGCTGCTGCCATCATCTCCCTCATGGCTTCCACCCTTCGGATATTCGGCCCTGGCCTTTTAACAAATCGAGCCAGCTCCTGAGGCTCCTCAGGTAGCCTTCCATATCAACTGGACACCCCAGCCATGTTGCGAGTGAAGACTTGCATTCTTCTCCTCTATCGATGGACCTTCCTCTGTACATGTTCCACGAAGGTTAACCTTTCAAATATGGAGATTCTCTTTCTTTCCTCCCGCTGAGGCGTGGCTTCATCGGCTTCAAGTTCCAAGCCATTCTAATATCCATTATCATCCACAGATGACGTCATTCTTCTTTCTTCTTCTTCTTCGATTGCTGTTGATGGGCAACCTTCTTCTTCTGCCATGGCTACTTGCAGCAACTGTCGTTGTCCTACTGAGGGGTTCCCTAGACCCCTGAAATAGTTCCTGACTAGAATGGTCATCTCTTCCTGCGCCCGCTCCAGATGCAAGACAGGGGATAGCTGTCGACCTCCTGTCGGAGGGATATATGCCAGCCGGGCTCTTCCGACGGGTTGCTCGAATCTTCTCCCCAGTGTGGGGACAATTGCTTGTCAGGTGCAAGCCCTGAAGCTTGGACGGCACGGAGGATCCGCAACCACTTCTTCTCTTCTGGGGGCCAGGCCCCTCTCATTCTCCTCCTTCGGCTCAGCAGGCTTAGAGTGGTAGAAGTCTTGCGCCTTGCAGCGAACAGGTTGGATCCTCTTAGGAACCCACACTTGTTTAAAGGTCCTTGGCATTGGGGCTAGCTTCTTCTGGTCATGGCGACCGGCTTCTTCTTTTTTTGCCCTTCTTCTCGACAGGGCCTGGAAGGCATTGCGGGTTGGCACAACAGTGACCACCCGATTTGGGATTGCTTGGGCTTCACGTCCGTCTAGGAAGATCCAGACTCCTCCAATCAGAATAGAGTTTTTAGACATTGAGAGTTGTCCGGTCATAGGGATAACAGTTCTTCTATGGGATTTCCTCTTGCGTGGATTCCCAAGCTTGTTGTAGTAAGCGGGGTGAGCCTCTTGAGCTACATGGTGCACCATGCAACTCATCAGTTGAGTTTGACTTGTCACCGGACTCTCACAACTTTGGGTGTTGTAAGCCCTTGTCTTCACGCCAGCCTCTCCCTGGATCGGTTCCGGGAGCTCGGCGTCCAGCACGTCGGTGAAGGCCACACCCAAGATGTAGCACCCCGGAAAATTTTAAATACAGAATACATGAAAAAATAATCATGATTATTAGTCATAGAAAATTGTAAGAATTTTAAATTTTGATAAAGGAGAGGTGAAACAAGTTATTTAGCCTAAATGGTAATTCACAATCACAGAGATTTGTAATTTGGCTGCGACGCTATTCTCACAAACACAACATATAAGAAAGTATACCAAATTAGCAAAGGTGCGTGTAAGGCACATCGCGTACCTCCACGACTAGCATGTGGGGAAGAAATTTCGGCCGAATCTGACAACCCCGATACACAACAAATAAATATTATTAAAATTTCACATATATGGCCCACTCCTCATAGGGAGATAACAAGCTACAAGCATGAATTTTGGGGCTGCTGGAGCTCAGGTTGACGGGCCGCACTCGTAGGAGACGAGGGAGGCGAGTCGGGGCCGATCGGGTGAGCCGATTGATCGCCGAGCTATTCTGCCCATGCTGGTCACCCGGCACAGCAAATTTGTGGAAGTCAGTATGGCTGGATCCAACTTCCGATCAGGTTGCTGTTTGTGGAAGCACATCGGCAACTGGATGAAGAACACATCGACCAAATGACTTGATCAGATATGATCATATCTGGGCGTGACAGTGCCTACACCAAGGCCCTGGTTCTGCTCACACAAAACTGCACAAGACAGCTAAAAATTATAGAAAAAATAGTTCTGGTGTTGGAACAGATCGCCGCTTGCTGGGGAGCATCGGTGACGTCTGGAGGAAGATCCAGACCAAAGGATACGGTCAGATCTGAGAGGAGGAAGGCGGCGTAGCTTCTGCAAATTGCTGCTGGTACTGGGTCGGATCTGCATAGATTAGCCTATGCAGTCCCACAAAAATCTTCGCCACGCCCAGCATAGATCTCCGAATGATACGTGCTTGGTGGCGGTGCGAAGAAGATAGGAAGAGGTACGACCCCTCAAAATTTCAGCACAAAAGGAGCTGAGGGCAGATCTGGGGAAAATTTGTAAGATGGGGGTCATGATCTACCTTATAGAAACTGGCGGTAGTGCGTGACTTCACAGTGAGAATTGTTGCTGGCAATCCTGAACTTAGATTGAGACGAAACCAGTGCTGGATCGCTCCTGACTTGCAAATCTACCTTTGGTCAAATCACTAGATTCAGATCTGATCAGCAGACAGCGGTGGGTGATTTGCAATATGGAGATGAAATCTGGGTGGACAGATTCAGAGGTAGAACACGAACATGGCGATAATGGTTCCTTCGGCGTCGCACCTCGACAAGGGGAGTCACACCCCGGTTGGATCCCGTCGCAGGACTAGATCTTGAGTATCACACTCAAGGAAGAACAAGAAAATCACTCTCTCACAAAAACACTCTTCTTTCAATTTTCATTCAAAATTTTATTAGCCTTTTACAATACATTACGTGTATGCTTATATAGACATGGAGAGAGGGGCTTGGGAATGGCATGGGGAGAGAGGGGAGAGAGGGTGGCCACGTATGGGAGGGAGGGGAAGGTCTTGGTTGACCAAAGGAGGAGTGGGAAGGTAGCTTTCCTCCTCCTTGGTCAAGGAAGGGGGCAGCCACCTCCTTGGACCAAGAGGGGGGGCACCCCTTCCACATGTTCAAAAGAAAAAAAATCCACCCTTTCACACTTGTATTCTCATGACCCATTCACACTCATTCACACGAGATCACTCTTGACCTATTGGCCCATTCAAAGCCCAAAGTCCCATTAGCCTCCAGCCCATTCCCTACAATAGGTCCAATAAAATAAAATGGCTAATTGTCCATGCAAGGACTAAAAAGGGGCCCACTAAGGCCTAGAAGCATGAAATAAGGATAGATAGCTTCCGTTATGCATCCACGTCTTCCTCGAGCCACAGATACTCTGTCATGTCCTCGTTTCCCGGCGTGACTTGCAGCGTGTGTCCTCACCACATGCATTCTTGGGAGTTAGCCTCCTGCCTCCATCACTGCAACAACAAGAGCGATGACGCCTCTACACCATCCACAGCCTAGCCATCAGGCTCTCAAGTAAGCAAATAAAAATAAAAATAAAAAAGAAATAAAATAGGGTTAAAAATAGAGATATCCCGACGGACCCAGTTGTCCCCATCGCAAGGAGGCGACCAGGGGTAAAAAGGCTAACAACCCAACAAAGGGGAAAATCCGTAAGGGCACGTCAGGTAAAATTGGGAAACCCCTGGATGTGAAAATCCACAAGGGAGCATCAAAAAAAGCTAAAGGGAGTCGGGTCTGGTGAAAACCCGAAAGGGAGGTGGATTCGATAATGAGAAAATGCAACTCTCCCCACTAGTCGGGTGGCCTTCCACCCATTCCTCAGAAGATCATCAGCCCCTTCCGTTGTTGGTCTTTGATCGATCCACATCCCCAGATCGTTAACCTGATACTCCCCAGTCAATCCCACATCCCCCGACTCAACTCATGCTACCATCGGCCTCCACCCCATCACAGTGGGCCGGCAAGTTCCAGCATCCATGTGACACCCCGATCACTATTCTAGAAAGCTCCAGTCTCAGTTCACCCCAGATCTCCGTCACCTTACGCACCTACATTCTACATCCCTATAACCCAGAATTCCCAACTGCCAGTTAGCCTCAGTTTAGCTATTACGATCCCAGTCGTAAGCTCAATCCCTCCTGCAATATCTGATTCGTCAGTCATAACTCAGCCACATTCTGCCACTACCTGGTGGTCCCCAGTCCCATAACTTAATGATTTGTAAGAGCCCTCATTAAGGGCGGAATAATACCCAGTCATTCGCATTCCCCCGCCCCAGGCTACGTCCCCTGACAGCTGTATGCTACGGATGGCAATCTCCAGATTCATATAATGCACTTCAAAAGATTCCCTAAACACCTATTGACAACCTCTATTTGCCCCTCGGTTTGTGGGTGATAGGCGGTGGAGAATTTGAGCTTAGTGTCAACTAAGTGCCAAAGTATTTTCCAAAAGTAAATAGTGAATCGGACATCTCGGTCAGACACTATAGTTTGGGGGAGACTATACAGATGTCCGACTTCATCAAAGAATAGGTGGACTACTCTAGATGCATCAGTTGTTTTGGAACGTGTAATAAAGTGGGCCATCTTAGAGAATCGATCAACGACAACAAAGATGGAGTCATGTTTATGAGCAGTACGAGGTAAACCAACGATAAAATCCATGCTGACATCAACCCATGGTCTATCAAGAATGGGGAGAGGAGTGTAGAGACTAGTGTTTTGTTTGACCTATTTGGCTATAGTGCATGTCCGACACTAGGCTACAATTTTGGCCACATCTTTCTTCAGGCTAGGCCAATAGAAATGCTCCTCCACAAAATGGATGGTCTTGTTTGGTCCAAAGTGACCAGCAAGACCTCCAGCATGTATTTCCCAAAGTAGGAAGTCCCGTACAAAAGTCTTCGAAACACAGAGTTGTTGTCCTCGAAAAAGAAAACCATCTAGGAGTAGATAGTCAGGAAATGTAGTCGAGGATCCAGCAGACAAGGCAGAGTAGGCATGGCCAAAGTCTGGACACTCTGTATAGAGTTCCTTCATGTGGTCAAACCCGGTGACCTCTACCCGAACAGTGAAAAGAAGGGAGACCCTTCGACATAAGGCATCGACCACCTTATTCTATTTTCCAGTCTTATGTTTTAGGACAAAAGTAAAGGACTGGAGGAATTCAACCCACCGACCATGCCTAGGGTTTAAGCACTTCGGAGAGCTAAGAAATTTCAAAGTCTCGTGGCATGAATATAAGACAAACTCTTGTGGTAAGAGATAGTGTCTCTAGTGCTTGAGGGCTTGGACCACGGCATAAAACTCCTTATCGTAGGTGGAGTAATGAACCTTTGCATCATAAAGCTTCTCACTGAAATAAGTCACAGGGTGGCTCTCCTAACTAAGCACTCCACCTATTCCTAAGCCAGATGCATCACAAGAAACCTCAAAGACTTTGAAAAAGTCTGGCAGGCGGAGGACAAGGGCTTTGGTCATAAGCTCCTTTACGGCAAGAAAAGCCTGGGAGGCGACATTAGTCCACTTAAAATTCCCTTTAAAGATGCAGTCCGTAATGGGTGCCATAATGGTGTTAAATCTATGAATGAAGCGTCTGTAGAAAGTGGCTAGCCCATGGAAACTATGAACGTCATGGACGTTCTGGGGCTCTGGCCAGTCTACTAAGACTCGGACCTTAAATTGGTCCACAGACACTCCTTGACTAGATACCACAAATCCGAGGAAAGTGACCCGATCTGTCATGAATTCACATTTTTTTAGGTTGGCATACAGGGTTTCTGTGAGGACCCAGACTCCGGATACCGGGTAAACCCGATACCACTTGGAACCTGTGAAGCCCCCCAAGAGCGGTAAAGCTCCGAAGGGATAAAAAGGAGTGTGTGGAGTACATTGAAGTTTCAGATAAAACAGTAAGCAATAATATTTCAATGATCAGGTTTGCTAAGGTAGCAGAAATAAAACTACTTTTTCAATTAACAATTTATGACAGAGTCCAGTCCACAAATAAAGGTAAGTACAGTCAAATAGAATAGAGAACGCACGCTGATGTCGGGGGAAGCCCGACGCAGGTAGTACTGGCAACTACGAACCGACACACCACGCCACAAACAACGAGGAAGAAGAACAACCATGCCTGAAAAGCAGGGGTGAGTCTCGTGTCACTGGCTCAATAGGGGTCACACAGATCCCCACTGGAAACAACGCACTAACAATGCTAAGCAGTAAAGTAGGAAGAACAGGAGTAACAGTAGTGCGAAACTACAATAGAAAGTTGTAAGAATAGGAGTAAGGACAGCTAAAAGAAAGAGTAAAGCTGTACCAAACAGAAACACGGCTACCGCACGAACCTCGGCTCTCTAAGCTACTCCAAACAGCAACAGAAGGGCGAACCCCGATCTCACAAAGTCGGGTGTTACCGATCCATCGGCAAAACACTAGCTCCAAAGCCAAGGCCTAAAAATAGGCAAAAACCCTAGAAAAGACCTACACAGTTAAGAAACACTGACGCATACACAACTAGATCATCGTGCACGCTACACTAAGTTGATCTTGGGCAAAGTCAAGAACAGACTATCCGAAAAAATCACGAAAACACAAGTCATCGTGTCAAGTGACAGAAGCACCTCCTCACTAGGAGAGCAGCCAGATGCGTCCACTGACATCTTACACTGCGCCTCAAGTATCTCCCACACGCTTGGAACGGTGATAACTGAGATACTCACGGAACCAAGTACAAGGAACAACAGTAACGAGTGACTAATCAGGGTCACGCCCGTCGGCGCTCATCCAAACGCCCCTAACCACGTATGCACACACAAGCTCAATGCCTTAAGCCAGGCTTTTAGTTAGTTTTCTCCCCCGGTAGGACGCTACTGTAAGGCAAGGGAGCCCACAGAAACTAGCCTGAAAACCATCTATCGGGAACTCATCCCGTCACCACTCCCAGGTGGGCCGACACACAGAAAAGTATCATCAGGCTACGACTAATGGAGGCTCACAAGACACAGAGACTCCGAAACACCAGTGCTGAAGTACAGACAGGCTAAGCAACAGGATAGCCGAGACACTCATGAGGTCACGTGTCAACCACTGGGTCACAACCAGATTGACCAGAAACCATAATGACGCTCGAAATAACACAAAATAATGCTTAGTGCAATGGCACTTTCGAACACCCTATAACACGATCACAGCCCTCATAGGACGTCCACAACATCCATGGATAATGGCGAACCAAGGGGTCAAAGCCAAGCCAACCAACACGAAAGAGACACTGCACACATAGCTCGGGATAAAGCCACTCTTTCGGGATCCATTGACACAGTGATGAGTCTCATGGAACACCCAAGGCATCCACCGAGTCAAAGGTCAACAAGGCATTGAATCTTTGATTCACTGGAGCCCAAGACAACTCGAATAAGACACAGAACAGAGAGAACATTAACGCGCCTATAGCCTACCTCGCGATGATTAACGCGCCCCTTCTGTGGGTCGCGATGTCATCAGAACACGTCCAACACCTGGAGCACGTCAACGCTTTAACGCGGCATTCACCTAGGTCGCGATAATAGACGCGGCCGAAACCTCGAGCGTGATAACACAATAGTCATGGCCATCACCTCGGTCGCGATCACACTGATGCAGCGCTTAGCTTGGTTGCATTAACATAGGATCGCTCCCATCACATAGGTCGCATTCCCAACCGCACAACTGTTCATCTTCTTAGATGAATGCGACTACACGACACAACGTGTCTCTTCTGAGAACGCACCCCCTGAGCGTACCATGTTAAAACACCGAACCCAAAAAACACTAAAATTCATGGAAAATATCGTTCCATGCCCCAATAGCCTCCAGAACGACGGGGAAACATCCCTAACATCAATACCCATCTTCCACAAGCCGGAAGGGGTCCAAAAAACCACAAAATGACTCAGAAATAGGTGATTCCCATGAATCCACCCAAAATGACTCACGAGGGTAACCGACCTCCTACCAGCCCCAAATCACAACCAAATGCAATGAAATTGGCAGGAATGAAATCCCAACGTGCCAGTGGTGCAAATGAGACCATTTACACTAAAAATCGTCACCTAGGTGAGCCGTCCCAGCCTTCCGCCGATCCTTTGCGAGTTTTTGGAGACCGTGCCTAGGGCGCCAGTCGTGTCTGTCAGTCCTGGTGTACTTTTGTCCAGGGTATGTCCCATGTAGTTGTACAGTGGGATTGTTGTGTTTGTGGTCGGACTTACACTTTTATAAATTCTGGACTATCATTTATAATTATCACTCTGATATATTTTTTTTATTTACTTCTGCACTTTAATTTAATTTCCTGCTCTAATTAATATTGCGCGCTATGTAATTCCAATTGTTCATACGCCTCCTCAACAACCCCCACTAACCCTTCAGGGGCCTCATCAGCCTCTTGGGTGGCGTCCTCTGTTCTTGGTAGTGGTAGTCCGATACTTGTATCGGGTTATCGGTACCCTAAGCTCTGGGTCATTACACTCTGGCTCTGGCAACTGGCACTAAGCTCGGCTACAAGAACCACGCTGAACACCTGTCGCACCACCTGAAGTACCAACCTCGCCTGAAACACGGTGAAAACACGCAGGAGATGAGCTTCATTTCACAGGCTCAGTAGGGATCCCTTGAACCCTACCGTACACGAAAAACAAAGCAGGAAGCAAGAAAGCAGGAAAACATCCTACCTAGCAGGAGTATGGTAGAACCAACAAGCGGGAATAAATAAACAGAAAAACTGTCTATTCTAACAGTACCGTACTACTGAACCTCGGCTCGTCAAAACTCGAGTCCATACTTGCTAGTAGACAGGAGCATCACCCACTAGAAGAATGACCAGATGCATCCCCTGACGTCGTACACCGCGTCACAAGTGTCTAGCTACAACGCCCCAGGCGTGAGACTCAGACACGCACAGTAACCAGAAGTACCACCAAAATAAGGACTAGCTGAGGTCGCGCTCGCCAGCGCGGGTCTGACACCCTCAACCTCGTGTGCACACTCAGACCATACGCCCTAGGCCTGTCCTCTAGCAGGTAATTCCCCCTAAGCCCGGACTCGACTGTACGTGGGGGCCGTACGGTAACCAGCCTACTCACAGTCTCACTCGGGTCAGCCACTCCACTACTCCCGAGTGGGTCAGCACACGCGTACCGTAAGAAGGCTACGACTAGTGGACGTGTCACCGGAAGAACGGACTCACAAGTAACGAAAAATGACTCCGAAGGTAGATAAGTACAAGGATCACTCCTCGTACAACACTGACTCATGGTGACGTAAGCAGAAGATGCCACATCCCGGGACCCCTCACGGAACCCCACACATGGTCCCCACATGATGCCTAGCATCAGTCAGACCATGGGTCAGCACATGGATTGAGGTCCGCTCAGCTGGGACTCGAATCGACATGAAAGAAACCACCGGCTAGGCCTCAGACGATGAATGATCCATCATTGGCCACTCAAGGATGAACGGCTAACCTGTAGCCGCGCGTGGGAGAAGGACGGTCCAACCTGGCCATTCATCAACCCAACGGTAAGAAACACGGACGGTCGGACACTAGCCGCTCAAGGGAAGGGTGGCTAGAACCTCGCCGTTCAAAGGCATGGGTGGACCCACCTGGGCCGCTCATCCACCAACGGTATGAAGGGACGAACGGCCAGAACGTGGCCGCTCATGGGGATACACGGCTATCCCCTAGCCGCTGATCCTAAACACTGTGTAATGGTAACAAACAACGGTCAGAAACTTTAAGAGCGAGATTTTTTAAGAGGGATTCATTCACCCCCCCCTCTGAATCCAATCTGCACCTCCATATCATTTCAACACCCCTCCACTAGCTCGGCCTCCTCAATGATTTGGACCCTCAGTCGTTCAGTTAGCTCTAGTTCTGCTTTGGCCTAGGTGAGCTCAGCTCGTAGCTCAGATATCCGAGTCTTCAGAGAAGTGCTACGTTGAGTAGTAGCATCAGCAACACCCTGCGTTTGCCGGGCAGTCCCCTTCAACGACTGGAGGGTAGTTTGAAACTCTGTCCGCTCAAATTTCAAGGCCGTAAGCTGGTCCGCTAGGCCATGGCTGATGAACTCCCTCCAGTTTACATATTTCAATAGTAGAATTACCCACTACATCTTGTCCTCCATGGGGCAGCCAAAAGCCAAGTGTGTACGGGAGAGGTGTTCTACCAGTCCCTACAATTGCACAAAGGACAAGTCGTGGCGAGTCATTACAATCTGCTTCAGCATCTCCAGATTCTACCATACCAGCTCATTCGATGATTGTAAACCAAGTGATGGCATATTAGGGTGATGGAATTCCACCCGACTATCAACGGTGGCCCAAATATCCTCGCTCAGCTCTGAAGATGATGATGGCATGTCTAACATTGCACTCGCACCATGACCAGCCCCTGCTATTGGCGCGGCTAAGGGAGAATCAATGATAGTGGTCTCTCTCTTGACCTCTGGTGAAGGCATTATAGCTTGAGCATCGGGAGTAGGAAGTGGTTGCTCACTCTCTTCGGCTCGACCAGGCTCTACTGATGCCACTTCAATGGCAAGCGCTAGAGTTGTGGAAATGCCAACAACTTCTTCTGCAATGTCTCTTGATTCTGGTGTGGGAATGTCTTCTTCGCCCTAAAGTGCCACATCACCAATGCCAAGTTGTGGCTGTTCCAGAGCCATTTTTGTCTGGTCAGACCCTACAATTACTCCCAGCACTTCAAAGCCCGCTGTCATAGCATAGTCTTTCGGGTACCTCAAAGCTATGGGCCTCAAGACAGGTGGGAACGCTGGCGGATCCATGTCTAGAGGTGGAAGCCAGTAAGGTCACCTCAGATGGAACAACGAGGGTCTTCAAGAAGAATATGCAAAAGATATCTCAAAAAGTTGATATAATGACTAATGAGAATGAGCATGAGGCTAGAAGGATGACTCTTACCTCAACTGGTACCAAGCTTAAATCCCCGACTGTGGAAGCTCCCACCACCAGCATTGCTGCCCCCTCTCCCACAGAAGAGCCAAGAGGCCCGAGGGTACTCCATGTTAGCCGCAGTGGGCTGAAAGTTGTGAAGTCACTTTCATAAGCAGAAGAAAGCACAACATCTTTAGTTTCCATCTCCACCCTGGGAGACTCTTCGTCTCTGGAGCCGCCACTATAGTCCAATTTCACTGTCGAGGATGAGCTTTGCTCCAGCGCTGGACTTTTCTCTCCAAAAGTAGTCGGCTATTTAGCTAAACGGCTTGTAGGAGGCATACATTACTTAGTAGGAGCCTACTCAGCCAGCTCCATAGCAAAAGGAATGGGTGAATAAACTTTGGGTACAGAATGACTTGCTGGGAGAGCACCTTGCTTGATAGAAACTTCCTCAGTCGGCTCTGCGGCAAGAGAAGGTAGGTGTATCTCGACCGAAGATGAAATGGGGGAGCACTCATGTGAGCCCACGATATAATGAATTGTCTAAACTTCGAAGGGCATACCGCAAATTACCTACCATCTCATGGCTGGATGTGGGAGAAGGCAAATTTTCCTCAACAAGGGGAGCCGCTAGTGCTCTCCCCTCTCCTCAACTCTCGCTGAAGCAGCAACCTCTCGCGTGACCATCACAAGTGAAGTGGCGGGAATTGTGATATGGAAGTTAGTTCATATAACCAATATGAAAAGACGTGTAAGGGAGGATATACCTTCAGTCGGGCACGCTTGCACTTGAGAAGCCTTAAAATTTTCAAAGGTGACCACGACTGCGGGAGTGATCGCAGGCTCCGTGTCCACAGCCTTCTTCGTGAGGGCTCGCTTCGCTCGAGTAACTACCTCCCCCACTTGGGAGCTCTTCCACTTCTACGAAGTACTGGGTGGCAAAGGCATAGTAGTCAGAGCCGCCTCAAGAGTCTCAAAATATGATGTCTTTTGGGCCTTGATAATTAACTCCCTATAATGCTTAGTCTCCTCCGAGCTAAGACGAACTACACAGGCATGGGGTTAAAGAGGATGCATCCCACAACAAAAGAAAAGAAGAACAAACTAGAGGCTGAAGTTAATGAGTGAAGAATACATGCTTGTCTAGTATATCGAGGAGAGAGCGGCCAGTAAAATAATGACAACTCTTTGTTTCTTGATGTAGCATCACGAATAAGCCAGCAGATATCCCCTATCAACTTACATCGCTCGGCCAACGATGCCAGGTCGAAATGGCAGTGAGAAGATAAATAATAATAGAGGCCGAGGTGGTCCAGCCCCCATCCGTCGGCATACTTGAATGAAATGTGAAGGGGGTGGCTCAATATGGCCTCGTTAGGGCCACCCACTATAAGACCATGAGAGTGGAGCAATGCAAATAGCCACGGGGTATCACTGTAAAGTGTGGCCTGTTGGGCATATGTTGTCTAGCTTTGATGATAGAAACATATAATATTCTATTTTGATGATAGCAACAAAGTACCTTCATGAGCAACAAAGCACCACCATGAGCCTGACCATCTGGTCTTGCCTTGTTGTCCTTCATATTATCTTCATTTTCATATATTGGTTGCACCCATATCATCATGTTTGCATGGCTTAATATTACCTTGATTTGCTAATTTTAGGCTAGAAATTACATGCACTCCGGTGCACATAGGGCCATGCATTACACGTCATAGTTACATTCCCCCTTAGTAAGTGATCCTCTCGCCTCCATATTTCTTGGAGTCGACTAGGTGATCTTACCCGGGACCTCTGTAAGTCCCCGCGAGCCGTGGATTCCTATACGGACGCTGGGCCGATTGTACCTTTCCACCCCTTAGGCTTGCATTTGCATACATGTGAGGGAGTTAACCTTAGTCAACCCAAAGTTTGGACCTTATTCTCATGGGATTCCTATCTTGAGGGAATTGTGTTTAACTCAAATCATTAAAAGGTCCATTAAAACTTCTAAAATATTTTCCGTCATATCAACTTGTTTGACTTGGGTAAAACCCTCTCACATTGCATTGTTTGCGTTGTTTGGGCTTGTCCAAGTTCATTAGTGGTGTTTGTGTTGCATTTTCCTTCATCGTCCACATGTTCTATTGTCGATAGGGCCATTTGGGTTAGCCCATTTTGTGCGTCCATTCTCTAGTCTATTGTCATAGATCCGTTGTCCATTGGTCTTTACATTAGTGGGTCAATTCCCTCTTGACCTTAAGCCCATCAAGCCCTTGCTTCCCCACCTGTATTTCCCTCGATATTTTTGTATAAAGTCCACATTTGCCCTCATGGAGCATCATTCCAACCCCTTGTATCATTCTTTTTCCCAATTTTCTTTCTATTCCTGTGTGAAATCCTCTTCCCACGCGAGCCCATCTTCCCATGGTCCCTCTGACCCATCTGAGGAACAGGCTAATCTCATGGTCCACCTATCATGCCTAGTTTGCCAAATGGACCCGGCCCAGGCCCAATATCTCATTACAAATCATCTTACTAGGCCTTTTCCTCATAATGGGCCTTCCTATCTTCATGGGCCTCCTTCTTCTTCCCATGCGGTTGACCCGATTTCCAATAGCTAATTCTATCTTGATGGGCCTCATTCTTCTCCTGCTTATGCTACCAGCCCAATGGGTCCTTATGCTCATGTTCCTTCCAGGCCCACACATCCTTCCACTCTCGGAATGGGACCATATTCTTCTCAGTCCGGATCCTCTCATCTGGCCCAATATCATCATCCTGGTTCATATTCACAATCCCTTGCTCAAGTTGGACCATATTACTCTCGATCTCTCCCTACCCAAGAGATGATTGCTCAAGCCCAGCCCTAGCTTGATGAGCTTCAATGTCAGATCGATCCCAAATCCTCCTTAAGTGTCCCATTCCTATTTAAAAATCTTCAGCTTCTGCCATCTTGAGAAATTCCCGCATATCTCCATTATGGTGGCGCCGGTGACCCTTATGTGCACTTGAAAGAGTTTCTTTATGAGTCAGCCCAGTTTCGGCATGACCTGTGCTTCATGGCCGGTCTATTTGGTCTGTCTTTGGAAGGCCCGACTCAGGATTGGTTCTTTTCTCTTTCGCAAGAGTAAATTGTGAATTTTCAATCTATCAAAGATAGATTTATTCAGTAGTTTCAAGACAAGGTTGGGCCCAAGTATTCTATGGTGGATCTGGCCCATGAAAAGATGATGCCCGATGTGGAGTTCACTACCTTTGCTGACCGTTGGCATCATTTGGCCACACAAGTCTTGGGACACATCCAGGAGTAGGAGCAGATCAAGATCCTAATATTCAATGCAACGCCCGAGTACCGCTTCATTTTAGCCCTCAATGATATCACCTCATGGCAACAGCTCTACAGTCGAGCCCGCTTCATTCGCCAACAAATCCAAGGTTCCCTTGACTCCGAGTCTCCACCACCCACTTACACCTCACCCTCCACAAGCCAAGCCTACACTCCCATGAGTGAGCCTTCCATGAGTCAGCCTCACGCCACATCCACCTCCGCATATCAAACCTCCACATATCAACCTTCCATGAGTCAGCCTCCTGCATCCACATACCCGTCTCTATCTCCACCTCCAGTCAAGGGAATACCATGTCCCGAGCAAGTGGATGCCGTCCCTTACATTCTCTCTCCTACGCCACTCCAGAGTCCTTCCAGTTACCAAGCATCATTGCACACGCAACCTCCACAACCGTCTCCACCACCTTGTATCCCTCGGCATCCGCCTTGCCCAAAGCAGGCTCCTCCTTGCTCTCTGTTGTCAGAGTCTTTTATAGATATTTTCATGGCTTTGATGGCCACTCATGCATTACAGCTCCCTCCGATTTTGCCTTGCCAACCCACGGTCGGGAACATGCTTCAGTTCTGTGATTATCACCGTCAACAGGGACATTTGGTTGTAGATTGCCCCGAGTTCCAGGAGCATGTTTATGACTTGGAAGATCAGAAGAGGATTGATTGGGCCACTATGCATAAGGTTATTTTACATCTCCGTAGCAAGCAGTAACAGCAAGCGCCACCCAAGCAGCCATCTCCACTACAAGACCAGGGGCACCCCTGTGGTTCTTTATCTAGCAATGCACTTGTGCCATCACCATTACCTTCTCCATCTCCTACACTCTCTCCACAAACTCCACAAACCCAAGCCTCTGCTCAGGCTAGTGCTTCAACTTCTTCTTCTCCTGTTACCTCCACCACTACTCCTACCCCTAATGCCGTCTGACGTGTCGTGTCGATGCGTCGATGGTGGGGTTTTATGAGTTTTAGTCAAGAATCAACAGATGGCTTGCTGGCAAAGGGGCTGGGTCAACCCCACTGTCTCGGTGGGTCGACCCCACCTGTAGCAGACCAAAGAGACAACTCCCCTTTTCTTTTATCCTTTCATAACTCTAATGATTTCTGTGTAATTTCCTCAGGTTGATTGCCATTGTTTATTTTGTTACTGGAAGTGTTTGATTATGTGTTATTTTACTTTCCATGCTTTGCTTCTTATTTTTTTATCTAAAAGGGGCATGAGGGCTGGCACAGGCCAGTTAGAAGCTGGGTCGACTGTTGGGTTGGCCCAGTTGACCCAGCCTCTGGCGGGTCAGTAGATTCCTCCTTTTTTGATTTTTTTGGTTTTCTTTTAGAACCAAGGGAGTACTTGATCTTTGAGCATTTTTTTCATGAAAAATCATTTACATGCAAATGCATATGGACTTTTATTTACATCAGAAATTCAGTCATGACAAGAATCATTCACATTGCGCACGAAGCTTTATTAACCTTTGAAATTCAGTCATGAACGACCATGTACATGCGAATGCGTAAGAGAACCTATTGACAAGAATGGAGATTCAATGACTGCAATGCAAACCGAGGAACAGGGAGATTCAATGAACCTATTGACAAGAATGGATGAACTACCGATCAAGAGGGGGGTGAATAGATAAATCCCCAAAAATTAATTGACTGAGGTACAAGGATGTAAGATGCAAATATACACTGACTGCAATGCAAACTAACGTCAATTCTAGATGAAATACCATACACAATTTCAGGAAAGAATCAACAACCAAGTTTAGTACTGGGCGGAGGTTCGATCTAGGATCTCCTCACGCAAGAGGTGGCATTCCAGATAGGCTTAACCTATCTTTCTAGTCACGCCTTTCTATATACTCTTTGGTTGATGACACATGCACATCATACGAATGGAAGTAACAAAAGGATCATATGCCTGTAGAGAACGATCCTAGGCATACATCTAAATGAAGCAGTAAAGAGTCAAGCAATCACACATTAGACAAAGTAATTTTTAGGTGGTTCGATCTCAATCTTGAGATGTACGTCCACTCCCCAGTCAATCGAGTGAGGCTTTCGCTGAATCACAGCTTTGAATCGGCTGAATACACAACTTACAATCTGCTAAGCTTCATAGCTTGCTGAACCGAGGAACAGACCCTCACCACTGAGCAACACAGCTTTCTGACTAAGGAACAATTCCTCACCACTGCCTTACAGCTTGGACCGCTGATTACACAGCTTACAGATTCAAAGAACAAATCAAAAGAATGAAGAAATTAACGAAGACAAAATAAATGTAGCTCTCTCTCTAGAGCAATTCGACTCTGGATTTGATCCAGAAGTCGAGACCAACTTTGCTTCTTCTCAGGCCCTCTCTTCTCTCAGACTTCTTCTCCTTCTTCTGATACTCTACTTCTTCTCTCACCTTTCTACACCAAGCTCTCTCTCCCAGACTCTTCTTAGCTCAGAAACTCTCACTCTTAGGCTCACAGTGGCTCTCCTAACTCTCCTTTGCTTCTCCTCAAAACTCTCTCTTCAATCGTCAAATCCTTCTTCCTACTGTCTTTGCCGCTTGTGCTCTGTCCTCTATTTATCCTTGCGAACGTAAGTCTTGTGGTCCCACAAGATTCCAATTGGGTGCGTGGAAGGAACGCTCCTGCCCAAGGCTTTTGAAAAATTGCTTGACCATGTGTTAGATAAAACGGTGAAGATTCTCTAAGATGCATCCACGTGGAAAGTTAGGAATCTCCAAAGAGCTTGAAAGTCACCTCGGATCATGTGCCCCCAACGGATGTACTTTCGAACAATGTGACTTTTCTAATTCTTTAGTTGATTGGCTGTCTTCTAGCTTATTACGTAGCAAGGGTGAGATTTTGAGTGAAGTTGAGTTGGCCCAGTTTGATTCTGAACTTTGTAGTCTAGATGTTTAATCAATTGACAGAGTCACTTTGGTTATTCCTATCAAGATAGATGTGAAAACTTATCATCAACCTCATTTTTGTATAACTAATCATAGCAAATGATTTAGAGATTGCAAACTTGGACATTCATGAAGAGAGAATAAATCATGTGAATGAATGCATGTAGTTCTACATATGCATCGATGCACAAACAAAATGCATTGACTTGCCTTTATGAAAGAATGCAGCAAGTATGCAATACGACATCGACCTGTGTAACACATAGGTTGACTTGACATCAAGACAACAAGAGATGAATGCAAGATGTATAGATGCATTGATGCATAGAGCTAGGTGCATCAACCTAATAAAATAACAGCTAGTACCATAGGTACCGCTGCATCGACGCGCTAACTTATTGCACCGACTTTAGAGAGTGACAGCATCGACTTGATAGACTAAATGCGTGCATATGCATCGACCTGCTTAACTATGAAAACCTTTATGCATCGACCCGTGAAACCTTTATGCATCGACCCATGTGACTTAATGCATGAAGGTGCATCGACCTGATGATGTAGACCCCAGCACAACTTCTACAACTGCATCGACCTGTTAGCCTAGAATGCATGGATGCATTGACCTGTCTATCTCAATGCATGAATATGCATTGACCTGATGTTCTTTACACTAGGAAGTGCATCAACCTAATTATGAACTGAGACAGATTAATCCACAGTATTCTACTCAAACTCAAATCAGCACAGTTTTGCCAGCATCAATCAATCCGTTACTAATGAGCGCCCACTCAAAAGGGCGTTAATTCTTTAGATTTAAGGAAAATCAGGAATTAGCGCCCACGCGAACGGTCGTCCATTCCCGAAAATGGCAACACTCCGAAAGGTCGTTCATTCAAATGGCGCCCAGATGATGGTCGCCCATTCCAAATAAATCTGAAAAAATAGAAAAAACCTTCTTATTAAGTCAGTAATGAAATCCACTTTGGGGCATTAGGTCGTGACATGAAATTCACTTAATCATAGTATCAATTTTGGCGTGTCTACACTAGCGTAAACCCCCCCTCAACCTTTCAACTTCCTCTATAACCCCCCCCCCCCCCATTGGGTGGCAAAAAAGAAGAAGATGCATGGAGCTCACCCCCGTGACTACAAATGGCATGTTAAGGACTGGGTTGGCTAGTTTTTATTTTTGCTAGGTTCACGCCGAGGACATGTTGCATGATTGTCCCTCATATGGTGTTTAGCCAAAACATGAACCTCCTCAAAGGTGGCCCCTACTTTGATGAACACACCCTATCTAGACGTCGTTTGGTGACCACATGTTGCCTGGATGATGCTTTGGATAAAAGCACCCTGCCCGGGCCCTACCTCGATATTCATGTACGATCGTCGGATGATGTTTAATGAAAGCACTCAGCCTAGTCCTTGCATCGACGATCATGTACTACCGAGGGTTGCTTGAGGAAACCACCCTGTCTAGTCCCTACCTCGATGATCGTATGCCACCCAGATGTCACCTTGATAAGCGTGCCATGAATGTGATTACCCAGACAATGAGCACACTTCATGAGTCTTGACGCAAGATGAAGTGTCAAGCCCCCACCTCTGTGAACTCCCCCAGAGCATGACCATCAAGGTCTCACGGCGCTCATCTCCTCCAGTCACAACAGTGCCTCCGGCACCCGACTGCCAGTCTCAGATGCATCTCGAGCATGACTATGGAGGTCTCACTATGCTAGCTTAGAGCTTTGGGGTGAATCTAAAGACTAGCTGGTCTTTGTTTTAGATGGCTGGGACTTTGACTGGGATCTGGGTGGTTCGGCCTTAATAGACATGATGGTCGAAGCCAAGCTTAGATTGAGTGTCTGCCTGGGTGTTGCTACCCTTTGGGACATGATATGTTCTAAAGGGATAAACCTCCTACCGGGGCTTGTTGGTGGTCACTGGTGGGGACCCGATGGAGCTTTGCTAGCATCACTAGTTGGCGTTAGCAGGGATTCCATCGAGTCATTGGCTGGAGCAGGCAGAGTTTCTCTCGAGCTACTGGGCGGATGTCGACGAGATTCACCCTGAATCGTTGATTCACGTTGGCAAGGTGGGTTCTCGAGTTACTGGTCGATGTCAGTGGGGTGGCATGCGAACACCTTTACAGTGTTATTGATGATTCATATTACCCCTTTCCCTTCAGGGTGCTTTAGAGGGTGGACCAGTGTCCCCAATCTATCACCAACTGAAGTCCATCTTGACAGATGCTTCACTGGATAGTAAAATCTTGAGCCGACAACTGCTCTGTTGGATTTTGAGCTTGGTGCCATTCTGGTGAGTAGAGAGATCTCTTGACTCGTGACCTCCAAATGGGCTCGGCCTCTTTTCTAATAACCCATATTCATTTGAGGGAGGACCAACGCTCCTCCTTGGAGTTGCCCCCTTGCTTGGGCTTGGAAGGCTGGATACTGGATCGGGGTGGTTGGCCATTTGACCCAACGAAATGTCTCGATTTCTAAGCTCAACTTGGCTAGTAGAGCACCTTTGGCGTTGTGCCATTTTGCTCTATTTAGGGAGTATTTCCCTATGCTTAATCATTCAATTCGAGAAAATAAGTAGGTGTCAACAAGGGTTCATCGCCGTTAAGCTGTGTATCAGTGTTTTCTTGGGGACTTGTCCCCGTGTGTGTTGTTGCATTTGCAACGTAGTAAGCCTCACCGGGTTTTGGTGAGGGGTGGACGTAGGGAGCCTGACTGTGGTCTAGAATCACCTTAAAAATTACTGTGTTCAAATAAGAATGCCTATGTGGTTGTCCATTTCTTCTATCTCCTTCACATGTTCAATTATTAAGTCTGAGCGTCATCCATTTCTCTACTCACGTTCAATTCAATGTCTAATCTACAACTGAGTTTAAGCTGTTCATCGAATTCAATTTGTTCAGCTACTTTTCCTAATTTTTAATTAGGCAACACTATCACACACACTGAACTAACTTAATCTTCACACACATATTGCTAAGCTGAGTCTGTTCCATCAAGCAACTCAGTTCTTTAACACGATCATTCTGATACTTAGTGTATCTAAGTTTCACTCAATTGCTTCTAAGTGCTATTGTTGAATCTGCTATATGCTAAATAGATTATCTAAGTTTCACAGCATGACTGTGTCCACCTACCTGACATGGGGTATGCACCATTGCATCCGTCAGCGACATACACTTGGCCTAACCAAGGTACACACACTCAGGCGGTCTTGTCTCTACAAGGAGCATCGTATACACAAGACGGTCTCACCCAGTCCAACCACAACATGCCCTCAAGGCAATGACTATAAACACTATTGTTTCGCTCGCAAGGAGTCTCTTTTGTTTTTCCTCGTGGCGGTGACGCACACTCACCTATTACAGAAGGCCGAGATAGGTCGACTTGGCATGTGGGGATTCCGGGGGTATTAAATAGAAGGTGAAAAGAATGATAGAAAAGCACAGGAAAGAATGGCATATGGTTAATTGCGCACTCTGTTTGTATGTGTTGAATGCACTACGCTCTGATTGACATGATCGTTATAGACATCGTCACGCCGCTTCCGAGTTATCTTCCGCGCTCGGGGCGTGATAGGGTTTGTCGGCCGCCGTTGTGCCACCCGACTTTAAGGGGTTCACTCCAGTTATGTGAGTATGTCTCTGCTTCTCCCCCGCAATCCTCCTGGAATGGGGAGATGCTGTCCAAATTTTGCCATGTTTAATTAACTAACTGCCCTCATAATTCATGCTTAATGAGACATGTCTCCAAAAGAACGAACTTCCGTGCTCGAGTACGAACCTCGCATGAACTCCAGCCCTGTCTCTAGGGCATCTAGGACTCCAAATCAATAATTAGTTAACTCAATTAACTCCAAAACACCCACAAACATCTTAATAAACCAAATAAGCCCAAAAATACAAGAAAAAACCAACTAACTGCCGCGGCCTTAATCCGGCGCACCCTAATACGGTGCGGTACCCCCCCGTGCCGGATTAGCCCTACACTCAAGCCAACAAGATTCTAAATGGTGTCTACTCGGCGTGGCCTAATCTGGCGCGCCTAGGGTGGACCATGCCGGTTAAGGTCGCTTTCCTTCCCCGCGTCGTTTCTATCCTTCACCTATGCCACCCCGCGCTATGTAACCCTTTACCTACGCCCAGCCACACCGGTTCTGAATAAAACCTTTCCTTCACGCCGTTTTAATCCCCCACTTATCTTTAAGCTAACCCTCGCTACCTGTGACACAGGCTAATAAATACAATCAACTATAAGCCAAATAAAAGGGACTATTCAAGTCTAAACTGTTTGTCATCATGCTTCTGTCATCACACTTTAGTGTGTCCATACAAGCCATATCAATGCATGCTTGCCTGTGCGAACCTCCCGGTATATCAAATGGCACTGACGAAGGCCGGGTTACATCCGACTGGAAGCTTTCGCTATGCATGATGGTGGTATTCAGATCTACGTTATCCACCACGTACCAAGGGTTCCAACTTAATGAATTATGTCTGTTCTGCATGATAAAGGAAATAAAACAAATGAATCATCTCTTGTGGCCTCGTAAATTGCATCGTCACATACATTTTATTTCAGACTCGGATGGCTCGTTATCTCGACAATTAATCTAAGATTTTTCTCGCTATTAGAGGATGTAATTAACGCCATAGCCTTTATGGTATGGCAGACTTCTGGTCCCAACACGAATCTCACTCTCGCCTGACTCGGGTCAGATTGAGCGCATAATAAGCTCGTCACTCAGTGACTGGCATGCCTACGCAAATAAACCACCAAATAGACAAACAAACAAATAAATAAAAAGAACACCTCCACCAGTTTGGCACGCTTGGTAGGACCAGAGTCTCTTTTCATCTCTTTGCCAAGATATATGGACCCCAAGGCCCTCCCAAAGACTACTGATCGTTTGCTTGTTCTATGATTGCAGGAAGTAACGATGGTTGTTGGATTCGCTGCACTGACCTTCGGCCCCGAGATTGTGGCCAGTCATGCTGTTGTTGGGTACCTGGCGGTGCCAACAGCTTTCAGTTCCTTTCCACCGGTGGTTGGCTTCCCTATCTTCTTGGGGGTAACCTTTGCTGACGTATTGACGGTCGAGCTCCCGAAGTCGATTGAGCAAGGAGCTGCCATGAAGACAAGGGTCCACAATGCCCTAAGCTACAAGAGTCTGACGACAAGTCAGACCCAACTAGTTAGCTACATGGTACACCATGTGGCTCAGGAAGCTCGCCCCGCCTACAGCAACAAACCCGAGAATCCACGCCAGAGGAATTCCCGCAAAAGAGCTGCTGTCCCTATGACCGGACGACTGTTAGTGTCCGGGAAATCCATCCTGATTCGGGGCGTCCAGATCTTCCTAGACGGACGTGAGGCCCAAGCAATTCCTGACCGGGTGGTTGCTGCTGTGCCAACCCGCAACTCTTTTCAAGCTCTATCAGGAAGAAGGACCGAGAAGGAAGAAATCGATTGTCATGACCAGAAGAAGCTAGCCCCAAGGCCGAAGACATTTAAATAGGTATGGGTCCCTAAAAGGGTCCAACCTGCTCACCGTGAGGCACAAGTTTGCTACCGCTCCAAGCCTGTTGAGGCAAGGGAGAAGAATGAGAGGGGCCCAGACCCGAAAAGAGAAGAAATTATCGCGGATCCTCCACGCCGCACGAGTTTCAGGGCATGTGCTTAACAA
Source organism: Amorphophallus titanum (assembly GCA_024336825.1). Lineage (NCBI taxonomy): Eukaryota > Viridiplantae > Streptophyta > Magnoliopsida > Alismatales > Araceae > Amorphophallus > Amorphophallus titanum. The sequence continues at coordinate 27,699,627 of JANBPO010009603.1, read as the reverse complement.
GTTGATGTCCCCACACTGGGGAGAAGATTTGACCATCACATCGGAAGAGTTTGGCTAGCCTATATCCCTCTAATTGGAGGTCGACAATTATCCCCAGTCCTGCATCGGGAGTAGGGACAAGAAGAAATGACCAGCATGGTCAGAAACTATTTTAGGGGTCTAGGCAACCCCTCGCTAGGCCAACAGCGGCTACTGCAAGTAGCCGTGGCTGAAGAAGATAATTGACTGCCAATGGCAGTTGAAGAAGAAGAAGAAGAAGAAGAAGAAGAAGAAGAAGAAAGAAGGATAACGTCATCGGTTGACGACAATGGACATGAAGACGGCTTGGAGATCGAAGCCGATAAAGCCACTCCTCAATAGCAGGAGAGAAGAAGAGTCTCGATCTTCGAGAGACTGACCTTCCCTCATGATGGGGGCATCATTTACCCCTTCCACATTTTTTGAAGCTCGGATGGATCGTCAGCATGTGCCATCGTATTCCTCACATTTCTTTGAGTCATGGCATGTAAGCCAGCTCAGGCTCGCTTGTTAATAAGATGCGGCAATGCCGCCTGTTCGAGAGAGAGGAGTTCATTCATCCGCTCACTGGCACCAAGAGCACAAGGCCAATTTTGGAGCCAGAACTGGTTGATTGGGCACTGGCCATCTGCCCCAGTGTCCTTGTCTTTAGAAAGAACGGTTTGCTGTGGCTGGAAATGTACTATCCCTTTCAGTTTGGCCAGAATTTTGGGTACGACCAGCAGATTCCTTCTTCTTCAGCCTGATTTAATCTTCTGAACCGACATCGGGCTGGCCAGACGACCCTATATGAAGCCCGTATATGGTGGGATTACTTCCACTGCCGGGAAGATATGTCCTTTAGGGTACAATCCCCTGCTCGTTCGCCCAGAGTGACCCCAGACTTTATTAAGTGGTGGAATGCACGGACAGGCTTCTACTGGGCCTCCCACAAAGACTACTGGCATGCTGCTGAGCGCCGTTTTCTGGATTCTCAGTCAGAGCCTACCCTAGACATTGACCAGGCTTACTTGAAGAAGCTAAAGTCTTGGTCCAACACCGAGGTGACAGTATATATAGAGGCGCGGAAGGTTGCAAAGCACGGTTCCTCTAAGGCTGACCTAAAGATGCCGCCAATTCAAAATGATGACTACGTCAAAACACTTCAGGGGTTATGCCGGGTTAGTAGCGAGCAGACAGTTCTTCAGGCAATTCCCATCCCAGCGGGGGAGTCCCTTCCAACAGTGGCGGACTGGCGTCCGGAAGCTGACCATCTTCAGCCATACAAGACTTTCATCAGGAGGGAGGATAGGCAGGAAGGCCTATATTCCAATACCCCCTGGATATTTGCCCTGCTCCATTCTCAAGGGCTTTTTATCACCGGCTCATTAGAAGCCATTCGGGATCATCCACTGCTGACATCCTTCAAATATGCTGACGGATGGGGCCTGGACCACTTGCACCTGAATTATCACGTATCTTCTCGCGGCCATGAAGATTTGGCACTGCTGGCTGAGAAGAGCGAGAAGATAGGAGATATTTGGGGCTTATTCGTGAGGCGACTTCTCGAGATAAGGTGCCTTCATTACTGTATTGGCCGCTTACTCCCTTATATACAGGGCTGTCAGGTACGCTTGTTCTTCGTTCCAACCTCAAGCTGATTCTTTCATATTCAACATGTATCTTTCTCACCCATACGCCCTTGCAGCTCACCATACTCTGGAGGTGACCCGGCATTATAGGGAGTTGATTTCTAAGATGCAGAAGCCTTCATATTTTGACATCCCCTACCCGGCCCTGACCACGACGTCGCTGCCTCCTGGCGACTCGCGGAAGCGAAACAGGCCTCAAGTTGGGGAAGCTATCAGTAAGGCCAAGAAGGCCAAGAAGGCGGAGACCCGGGCTAAATGAGCGCTCTGGAGGAGGGCTGTGGAGCAAGAACCAGATGTTGTTCCTCCTCCGGTGCCTTCAATTGCTGAGTTTGAGGCTGCCTGGACACAAGGGCCCGGGGACGAAGGTAACTCTCCTTATCCTTCCATGGCTTGTTTGTTTATTTCTGCCTCTTTGGCTAATCATCCTTTTTTTTGTAGCAGCTGGCATTGTTTCCACTGTTGTTGGGCTGGAGGCGGTGACGGGTGCCACGACTAGAGAGAGAGAGGAGGAAGTTGCTCCAGCCCCTATTGAAAGAGATCTACCTTCACCAACGCCCCGGCAGGAGACGGAAGGTAACTTGCAGTTTAATTGTAAAGCTATGTGGCCAACCATGTCTTCAGTCAAGTCTTGACTATTTATTTCTTCAATTTTCAGTTGGTATTCAGCCCATGACGCTTCATGCAGTTGAAGCCGTGGGAGTAGCTGCCGCCGACGAGTAGGTGGTTTTAAGGGAAGAGCCCCAAGATGTTCATCATGCTGACGTTTTTGGAGCAGAAATCGTGCAAGGGACTCTTGCGGAAACCACTCCTCCTTTCGGTAAGGCGCTACCTAGACACTTGAAATCTGAGAGCAGGCGAAAAAGTCTTCCTCTTCCAAGTTGGTTGATTATGGCGGTGGCTCTAGTGATGACGAGCTTCCACCGGTTGACACAGAAGCTGACGATGCTGGGGCTTCTTCAGCTTATGAAAGTGACTTCCTGACATTTAGCCCTCTGAGGCTGGCAGTCATTGAACAAGGGCCATCATACCCTATTGTAGGATGGTTGGAATCGTCAGAGGCCATTTTTGGAGGCCTAAGTATAGTGCCAATCGAGGTATGGAGTGCTCCACCACCTGTCTGCAGCTTCTCTTGTCATTTTCAACATGGGTGGTTGACCTTTATATACATGATGCAGGCTGAGGCGGCACTGTCGACTAGAGCGATGTGGATACCCCCTCCGGATTTAAGCATTGGCCAACCGACCTTTCTGCCAGTGCTGTGGCCTATCGCCTTACGGCTTCCACAGACTTATGCTGCAGTAGCAGCTTCTGGAGGGCCAGGGGCAATTGTGGAAGTTGGCGGCCCAACAGAAGTTGCAGAACCTCAACCTCTGGCTGCCGACAGAGAGTTGTTGTTGGAGCAGGGGAGCCTCCTGGAGATGGAGGCGGGAGGGATTATCACAGAAGAGTCTGATGCTTCTAAAGCCTTGGCTGTCATTGAAAAATCTTCTCCCTTGGAAGCCGGCGGGGATGCACACGAGGAGTGAGCATCCTCGGCTATTGAGATGGCCGGCACGGCTTCGCCTCAAGGGGTAGGTAAAGTAGCAATCTTCAAGGGTGTGCCCGAGCATCTGATGGTATGGGCAAAATCGAGGATCATCTTTCCTCTTGATGTCACCTGGTCTCTTCGGCTCCGGGAGAGTGATTTTATTGTATTTGGTAGCCCATTCAAAGATGACCCGGGTCTTCTCCTTCGGGAAGGAGTAAAGCTTCTTCATTCTGGACCGCAAGGAGGCGGCCTCTTGTTGTTCGGCCTACTTGTCGGGAGGAGCACTGGCGACTCCTTTATCCTTTTGCTTCTTGAAATCCTTGAAGTCGACAGTGTTGACTTCTTTGGGCATGGGTCGCTTATCAGCTGATTTTCCCTTTTGGGCTGAGGTGGCCGGTACGGAAGAGTACTTGGAGAGGTAGGACTCAATTTCTGCCACCACATTATTTAATCGATCAAATGACTTGATCTCCATCTCGATCATCTTTTTGAGCACTTCGCGCTTCAAATTCTGCTTGCAGATCTGGACCACATCTTCTTGGTGTGGCGAGCGCTTACACCTCATGCTGAGGTTCCGCCATCTCTTGATGAATTCCAGGGTAGTTTCATCATTCTTCTGCCTGGTTGCATAGAGCTCGGCCATTGTGACCTCCCTTTCGGTTACATGAAATCGCTCCCAAAATTTCCTTTGCAAATCCATCCAGCCGTTAACAGATCCCGTCGGCAAGTTCGAGTACCATTTGAAGGCAAGCGCCGTGAGCGAGGACCCGAAGAACTTCAGTAGGTACGATCCGTCGATTGCCAGATCGCCCATCATGTTGATGTAATAGGCTATGTGTTCCTTTGGCAAGCCCTGGCCATTAAATTTATCGAACTTTGATAGCTTACTAATGCCTGGGGGCAATCTCTTCGCCGCATGATGGACATGGTAGGGTACCTTGTACACATCACATGATGCATATTCTTCACTGCCCCGATCGGCCAGCTTCATCTCGACTATCTGCTCGATCATGTGCTTATTTACCGTTGCCGGATTCACCACTTCTGGGTAGAAATGAGCCAGCTACATTTGTGGCGTCGTTAACACCGTTGCCTGGGGTATAGTGGTGGTGCCGTGGTGTTGAGGAGCCGGAGGGGTGATTGGGGCCATGCCCCCAGCATAGTTGGGGATTGGCTGAGAAGCTGTCATCTAGGGTGAACCCTCAAATTCTCCGGCGCCTTGCCTGGATGTTTCTGGAGGTGGTTCGACCTGCTTCGAGGCGGAAGCATGCATGGTCAGTTCGCCTACCTGCCACTTCAGAGCATCAATCTCCTATTGATAGGCTTGAAGCAGCATCAGTATTGTCGGGTCGGGGGTGGATGGGCTAGGAGCTTGGCCTCCCACTTCTGTCAGAGTATCTAGAGAAGGTGCTACCCTTTCTCCTTCATCCCCGATGGTAATCACATTTGCTACCATAGCGACCGCACCTGAACTCGTTTCACCGGCGAGGGCTTGTATTGCCTCCGCTACGGCTCTTCCTCTTCTGGTGACGGGACCAGGTCTCTCAGCAAGCATGGCCACTTCTTCTCGGTCTTCGAGGAGGGCCCCATACTGGCTGACCACTCTGGCCATATTACAGGTGTAAACCTGCATCTTCTTGTTTCTTTGGGTCACTTTTGTGGTTGACTGTCCAGGGAAAGTTAACTTGCCAAACATTGAGATTCTCGGTGGGACTTTTTTACGAAGGGGCGGCCCATAGCATCCTGACTCCGCATCCTCGATGTCTTATGGCTTAACTTGTTGCTCCCGATTTCTTTCGACATCATTCATAGCTTCTAAGAGCCGCTGAGTTCCCAGCAAGGTGTTTCCAAGGCCACAGAGATATCCCCACACGGCCTGAGTGATGTCTTCTTGTCCCCGGGTAGGGCAGACAATTAGTGGTGATGCTTGCACTGGCAGTCTATAGGCGAGGTGCCTCTTCTCATGCACCCTGCTATATCTTCCCTCATTCAAATAGATGTACGTCTGCCGGCCATGAGCGCAGAAGGCAGGTCTCCAGGATGCTTGAGCTGACGTCTCAATCTTCTCTTCTTCATTTTCCTTCATCTTTTTCTTGAGCCGATCAATCTTGACGGGCTCCAGTTGGGTTGGGGGTGGGGCACGTCTCTTGGGTACCCATGCTTTCTTGAATTTAGTTGGCCTCTGGGCTGACTCTTGCTTTGGCGTGGACCTGGTGCAATCCTCTCGCTCCTGGGCCAGCGCTTGGAACTGATTGCACACCGGCACCATCGGGATGGCCCTGTCAGGCGGGATCGTAGCCTGGCGATCGTTCAGGTACACTCAGACTCCTCTGATCATCACGGATTTGCCCGAGAGGGAAAGCCAGACTTGCCACATGCCGACAGTCTTCCTTGCCGCCCTCCTAGTAGCCGAAGTGCACTTCTTCTTTGCGTCAATGTGGTGGATGTAGTAGCCCACCACCTTCACTGCTTCGGGTGTCGCCTCCCCGGGGGCGGCGGGCTCGGCCTCCTTGACGTCCAGGAGGTCCATGAACATAACCTCGAGGAAGTTGGGGAAGCCAACGACTGGGGGAAAGTCACCGAACTGGATCGGCACTGCTAAGTAGCCATCCTCCACATGGCTCGCCACAGCCAACGGGCCGAAAGTGATAGCCATTGATTCCTCAAAAATGAATCCCTCCTATAATTTCAAAAAATGCGGAAGTTAGAATTTTGGAGAAGGCCGTTGGGCCCCTAATCCTAGCGAAAAGATGAGAGGTAGTTCCATCCCACCGGGGTAGATGAAGCCCGAAGAGGATTTCTGTACATTTGCCAACCACTGGCGTCACCTAGCCGTGCAAGTCCCAGGGCACATTCCGGAGCCGGATCAAATCAAGGTGCTTATTTCTAATGCAACGCCAAAATATCAGTTTATCTTAGCTCTTAATGACATTACCTCTTGACAACAACTTTATAGTAGAGCCTGCTTCATTCACCAATAATTTCAAAATTCCCTTGACACTGAGTCACCTCCGCCTTCTACATCTGCATACACCCCGCCATCTACATCTACCTCCACATATCAACCTTCACCCTCCGCGAGTCAACCTTCCACTTACATCGCACCCTCCATGAGTCAGCCATACGCCTCACATCAGCCTTCCACATACCAGCCCTCCATAAGTCAACCTTCCATGGGTCAGCCTCCCGCCTCCTCATATCGACATCTGCCTCCACCCCCGGTCAAGGAAACACCACATCCCGAGCAGGTAGATGCCGTCTATATACCCCCTCATCCCGCTCCTGTGCTATCACCTAGTCCTTCCACTAGCCACACGCCATTACCTCCACAACCTCATCCACCTCACACCCCTTGGCATCCCTCTTGCCAGAAGCGGGCCCCTCACCCTCCGTTGTCGGAGTCTTTCACTAATATTTTTCGGGCTTTGATGGCCACTCACGCGTTGCCACTTCCTCCAGTTGTGCCTTGCTGACCCGCGGTCGGGAATATGCTCCAGTTTTATGATTATCATCACCAGTAGGGGCATTTGGTCAAGGATTGTCCCGAGTTTTGAGAGTTTGTGTATGGCCTAGGGGATAATAAGAGGATTGATTGGTTCGCCATTCGCAAGGTTGTTCTACATCTTCGTAGCAAGCAGCAGCAAGAAGCACCGCCCAGGCAGTAGTCTCCATCTCTACAAGACCCGAGGCACCCCTGTGATCCTTTATCTAGTGTTGCACCCGCTCCATCGCCTACTCCAATACCCTTCCTTCACCTAGGCCATCTCCATCTTCTATCCCGTCACCATCACCTCCGTAAATCCAAGCCTCTGCTCAGGCCAGAGCCTCCCCTTCTACTCTCGTTACCACCTCCACTTCTACCCCCAACATTGCTTGACACGTTGTGCCGATACGTCAATGGTGGACACCACAATCTCCCTTTTCACCCTCTCCGTCTCCATCTCCACTACCCACATTGCCTACATCTCCATCTCCATTGCCTAACCCATCACCACCGCCTTTGCCATCTCCTCCACCATCATCTTTGCCTGAGCCTGAGCAAGCCACGCCTTTACCTCCACCTTCGCCTTTACCTCCACTTACGCCAGAACTTGTCGTTGCCTCTATACCTTTGCCTTCACTTGACATCACCATCCCTGTTGAAGCCTCCATGCCTTCCAAGTCTTCCACATCTCCACCATCTACTTCCACCCCACGGAGTGGGTGTGCATTGCCATTGGTGCCTCATGGGTCTGGTCCCCAGGGAGATGATGAGCCGAGTCAGGAGGGCTCGATGCCGGTTATGCAGTTTAAGCTTCAAGATTTCATCTGTCATATGCCGATTAGTGTCTTGGTCCCTGGCTATTTTGGGATTGATGAGCCTATGCTTGCGAAGACGGTTGTCAAGAGAAGCTCCCTGGCCTTGGTGCCAGTTTCTTCCCGAGCAAGATCGGTGGCAATCTTGTTGTTCGCCGGAGGGTTCACCATTGATGCTACTATCACTTCTCACTCTGTCACTGTTCAAATAACTGGCCAAGAGGGGTTCTCCACCCGAATTGTACTAACTCATACGGCCACCAAGCAAATTATGCACTCTATGTTCAAGGGGTAATTTGCCGTATTCTCAGCCTTCTCCAAGCATACTCTACACATGCTATGCAATCTCACTCAGTTTATCAGCAAGCTGGTCACATCAACATCGCGCATTACTCTCCCTCAGTTTCATCCTGCTCTTCTATCAAGGGAGTTGTGCTTCATGGCTGACTACCGAGGGGAGTTGTCAAACCTCATGCTCCTTGTGCCAAATGACGAGACTCCATGGTTTTGCAATGCTGATTTGTCTAAGGAGTTATCTATCCAAGAATGTGCAACTATCGTTAGCACTGGGTGTCTGGGGACAACCACCCCGGCAAAGCTGCATGTTCATAATCGGGCCAAGCCGTCTGCCAGGTGGACCCGCCATTTGAGAAGACATTGCAAAATAAGAGGCCCGAAGGTCCGAACCCATGCCAGGCGAGCCCATGTTTGAGAAATCTCTGCCAAGAAGAGTCGGCGGTGCAAGTACAAAGGCCGCAGGTTGTGCACTCGAGGGGCCACTACTTCTCCTTCTCCTTCCTTCCATTCATCATTTCTTCTACTTAGCTCCCACCCTTGGGTGGTGTGCTTTCCTCCTTCTAATTCTACTTCTACAATCTTCTCCTCCATATATAAATTGAACTCACCTTTGCTAGTCTTCAAGACTATTAAATATCACTTGGGAGCTTTCAAAATCTCCCGGCAAAAATTGGCGCGCTCTACCTCTGAGAAGCTCACTTATTACTCGATCGATCGCCTTCTTAATTACGAGGGGGAAGGGTCCGTTTGAGAGGACCATGTGGAGCCATGACAGTGGGGACCTGGCGTAACTCACAATATTTATTTATTAATTGTTGAAAATGCAACCATGTGATTGCTGAAGAGCCACCTTTTAAAAAGATTAATTTTTGCCTCTCCTCTGTGGATAACATTTCTAGGCCTGGGGATGCAAAACATGCAAAAGTGTAGGTGCGGCAGAAAGTGCAGAAAACTCTGATGATTTGTGAAATTGAGGAGAGGAGAACTAAGAGTATAGACAATGAAGTCAAGCCCAGAAAGATGGAATGGAAAGCTAATACTTCCCTCTTCTAGATGGAGTCGAAGTTGTGAGTAGACAATCCAGCATGGCTTCGCCCCGCGTCCAGAAAGAGCCCCCCTTCGCAACTACGAACTGAGCAGTTTATATAGAAGTTGCAAGAAACCCAGAAAGTTCTCCCATGATTTTAGGAGATGGAGTACACCAAAACTTGAGGTCTATGGATCAAACCCGAGATAATACTAAGGATAAGAGATAGGAACAAGTGGGACTCAATTTGGAGGAGGATTCTAGAAGTTATGGCTGCCGCAAGAAGGGCCCAGAGCCTAATCTAGAAGAGTTTGACTTGTACTAGGATGCATGAACCCAGAAGTTTCCTCCATGATTCCGAGAGATATACCCAATGAAAATTCGAGTTCTATGGATCAAACTTGAGATAATATAAAGGAGAAGACATAGGAACAAATGAGGGTCAATTCAGAGTAGAATTCAAGAAGTTATGGCCACCGCAAGGTAGGCCTATCGAGCAGAATCGGGGCAGAGTCTAGCACAGGCTGGACTCTTGGTTTGCTTAACGGTTGGTCGATAGACCGCTAAGCAATAAACGGTCGGTCGACCGACCGTTTGCAATAAGAAACGGTCGTTTGCACAATCATTTACAGTCCATTTGTGTAACTTTGGAAATCAGATCATATCTCCCAAACAATATAGAACTAGTGAAAGTGGTAGAAGAAAAAATTGTAGATAACTGAAAGATGAATAGCTTTCATGAAGAGAGCAAGATGAAAAGATGATTAGAAGATGGAGAAAATGGGCCTAGAAAATAGGAAAAATGCTAGGTCTGTAGGTGAACAGCGCACCCTGTCAGAAAAATGTGAATAACTCAAAATCAGTGTAGAACTGGCTAATGTCATAGAAAAAGAAGTTGTAGATCTCCAAAAATTGAATAACATTTGTGAAGGGTACTTTTTCAATAGAGAAAAGAAAGGGGATGAAAAAGGGTCATGTTCAGGACTATGCAGCGAGAGAGAGCCGAATGCTTGAAGGAAGTTGACCTAAATGGGCCGTAAGTCATCTTTGAAGCTGGAAGTTGATACAATAAGTTTTAGGACTCTAAGAAATCATGATCTCCAAGGCTCAACGGGAATGAAACAATGAAATGGGCTCGAAATCCTCCCAAGGAAGACTCCAAAATAATGGGTAATTCGGGACATCAAAATTGATGAATAAGAGAAATGACGCAACTTGCGGGCTAAAACGGGTGTCAACAGTGGCAAAAACACGAAAGGGCACTCCATGTAAAATCGGGTATCACACCACGTGAAAATCGAAAAGGACGCTTGGACAAAAGTAAGAGGGGGCTGGCCCCGGTGAAAACCTAAAAGGGCACTAGGGTCAGTAAGGTGGTAACCAAAAGTTCCTCTTTACCTTCATCCTTATGCAACACCAGATAGGATATTCACTACAAGTCCCACCGGAGATCCACTTCTCTCAAAGTGTCGACTCGGACCTTCTGTCCCGCCTATAAATAAACCCAACTTTGCTTCGGCATTTAGCCAATATCGATGAACAAACCACTATTGATTCCTGTCATCTTCGGCAAGGTCAGTCAACAAACCGTCAACCCGGACCTTTCGTCTGTGTTGATGAATAAACCCATCTTTGCTTAGACATTAAATCAATGTCGATGAAACAACCAACACTGACCCTTATTATCATTGGCAAGACCGGTTGGTACTCCATTGACCCGGACCTTTCATCCCCGTTAATGAATAAACCTATATTTGCCTCGGCATTTAACCAATGTCGATGAACAAATCACCACTGACCCTTGTCATTATCAGCAAGACCGGTCAATATTCCATTGACCCGTACCTTTCATCCACGTTGATGAGCAAACCCATCTTTACTTCGGCATTTAGCCAATGTCGATTAACAAACCAGCACTGACCCTTTTCATCATCAGCAATACATGCCGATATTCCATTAACCTGGACCTTTTGTCCTCGTTAATGAATAAACTCATATTTGCTTTGGCATTTATCCAATGTCGATGAACAAACCAACGTTGTTTCTTGTCATCATCGGCAAGGCCAGTCAATGAACCGTCAGCTCGGACCTTTCATTCGCGTTGATTTATGAACCTATCTTTGGTTAGACATTTAGCCAATGTAGATGAACAAATCAGCACTAACCCTTGTCATCATCGACAAGACCGGACGGTATTCCATTAACTTGGACCTTTTGTCCTCATTAATGAATAAACCCATCTTTGCTTCGGCATTTAGCCAATGCCGATGAACAAACCAACATTGTTTCTTGTCATCAACGGCAAGGCCAGTCAATGAACCGTCAGCCCGGACCTTTCATCCGCGTTGATGAATGAACCTATCTTTTCCTCGGCATTTAACCATTATCGATGAACAAACTAGTACTAACCCTTGTCATCATTGGCAAGACCGGTCGGTATTCTATTAACCTAGACCTTTCGTCCTTGTTAATGAATAAACCCATCTTTGCTTCGGCATTTAGTCAATGTCGATGAACAAACTGATGACGATTCCTATCATCATTGGCAATATCGATTAATAAACCGTTAACCCGGACCTTCCGTCCCTGTTAATGAGTAGACATGAATGCCAAACAAAAGAAAAAAGGAAGCAAAGGGGGTTCGGCCTACCTACCCTGGGGTGGGTCGACCTGCCTGTGCCCCAAGTCGACACACTCCTTCCCTAGGTCGATAGACTCCATCCCTAAATCGACTTACAGTAAAGCTCTGGTCGACACACTAGCAGAATCGATTGACTAATTTCCATTTTCAGTCGATTGATTTCCCCTCCAGTCAGCTGGTCTGCCAGTGGGCCAAACTGTCCAAGATTAGCAGACTAGGTTGACTGATTTCCATCTTTGGTCGATCGATTTGCACGTTCGGTCGATCGTTCTATCAGTAGGTTGACCTACTGCCCTTTTGGCTCAGGTCGAATGATTTTCATTTTCAATCGACTGATTTCCTTTCCAGTCAACTGGTCTGCCAGTGAGCTGAATACCCCTTGGTCTCAGGTCGTCTGATTTTCATTTTTAGTCGATTGATTTCCCTTCCAATCGATTGGTTTGCCAGTGAGTTGACCCACCTCTCGGTTCGGCCGCCTGATTTTCATCTTCAGTCGACTGATAATACATGATCAAACAAAAAATATAGTAATAATAATAACAATAATAATAAAGGGATGATACTCAAGCAAGCAACAGTGTCTGATCCGGGGCCCCTTATCCCCTAGACCATATGTAACGACCTAAGATCAGGATACCGAGAAGAACCTGATACCATTTGAATCCTGGCCCGCCGCCCATGAGTTAGAGGACTCAGAATGGCTAAAAAGGAGTGTGGAGACATAAAGAAATAGGAAATAAAGTAGGACAACAAATATAATAGTAGAATTAAACAACTAACTATATCAACAGAGTCCAGTCCAACAGAAAGTACAGTCTAAAGTAGTAAAACGTACCACGTGCCAAGTAAACACTCGGCCTGGTGAGCTGGCAGCTAAGGACCTCACGTAATGCTCACGAATCTCGAGGAAGAGTTGTCGCACCTAAAAAGCAGGAATGACTCTCTAAATAGAGACTCAGCAGGGGTCCCGCGGAACCCCAACCGAGAAAATAACGGCGGAAAGGAAAGCTACGCTACTATAGGAGGAACAGTGAAACGGGGGCCGATCAAAACACGACACTAACACTACTCCTACTGGTAACAGAAAAGGGAAAATCTCGATCTCACAATCGAGAATCGGACCACTCTAACACCAGACCTACTGAGGAAACACACTCGGTAACCCTGCCGCGGAAGTCTACCCACACAGGCATGACCAACCAGGACACAGTCCCGCATGGGCATGACGAGGTCTCGGTAACCCTACCAAGCACCTCCGGCCACCACCTCGGAAAGACACGCTAGAACAGTCCAGAAGCCACGTCTCGCAGACGGGAAATAGAACTCAAAAAAAAGGAGAGTCGCGTTCCGCGTGACAGGAGTACCTACCCATTAGAAGTAAGGCCGGATGCGTCCACTGACATCTTACTCCGCGCCTCAGGTGTCTCACTGCGATGCTCTGGGCAGAGCGAAGAACACCGTACAAGTAACAGTACCATAAACAAGAACTAGCTGGGGTCACGCTCGTCAGCACGGGTCCAACTGCCCCCAACCACGTATGCACACACAGACCATGTGTCGTAGGTCTGGCCTCTAACTGGCTTTCCCCTCGACCTGACTCTGGCTACAGGACGTGGGGCCCTATGGTAACCAGTCTAAAAATTGTCTCTCGGGGTAGCCTCTCCACCACTCCCTGGTGGGACCACACACGGGAAGGCTACGACTAGTGGGGAGTCACTAAAGTGACTACTCTCTGAGGAGAAACTCCGAGAACTACGCACACACACTGCGTGAAAGTTGAGAAGAACCAAGTGGCACTAGGCCACTGGACTCTGGACAGTCCTCTAGACACTCTAAACCCAACGGTCCTTGAGTCACAAGACTCGGGGTCAAGACCGTTGCACCGGACGGTGCCATGCCGTCAATCTACCCTAACCCTAGGGTCAGAAACCTCGGCACAATGATTCACAAGCAGTTTGCAACCACCAAGACCATTCTCTCAAAAAGGGAACTAAGGCCATACACATGGCCCATGCAGAAACACTGAAACATAGTTCCCAAGGCAACCCACAAGCCGCCAAGCCTATTCCCAATCCTAGGGAAAAGTGGAAACCCTCCAGCTCCAGGCTGGGCAACTGGACTCACAGTCCAAGGCCTCACATAGAGCCCACTCGAAAACCACTTTTCGGAGAAACTCACGACGTATGGGAAACTCTCACCGCATGCACATCGACACACGGTGACACAAGCCGAGAACACCACTTCCCGGGACTCGAATCGGCAAGGAAAGAACCACCAGTTAGGCAAATCACAGTAAACGGTCCACCCTGGGCCATTCCCGTAAACACAGTCAGTCGATGCACCGCCTCAGAACTCAAACGGTTCTACACAGACCGTTTGATGATCTGGCACGGTCACCTACTAACCGCCTACAAACCACATAAACGGCCCACCTTGGGCCGTGCAAGATATGCACGATCCCTCCTTGGACCGCTCCAGACAATGAACAGCTCAAATGGGGCCGTTCAAGCTATGTACAGAATGAGAAACCACACGGCCTTACCCAAACCATTCGGGACCTACACGGTCCAACGATAGGCCGCTTGGGTACATGAACGGTCCCCCTTGGGGCCGTCCAGTCACCCAATGACACGAAAGCTGAACGGCCTTCCTCAGGCCGTTCAAGGGATAAACAGTCCAACCCTGGGCCGTGTGAGGAGATGAACAGACCCCCCCTTGGGCCGTTCAGCCACCCATTGGCACAGAGACCCAAACGATCACCTCGTGACCGTGGAAACGTACACGGCCTAACCCAGGACCGTGCAAAGGACTAAATGGCCAAACCCTTGACTGTGTAGACCGAACACTATGCAACGGTTAAAACGTAATGGTCACAAACACCTCGGGAGTCACGCTGGCACCACGAGGTACACGGTTAGCCTATGGGCCGTCCAATAGTTACATGGTCGAACAATGGACCGTTTACCCTACTGACACTCCTGGGTCGGTAGGCGGTCGATCGCTCGGCCGCGCAGGGGTGTACGCGGCTTCTGTTAGGATCGTGTACATTCTGGCAACCCGAGAACGGCGAACTTCATCGGAAAATGCCATTTCAAGCCCCAAAAACCTCCGGGTGAGGGGGAAACGAAGGGGAAACAAGTCCCGTGGTCCTAGGCACCCAAAGATGCCCTCAAACCTCCAAACCACACTGTAAAACACTAGATACGGCTCACTCCCCAAAAATATGATTTTTCCCCAAAATACTTTAATAAGCTCGCTAGGCTCACCACGGCCTACCAAAATCACTGGAAACGAAGTGCACGAGCTGGGGGTCCATCTCCCTACCTCCACTGAAGATTTCACGCATCGTGGACGCCAATCCGCGAAGAAAACGTTGCGAAACCTTCGCCGGTTCACGAACACCCGACTGAGCCTCCACGCGCCACCGGCCCTTGGTCCTCGACCCGTTCCTCGTTCCTTGCCTCGCCGTCTCGCCCTCCTCCGCCACCTTTGGCCGCTCGAGGGAGAGGGGGAGAGAAAGGGAAGAGAGTGGGAGAGAAAGAGAGAATGGGGAGAGGGAGAGAGGGTTAAGGGGGTTTAAATAGAAAAACTTAAAAATTCCAAAAAATATTGAAAAATAAGAACAATGCTCCCCGCAATCCTCGGGAGGAGCACAACACAGTGATAGCGTCCCGGAGTCGGAGAACGTAATGGTTCACCCTACACTGGGTTCCGAAGGTCCGACCAGTAAAAACACGCGAAAATCGCTAAACATAATTTGGGACCCACGAAAGCGATCCGAAACTCACGGATCCAGACCCGATAAATATTCAAAAAATATCTGAAAAATCTAGGGCATTACATGGCGGGAAGGTACTTATGCCAAAGTTTGACCTTCATCTCATCCCAAGACTCAACCTGGGGCTCCTGACGTTGAAATAGCACGCTCTCCACATTCCTCCGGTAAGTTGTGCTTGCCCTAACAGCTTCATCTTAGCGAACTTGACTCTCCGGTGGTCTGTCATCTCAAACCACTCGAAGTACCAGTCCATGCTAGCCTCCGAATCAAGATAGACCTTCAGGTCTAAGGACCCGTCAAAAGTGAGAGGGTCTACTCGTACGGTCCTAAGGACTCTATCGTCCTCCTCCTCTCTCTGCTGAGGAAAGCCACGACGATGCTGACAATATGCCTCAGGAGCATTATCAGACCCATAGTCCTCAGGACCAAGGTCACGAAGCTGTGGTTCGATGGCCTGGTGAGGGGCAGGCTGAGGAGCACGTGCAGGTTGGCCCTGAGCCATGGGAGTGGGCTGGCCCTGGGCCATTGGAGCATATTGGTCATGGGCCACCGTGAAAGTGGGTGCAGATGGGCCCTAGGCCACCCCAAGTAGATCCTTGTGTGGCATTCTATCCAACTATCTGACCAGACCTTGGATAGATCTGTCGGATGACTCCATACGTTCCTCCATGGCCCTAAGGCGACTATCCATACGGTTAGAGAAGCTCTTAAAGCTCCTCGGACTGGTCCAATCGGGCCATGAGGGCCATCATCGTCTGATACAAGGTATGTAGGTCTCTAGGGGTGGCTTCCCGTGGGTCTGCCATGGACGTGAGGCGATGGTACTAGGTACCTCCCCGGGTGGGCATGCAATGACACAGAGGGTGGAATGCACTGACTAATGTGAAATGAAGAACCTAGACTCAACCAATATCTAGTACGCGGCAGAGATATTAATCTGAAGATCTAACTCATGCAAGGTTGCTACCTTCCCAATAGGCATAACCTATTATTCTGATAACACCTTTTTATATACCAGATAGAGGCATGGAATGCAATACCTAGACAAGACTACCCTAGTCTCAAACCATGCTCTGATACCAATTTGATGCAGGACAGGACACCAATGGGCTAGGACCTATGACCAACTCGAACTGCAGCCAGCACTTGCATGCTAAAGGTAAGTCAGGCGGTTGACCTCCGTGGCATTCCTCTAGGTGGAGGCATCTCTCAACAAGAAACTCTCTAGCCCAATGATCGTCCTTGTGAGGGAAGCGTAGGATCGCAGCGGTTACAGAACCACTATCGCCTAGGGTGATCCAGTTCGGGCTCGGCGCTCGACTAGGGCTATGAGAACGGGTGCTTACAACTCTCAACTGCAGTGACTCGCAACTGGCTAGGGCCCCTATTCGCACAAGCACAGCATATATGAAAGCATACTAAATAAGTAAATGCTGAGAAAAGGAACGTACCTCCATGACTAGCACGTGGGGAAGAAATCCTGGCCGAGTCTGACAACCCCGATACACGATAACAAAAGTGTTATTACAACCTAAATAATAATGCCCACTCCTCATAGAGAGACAACAGGCTACAAACGCTAAATTCAGTGCTGCAAGAACACAGGCTGACAGGCAGCACTCAATGGAGTCAAGGAGATGAGGCAGCGAGGCTTGGCTCCTGATCGGTCGGTTCAGCTCGCTCTGGCTAGCCTGTGCAGTAAACTTGGAGGAGGTGGTATGACTTGGTCTGGAGTCAGAATGGGGTGCCGTCTTGTCACATCCCGAATCGATAGCAGCAGAACGGATTGCTCAAAACGTGACAGCGATACAGTCGTGTTAATTAGAGCAATCATAAGACACAAATAAAAGGCTAGACAATGCTGATAAAATATGATTCTTATTAATAATCAAATGTGAATATTACATCTTTGACTCAGCTTATATAAATTACCCCTTTCACCACTCTCTAGGCAAGGAGCCCTAGAGGGTGTTGCCAAATTATGGGAGGTAGTACTCCTACTGCCTTGCAATCCTCTCTCTGATTCTGCACCCCATCGGTCGCCAGGGGAAATGAAGAAACTACTGATGCGAAAGCCTTGCTCTGGTGCCCTTTGGTGGCTCTCCTCGCTGTCATTCAGCCTCTGCTCCGCAACCCAAAGGCCTAGCTAGAGCTCCATCACCTGGGGCTCTAGAGCCCTCCTCTCATCCCAATCCCATTGTCGCTCTGCCCTCATCTCCTCTCTCTCTGTCCCCCTCTCTGCTCTCTCTCTCTGCCTCTCTCCTCACAACCTAGAGGAAGACCCTCAGCTCCAGAATGTCTCGAGGCTGTCCCTCCGCACCGTGATGCCCCAGCTTCGCTACAGTGACCGCCCGGGCGTCACGCTCCTCCTCGGCCCGGACCGCCCAGGCCAGTGCATCCTGGATCTCCACTAGCTGCCAAGGATCAACCATCTCTCAAAATTAGTAAAAGAGAGGAAATGTGTAATGAAGGCTCGAGGCAAGCAAACACTCACCCGAGCAATGAGGTCGCACTCGACCTCCTCAGCGCGGGCCACCACACCGGCCAACTACTCCTGGGGGGAGGTGCCCTCCGGAGGGGGAGCCTGGGACCTAGAAGATGCTCCACCTATCATCCCCGCTGTCGCTGCCAGCTGAGCACGCTGAAACAAAGGAACAAATGATAGTTAATGACTGAGCATCAGGAATCTAGGTGAACAACAAAAGAAAAAAATAAAACAAATAAAAAAAGAGAAGAGACATTGCATAGGCTTACCAGGATGTCTAGCTCTTGTCGAGTGACACTAAGTTGCCATCTGGCATCTACCAGTTGAGCCCTCAAGTCAGTGATGACGGTGTCATGGGCATCCTGCATTCACAAACATATAGGCTAGTGCCATATACATATGCATACATTCATAAATAAAAATAAAATATTAAAAAATGCTCATTTCATACTTACTCCTGCTGGTCTCCTGAGGTGGAGACACTCTGCATGGGTCTCCCGGTAACACCGCAAGTAATCGGCACTATCCTGCGCGTGAGACACCACGAGTACGCCACCCTGCTGCCAGTCCTAGAACTGGGCAGGGAAGCGCTATGCTAGTCAACAAGATTCTCCTTGCCTCGGGTCTTCTGCTCGATGCGGCTCGACGCGGCCACATCCACCCACTCCTAGGCAAGGCCCAGGGTCCTCATAGTCAGCCTCAATCGGAGTGGCTCAATCTCATTCAGGCAGTGGACCCAAATGTTCCACCCCAAGTGAGGTTGGCCAGCCTCGACCCAGGGCTAGCATGTGTCGTCCATGCCCAGGTAGGGCTTCCACACCACTTGCATTATCACACATGCCAGTTTCCATATTTTGCAAATAAAATAGATATGCACCAAAAAAAGAAAAAAATCATACCATGGCCTCAGGATACTCTAACAGCTCATGTCGAAGCAACAATAGCTTATAGGAGTGTGGCACCGTGATCATGATCGGTCTCCACCATCTAGCTAGTGGCACGGCTGCCGAGTCCCAATGACGAGCCCTCCCCATCAGGAAGTAGTAGTAGCTTCACACCTACATCCATCACATGTCGTTGGCATAGTCAATTGCATAAACATGAAATAGAACTAACTATAAATAAAATAAAAGAAAAACATTTACTTGGAGGAATGGTGCGAAGCCACTCACTATCGTCTCTCGATTTGTCCCCTAGGATAGATCGCCAATCAAGTGGGTAAGTAGGGCTGCACCCCACACGTAGCGCCACACGTGGTCCAAGTCTGCTAGGATCCCCAAGAAATGATAGTGGATGTCGTCTCCCTTCATGCCCAGCAGAAGGTGGCCCAAAAGGAAGAAAAGGAACCTCCGGAGGTCCCGATCCGCTCGCTCCTGATCACTGGCATCCTGACAAAACACCCCACGAGTAGCTCCCTCAAATCACGCTAGAAACTCCACTGTACTCTCACTGATGCGCTGACGAGTGTCAATGAACCCCAATGCCTCCATGATTTTCATCCGAGCAATTGTCATGCTCGCTCTCTCTCTCTATGGCGCTGGCCTCCAACCCTAGCAGCTGTAGGGTGCTCTCCCTATAGTCCGGGTAAGTGAACCTGCAGATGGCCACCCTGCCCACTCGTAGTCCAGTGAGTCAGACTATGTCCTCCAAGGTGGGCACCATGTGCCCCCAGGGTATCAGAAAAGCCTTGCTCACCGGGTCCCACCTCTCCCTCAATGCCTGGATGAGGGACTAGTCGAGCCGGAATGGCTCGATCCGCAAGAAGGCACCCAAGACCCATGACGTTCAGTCGAGCCCTCTGGAAATTTAGTAGCCCTCTGTATGCTGCCACCACCAGGAATGATGTGACATGACCTAGGATGGAGTTGGTGACACACTAAAGAAATGCAGCAACTAGACCGAAGACCCCTTGGACCTAGCAAGCAAACACAATTTGCCAGACTGGTGGCTTCACTCGAGCGGACTCACTCGCTAAGTGCACTCTCGTGCCCGTAGGCAACCCAGTGATGGTGATGAGGGTCCGGGATGGGACCTCGCTGCTCCGGGGATTGTCTAGCCTAAGATTGAACCCCTAAGGGTCCTAGGATGCCCACTCTTGGGGGCATCCAGCACGCCGAGGGAGTGGGATGTAATGGCTCTCTCACAACTCACCCACGGTAGTCACTCACTGGTTCAGACCTTTCGTCCAGCCAAAGAATTAAAAGACCCTTCATACAGCCAATACCCCCGACGCTTTAAAGAATGAAATACCCTTTCACCTTGGCCCGAGCCTCCCATTTGGGTGAGGAATCACGCCCCTTTCTTTGCACTGACACTAGCCTGTGTCAACGACTTGACCACCTCCCTGTCCCTTTGGGTGACAAACAGCCCATTTGATCTGGACCTTCTATTCAGGTCGTTGAATCAACAAACTCTTCTCTCCGTCCCTTCGGGCGACGAATATCCCTTTTGAATCAACAAACTCTTCTCTCCGTCACTTTGGACGACGAGTACCCCTTTTGATTCGGACCTTCCTTCCAGATCATTAAAGGAATAAACCCTTCTCTCCGCCCTCATGGCTCACCTTCCAACAACTTTGACTGCCACAGCCTACTTTCCAATGTCTATCGGCTTTACAGCCTACCTCCCCAACTTCAGCTTCGATAGCCCACCTCCCAACATCCTTCAGCTTTTCTAGCCTGCTTCCCGGGTCCCGGCCCATGTGGCCCGATTTCTCGACCTCAAGAATTGGCCTCTGCACCGATAGTTATTTAATTATCGGCCTCTGAGCCGACAGCTATTCAATCATCGGCTCTTAAGCCGACAGCTTCCCAATCATCGACTTTTGAGCCGACAGCTTTCCAACCAGCGGCTCTTAAGCCGACAACTTTCTAATCATCGACATCCCAGTTGACAGCTATCCAATTATTGGCATCCATGCCAGCAGCTGTCCAGAGTTATTATAAAGAAAAAAAAGAAGAAATAAAAAGAGAGAAATAAAAAAAGAGAAGAAGAAGAAGAAAGAGAAGAAAAAAAAAGAGGAGAGAGAAATGAGAAAAGAAAAAAGAAAAAAAAGAAGATACCCTGTGAGGGCAAGTGCACTCACGTGCACCGCTTGTCTCATCCTTCACCCGCGCTACCTGTGGGTGGGGGAAATTTGTGGACGCGTAAAATTTCACGCTTGCACGTTCCCCCAGTCCCGCACCAGCATCAGAGCAGAAGAGAGGAGACTCGGAGAAACCGGCTACCCAGGGCCCCGAAGAATACTACCGTCCGACAAATCCTCACATTTGCACGGGCGCATTAGATGACAAAGAAAAGGTAGGATACCCTCCTGAATTTATACATTGCTATGAATCCAACTTCGGGTCCCTGGCGATGAAGAATGTCCCAAGAAGTTTACAGTTCTAAGTTCCTGAAGTGCCCCAGCAGCACACCCCTTAAAGGCCTCCAACGGCACACTCTTAAGGTGCCCCAGTGGCACACCCCTGAGGTGCCTCCAACGGCACACTTCTTGAGGCCTCCAACGGTACACTCTGAAGTGTCCCCAGTGGCACTTCTTGAAGCCCCAGCGGCACACTCCTGTAAGTGCCCAGCGACACACACCCAAGGCTCCTCCCACGGCGCGCCCAGGGCCGCCCTCACCTGGCACACCCTTGCGAGGGCCTTCAGCGGCACGCCCGCAAGGCTCTTCAACGGCACGCCCGCCTCAGTCTCCAACGGCACAACGTTTTGCCCATCCATCCGGTGCAACCGACAAAACAGACGTAGGGCCATTCCCTACGGCCCTTGGCGCACAGTGGGGATCGCTCAGGTCTAGCTGAGGTGTCGCCCTCTGAGGAGGGCACGCAAGCTACCCAATGACCAAGGATGGGACCGAGAGTCAACTCCCATTAATGCTGACCCGCCATCACCGTTCGCGCCTCCAGGTTATAAAACCCCCCTTTGCTGCGAAGCAGAAGGAGAGAGGAAGACACAGACGCATACACAGACACAGAGAGAAGAGAGAAGAGGAAGAGGGAGAGCTCGCTGCCCCCCTTCTTGCTGCTTTGGCCACTGGCGTCCGCGCGAAGGGAAGAGAGAGAAGAGGAAAAAGAGAGTGAGTGAAGAGAGGGGGTGAGGTCTGGGAGGGGAAGAGCCAATGCTCCGTCCCCTCCCACTGTGTATCGTCCCTTTCCTTCTCCCGTTTTGTTTTCTTTGTTCGGTGCATGAATTTCTGTACTTCCCTTTCACAAGGAATAAAAGAAGGGTTTTGAGATGTGCTCGTGCTTTGCATGTGTGTGTGTGTCCCCTCTGTTCATATTCTTCGTGCTTCCTTTGCGCCATGGATTTCTCCCTTCCAAACCGGTAGCATAGCCCTCATTGGAGATGGCATCCGGGTTTCATGGGTCTCCAAGCTCCATGCATACCCTCCCTTCCCCACTTGGTCTAGGTTGGTTCACCCCCTCATCAAGGGGGATGGTTCCTACAGAATGATGGTCCTCCAGTCTCTTTGTAATCCCTTGAAGCTTCCCCTGTCATTGGCGTCTCTGCTTGGAGCCTTATCCGGTGCCCTTTTGGCCCTTGCGGTCTAATGCACCCGCCGCGTCTTTCACCCGACACACCCTGGACCCGCCTTGCCCAACACGCTCCAATTAAGCCCCTACCCAGCACGATCTTAACCCCTCAGCCTGGTGCACCCTCGTGCCCGCTTGGCCGGCACACTTAAGCCTTTCCTTGTCCGGTGCACCGCCCAGCCCACTTGAATGGCACCCCGTCAACCCCTCCCAGCTTGCCCTTACGCGGTACACCCTTGAGCCATCTCCACCCGGTTCACCCAGCTTACTATTCTACCCGATGCGCCTTCAGCCCGTTTAAGCCCGGTGCCCCGCACTCGTTGATTTCTCTGAGTTTTCCGAAGTTTTCTTAAAGAAATGAAATGTGTTCCAATCTTGTGTGACAATACCAGTGCAATCAATTTGTCAAAAAATCCTGTACAATATTCTAGATCAAAACACATTAACATTCGACATCATTTTCTAAGAGATCATGTAGGAAAAGGGGCCTTTGAATTAAATTTCATTGACACACACAATCAGCTAGCCGATATTTTCACAAAACCCCTAAACTAGGATTAATTTAGCAAGATAAGAAGAGAACTTGGTATGTGCAATGGTGAGAGCATACATGCATAGGTCTGCACTTAGGGTAAGAATTGCACTTGTAGAAACTCATATGCATACAGGGTAGAATAACATTCATCTTGTATGTCTTCACTTTCAATACATTGTATGTATTTACATCCCTGCATGCTTGAGTGTATTTATATATATAGCCCTCCTTGAAAATTTTCTAAGGATGAATATTCCTTGGTTAATAAATGCAGACCCATATGATGTCAGATCTGAGGCACTTTCTGAGGGGGAGTTAGAGAATCTTCCTCAAGACCCCATCTCTTCTCTCCCTCTACTTCATGATGTTGGTTCCATCTGGAAGGTCGGATAATGTTACTCATTTATATATAAAAAAGGGGGGAACAAAAAAAGGAAACAAAAAAGGGAAAAGAAACAAAAAAATGAAAAATGAGCTTTTAGGGCTAGGGAGACCACTTCGGTCGATCGCCAGCCCCGGTTCGGCCGACCGAACCCGACAAACCGGTTCGGCCGAACCAGCAACCGACCCACCTTATAAGGGGTCTTAACACCATATTCTCTCCTTCTATCATCCCCACTCTTCCTTCAACACATTTCTCAAACCCTAGAACCACATATCTCCACCTCTCTACCCCAAGAACTTCATCTTTCCTTCACCCACACGAGATTCTGTTAGTTCGTCACGATTTTGGGACGAAATCTTCGCGGCCGTTTATGCGTTCGTGAAGCCACCTCCTAGCTTCCAGATTGTGGAGAAGATCATTCCAAGCCCTAGGAGTGTCTTTTGGTTCATCTTCATCCCTAGAGTTGAGCTTGATCTTCAAGGGTCTCTACATAGGATTTTCTAACTCAGGATGCCACCTAGACGGAGTTCTCGGCACTCTGCCCAAGGGGAAGCCAGTGGTTAGAGATGAGAGGCCCCGGCTCCTCCACCACAACGGGCACCTGCACCTCGTCCAGCACCTCGCTTGCCTCCACGACCTATCATCGACCCTCGCCTGGTCAATTTTAATAAGGTCAATGACATCCTACCAGATCTTTGTGCTATCTTTGAGATTCAGCCGGGTTGGAGTGACTTTGTCACTAGATACAGTAGGTACTACCCCAACCTCATGCAGTAATTTTATGGGAATTTGGTTGACAGAAATGGAGAATTATTTACAGTGGTTCAGGGCATAGAGATCCACATCACTCTGGATCTTTTTCGGCATGCCTTAGGAGTCTCAGCATGGGGTACAGACATGACTTTTGGCCATGGTGAGGTCGAGACTAGTTTTGTTGCCATGACGAGCTGTGATTATGTGCGTGGAGTTAGTGATTTGATTAAGTTGAATGCCAACTATTTTCCACCACTACAGCGCATTCTACACCACATATTTACCTCTCTTATTTATCCAAATGGTGGGAGTAGAAATGAGGTAACAGAAGTACACAGATTTCTATTTTATCATGCCATGAATGGCAGTGTCATCAACATGAGTAGGCTAATGACAGGCTTGATTAAGACATGCCGGACCCAAATGAGAAGATCCTTACCTTATGCCTCACAGTTGACAGGCGTATTTATCTATGCTGGGATACACTTTGGAGATGAAACATTTGTTTAGGTTCGACAAGATGATATCTACAAAGCCCACAAGATTTTCACAGACATGGGATATTACTGGGGTCCTGATGGTCAGCTACATCGTGATGTCCCAACTTATGGGGACGAATCAGCAAGTGAAGAAGAGCAGGAACAACAGCAAGATCAAGGGGATGCACTTGCACCAGTTCAGGCAGAGGGCCAGCCTCCTCCACCCTCACCTCCTCACATGGATCCTGAGGTGCCTCCTCTACCACAGTTCTATCATGGGGAGTCCTCAGCTCAGGGTGCTGGACAGCCCACTTAGGGGGACTCTGAGGCTCTTGATAGGCGTCACTCAGGCATGGAAACCCGCATTGACTCTTCCCTTGGGCGGCTTGAGACCTTTATGGACACCATGGATGGTCGTATGCACACTTTTTCCCATATTTTGGAAACCCTTACTGCCCACGTCGCCTCTCTTGCTATAGACAATGAGGATACTGCACGTGCTTATTGGACTACCTCCCGTTCCCTTCTTCACATTGAGCATCTTCTGTCGGACATTGAGGCCTGTATTCCTCCACCTCCACCTCCACCTCCACCAGCTGCTACTGCTGGTTCTGATGCTGATGATGCCGAGGAGGCTCCAGATCACACTGCTCCATAGTGGCTCTTGTGTCCTTTAGTGTTGTTTTGTCCACTTATCTTGTATCCCACTCCCTCTTTTGATGATGTCAAAGGGGCAGAAGTAGTAGTCAAGTCTATATATATTATGCATTATGTATGTTTGCATGTGTGTATGCCATTTGGCATTTGCATTTCCATAGAGTCTTGCATCATGTCCATGTCCTGTTGTTGGTCCTTGTGTCTTGCCTCATATCTATGTAATATCAATGACATTTATAATTTGAAATTAAGTGAAAGAGATGCACTTATACGTGATCCCCACTTCCCCCCCTCTAACCCATAAAATTCCCAAAGTCCAAATCCGCCAACTTCCCTTCGGTCAAAATTCATTCTCAGGCAGATCTCACTCTATCCTACCTGTTCTATAACCTAAGCCAGAAACAACTATAGAGTTGCAGAGGTTTTCATTTCAAATCCGACCATTGGACGGATCTTAAATTCACATATGTCTAATCTCTCTGAGTTCCCTTCGTAACGGCGCTAGTTTCATCCCGATCCGACACTGGATCTGGGCGTGGTGCCCGTTTTCGTCGGAGTGTGCTGTTCTGTCTTGAGACAGGCCAACAGAAGGAGGTCACCAATTAAATCCTCAAAAAATATGCCGGTACAGATCCAGTGATTGCCACTCCTGGGGGTCAACCAGGGACCCTCCGCCATTGTCCCAGTGAACTGCCGCCTTCAGATGGTCCCCGAAGGTTGCCGTCCCTTTGGACACCTTTGTTCGTTGTCCTACCGGCTAGTAAATTTTAGATCCGGAGCCGTAGCTCGCAACCGCCCCAAAACCCCACTGCCTTGGTGCCCGTCAACCCAAGATTGGTGCTCCCGACGTCGTTGTGTAGCCTATTACCTCCCAGCGTGGAGTGGGTCGTAAAATCATCACTGTAATTAAATTTTACCACTATATCGGGAGTTACGGATCTTGGCCGGGACGTCTTCCCTATGCCCCAAGCGTGGAGGTACACTCGCCACCCTATTTGTCTTACTTGCTTGTTCCTTATATGTCCTTAACCCGCTGCATGTGAGTTATTTTGATTCCTAGCTAGTTCAATTTTCATCACCTCTGCGAGAGTGAGTCTGTGACCCGTCCCGTGACTCGATCTGAGCACGAGTGTGAGTCGAATACCCTTGACTCACTACCAATTTCTCAACTGCGTAGATCCACACATTTCCCTTACTTAGGGACATCCATGAGCTCGTGTACATATCCTCCTCTTTTGGAACTCTGTTGGTGTCGAGTTGGCCGCGTCATTGCTAGTCGCGTAATTAAATTGGTCGTGTCGTCACCTAGAGTCCCTGGTTTGCATCCACTCGGTGCCAATTTGCATCCCGTCCTGCATCAGACGGCCTCTACGTTTAGACCATTCGAACGATAGACAAATGTAGGTGCCCCCTCGTGCACCGCTTGTCTCATCCTTCACTCGCGCTACCTGTGGGTGAGGGGGTATTTGTGGATGCCTAAAATGTTACGTCTGTAAAATACTTCACAGTCCACCAAAGATGACATGTGAAGCGTCTTTGGAATACACTACTGTGGGGCCCAGCTAGGGTTCGGTAGCTACTCCCCGAAGAGCCCTTTCATTAATCAACGGGTTGCCCCCATATAGATAAATTGAAGCAGTGGGTGGCTGAGGCATTACCGAATGAACATGCTGCTACAGGTTCACCCTTGAGCCCTTAGTGGCAAAATATGACGGAGGGCTCGACGGTTAGGCCCCGAAAGCCCCATCGTCCATCAGCATCTCACACCCAAGCAAGTGCATTAAAATGACAAGAGGATAAGCTGTTCCTAAATGAATACACTGCCAGAGAGTCATTTATGGGCCCTTGGTGCCAAAGAATACAGCGAAATACTTGAGATTACCGGGTCCCCAAAGAAAACCAATGATTTCAAGTGGCAAAGCGCAGGGCGTCAATTTGTACTTGGGCCAACAAATCAAGCCCTGAATCAGAGAGAAGTAGGGCTTTGGCCGCACGAGTTCTCATGTGAGTTGGCTCTCGAAGATCGGAGACAGAGTCTCAAAGAAATAGTCTTAAAATCCGTTCCAATAGTGGGCCACCCAGAGGCCCATAAATGGTGGCCGTCCCTTAGCCTACAATCAATGGCGGGCCTTAAGGACCTTATTTGGCGGCCCCTTAGGCTTGATGTCTGGTAGTCACACTCCCCTAAATTGAGATCTAGTGGCGGTCCTGTTAGCTATATCCGGCAGCCCTCTTTGGACTTATATCCAGCGGTGACCCCCCCTCCCCGTAGGCCCAATATCCGACAGCCCCTCAGCGGGACCATATCTGGTGCCCTTAACGGCCCTTGTCTTGCGGTGACCCCCTATGGGTTCTTATCCGGTGGCCCCACGAAGATGGTTAAACGGTGGCGTCTAGCCCATATCCGATGATTGCCCTTCCCCACGGTTCATATCTGGTAGCAGAGTTTTGTATCCTGTGGCGTCGGTCCTCTTAGATGAATATGGCAGGCCTGCCTCTTTGCGAAGACAGTTGGACATTCCCCCGGACTAGAGGTCCCTGCCCTCTGAGCTCCGGTGTGTAGCGACGGTGGTTTCAAGCATTGCCTCTTCAGTACAACCCTCGAACGGGCCATAGCGTTACCAACTCCCTGCTCCTCCCTATGAACGTGTCACTTAGACCTTAAAAGAAAAGAAAAGAATAAGTGGAAATTGACACCTAGGGGTTCGAATCCACTAAAAGATATAACAAAAGAAAAGTATGCACGTGGGATGTTATATGGAGGGTGATCGCCAGAGATGCGAAGGCCTCAAAATATGACAATAAATAATAGGAGGGATCACGATATAAATACCTCAAAAGGATGTGGGAGATGTGAGTGATTTCCTTCTCTTTCAATCGGCCGGCCGATGAAGAGAGTTCTCCTTTGATTACCTTTGCAAGAAACAAAGACAACAACAAAAGATATTGATTAGAAAATCAAGTGTGTAGCATCAAATTCATAATAAAAGATGGGGTATCATAGTGTAATACAAGATTTACTCGCGGCAATGTCAAAATGGCATGTCTATAGCGGTGGCTTCGACTGGAGGTGACGAGGAGATCGTCGACATCGAGGGGGTCTCCGAGGGGAGTGCCCCGACAGGTGAGTTTCTTGTTTGAAACCCTTAACCATAGGGTTGTCTTTGTATGAGGTCTGGTTGTGTGCTAACCTCGTTTTCTTTGCAAGGGCCTCTAGTTCGACCACCTCTGGGAGCTCGTCAAAGGCCTCGTCAGGCTCCTCGAGTAGTAGCAGCTTACCCATGGAGACGGAGGAGAGTTCGAGCTCTTCCTCTTCTGAGGCCTCTTCCATCGAGGGGACTCAGATGGAGGCTGCTTCTGGAGGTACGTGGGTGTCTATCCCCCCCTACGTGGCATTTGTTTATGTTTTATGGCAGAGTGCTGACGGTTTCGAGTTGTAAATATAGTGCTGGAGTCAGGAGAGGAGTGCGCGTTGGCCCTTGATGAGAGCGGCCGGGAGGAGCCTCCCATCCAACCCGTAGTTGCTGGAGACGACCGAGTCATGGAGGAGTCACTGCCCTCTCCGACCGTGGCAGGTGACACTGCAGGCGTAGAGGAGAGGTTGCCTTCCCTGACCCCGGTGGGTGACGCCGTAGGTGCAGCGGGACTTGCACTGGTTAAGCGCTAAGTCTTTTTCTCATGTTTTCCACCTTACTTATCGTGGGAAGTTCTGCATGTATTGCTTATTTTTCCATTGTGTTTGTTGGGACTGTGCAGGCTCTATTGGTATGCTGGCCAAGATAGGTGACTCTTCTCTGAGCCTGGGGATTGAGTGGCCCCAGAGCCATTAATGGACGTGAGCAATGGTGCCTCCTTGCTCCAGCGAGCCTGAGGTTACCTGCAGGGCATCCCCCTTTCTTCTCCGGAGGGTCTAAGGTAGCGACTGACGGAGTGTACCCAGGGCTACCATGCCCTTAGCTTCCCATAGGAGTTTTGGATGTCCGGGCAAGCTGGGATTTGGGCGCAGTACTTGCGACTTTGCGAGACTCAAGAGTAGAGGACTCGGAGGCTAGCAGCCATCTGAGAGGTGCAGGAGCAGTGGGCACGGCTCGTGTCGACTGTAGCTAAGAAGAGGGACCATGCGAAGGCGGCCGCGTCGCTCTCCCGAGATCGAGTAGTCCAGGTGAGAGAGGTAGAGGACCGGGTTGAGGCCTTGAGGAGGACCTTGGAGGAGTAGTTGCTGGCCGCAGAACGTGCTAGAACTGAGTGGCAGACGACCAAGGCAATGGTTGAGGCTAGTGCTCAGCTCTTATCTACTCTGGAGGAGGAGCTCACAGCTGCTGACTCTCGTCTAGTGGCATTAGATGGGAGTCGTTCTGGGATTTGATTGTACTTGGTTTTCCCCTTTTTGTTATGTTGCCCAAATTGAATGGATTTTGTCACCCCAAGGGCATGTCTTGGCCTCCTTTTACAGAGTATTAATGACAACTTCTGGTCTTCTTTTGCCATTTGCTAAGTTGTCCCACCTCTTCTGTTGTGGAACAGTGTTGTATGTACAGACTGGCGACCACTTACTGTTAGTCATGCTTGATTCTTCTACTATGTACTAGTATGGGTGACAAGGAACTGGGTATACCCGATTTCGGATGCAGGAATAGAGGATTGAGTATGGAGAATGGTGCAACTAGGTGCTGGGTACTGGAAACTGAGTGCTGGGTACTGGGACATGGTACTGGGTGCTGAGGCTAACCCTTTGAAGAGTAAGAGCCTATGTTACTGGGGAGGGCCAGACTACACCCATAAGGATGTGATGGCCTACACGGTTAAGGCTACTGGGGTGATTCTAAGGTATGTCAGTTATCGGTTGAGTGGTAGTGTATCGGCTATCGGCATGTTGTTAGCCCAAAATGTAATTCACCTTGACCTAGGGGGCTGGAGCTAGGATGGCTGGGTGGCTAGCGAAGGCATTGCAGCTAGGAACTGAGACTAGGATAGGGACTAGAGGTAGGATCTGGGTCTGGCACTGGAATTGGCAATGCGACCTAGATTGCAACTGGAGCTGGGGACTGGAACTGGAGTTAGCACTAGAACAAGCATTGGAACTGGGACTGGAGACTGGCCAGCTACCAGCCAAGGTGTTGTAGTCGGAGGCTGGGACCGGTGCTGAGACTGGAACTGGAATTGGGACTGGGTGGGCCGGCTGGCCTTTGAAGGCATTATAGCTAGAATACTGGAACTGGGCGGCTGGCCTTTGAAGGCGTTGCAGCCAGAATACTAGAGCTGGTGCAGGAACTGGAGTTGGCTGGCCGACTGCTAATGCATAGTAGCCGAAAGACTGGGGCTGGTCGACTGACCGTTGAGGTGTGTAGCTGAAATGCTGGAGTTGGAAACTTGAGATGGCCGACCCTTGGGGGTGTGTTGGCCACTGTTGTCATGAAGTGGTGCCAAGTCTGTCGCCGGCGGAGCATTGCGGTCAACGACTTTCATCAGTGAGGAGTAAAGAGGGAGAGGGTTTTTTTTATTCTCTTTACCAGTTCTACCGCCCTTGTAGGTTTTTGCCAGGGCTAGCCCCCTTTTACTTTTTCCAGTGTCCCCTTGTGGGTTTTCACACCAAGGGGTTACCTGATTTTGCCTGAGATGCCCTTTCGAGTTTTCACCTAAACTGGGTTGGTGGCAACTTTTACCCTCGGTAATCCCGTGGAGGGAGTTTCCTGAAGCCGTCGGGGTATCTCTATTGTGCTCGGACCGGCCACCACTGAGGATGCCGGGGGTAGATCTCCTGGCGTTGAAGATTCTTCACTCGCCGAGCCTCAAGACACTAAGCCTCGAGGAAGTCCCCCTATCTTCATAGACTAGGAGGAACATGAGCTGGATGTCCTAGATCTTTCTCTTTTATGTTGCCGTGTAAAAATTTTTTCTTCTAATATATAATGGCAGTGATTTCCAGAATCTGAGTTGTCAATTCCTTACCGCTTAGCGTGACTTGACTACCGTATCTGTGGTTACCAAAAGGATGGGGATTTGATGCATTTCGCAGGCTTATTGTGTGCTGATTAGCAGGGCCTTCTCGCATTTCTGCTTTCCATGCTTTGACCGAATTATCTTTTTATGTATCCCTATGAGATTAGTCACTTCGGGAAAATGGAGTAACTACTTTGGGGAAAGGTTCTTGCCTTTTGTATTTTTTCGAGGGGAGATTCAATTAAGACAGGGCTCCCCCCCTTCGGCCTATAAAAATGTCCCAAAGGGTGTCTCCACCTCTCTTTATCGCTTAGGCTTCCCTTGCAGTCTCTCCTTTTTCTCCTTTCTCGCAAAGCGTCTATTTCTCATTCTGAGGGAGTATCAGCGAAACATGGAGGGTGACTTGGAAGATGATGATCCTAGTGTCCGTCAAGGCGTTCCTGCTATTTTGGCATGGGAGAAGGGACTGCGATGGGCAGACGGCATGCAAGAAGGTACAGTGCATAGCAACGTGCCTTTTCCCGATTGTCAGACTGCCACTGCTATCTTAGGAGGAAGGTAGAAGCGGAAGGAGGCTTGAGGGAGAGGGCATTTGGCACGGCGGCCTCGTCCTGCTCCTTCCTTTCCTCCACCCACTCCTCCTTCTTCCTCTTTCCCTGGGGGGATGATGGCGCAACGTCGTTGCTCCTCCTATCTTTTCCATCCCTGCCTCCCTTCTCACCTCTTCAAGGGGGTGACAATCTTTCTCCCTCTTTTGCTCTTCGACTTACTTCTCATCCTCAACTCTTTGGAGGATATCAGTGGCTTGACCTCCATTTCCACCGCTCACGAGTGCTTGCTTTTTGTTTGGCTTCCGACTTTGTGCCTTCAAAAGAGTTGGCAGAGGAGGCCCTCTCTTGTTTAAGCGGCATCCAGACATTCCTTCCTTTTCTTCCTCTGATATCTTTCTTTTGAGCTTCCCGAGCCAACAGGGTAAGTCATCCCATTATCTGAGCTAGTTTCTACATTGGGTAGAGTCAGTGGCTTGGTTTAGGGGTGCTAGCCAAGTCAGTCGAGTGATTAGCTCGTGCCATAGTAACACTGGATGTACTTTTTTATTTTTGATGTGTTGTATTGGCTACGACCTATCTGATGTACAAAGAAACATTAATGAAGAGAAAAGAAAACTTGTTATTACCATATGTCACTTACATTTTTTAGGAAAGTTTAGAAATAGAACTTTTGTAATGTCGTTGCGTTCCATGTTGAGGGATAAGCTCTCCTTCTCTTTTCCCAAGCTTCTCGACCACTCGGTAAGGGCCTTCCTAGTTAGGGGGTAGCTTTCCCCCCACCTCCAGTGGTTGAGAGGCGTCGGCTTTCCTTAGGATGAAATCTCCCACTTGGAATTGTCTATCTCAGAATTTGGCATTGTAATATCGAGTGAGGCGCCGCTGATATTTCGTGGCTCGGGTGCTAGCAATCTCTCGGATCTTGCTTGCCATATCGAGGTTCTCGAGTAGTTTCTACTCGTTTGTCCCGGGCGAGAAATTGATGACTCGAGGAGATGGGATACTGACCTCCAAAGGAATCATGATGTCCATGCCATACACTAGCTGGAAAGGGGTCTCACCGGTGGTAGTTCTCGGAGTGGTTCGGTGCGACCATAATACGCTCGGTAATTCCTCGAGCCAACTACCCTTGGCTTTGCTGAGCCTAGCCTAGCCTTAATGCCTTTCAATATAGTTTTGTTGGCATTTTTGACTAGCCCGTTGGCCTAAGGATGGGCTACCAAAGTGAAGTGGTTGCGAATATGTAGGTCAACACATTTGTTCTTAAAATAATAAGAATCAAATTATCAACCATTATCGCTCACAATCACTTGGGGGATACCAAAACGATAGATGATCGACTTCCAAACAAAACTCCATACGACCGACTCAGTGATCCTAGAGGTGGCTTCGGCATCGATCCACTTGGTAAAATAGTCAATGATGACTATGATAAATATCTTCTGGGCCTGAGCCATAGGAAATGACCCCAGGATGCCGATCCCCCACTGGGCAAAAGGGTATGGCTCGGTAAGACTGACGAGCTCTGAGGCAGGCTGATGGACTAGGTGGTCGAAACGTTGGCATCGATCACACTTTTGAACATAGGTTGAGCAGTCGCGCTGGAGAATGGGCCACCAGTTGCCTTGCCATAGTAAGATCCTGGCGAGCGATCTTCTCCTTGATGCATGCCGCAAATACCTTCGTGGACCTCTTGAATTGCTCGGCTGGCTTCATCGGTATCAAGGCATTTGAGGAGGGGACTGAAAAAAGGCCTTTGGTACAAGGCTTCATCCAAGATAACAAAATGTCGAGCTTGGTACTTCAGTCTCTGGGCTATTCGAGGGTCGAGGGGCTCTTGAGAGTCTCGGAGGCAGGATATATAGGGGGTTCGCCAGTCGCTCGGTAGTGCCTGGTCGATGGTCATGAGCTCGGCTTCTATGCTTGGTTGTTCTAGCTCTTTGAGGAAGAGCGTCTACGCAGTGCATTCACTGCGTTGACCCAGTTTCGGCCGATACTGTCAACCATGTTTCCAAGACTTAAAGATGAGGTGGACGATTGGGACTGGACGTGAAGTAGGAGGCCATCAATTTAAACTTGGCGGAAGTGTGGCATATCAGTCATCCACTGCTAGGAGTCATGTGAAGGACATCCTTCTATGGCATTTTCGCCTCTGTCATTTGTCTTCAGTCTTTTCAATCTTGTTTCCATCTTTATTTCACTCAATTGACATCCATTCCCTTAAATGTCAAATCTGTCAATTGGCAAAACATTGTAAACATTGTAGAACTCATTTTCCAAGTTCATTGAATAAAATCACTTCCTCTTTGGCTGAATCCATTCAGATGTATGGGGGGCTTCTCATGTTCCTTCCATAGATGGGCATAAATACTTAATTAGCTTCATCAATGACTTCTCTCATTCTACCTGGATCTCTCTCATGACGACAAGGGAAGCAGTTCCAAAGATTATTCAAGTGTTCTGTAGAATGGTACACCCCCAATTCAACAAAAAAATATAAATGTTCCGTTTAGACAATGCAAAAGAATATTTTGGGAAGAACCTGAACGTATTCTTGGAAGGCGAAAGGGTCATACATGAATCTTCCAGCTCTTATACTCCTCAACAAAATGGAGTAGCAGAGGGGAAGAATCGGCTTCTTTTAGAGACAGCTCGAGCTCTACTTTTCCAGCATCAACTCTCAAAAAAACTTTGGAGTGAAGCGGTTCTCACAGTCTCATACATGATAAATCGGATACCATCCAAAGACCTTGGGAACAGGTCCCCCGTTACATTTCTGTATCTTGGTCAACCCTTATTGTTTTTTTATTTGAAAGTGGGTAATAACACAATTGTATAAAATCAAAAAGAGTTAGGGATGTACAAGTATGGTCAAGCAGCTCCTAAAAAATTCCCATACAAAAGGTCACACCGAGATGGTGTGGACGACACTAGACCCCCAACAAAACAAAAAGAGGTGAGTTGAGAGAATTCATCTTACAAAGCAACTCCCCTCATTCCCTCACTCTATCACAAATAAATGAAACAAGAGACTCCTCAACTTTAGTCTCTCTTTTAAAAATCCTATTATTCCACTCAACCTACAAGGACCAAAGAGTGGCATGGAGAACCAACCACCATACAATCGCATCTCCTCTATAGGGCCAAGATTTGATGAGGTGATACACCTTCATTTCGCAAGCAATATAGTAGCCAGACCTCGAAACCAATGCGTCTCACACTTCCCGCGAGTACGATCAACCAACGAACAGGTGGTCTAGGGTCTCCTCATCTTGACCACACAAGCATCAAGTCGACTGGATGCCGGGGACGAAGCAAGCCAGCCGGTTACGGGTGGGAAGCCTCCCATGGGAAATACTCCAAGTGAGGGTCTTCACCATCAGTAGACTCTTAAGCTTCCAGATCTACGGGGCGAAGAAGGTTATGGATCCCACCGTTTGAGATAAAGGTGTAGGCAGAACATACCGAGAAAGACCACTCCCTACTACAGGGGGGGATGTGTGCAGAGCAAAGTGAAGGAGGCGAATAAGGAGGCCTTGGAACTCCACCATCTCTGTCGATCGGAGATCCCTTCTGAAAGTTGGCGCCCAGGTGCTCCCTGAAAGGTGGGGATTAAAGGCTCGGTCCACCATCCCCAAAGAGTCAGCAACGACAACAAAGAGGCTGGGGAAGGCCGCCTCCAACGAGAGCTCACTGCACCATCTGTCCTTCCAGACAAAGCACATGTTGCCTTTCCCCATACGGACAAGAACGCCAATAGCTATGATGTACCTGCAAGTCAAAATGCCACGCCAGATAGGGGAGATTTGGGACATGGGTGGAGAATCCAAATCTCAAACCCTCCTACTGTAGTACCGCTGCCTGATAAGGTTCACCCAAAACCCATCATCTCATGATCCCAATCTCCAAAGCCACTTGCACAGAAGAGCCAAATTAAAATCTCCCACATCCTTGATCCCCAATCCCTCTTGTTCCTTGCTAGCAGCCACCTCCTCCACATTATGTCATGCCATCCCTTGCATCTCCCCCGACTCCCATGTCAGAAGAATCTCCTCTGAATAGACTCAATCCTCTGCAACACTGTCTTCGGGATCCAGAACACAGAAAGAAAGTAGATAGGTAAGTTGTCCAGGATTGATCTGCATAAGACTAATCTGCCCCCACATGATAGCATTCTAGCTTTCCATTCAGCCAATCTAGCCTCATACCTCTGTATAATAGGGAGTCAATCAACACACCGAAGAGCACCTGGAGACAAAAGTAACCCTTATTTGCTTTACCACCTGAAGTGTTTAGTTGCCTCTGCTTTATATACTCCATTGGTCCTCACACTTCAAAACTTGACCCAAAATCCATAAAAGGTGTCTTCCTTGGGTATTCACCCACCCAGAAGAGATATAAATGTCCAGATCCTAGAACTAGGAAAAAATATTGTCTCACGGATGTCACCTTTATGGAATTTGAATCCTATTACTCTCACGGGACTTCTCAGGGTTAGAATCCTAATATTCAGAACCTAAAAACCCTCCCAATTGAGTGTCATCTTCCCACTTTTGTCTTATAACTTCAGTTCTTGACTCCCCACCTTCCCACACTTATACCATAGAGAATGTGATAGACTTAAGAAATGGAGACCCTCCTAGCCAACAAAACACTGAACTTATCACCTACTCATTTTAGATATCTCTGCATTTGATTCTAGCTCACACAGTTTCCTGTTCAGGTTAGTTATCTCCATTTCAGGATCTGCACACTTGTTTATTGAGTTGGTACCATGGCTTATTGAGTTAATTTTCTTTTTCAGTATTTTGTTCTCTTTTCTGATCATGTCATATTGATATAATAATTTAGTATATGCATCTTCCCAATCATGTACTGAAAAGTGCTCAAATAGAGATGTTACCTCAAGGTCTTCATTGTCTCCTTTTGCCATGAGACACAATTTTCCATCATCCTCATCAGATGTAATCTCTTCCTCATTGTCTTCCTTTTCATCGCTCCAAGTGCTTATCATAGCTTTGGGCTTCTTCCCCTTCCATTTGGAGGTTGTCTTCTTTGGAGCTTCTGGACAGTCCGCCTTCATATGACCTGGTTCCAACAATTGTAGCAGATAATTTTATTAGATGGTTTCTTGGATTGTTCAGATTTGAACTGAGAAGATTTTCTTACCATTCCCATCTTATTTTTAAGTCCCTTACCTTCCTTTCGAAGAAACTTCCTAAATTTTCTTGTTAGCATGGCGAACTCACCAGCATCTTCTTCGGTACTTGATGGCTCACTTGCCTCAGAAGATTCGGATGTGCTTGGGTTTGCTTTCAGGGCTACTGGTTTTTTCTTTTTGCCGTCACCCTCCTTCCTCTTGAGGTTGAGCTCGTAGGTCATTAGCGACCCAATCAATTCATCTACTGTCATGGTGGAAAGGTTCTTCGAGTCTTCAATGACTGTGGCTTTGGTATGCCACACAGGAGTGAGAGACCTGAGAATTTTTCTAACCAAGTCTTGCTCTTTATAAGCCTTACCTAAACTTTTCAGGCTGTTAGTCAGTTGCATCAATCTTGCATACATTTCAGAGACAGTTTCATCAGTTTTCATCTTGAACATTTCATAATCAGAAATCAACATATTTGCTTTGGTTTCTCTTATGTCGGAGGTGCCTTCATAAATGACTTCTAATCGATCCCACATGCCTTTGGCTGTTGCGCACTGAGAAACTCTCGAGTACTCTATGGGGTGAAGTGCGCATAGCATTATATTCATTGCACCCCAGTTGATGGTTGATCTTCTTATTTGCTCTCTCATCCAAGTGTCCTCATCCTCGGGAAGCTCGTAGGGACCACGACTCACCACTCTCCATATTTCGTGATCTTGAGCCCTGAGGAATACCTACATTTGATTTTGCTAATATGAATAATCAGTTCCATCAAAAAATGACGGTCTGCTCACTGAGTGCCCCTCAGCTATTAGACCTCTAGACGACAATCCACCAACTCTCTCCTAGTTGTTAGACCACATATTGGAGAGCCTAGCTCTGATACCACGTGTTGGATGTGGAATGGCGATCTAGAGGGGGGTGAATAGATCGGCCCCAAAATAAATCACGACTTATGCAAAAATTAAATCAAACACCTAATTGTGTATATTGTAAATGCACTAAATAGATAGACGTCCCTAAGCATGCATCTACCATCAATGCCAAGCCAACAATCACACACAATGGAGACAAGGATTTTTAGGTGGTTCGGCCAGACCCCCAATCTGCCTACGTCCACCCCTCACCAAACCTGGTGAGGCTTCCTTCTGCTGACTCACAGCTTGAAACACCGCTGACTCACAGCTTGAAACACCCCGCTGACTCACAGCTTGAACACTCCGCTAACTGACAGCTTGATTAATAGAGCAAAAAGAAAAATGAAAGATTGAATAAAAGAATGAATACAAATCGAGTGTAAAATTCTCCTGATGATTAGGTATCTTGATCTACAGATGAAGTTCACCTGGCTTCTTCTCTAATTCTAGATCTCAACTGATCTGGTGCTGCTATTGGTGCTTCTCCTACTGATGCTCTTATGATGCTGCTACTCTTCTATTGTTGCTGCTCTTCCACTTGCAGAGGTCGTGCTGCAACTCTTGATCTCCTGGCGCTTCTCTAGTTTTCTTTCTCTCCTTCTTCTCCTTGATCTGGGTCGTGCAGGCCCTTTCTATCTTTCCTTCCCATGAGATGCAGACGCCTCTTCTTTTTCACTAGTTGTAGAGCTTATTTTTCCAGTAGCCACGCTCCCCCCTTCTATGCTGCTCCTTTTTCTTTTCAACCTGCCCGCCATGTATATTCAACTTCTTGAAGTGCGCCCTAGATATCTGGTGATCCAGTTGGAGAACCGGTGGGAATATCTCCTATTTTTTTGCAAGAAGGTTGAAGACGAAGTCTTCTCCATTAGCTACAATAGAATCTGATAAAAACCCACGTTTTCTGGCACATCTGGACCCTCTATGTGCGTGTCATAATGGATTCACGGCTTGGGTATCGAGTCTTGAGCCAGCTGGGTCCGGATTTGGGTTTTCAACAAGATCCACCAGTGGTGGTCGACTCACAGGGCTTGAGAGTCGACTCTCAGCAACTGCTAGAACCAACCTAGTTTCTATCTGAACCTGAAGTCGACTCTCGAGGACTTGGGTGTCGACACCTATTTTAGTCTAGGTTCTGGCTGAGTTCTGTGGTAAACTTCCAACCCCCTGGGAGTCGACTCCTGGTTGGTTCTGTCTGCTAGCCGTGGTCGATTTCCAATCCCCTGGAAGTCGACTCCTGCACCATAGCTACAGAACTCTTGCTCTTTTGAGACTTTTGACTACTTCTCTTCCCTTTTCTTGAATTGCTTTGACCTTTACACCTGCATTTCACGGAAAATTTGGAAATTTGGTTCTGCCTTCACTTCACCTTCAGCCGCGGGTCGACGGCGTCGCGCAGGGCTTCGCCGACGAAGTTGTACGACATGATGGTTATGAGGATGGCGAGACCGGGGAAAAAGGCGAGCCACCACGCGAAGTCGATGTAGAGGCGCGCATCGGAGAGAATATCGCCCCAGGATGAGGTGGGCGCCTGCATGCCGAAGCCGAGGAAGCTGAGGCTGGACTCGATGAGGATGGCGGAGGCGACGCCGAAGGTCGCGGAGACGAGGATGGGGCCGAGCGCGTTGGGCAGGAGATGGCGCAGGATGATGTGCGCGTCGCCGGCGCCGAGGGCGCGCGCGGCTTGCGGGAAGGGCTGGCCGACGAGGCGGAGGAATTCGCCGCGGACTAGCCGCGCGAGGCCGGTCCAACTGGTGAGGCCGATGACGGCCATGATGACGAACATGTTGTTCTGGGAATTGAAGACGCCGATGACGACGAGGATGAGCAGGAGCGGCGGGAAGCAGTCGAGGATCTCGATGAAGCGGAAGAGGGCGATGTCGAACCAGCCGCGATAGTAGCCGGCGAGCCCGCCGAGGGTGACGCCGACGAGCAGCGCGATGCTGACCGCGACGAAGCCGATGGAGAGCGACGTGCGCGCGCCGTGGACCATGCGCGCGGCGATGTCGCGGCCGGTGTAGTCGGTCCCGCACCAGTGCTGCCAGGAGGGCGGCGAGAATTGCGCGGACGAGCTTTCGTTGGGCGAGTACGGGATGGGCGGCATGATCTCGGAGCCGGCGTAATCGCGGTCGTTGGTGGAATCGTTGACGGGGTGCGTGAGCGCGAGGGAGGTCTCGGTGGCGGCGATGGCGAGGATGGCGAGGATGTACGGGAGCCACCTGCGTTTGCGCAGGAAGTAGAGGACGGCGGCGAGCGGGACGTAGATGAGGAAGCGCCACTCGATGGGCTCGAGGCTGCGGAAGATGGGGAACTCAGGGCCGTTATCGCCGTAGCGCACGATCGCGTGGCTGTTGGCGATGAAAGGCGCGAACGCGGCAACGGCGAAGAGCACGAGGATCACGCGCAGGGCGATGCGGCCGTAGGCGTTTTCGTTGAAGCGGCGGCCGATGCGTTGCCAGTAGCCTTCCTGCTGGATGTCGTGGCCGCGCGTGCTCATTCGTAGGAGATGCGCGGGTCGACCACGACGTAGAGGATGTCGGCGAGCAGGTAGCTGAAGAGCGTGACGACGGCGGCCACGAGCGTGATGCCCATGATGGTGGGGATGTCCTGCGCGTCGAGCGACATGAAGATCAACTGGCCCATTCCCGGCAGCGAGAAAATGCCCTCAATGATGATGGCGCCGCCGATGAGGCTGGGCAGGTCGAGCGCGAAGATGGTGATGATCGGAATGAGCGCGTTGCGCAGCGCGTGGCGGAACAGGACGAGGCGCTCGGAAAGGCCCTTGGCGCGCGCGGTGCGGACGAAGTCCTGGCCAAGGGCGTCGAGCATGGAGACGCGCGAGTACCGCGAGATGGACGCGAGCGTGGCGTAGGTGAGGCAGAAGACCGGGAGGATCAGGTGCTGGATGCGGTCCCAGAGCCACGGGAAGAAGCTGAGATCCTCCGCGAAGATCGATTCCTTGCCGAACATGGGCAGGAGGTTGAGATAATCGCCGCCGGCGACGAGAAGGATGAGCATGAGCGCCATGGCGAAGCTCGGGATGGAGTAGAGCGAGAAGACGACGAGGCTGATGGTGCGGTCGAGCACCTGTCCGCGCTTGATGGCGGCGGCGATGCCGAGCGGAATGGCGATCAGGTACGACAGGATGAGCGATGAGCCCATGAGAACGAGGGTCAGCGGCAGGCGCTCGGCGATCTTGGCGGTGACGGAACGGTGATCGACGAAGGACTGGCCCAGGTCGAGATGCAGGAGGCGCCAGAGCCAGTCGCCGTAGGCCACGATCGGCGGCTTGTCGAGGCCGAGCAGGTGGATCATCTGGTCGCGCGCCTCGGCGGTCATGGCGTGGCTGCCCAACGCCCCGCCGCCGCGAATGAGCGCCGCGTTTCCCGGCGCCGCGCGCACCAGAATGTAGGTGAGCAGCGTGATGCCGATGAGCGTGGGGATGAGCAGCAGGAGCCGGCGGAGGATGTACGTCGTCATGCCGGCTTGATGATCTCGACGGTCGTGTCCTGGAGCTTGAGCGCCTCCCAGAGCGCGGACTCGTCCGGCGTGTGGCAGCGGATGCAGAGGCAGGTGACCGTGCCGTCGGGGCG
Source organism: Amorphophallus titanum (assembly GCA_024336825.1). NCBI lineage: Eukaryota > Viridiplantae > Streptophyta > Magnoliopsida > Alismatales > Araceae > Amorphophallus > Amorphophallus titanum. Next base: position 27,658,438 of record JANBPO010009603.1, on the reverse strand, counting down.
CTCGATGCTCTGGATGTGGTCGATTTCCTCGGTGATGGTCACGCGTGCGGTGAAGGGCAGGCGCACAAGCATGCCGGCCGCGACCTCACCCTCGATGGCAAAACCGGCCAGGACGAAGAAGGCCTTGTCGCTGATGGCAAACGTATCGCGAACGTGGAAGCGGGACATGATGCGTCGCATCGAATGTAGGCGACAAAGCGGCAGGCTGCGAGCGCGATGTTGAACCCCCGTCGCGCGGAGTGCGACGGCCACCACGGAAGCGCCCGCTCTTCCTTTCGATCCCCTCATTCCCAAGTTGTAGTGGGAATGCCCTTGTCCCGGCTGCTTCGCTGCCCCGCCTGCTAAGCAATAAAACGGGCGAAGTACAACTTCGCCCTCCAAGCCCGTTCCCAAGTACAACTTGGGAACGAGGAAAAAAGCTGCAATGGTAGCCCGCGACCTCCGGGCGCGGGGCTCGCGGCATCAGCCACATTTCCTGTTAAACCGAAAAACCTCCCGTGTCACTCGGTCTCCCCTCGACTCTCCGTAAAAGGGGAGTGCATGGTGCCGCTTTGAGGCAGATACGATCATGAGAGGGGGTGCCTGAGGCCCATTAACTTCCAGCATCTCTCCCGTGGCTGTATCCCACCCCTCACTCCGGTCACTACCCACACCCCCCCAGTAGACCTCCCGGGGTGAAAGAAAAAGGATGGCACGCCCGGTGGGACGTCTCCCTCCTTCCTTCTTTTGTTGAAGCGAAAGCTCGTGCCAGCCCTGAAGTCTGGGTGTCCTTTTCCTGTCCTTGCAGGAGAGGTAGCAGAAGAGCACCTGTTCGTACTTCCCAGTAGCTTCCAATTCGCCTCCTAGTTGCCAGATCGTGTTCGATGATCGCTCCCGACCATCGCCTCAGCTTGTCAAGGACTCCAGCGACTATGGCGGCCGTCACCTATGGTCGCATCGTCATTGCCACCCATGCATGGGTTGGCTACTTGGCAGTGCCGATCGTTTTCGGTAGCTTTCCTCTTATCATCAGATCACCCTACTTCTTGGGTCCGGTCCCCGTGGCGGCTCCACCGCCACCCCCTGCTCCTATTTCCTCTGGTGCCACCAGGGCGCCATGCCAGCTACCACTCCCGACAGCTAGGCCGAGCGTCAAGCTCGGCTCTCCTGCCACCGGTGCTTGTAGGGGTTTTAGACCAGTCCTAGCCCGGGCAAGCATTAGTCCCTGGGGCCAGTCTCGACAGGCTTCTGATGCAAGCCTTGCGTCCAAGGTTCCGATCTCCTGTCCTGTGGTTCTCTTGGGCCTCCAGCCCTAAGCCCCAGCAAAGCCGACTTCCGGTGTGGGTCTCCACCCTACAGTGTTTGGCTCCTAAGCACTCAGCTCGAGCCGTCAACCCCGAGCTCCCACCGAGCTAGCTCCCCACACGGGCCTCCTAGCCCCGGGGTAGGGCTCCCCAACACCCCGTTCGGGCCTCCCGACCCAAACTAAAGAAGTGCGACCGCCTCGCCTGGGTCCCCAACCCCTGGCACAAGGCGTCCTAACATCCAGACCAGATGTACAACTTCGGGGTTTCCCGCGGACGACGCCTGTTACAAGTGGTCCACGTCAAGCTTCGGATCTCTCGGCTCTACCTCTGGGGCAATCCTTCCGCAATATGACAATGTCAATCCCCAGCACGGATCTGCCTTTGTGGGACCCTGTGACCTCGATACAGACTGAGTGCCCTCTGTCGAGCCTTCTGGTCCTGCCAGCTCCCAATGCAGGCTCAAGGCCTTGGGTCACTGGCATCCCGGTACCCCCTGCAGTGACAACTTTGGGCGCAGCACATCGCGACAAGCGTTCGCAACACTACTGTCGGCTCGGGTGAAATCCTACAGTCGAGCCACCCAGCCGTCGGCCTTCACTACAGACTTTGCATCTTGGGGGCCTATCCCGATATTCCCGATGAATGGCCCTATGCCACCAGCACCCGCAGGCTGGGTTTTCTCAGCCTACCACCTTGGGGTGGAGTCGTCTTCCGCTTCCGAGAAGAAACACTGCCGTAGCCATAAAGGCAAGCGACCCGTTGCTACCACTAGCAACTCCGGCAAGACCATTCTTGTCGGAGACTTACGAATTCACCTGGATGGGGGCGAACCCATTATTCCTCCGGAACGGATAGTCCCTACAGTCCCTATTACCAACCGCTTTAGCCTCCTACGTCAAATGTGGGAAGACAAGGCAAAACTTAAGCGGGCGGATGCTTTGGCAACGGTCCAAAAGCACCAGAGTTGGTTTGGCACTCAAGCTCCCAAAGTCCCTTCGGAGGAACAAGGATAAGGGAGAACAGCAATCAGACTTGAGAAGGATCTGGGTCACCCCAGAGGAAGCTCAAGCTGTCTGGAAAGCACACCTCAGCAACCCCTTTCGGGCACCAAGGCGTCGCGCCAAGTAAGGTGCGACTGACCCCACAGTCGCGTCATCTGGCGGCGCCCAACCCTTCATCGCCTCGCACAAATAGGTAAAAATAGAGACAGGCTCATTCTGGGCCCCACCGGCATCCAGCCCCAAGCTCTCCTCAGGCAGACGCCACAATGGAGACTCCTCTGCAACGTACCTCGATCTTTGATAAGTTGGGGACACCTGTCCGCCCCAAGAGGCGCTCCCAGAAAAGGAGGACGGTTTGGCTCATCAACAACGCAGCCAGGGTGTTCATGTGTTATACCGCTGGACACCATCCTGAGATTCATACCGACAATCTGAACCTACCTATATCTCACCTCAGGAGGCCTCATCACCCGCCTCCGCCGTCGGCTCCAGGCGGCCACATCGGCACTTATGTTGGACCTCAGGTGTCCACACAAGCGGAAGAAGTTCATGCCGAGGAACGTGCCGCCCCTGTCAATGCGGAGCTGATCAACAATGATCCTCCCACAGGTGAAGTCCAAGAGGTGACTCTTGAGACTCTTATGAAGGTGAACCAGCACTTGAAGGCCCTCCTGTAAGATTTACTTCAGGAACGTGACCTTCGTCCTCAGTCGCCCACTGGGCCTTCAATGGATGCTCTGGCCCTGCCGGGTGGGCAAAATGGTGCTAACGCCTCAGCGACAGCAGTCTGAACTCCTACAATTATTGGGTTCGACACACCCCTTGTCGAGGTTTAACCACGACCATCTAACACGTCGGTGCCAGAGAACCTTATGGCACAGCGCCAGATGATCGAGCGGATCGTTGAGACCAAGCTCGCCCAGTTTAGAGAAGGGGTGGCGACTATAGATCTCTACAGTGTCCCCTATCCACTACATCACCAGCTCAAGAAGCTTCCCCCGGAGTATGCCAAACTGCCGAAGCGACAAAAATTTGACGGATAGGGGTCTCCGCATGAGCATCTGGCCTACTAAATTACGGCCACGGGCGAGCTTGCGTTGGACGAGTCTTATCTCCTTCACTACTTCGCCACCTCACTTACGGGAACGGCCTTCCAGTGGTATTACTGCCTCAAGCCCAATTCCATCATTGACTGGGTGGATCTCTATAAAAAGTTCCTCGACCGTTTCTAAATGACCGAGCGAAAAGTATCCTTAGCCGAGCTTTGCTCCCTTCGACAGAAGAAGGGCGAGAGTGCCCTCGACTTCATCAAGAAATGGCGAGACCTCAGCATGAGGTGCGTCAACCCACCAGTCTAGGAGGATGCCATCACTATCTACCATCGAGGCTTGACAGCCGAAGTCAGCGAAAAGCTTCTTGGCACCAACGTCAAGGGCTTCGACCAGCTCAACTTGGCAGTCGCAGAAATAGAAATGTTCTTCGCCGACAACCCAAGCTACGCTTCAGCGAAGGAAAAGCCAACGCGGGAACGCCAGGCCAGAAAGGAGGTGAACATCATCGAGTTCACCCCCACCACTAAAGCCAACAAGGGAGCCGGAACAAGTAATTCTGACAAAAGGCCAGCTGATAAGCCGGCTGCTCTCTCCTTCTTAGAGTGTATGAAGATGCCCTTCCCCTTCACGAACGAATGCAGGAAGATGCTCTTCGACCTCTGCATGGCCCAAAGGATCGTCGAATTGCCTGAAGTTCGCAAGCTGGATGAAGCTTAGAAAACTGACGATCCCAACTACTGCCTATATCACCGCATGCGGGGTCATTCCCTGGAAGATTGCTACGTCTTCAAGACCCAGGCACAGAAGTTGATCCGGGACAGCCTGATCTAAATGAAAAGTGGTATCTTCGATCCTCCACAGCCACACAGGTGGTCCAGACCAGCCAAGGCAGCACATGAGGTTCACCATCTGGCCAATGTCATCCACATGATGGCAGCATTCTCTCTCTCTGATGATGAATCAGAAGAGCCCAGCACCAACCAAAGAGAGCATTCAATTTGGTACCCAGGGTGGCGGCCCTGGCATGATTGCAGATCCCTCTCCTTCCCCCGGGAAAGAACCGGGTGACTCTTCGACATCCTCGTCGAGCGGGCGCAAATCTTACCCCGCGATCCACTGGTAAACTACACCCAATGCGACTTTAATCACCCTGAGTATTGTCCCTTTCATGCGTGAATCTGCCACATGATCGAGTCCTGTGAGGAAGTCCAATACCTCATTGAGGAGCAGATCTGGGGGGAGCAGATCGATGCCGAAGGAAATTCCATGGCACTTGTTCGATTGTGACAAGCTATCGAAGAAACCCAGGCTGTCGCCATAAATGCACCAGAGTGGCCTACGCCTCCCCAGGAAAATGGGCACGGGTCGCCTTACCAGCATACTCCATAATGGCTCGAATTTCATATTGATAATCGGGAGGCTATCGAACGACTGCGTAGACGCATGGAGTAGGATGCCAGCTGAGAGGCAGGACCAAGTACCTTCTCGGCTAACATCATCCACTCTCCTGCTCCCTCGGCCTCTCCCGTGTCTCCAACACCACAGACTGGTCAACCAGCCCCTGCCACTCCAGCCGCACAATGGCGACCCTGGCAGGAGCTAGAGTCTCTACCCTTTTCCAAGGAAGACACTGCAAGACTCCTTTGAGTCCTTCTTGGTCGAGAAGATGTCCTGGTAGGCGAGACCAGGACAGACTCTTCCAGCCCTTCTCGTCCTCCTCCTATTCTACCTCTATCTTCGATACTCGAGGATAGGAAGGGGAAGCAAAAGTTGAGCGAGACCTCGGCTCCGTTGATCCAGGTTCTCCCTACAGCTCGTAGGTTAGGTCCGCCATCACAAAGGCCATCCGGCGTGCGAGATCAAGATAGCTGCCGGGGGCAACAAGGCCCCCAGACATCATCAGTTGTCATCCAACCCTGTTCTCAGCCAGACCACATGGGTCGGGTCGTGGAGCAAGATGTTAGTCATGCTCCTCAGGCCCCTCCTCAGTAGAAATCCCAGCCACTGCGGCAAAGGCATCAAACCGCGCACATGTCTTCAGACACTGGCACCAGTACACCAACTCAGAAGCGGAAGCCTTCCCCGCCACCGCGACTAAGGCATCAAACTGCGCATACATCCTCGGATGCCAGTACGAGTCAACTGGTTCTCGGTAAACTCCCACACCAACTGCGACAAAGGCAACATGCCGCGTCCACGTCTTCGGATGCCAGTCCCAGCATCCCCACTTACCAGGAACTACCACTCGAAGTCATCGAGCAGGCGATCAACACTACCTTCTAATTACAACAATCGGAAGGTGCCTAGATTGAGATCCGGGCAAAGAGGAGTCACCGACCTCACCCAGCCAGCTCATTGGCTGGACGGTACCCCCGTGCAGACCTATCAGCTCCGGTTCCAGTGCCTCCTCCTCCTACTCCCCTGGAGACAGTCATCGCCAAGAAACAGGAAAGGAATAGAAGGAAGATTCTCAAAAGGCGGCTCAAGAAGCAAGCCGAACAAGCGACTGCCTTGTAGTCCCCAGCAGAGCTGATGCCTCTCCAGAGGTTATAGCGGCTCATTGACAACTTGGAGGAATACATTCCTGTTCACCCTACCGGGCCCATCCCACTCGATAGCTACATCCCGTGGGAAGACATGCAGAAACGAGCTCGCCTTCGAGATTAGGTTCAAGAAATGATCTAGAAGGTCAAGGAAGGCAAAACTGTCTGCGTCCCGGAAGAGGTCACCTTGTTCTATAAGGACAAGGAGATCACCTCTTATAAAAAAATTTAGCGTAAAAGCTTAGATCACTTGAGGATAAAATGTAAAGGAGTTGCAACGAAGATGATCTAAGAGGCACTCGATCAAGCAAACGTTCTGCACTAAAATCTCTCCCTTTGTTCTCTCTCCTCATTTCTCCTCTCCCCCGGGCATGTGACTATGGTGGAGCTAGGTGAGGTGGCGACGACGTGGCGTTGACCTGGTGCGTGATGCTGTGAAGATCAGAGCGTGGCATTGGCACGATCCCATTCATAGATTCAAAGTCGGCGTGGATTGCTCGTGTGATTATTTTCGACATGGATTGTCCGTTTCGGTGCTCGAGAACTTCGGTGGAGGTAGGGGGATAGATGCCCTAGTCTTTTCTTGCGTTCCCTCACGATTTGGAACCAAATGGTGTGAGCTTGTGTGGGTTTTCTTCCATTGGGGTGAAAAGCATGTTTTGGGGTGTTGCGCTGAAATCATCGTTCTAGGCGATGGTTTTCAGTTTAGTTGGTTTCATTCGAACCCCTGGCATGTCTAGATGCCATTCCCACTAATTTCGTTGCGATTGGCTAAGATTTGGGGCCGATAGGAGTCCGATTTTCCTCTTGAGTTGTTTTGGGTTGATTTGTGAAAAATCACGCATTTCGTGTCGTTTAGTGTGTGGTTTGATCCCTTCCGGCTTGTGGAAGGATGAAATTGTGATTTCTGATGTATCCCCATCATTCTGGAGATGATTGGGGCATGGAACGGGGGTTTTCCACTGATTTTTCTAGTTCCTGGGTTCGGCGTATTAACACGGAGCTCCCACAGGGAGCGTCTATTAACGCGCAATATCGTGCGACCACGTTCATCTAAGAAGATCAATAGTGGGGCGGTGAGGTGGTAAAGGACGCGGTCCAAGTGTTCGACGTGATCCTGGAGAACACGCTCAAGGTCTCCACCGTGATCTTGATAAATGCGCACGAGGCTATTACTGCATCTATTAACATGACCTAGGCCTGTGCTGCGTCAATGCGATGATGCACAGTAAGGGTTGGACGCATTCTACTGGCATCGCGACGCATCCTTTGGACGCGTTCATCATCGCGACGCAAGCGTGCACCGCGTTCATGTCTTCCATTTTCGAGGTTTTATATGAGTTGTCTCGTGCTCCAGTGAACCTAGTATTCAATGCCTTGTTGGTGTTTGACTCGACGGATGCCTCGGGTGTTCCGTTAGAGTCATATCTGTGTGTCGAGGGATCCCGGAAGAGTGGTCTCATCCCGAGCAGTGTACGGTGTTTCTTCCATGATTATTGGCTTCGCTTCGACCCCTTGGTTAGCTTATTATACGTGGATGTCGTGGACGTCCTATGAGGGATGTGACCGTGTTATAGGGTGTTCGAATGTGCCATTGCACCGAGTAGTGTTTTGTGTGATTTCGAGTGTCATTATAGTTTCTGGTCAACCCGGTTGTGACCCAGTGGTTGACACGTGACCTCGTGAGTGTCTCGACTATCCTGTATGGATCGAGACTTTAGTTTTATGCGCTTAGAGGTACCATCTTACCTCGATTTGTGTGCCTATCTGATCTGAGGGCTTTGACGTTCCCTCATGTGTCATGGTTTGTGTTTTATCATGCTTTTGGCTTAGGGACTAGGCTGATTAACAGTATGTTGCCATGATGTGCGACGATCTTGACCCGAGTCGTGTGACTCAAGGATCGTTGTGTGCAAGTCTAGTTGTCTGTCCTGAGTCAGGCGGTTGTTTGGTGTGCTGCCTTATGTTTCGTAGTGCTTGCGACAGGTGAGTGTTTACCCTGTCCGTACTTTGATGTTTCTTTCGGAGAGTCTCTGTGTCTAGTGAGCCTCCACTAGTCATAGCCTGACGACACTTGGTGTCAACCCACCTGCGAGTGGTGATAGGGCGTGTTCCCGAGAGATGATTTTTAGGCTAGTTTCTGTGGGCTCCCCTTACTTTGCAGTAGCGTCCTACTGGGGGAGAAAACTAGCTAGAGACATGGCTCAAGGCATTGGGCTTGTGTGTGCACACGTGGTTAGGGACGTTTGGACGAGCATCGATGGGCATGACCCTGACTAGTCACTCGTTACTATTGTTCCTTACACTTGATACAGTGTCTCAGTCACAGTGTTTGAGGTGAGTGTGAGATGCTTGAGACGTAGTGTAAGACGTCAGTGGACGCATCTGACTTTGCTTCTAGTGAGGAGGTGCTTCTGTCACATGACACGTGACTTGTAGTTTTGTGGTTTTGTGGTTTTGTGACTGGTTCTCGTCATGATTGACGTGGTGCTTTGGGTAGCCTGTCTCTGGCTTTATCATGGCTTGTGTAGCGGACACGACGGTGAGGTTGTGTGTGCGCTGGTGTTTGGGTTAGTGTTATGTGAAGCCTGCACGTCTGTCGTAGCATGACGTGTTCTGGTAATGTAATCGGGATTTTTTGAGTTTAGTCTGGCAACTCCCTACCAGGTGTGTGGGAAGTTGTGCCTTTCCCGATTAGGAGTAGTTTAAAGGGCTGAGATTTTATCAGTGGCTATGTTTTCTTCTGTACGGCTCTTCCTCTTTACTTCTTGCCGTTACTCTTGCTCCTGTTGTTACTCCTGCTTACTACTCTTGTTATTCTTACTATTGTTACCGCTTTGATTTCTTGGTGGGAATCTGCGGGACCCCTACTGAGCCAGTGACACGAGGCTCACCCCTGACTTTTCAGGTGTGGCTGCTTTTCTTCCTCGTGGTATGGTGGTGCTATTCATGCTTCTTAGTGGCCAGCTTTGATAGTGTCGAGCTTCCCCTGACTTGAGGGTACGTTCCCTTTTCTATTGGACTATACTTGTCTTTAGTTGGACTAGACTAAAAAAATGTAACCAAACACTCCATTAGATATTTTCTTCAGAAGAATTAGTAACATATTTAATTTGTTTCAGCACCCATCTGTAAGCCATCAGATAAGACATGAAGCAAGTCACTGAAAACGGCAATATTCTATCATGTTCTGGCTGTCGATGGACCTGCAAAATCTCTTAAAACTTTGACTCAAAGCAAGTGTCCAAGTCAGGAGACCAAAGTTTGTTAACGTAGTGTGCCTTGCCCCGACTTGGGATCAAGGTTCGCTGACTCGGTGTGACTTGTCTCAACTCAGGCATGTTATACAGTATCTGGGAGAAAACGGTACGTGATCCACCCCGGATCCCCCGAGTTAGGGTGGGTTGTCATTGGCTCGTGGAGGATCAGCCCTACTCGTGCGGTACTACCAGAGTCGGGTCCGATTTCGATTTGATACGCAATGGGACATAAGGGTGTATCGCACGAGTCGCCCGATTCCCCTCGTTTAGTTCTTGCATGTTCACTGTTCACCCATGCCCTTCATCTTCACGCGTTCGTGGCCGGCTGGTGACGATGGCAAAGATATGCTGGTGTTGTACAGCACATGCATGAACACCCGCATTGGTAGACGTGCGAGGAAGCGGCCTTGGCACACTCCTTGTCGCCCTCGACGATGCACTCGAAGATGTAAGTAGTGGGGCTGACGAGACCGATGGCCGTGTCGAGGAGGACATAGAGGCCCAAGGCGTAGTTCCCCTTGCCGAGGATGAGGGGCTCGGAGGTCGGGGGGGTGAAGGCGAACCTAGAGAGGAAGTGGATGTAGGTGAAGGAGAAGATGAAGTCCTCGACGTCGACCAGGCCACTGGCGCAGAGGAAGTCCTCGATGGTTACCTTGGACATTGCAGAGGAAGCAAGGAGGTGGAGCTGCCGAAGTGACTCAGCCCGAGTCAATTGTGACTCGGGCGTATCATATCAGATTAGAGAAACGGATCGACGAGTTGGCAAATCCTACCTCGGAGTAGAGGTGCACCCCAACCTAACTCCCCTGGGCTTCCGAAGCCATCAAATCCACGAGGCCATTCCACCACGAGTGAACAGTCAAGCAGCACTCACCAGGAACGCCTCGTGCGGCGGGCACACTGGAAGGTGTTACGGACTCGAAGCAAGTGTGTGAACAAGGTAAAAGAAGATCGAAGCCACTGAGAGAAGTAAAGACAAACATGAATTTGCAGCAGGAGCGTAGAGCCAGCAAGGTAAGAAAAAGGAGTGGTGTTAAGCCAGTGAGGGGCATAACAGCTCAAGTATTTAAAGGCATGACCTCCAGAAGTGTGGCTGTTCATGTTGTTTCCTAGTTATGCTGACGGCAAATTCTCTTCACAGAGAAGTAACAACGTGCAGCAGGGAAATCCTCCTTTGTTCCCTACAACACCCCGAGCCTAGTTTGTGGAGACTGCCATAAGGGATCTAGTAGTATGCTTTTAAAGCCATTGAGCAATGCTCATAAGCTTTGAACTTGGAACCTTCTGTTTGCATGTTCTACGAAGACTTTTAGTTATTCTAATGTAATGTTCATATTTTTGCACTCCATCCGCCCATTAATCTTCTCTCTACTGGGAATCATGCGTGCCATTTCGACAGAGAATCTTCGTTGCCCTCCAGCACACCACAGCATGATGCGTCAGTACAAATCTGTTGTCCTCTTTTAGTTTCGTGCAAACCCTTGCTTGTCCATCCGTTGTTGCAACGTAGACGAATACCCGTCAGTTGTCAGGCGATAAGAGTATACGTACTATTTGCTTTAATACAACGATACATGTAACAAGCGTGCTATTATTGGTCTAATCAAAGAAATATTACTTACGGGCAATTGTTCCCTGCACGGCCATCGAAGTCCAGTGAAAAGGTGGCGGCCATCTAAGCTTATGGCCTCTTTGTTTTTCAGTTAGGGTACTGTGTTCGACCCTCCGGGGTCGAACAGGTCGCTCGGGATCGAATAAGGTGCATGTGTGTGAAGGGATGGTGTGGATCCCAGTAGATTATTTCTCTCATCGGATGTGATATCTGTCGATAATTTGGATATTAAATCGGGTCGTAGTGAAAATATGTGTGAGGAGAGAGAAAAATCATCAGATCTAGTACGTGAGATCTAGCAACTTCAGTTAACAGTCATCGTCAGTCAACCTATAGTTTAAGAACGTGATCTAATCGAGATCCACGCTCAGAATTGGTCAGTCCACAAGTACGATCTCCGCACACGTGCATTTTGGATGACGCGAGATCTGTCAACGGATGAGCATTGATGTTACAGTTACAAAATTTATCTCAACAAGCGTCGAATCACACGTCTACATTGTCGAGATATCTGTCACGATATCCTTCATCAGTGAACAGACGAGTGGGCAAGAGACAGTCCCTATGATCGAGCAGAATATCGCTCCACTAATCACGTTCTTGTTAAGTCAAGAAAAAGATGACGTCACAACGACCGATATAAATAAGTCTGAGATGGACTTCGAAGGGGAGAAACATATGCATCCACGTAGACACACATATATACTTCCCGACACACTCGCCTTTTTGCCTCTAGAGAGAACAAAGAGATCTTTATCGCCTCCACGTCTCAGTCACGTCTTCGCCTTTTTGCCTCTAGAGAGAACAAAGAGATCTTTATCGCCTCCACGTCTCAGCCACGTCTTCGAGTCTCTCTCTCTCTCTCTCTCTCTCTCTCTCTACTCTCATTTATTTTCGCATGGCCGAAAGGAGAAGAGCAAAGGACCATCACCTCTCCCGAGCATGGCCGAAGGAGAAACTGTGTTATGCATAATGGAATACCCTAACCGAGGGGTGTCATGTAGTGTGTGGGGACACCGTGTCAAGGAATCATTCCAAATGACGAAGGTAAAGGTTACCTCAGCACTCAACTATCATTAGTCAAACTCTTTTTAAGGGTAGAAATGCTTTAGGTAGAGCCCATTCCACGCGTGTGACAACTCTTCTCCCTCAGCGTTAACTAGAAGATAAGCGTTCCCCGGATATACCTCCTTTACTACAAATGGCCCTTCCCAATTGGGTTCCAGCTTGGACCTAGGACCACCTATTCGAATAAATTTGTGTTTCAAAACCATGTTACCCACTTGGAATTTACGTTCAATTACCTTCTTTTGGAAATGCCGCGAGACATGCTTTTGATACACAGAGACGTGATTGGCCGCATTCAGCCTCTTCTCATCTAAGAGTTCTAGCTGGACTAGCAACACCTCCTGACATTCGTTGAGATTAAGTTCTTTATCTAGCTGTACCCTTAGGGAAGGGATCAAGATCTCATACGGGAGTACCGCCTCCATCCCATAAGTGAGAGCAAATGGGATTTGCCCCGTGGGAGTACGGACGGAGGTACGATAAGCCCATAGAACTTCTATCAATTTGTCAATCCAATCAACACATATATGCAAGTCCGAGCATGTTGCACGCCTTCTAGGCTAAGTCGGTGCATGGTCAGAGAAACTACTGCAGCAGTCCTTGCATGCAGAGTGTTAGGCTCGCCCAAGTCAGAGCATACACTGTAGCAAGTCCATGCATATACAGTTGTACGCTCAGTCTAAGTCAGAGCACATACTGTAGCAAGGTCAGAGCACATCTGCCTTAGCTATGTAGAGTCTGAGATACATTTCAGCAAGTCCGTGCACGTTGTTCTTTCAAGTCTGAGAATGAACAGTACATTGCATAGGAAGTCCATGCATCTTCTGGCTTCAGTCAAGAACATAAGTTCCTGCATGCCCTGTTCAAGTCCGAGGATGAACAGTCCACTGCATAGCATATCCTTGCATTCTTCTGTAAAGTCTATGCATGTCTCATCCTGAGTCCATGCATGTCTTATGTTGAGTCCGTGCATGTACAGTCTTAGCATGGAAGGTCCGTGCATGGTCCGTGCACAATATCATAAAGTCCGTGCACATTCCACTATATCACATTGATCAAAGTCCGTGCACATTTTAGACTTAGATGAAATTCTGTTGGGTTGCTTGTTAAAGTTCGTGCACGTCTTGCATCTAAAGTCTGTGCAGATTTTACCTCTGCAATGTAAGTCCATGCATGTCTCACACTAAGTCCTTGCAAGTCTTGATATAGTCTGTGCATGGTCCGTGCACACTATCACAAAGTCCATGCACATTCTTACGGCTTACACTTCTTAAGTCCATGCAGTTTCTCGGTTTGCAGTGTAAAGTCCATGCATGTTTTACGCTGAGTCCGCGCATGAATAGTATCTCCTTAGTAAGTCCATGCACATTGCATCCACTACATGGCAAGTCCGTGCATGTCCTGTTAAAGTCCATAAACAGTCATGCCTTCACTAAGTCCTTGCAAGTCTTCATAAACCCCGTGCATGTTTTATTTTAACACAAAGTCTGTGCACGCCTTCATATGGTCCGTGGAAGTCAAACCCCGTGCATATTTTCTTTCTGAGTGTGACTTGTGTTTAAGTCCGTGCATGTTCTCTGGAAACTACATCCGTGCACATTTTGAGTCAACTTCGCAGAACATGCATCCGTGCATGTTTTGCTCTGCTTCTCAGAACATGCATCCGTGCATGTTTTCTCTGCTTCTCAGAACATGCATCCGTGCATGTTTTTCCTTGCTTCACGAAACATGCATCCGTGCATGTTTTGCCTTGCTACACAAAGCCCTCTACTTGCAATCAAGTCCGTGCACATATCATACCCCGTGCACATTCCACTAGCCAAACTCCCTGCATGCTCTGTCTGCTATCAAGCCCATGCATCATCTTGTTAGTCTTGTATTAAGGTTAGTGTTTGCACCATTGCAAGTCAGTGTATGTCCGAGCATACACTCTTATGCAAGCTTTGCATGTCCGAGCATATCCATCATGCTTCTCTTAGCAAGTCTGAGCATACATCTACACCCGTGCATGTTTTGCTCGCCGTTCATCAAAGTTGGAGCATACACTGTTGCAGAGACAGTGTATGTCCTCTTAAGGTCCGTGCACATACATCTGCAAGTCCGAGCACGTACACCAGCATGTCCGAGCACGTTCACTAGCAAAGTCTGAGCACATAATAACGTCTGTTCACTTTTTGCTTGTTGCTTGTTAGAGTCTGAGCATACACTGTACCAAAGACAGTGTATGTTCTTAGTAAGTCTGAGCACATTGGATCTAGTCCAACCTCGTGCATGTTTTGAATTCAGGGCAGACACTATACCTAAGCCAGTGTAAGTCCGAGTAGGTCTATACTATGACTGCCTTTGCTGCAGCAAGTCTGAGCTAGTACTGTAGCTGCCAGCCTTCATGTTCTGAACATACTCCGTGCATCTTTCTTCTGAACATACTCCGTGCATCTTTCATCTATCTAGTACACTTTAAACTGATCTAATAATTATTTTTATGTTAATAGATAATGTTTCATGGAAAATGAAGATGGCACGTGATCCAAGACTAGATGCAGTGCCAGGATCGTACAGGTGTGCAAACTCTCTAACTCTCGCCATCACCTTCATGCTCGTCCCTCTGGATGTCCCTCTCCTCTCCCCTGGAGTGAGGGTCCCTAGTGGGCCTCCTGGAGCTCTGCGAGGCAATGCTCACTTCACCCCGCAATGCCCGCTCGGCCCCGACAGCTCATTGCTACTCTCTTGGAATGGTAAAGAAGCTACCTGCAGAGAGGTAGCCAAATTGACGAAGGTGCGCTCTGAACTCTCATGCCCTCTCGCAGCGCTCCTCCATGTCCTATTGCATCCCTATGGTTTTGATGATGTCATACACCATAAGTCATTATATATTCACACAAGAATGTGCCTTGAAGTGTGTGCATGGTATTTCATCAAACAGATTGCATGCATACCAATGCTAATGCTTGTTTCCAGCTAGTGCGAACCAAAGTCTGTGCATACACAATTCATGTCCATGCACGTCACTGTAGCCTCGATGCAAGTCTTCTCTTGTGCATAGGCAGGTCCATGCACATCACTGTACTAGGTCTGTGCTAGCCTTGCACTTGGTAAACAAAGGTCCATGCATATCACTGCACATGTATAGTAAGGTCCGTGCAATAGTCTAGTCGGTGCACATTTGCTTCCTTGCACTTGGTAAACAAAGGTCCATGCATATCACTACACATGCATAGTAAGGTCCGTGCAACAGTCTAGTTGGTGCACATTTGCTTTCTTGCACGCAAGGTCTGTGCACTTTGTAGCCACAAGACTTCATAGTCTGTGCAACAAAAGGTCTAAGCACACTACTGTTAGCGCATTTTAAGGTCAGTGCATATTGCATCTCGATTCACATAGGTCTGTGCACACTCGGTTTCAAAGGAACAAGGTCCGTGTAATGTTCAGTTTTAAGGGAACAAGGTCGGTGCAATATTCTGTTTCAAAGGAACAAGGTCCGTGCAATGTTCAGTTTCAAGGGAACAAGGTTAGTGCAATATTCTGTTACAAAGGAACAAGCTCGGTACAGTGGCTTCCCTTGCACATACTAACCTCGGTGCACATTTCTATTATCTACATACAAGGTCAGTGCATATTTTGTCAATGAACTTATGGAAGCCCGGTCCATGTGTTGTTGTGTCGTACCCAAGGTCCGAGCATGTTCTTATTCATAGCTAAATAAGGTCAGTGCACATCTGGTTTAATTAAGCCTAAGGTCACATCTGGTTTAATTAAGCCTAAGGTCTGTGCAATGTCTGCTCTTACACGTGGTGAATTCCAGTTTGCTGCGAGTGACCCTAAACGGTACTCTGTCCTTCTTTTACAGGGAACAATCTGGTTCGCAGAGAGGCACGTGACCTCTGAAATGGCAGAAGGGTGGCTCGTGGATAAAGGGGGCAAATGAAAGGCACGTGATCCGAGGAAAGGAACATTCTATTCCTTGACACATGGACCAATGGAGTTTCAGTAGGGTTCTGTTGTTTCATCCATACAAAGCCCCTGTTCCTATATAAGGATTCACTACCCTTCAAAGAAGGGTGCTGGAGAAATGTTGCGGTAAAAAGTTTCCATCATCTCCACCAGAAAAGAGAGGATCTAGAGGATCAAGAGAGAGCGTAAGAAACCCTGTTCAAGCCAAGAGGAAGTGAAAGAGACTTAGAGAGCAGCCAACCAGTTATTGTGTTTATGCTTCTTTGAAGCTACATTCACCAGTTACCAGTCACTACAAGTTCCAGCCAGAAGGATTATTGCCAATATACACTCCTCCATTCAACTTGATTTGCGCAACTACACCTTTAAGCTTAATGCTTCAGATCAGGAACTTTCTGCCGTGCATTCCCTTGGCTATCACCCCACTATAAAGGTGAAAAGGCTGAAGCTGGTTTGCTGGACCCCATCACCTAGTGGCTTCTGCCTTAATGTCGATGGTGCCTGTAAGGGTAACCCCGGTACCTGTGGTGGTGGTGGTTGCATCCGGGATGCTGATGGTAATTTTATCTTGGCTTTCTCTTACTACTATGGCTTGGGCTCCGGTCTGCTTGTTGAAACTCGAGCTCTTTATGATGGTTTCCGTCTGGTGCAAGCACATGGTTTTCCTTTGGGCAGCATTCAATCTGACTCTACCATCTTGGTACAATCTCTTCACAGCAACACCCCACCATCGTGGGACACTCTTCACTAGTTGCTCATCGCTGCTGATCTCCTTTATGGACATACTGCCCTAGTTATCCAAGTTTACAGAGAGGCCAACCGACTAGCAGACAGTTTAGCTTCTCATGCTTGTATAGCTAACTGTAATTTGGTTTTTTCCTCTATTGCAAGCATGCCTCGTGCCTGCAGGAGCAATTATGCTCTTGACAAAGCCCGGCTGCTTAGTGTCAAATTATTTTAGTCTCCACCATTGTGATCTTTCCGGGGTATGCCCTGTTTGGGTGTTTGTAAAATCCTTAACATTAATATAATTTGGATGGTAGTTGGTCGCCTGGGGGAGTGGTTCCCTCTTGCTCCGCTGGGGCTAGGGGCACTCAGCTGGTGCTGACCCTATCACCTCTTTTTGGTCAAAAAAAAAAGAATATTGTCACCTATTTTTTGTGTTCCCTCTGGTGTAGAGGAAGGAAGACTGTGTCTCCAAGTTGCAAGTGATAGGTCGTCACTTGTGGGTTCCCTCCGATTTGGAGGAAGGGAGACTATGTCTCTAGTTGCTAGTGATAGGGTGTTACGAGTGTCTTCCCTCTGGGTTGGAGGAAGAGAGGAGAATGCCATTCGCGATGTAGTTAGTGTCAAACTGACCGCTGGGATGTCAGGATCCCAACCTCACCAGTTTCGTGTCGATCGGTTGTCATTTGGGGCCGGTAGGAGTCCGGGAACCCCGGTGATGTGTTTTGGGTCGATTCGTCAAAATCACCGGATCTCACGATTTAATGCATTTCACCATGTGCATGTGGTATTTTTAGACTCCCAGAGTGATTTCCCATCGAATGGATGTATTTCCCCTACGCTACGTCGTGCATGGGGCTGGAACCGACCGATTCAGTCGTTTCACCATTTTGACCATCGGACTGGCATAACGGTCCTACCAGAGGCCGTTATATGCATAATGGTCCCCTGATAGACCGTTATGTATCGTTCATCATTTTTCTATCTTCTGAGGTCTTGGAGCATAACAGACCAAGATTGGTCTGTTATGTGAGCATAACGCACCTGTCCAGGTGCGTTATGGTCGAGTTGTTTTTTAGGCTGACTACTATTCTCAGCCCTCGACGACCATGTTCACCTCGAAGATCGTGTCAGTCGGCTACCATAACGGACTCCTTAACATGCGTTATGGTCAATATAATGCCCATGTTCAGATCCATTATGGTCTGTTGACCGATGGTTGATTGGGTATGGCGGTTGATATAACGCACCCCACCCTGTGCATTTTGTGGCTATGACGGATTGGTCTTGGTCCGTTATGGGCCCTTGGTCTATGATTATTATTTTTTTATGTATGTGGGGTATAATGCACCCATATTTGTGCGTTATACTAGTATAACGTGCCTATTGTGGTCCGTTATACTTCGTTTTATTAGTGTATTTGTCTGTTGAGCATAGCCCACATGTTCTAGTGTGTTATGTCGATATAACACCCTTAGCTTGGTGCGTTATGTCGTCTGTATGTGGCTTCAGGTCTGGTTGGCATAACGCCCCTCCATTGGTGCGTTATGTGGGTATAACGCCCCTATGCCGGTGTGTTATAGTCTTGATTGCGGTGATGACCGTTGGTTGATTCTATGTTGTGCGTCCATCTGTCTTAGGTCCTTGTTCAGGGCGGTGTCTGTCTGTCAGTGATTTTCTGGATTGGTCGGTTTAGGTGACTGGCTATGGTCTTTTCCTAGACTACGATAGTACTCTAACGACTCAATCTAGAAGCTGCCATTGTCCTTGTCTCTGGTCGTGTAGTAGCTATCTCTTGACCACTGGGTTTCCCCTTGTAGTTGACTCACAAATTGCTCTGCCCAGAGTGTTGTCATCGTCCGCCGCTCTTGTCCTTGTTGGTTCTATTTGTTTGTGTTGCTGTGGCGGTGGATGTGTTGGTGTGTCAATGTCGTGTCTGGTTCCACTCAACCCGGGGTTACCTAGTGCTTGACAGAAAGTCTTGTTGTGTCTCGGTGGCTTTGTCCAATTCGAGACATTAGTTCTGGATGCCTCGAGATATCGTTCTATCTCGATTTATGTATCCTGGTTTACTGAGGGTTCTCGGTGTCCCCTCAGGTCTTCGTGTTTTAGTTCTCGCGGAGCGTTGTTTTCCCTAGCTTAGGTTTAGACCAATTGGTGGTTTTATTCCATTGTGTGCGACAATCCTGACTCAGAGTCGTAGGAAGCAGGGACCATTGTGGTTGCAGGTCTAGTTTGCCTTGCCCTAAGTGGTCGGCAGTTCCCTGTACTGCCGTGGTGCACATAGTACGGCCTGTCTATACTTCGGCACTTGTGTTTCAGAGTCTCTGAGTTTTGTGGCTCCTCTTTGGTTGCTGCCTTACGGCACGCTTTGGCATGATGACTCTTGTAGCAGGGCACTTTTCCTGAGACACAATTTTTAAGCTAGTTCCGTGGGCTCCTGACCTTATCATAGTATCCACGGAGGAGAATACTAGTTAGAGGCCTGGCTTAATGGTCTACAGCTAGTGTGTGCACATAGGGTCAGGGGCTTAGACTAACGTCAACGGGCGTGACCTTGACTGGTTCTTGCAGTGGTGGTTTCCACGCGGGCTTGCGACTCGGCCTTAGATATGGTAGACCACGTCCGGCTAGTAGTCGAGGCACTTGTGGAGTGAGTTGTGGTGTAGTGTAAGACGTCAATGGACACAGCTGACTGCTCCTGTTTTGAGTCACGTGTTGTGTGACTCTCGACATTTCTCATGCATCGTGACCTTCCTGGTTAGCCCTTTTGTGGCTGCACTCAAGGTCGGTGTCCTGTCGCATGCGTGACGTTCTTGTCATGCGCGTGGCAGTGTGCATGACATCCTTGTCGTGTTGTCCATCGTTCGTGTCGGTCATCTGTCTAGCCTTTTCCTAGGTTTCTTTTGTCTGTTTTGTAGGTTCCTTGCATCGGCAGTTTGGCAACTCCTGACTCTGTCAGCTCCGAGTTGCCCTCCTGCCCTTGCTTGGAGTAGTTCAGGGTACCGAGGTTAGTTCGGTAGCCATTGTCTGGTACAGTTTCTTCCTCCCCCTCTTCCTTAGCTTGTTCCCTACTCCTGCTTCCTGTTCTGTTTCCTTTACAACTTTGTAGTGCTTTCCAGCTTTACTACTTACTTGCTGTTTACTTGTTGCTTGCCTACTATTTTTAGCGTGTTACTGCGTGTGTTTTCCTCGGTGGGATCCGCGTGACCCCTACTGAGCCAGTGACACGAGGCTCACCCCTGCTCTACAGGTGGTGGTCGTTCATTCGGCTTCCGTGTGTACCTGGGGCGCGTGCTCGTAGCGTCTAGTTGTGGCCAGCTGGCACTGCATGAATGTGGTGGAGCCACTGTACTACAGATTGGTGATGAGGACCATCGGGGTTCACCAACCCGCGGTGGAGTTCCTGGTGCCAAAGAAGGCGGGGGAGTGGATCTCGAGGTTAGTGAGAGGCCTGACCGCGGCGTTCGATTGGACATCGAGGAATGCCATGCAAGTCACTGACTGGACAGCCCTGGGGCGAGCGGTGACTGCCTGGGCAGAGAGCGACGCGGCATACTACACCGCGTATGCATGACACTACCGGGACCAGGTGTTCCGGGGTGCCCACCGACCGGTATGACTTCTTAACCTTGGACTCTATTATGATTATGATTTCTACTCAATGATGTGCTAACACTTGGACTTCTATATGCAGACCGACCCCGAGGGACTCCTTGCAGAGCTGACAGGGCTCCTCACGGCGACGATCCGGGAGCGGGACGAGGCCCGACAGGCCATAGCCCTTTTGGTGAGTTTTTCTTAACTGATGCATTACTACTTTGCTAAGATGCGACTGACCTGGAGTTTTGATTTCAGTGGGGGGAGGAGGCCCAGAGACAGGGGGCCGATGCTCCGTCTTCCTCCACGGCACAGACTCCTGTCGGCCGGGTAGAGTGGGAGGCGGAGTTCAGACGGATGGTGGATCGGGCCAAGGTGGCCGAGGCATCACTCACTGAGCGGGTACGTCCTACACTTCCCTTTTTGAATTATGTTCTTATATTAAAATGCAGTTGACTAATGGTGAATGCATGTGTGCAGGTGACAAAGCTGACTTTCGCCATCGGTGAGGGTGACCAGCTACGGGAGGAGCTCGTGCTGGCGCAGGACGAGGCCGCCCGCTTACGTGAGGAGCTGGCGCAGAGCATCCACTCGGGGGAGGAGACGACCCACCTACGGAGGGAGCGGGAGCAGAGCATCCGCTTGAGGGAGTCGGCGGAGCGTGGTCATGCTGAGGCGCAGGAGGAGGCCACCCGCCTGCGAGAGCAGCTAGCACAGGCCAGACCATCAGACTCGGTGGAGATGGCGATCCTCCGAGCGGAGGTGGAGCAACTTCAGACCTCGACCTCGGAGCTAGAGTGTTTCCTCCAAGAGGCGTTCGAGCTACATGGTGAGGTACGAGCTTACCGAGAGATTAGTCGCTTCCGCAGTGGGATGAGCGGTAGCCGTGCGGCTCTGAGGGGCAGTTAGGCTACCCACGGCTCCGTCGGGCGCTTCTTCGCGACTTCCTCTCAGCGGTAGAGGAATGAGGAGGAGGACCGACGCCGACGGTGACAGAGAGAGGAGGGAGTGACCTCTACGATGGGCCTGCCATCGAAGAGGCAGGAGGGAGACGGTGACAGTGATAGGCCAGAGGGGGCGGCCTGATTTTATGCTTTGTACTCCTATACTTGTACATGATATGACATGATAGTGACCTAGTTTGTCTTTTTCTTTTTGATGATTTTGTTATGTGATGCATGTATGTATGAAAATATGTAAATGCGGACTGTAGATGACTTACGGGTGAGACACACGGGAGGGGTGAGGCACGCCGACTTTACAAGAGAGACGACGCGAGAGGAGAGAGGTACGCCGACACTACGAGAGAGACGATGAGAGAGGAGAGAGACATGCTGACCCTACGAGAGAGACGACGCGAGAGGAGAGAGACACGCCGACTCTATGAGAGAGACGACGCGAGAGGGGAGAGGTACGCCAACTCTATGAGAGAGACGACGCGAGAGGGGAGAGGTACGCCGACCCCACGAGAGAGACAACACGAGAGGGGAGAGGCACGCCGACCCTACGAGAGAGACGATGCGAGAGAGGAGAGGTACGTCGACCCTACGAGAGAGGGGAGAGGCACGCCGACCCTACGAGAGAGATGACATGAGAGAGGAGAGGTACGCCGACCCTACGACAGAGACGATGCGAGAGGGGAGAGGTACGCCGACCCTACGAGAGAGATGACATGAGAGAGGAGAGGTACACCGACCCTACGAGAGAGACAATGCGAGAGAGGAGAGGTACGCTGACCCTACGAGAGAGGGGAGAGGCACTCCGACCCTACGAGAGAGATGACATGAGAGAGGAGAGGTACGCCAACCCTACGAGAGAGAAGATGCGAGAGGGGAGAGGCACGCCGACCCTACGAGAGAGACGACATGAGAGAGGAGAGGTATACCGACCCTACGAGAGAGACGATGTGAGAGGGGAGAGGTACGCCGACCCTACGAGAGAGACGACGCGAGAGGGGAGAGGTACGCCGACCCTACGAGAGAGACGACGCGAGAGGAGAGAGGCACGCCGACCCTACGAGAGAGACGACGCCAGTGGAGAGAGGCACGCCGACCCTACTAGAGAGACGACGCGAGTGGAGAGGTACGAGCTTCAAACAACACAGCAAAAGATAGGCAGCCACTCATAGGCCGCACAAGGTTTATGCGGTTACATTTAGACCGCATGTGGAGGATGTGCGGCCAGTAACCGGCCGCATGACGTGATGATCTTTCAACACATATGCGGCCAACCAAGAGCCGCTCAACGGGAAGTGCGGTCTATCGCTAGACCGCACAACTCAACACGCAGGGAACTCGATCGAGACTCTCTTTGAGAGTCCCAATCCGAGGGGTTCTTATCTCAACTTGACCCAAATCCTATCTGAACCTGCTTAAGACTATCTCAACTCAATCCTAGTGTGTTTAGACCTCTAGACAAGGCTCTATATAAGGAAGAGGGGGCCAAATTGTGTTTAGTTGCGAGGTAGGGATCCGCGTGACCCCTACTGAGTCTGGCTGTGACTCACCCTTCCTACTTGCAGGTGGACAGCCTCGAGTTTCGGATCCCGCGTCCCGAGCTTTTGGCAGTTGTGTCTAGCATACCAGCAGTAGTCGGTCTGTCCCCTTTCTGTACATTTGACCAGGGTATGCCCCATGTAGTTGTATTTGTGGACTTTTCTTCCAGTTGTGGGACTTGTTCATTTATAATTCTGGACTATTGTATATATTTTATCACGTTATTAGTTTAATTTACTTCCACACTTAATTATTAATTATTGTTTAAATCAATTTACGCATTGTAATCCTAATTCGTTATACAACTCCTCGACAAACCTCACTAACCGTTCAGGAGCCTCATCAGCCTCTTGGGTGACGTCCCCAGTTCTTGGTGGCAGTAATTTGATATTATCGGGTTATCGGTACCCTGAACTCTGGGATGTTACATCATCTCTTTGATATACTCTTGATTGGCCTCAAAGCACTGGTGAGTGACCAGGAACCTTTGGAACTTGCCCGACCTCACTCCAAATGAACACTTGTTCGGGTTGAGTTTCATGTTGTATCGGTGCAAGATGGTGAACATCTCTGCCAAGTCCTTCAGATGGTCGATCACATGCAGGCTTTTGACGAGCGTGTCGTCATTATATGCCTCCATATTGTGGACGATCTGGGAGTCAAACATGTGGATGACGAGAAGCTAGTACGTGACCCCCGCATTCTTCAGATCGAAGGGCATCTTGGTGTAGCAGTACAAGCCGTGGTCAGTGATGAAAGAGGTCTTAACCTAGTCGAGTCTATACATGTTGATTTGGTGGTATCTTGAGCAGGCCTCCAAGAAACTCAGCATCTCATGCTCGGTCATCACATCGACTAATTGGTCGATCCGTAGCATTAGGAAGCTGTCCTTGGAAGTGGCTTTATTGAGGTCAGTAAAATCGAAGCACATACGTCACTTTCCATTGCTTTTGGGAACCAAGATCACATTGGAGACCCAGTCTGGGTTCTAGTTTGGTTTGAGTAATCTCGAGCGTAGCTTCTCCCTCACTTGCTCTTGGATGATTGCCTATTGCTTGGGGTTGCAATGTCACCTGCACTGTTGAACTGGACAACATTTAGGATATAATTAGAGTCGGTAAGTAATCACTTCATGAGGGATGCCGGGGAGCTCATCCTCAGACCAGACGATCACGTCTTGGTTTACCATCAGGAAGCACCGATAGGCCTTCCTCTCTTCGTCAAACAATAGTGAGCCAATCCACATGGAGCGGTTAAGGTTCTCACCTACCCGATTGAGAAAGAGGTTTTCTACCAGTGTGCTTCCACTTGGCCTAGGCTCATCCGTCTTGGCCTTCTTCTCTGGTAGGATGCCTTCCGCATTCCTCTCCTTAGTAAAGATCAGGTAGCACTATGGACACCAAAAAATTCTCACTCCATGTTTACGTGTATGGGAATAAAGAAGAGGAGAAGAGAGAAGAGAAGATGAAAAGAAGAAGAGAAGAAAAGGAAGCCACTCTTAAGGTGGCCCAGCGGCACATTCCTGAAGTGCCCCTAGCGGTACACTCCTGAAGCCCCCCTACGGCACACTATCTCGTGCCTCTCCAACGGCATACCCATTGTGTCCTCCAGTGGCATGCCGACAAGCCATCTCAGTGGTACACTACCCTGAAGTGTCCCAGCGGCACACTCCTAGTGCCTCCAGTGGCACACCTGCCAAGCCCTCCAATGACACACCTGTTGTGCCCCTTCAACGGCACACCCGTTGGTGCCACTCAGTGGTACACCCTCGAAGCCCTTAGCGGCACACCCCTAGGGTGCCCCAGTGGCACCCCCTGCAAATGCCTCCAGTAGTAGGCCCATGGGCTGCCCCCAGCGGCACACTCCCTTCAAAGCCCTCAGCAGCACACCCTCTCGTGCCCTTTAACGGCACGCCTAGATGCCCCCTCCAGCGACGCACTAAGTGCCTGCAGCGGCACACCTGCCAAGCCCTCCAACGGCACACCTACTGTGCCCCTTCAACGGCACGCTCTGGTTGCCCTCTCTGCGGCACACCCCTTAGTGCCGTTCAGCGACACACTCCTTCATCACCCTCAGCGGCACACTCACATCGTGCCTTATCCGGCACACCCCTGCATGCCCCTTCAGCGGCACACCTAGGCTGGCCTTCCGACGGCACGCCTTCAGTGCCCCTGGCTAATACACTCCCTGTGCCTCCCTCTATGGCACACTATGGTTGCCCTTCCAGAGGCACACTTTTGCAAGCCTCAGCGGCACGCCCGTCCGAAGCCTCCAGCGGTACAGCGGTCATCCCCCTTCACCTGGTGTAATTGGCAGAGTAGATCTAGGGCCATGCCCTACTATTGTTGGTGCGTAGTGGGGATATCTCAGGGTAGCTGAGGTGTCACCCTCTGAGGTGGTCACGCCAGCTACCCCCTGCAACCGAGGACAGGACGGGGTCAACCCCTATTAACGCCTCCCGCCATCGACACTCCCACCATGAGGGTTATAAAAACCCCTCTCCGCTGCGAGGAAGAGAGACAGAGGGACAGAGAGGGAGAGAGGCAGAACGAGGAAGAAGAAAGAAGAGAAGAAGAGCTGCTGCCCTACCCACCGCTGCTTGTGCAAAGAGAGGAGAAGCTTGAGGGAGAGGCTACTAGTGTAGCAGGAGGGGACCGGGAAAGGGAAAGGAACCTTTATGGAATATGCCAAGGACAAGGTCGGGGCACATGCAAGCAAAGCCCGTGCACATGCTGGCGAAGTCAGTGCACATGCTGGCAAGGTCAGTGCACATGCGGGCCAAGTCAGAGCACACGCAAGCCAAGTCAGTGCACATGCATGCCAAGTCTGTGCACACGCTAGTAAGGTCAGTGCACGTGCGGTGCATACGAGGGGACGAAGTCCTTGCAGGTCCATGCATATGAGGGCCAATGTTAGTGCACACGCATGCAAGGGAGGCAAGGTCTGCACAGAGTCTATGCAAGGCTTGTGCAAGGCTTATGCGTGCAGGGGGGGTGAGGTTCATTCATGGTTGGGCCCGGCAGGCTGGGTCGTGCAGGTCTGCACGAGGTTGAAGCTGCACGGGGTTAGAGCTACACGAGGGATGAGTGCATCGGAGAAGGCCACGGGCATGCTAGCGAAGGAGGTGTACCGGGGTGCAAAGGGGGGAAAACAAAGTCTGTGTAGGGGGGTGCACGGGGTTAGAGCTGCAAAGGGAGTAAAGTCCGTGCAGGCTGTGCGTGCAGGGGGACAAGGTCCGTGCAAGTTATGCACGGGGTTGGAGTTGCAGGGAGATGGGTGCACCGGGGAAGGACATGGGTGTGCCGGTGAGTAATGGGGTGGAGTGTGCAGGCGAAGAGGGTGTACTGGCGAAGGGTAAGGGCAGGTGTGCCGGCGAAGGGGTTTAAGGGCATGCCGTGGAAGGGTTTAAGAACGTGCCGGCGAAGGGGTTTAAAGACATATCGTGGAAGGGGTTCTTGAGTGTACCGGGGAAGACTTGGGGAGGTGTGCCGATGAAGGCTGGCTAGGCGCGCCGGGGAAGGTTTGAAGGCGTACCGGGGAGGGTTTGAAAGCATGTCGGCGAAGGCCTAGGAGTGGTGTACCGACGAAGGAGTTGAGTGGCGAGGGGTGAACCGAAGGGTGTGCCAGTGAAGGGGAAGGCGGTATGCACTGGGGAAGGGCCCACTCCTCCTTCACCGTCTTTAGGCCTTTCTTTTCTTCTTTTATCGTTCTCTTCCTCCTTTTCTTCTTTTAAGGCCCTCCTTCTTCTAGCATGAGTGTTCGGGATACTTAGCGATTGTTCAGTCCAGTCCTCTTCATGTTGCCCTTGATTCTCTCAACTTAGTTAGAGCATTTTGTCATCATTTGTTTTATTTGTTTGTTGCTTCCTTTGGCCTTTTAACACATTATTATTCATGACAAAAATTCGGTAGCATCTCCCCTCGACCCGGGCGTAAGGGAGATATGGGGAACGCACCCACATGGAGTGGTAGAACCCGACAAGTGGAGGTGGGCATCTGAAGATGGCAACACCTTTAATAAAACGTCGAAAAACTCAAGGAAATCGATGGAGGGAAGGCCTCTCTAAGGCTGATCAAGGGCCTACTGGCCAAAGATTGTGCTGGTGGAGAGGTGTAGGGGTCAGTGAGTCGGCCAGGGACGCTGTGCCGGGCTAGGAGCGTACCGGGGACGAGTCGCTCGAGGGTGTTCCGATTAGGAAGACTAGAGGAGCTGGGGGTATACCGGCCAAAGACTATGCCGGTGAAGGGGATGCAAAGTAGTTGGTGTACTGCTGAAGTGAAGACTGAGCAGTTGAAGGCCAGGGAGAGGGAGAAGGCCGTAGGGTCTGGGGGTTTGATTCAGCTGGCAAGAGAGGCCTCGGCCGGGGGAGGAAATGCCAGGGGCTGGGAGCTTGAGGCAGTTTGGGGAATAGAGAATGACGGTGGTGTTGGGGCTTGGGCTCTTAGGGAGGAAGAAGGAACTCCCCCTCCATGGTAGGTGGACAAGGGTGAAGACCAAGGATCCCTCGAAGGAGACCAAACCACTAGGGAAGAAAAGATAGGGGGAGAACAGACAGGGGGAAATCCACTCCAACGATAAACAACGCAACAAATGAAAATTGGCAAAGAAAAGAAGAATTTTTATTCATGGCAAACGGGGACCAAATACATTGAACATAAGAAAGGAGAGGAAGAAAGAAAAAAAAAGGAAAAAGGAGGAACGGGAGGTTGAGCAGGGGTGACGGCTCCCTGCTCTTCCCTCTTCTCCCTACTACATTTCTCTCTCCCACTCTCTTACTCTCTTCTTCTGGTGGTCGTCGGAGGGGAACCTCACGGCGAAGCTTTCTTCTTCTCTTCTTTCTATCTGCCTTTGCGCTCTGTCTCTGTGTTGCTTGTTTCTGTCTGTGTGTCTTCTCTCTTGTGTCTCTTGTGTGTTCGTTCACCGGGGAAGAGGGGCTTTTATACCCCAATGGTGCAGGGCCTTTGAACGTGAGAATGGCGGAGGTGGGAACGTGGGGCCTTCAATGCAGATTTGACTTTGGCCATCCTCGGTGGCAGGGGCTAGCTTGTGTGCCACTTTTTCCATTCGACACCTCAGCACACTCACTGCGCGCCGAGGGTTTGTAGGGAATGGGGGCCATGTCCGTTTTGCCGGTGGTGCCGGTGAAGGGCTGTAGGAGTGTGTTGCTGAGCAGGAGGTTGGGGGTGTGCCACTGAGGGCACCCCTGGGTGTGCCGTGGAAGACTCGCCAGGGCGTGTCGCTGTAGCGTGGGCTGGGGTGTGCCACTGAGGGCACCCCTGGGGTGCACCGGGGAAGACTCACCATGGTGTGCCGCTGGAGCGAGGGCTGGGGTGTGCCGCTGAGCGGTGGCCAGGCTGGGTGTGCCGCTGAAAAGGCACCAAAGTGTGCCGTTGAGGGCTCTACTTGTTGGTGTATGTTTTTACGTTCCGGGAAAACTCTGAAAATGGCCCACGAGTCCTTTGAGGAGAACCAACCAGGTCGTGATCAGTCAGTTGACCCACATGTCCATGCTATGGACTTAGGGCCTTCCAGTGAGCCCTCGCGTGAGGTGTCGACTATTGTGGGGGACACATCCCCACCCCAGGACATCTCTGCCTTGATGGGTGTCCTTGCCAACACACAGCTCAGTCCTGAGCAACTCCAAGCCTTTCAGGCCATTTTAAAGGGGAAATCTATTTCTCCCGCTCCATAGGAGTCAACTACAATCACCACACCCCTCCAGGAGCCTGTACAGGCTATCCCCTCTCTATCACCTGTATATGTTGCTTCTTTTCCTCCGCTTCAAGGGTAGGCAAGCCAACACCCTCTCTCTTTCCAATTTCCACCTCCACAGTCACAAACCCCTGCTGTTCCTCAGGCACCATTTCAGCCAAGTCCATCTACTGGTAGGCCCACAGACCCCTTTGGTTTAGGGTTCTCTTCTCAGGCCTATGGCAGGCCTCCACCTCCTCAGTGGCAGGCACCATCTTCACCTGCCAAGGAACTTGTCCAATCGCTCCACAACAAGTTTAACAGAATGGATGAGCAATTTTAGAGTCTAAAGAAAATGGTGGATGTAAAGTTCACCCCTGAGGTCTCCCTGCCAATTCTCCCTGTATTCCACCTTCCTCCTTCTGAAATACCCACGTACTGTAGGTACAACGGCACCGACAATCCCCTCATTCACATCAAGGATTTCCTATATGAATCCTCCTTTTGGCAGAATGACCCAAAATCCTTGGCTTACCTTTTTCGGAGATCATTGGACGGTCCCGCGCTAGAATGGTTCTATTCTTTGGAGCCGACTGAGGCTGAGAACTTCGATGTAGTGCAAAGAAAATTTGTACAAAAGTACCAGGATAGGGTCGGTCCCTCTCTCTCCATTACCGACCTAGTGGCCAAGAAAATGAGGCCGGACGAAGATTTCATCCACTATGCTGACAGGTGGAGGTCCCTGGCTAATAGAATAAAAGATATCCTTTCAGAACCAGAGCAAGTGAAAATGATCATGTCTAATGCCACACCGCAGTTTAGACACGTTTTGGCCATGAACAAGCTTACGACAATGGAAGAGCTCTACAGGAGGGCTCGGTATATCCAGACCCAATTAAAAGATTCTCCTATTATGCACATGTTTGAACCTCCAAAGCCAATGTTGGTTAGGAAGACAGGCACTGGTGTCCAAGGTGGAACGACAGAAGGGATTGTGATAAATGAGTGAGTACAGTTGGCAGCCCTAACCAGCCAGTCAACCCAAGACCTCCCCAATTGTCACGACCCCCTTTTCATCAAGGTCTACTACCCTATCATCCGCCACCCCAAAATAACTTTGCCCGGAATAACATGTCTTAGCCATTCCATCCCTAGTAACAGCAACAACAACCACCACCTCAGTACCACCAAGTTTCACTTCCCGAAAATTATGGTCCACCACAACAACAAAGAAGGCCCGTTGGCCCCAAAAGAGCCCACTATGCACCGTTGCTGGAAACCTTGTCGGACATCTTCAATGCCCTTATGCTTGCGAATATACTCACTCTACCCAAGGAAAGGCTCGTATGGCCCCCGAATGTTGACACCTCTAGGTACTGTGTTTATCATAGGCAGCCAGGTCATACAGCGGAGAGTTATTTCCATTTCAAAGACTACATTTATGACATGAATGATCAAGGTGAGATTGACTGGGATGAGATGAAGCGATACATCACTGTGTTGAAAGCCAGGAGACCTCCGCCTAGATCACAACAACAACCATAGCAACAGCAACCGCCTCAGCAGGCCCCACAATAGCAGCCCAACATGGGCATTATCCACAACCCACTTCCGGAGCACCAACAACCCAACCACCAGGTCAACTCTATCTCCTCCTTCCTGAAAGTTGGGAGAAAGCAGGTCTGCCACTTAGAAAGCACCTCTGTCCTTGCCGCTAACCATGTCACCAGTCAACCCCCTCGCCTCATCCGAACAACAACTTGTTCTCACCAAGCCATGTCACAACCCTTAGTCAGCCCTCCTCAGTTCCACAGCCATCACATCCTCTTATCCACACCCCTGCTGTTAACTCCCTATTAATCCACCAGCAAATGCCATCCACCACATTCCCTTCAACCCCAGACCCCCCTGTCACCTATCATCCCTCCACTTCATCGTCTACCCTCACCGCACCTCTACCCGTGCCTTCCAAGCCCCTTATCACCCACCATTCGTGTGAGACCCCATCTACCTCCACTATACCTCCACCCAACAAACCCCTCGTCAGAACCACTACCCCCATAGTCACCCCTGCTTCGCTAAATGTTCCTCTGCCACTACCCCTCAAACCTCTACCTAATACCATAGAGGTCCAGCAAGAACCACAAGCCATGGTGCTCCAGAATGGGAGAATTTTTCACCGTGTATTCCCTCAGAAGAGTCAGGTCCCCAAACAGTCTCAGCCAGAGAAAGATAATGAAGAGAAGCCAGAAGAGTCCATTCCTGGGATGCAATATGATTTGTTAAAACATCTGGACAAGACGCCTGCCCGGATCTCCGTCCTTGAATTGATTAAGAGATCCACGTCCCATCAACAAGCTTTAATGAAATATCTTCAGAAGGTTATGGTGAATGAGGATCTCCTTGTAGAGAAGATCTCGACAGTCCTGGCCCTGGCAGGCACACAGCCAGCTATTATGTTCCACAATCATGAGCTTGCTCCCAAGGAAGCCCGAAAATATGCATTGTGTATTGCGGTAAAAATCAATGGTGTCTCGGTGGACCCATGTTTGGTGGATACAGGTGCATCCATCAATGTGATGTCTACGAACACCCATCAAGTATGTGGGGTCGATGAAGAACAAATCACACCTTCATGAATCACAGTCACGGCCTATGACAACAGCAAAAAGCCACCAAAGGGGATGATTACTTTGAATGTAGAATTGGGCCATGTATCAGTCTTTACGGAATTTCATATCCTTGATATGGATCCCACATTCAAGGCTATACTCAGTCGTACCTACATTGAAGCCATGAATGCTGTACCATCCACCAATCACCAATGTTTAAAGTTTCCATACAAAGGGTGGGTTATCAACGTAATGAGCATGCCCCTTTGTTCTACCGTGGATGCTATCACCACCTCTCTGCCTTCTGTCTGGCCGACTCACCGGCCCATACTGTCCTTGTTTGATGTGTACGATCCCTGTCGCCCTCCGTTGACACAACAGAAGTTGTTGCCCACACCAACCTCACGTCTCCTTTCCCATTCCAAAGGATGGGAGATTATGAGAAACATCGGCTATCAACAGGGCAAAGGCTTGGGAGCATAGTAGCAAGGAAGGTTGAGGCCGCTAAAGAAAACAAAGTTGATCCCTAGAGCCGGCCTGGGTTTTGAGGGGCTGATTGAAGCAGACGGGAAACCCCTCATATGGACCCTATCCTCCCACTTCAGGAAAGGGCCCATCATTCAGATGGGGGATTGTCCACAAGAATCATATAGGGGGTTACTGAATGTGTATTTAGTTGAAGGGTGCTCAAAGACCCCAAAAAGAGGAAAGATTGCCGACCCAGACTGTGAATGGTACAAATGATTTGATATACCAGATATTTTCATTGCACTAGAAAGAATGTTCTCGCCTCCGCATCTAGAAGTGCCACCTTTGATCTCTGAAATGCCAGGGGATACCACAACTATTGTCAAAATTCCAAACCCTCCTCGTCAAGAGGATGTTGTCATCAACGGGTCGTTACCCGTCATCAACATTGCCACCGACGGCTCATTAGCCGTCATCTTCTCTATCCACTCATCT
This sequence comes from Amorphophallus titanum, assembly GCA_024336825.1. Classification (NCBI taxonomy): domain Eukaryota; kingdom Viridiplantae; phylum Streptophyta; class Magnoliopsida; order Alismatales; family Araceae; genus Amorphophallus; species Amorphophallus titanum. The sequence continues at coordinate 27,626,578 of JANBPO010009603.1, read as the reverse complement.
TAGCCCTTGTTGCTGTCTTCTTCCTGGGCCAGATGGTTGTCTGATGACCTTCCGAGATCCCCTTCTCTACTTACATGCCTACACGGGTTTCTCAACCAGCGCCATGTTTTCAATCATGATCTGCTCTATGAGCCTCCCAACTCCCTAGCTATAATCCCTTTTCTCCCTTCCCCCATTTCCTTTCATTGCTGTGTTATCAAAAATAAAAATGAAAAAAATGCCAATTTTCCAACTCCTCAACATCGCATTGTCTTTGAGGAGACCTCTTACATCTCCCATGAGTGCGTCTCGACCTGCGGGCCACTCATCCAAGGTCCTCTAAGCGACCTTCTTTGCCCCCCCTCTGAGGGGTTCTTCACTGTCCATTCACGCTTCTTCTTCTTCTGTAGGGAATGTTGGTCAAGCTAAGAATAATGGGTCAAGGGTAGTCCCCAAGAAGAAATCCAAGGATAAGCAGATCCCTTGTCGGTTCCTTCTAGATTTAGCCAGTAGGTGTCAAGCATTTCTAGCCATTCCTCAATTGCTAGAAAATTCCATCCAACTCCCGGAGATAGAATGTGAAGAAAATTGTGGGATTGATGAAGGGTATGGGATTTATGAAATTACCGACGAAGAATACCCTATCGAAGATGAGGATGAGGATAAAGAATATGAGGACGCAGCTAGCGCATATGCTAGTGGAATGAGGAGATTCGACAAGCCGCCAGCTACTGTAGAAGAGTCTACCAAAGAGATAAACTTGGGAACTGAGGTAGACCCTAAGATCATCCTCATAAGTTATAATTTGTCATCATCAGAAGAAGAGACATTAATTAAGATTTTTAAGGAGTATAAGGACACGTTCGCATGGAGCTATGAGGACATGCCGGGCTTGGATTCTACCTTGGTTGAGCACCGCTTAACTCTCAAACCAGGATCCGTCTCGATAAAGCAAAGGTTCAGGTGTTTTCACCCTCAAATGACTTTGAAAATGAAGGAAGAGGTCGACAAGCTCTACAAATCCAGGTTTATTAGAGTCGTCCTTTATCCTCAGTGGGTGACAAACATTGTCTCGGTCATGAAGAAGGATGGAAATGTGAGAATCTGTATTGACTTTTGGGACCTTAACCGCGCGTGTCCGAATGATGATTTCCCCTTATCTTACATTGATGTGTTGATTGACAACACGGTAGGATATGAAACTTTTTCATTCATGGATGGATTTTCTGGATACAATCAAATTCGCTTAGCAGAAGAAGATCAGAAGAAAACGTCATTCACCACTCCCTGGGAAACTTATTGTTATGTGGTCATGCTATTTGGGCTGAAGAACGCTGGAGCTACTTACCAAAGGGATATGACGGTGATATTTCATGACATGATGCACATATATTTAGAAGTATATGTGGATGATTTGCTGGTAAAATATAAAACTAGCGCGGAACATCCAGAAGTCCTTGCAAAGGTGTTGCAAAGATCGAGGGAGTTCCAATTGAAAATGAATCCCAAGAAATGCGTGTTCGGTGTATCATCAGGCAAATTATTGGGCTTCATTGTAAGCAAAAGGGGAATTGAGATAGATCCCAACAAGGCCAAGGCATTCAGGGATATGCCGCCTCCTAAGAATCTAAGAGAAGTTTGAGGATTAATTGGGAGGTCGTAATTCATTCATCGGTTTGTGTCCCAGCATTCACAAAGGTGCAAACCTTTTTATGAGTTAACAAAATCAGGCACCGAATTTTGTTGGGATTCTAAGTGCCAGAAGGCCTTTGAATGACTGAAGGAATATTTGACTAATCCACCCATCCTAATTCCACCCACGCCAGGCAAACCCTTAGTCCTTTATATCTCAGTCCTGGATGACTCTGTAGGAGCCGTCCTGGCACAAGTCGATGAAGAGGTTCTTGAGTCAAAAGATTGTAATTTTCTACTCATTTAGTCTTCATACTATTTGAGAGAAACATGGTTATGAATAAAGTTTTTGGTTAATTCTATTTTGCGCACTCTATCTGTATGTGTGAATGCACTACACTCTGATTGTCATGACCGTTATAGACATCGTCAGACCACTTCCGAGTAATCTTCTGCACTCGGGGCGTGACAATACTTCACTGTGATCTTATTGATAGCACGACTGTCTACACACATCCTCCAAGTACCGTCCTTCTTAGGGGCATGCAATGCAGCGATGGCACATGGACTCATGCTCTCTCTCAGTGAACCTCTACGCAACAACTCATCAACCTGGCACCGAAGCTCAGCGTGATCAGTGGGGATCATCCTATAATGTGAAAAGTTGGGCAATAGGGACCCCGGAATCAGGTCGATGGCATCCTGAATGTCCCGCATGGGTGGGAGACCCTCGAGTAACTCATTGGGAAACACATCAGCAAACTTCCAAAGGACATCAGCAACATCAGGTGGGACATCACTCTCCATCTCTCTAACCACATCTCAGACCACGATAGCAAAAATGGGATCCCCACTAACGAAATCACGCTCGAATTCTTGGGAGCTGACTAGCATCAACCTCCGAGGTGGTGGATCATCTGAAGTGGGGACGTGAGAAGGAACGGTTGTGGTATGCACCAGTGATGGGGTACTGGGCCCAGAAACAGAAGGACTAGTGGCACTAGGCCCGGTAGGACCCCGGATAAATGGCTTCCTTGGTGAGGAGGGATGAAGGGTAATCCGATGGCCATTATGGTCGAATGTGCACATGTTTGACAGGCCATGAAGGGTGGCATCCCGACCAAATAACCAAGGCCTTCCCAGGATAATACTGCCTACCTCCATAGGCAACACATCACACCAGATCTCATCCTGGTAGGCATGGAACTGCAATGGCACCTGACATCGCAGTTGGATCGGGATGGCAGTGGAGTCCACCCAAGACACGCGACAAGGAGAGGGATGGTCCATGGGGGTCAACCGTAAGCGTGTCACAATTCCTGTAGAGATAGCGTTAATACAGCTCCCGCTATCAATGATCACCTTGCAACCTTTTCCGCCCAACCTACAGAAGGTGTGAGAAATGATGGTGCGACGCCAGTCATCACTCACCTGCGGCTGGGTCAAGATACATATAACAATGCCCAACTGAACATCATCTTGGCTCTACGTGCCCTAGACATCTAATTGCTCGCCCTCAATCAACTCATCAAAAAACTCCTCCGCAAGCTCCTGGTCAGCCTCATAGCTGACGGGTATAATCCTAGGTGTGGGCTCACCGGTCGAAGGATCCCCGATAACTAGAGAAGATCAGGTAGGACAACTAACGACATAATGACCAACTCCTCTGCACCTATAACATTCATGATGGGACCAAATGCCTTGAGGTACTCTACCAATCATTGACCCTTTTCCCTTGTCATCTTGATGGGCTGGGGGTGGTGGAAGCTGGGGTCGGGCAGGAATGGCGGGCTGCTGGGGCCGCGGGGTCAGAGCCTAGGGGCGAGGGGGATAGTCCCTCAGAGGGGGAGGACGAGGCTGAGGAGCAGTGGGGTCCTAGCGAATGGTCTCCTGTGGATGAGCCACGGGTCCCTGAGGATAAGGTCTAGTCATAGAATGAGGATCCGACCCACGAGGATATGTAGGTCCCGGGCGCTGAACCGAAGCGAACTCGGACTCAAACTTCTCTAGCTCACGAGCAACCTGATAAGCATCCTCTAGGGTTGTCACATGGTGACGAAATAACTAGTACTGATAAGGTAGTTGCATACCCCGATGGAAGCAAGAGATCATCATGACACTCTTATATGTGACCCCACATCTTAAGAAGTACTCATCGAAATTAGCGATGTACTCTGCTACCAACCGATCCCCTTGACTGAGACTCTGTCACCGATCAATAAGACGTTGTCGGTAGGTAGCATAGAGATATTTCTACCTGAGCTTGGCCTTCATGTCATCCCATGTCTCAATCTGGGGTTGATGTCACTACATCAGTAGGCTCTCTATGTTCATCCAATATGTTTGTGTCTGGCCAAGCAACTTTATCTTGGCGAATTAGACTCTCCGGTGGTCCATCATCTCGAACCACTCAAAATAATGATCCATGCTAGCCTCCCAATCAAGATAAACCTTGGGGTCTAGGGACCCATCGAAGGTGGGAGGGACCACCCGCATGGACCTAAGGACACGCTCGTCATCCTCGTCCCTATGGTGCCGGTAGCCACGCCACGCCACGCATGACCATTGCCCTCATCCTCATTATCAGACCCAAAATCATCCAACTCCTGAACACGTGGTCTCCTATCGTCAGCCCTAGGGTGTGCGGGCCGTGGAGTAGGGTCAAGTGGGCCTTGGGCCTGCTCATGTACATCCTCACGTGGAACTCTACCCTGGTAGGGCCGCCCAACCAGACCTTGGATGGTCCAGTTAGAAGGTTCTATCTGACCTTCCATGCCACCCATCCGATCCTCCATGGCCTTCATCCAGCCATCCATTTGTGCAGTATGATCCCTAAGGGCCTGATTGGTCAAGTCTAAGCTTCTTATGAGGGCCTGCAGCGACTCCTGTATGGATAAATCACCAGGGGCGGGATTTCTAGGGTCGGCCATCGGGACCGGGCGTTGGTAATCAGTACCACGCCGAGTGGGCATGCAAGACTCTACGGGACAAGAGCCTAATCTTGGCTCGGGAGTAGGAGGGGGACAAGTGGAGAGGGAGATTTCTACTGCCCAAATAGAGCGGCCAAACGAGGTCCCAACGGACCAAACGAGGCCCAGCTCCCACAAGTGACAGCCCTTTGAGGGCCCACTAAGCCCAATAACTCACTCGGATTAAGCGCTTCCTAGGCGACCATCGGGTTCGAAAGTCCGAGCGTCAGGTCGATCGGGAGGCCTCCATGAGGCCCTATGCATCTCGCCCGAGCCTTGCGCCGATCGCTCGGGGAAACCCCCAGAAGCCAGCGCCACATGCTCGGACCGACTGACAGAAGCTTATCCATGCGACTGTTGCATGCCCTTTAAGAGCTGGGAGATCATGGGGATGATGACGATTAAGAGCTGTCGCGTCTTAATGAGCCGTCGAAGGAGACGTAACCTCCCCTGAAACTCCTCACCTTGCAGGGCTCCTATGTTCATGACTCGCTATATAAACCCGGGAAACCCTCCTGCCAAAGGTAAGCGCTATTAAACGATATCAACCCTGAGCTAGAGCCACTTCACCACTTTGTGGAAAGGAATCTCACGCTCTCATCGCCTTCCCTTTCACTCTCGCACTAGAGCTCTACTACAGTCACTAACTTAAGCATCGGAGGGCTTTTCCTGGGGATTCATCCCTGCGCACCTCTGATCCACTTCCCCTTCTTGCAGTTCTAGCATCCGTGGATACCATCCTCAGCTCAGGCACCTCGCGAGATAACCCCTCTTCAGAATGCATCCCAAATTTATCTGATAATCAGTGAGTTGGTGCTAGATCCACAATACCTGGGCTACACAATTCCCTGCAGCGACATACTCTGCCTCTGTAGTGGATAGAGCAACAGTGTGTTGCTTCTTGGATGCCCAAGACACTAGACAACCACCTAAGAACTGGCAGTACCCACTAGTACTTTTCCTATCAATCCGACACCCAGCATAATCTGCATCAGTGTATGCTATTAGGTCTAGCTCACACTTAGCAGGATACCAAAGACCTAGTTCTGGGGTGCCTGACAGATAACGAAAAATCCTCTTAACAGCACTAAAATGTGACTCTTTAGGACTAGCCTGAAATCTAGCACATAAACACACAGCAAATTGTATATCAGGCCTAGATGCAGTAAGGTAAAGAAGGGATCCGATCATACCTCTGTACAGCTTGGTTTCAACCAATTTACCTCTTGGGTCATCATCAAGACTGGTTGATGTACCCATTGGTGCCGTTATCTCCTTGAGGTTTTCCAATTTGTACTTCTTTAGTAGATCTCTTACATACTTGAACAGAGTGATAAAGGTTCCTTCTTTGGTCTGTGTTACCTGCAATCCAAGAAATAGTTTTAGCTCACCCATAGAGCTTGTTTCAAATTCATGTGTCATTAAGTCAGAAAATTCCTTACACATCATTGGGTTAGTTGAACCAAAAATTATATCATCCACGTATATTTGTACAATAAGAATGTCTAGATGACATACCTTTGTGAACAAGATTTGTTCAATCTCACCTCTTGTGAACTTCTTGTCCGAGAGGAACTTACTAAGCCTGTCATACCAAGCTCTTGGAGCTTGTTTCAGTCCATATAGAGCTTTATTCAATTTATATACATGATTAGGAAAATCTATGCATTCAACACCAGGAGGCTGTCTTACAAAAACATCCTCTTTTATTTTACCATTCAAAAATACAAATTTCACATCCATCTGCTGAAGAGTGATTCCTAATGAGCATGCGTATGGTAACAGAATTTTAATGACCTCTATCCTAGCCACAGGGGCAAATGACTCTTCAAAGTCAATATCATACTCTTGATTATACCCCTGTGCTACCAATCTGGCCTTATTCTGAACAATATTGCCTTGCTCATCAGATTTATTTCTGAAAATCTATTTAGTTCCAATGACAGTCCCATGATTAGGTGGTGGAACTAAGTGCCATACGTTATTTCTTTCAAATTGATTTAGTTCCTCGTGCATGGCATTGATCCAATGCACGTCTATGAGGGCACTGTCTATGGTTCTAACTGAGATACTAAAGTAACTGAATTCAGTTCATTTTTAATTCTTAATTGTGTTGTAGTTCTCGGAGGTTCATTGACATTACTAATTATGTTTTCAAGGGGATGATCTCTAAGGAATTTAAGGTTCATGACCTGATTACCTGGATCCCCACTTACCTCCCCCTGAATGTTTGGAGTCTGTGCTTCGACTTCCTCAGCAGAATCTTCATTTTGATCTTCATTGTTCTTAAGAATTTCTTCATCACTTTTGCTCCTGCAAACATCAATTTTAGTCTTAGTTACAGACTCATCAAAGACAACATGAGGAGATTCTTCAACAGTTTTTGAGTTGAGATTAAAAATCCTATAGGCTCTAGACTTATCTGAGTAACCTAGAAAAATTTCAGGTTCACTCTTTGGTTCAAATTTATCAAGATCTCATTTGGAATTAATGTGAACAAAGCACTTACAGCCAAACACCTTGAAGTGGGCTAAAGAAGGTTTCTTACCTTTCAAAATCTCATAAGGAGTCATTTGAGTTGTGGGTCTTACCAAGGCTCTATTAATTATGTAGCATGATGTGTTGATAGCCTCTGCCCAGAACTTTCTTGGTAAGTTACCTTCCACCAACATGGTCCGAGCCATCTCAACTAAGGTTCGGTTTCTCCTTTCCACCACTCCATTCTGCTCTGGAGTCCTTGGTGAGGAGGGTGACCCACTTCCACCCCTCCACAGTCGGCCGATCCCAAGGGCAAGAGACCCCTAACTGCCCCGGTTCCCCCCATGAGGGCCGCCACCCCCCAACCCAAACCCCCTTATCCAACCCACACCCAAACCCAATTGGCCTCCGCCCCTCCATCTTCCCCCATAAGGGACACACCTCCCAAGACCAACCAACCCAAGCCTCCTCACCCAACCCATCTCCCACTCCCTACCCCAAATGTTCCATGTCCTAGGCCTCCACTACTTTCCCTCCCTATCCGAACCCAAGTCTCCCTTTACCCACCACCCCGGGTGCACCATGCACGACCATCATCACCCCACCCACAAAAGACCTTCTCACCACATTAGTAGAGGAACCCATGATCCCCACACCTGACTCCATAGTGGTGAACACCCCGGATCCACTCCCCACTTTGAAGGAAATACATGCCCAAGATGAGGAAGAAACCTCGCACTTTGATCTTCATTCCGTGCCATCCCCTCTAGTTGGGAGTGAGATCATCATAAGTAGGTCCCTGGCTAGATGGCTAAAGGAGAGACCGATTCACCCTATCACATCCCATGTCTACCCTCCCATAGAGTTACACCTCCCCATAGTGTCCTTCAACTCCTATCACACCACCATCCAATCGTACTACCAAGTGGAGACTCTAGAGGATCTTCTTAAGGGCCTAGCCTTGCAAATTAAACTGACTGGTATGTTGACCCCAGGGTCTGAAAGACCTCAGGGCCTTGACCTCCTCCACCTATGCATCGGGTCCATCACCTAGGTTTATACTGTTGGTTGCTACACTAGCGACCTCCTTTTACTCCTCCCCACACCCGATGAGTCCGACTCCATCTACAAATTGGAGCTCCTTATCTCGAGTAGAAAGCCAAGCCATCCCCTCATGGCCGACCAGCCCACCCAAGACACCAGCCCAACTATTCCAATGGAGGAGGATGAGTCACCCCCTTTTGAGGACCTAGAGGAAATAGAGCTCCTCTCCCTTGGTGACCCTTTCCATGACCCCTATGACCCCTTCCAATGGGAGTTCGGGTACCCATGTGACCCACCGGCATCACTCGCCACCCACTATTTCCCACCCTCACCCACCATGTTGGATCAAACCCACCTCTTTCAAGACCCGGGCCACATATGGGAAGCCATGGCCATGGATGACCTACACCTAGGGAATGAGGAAGTACCCCACTCCATGATGTCCACCTTCCAAGACCCCTTCAACCCTTATGAGTGGAAGCTCAAAGGCCATCCCATACCCCCACGCATGGAAGTCATCACCGGGATAGGACTACATGTGCTTTAGCGTGTTGCATCAACTGGTATGGTTAGTAAGTTAGGCCATCTCGTACATGTCACTTCAGCTAGGATGCATGATTGGTCCACATTTGGGTGTGCCGGCCCTCCCCCATCCGTAGCCACCCACCCAATAAGTCTTGCACATGAGGGATACACATTTGGTTGTTCTGGTCCCCCAGCATTGGTCCCACATATGCATGATAGGTTCACTTGTGGGTGCCCAGGACCTCCCACATCTGACAAGTCTGGCAGTCGCCACATGCTCGATAGGTCCACATATGGCTATCCCGGTCCATGCTTGCACTCAATAGTCTTCACACCCACACCGCATCAGAGTGCATGGCATACGCATTCAAGCAAGCATCTAGCAAGGAGAGGTGAGGTTCACGAGGAGCAAACAAAAGTTCGCGAGCGCCACTTGAGATCCCAAGTAGGCAACCTGGTGATGATGGTATCAGAGTGGCTCTACCCTAGAGTCACCTCCTAATTGAGGGCACGAGGGCTTGGACCTTCCCAAGTTTCGAGTGGCATTGGCAAACATGCTTATGGGCTGAACTTATCAAAGGATTATGGGATACACCCAACTTTTCGTATGGCGGACCTAGCACCCTATGAGGGTCCCACGGTGGAACCCAGTGAGCACCTCGAGCCTACACCTACCTTTGTGAGTGACACCTTTGGAGAGCCTCCACACATCAGCATGAGAGCCCGACGTGTGCACATAGAGGCAATACTAGGTAAGCAGGATACCATCGCCAGGAAGAGGGTGTGCCCGTGCCACCTTGAGAGGTTGAAGAGCCATTCCCCGGCTATGGACGCGAGGTTGAGTTGGGAGGACGTGCTTCACCTGGTTCTGCTACTTTGGTGTATCGCCACCCCTGTGGGCCCATACTCGACGGGGTCGAGTTCTCTCCACTCCGGGGGTATGATGGGGACATCCTCGACCCTTCCACATTTTGCGAGGCTCTTGATGCTCGCCGGTAGTGCTTCATCATGTTTGTTACATTATTTTGAGTCATGGCATGTAATTTTTATATATTTTTTTGAGTCACAATTGTGTAATTTTTCTTTATTTGAGTCAAGTACCTATTGTGAGCAGAGGATTGTCAAGCTAGAGGGGGAGGGGGTGAATAGATTGACAACTTAAAATTTTAACAGAGATAAAACACTCGCCCACTCTAAGAAAGCAGATGCAGCCTCACTCCGTGAAACTCTAGAAGAGCTAACGCAATGTCAAAGCTATCTAGTCGAGACAAAGAGCAAGAAACCAACCCACAAGCACACACCACGGGAGACAAGAGTTTTAAGGTGGTTCGGTCTCTCTCCGGAAACCTACGTCCACCCCCTCACCAAACCGGTGGGGATCACCGCTGAGCCTTACAGCTTATGCTAAAACCAGAGAAGAACGCTTGCCGGAAAATATTCTTTCCTTTTTTCGTGGTATAACGAGGCGACCGGCGGCTTTTCAAATACGGCAGACGATCCGCTGAAGCTGACGACCGTCCCGGCGGATATCACTATTGTTGCGGGCGGCGGTGTGCAGTTCGACCTGACAACTGTTATCGCGGCAAAACCGGCGAACGCGGACGGGCTTGTCGTTTGGGGAACTTTATCAGGCGGCGGGGTGACCGAAGTGAATGCGTCATCATTTGCTAACGGCCCTTGGTATGAGGCGGCTCGAATACCGTTCGCCGGAAAGACATTTGTTGACGCGGATGTGAATACTTCTGACGACACGGTTACTATCGAAGCCCATAGATTTCAAACGGGCGACAGGGTTTATGTAACGAATGCGGGCGGCACTTTGCCTGTAACATCACCGGCGTTGGGCTTTGCTTCAGCGGTATTCGTCATCCGAGACAGTTCGGATGTCATAAGATTTGCGGCAACTATCGCCGACGCAAAATCAGGCACGGCGATCAATATAACGACAGCGGCGGGCGGCGGTATAAATACCGTTTCGCTGCTCGACGGCTCCAACAAAGTTATTGTTGAATATCTCGATGCCGCGACCGGCGTAAATGTGTCAGGCGATAACTCGGCTCCGCCTGAGTGCGAATGGGTCGCGGAATTTGCGAATACGCCATTCTTTATATCTTGCCTCGGCAACCGCATCGAAGATGCAGAGGACGGCACAAGTCCGGGCAAATACGTTACGATGTCGAAAGCATCGAACATCGAAGGCGTTCCGCGAACTTGGCGTGTTTCGGTCGGCGACGAGATCACCGGATTTGCATTAGGCGTCGGTAGATTGTTCACATTGACCGCGAACGGAGTTCCGTTCGTAACTCCGACAGGCAACACGGAAGTTGCGTCGTTACTGCCTATCGTGCCGCTTCCCCCCTTCTCGTCGCGTCCGTTCTGGACAAAGGGCGGGATATCGCCATTTAATATTACGGTCGTTCAGGGCGAGGTCTATGCTTGGACAGGCAGACAGCCGCTTCGCAGTCCATCGAACGCTGACGAGAAAAGTGTGCCGTTCGAACTTGGCAGGGATATTGTGGATATCGTCACCGATTGGTATGACGGATATGCCTTTGTCGTCCCCGATCCGCCAAATCAGCACGTTTGCTTTATATCCGCGGCAACGAGAAAAAATGATGCCGGATATTGGATCTCGGAAATATTACCGCTTGACCTCAGCGTCAGTCCCGCCCAATGGCAGATGCCGATAATCGTATCTAGCGATACTCAGGATATGGTCATCAGCGGTGCGGCGGTCGTTAATAACCGGCTCGAATTTCTTGCAGGCGGACGAACATCGACAGGCGGTTTTAGCATTGGAACTTATCGCTATCACGAACGCTCGGGCGAAACCATACCATATTATTTTGCATATCAGCCAACGGATCTTGGCGAAGAGCAAAAAACGAAGCAGATCAGATCGTTCCGCATAACCGGTCGGGGGGCACATCTTGTTATACAAGTCCACGGTGCGGATTGGGGCGGCGATATAAATATCGATAATATCGAGGCCGGTACGAATTCGTTGAGCGGCGATATAATAATGCCGCCGACTACGGCTCTGTCAAGGGCGTTAAAAAAACGCCATATAGTCAAGAATTTACAGCAATTCGTCATTCGCGTTGCAGGAACATGGGACGGTGTGACCACCGTTGACCGTATAGATGAACTAGCATTGGAAGTGGACATACACGGAGGCGGACAATAATCTATGGGAACTAATAACGATTCTGTTTATGTCGATCCTGACCTTATTACCGCCTTGTATCAAAATCCGGCGAACTCCGTTCTTTTGGCGGAATACGCGATGAGAACAGGCGGTGTGCAGCTTGGACTAATTCCGTCCAGTCCTACGCAGGATTCGGTCGTCAATACGACGCTGGTTCTTGGTCAAGGGAGCGGTGGCGGCGGCGGTGGTGGTGGTTCAATCGGTTGTCCGCGTGTCGATCAATGGGTTACGGCGATGGGCGAAAGCGAATATGATCTCGTATCGCGGCAAGCTTCGCGCATCTCTCGCGGACAGTTCCTTTACGATCAGATCTCCGGAGAATGGAATGAGGTGGCATCTGTGGATATCATTCGCGATCAGGTCATATGGGGAGTTGCGGCTCACGATAACAACGGCAAACTGATCTCTGCCTATTCATCGGAAACGCACCCGATATTTCGTAACGCCGATGATCGCGGGATCGCAGTCGCAAGAACGGCATCGGGTTCGACGATACTGATAAACGGCAAGGATGTGCAAAAACTTCTCGCCTCGGCAAGGATACCGGAACTCGGCTCGGTCGTTCGGATCGAACTAAAAAGCGGACATAGATATTGTTATTCGGATCGTCCTTCGGGTTCGCGAATAGACTGCCATAACGCAAAAGCTCCTTTACCGCCGGATTGAGCCGATCTATGGAACTACGCGAGATCAGGCAGAATGGCGAGATATTTGAATATGCCGATGCTATATGGAAAGCCGAAAGCGTCTCATCTTCAAGGTGGTTCGCGGACGCGATCAAGGCTTGGCAGTCAACTCCGGCCGAGCAGACGGAATTCATAGAGAACTGCCAAGAGATATTCGGCCTGTTCGATGATACAGGGAAATTTTGCGGCTGCATCTACTTTGAACGGCAGATCGAGCCGAAGGTGCTGAACGTTCACATCAGCATCATTGCCCAGTAATTGTATCTTTTCCAAGTTCAATTAATCGCATTGTTGAGCTTTCCAGTAGTAAAGGTGTATTAGTGTATTCAAGACTGGAGTTGTGTGTGTACAGATGATTATCAAAATTGTAGCGGACAAATTATTCCTTTCCCCTCTGACTAGCATGCAGCTTCCTTCATTTAGTATTTTTCTATAATTAATTCCCCATTCATGGGGCATTTTCATTTCTCTTAGCTCCTCTTATGTTTACATTGCAAATCCTTTCTCCAGATCTTCAGAGACCTCGTGTAAGTTATGTCTTAAATCTTAATGTTCATTTTAAACATGAAGAACAGCATGCGTCTTCCATATTTCAGATCATATCATAGACGTTGCTGCTTTTATGTATGGCCACACTGCCATTTCATGTTGTACAGCCAGAAAATGTTCTTGTCGATGCAAAAGGAAATATAAAGGTGTCTGATTTTGGCCTCAGTGCCTTGCCTCAACATCTGGGGGTATTGCCATTACATCTATTCTTACTTCATCTCTCAAGTAGTTCAGATTTTTCCACGCCAGCTCTTTATTTAATGTATAACATTAGAATTTCAGAGTGATGGTCTACTGCATACAACCTGTGGAAGCCCAAACTATGTTGCACCCGAGGTGAGAACTCCAGATCGTAGGACATATGGTACCGGTTTCAGTTGTTTTCTTCCCACTTTTATTCCCTATGTGTGGTTATGGTAATGCTGTTAGGTTCTAGCTAACAGGGGTTATGATGGTTCTACATCAGATATCTGGTCTTTCGGTGTTATCTTGTACGTAATTCTTACAGGATCTCTTCCATTTGATGACAGAAATCTTGCAGTTCTTTATCAGAAGGTATAAATTTTAATTACAACTAGTTGCTTATTTTCTAGGAAGCCTTTCTTTTATTTTAGACATAGAGATATGTTATACTTGATCTGGATTTGGTGATATTTCCTTACATGGTGCTATGCTATTTCCTTCATCATCTAAAAAATTCTAGGATTCTTGCTCTTCAATGTTTGCCATCAGTCGTTTCATTTTGTCTTATTTATGCTTCAGTTGGAAAGTTATGCTGCCTTAATCTCAATGTGAAGGAAAATGTATTTAGGCAGGCTTCAGCTAGGTCGAAATTACCGATAGATCAATTCTGATCTTTATGCATGGTTCAGATCTTCAAGGGTCAAACTCATATACCAAAATGGCTCACACCTGGTCCTCAAAGGATTATCCGGAGAATTCTTGATCCAAATCCAAAATCGCGGATAACTATTGATCAAATAAAATCTGATGACTGGTTTAAGGAGGGCTATACACCTGCCATACCTGATGACGAAGATGATGATGTGAAAATTGATCATGAAGCATTCTCAATCAAAGAGGTATGTAAATGCAGCCCTAACAGGATCTTTTTTTTGTGGACGGGAATTGCAATTTAATAATAATGTTTCTTCCCCTTGTGTGAAAAGGCAGCTGAAATTGGTGATCATGAGCATGTTCCCATGCTTAACAATGCTTTCCAGCTAATTGGGATGTCCTCATGCCTTGATCTTTCTGGATTTTTTGAGAAAGAGGTTAGTTTTTGTTTCCTTTGTCTTATTGTATGCCGTGGTAGGGTGCAGAGAACTTAGTAAGTTTGACAATTGCTATTTCTCATTAGCCAAGATGAGGGCTATGTTTTATGTTCTGAACATTTTGTGAACGATATTGAGCTTGAATGTTATCATAACATCTGGTCGTTCCAGGATGTTTCTCAGAGGAAAATTAGATTCACTTCAAACTATTCTCCGAGGGATTTATTTGAAAAGATTGGGAAAATTGTCACAGAGATGGGATTCGAAGTTCAGAAGAAGCATGCCAAGGTCAGAATTTCGAAAGTGTCTTTTTGTAACTGAAGGTTTATTTGCCCAAAAAATTGAAGGTTTGTTTGCCCAAAAAACTCTGGAAACCACTGATGAAGTCCTTTCAACCTATAAAAATCAAGGTTCTTCCAAAATTAAGATATCGTCTTTGTCCAACTTTTTCATGTTACCACTTTAATATTTTATGCCTTGTCATGTTTAAGGTGGTTATGATATGCTGGGCTGGACAAAGGATCAGATAAGAACAACAGAGCAAGTGAATGTTGCGCTGGTTGCATGCCAAACATTGAACTTAGATGGCCTTGTTATCATTGGAGATTTTTTTTCTGCCTCATTATTCCAAACAACCTATAAATTATTTTGATATTGTTGTTTGGTTTATTGATTTCTTTTCATTTCAAGGTGTGACGTCGAACACAGATGCTTTGTCTATAGTCACCTACAGACATATTTTTATCTTGTGCTTCTTTGACCAACTATTTATTTTCCATTGGCTGTGAACACTTGCTGCATTTTCTTTTTTTTCTCTTTGGTTTGGAGGGGGGTATTAATAGCTCATTGAGGCACTCATGGAGCAAGGGATCATTGATGGCTTTCCCCCCCTTTTAATAGTTCAACATACCTTTAAGCCACGGACAAAATGATGGCTTTTCCCCCCTTCTTAATTAATGATTCATCATCTAAATGTCTTTTTCCCCCTTCTTAAATGTAATTGCTGAATAGTCTATCCATTGTAGTATTCGATTCTATTTACATGAACACCAAATTCTCTTGGTAGAATGATGCTAGGGCATTTTGTGAAGCCTTTATGGAAGAATTCCAGTATGGTAGCATAATGATTAAATCATTTGCTATGGAGTGCCATGGAAATCGGTGTATAGCCACAGAAAATTGAGAAACCCAGCGGGGGGTTGTCTCATACCATGAATTCACCACTTAAGAACCCTAAGGGCTAGCCTACCAAGGGTTCATGGTATCCAGAGAAATTAAGGGTTATGTGGCCAATTGAATGGCATTTCTGTCTCACTGCGTGCAATTGGATTCTGGGGGAACATATCATGGGGCAATAGACCCCCCAGAACCAGGAGTGAGTAGAGTGCACAAATTAAGAGAAGCAAATGAACAAATGAAACTATTCCCCTCCCCAATAATGGGTCTGCGGTCTCAATCAGAGGACAAGACACAGCCCTGAAGAGTTTTATGCCAAGGCACAGTCGAATAAGACTATCGGGACACATAACCATTGCATCCTTCGAGTTGGAGTGGCAGTCCTGGCCCATTTGGTTGGACTTGTGCTCGACGCAGGGATGCCCGGAAATGAAACAGAAGAGAGCCCAGCCAGCGAACATAGCCCTTTCAGAAGCACTACATCGAATACCCTAAAGGGGAAGCATGAAGTAACATTCTGGAACGAGATGCATACATATATAGGGACTGTCTGGGACCCCTACAACTCATCCGGAAGAATGAAAGGGTCCTCAGCAATTTCCCGTATCAAGCTGTCTATTTATCTTTAATACATTATATCCGACGCACGCACACTGTTTGATTGATATTATAAACGCATAGACTGATCGATAATGAGGAAACCCCAGGGAGGGGGAATGGATATCGCCCTCATTGGGCGTAGCCGTAGGCCATTGGGATAAAATCACCACAGTCCTTTCTACTGAGCAATCCTAGGATTCACTATAGCTGTAGCCCTCAAGGGCCTTCTCAGGCTCGGGGAAGAAGCTAAAAGGAAGTGAAAGGAGTAAAAAAAACAACAGAAAACTAAACAACGTAGAGGAAGAATCGAGCAATATGCATAACCAACTGATGAGCAGGAGCCTTTTTTTTTTATTCTTCTCTACAATTGCAGAGGATGTGAAGATATAGAAATACAAGATTCAAAGAGAAAATAAGAATACAAAAGAAAGGTGCTCCTCTAGAATGGAACCCACCTCCTCCTGCTCCTTCGCTCTTCTCTTCTCTCTTCGCTCCCACACGCACTGGATGTGTGGTTGGCCTATCCCTGTGGATCCCTCCTCTCTTTTGTTCCTCTTTGTATATCCTTCTATCTGTTTCTCCTTGCACTCTCTGTCTCCCTTCTTCTCTGTATCTCTTCTTGATCGAGGGCGAATGCCCATCTTTATATAGACGAATGGGAGCAGGGGAATCGGTGGCGTTGTCACCGACTTGCCGACGTGCCTTCTTCTATGTGTGACACCGAATTGACCGCGAGGGGGCGCCGCCGACTCAAAGCACAATGAGCATTTGAGCGCCACCGATTCAAAGGATAAGGCGCCACCGAATCATCTTTCAAGGCACTACCGAATCAACTTTCAAAGCACCACCAAATCAATGGAGGGCACTTTCAGTAATTTTGACATTTTGTCCTGAAATTGACCCGTCGAGAGCTTGTAGTCCAGAGTAGCCCTGGAGTTGATGCAGTGGCCCAAGAATATGCTTTGAAGTCCTGGTTTGGGGTTTCCGGTGATTTTCGGCACGTGCCAACCCCGTACCAATTTTCTCAGGTTTTGCCCTGATTCGGCCTTCGGCACTGTGATTTGTGTTGCCAAGCTTGCTTTAGAGCCACGTGGGGCTTCTTCATTGAGTGGGCCATCCCCCGAAGTATTTTTGTCTTCACTGGGCATCTTTCAGGTCATCTACGACCCCTTTTCTGGTGCCGTGTGTACTCGAATCAGATGACCCGGGTTTCCCCTGATTTAGGATTTGGCACGTCGATCTGTGACGCCAACTCCACTTTGAGGACACGTGGAGGGTCTTTATGAGGAGGGCCATCCCTTGGAGGGTTTTTTGCCTTGATTGGACGTCTTTGTGGCCACTTATGGACCGTTGCGACATTTCGTGTGTGCGGAGCATATTTCTTAGGTTTTTCACTGATATCGCCTTCGGCACTACATATCGTGCTTTCGGGCCTACTTGACGCTTATAGAAAGCGTCTTCATTGAATGGGCATCATCTCAGAGATTTTTGCCCTCACGAGGCAGCTCTTTGGTCATCTATTGACCACTTCGGCACCCCGGGTGTCCTGATCGGCTCACCCGGGTTTTTCGATGATTTAGCCTTCGGCTCCCTGTCTTGAGGAACCAAGGACATTTCTTCATCTCGGGGGGGCTTCTCTATTAGGTGGGGAATCACCTAGTACATTCTTGTCCTGGTTGTACAGGTGTGAAAATGTATTCGGCATGATTGTTTCGATGCCAGTTCATTAGCTCTGACCGCCATACGGCCTTAGTGAGCTGTGGTGGCTACTTTATCCCGAGATAATGAAATGTGGGGGCTCCGGTACTTCTTATAAGGTGACTTGAGAGTTTAGCGGTCTGAGTGGACCTGTTGTTGACTTTCAGTTGGCTCCTTCGAGTGCATAATTATTGCCCAGTAATATTTTAGACATCAATATGGGGTAACCCAGGCAAATCATCAGGAAAAACATCAAGAAACTCACACACCACCGTGATGTTCTCTGGAGAGGGGGATTTCCACAGCCCGTATATGAACGACCAAACAAGGTCCTGCCAGACCAAACGAGGCCCAGCTCTCTCAAGTGATAGCCCACCGGGCCCACTTATTATGAAATAAGCCCTGTGAAATTCTCTAATAAGACCCCTTCATCATATTCCTCAAGAGGAGAAGGATATTCAGAATTCATCTTCATTAAATCAACAAGATTATTAACCACAAGGTAATCCTCCTCTTCATGTATATCCTCAATTGGGCCTTTGGTGTGTGGAATACTGCTCTTAATTTCTTCCAATGATGCCCCGTTATCAATATCTTCTATCAAAATGAGATTATCAGTTATATTCTCCACAAGTGGGGCATCTAAATGAGAGGTAAATGTTTCACTCAAAGGCCCTTCACCATTTTCTTCCTCATGAGGGTTATCATTCAACATATCTGCAACATCAATACTACCCTCTTCTTTATGCTTTTCCTCACATGAGTTCTCCATATCAAAGTGTTCACATTAGTCTATCATAGAGAGAATATCAATCAATTTTTTCAACTGTGGGACTGTGAGATGAAATGAGAAATCTTCCAATGTGGTCCTTTCAAGATATTCTTCCAAGTGAGGAGGGTCACACTCCATTACTTTGTTATCATTATTTTTAGCTGAGCAATCTTCTTTTCTACATTCTTCCTCAATTGGGCCATTGATATTCTCAATTTCATAATTTTTAATGGCACCATTTTGCACATCATTTAATTCACCCCCAACTTGATTTCAACCGATTCATTGTGGCTCTCCTCATAGATGGGTGTGGACTCCTTAATTAAACAAGCCATCTTGCTAGTCACCCCAAATTCTTTGTGATATAATTCTTCCATAATTCTCTCATTACCCAGGTCAAGAGTTTTATGCGGTGGAGGAACCATAGGTTGTTGGCAAGAATAAGTGTGCTGGCTAAATTGAGGGGATTGATCTTCAAAGTTTACATCAAGGGGGTTAGGCAATTGGTCCATCGATAATTCATATGTGGCTCTTGTGAGTTGGTCCAATTTGGTTTGGAGAGAGCCAATGCTTTGTTGATTAGTCAAGATAATTTGAATCAATTGGTTGACTTTTCTTCATTGTTGGGACCATTGTATGGAGGTGTAGAATGGATGTGTAGAGAATCGTGTTGATAACGATAGCTTTCTTGTAGATAATGAGATGATGAGGAGTATGTGCCATGTTCTCTATATTGGTTTTGATCAAATTGGGTTTGGAAATTTAGCTCGGGAGGGCATGGAACTTGATATTGAGGATTTTTCTAAGAGAAATTGTTTTGATCCCCCCACTCAGAAGAGTGGTTGTCATAGCTTTTGTATTTGTAGCCACCTTATTCTTTTGCTGCACATTCTGCGTTGTTGCCATACTTTTTAACTGTACATACAATTTTTTGGTCGAGATGGTGAAGCCATTCCCAAGTTGCTAGAAGGTGCGTCTGTTAAAGCTGAACTTCTAGGGCACTCATTTGGGAATGTGTATCAGGAACTGGAGTATTTAGATGGTGTTCATTTTGGATGAGTGCTACAATATACATTTATACATTCTCTCTTTCTGACATAAACAAAATGGAAACTTCATGCATTTTTGTCCCTCTCTTTTTTTTTTTTGGAGAAAATATGAAAGTTGTTGGCCATGTTTGGTACCACTTTCAATTGATACCACTTTTATGCTCCCACAAGCTTTAGCTCAGTTGTTTGCGGGGATGATGATAAGTCTTGCCCACCATGTTTTGAGATTGTTCATGGCTTCCAACCAGAGATTCCAAACTGCAACTTCCTAGATGGAGAAGCATGTAGGCTCACATAAGAACTAGTTGTCTACCAGTCTAGATTGCATACATTGCTTTACTAGTTGCTGCACCATTTATTGGATATGCTTCATCAAAATGCTAAAGTTTTTTTTTGTGGCATTTCCAGATATCATCATTAAATCTTCTAAGGGTGATATCAGAGCAGGAAGGAGCCACCATAGAAGAGCTCAACGCCGGCAGAATATGCGATTGGTTCCTGAAGGACAAGCTCAAGAGAGAGCAAAATTTCGATTCTGCAGTCCTCCAGTGGGATGATTCAGGATTTGGAATGCCTATGTTCTGAAGTCTGAAGAAAATTTGTTGATTTCTCTGACTATTTTTCGGAATGTTCAAAATGTGTTGAAAATTTTGATCCCGCTATTACATGATTGAGTCTGCCTTCAAGGGATAACTGGTCTGATTACATGACTTCTGAAGAGTCTATTATGAAATTGTTCATGCAAACATTAAGCTGCTGGTTGTGATGCATTGTGAGAAGTCGAAGTGAACAAATCTGATCAAATAAGAATGTAACAATCCACTGTGTTGCACATCAATTGTCAATTTGAAACTCATGCTAAAATTTGCTGCATTTGGCATATATGGAAGTTCATATCATCATATGCATTTTGCACATAGTATCATTGGCAATTTGTACACTGCACAAAGTCAGGGGGAGCCTGTCTATTCACTAGTTAGCTTTCATAACTCATAAGGAATACTTGCAGTGCAATTCATCCAAGGGAAACTTTTCGCATATGCATACATGTTGACAATTGCATTGGATGACATTCATCTTAGAAAATCACAAAAAGAGTTGGGTTAATGCACATAGGTAGGGGGAGCATATTGAATTCATCAATCACTCATTGACTGAAATTCCTCTACCTAGCAAGCTTGATTAAGTCCACCTCAACATCTAATTGACTCCAGTCAGCTTCAGGTGTCATCGTCAATTCCTTGAACCCATTTTCTGGTATATCTGGGAACACTGCTTGCTATCCTTACTCCTGATGATTAAGACCAAGGTAGGTGATAAAATTGATGGCATGCATAGAAACCAAGAATAGGTTGGCAAAAGAAAGGAAAATCAAAAGGCAGGAGAATTCAACTGAGAACTACAGTGTCTTCAGCTACGTCGTCCCCATCGCTTGGTTGCGTCGATGCAATCAAGCGGGGTTGAGAAAACTGAAGACAAAGGCGACGATTATAGAAGATTAAGGGTGACAAATAGCTTGTTAAGGTTGTAAAATAGCTCTTACGAGTGACAAATAGATGACTAAGGGTGACAAATAGGAGTTATCCGTGACAAATGGCCCGGTAGGTAGGTTTTGCAAAGGATGTGTCGATGCCCTACGTCTACTGCGTTGACGCACAACATGCCCTTCATCAAGCGCTTCACTGAAGTGTCGACCCCAAGAGTCGACTCTTCTTTTTCCAGGTTCTAGTTAGGAAGCAGCTCAGCCAGCTGCGTCGACCCTGCCCTCTCAGGACATTGACGCAGGGGGTCTTCCATAAGCTGTCCAAAAGGCCATCCTCAACAGCTGCGTCGACACACTCTAGACTCATCTAAAATAATCAAATAAAATATGTCCTTTCGAAAATCACATAGAGGGCAAAAAGGTCTGACATAAACCTTTAAAAACATAATTTTTGAGGTTTGGAGGAGGCTCCTAGGATTGACACTGTCCCTGTCATCATAAGTGAATAAGAGCAACCTTTTGGACAAAGTATCTGTCAGTACAACATCTAGGAAAAGACTCCTTCTCTGCAGTCCTGTCTCCTGAAGTCAACCAACAAAGAATTGAGTCTGAAGAAGAAAGATCTTCTAGGACAGAAGGATGACCTTCCCTGCTATGCCAGCCCATGAAATTTAAGGATGTTGCAGACAATGTTGGTCAAACCTCAATGTAGATCTTGGAAGGAAACTTATGTGTCTCTATTGTACCTATCATGTCTCAACCTAGGAAATTTGATTTACTCCTGCCACCAGATGTGGTGTACCAATCAAGTAGAGGTCAGTGTTCAAACATGTCTTCTATATTCCAGCCAATTAGATCATAGGATTCTTGGAGGGAAATTTTCTACCTGGCTCTTCTATAAATACTTGAAGCTTCTTTGGAGAAGCTGCTGTAGCTGTTGCCTTGAAGAGAAAAGCCCACGTCTCCCTTGTGCCTTCAATAGTAACTTGTGAGAAAGAAAAGAAAGGAGTGTGGAGAATAACCCAGTCCTGGTTTGAGTTAAACCAGTGGTGAGAAATGAAGAAGAAGCTGAAAGGAGTGCAACCCATCCTTATAGCCGGCCTGAGCCTTATAGAGCTTCAAGACTTTGATTTGAAGCCATTGTTGCCCTCTCCCCATGTTTGGTTTTCTGGTTTTACTTCTATATTTGCAATCTGTAAATCGTGTGTGTCTGGTGCTCTTGTGAGAGACCAGAAGTGTGTTTGCTGCACTTGCAGCTTATTCTTTTTCGTTGTGTGTGTGTGTGTTGTGGAACTCATCCCCGTGTGTGTGTATGTTGTGGATCTCATCCCCGTGTGTGTGTGTGTGTGTGTGTGGATCCCATCCCCGTGTATGTGTGTGTGTGTGGTGGATCTCATCCCCATGTGTGTGTTAAGGACTTTGTCCATGTGTGGAGAAAGTCTCACCAGATTTGGTGTGGGGTGGACGTAAGTCTGCGGGTTTGTAGATTGAACCACCTTAAAAATTCCTATACAGTGGGCCATGACTTGTGTGATTGTTCCATGTCTTCTTCCCTCATTCACAGGATCATAAGCCAACTTTAAGTATTCATATCTGATTATTTTCTTCATTGCACACCTTAATATTCAGTTCTACACACCGCTTGTCTCCCTTATTGCACCTGCATTTCCTTAGTTGCTTATTGCACCCTTGCATACAAGCACTAGGGAGTCCACCCAGGCCCAGGGTAGGTTACTCCGTTCACACACACTCTAGGGATCGAATGAGCAGCTAATCTGTCTAACATCCAATTGCATAGAAAGGTTGCATTGACCCTTCTACTCTACTGCGTCGACCTCAGCCTTCTCCCTTTCAGCAACTTGTTTACTTCTTGTCTAGTGTATCTTATTCTATTGCCTCGAATCATTTTCGTTATCTGTTGTAGTTTATGTTTCATTCGAGCTTAGTTTTCTAATTGGGCGAAGTTCATATGGGATCTATTCAACCCCCCTTCTAGATCCGTTGGCACCCAAGGGACCCAACAACATCATATAATCGGCCACCCAAGGCCTTATAGGCACACGACTCTCGCCATTCTCGAACCACAACAATCAGCTTCTTCTGTCTGTGAAAAACCATTCACCGGTCACCATCTGTTCGTCAATGGGAAACCTTGACTTACTCACTTCTTCCTCCTTTCCCAGTCCTTCACCAGATCTAATAAGCATAATCCAACTCTCAACAGGCCATCCGTTGACTCTCGCACAGACCATCTCTACATCTCGAGCAGACGTGACACAGCCAAGGGATGGCAGTAACTAGATTGTTTTTTCCTCGGACCTAATTATGCAATCACAACCGCAAGAGTACGTGAATACTATCTGTCACGCCCTGAGCGCAAAAGATTACTCGGAAGTGGCGTGACGATGTCTATAATGATCATGTCAATCAGAGCGTTGTGCATTCAACACATACAGACAGAGTGCGCAAGATAGAATTAACCTAAATCTTTATTCATAACCATGTTTCTCTCAAATAGTATGAAGACTAAATGAGTAGAAAATTACAGGGTTCCCTGCACAGCTGGTGGGAGGGCACTTGGAGTTGTAAGAATTAAATATCTTAAGCAAAACATATAATCAAAGAATTAATTGCTAGAAATTTAAATAGACATACTTGTAACTGGTGGTGGTGGGGGTGTGCCTTGCACAACTAGTGTGAGGGCACTAGTGTAGGCATCGAAAAGCGTACCTCTCCTGATGCTAAGCCTATAGTAAATGGGTTAGAAAGGAAGAAATGGGAGTGATCACCAGAGACTTATATCTGAGGCTCACAGGAGTGATGATCGCAAGTGCCTTTGAAATGAGAGATGTGGGTTCTAGCTGTCCTCGATCTCGGCTGGCCAAGAATGAGGAGCTCGTATTTGTGAGTTGATGATGAAGTTCATGTGAATTCACCAGTAAATAGAAGAAAATAGACCATTAGATTGAGGAGATATAGTATATCATCAGAGAAGTAAAGATAAACATGCAAAAGGGGACACTCGTACCGGGAAGGGGGCTAGGAAGGGGGATGGCCGAGACTTTTAACAATCCTCCTTCTCTATATTTTGGGAGAAAACCTCTTTAGTTAGGATCTAGGAAAACATAGTATGTGTATCATGCAGTAAAATGAACTACAATGCGGCGAGATTGAGGACAAAGGAAGAAAGATAGGGTTTGCCCGTCGAGCAACAGAAGGTAGCCAAGCATATGGCCATTCAAAGGTGGTAGGTGGCCATGTCGATGGCTGCCTCCTAGAAGCTGGGCCTTGTCATGCCCCGATGTAGAAAATCGGAACGCGACAGTTATAAACATTCATGTCAATCAGAGCGACTAATGAAAATAAATATGACAAAGGCAAGAACAAGAATACTCAATAAAACTTCCAACTTTTATTTATAATAACATCCGCAACATCCTACTCCTTAAAACTTACATAACAAAGTAAAATAACCAAATATTATCAAAGTACAACTCCATCACTTGATGACTAAATCAAACCAACATCTTAAATAACTAACACAACTACACATTCTAACATCACATAAACATGACACGACTCCTAGGCTAGCTCACTCCAAAGTTTTCACTCTCACCCTTCCCCGTCAGTTTGCACGTCCACATCCGAGCTACTTAAAAAGGGTTGGAAAAATTGGGCGAGCGAGAGCTCAATAGAAATTATATCTCTATGCCAAGCAAACTAAAAGTGATTAACCAATTAACAATGTCTTTTATGAAAACATCGAACAAAATAGATAACGCTGAGAACCATTAACTATAGCCAGCAAAGGAAAGGATATGATAGCAATGAATAGCAGAAGATAGATCAGTGTATAACAAGATTTCATGTATTTGGTCATAGCAAGCACGCAAGTATAACATGTCATGTAAAGTCATGAATTCTTTGTCGGAATGAATGTCATAGATTAACATGCTAGCAAGTAATCGGTGCAATGTCACACCTTGTCATTACAAACTCTCATGGGCACAAATACTTTCGAGCACTCCTCTCATGACCAGACCGGGCCCTTAATGATGCATTGGCAATGAGTGGTGGATCAAAAGATCCAAAGTAAGATCTAGACATTCATCAATTATCGGCCAAGACTTCCAAGGTTAAGCTCATGTAACCAAGCACTAACTATTGTAGGTCATTCCATAATAGGAATTTCAATTGAAAAGTCATAAAAATATAACTTGGAAGCCAAGTGTTATCAAAGGGGTCATGAACAGGGCTGGATAGTAGCCTGAAGGGCCAACATTCCACATGGCTGCTACATCACACAAAAATCATGAAAATTGAGAAATCTAGAGTAGGTCGCAGTCAGCACATGACCGCTATTTGATGGCAGCGGTCAAGAGAGAACTGCTATAATAAGGGGTCAATAAAGGGTGGAGTCCACTCACTAGGTGGTGGGGTCGACTTCTAAATTGGAAAGGTGATCGCGGTCCACAGAGCACTGTGGTCATGAGTCATGGTCTAGGAAAAACTATGATTATCAATAGCCAATAGGTGCCTACGTTAACTCAATAGGCCAGCGGGTCGACGCACAAGGCAGGGAACCGAAGGTCACGGTCCAGGATGGGCTGCTACCTAGAATTAGCTGTCTAAATAGAACTGTGATCAGGTCAGGAGGTGTAGTCAAAAGATGCCAGGCCAGTCAATTAAACCAAGGTTCAATCGACTAGCAGGGCCATCAGTCTACTAGGGAACACAAATCGACTGAACCATTTTTCAATCTACAAAATCATAGTCGTATGAGGTAACAAAGGTCACCTAGAATAAGGTTCGACCAAATGGAACGGGGACCAGTTGACTGGACAGGGCTGGCGTGCGGCCAGATAAGAAGCAAAATGCGGTCAATCGTGTGGCCGTGACCTGCTAGTCGCGGTCCCCGAGGGGCCACATTCGGGATGGAGTTGGGTAGAACCCAGTCACAACCTCAGACTGCCCACTCAAAAATTGGTCGATTCAGTAGGTTCGGGGTTTCAGGGTACAACCTGCTTGGCATCCTAGTGAGAATCTCAGGCTCGTGGAGTACGGAGGTCTTGAGATTACGATTCTGGTCCAATAGAAGGAGTATCCGATGGAGAGCCCCAACTATCCCAAGAAATTGAGGGTGTGGAACACAGAAAATGGAAGTGAACGGTAAGCCATTACCACTGGAGTGGGATGACTTTCAACAAATCCTAGCATTACATAGAACAAAGTGACTATAAGCTGAATTAATGCAGCAAATTTCAGAATTTTAGTTTAGGCATAATAATGTATTCAGGCAATCCCCTCAAGAATTGAGAAAAAGAGAAGAAGCTCGTTTGAAGCGGACAGACTTGCCTCCTCTCATCATTGAAAAATCTTTTCTTTATGCTCAATTTCCACAGCTTGCTAGAGATGTTCGGGATTTTCGTGCCGAAAGGGAGGCCAAGAATGGGCCAATCACTATAGATCGGCAAGCTTATACAGGGGCCATTAAACCTTTGAGGCGGCGCACTTCTATTTCCTCCAAAAAGGGTGCAAATCCCGTAGTGCCAAAGGTGTATTCATGGTGGGAGCATTTCTTATCAGATTGTGGCTATCCTCCAAATGCTGATAGAGCCACTCCACTTCATCCCTAAAATTTCAGCAATGATCTATGGCCATAGTGGCAGAGGTACTTGATGAGCTTCATTGTTCACATTGGTCCATTCAAGTAGCTTTCTTTATTAGAAAACAGCATTGTTCTTCAAGATGTTTGGGATGTTGTGGCTAAGGCAGGAAAAGCTGTTGGTCTTCAAGTGGAACAGGTGGTGTTGAGGCCCACTTTCTCACCTACTCCTGAAGGTGAGCAGTGTCAAATTCTTTTCCACTCTCTCTCCCTTTTTTTTAACCTACTGAACTTCCTTTATCTTTAACGTATATGACTTTGAGTCATTCTTCCTCCTCTCTTTATTGTAGTGAGCTTTATTACAGTAGCGAGCACTGTAGGTAAGGGGAAGAAGGCCTCTGGACCACCAAAGCGGATGAGACCTTCTGAGGAGGAGGGGCCTAGTACCCGAGTTCGCCGTCCTCAGACGGCAGGAGGCCCATTGCAAAGGCAACCAAGTAACTCTCGTGCAACATTAGACTTTCTCTTAGAATGTCTTGTAGCACTTTATTAATAACTCTCTTTTCCTTGGCCTCCAGGTTCTTCAATTGCCAAAACTGTGCGCGTCCTTTCCCCTATAAATGAGGTGGCGTCTCCGAGGCCAGAGAATGATACGGAAGAGTGAGAGTTGCAAGATGACGATTACAATCCTGTATCCAGTGCTTCACCCCCATATTCATGTGGGGACCATAATGACAACGTTGGTTCTGGTATGGCTACTTTGAGGCACCATGCCATCTACCTCTTTCTTTTGCTGCCCTCTTTACTCTTCCTT
This sequence comes from Amorphophallus titanum, assembly GCA_024336825.1. Taxonomy (NCBI): domain Eukaryota; kingdom Viridiplantae; phylum Streptophyta; class Magnoliopsida; order Alismatales; family Araceae; genus Amorphophallus; species Amorphophallus titanum. The sequence continues at coordinate 27,599,037 of JANBPO010009603.1, read as the reverse complement.
TCCCTTTTTTTGATAATATGCCTTCTCTTTCCCTTTTCCTCTTTTTGCTAGAGTTTCATGAGGGTAGGGACATAGCTATGTCCTATGGGCACGAACCAGAGTTGAATGCCGCCCCGATTTCTTCCAGTAAGACTCTGTCTCATTCTTTCTTTAGTTGATTCTGTGGGGAAGCGATCTGACACTTTTACTTTCAGGTGGTCTGGACACATCCATAGCATTTTCTGTGCAAGAATTCACTACACTTCTCAACTCTAGGCTGAATGTAGATTTGCCAGATTACTCTGCCAACCCTTCTGGAGACGGGGAGATGGTGGAAAAGTATTCTCAAGCTCTTTTTGCCAAAATTTATAGGGAGCACGCTCCACCCATAGAGGGACAGAGGCATGGTGTTGAAGCTTTGTCATCCTCTCCATTATTGGGAGCTGACCACATATCCCATACTGCAGGTAATTGCAGTCATCATTAAACTTTTAATTATTCCTCATCCTGCTGACAGCACCGCATAAGTTTTATGGGGAGGATCCAAGAGGTAGACTTTTGAACTTCTGCCCCCAATCTCTTCCTCTTCCTTTTCAATTTTTTTTTTATGAACCGGCGAAGAAGGCATGAGGAGGATCCCTCCCTCCGACTTGCGAGCGAGGCGGAGGAGTCCTCCTCCGGCCTGGCAGGACTGGAGGGCTTCCCTCCGGCCTGCAGGGGACATCCCTCCAGCCTGGGCAGGGCGAAGGGATTTCCCTCCCACCTGCGCAGGGCGGAGGGGGGTTCCCTCCAGCCTGGGCAGGGCGGAGGGGGTCCCTCCTGCCTCTGTGCAGGGCGAAGGAGGTTTCCCTCCAGCCTAGTAGGTTCGGAGAGGCTTTCTTTGGACTTTTTTCCTACTATAAAATGCTCCTGTACAGCTAAAAAAAATCAACTTCCAACACGTGGAGCAGCTTCTTTATCTCTTCATTTGGCTTGTACGGAGAATCTCTACCTTGACTTTCACATCGGTGATAACTCACGACATGGCTTCCACATATATTTTTTTCATGCACCTAAATACAAAATTCGACCATCTTGCCGACCCTTGTTAAATATATATTTCTCCTTTCAAAATTTTCTAAAAATATGAAACTTATGTAGATGTTTTGTGGGGTCAATAAATGCCCCCCACGGGGGGTCCGTCAAAGCCGGAAGTGACGACGAACGCCACATGCATTCCTCAAACTTGTTGGCTCCTGGCATTGTTTGTTTCAAAGTTTTTCTTCCTTCCGATTTGTTCTCTTTGAGTATTGGTACTGATCAAAAATATTTGTTGTTGTTGTTGTTTGTTGTTGTTTGGCAGCCATCATGCCTCGTGCTAGAGAAAGCAGTGGTCACTGGTCCAAGGGGCTGGACATGGAGATAGCCTCCATCACTTCCCAGAGATTGATGCCCTTATTGGGTCCTTCAAAGATTACAACAGAGAATATGTATTCTCTTGACCGGGGGCTTTCTATGATTGCTACGGGACCCCTTCCAGAAGACAGATCCGAAGATGGGACGGTTGCTTTGCGTTTGCTTATCCCTTAGAGGGGTTTTTATAAATATCAGCGCCCTCAGTTTCTTATTTCTAGATTCTTCTATCTTCTACATTGGGGTCCAAAATCTTTTGGTGTAAAGTAGCCATAAGGTTGGAGAATTCCAGTGTTTCATTGCCCAACAGGTTCCTTCTAAAGACAAGTTCCCAGCCAGATCTTCGAATAGTGGGATCCCAATGGAACCTAACTGGTTTATGCTGGCAGCGGGAGAGCATAGAGGTTCATGAAGGGGTTGGCAAAAGAGGTCTGACCAAAAAAAGAAAAACATCTTCCCGGTATTCTACTTTGTTGCCAAATGAACCTGTCACAAGGTGGATGACACTACGATGTCTAAATTAGATAAAGTATCCTTCCAAAGCTTGGATAGTTGCTGCACATTCCTAGGAAGGGCCCAGTTGGCAGGATGAAAGAACAATTGCTTTTCACAATATCAGGCCATTAAGATTGATGATTATTACCCTGCTTCTGCAGCCATTCTTCGTCAGTAAAGCTTTGTTGAGGTCGACCATAGTAGGAAGGCCCAGTCCTCCTCCATCAAACCTTTTACAAACTATGTCCCACCAAGTCAAATGACCAACCTGCTTATCCAGTTTTTTATCCGTCAAGACAAAGGTGACTCTTATTGCTTTTATTCTTCCTTTGACCATTTTCGGCATCTTAAAGATAGACATGAAATAGATAGGGAGATTGGTTAACACTGACTTGATAGAACCCATCCACTTCGTGCAGAGAGTGGCTTCACTTTTGAGCCTTGCAATCAGCTATAAATTTTGTCGAGGACCATATCCAAAGCGATACATGACTTGATCTGGCTGAAAGTGGTAGTCAAAGGTATTTCAAGGGGAAAGAAACATTCTTACACCCAAACCAATCTGCAGCCTGCAGACATTCGTGTTCTGTTAAATCTCCCTCCAACAAACTCAGTAGTTACACGGTAAAAGGAAGCTGTCATTTTATGACTGGGCATTACAGCTACATTGAAGGTTACTTCGAAGCTCAATTTTTTGGATTAAAATATAGGCCCCAGTAGGGACTGGGTAAAGACCTGCAAGAGCAGGATACTTGTGATCCTCCCTCACCATGTCAGCCCCTAGTCTAGTTTGTGAACACACAATCTCTTTTCCCTGTTGTGGCCAAGTGTGACTAAACCTCTGGATACTTGATTTATAATGCACAATGATAAGGAGGTTCTTCTGAAAGTGTGATTTTTCCAAATGAACATCAATCCCATGGTGACCTCCCCCATAATTACTGGTTATGCTGGCACCTCCACGGACTGAGATGCATGTCTAGCAAGGACTAGAGAATCACTTTCAGGTGCATCATCATTTAGCTCATGTGTGCACCTTTTACTAAGTGATGGGGAGATGGGCGAGGCATTTAACGTAGTGCAGAAGTGTATGCCTCCTTTATTTGGGGGAATTTTATCAGAAAGGTGGAATAGGTTCAAACAGAATCAACTCCTTCACTTCTGATGGTAAGGTGAAGGCAGCAAACATTTATACTTGCTCCTTCCCAGGCATTCTCATGCAAAGAAGAATGTCGTTGCAGTCGCTTCAGCATTCTGGCAATATCTCCTGCTTTGAGTAGGTAAGCCCTTATGATATCTTCTTTGGTTGCTTTTCTGCTCCTCCTTCCCCTGCCCTCTCCTTTTTGTTTCTTCTTCTGCAGTACCTGCTTACCCCCTATCCTCTTCTGCACATCCTTCCCATGGTGCATATTTTCTTGTTTGCCAGTTTCCTCCTCTTGCCTCTCTTTTATTTATTTATTTATTTATTTTCTTTACCTGTCCCTGGCTTTTTCTCTTTTGTCTCTTTCCCTCCCCATGCTTTCTTGTCCCATCCCCTGCTTCCTACTCTTTTGCTTACTCCCCTCCACCTCCTTCCTGAATTCCTCCTGCTTCTGCTCCACTTCCTATTCCTCCCAAGGTTAAGGAAACAGGTTTTAGGAACCGGACTGGTCCAGGTTGGTTCCAGTCCTGACTTTCAGGTCTGTTTGGGACAAAACAAGCTGGTTACCAGCCACCAGAAGTGGGCCTGTCCTGGGAAGTTCCGGTCCGGTTCACCCAGTTTTGGTCCAAACTGTTCAGTTTTCTAAACCATGATTCCTGCCAGCCGACAACTTCTTTCCCATCTCTCCTCTATTTTCTTTTTCCTTTCCCCGAGCTCTCACCTCCTATCTTCTCTTCCTACTCCATCTTGTCCTCTGAACCCTAACTACTTTAAGACTATTTTCCTGAACTAATGAGGCTTGGAACTGACTTGATCAGCTGGTTTGCTATGGATTGCTATTGCTATTTTTTTTTCTCTTTTCCAGGGATTTGGTGAAGGAGGCCCACTGAGCTGGGCATTCTCGGATCACATTGATGAGTAGGATAAAGAGGAGGACGTGGTGCAAGGAGAAGAGAAAGAAAGAAGGGTAAAAAAAGCCTTTTGCTGTTGCTATGGGGAAGAAGAGGAAGATGGAAGAGGAGAGGGGGTGGCCTAATTGTGGTGACAGTGACAACCACAAGACTTGGCGGTAATGAGCAGGCTACAAAAGGGCGACAATAGCTAATGACGGGAAGCTCTTTGTGGATATCATTCCCTCTCGGCCCCACATTTATAGAGGATTGGTTTTTTTGAAAATTAACCACTACAAAAATGACCAATTGCCATTTTATAAAGTTTAATGTTAATTAAATCAATTCTTGTCAGATAACCCCATGCACTTATATGTAAGACCTCAAGAAAATAAAATAATTCTACATCAAAGAGCCACACCCAGAAAGTGTGAAAATTTTAATCCCGCAAAGAATCAAAGAGCCGAAGTAAGGGAATTCACATTACATAGAGTAACAGCCCATTCCCTCACACGGTTACAAACAAAAGAAACCAAGGAGTCCACAGCCCGAGACTCCCGTCTAAAGATCCGACTGTTGCGCTCCCGCACAACGTCCACAGGGTGGCGTGGAGAATAAGTCACCACACAGTCTTGTCGCTCTTGATAGGCCAAGGCCTATCCCAATGCTCAAACAAGTGGCAAACCTCAACATGCTAGACAAAGGTATAGCCAGTCTTCTTGATAAGCTCTCTCCACACCTCCTACGAGTGGGAGCAACCTACAAAAAGGTGGTTCATGATCTCGTCGACCTTACTGCAAAGACAACAAGCAAACTGGATGTCCGGAAGGAAACGATGCAACCTATCTCGAGTCAGTAGTTTGTCATGTGAGATCCTCCAAACCAGAACTTTCACCTTAATCGGGCTCTTCGGCCTCCACACCTGATCATGAAGGCTGTGTCAAGCACCTCCATCCAATAAAGGAATCAGCATTAAACAATGAAGTTAGTAAGAACATGGTAAGTGGATTCTCTCTCTAGAATTTTCTAGAGGGAGAAGCTCTAGGGTTTTGGTTGGGAGTGAGTCTCATAGGACCACCAGGCGTCGCCACGGAGGTGAACAGGTTCCACCTCAGCGAGCACGGTCGACGATCGGTGTAACGACCCGAGATCCGAGTGCCGAAAAGGAACCGGCGCGACTCGAATCTTGGCCCGCCACCCACGAGTCCGAAGACTCGGAAGGGTTAAAGGATAGCGTGAGGGTACACAAGAAGCTAAAATAATCGCAGAAATAACACAATGATCTAAATAATAAAGCAGGAAATAAGTAAATAACTACTCACTAAAAGCTACAAGGTCCAGTGTGTCTCATGTCCAAAACAAGTACAGTCAACAGAAAGAAAAGTACAAGTACGCAGGGCATACCCCGACTCTGGCAACTGGCAACTAACCCCAGCCGAACGAACCACGAGGAACCTTGGACGCGCCCCTCGACGAACCCGCCTCACCTGAAAACACAGAGGTGAGCCTCATTTCATAGGCTCAGTAAGGATCCCGCGGACCCCCACCTCTCACAAGAAAACAAGACGACAAGGCGCGCGCAAGCACGGAAGGTAACACTACCTAACGAAAGTACCGCAGAATCAACAAGCATTGATAAATAAACAGAAAAGCTCTCTACAACTAACCGTACCGTACAAACCGACCCCGGTCCAACAAAACACAAGTCCGTACCTGCCAGAAGACAGGAACTCTACCCACTAGAAGCAAGACCGGATGCGTCCCCTGACGTCTTACACCGTGCCCAAGTGTCTCTCTACATGCCCCAGGCGGAGACTGAGACACGTAACAAGTACCACGAACAAGGACTAGTTGGGGTCGCGCTCATCAGTGCATGTCCGACGCCCCCAACCACGTATGCACACACAGACCATGTGCCCTAAGTCAGGCCCTTTAGCTAATTCTTCCCCAAAGCCCGGACTCAGGTTGCGCGAAGGGGCCCTACGGTAACCAGCCTAACAACCATCTCTCTGGGTCACGCTCTCCACCACTCCAAAGTGGGTCCGTACACATGTGCGCAGGAAAGCTACGACTAGTGGACATGTCACTAGAGATAAGACTCAAACTCACAGAAACCACTGTTCGAAAGAAAACGGAGTGGCGGTCCTCCCAAGACCATCATCCCACTGGCGGTCATCCCTGGACTGTAAAACAGGCCTAGCGGTCTCTCGGAGATCGCCAGGCTCAACTAGGCAGCTATGCCATGGCCGCAAACAGGCAAGCCACGAGGTTAACTAGCGGTCTATCGCCAGACCGCTTACCCCACCATGCGGTCATCTGCTAACCGCAAAACACTAGAAAGCAGTCGTGCCCTGATCGCAACCCGGCACATGACTCCCAATGGTCAAAAATACACATCCCGAGGGTGATCTGACCAGATGAGAGAAACGGTCGGTAGCCGACCATCACCCTAGGGGTAGCAGTCTATCGCGAGACAGCAACCCTAGTCTGGCGGTCCCAGGCGGACTGCTAAGCCCAACCGACACTCAAAATCGTCTGGCGGCCCACTGAGGGCCGCCAAAGGGGGGTAGCAGTTCCTGGTAGGACCGCAACCCCAACCCGAGCATGGAAACAGCGAGAACAGCCAAAAAACTTGATCCACGCCCCGATCATCCCCCGATGATGGGGAAACAAAGGGGAATTCATCCCCTACCCTCCTAGCATGATTCTATGCCCATAGATCGGTCCAAAATCCTGAGAAATGTTAGATCCGATGCTCAACCCCAAACCATGCATTTTCACCCTCCCGGCACAAATACGCCCCTCTCGACCTCATCTCGGCCTAGAAACCACGAGAAGTGCGGGAAAGAGGGTGAGGATCTGTCCCCCTACCTCAAGGAAGCTCAAAGGCCGCCGGATCACCGCTGATCTCAAGTTCACATTCAAAATCCCGATCTTCACGCCCTCGCCACGAGAATGACACCGCCACGATCACTACGCTGTTGTTATTGCCGCCATGTCCACCTAGGCTCGCCGTTTGCAGTCGGAGAGGGAGGAAGCCGCTGTCGCTTGAACGGGGGAGAGGCAAGCAACGGTCGGGAGAGGGGGGGGGTCTCCAACAGGAAGAAGAAGAGGGGAAGAAGAAAAGATGAAGTTTACCCTAGTAATGCTTATAAATTGGTAAATGTTGAAGGGGAAGAATTGGCTCACCTTTGGAATGGATAGTATTTTAAAAAGTACTACCCCTAAGACAACAAAAATAATAATAATAAGATAAAAATATATGTAGGCTGGCATGGTACGCGGGCCAAAGAAACTCAAAAAATCAAAATGTCTAATACATTCTTTTTGTTTTTTTTGATAAGAACCTTAACTAGAGGCAGATAGGAGAGTGAGGAGAGTACACCCTCTCCCAGTAGGAGGGAGTGTGCTCACTCCGCCATCACACCATAGTAGGCAAACTTTATTAATGATAGGAAAAAATGACATGTAAAAATTGGGCATCCCCAGTTTATCAAGATAGGTAGCTCCTTTGACAATAGTTGGTAAGGACTGAGTAGAATAAAAAATCAGATTACATCTAGAGAAACAAGCAAATGTAGCAAGCCGGTCTGCGGGTTGATTGGCTTCCTTATAAACATGCGCAATCATCACGGAAGGCAGAAGAAGACTCCAGATTTCCTTGAGGTAAGGTAGAATTTTCCATGGACATTCAGCCTTTCTATTAACATCATCATCTACCACTTTAGAATCTCACTCAATGTAAGGTAGAATTGCACTTTCCATGCATTCTTCATTCTTGGTAATTCAACCTTGGGTTAACCCTGGCACACACAATGTGCCTAACTCTTAAGCTCAAATAGTGCAAAATCTGAAACAAGTCAAATCCAAACCAAGAGTGTAAGGCATTACCCGTTCTCTTCTCTTCGGTTCACGAGGGGGAGTGAGGCTTTGGGCTAGACTATCAAACCTACCCACCGCCCTAATAGGTGGAAGTCATGGCCAGAAAGGGGATAATGTGACAAAAGCCCAAGTAAGGTAATTCTTTATAAAAAAAATGCATGTCAAGAGGGCAAAGTCCCCTTAGGGAAAACCCTGGTCGTAAGAATGCATCCATAAGGGCAAAGGGTAAGAAAGAAATTACCCCAAGCCAAAGACCAAGCCCCAACAGGCCATAGGGTAGGGCACGGAAGTCCCCAGGTCTTTTGAACCCCCTCGTGAACTTCCCCCACCATCCTCTTCCTTTCTCCTTCAGTGGCATGCCATAAGCTTGAGGGACGGTAAAGACAGACTTAGGAGGATGTGCTGCGCGAGATTTCGAGTGAAGGCACAATTTTGAGCAGATTAATCCCTTGTTAAATTATTTAACAATAATTAATAAATCTAAGATGGTGAATGAGTAAGATTTTTCAACCTATGTACCGTGCTAGCTTCAACAAAAAATGACAACAAAAAAATAAAAATAACAAAACACAAAAAAAACACAAAACAAAAACATAAAAAAATCATTTGCTTGCTCGCATCGCATGTGGTCATATTTTTCAATTCTTGTTTGCATCTATATGCTTGCATGTTGTATTACTTAAAGTCTTTTCTTTATTTCGCCTTAGTTGATTGAAGTCTTGGCCCCTTGGCCCTTTATCAAGGTCAAAAGGACATCCCCCTTGCTTATTGAGTAAGGGGCCAAGTCAAACAGAGAAACTAACCTATTTATTTGAGGATTTGTTACACAAGGACAAGAAGAACAAGCACATAAAATCACAAGAGTGACAAATAGGTATCATATAAAAATATTTTCCATTTCATTATCATAATCATGTATAGGTACAAAAGAGCAAGGAGGATATGTACAAAGGTCTCTCTATCTCTCACCACCACCCTCCACCCTCCTTGTTCTATTCTCCGCCTCACTCTTATCTCTATTACTTTCTCTGAGAGGGACCCGTGGGGGCCCCATCGACCCCCTGAGTGGCAATAGGTCTCTCACCTTGAGCCCTCACATTTGCCTCATTCCTCAAATACTCGGAGGAGTTGGCCAAGTAGCCAGTGCTAGAGTAGGCACTAGGACGCCCCTCACGTCACGTTCACTTGCGTCATCTCTGGTAGCGCTCCTCAGCACTCCTCAAGTGCTCCTCCAGGACACCCAACAGGGTCCTCAGCTCTAGCAGCTTGCACTCATGCTCTAGCCGTTCCTCCCTCTCCCTCACATGCTCCCTCGCTATCTCCCTCCACTCCACCTCCAGCAGGGACCGCAGTTCCACCACACCATAGGGAAGTTCCTCTGCCTCTCGACATCTCTGCTCCTCCTCTAACTCTACGGCTCGATTGTCATGGATCGCTAACTCGGTACACGCCAGGGCAGCCCGAGTAAGCGTTGTCTGTAGCTCCTCAGCCTGTGGAATTCACCATCCTCATGACAAAAGCATAAAAGGAAAGATAAATATTTTTATAGGGAAATAAATGCATGCATTAATATTTTTATTTTGTTTGTGAACCAACTTGTGCAACCAAGTCCCTCTCTACTGCCTTTGTGGGGGCAACTGCTCTTGCGAGATGCTTCTCTAGTGAGGCTATCTTCGTAGCTGGGTCCCTAGAGCTAGAAGAAGCACCTACTTCTCCTTGTGTGATGAGTGCTCATAATTCTATGATAATTTACGTCACACACATCACTTTAAGTGCATATTATTTAGCAATTTTGCATATTTGATAGTTAACTTCAACCTCACATGAATCAAGCCTTTTATGCAAGTTAACTCAATTTGTGGGTAATTAATGAATAAAAAGGGGTTGAGGAGCATGAGGATTAATTTTTCATTGCATAATTGTGAGCACTCATGATTTTTATGTACAAAATAATAATTTTCTATGGGCTCCTTTCATTATGATGTAGTTGAGTTTGCAAGTTGGAGTTTGAAATTGTAAGAGACTTATATTTGGAATAAGATTTTTCACTGCTCTGAATTATTTAGTCTTGTACGATTGCTCTTGATTATTCACGACTATTTAACTATCACGTTCTGAGCAAATGACACGTTCCACTACTATCAGTTTGGGGCGTGACAAGACCCAAGAAAATTGACACGTGTTGGACACATGTCAGAAATCACCGGATGCCCCAAATCAGGGCTTCGAAGCATATTTCGAGGCCACTTCATTGAACGCAAAGTTGCTCTAGATGTCAGGCTTCCATCAGAGTCAGTCCCGAAGCGAAAGGATGAAAATTACAAAAAATGCCACTCGTTGAGTCGGTGGCACCCATGCTACTGAGTCGGTGATGCCTTGCATGAGTCAGCAGCATCTTCTCGTGAAGGTGGATCGGTGGCGCCCTGTGTTGCATAAGTCAGCAGTGCCTTGTTTTCAACAATACAGTGGCATCACCCCTTGAATTGGTGAAGCGTCATCTTCTGCACGAGTCGGTGGCGGCTTTGAGTGCTGCGGGTCGGTGATTCGATGGCAGTCCCTCCGTCCAATCGTCACGCTGATCACCTGTTCTCCCCTTTGTCTATAAATTGGGTGTCTGCCATCGAAGCAAAAGTGGGAGAAAAAAAAGGAGATAGTCATTAGAGAAGAGGGGCAGACGAGCAGATAAAGAGACAATCATCGAAGAAGGAGGGAACAGAGTTGAAGGAGGTGGGTTCACCCTAGGGGGGGCTCTATATTTTTTTGAGTTCTGTATCTTTTTTTTACATGCTGATATGTATATGTTCATATTATCGATGCTAATGTAAGCTACTGTGTCTCGATTTGATTGTTGGTAGCTTCCCTTCTTCATCTTACTTTCTGTTTCTGCTAGGACAAGCAATTGGCTTTGCACCGATCATGAGGAGGCCCTTACGAGCTACATTCACCCCATAATCTTAGGATCGATCAGAGATAGCAACTCCTGAGAATGGCTCACGGCCACGCCTGATAGGAGTGACATCAAATCCCTCCCCGGGGGATCTATATCCTTTGCCAATTATAAGGCCTGTGTGCTTCACTGTGTGCTTAACGTGCCCTTACATCCAGCACCATCACTCACTGTAGATATCACTCCTAGTGTTTGACTTCTTGTCTTTGAGGTCCTTCTTTTCTCTTAGTATCGCTTGGGTGCATCTACAGGAGCCAACGTGGGTCTGTAGACCCAAGAGGATTTGGTCTCGTATCATTTCTCCACTCATCCGTTGAAGGGAATTTGTAAAACTTTCTATGCAATGGTTCGTCGATGACTGTCTTTGGTGTGACAAAGGCCTGATGAGTCTACAATGCAAATTATGTCTTTCTTTATTCAAGACCTGACTGTGTTTTCTCTGCTCCATTATATACCATTAAGTTATGTATACACCAATTCACCAATAGAGAGGGGAACATTTTCCCCATTCATTGCTTCTTATCTATCGACCTCACATCATCGAACCACTCAGGGTTCCAAGAGGTCTATCTTCTCATGATATGTTCTCCAAGAAGCTTGTTGTGGAGTGGAGCATAAATGCCACCTGAGTGGCAACATAATCATTACTTTTCGTCTGATTGATTCTACATTAGTGATTAACACGAACCATTCAGGGTTCTAGGAGGTCTATCTTCCTATGATATGTTCTCCTGGAAGCCCATTGAGGAGTGGGGTATGGACGCCACTTAGGTGGCAACAGTAAACACTGTGAGGCTCTGGGTTAACCCCTGAATTACCATGGACCTTTGGTAGGCTAGCCCTCAGGGTTCCCTAATTGGTAATCTCAGGATTCGAGACTGCCTTGTTAGGCCTTCTTGATTTTTTTTAGCCTTTCACCGGCTTCCCCCGTGTGTAGGCCCTTTGTTGGGTTGAGCCTTCCACATAAAGGGGAGATGCTGCTCAGTTTTCTCTAGGATTCTCTGCGGATATCAACTTCATTTCTGTGTTTATATGTTTAATTGAAGCCTGCTCAGAGCTAATATCATGCTTCGTGTGCATGGCCCAAAGGCCCATCGTTTCCAGTTGACAAGTTAACAGACATTTCTGTCTGTGCTTGAGCAAGAGTCTCGCACAGTTAATAAAACATATGAATGAAGTGAATGAACAAAAGGGACTCTTAATATAGTCTAATTTCACTTACCATCTGGTCATTCAGACCCTTAAATCCCCCACCATTAAATCCCTTTACATTTGTTTGAGGAACACCCATATCTCTCCATGGCATGAGAACACTAAACTCCCTAAAACCCTGAATCGGCGCCTTCATATTCCCCTACAAAGCATAATCGGTGAGGGCCCTTCTGATTCGGTGACGTCGCCACTGAATCCCCTCTCCTCCCTTTATGATTCGGTGGCGACGCCACCAACTCCCCTCTCTATCCCTCTGCGATTCAACAACGATGCCACCAATTTCCCCTCTGCTTGCCATGAGTCTGCGGTGATGCCACCGACTCATCCTCCTTCCTCCACCACCATCGCACTGACTCACACCCTTTTCTATCACCTGTGTCACCATATCACCATGCATATGCTGTATAAACCCACTGTTAGCCACCAAGTGAACTTTGTTTGACACTCGGGTCAGCTCATACGCTTCATCAAGGGTCTAATAGAGTGGCGTTATTTCTGGCATTTCCTAAAAATCGTGCATGACTTTCCCGGAAGGATAGCCTGAGAGATGGAGAGACCCTGCCATAGGCCGCTGATGGTGCTAAGGAAGGGAAGGTCTAGGGTATGATCAGGAAAGAAAAGACAAGTCGCAAAAATACCCCCGAAATGGAAGATATACCTGGTGTCCTCAAGGCGTCCGTGCAAGCTCCACCGCTGGCGAAACCCTTCCATGCCCTCGATTCCACTTGCAAGAATCATCCGCCTTCATAGCCAAAATTAAAACTGATGAAACTTTGTATGTGTGATGCTAAAGCATAAAAGCCTAAATTTAGACAACTTTGAGGAAAAACCCCAAAGAAGGTTCACAAGATCAATCTGCAGACAACAACAACAACGCAGGTAACCACACCTATTCATACATGTAAAACATCAATTGCATTGCCTGAAAAATTATAATGCTACAAGTAAATTAGCAATAGTTTCATCAGTGTATAACAGTAGACAACTAGGAACGTATGGCACCTCTCAAGGGACGTGACTTCAGTTTGAAGTTGAGAAGCCCTTTCTCTTGCTTCTTCCAAGGGCATTGACAATCCCAATTTGTACTCACTATCTTGGAGTCTTTGCCTCAATAACTTATCCTAGAATCAGATTTTCCACTACATATATAATTAGAACAGCAGAACAATTAGAAAACATGATGCACTAAAAGACAACACAATAAGTAGACAAGGTCCGATATAGGGGCTGCCTTTTTGCAGCATGGCTTGTTTCCCCACATGTTGTATTTTCATATCCACTCCAACCCAAGCAAAGGACATAAAGAAAACATGACGCCAGATAAAATGAACTAAAAGGCAAAACTAGGCACTTTACTCTGGGTTCTCCACATGTTGCATTTTCATCCTCACACCAACACCCCCCTCCAAAAGAAAGGCAATCACCCTGCATGAGACTCGGGTAGAAAAGGGAAAGAAGAAAAAAAATATGTTACCCGTTTTTCAGCACACTGTCTATACAATACAATTTCATCTTGACAGAATGGCTCAATATCATTGATCTGCAAACCTGGAATAACGAAACTTATCAGTGCCACCACATAGATTTAATATTTCTAAAATAATGCATATTGCAATTCAAAAAGTAATTGCTGAAAACACCACCTCACAACAGGAGTGTGCCAAACTTACGGCACAGAAGGCAACATATTCGACAAGGCAACAGAGAAGGCATGTGATACTTACAGAGGAAGAGATTCCTCAGTACTCCATCACACAAATCAACACCATCAAAAACATGAGATGCAATCTCTGATGGTATGAGAGGCGATGGTGGCCCAAGCATGAGATCATCACCAACAAGAATTGTTTCTTCCATCGTTGGTTGCGAGTCAACTAAAATTCACAAAGAAAATAGCCAAGAGATGATATTCAATGTGAATAAAAGAGAACTCTGTGTTGAAAATACACTCGTAACAAGATCCGCTATCTTTCATAATCAATTTTATCTCAAGTGTATTACCTAAAAGTCATAACAACTAGAAAGTCAGAAAGTAAAAGAACTAAAGTGATCGATATTTTTTTTGAAAGTGAGTGGTACCACTGATGTATTAAATAAAAAAGAGATATACAAGTATAGTCAGAAAGCTCCCAAAAAATCCCTATACAAAAGACCACACAAAGACAGTGTGAATCACTCTAACCTTCCAACAAAGCAAAAGGAGAAGATTCGAGGGAATTCACGTGACAAAGGAGCTCAGCCCATTCCCTCACTCTATTACACACAAAAGAGACAACTGAATCCATAGCTCTCGACTCCCTTCTAAAAATTGAGTTGTTGCGTTCTCCGCATAACATCTATAGGGTGGCATGGAGAATGAGCCACCAAACAATCATGTCACCTCTAAGGGGACAACTTCTACCCTAATGCTCCATCAACTGGAGCACCTGGCTGTGCCGACCAAAACCAGTGTGAGTCCTCCTAGTAAGCTCTCCCCACACCTCCTGTGAATAGGTGCAGGATACAAATAGGTGGTCTAAGATCTTGGCATCCGCTCCACACGATCAAGATGGTTCGATCTCCGTAAGGATGCAGCTCAATCTGTCCCGAGTAGGTAATCTCCCACGCAAAATCCTCCAAGCAAGTAGTTTCAACTTCAGTGGGCTCTTTGATCTCCAGACCTCAGAATAGAGACTATTGCGAGCACCACCATCTGAGATAATGGCATGGGCAGAACTGATATAGAAAGTACCCTCCTTTCCCCACCTCCAAGACCACTCATCCTCTCTGTCTGACAGATGATAAAACGGGAGGAGGAGAGAGAGAGAAGGTATTGGATCTCATCTATCTCGTCAACCCTGAGATCCCTCCTGAAGGTCGAAACCCAGATGCCCTAGAAAGGTAGGAGTCAAAACCTGGGACACTGTCCCCAAAGGGGGCGTCAACAACCGCAAAAAGGCCAGGGAAGGAGGCCACAAAGGTGTAGTCTCCACACCATCTATCATTTCAGAAAAGACTCTGGTCACCTAATAGGACAGACACCAGCGGAGAAGAAATCCCTGCAAGACAAGATATCTCGCCAAAGCAAGGAGGTTCTATGCTGTGGAATAAGACCCAAGTCCCAAAGTCTCCACCTGCCATAGTACCTTTGTCTGATCACCTGTGTCCACAGGCCATCCTCCCCCCCCCCAGCTACTTGCACCAGAGGATAAGATTGAAATCCCTCAAGTCTTTGATCCCCAACTCTCCCACTTCCTTGCAAGTAGTCACCTTCCCCCACACTACTTGGATACCAACAACTTGCTGATGTAGAAACTTACCGACAAGGATACAATATTAGCTGAACAGTTTTGACATTCAAAAGGAGGCTCCAGA
The DNA here is from genome assembly GCA_024336825.1 of Amorphophallus titanum. Classification (NCBI taxonomy): domain Eukaryota; kingdom Viridiplantae; phylum Streptophyta; class Magnoliopsida; order Alismatales; family Araceae; genus Amorphophallus; species Amorphophallus titanum. Next base: position 27,583,745 of record JANBPO010009603.1, on the reverse strand, counting down.
TGGCATGGACAATCATCACGAAAGATGGAGTGCCCAACACTATCCTACAAAAGAGTGCAACAGGAAATCCCCATGACCATCAGTAACAGAGTCCCAAAAAAAGGAAACGTTGTGCTGCATACATGAAAGAGGACAATGTTTTAGTCCCAAGAAAAAAAAGATGACATGTATTTTACCCATTGATCACTTTAAGATATTTGTGCTTCCATTAAAACAGAGTAGTGGAGTGGACAGAATGGACGTGAACTTGATCAAACAGTGAGTTGACGAACGGTTACATGTTTCCAACCATGGCATGCTTTTGATGATGGTGGTAATCCATTTGGCACGATATCATTTAAAAATAGGAATTGAAAAGTGATGTAATTCCTTGCGCTTGTGGACCATGGGTACATGACATTCAAATATTCGATCAGAAAGAGAGAGAGAGAGAGAGAAGAAGAGAAGTGAAAGTCCCAGCAACCAACTCCAACTTTCAGATATTGAAAATGATATCCCAACCCTGGTTGAGGAAAGCAAAATAAGCAAAAGATAAATTTCTTCCAAGGTTTTAAATGCAGAATTCATTCAAAGGCCTGCACAAACATCCGAAGGATGATCAAGCAAGGTGGAATATAGAATGGAAACTGAGAAATCTTGAAGGGGCCATTCGATTTGATGTAAGACGTCATAAAATGCCGTCAAATACTATATTGGCAAAACTCACGAAATACGGTGTTTTGTGGTGTTTTACGCCAAACCAAATGACTCCAAAGGGAAAGAGCGCATGAAAAAAAAAACGTGATAAGTTTAACTAAACAACCTTCATATTACTGTTATCACTAGCGCATGTTGCATCCCAAAACCGAGTGCTTGTACGTTTGACACAGTGAACAGAGCGCTAATAAGGTTTACCTCGCAGACTCTTCTTAACAATAGCATAATTTTCAAACTCCATCTATCATTTATTCTTCAATTAGTTCGTGAAAAATCTTTGATACTAGTACTCAAGTGAAGTAAAGTCTCTACAACCTACTTGCTTGTAATCGCACTCGACCTCTGTTGTCCACCTCTTGATCTCCCTGCAAACCTTCAGAGAACACGAATACCCCGACCGAAGTCACAGATGGTTCCCAGCATTCAAAATTAGAAAGGATTTCAAGTGCACTGCGAGGTTCAAACTTAAAGCAAGTACCGCCGTCAGAGATATGAGGAGATCCTTCTCCGCTTCCTTGGACAGAGCCAGCGAAGCCCCTGCTGCTTCCTCCGCGGACGAGGAAGACAAGGGTTCATCCAATCGCCCACCAGGGAACAGAGCCACCGCGTGCTGCCGGAGGTAGCGGCCGACGAAGCCGCAGAGACACGAGCAGTCCTTCGAGCTGCCGCCAACGGCCATGGCTGGTCGTCTCCCAAGTTCGATCGGGCGCGAGAAGCAAGCAAATTGAAGTCTCAATGCGGAAGCTTTGTTCCGTTCAGCAAAGTTGCGAATGATCCCAATGATAAAAGTAACCCTGCGAACATCCCCCTCTGAGATCACGTTAATGCAATGATCCCCTCTCCACACAAAACGATCCCCTACGGGACGAATCGTCCGTGCGGACCGTGTTATCAGGTAGATGAGACCATCGTGCGTTGAGTGTCACTGGTTCCCATTGGACTGCACGGGATGATGCATCTTGCTGTGTACTAGTCTAGTTCGTCGTGGGATTGGCTTGATACTTGGCGGGTCGTCCTTTGTTTTGTAAAGAAGAGGGTGGTGGCAGGGTGCCCGATCGCCGTGGGAGGGCAGTGGAGGGGCGACGGGGCGGTGAGAGGTCAAGATCTAGCCACTGCCGTCTCCTCTGACCTCCCACCGGCCAGATCTGGCTGGTGGGAGGGCATAGGAGGTGGCGGACGACAGTCCGAGCAGATGCACTCTCTCACCTGGTCTCCTCCGTAAGTCTATCAGGCACCCGATCGGTTCTCCTAGAAGAGCTAGAGCGCCCCAGTGTTGACTGTCAGTTGGTAGGCACTGTCCATATATTGTCCGGCGATTGAAGGACACCTTACGTCGCTTGGCTGAGCAACAGTTAGGGGGCCCCTCACCCTCGAGAGGCCAGGCACCTCAAATACCAAGCTCGGCACTTTGTTTTGCTTGATGGATCGTTTTACCAACGTTCGTTCGCAAGACCTCTCCTCAAGTGCCTCAAATCTTATGAAGCTCGGCAAGTCATCGAAGAGGTACATGAGGGGATATGTGGCACGCATGAAGGAGGGAGATCGGTTGTAAGAATCTTACTGCAGTAGGGGTATTGGTGGCCCGCTTTACAGCAGGATTGCTCAGCCTACGTCCAAAAGTGCGATCGTTGTCAACGGTTCGACCATTTGATCCATCAGCTGGCTTCGTCCCTTGTGTCGCTCACCGAGCCTTATCCTTTTGCTCGGTGGGAAATTGATATCTTTGGCCCTTTCCCTACGGCCCAAGCATAGAAGAAGTTTGTTATTATCACCATCGACTACTTCATCAAGTGGATCGAGGTAGAAGCTTCCGCGAAGATAACCGAGGGAGTGGTTTGGAGTTTTGTGTGGCGATCGATCATTTGTCGCTTTAGCTTCTCCCGAGTGATAATGAGCGATAATGGTTGGCAGTTCAATTGCACTTACTTTAAGGTAGAGTTTCCAACTTCGTCAGCTCAAAGATTTTGTAAGCCTGCCCTGCTTTCAACTTTTGACAGTAACCATTGATCATGGAATTCCACCGAAAACCATCTCTTGTTAATATATCATTAACAAGTCTTGCTGCACCATTCATGTCCTTGGATTTAGAATACATGCCTTCCAAAGACTTTACTACAAAGCCATCTGAAAGAAAACCCATCTTCAAAACAGAGGCATGTACCTGTTTCCCCAATTCAAGAGATGCCAAATTTCCACAGCCTCTAAGAATACTGCTAAAAATGATTGGGTTGGCGCTCAATCCATTTTGATTCATCTGGCAGAAAAGTTTCACAGCCAAGTTGCTGCATCTGTTCTGCACATAGCCTGATATTAACATAGCATATGAATTTGAATCCCAATGTTTCATTCCATAGAAAGATCTGCAAGCATTTTCTATACAACCAGTTTTGGCATAAAGATTTATTATTGCATTTCCAACAACAACATCTGCCATTTCAAAGCCGCACTTGATGATATGGGAATGTAACTGCTGACCCATCCCCACTGACCTTAGATCAGCACAAGCGCCAAGGATGGTGGAAAAACTGAACTCATCTGGAACAAATCCTGCCATATACTCTCTCTGGAACAGTTGAAGTGCCTTCTTAGGGACTTTGCTCCAACAATACCCAGCAAGCATAACGTTCACTGGAACCAAACCATGTGGACAAGGGGCATTAGAAAACAACCGAGTAGTGCTACATATATCCCCACATTTTACATACATGTGGAGAAGAGAAGCTGCAAGGAAGTTGGAGAATTCAATACCAAGTTTGAGAATAAGGGCATGGACCTGTTTGCCCTGACAAAGAGCCCGGAGACCAGTGCAAGCATTTATGGCAGTGGTAATAGCGTATTGGTCCAGGACCATTCCAGTCTCCCAGCAAGACTGAAAAACCCTAAACACATCCCCAAATTGACCATTCTGAGCATGCCCTGACATAATAGCAGTCCACGAAACTATGTCACATATAGGCATCACAATGAATAATACCCGTGCATCCTCCATTAATCCACAATTAATATACATAGAAATCAAAGCATTGCTGACAGATAGACAAGCTACATGTCCACTTTTCAGGATATGAACATGTATTTGTCTCCCTTCTTCTTTGGAAAGGCAAAGGTTAAGGACACTGACGATTGCTCCTTGGTTCATATTCAAGTCTGACCTCAAAAGTTGTATTGCATGCTTCACAGCATCAGATCGACAGTCATTGATATAATATCCTGAAATAACTAAGGAGAATAAGCATGCATCTGGCTTTCTTACTCTCAAGAAAAGCTTTCCAATGTCATCAACTTCCCCAAACTTAGAAAGCAACTTCACATGCTCGGCAACTACAAAATTGTCAGTGTCCAATCCAATTTTAAGTGAATATGCATGAAGGTTCCTACAAAAGCCATGCATCACCAGTGCAGACCCTGCACTAATTACTACCCTCAGAGTCACCAAATCCAGGACAAAACCCATGCGGCACATGTCTACACACAGCTCCATTGCCTCGGCAAACAAACAGTTTTGAACATAACCAGAGATCATAGCATTCCAAGAGACCTGACACTTCACTGGGATTTCGTAAAACAGCTTGAGTGCATGAACTACAGCCCCAAATCTTGCATACATACTGATCAGCCCAACTTCTACAAAGCTATCAAATATCAACCCACTTTTAATAATGGCAGTGTGCACCTGAACTCCGACTTCCATATTCTCGGAGTTTGAGCAACCCTTCAGAACCGACGAGATGATGAAATGGTTTGGCCTTAAGCCACTCCCATAGATTCTTTTGAGATGCCGAAGGGCCTCTACATCGAAACCATGGCTCACATACCCGGAAATCAGGGTGCACCAGGAAACCATGTCTCTCAGAGGCATTTCGTCGAACAGCTTGGTGCACTTATCCAAATGGCCAGCCTTTGCATACACGTTCAACAGAACATTCGACACGAGGAGTTCCACCTCCAAACCCGATTTCATCAGGTGGGCATGCGCCATGCTACCCATAGCAATGTTCCCGGATTTGATGCATCTCCTAAGCAAAGCCACGTATACACGGCCATCCGGGGGTGGGAAGATGCTGTCGAGGGGGCCCAAGATGTCCAGCACATCGGCCATCCTGCCGGCGCTCGAAGGGGGCCGCGGTGGCAAGCTGGAGAACCCAAGCTTCCGGCCATTAGAGAAGGACGGTTGCGCGCATCCGGCACGGTGAGAGGAGGCGGCGGTAGCGCTGAAGAAGCAAGCGGAGGCATTGAGGACGGATCTTAACATAACAGTGGGGACCGACGAGACCACGACGATAAAGGCGATGCTTTGGGCTGAGCCCTGGGGGGCGGCGGGGGCATGGCGATGGAGGACGAAGAAGAACGCCGGCGGCGGTGCAGATGGCGAAGGGCTCACTCCCGCGACGGACCCAGGAGAAGAGAACGTCACCCGGAAGACCCGATGGGTTCGGGTGATTTGCACGACCTCCAAGGGATCTACGACCTTTTGAAAATAGGCCAACATGGCCCAAGAAGGCTAGATGGCTTATACCACTTTCGCGAGCAACAAACCGGCCAGCCCGCTACCACCAATTTGGTTGAGCTAAAAACAGGAGTTTTTAATAGGGTGTTTGAGAGTACTTTAAAAAAACTCTTTATACTTAAAATATTATGTTATGTTAATTTTTAACTAAATGTTTTAATATTGATATTCTATGGTTTGATTATTGGTTTATGTTGAAGATCGTGTCACCCTAGTGGCATTGATCTATCGCTACCACTGATTTTCGATTTTCACAATGAACCCAAATTCTTGATGGACGGTAGGACCCTCTGATGAGTACTCCTCTTGTCGGTGTAGAACTTCTCCACTGAGACCTTCATAAGTCTTGATGAGCTATGGATTTTCACATGGATACTTAGCAGGTTGTACCCTAAAATTCTTAAAAACCCTCAAAATCACGTCTTACTAGCCTAGGATATGATTCGACCGGCCTTTGGAACCATGGAATGAGGTTCTATTTACGTTCTATTCAGCCTGTTCTGATTGCAATTGTTTACGCACGTGGGGAATCCCTTCTATTTGTCCTCACGATGGTGACGCACACTCGCCTTTTACGGAAGGCCGAGATAGGTCAACTTGGCATGCGAGAATTTCGGGGGTATTGAAAGGAGGGTGAAAAAGATGATAGGATCATACAAGAAGGAATGTCATATGGTTAATCATTCTGAAAAATTGGGACAGGGATGGCTGGATGAAATGCGGGCATGCCGGTCGATTTCTCGACGATCACCTATGGAACTGAATTTTTGGCTGGGGATGTGCCACTAGGGCACAGCACATGGATGCGAAATGTCAGACGCCACGCGGAGAGAAGGAGGTTCCGTTGGTACGAGTGTAGACGATTATGGGGGCTCATGTACTAAACGTCTTCCCCATCGATCGCAAGCAATCAGTGTTTATTTTACATTGGGCGGAGCCCGAACACCTTTGTTTCTACTGCCGAAAAGAAGTCAAGGACACTGGGAGCCACGACATCGGGAGGGCTTAGTTCGTGCAACAACGATAGGGCAATAGCAACACAGTAGGGATAACTAGGGGCAGAGAGCCTAGTTCTAGTGTGGACACTAGGAAGGGTATAAACTCTGGGTTTATGAGAATGTGGTATTGGCTTGGACAGTGGAGCAACGGACACTGACTCGGTAGGGAGTAGGCGGGTCCTGGCTCAAATGTACGGTCCATCCGGCTAGAGGGGTTAGGACCGAGCTAGGTGACAGATGGCAGTCTGCTGGGCAGCATCGAGACTGTTAGCTGGCGAGGATGGGGATCAATTCCCCCGCTAGATTACATAACTACATGCCATGAAAGATTACATAACTACATGCCATGAAAGGCATTTATGTGGGGCGTGCAAACCCGATTACAAATGTGTGCGAGCCACGGGACAATTTCGTTATTTGTGATGGTCCCCAGGTCGTTGCGTTATTGTGCAGGTATTTCCGCATTGGTACATAGTGTTTGTCAAAGGACTTGAGACTCGGCAAGATGCCGCCTGAGGGGTGTCACAATGTATTCTCGATGTGAGATAGTGTCAAAAATCGGGGAAGTTGGGGTGCCGTGGGCACCACTGTACTGGAGCAGTTAGGCGTCGCTAAGACTAAGGCGATTGAGTGGTGCGGGCACCACCTGAGACTGGAGCTGTCAGGCACCATTGAGACGGGGGTGGTCGAGCACTGTTGAGACGAGAGCGATCGAACGATGTAAGTATCTCCCTGGTTGGAGTGACCAGAAGTCATCATGCTTGGAATTGTCGAGTGCCATGGGCACCGCTGCGACTGAAGTTGTCAAGCACCATAGGCATCACTTTGGCTGGAGTAGTTGGGTGCCGTCGACATGGTGGTGACTGGAGCAGTTGGGTGCCCTGGACATCATCTCTAGAATGACTAGGTGCCATGGACACCGTTAGGACTAGAGAGCCTGGGCAGTCAAGTGCTAGGGGAACTGTTGCTACTGGAGTGACTGGGCAATGGGGTGCCGTTAGCACCAGTGAAACTAGAGTTGTTGACCATCGTTGGGGCTAGAGTAGCCCAGCACCATCTAGGCCCAACATTCTGATGTCGGGGGCACCGTTGTGACTCGAGTGGTCAGGCGATCGGGTGCTCAGGGGCCCGATGTGGCTAGAGTGGCTAGGCAGTCAGGTGCCGGGGGCACCGTTGTGACTAAGGCAACTAGGCAGCCAAGTGCCGTCGGCACCATTGTGACCAGAGGAGCTGGGTAGTCTAGTGCTGGGGGCATCATTGTGACTGAAGTTGTTGATCAATCGGGTGTCACGGGCCCCAGTGTGACTAGAGTGTTAGAGATGTATGCCCTTCAAGATAATCACAAGTGTTGTGATGGCAACATTTCTTGTATAATTTCATTCAATAATAATGGCATTTCTTCTTTACGTTCTTAGCATGTTATTGTATATGTCTAGTAATGTGATGAAGTCCCTGAATATGAGCTATGATGACTGGATCATGATGAGATTATAATAATGAGATCAGTCATCTAGATGTTTGTATTCTAAATGTTTCTGGTCGTGGGACCTTCAATAAGGGACATTGAAGATCCGGATAGACCGGTGCACATGGTACTCACTCATGTGATGAGGGTGGTCGATCTCATAACCACCGGTGTGATGACATCAAGGTACACATGTTGGTGCTCATTAGTAGAAAGAGTTCACTGAACTGACCTGATCTAGAATTCCTGAATGATAATCATGCTGATTGTCAATCAGGAGATTCTAGTGTTACAGTAGCATAGTTGGATCTTTGACCTGAGTCACTAAAGAGGTTTTGCATGGACTCCACTGAGCGTTTGATTGTTGACTTATGAACCTCAGCCTTGTGGTTCTTAATAGTTGGTTGTTCGGACTCAGTGGGATTCACGTGAAGACACTTTAGTGGACAACAAGGGATCATTCACTCTCTGCATGGATTAAGAGAGACAATGCTCTATGGACATGTACTTAGAAATCCCTGGCCAGGGTATGAGAGTTCACTGAGAAAAGGAGTTTTCCAGTGAACTGTACTCAAGAGTACAAGGGTCCATAAGATCACGATGTTTTAGGGTTTGACAGTTTGACCGTGCCCTAATTCTGATTGGAGCATTGTGTGAATGAAGATCTATAACTATATGGAATATGATGACATAAAGGTTCAATATGGGTTGCATCCCTCCCATAGTCATTTGAGATCACGAGGTGTTGCTTGGTGCTGTTCTTCATCGGAAAGCTGTTTAATTCCATTAAGAGTTAATGGATTATAGTTAATTAAGTTAAGAAGGGTTCTCAGCTTAATGGGCCTGAAAACTAAATCGACTATTCGGCCTAGAGGGTCACACATAATAGAGTAGTAGATAAGATGGATAAGGATGGAATTTATAGATAGTGTCTAGGTTTTTCTAAAAAATGCTAGAGTCTATAAATATACACTGAAGGGAGAAACCCTAGCCCAAGCAATCAGGGTTCTCCTCTGGCCGCCCCTTCTTTCTCTCTCTCCTCCCTGACCTGGGTGCCCCTTTCTCTCTCTTCTCTTCCTGCTATGGTGGATGGTGTTGCTAAGGAGTGGCCGACGTGTGGAGATCGAGAAGGAGAATCTGTCTATTCCTGTTGCTCGTGTGGATACATCTAGAGGCCAGACACTTGGACGGCTAGTAACCTGACGAGCCTCTACTCGATCATCTTCAGGCATCTGAGAATTAATTAATCCCGCAAAGGTATAGAAATTATTCTTCCTTAGCAGGTTCCCTTAATATAGTTTTTAATTTTGATTGCCAGCAATGATCCACTTCTTAGGGTTTCGTTGTTTCCGCTGCATCTCTGATCGAAACATTACATGGAGTAGCTAACAGTCGGGTGTGGGGGGGACCGTTGTGACTGAAATTGTTGAGCGATTGGGTGTCACAGGCCCTGATATGACTGGAGTAGTTGGCAGGCGGGTGCCTAGAGCACCGTTGTGACTGAGGTTGTTGAGAGATTGGGTGCCGCGGGCCCCGATGTGACTGGGGTAGCTGGCAGTCGGGTGCTGGGAGCACTGTTGTGACTGAAGTTGTTGAGCAATCAGGTGCCACAGGCCCCGATGTGACTGAAGTAGCTGGCAAGCGGGTGCCGGGGGCACCGTCTTGACTAAAGTTGTTGAGCGATCGAGTATCGTGGGCCTCGATGTGAATGGAGTAGCTGGCAGTCGGGTGCCGGGGGCATCGTTGTAACTGGAGCTGTTGAGCTATTGGGTACCATGGGCCCCAATGTGACTGGAGTAGCTGGCAGTCGGGTGCCGAAGGTACCATTGTGATCGGATTTATTGAGCGGTCGGGTGTCGTGGGCCCCGATGTGACTGGAGTAGCTGGCAGTTGGGTAGCCAGGTGCCGTCAGCACCATCGTGGCTGGACTTGTTGAGCGATCGGGTACCACGGGCCCCGATGTGACTGGAGTAGTAGGGAGTCAGTTGTCGAGGGCACCGTTGTGACTAGTGTTGTTGAGCGATCGAGTACCGGGGGCCTCGATGTGATTGAAGTAGTTGGGCGCAGTGAGACCCTAGCAGTTCGGCACATCTGGACTAGTAGTCAGGTGCCAGGGGTACCATTCTAACTAAAGGAACTGGACGCCGTGAGACCTTGGCGGTTGGGCGCAACTGAGACTAGCATTCGGGTGCCGGGGGCACCATTAGGACTGAAGTTGTCAAGCACTGTGAGATCTCGATGGTTGTGCTCGGGGTGCATCTGAGACTGGCAGTCGGGTGCCGGGGGCACCATTGTGACCGAAGGAATTGGGCACTGAGGAACCTCGACAATCGGGCATGTGTGAGATTGGCAGTCGGGTGCCGAGGGCACCGCTGTGACTGGAGTGGTTGGATGCCGTGAGACCTTGATGGCCATGCTCGGGGCATATTCACAGAGACAGGGGCTTGCCATGTCATCTTGTGGCAAGACTCGGGAAGTATGCCCATTGTTCGGGTAACGACACTGAGGGCATGCTTATCGAGGTGACACCAAGGTGGCGCATGATCATCAAGGTGGTGAACTAGGCATAATGCTTCGATTGAGCAACATCCGATGATGCACGATCATTGAGGCAGGGACTGGGTAGGGTGCTCTCATCAAGCCACATCTGTGTTGGGCACAAATGTCGAGGTAGAGATCAGACAGGGTGCTTTGATCGAGCAGCATCTAGGGCCACGCATGATTATCGAGGCCAGACCAAGTAGGGTGCTTTCATCAAGCAACGTCCTGGGTCAAATGACGTCCAGACCGGGTGTGTTCATCAAAGCAGGGGGGGCGCCTTGGAGGAGGTTTATGTTTTGGTTAAACGCCGTATGACGGACGATCATGCGACATGCCCTCGGTGTGAGCCCAACAAACATAACCAGCCAACCAAGTCCTTTGTGCGCCGTTTGTAGTCCAAGGGATGAGCTTCATGCGTGCTCTCCTCCTTCTTCTTTTTTTTGGTTCTGGCTGGGGTTTAGGCAGACCAACTTGGGGGTCAGGTTTGGGCTTTGTATTTATCAGCTAATTCATCGTAAGCATCCATTAACTCATCATAGCTTAGTTCATCTTCTTCCTCAGAATTGGAGTTAGAATTTACCTTGGATGTTTCCTCGCTTTGGCATTCATTTTCTTTGTTTGCCACAAGGCACTCATCATTATTGCAGCTATCTTTTTGGGCTTCGCTCAGCCCGTCCCAAATCTCTTTGGCTGTGCTACAAGACAAAACAAATGGAAATTGAATAATGTCTAAGGAAGCTTTAAGAGCATTCAACGCAAACAGATTATCGAAATTCATTCTCTTATGCTCATTAGTCCATCTCAATTCATTTTTTAGTAAAACATGTGGACCATCAGAGATTAATTGCATGAGTTTCGGATCAAGATCATAAATCAAAACACAAAAGTTTCCACACGTGGTATGATTTGTTACAGCACTTGGACCGAATGCCGGCCAAGATTTTAGTTTTGGAGTTGATTAAGCGATCCCCGCTGCACCAAGATGCTTTAAAGACTTTTCTCCAAAAGGTCATGGTCAGTGAGGACATGGCAGTGGACAGCCTTTGATCGACCCTATCAACACTCACACAAGGGGCTGCCATCACATTTTCTGAGACCGAATTGGCACCCCCAGAGGCACGCCAAATGCCGCTCTGCATCTCCATCACCTTGAATAAGGTGGCTATAAATGCGGCTTTGGTTGACACCTAGACCTCTCTAAATGTCCATCCACTTAACACCCTGCACGCCTGTAACATTTCAGAAAAGTTACTAAGGCCAACTCTAACAATAATAGCAGCTTATGACAATTCAAGGAGAGCATGCCATGGGGTGATTACTGTCCAAGCCGAGCTCGGGCCATTGATGATGCTCGTAGAGTTTTATGTGTTAGATATTGATCCAATGTTCAAAGCCATTCTGGGTCGTCCGTGGATCGACAGCCTTCATGTCGTACCTTCTACCGCCCACCAGTGCCTCAAGTTCCCATTCCAGGGGCGGGTGGTAAAGGTTAAAAGCATCTCCACAGTACACTATTGAAGCCATTTCCAACAAAATTCTGCCGACTCTCTGGCCAAGCAACAAGCTGATCCTGTCTGTGATGGACTTAGATTTTCCATGGGCATATGCGCCACGCAAGCTCGCCACTACACCAGTTAATGTCAAAGTCAAGTCCAAAATAAGAGATCCCAAAGGCTGGAATATGATACTGAAGCTCGGCTACCAGCCAGGCATGGGTCTCGGTGCCCAACTACAGGGGCAGACCAAGCCCGTCCCAAGGGGCAGAAAAATGAATAGAAGAGGCCTCTGGTATCGGGAGTCGTTATTGTCAATTTTGGAAGACTCTGGGCCGCTAACCTGGGACTATCGCCAACACTTTGTAAAGGGCCCGTTACAGCCCGGCACTCTGAAGAGGCCACCCTGTCGGAATGACAAAGAAAGTACTACTTCCACAGTGTCTGGACCGCCTTTGTTGCCGAAGGGGCCGGTTGATGATGTTGATGACTATTCTGGTGCCTTTTCCAAGCTGTTTCATGAAGAAGAAAAGCCAAGAAAACCTGAGGTGTGGGTTGTGAAGTATCCACGTGGGAAGCCAGCCCAGCGTCTGCGGGAGGAGGGGAGCTCGACTATCACTTTATCTCCTTCCCACCTGATTTTCATTTTTCGAAAGCTGGATTTTATCCCCCATTCTCCCCTTATTCTTATTGATCCGTTGATGTTTCAGTCTCCACTTCGGCTTGAAATGCCGATTGAATTTTTGATTGTTGCATGTCCATGTGGGCGCTACCCACCAATTGATTTGTCCACTCCATGGTTCTCCTCTTCTGATCCTTTCCTTGATATCTTCTGTCCTTCTATCTACCCTCTCGGCCTTCCTCCTCCTCCACCAGCTGCTCCATCATGTTGTGTACTCTCCACTGATCTCGAAAAAAAAATGCCAATTTTGAAACTGAGATTTCAGTGGAGGATTACGCCGTGTTCTGCCCATCTTCCTCACAGGGGCACGAGGCCCCTACTTCTCTCCTACTAGATTTCGTATTTCCTAGGGTAGATGTAGAGTCCAAAGAGTGCCTTAGGGATGTGGTCTAGTTCTAGTGTTTCTAGCCCTTTCACACCTGCGGCGCGCCCGATGATGCATCATTCCAAGTCGATCCCCGATAGGTTCCTCCAGGAACTTGCTCAACTCTATCACGCCCTCCTTAGATGCCCAGAGTTTGTAGCAACAGCCATCGCCATAGAGGATGATGAGGAGCTAGATGGGGTAAGGAACGACGACGGATTAGGTATTTATGAAATCATAGATGAGAAGGAGCCGATCGATTATGAGGATAGCGACAAGGATGACACTACCAATTTGTATGCGCAGGGCTTGAAGAGATTCAATGAACCATCGTCGGCAGTGGATCAATCCACAAAAGAAATCAATCTGGGATTAGAAGAGGATCCTAGGCTCATCATTATCTTCGCTAATCTCCCTCCTCAGGTTGAAGAGGAGTTAGTCAAGGTTCTAAGGGAGTACAACGATTCCTTTGCTTGGTCCTTCGAGGACATGCCGAGACTTGACCCTACTCTGGTGGAGCATAGACTCATACTTAAACCAGGGGCAACACCCATGAAGCAAAAATTAAGAAGATTCCACTCCCAAATGGCCTTGAAGATGAAAGAAGAAGTCGATAAATTGCATAAGGCCAAGTTCATTAGAGTGGTTTTATATCCTCAATGGGTGGCAGATATAGCCCCTGTGATGAAGAAGGATGGAAAAGTACGAATCTGCATTGATTTCAGGGACTTAAATAAGACATGTCCTAAGAACGATTTTTCGCTTCCTCATATTGATGTGTCAGATGAAAATACGGTCGGGTATGAAGCCCTCTCATTTATGGATGGTTATTCAGGGTACAACCAAATCCGTCTAGCTCTAGAGGACCAAGAGAAAACCTTGTTCACCACGCCCTGGGGCACTTACTGCTACGTGGTTATGTCATTTGGTCTGAAGAATGCGGGTGCCACATATCAACGGGCAATGATGGCAATCTTCCACGATATGATACATGCATATATGGAAGCTTACGTGGATGATATCTTGGTGAAATCGAGGTCGAGAGAAGAGCATCCTGCTATCTTGGCCAAGGTGTTAATCTAATCGCAGAACGAAAGATATAAGCAATCACACAGAAAATAAATCAGTTTTTAGGTGCTTCGATCTTGACCTTGAGATATACGTCCATCTCTTACTCAACTGAGTAAGGCTTCCGCTGCCAAACAACTTGAGTCTACTGATCCACAACTTCGGGGATAAGATCCCTACAAACAGCTGAGCCTTACAACTTGCTTTCTCACTGAGCAACACAGCTTGCTGTCCGAGGATCTCACATTGTCGCTGAGCACCACAGCTTGCTCCACTGATATATAGCTTACAATAGAATTCAAAAGGAAAACTAAAGAGCAGAAGAAAACGATGATAGAAAGAACAAATGTAGCTCCACCGGAGCAAATTGACTCTGGATCTGATCCAGGAGTCGAGACAGCAATTCTACCTCTCAGTCTCACTACTCACTCAAAGTTTCCTCTCAGACTACGACACTCTATTTTTCTTTTCTTCTTCTGGAACAGTCACTCGAACTCCTCTCAGACTCTTCTTGCTCTCTTGCTCTTTTCTCCTCTTCTTCTGATCTGCTCTGCTTCTCTGCTCACTTGTATACGCTCTTCTTCTTGTTGTTGTCTCGAATCTGACTGCTCGATCCCCTTTTTATAGGCGAGCGCGATTCTGAGGACCCACAAGCTTTTCAAATTTTTGGACGCGTGGAAGACATACTCCGCTCATTATTTTTTATCTAAAGCGCATACTTCGAAAGCTCACGTGTTAGGAGTAGAGGATAAGATGATCCACGTGGTAGGGTTTTAGATCAACTTTTCATCTTGGATCACGTGCCTTTAATCCGCTTCACTTTAAATTCCACGTGATAGTAATGCGGTCTACCTTTATGCAACCCACGTATTCGAGCATGGATCTGGGTTGTCAAAACAGAAGGTAGAGAGGTATTAGTTATGAAGCAAATGATAATTATAAAGACAAATGTAATCTTAATTATTTCAACAAATTCAGACATGTCAAATGGATGCATACATTTCTGCAAAAGTATCGATGCATAAATGACATGCATCAGCCTATATAACTAACCCATGCAACACGTTTGAATAGAAACATCGACCTCTAATGTAACACAGGTAGACCTTAATGAAGGTGCATCAACCTGTCTTTATCGTGAATGCGCAAGATGCATCGACCTTGAGAGTGATGACTTCTATTGCACTGACTTTATGCTGTAGAAGATAACTAACTAACATCGACCTTTCCAAAACATGCATCGACCTTAAGCTGTACTCGCTAGGTCACTAGCGTCGACCTTTCTCTAACCGCTAGGTTGCTAGCAACAACCTGTGTACAAGGTGCACTGACCTTATAGCACAAGTTGTGAACAAAGTGTATGAGGTGCATCGACCTGATAGTGTGTACTATGTTCAATGTGCATCGACCTGTCTGTGCATACTGTGTACAAGGTGCATCGACCTTCTAGACTATAATGCATATGTGCATTGACCTTCTAGACTCAACAACATATGTGCATCGACCTTCTTGGTCTGTAACACATATGTGTATCGACCTTCTAGACTCAATGACATATATGCATCGACCTGGTAGTTCAATGAAATGGAGAATGGATCGACCCTATAACTCAACACTTATGCATATGCACTGACCTTCTAGGCTCGGAGTAAACAAGTGCACTGACCTATCTTTCTCAATGTATGAATGTGCATCGACCTTCTAATGCAACAGAATGAGCATGCATCAACCTATTAATGACCAGAGACTCAATCTGACTAAAGAGAAACTACAAGATATTAAATGATTATTTCTAGCATCAAAACATATACTATTGCCAGCATCAAAACATATTGTCAAGTCTAGAGGAGACACAACAAAACCCTTATAAATACACCCCTATGAATGAAGCAGAGCATCCTATTGCTACTGCTGATCGTGAGTTGTCCTCCTCTTCTTCCTACGTCCTACGTGCTGCTGTGGCCGTTGTTGTGATCAGGAAGGAGGCCATGTCTTCTTCTTCCTCTACTTCCCTAATCGTTTGCTTCCCCTTCTACTCATGGGCTACTATTGTTGTCGCTGTAACTATTTCTTCTTCCTCCGCATCATCTTCTTCCTCTATTCTCCATTGTCTTCATCCTCCTGTCTGCTTTGTTCTCTTTCCACGCATGTAATAAGGTAGGTTATCTCAATAACTTAAGTACAATACGATAGTTAAAGGTGTTGCATGCATGAAACCCATGTTACCTTCCAGATTTATGCTTTCATGATCCATGTTTTCTTACATTTTGCGTAGTTTTATAGCGTTCAGTTTCACATGAAAATAGAGACCAGAATAGTAGACGCTATTTAATTGGCACCTATCTAGAAGGGCACCATTTCTTGAAATAGTGGTAGCCTGGTCGACGCCAATTAATGAGTGCACACTATCCCAGACGCTATTTACTTCAATATAATTAATAAATAATACATGTTTAAAATTAAATAACTATAGAACCAGATGTGTAAAATTCTTCATGAGCATGTTTTTAGGGCCCTTGTAATTTCCTCTTAATTTCTGTGCTTTCTGATTCCTGGAATTCCTCATAAACATCATAGTGCTGCTCTTCATACAATCCTAAAGAAATGAACATTAACTTGTGCCTAAAAATGTATCTACTTGATGCCTTGTGCTATGTATACAGAAAAGAAATACCGTGTACTTGAGCAAACTTGAATTATGGAAATAGTGCCTCTCCACAGAGACGCCAAATCTTCTTCTCCCTGACAAAGACGGGCTTTGAGAGGCAAAAAAAAATGTTGGTTATTTTAGTTTCACACTGGACAGTTGGACAAGGGCCGAATTGAAACAAGGTAATTTCCACTTGTATGCAACCATAACAAGTCATCATAATGTATTCCTTGAAATTAAACAAAAGTTCATGGTATTCAATAAGCACTAAACAGTTTGGATATCAAGACTGCTAATAAGATGGAACATGATAATTCAGATGAGAAGAGAATATGTCACGCCTAGCCCCTAATAAATAACAGTCATGCAAAGCACATCTGTGAAATCTAACACTCTAGTAGAGAACTTCCTTAGAATGTCTCTAGTGGACTAAGCTACTCCAATCACCAGGTACCTGAAGATCTCTTATTAGACCTTCTAGTAAAGTCCGCCCACAATAAGGAAGCATTGCAGCTGGCAAGCATTCACCAGTGTCAGAGTCAACTAAGCCAAGGCGATCCCCAGACCCTCCAAGAGGGTAAATTTCACCTAATTCTGGTAAACCCTGCACATGGTAACGTTTTATCATGAGTCTGAAGCTGCTTATAATCATCATATTCAGGAATTAATGTTGCATTCAATCAATTCATGTATACAGAATGCTCAGCTTCAAATGGTTGTGGAGGGGGGATGTGGTTGTAAATGACTGATCAGGCTAACCTCAATTCCCCACAAAGCTGCTTGAGATGCACATTCTGTTTTGGCAGAAAGGTTTAGTCCACTGGGAACATGGAACTCCATAATTTCATACTTCATTGATCTATCCAAATGACGTGACCAATTCCTAGGTTGCCCTTCCAATGTTGATGGGGAAAGAAGCCCCAGTATCATTATCTGATACCTGAAAAATAAACCATTACACGTTTATAAATACAGCCCATCTAGGCATCACAGTAAGTAAAACGGATGGGCGAGCCTTTTTCCATCAGATTCATATGATAATACACAGGATCTTAACAAAAATCCTGGTGCCAGGTAATATTCTTCTCTGGATGAAGTAGCATATCACAATAGCATATATTTTGCATTATAATTTAATGCATAATCTTTCAAATTTATAGGAGATACATCCCGCTCTAAACTGCAAAAACCAACCATGAGAAATATCGAACATGTACCATTTGTCATTCATGTATGACTTTCAGTTGTGAATGGACTAACCATCACAACAATCTAGACAAAATCTGCAAAATAAGAAATGTTTCATATCTAAATATCCCATATGAGAAGGAAGAGGGCGATTCACAAATGAAATGGTTCATGAAAAGGCACAGTAATCCGATCATTTTTCTTTCTGACTTCACCCACACATCTTTTCTTCGTTAGCGTCAATGCTTTACTTGACTAGCTGAAGGAACAAAGAATTTATGATGCCATATTATGGCACAGCACCTCGATTCTTTTATTTGGGTACTCAAATACTTAAATTTGTTTAAACACTAAAATAAGAATTTTAACATTATATTCAGTAAACAGAGTATGTTGAGCCTCGTCCATTATTGCTTTTCTTTTTTTGAAAGGAAAAAAAAGGAAATAATGGACGAGGTTCAGCCTCAGCCTCGATGATTTTTCAAATCCTTATTACGCTCCACGACATGAACACTTGCAGGGAAACCTTAAAAGGAAGTGTGCAACTTAACATAAAGACCTACATGGGAAGAAAACTAAGCAACTCCATCAAACTCACCCGATGATTCCCCCAATGCAATCGTAGAATTGCTCAATCTCCCACAGTGTCTTCAGAAGCCCCTTCAACGGCGCAATTCCCACCCCATTATTTGCACCGCCAATCCCGTTCCCATCCGAACTCCAATTGTCAATCATGTCCGCCAACACGTATAAGGCATTCTTCAATGCACTCCCCTCCGCCCTCTCTTCCCATCCATCCACGTCCATCTCCGAGACAAGAACATGGCCCTGCCCCGCAGCCACGAGGCACTTGAGAAGGAAGACCTCCGATAAACCCAGGCGAGGCAGAACCTTAGAGATCCTCCTTTTCCCGCCACCAAAGAATCCACTAACCCTAGGGTCCGCGTTAAGCACGCCGAGCTTCTCCCGGAGGCCCTTTGCGGCCTGGAGACGCGCCAGAAGCGCCTCCAGTCGCGCGATCTCCTCCCAGACGTCCGGCGCCGGCGCCTGCACGACGGGAGCGGTGGAAACCCGCCTTAACAGCCTGTAAGCAGGGGAAGAGCACGGGGAAGGGGGCGGGGAGTGGAGCAGAGACGCGGAAGACGGAGGTCTCCAGATGAGGAGCATCTGTTGGCGCCTGGGGAAGGAGGAGGCGGCGGAGGTGGAGGGAGTGGGGGAGAAGAGTGGGAGGCACACGATGGACGCTGCCATCGCGCGCTTCCCGCAGGAGCAGCGGGAGGGAGGAAGAGGAAGGTAGAACTGTAGATGAGAGTGGACTGGGATGGAGGGGAACTCAGTTTTTAAATGAGAGAGAGAGAGAGAGAACGGATAAGAGAAGATGCCGCGGGGCGGAGAAGCATATGCTGGTGGCACGGCGGGAGGTGAGCCATTGGTTCGTGGCGAACGAGGGCGATCGCCAGTCGTAGTCGCGCTGGCTGGGTTCGTGCCTGCACTCCCTCTCCCTCCGCCCCCGGGTAAAGTCAGCCTGTTCTCTTTAAAAAAAAATTTACCAAATTTAAAGTTGATTTGCTCTCCTTGTCAAAGTTTTAAATCAGATAAAAAGAGCAATCATGTAGTATTATCCTCTGGACAGCAAGCTGTGTTGCTCAGCGGTTTGTAGGCAAGCTGTGGTGCCCAGCGGACGCAAGCTGTGTTGTGTAGCAGTGAAGCCACACTTGGGTTGAGTGTGGGGTGGACGTAGGTTTGGAGGACCGAACCACCTAAAAGTTCCTTGTGCACTGTGGTTTGATTGTCTTACTTATTTTTTGCTAGATGAATGTTTAGGCCGATCAACTTGTTCTTTCTATTTAGCTAGCGAGTCATGTGCACATCAGCCTTTTGATTTCTGTTGAGTGGGTTAGAAGTCAGCTCTATAGTTGCCTTGGTTGTTCAGTGTGTTTTAGATCGTCAACTCTCCACCTGTTCAACAATGGGAGTTCCCATGTTGTTCTTGTCATTTACCCAGATAACTACTAAGTCACTATTTCTCAATAGGTTTTCATTGGATCTGATTAGTTCATTTTAACTCTACATCATTGATAGTTAGATACTTTTCGAGAAGGATTCATTCACCCCCCTCTGAATCTGGCGCACCTAAACTAACACCCACTATCTCAGTGTGTGTGTCGGTTTACTGTTTCCTGAACTGGTGACGCGGGGGGCATTGGCAAACTCGACAGTGCCCTTATTGTTTAGCTTCAGTGGCCTGCAGGACGGGGACGTAGTTGCACAGTTGGAGGGGGCTAGGAGGGCCCTATCTTAGTTGCCCGACAGGGGCGAGGACGGGCTTCCTTTTGATAGTGCTACGAAGGACTCCCATCTAATTCTGGTGCCTTCGAGCGGCGGGGCGGCCTACGCCCTTCCTTACCAGCGAGAGTCGAATGCCAGATTGTAGACAGAGTGGGTGATCAGCACCCAACTGGCAGTGTTAGCGCTACTCCTGTCTGCTACAAGCTTTCTGGAGCCCTACTACCTGCACCAATTCGCCCAAAACTTCAAGTACGATCAGGGGATCCCACTGAACCAAGAGTTCCCCTTGGTGAGACGGTTATATACAGGTCGGGACAGAGCTAGAGTGATTGCCGATGCTAGGGTTAGACTATCGCGGGAGGTTTGATGTCCACTACGCCAAGTGGTGGTTCGAGCACAACCACCTGTATTGCCAGAAGGCCTCGGCGATATGGAAGTCTTTGGAGAGTCAGCTTCTACGGGAGGATCTACCTCCTATTTCACATGATGATGAGTACCTGAGGACTCGCTTCTCCCGGATCCATTGGGAGGTGGAGCGGCTAGCGTAGCAGTGGCCCCGAGGCAGTCTGGCTTCTTCATCAGTAGGTCAAGATTACAGCGGGGCCCTCAAGCCCCTGAGGCCGGTGTAGGTGGCACCTGCGGGGGCTGGTGTTAGGGCGTCACGATCAAGGATGCCGAAGACTTGGTGGACCCAGTTCCAAGCCAACTATGGCTTTAGAAAGAAGGGTTCCTTGGATCGGGTGCTCCCAGAGGGGAGTTTTACTGACACTGTGGTCGATGACTAAAGATGCCATAGTGCCCACACGATCAGGTCGGCTGGACCGGTAGAGTTTGTCTCTCACATCAAGTGTGCCTACACACTGAGAGACATTGGGGAGGCAGTTGCGAAGGTTGCCCGAGTGTTGGGGAAAAGCCGGAGCATTTGTTTCCTTTGCCATTGACTCCCTTTATGGCCTCAAGTGAGACACCTTCTTTAGCATATTGTCTCAGTCTTATTATCTTTTTATGTATATGACTGAGATGTTGTGTGTTGTTGTGTTTCTCTAGCAGGTTCCCCGATGGGGGAAGATCATCCCTCTATAGAGGCATCTTTCAAGAGTAGAGACGGAGGTCTTCAGCGTAGGTGAAAGCGACCTCGAGTAGACACTGGAGCAGTGGGGGCTGGTGAGTCCTCTCAAGGACTCAAGACTGATGAGCATATAGAGGAGGAGCCGGCTTTGAGTAAGCGCCATATTCACCTTTTGTCTCCTGCTGGTTTAGCAATCATAGTTGACTAACCTTGCACTGTTTGACTGGTTTCCTTTTGTAGCTCTGCTGGAGGCCGCGGTGTAGGTGGCTTTCTCACCACCCGCGGAGGCCGATCCTTTGCCCGACGATGAGGCCGAGGACGAGATCGACTTTGACATGCTTCTTCACGTGATAGATGAAACGGGCCCCCAAATCGAGATGTTCCCTAACTTTGAGTCATGGAAGGCCCCCGAGGATGTTCAGCCCGATAAGGTCTTTTGGGACCGGTTGTGCTCTGCTGATGGATGTGCTTGCTACTGTAGACTAACATAGCCACTTGATTCATGCAGAGATGGTAGGGACGTCAGTGTTGAGTTTCTCCAAGTGATTTTGATGATAACAAAATCCTGAACTTATTTTCTGCCTCGTGTTTTGCCTAAATACTCAAAAGTGAGCATTGAACGTAATTAAGGCCAATTTGTGTAATGTCAAATACTCAAATGTGTTAAGTCATCCAAGTGCATAAACAGAGTTAAATGAAACCCAAAATGAATGTTAAAGTTGCTCAAACACATGAATGTAATTGAGGCCAAATTGGGTCAGCATTTTGATAATATCAAACCTCGGAATGGCTAATGGTTTAGTACCTTCATAACTACAAAAGTGCATGTATAAGTCATTTCCAACTCAAGCTAAAGCACAAACTAATCATGCCTAGAATAATTGAAACAACATCAAACTAATTGGAACAAAGTGTGGACTTAAAGTTATTTGTATATGGATATGATTTACCGGGCTAACAATCTGTTCTTGTAGGTTTTCTAGAGTCATATCATTTTTAGGGAAATGTCCTAAAACTTCGCCATACATTTTTAATGCAACGAGCCGATCTTTGGCCTCGATTAGATATTTTGTACCTTCTCTGTTCTTTTCTTCGGCAATGGCAAGCAATTTAGCGGCATATTGCTCTTTGTCAAGCAAACTCGACTTGACGCGCGTATTTTCCTGATAAACATCCCGAGCCGCACAGACGATGGGGTCCGAAATCCAGTAATGGGATGCCCACAGACAAGCCCGAGCATCGTTCGGAAACACAACCATTGCGGCTGCAAATGTGTCGTGATGGAGGCTCGGAATCTTAGCTAACTCGATTCCGTACAGTCGTTTCTTAACTTCATCATTTGCGTATTCAGGCTGATTTTGAACCGGAGCGGCAATATGATGCACGACATCACCCCAATGTCGTGTGGCTGGGGCTGGCGTTAGGTCCAGATAATCGGGAATTTTGAGAGGCATTGAGAACAAATAGCATTACCCCCTCCCAACAATCAAGTCGGAGAGGGGGTTGAAGAATTTAAATACTGGCGACCATATCTTGGATTTCGTCCAGCTTTTCATAAGATTTGCGAAGTTTTTTAGTGGTTTCAGAATATCGATCATTTTTCATCGCATTTTCAAATGCGTTCATGGCTCCGTCGATGGCAAACAAAACCTTTTGAATGGCGGCATACTGCGCACGATCATGCGTCATTTCAGTCTCCATTTTGTCAAACAGCCCTTCGGTTTCTCTCAACCGATAATTCACTCTACTCTAACTGTCGTTCGGTGTCAACTCAAAAAATAAGCCTCGCATCCGAAGACACGAGGCTTACCGCCGGGAGGGCGAGGGAAGGCGAATTCGGGGGGACCAAAGCGCCTTCAAAAGCAATCCTACCCTATTCAGGGAAGATTTACAACTCCCGCGTAACGCTTCAATGAGGCCCAGCCGAGATTCCAGAGAGACCGGAGTTGATACCCGGTTAATCGAGCCCAAGTCTGTATGGCCGACCTCATTAAGGGCGTGCCCTCTCTGGAATTCTGGTTGGGAAGGTCAGATTTGAACTGACGACCAGACCGTTATGAGCGGTTGGCTCTAACCGCTGAGCTACTCCCCAAAATTATTGTGCGGTCTCTCCCTGCGGTCACTGAGCGCATTTTTTGATCCGCCCATTACAGGCAAAATCTCGGAAGCTTACGCAGTCTTCAAACCGACCCAAATTAAACTACACCAATTTGCACTGGTGTAGAAAAAACCAATCTGTTTCCCTCCAAAACGACTGATGTTTTAGACAGATTGGCTTTTATTCTCATTCTTCATTAGATGCATAGCAATAATTTCATAAGGCGCTGTTGATTCCCACCAAGTATCGCGACGAGTGACCGGCGCTAGATCATTTATAATCATCATAATTTTGTGATACATTCCTTTACCGTACATTTCATCAAAATCATTCGGTAGCATCATTCCTCTCCAAATCCCTATTAAACTTTCTAGTTCTCTCACCTTCAACTCTATTTCTAGCTTGCTTAAATACCTTCTCTAAAGGCTTAAGCTTTTCTCGCTTCAAATAATAATCATCAATTTCTTTTTGCATTTCTGGCGAATATTGATATTTAGTTTTCATTACTCAACCTAATTAAAAAATTGGTGCCCTCTAGAGGAATCGAACCTCTAAGCTTTAAAGCAAGGCGTTTTAAGCGCCTCGTGTTTACCATTTCACCAAGAGGGCGTTAATGAAGTTAAGCCGCCTTAGTTTCCACAATATAACCTAACGACCAAGCCCAAAACGAAACGCGACCAAGGTGACGCTTATGTTTATAATTACCGTAATTAAGATTTTCCTCACGAATTACATTGTCATCTTTATCAAAGATTGTCAAGATAATTGGAAAATCTTTAATGTAATCTTTCAATGGAGCATATTCAGGGCCAGAGGTATTAATTTCACTCGTCATTTAACTCATTCCTAATAAAGTTAACAAGGGGCTGTCACACCCCTTGTCACATCATACCTTATTCAACCCGCGAGATCAACGCCCCGTTTGCCTTCGCGTGATAATCACCATAGCTCTTACCGGCTTCGACTTCGCGAATGACAAACCGTCGCGTGAACCGCTTCACGGGGCGATCAACCACTTCGCGCACCTTGTTGCCATCGGCATCAAGCACAGCCTTGTTGCCAGCGCCACGCTTGGTGACTTCCTTGCGGACAGTTTCACCAGTCTCTTCGGCGTAACGATTGTTCGCACTCGACACCGTGCTACCAAGCGTCTTAACCGGATTCGGATGCTTCTCGCTCACCGGCACGAGGAAGGACTGACCGACCTCGAGCTTGTCAAACGGATACTGCGTCGGAGCACCACCGCCCTTAGCATTGCCGCGCTTCGAAGCCGGAGGGATAGCGTTAGTGATAATCTCATAATCAGACATCTTAGAACTTTCCTTTGGAGCAATAGACGTGTTGGGAGAAAGTGAATTCAAATATTCTCGTCCAGCATCAGTCAGCCGAGCCGCGACCTTCGATGAATTATCGGGATCGGTCACGCTCGGATTCACTTCAATCAGCTGCGGATCGTTGTGAACCAGCGGCTTACCTTCTGCCGGTGAAATGTAAACGAACCCCTGATCGGAATCCGCCATAGCCTGCAACAACTTGGTATTAATAGCCTTTGCCATATTTCATCCTTTTTAATTTTATTGATGCGCGTAATTTAATCGAATGCCCACAGATGACTCAAGGCGTCAGCCACCTTATTCTCACTTCTAGCTTTATGTTTCAGGACAAAGGTGAAGGACTGGAAGAATTCTACCTATCGACCATGCCTAGGGTTTAAGCCCTTCTGAGAGTTAAGGAATTTCAAGGCCTCGTTGTAGCGACCTGGGATGCAAGTACCAGAAAGGAACCAGCGTGACTCGAACCTCGGCCCGCCACCAACGAGCCCGAAAACTCGAAAGGGTTAAAGGATAGGTGTGGTGCACACAAAAATAGGAAATAAAATAGAACAATAGATATAACAGAAATAAGCAACTAACTACAACAGAGTCCAGTCCAACAAAAGTACAGTCTAAAGCAGTAAAACATACCAAATGACAAGTGAACACTCGGCCCGACAAGCTGGCAACTAAGAACCTCCACGCAACGCCCTCAAACCTCGAGGAAGAATAGTCACACCTGAAAATCAGGGGTGAGCCTCCTATCACTGCCTCAGTAGGGGTCCCGTGGAACCCCAACCAAAAACAATGGCGGTACGGAAAGCAGCAACTACAACAAGAACAACAGTAACAGCAGGAACAATAAACTCGGTGGCCGGTAAAACCTTGGCTCTACAACTACTCCTACTGTACCGGAATGGAACCCAACACCCCAATCCCATGGTCGGAGAACAACCAAACACGAACCACCAGACCACGACCGCCCTAGTCACGCTACCAGGGAAATGACACGACATCTCTATCACAGAGGCTTGTCCTCACAGACAAGGGCCCACACTGTAACCACGCAGTCTGGAAACACCATTACGACCTCGCCGTCGTGAACTCTACGCCATCTAAGGAGAAACCCTCGGTGACGCTCACCGGAACTCTAGACCTCGACTACGAAAATGCTCCCGAAATCACACACGAAGTCCCATCTCGTAGATGGGAAATGAAAACCCGGGACACGACAACTCACGTCATGTGATGGGAGTACCGCCCACCAGAAGCAAGGCCGGATGCATCCACTGACGGCTTAGTCCACAGCCTCAGGTATCCGTCTACGACACCCCAGGCGGAGACCGAGACACCGCACTAGTAACTAGGAACACAAAACAAGGACTAGCTGAGGTCGCGCTCATCAACGCGGGTCCGACACCCTTAGCCTCGTGTGCACACTCAGACCATATGCCCTAGGCCTGTCCTCTACCTGGTTATTCCCCCTAAGCCCAGACTCGGCTGTACATGGGGGCCCTACGATAACCAGCCTAACAACCGTCTCTCTCGGGTACATCACTCCACCACTCCTGGGTGGGTCAGCACGCGCGTGCCGTAAGAAGGCTACGACTAGTGGGGGCTCACAAAACGTAGACACAGAAAATTACGCACACACCCATCTCGAGTAACATGAAGGAATAAGTGGCTCGTGGCCACTAGACTCTGGATGGTCCACCAGACCTATTAAATTCAATGGTCCTTGAGTCACACGACTCGGGTCAAGATCGTCACACGTGACGGTACAGTGCCGTCAATCTGGCCTAATCCCTAGGTCTGAAACCACGGTGACACACAAAAAATCCCCAGCTCCAGGCTGGTCAACTGGACTCACGGTCCAAGGCCATGCATACGGCCCCCCCTCGAAACTCAGAAAACACACGGGGTCACTCGGACCACAAGACTCATGAGCACGCTAACTGAGGAACGTGGTACCTCTGGACACTCCTAAAATATGAACACAAAACCCACGGTGTTCGAGACACTCACAGGGTCATAGGTCGATCATTGGGTCTCAACCGGACCAACCGGAGACCAACACAATGCAAAACGGACATGATGAGCATGAAGAATCGCCTAGCGATCTTAC
Organism: Amorphophallus titanum; assembly: GCA_024336825.1. NCBI lineage: Eukaryota > Viridiplantae > Streptophyta > Magnoliopsida > Alismatales > Araceae > Amorphophallus > Amorphophallus titanum. The sequence goes on along the minus strand of JANBPO010009603.1, from coordinate 27,557,199 downwards.
CTTGGACCGTTAGGGACCTAGCGGTCTACCTCTGGACCGCTAAGGATAGCCTAGCGGTCTACCCCTGGACCGCTAAGCTCCAGGAAATCGCCACCTCTAGCGGTCACTCCTTGGACCGCATGGCATAGCCTAGCGGTCTACCCCTGGACTGCTAAGGACCCTGGTGGTCTATCGCGCGACGGTAAATCTCGAACCGACATACAGGGACCCTGGCGGTCCACTACATGACCGCCTGATGCCCTAGCGGTCACTGGAAGGACCGCTAGGTCTTCCCGAGCCTGAAAATAGTGAATCACCTAGAAAACCCCATTCCACGCCAGGTTCACACCCGTGTGAATGAAAAAACAAGGGGAAAGTAGTCCCCTACCTCTCTAGCACTGAGAGGACCCATTTAAACCCCAAAAACATAATCAAAACACTAGATCGGGCTCACACCCCAAAATCATGGATTTTCCCCAAAACACCCAAATAAGCCTGCTCGGCTCACCATGGCCTACAAAACTCGTGAGAAATGAAGTACAAGGGTCAAGGATCTGTCCCCCTATCTCCACCAAAGATTTCACACACTGAGGACGCTGATCCATCGTAAAACGCCCACGAAACCCTCACCGAACACCCGAACGCGTGCCCGAGCTCGCCACGCCTCCACCGCCTCGATCGTCGCCCCATCCTCACGCTCCTCACCCTCATGTCGCCCCTGCCTCGGCCACCATCTCCCCTGTCGGCCGCCCGAAGGAGAGGGGGAGAGAAAGAGAAGAGAGAGAGTGAGAATGTGAGAAAGAGAGAGGGTGGGATTATTTATAGAAAAACCCAAAATTTCAAGAATTTAGACAAATATGGAAAATTTACTTCTGTAATTCTTGGAAAGAGCACAACGCACTGGTACCATCCCGGGATGGAGACATGCCCATCCCCTCGCCCGGCCAACGCCCTGTTTCCCGATAAGAAGGCCCTGCCTTCGAGCACAAGAAGAGGGCACTAGAAAAAAAAAGAAGAGATACCAAGAGAAAGGAGAAAAGCAAGAAAGAGCGATCAGTAGCGAGAAAAGAATGAGGAAGAAGGCAGAAGAAGGAAAAAAGAGAGGAGAAGTGGGGAAGAGTGAAAGAGATCTCGTAGGTAGGTCTCTACTATAGAGAAGTCTCGGGAGAGCCAATAGTTCCCCTCTTTCATCTTCACTTCTGACCTTTTGATCTATTTTTTTTTTAAGCTCATGTACTCCCTCTCTTATTCGATCAAATGAAATAAGTGTGGTTGTGGTTGTGTGTCTAACTGTTCCCATATTTGAGTTGTTGAGTGTGTCTGCTATTTCTCTTATTTGCTGCTTGCTTTCGATCGATTCCCAATAGATTGTGTTTCTCCGCCAAAGCGACAGGGTGGTAATCTGAATGTGAGGAGGCCCATCGAGGGCTATATCTTCACTAATGATCCTTTGATCATTCGGTGTCCACAACCCCTCCGCTCTAGACCTGGTGTCCTGAATGGCCTCTGGCCTTGCCTAGTGGGCAACAGTAAGGTCCCCTCCCTGGGATTATATGGTGTTCTTGAACGCTCTTCGATGATCGACGTCTGAGTAGATATATATAAGATGCCACTGTTTGATCGGTGAGCCTCATTCTCCCTTTCGTTCTCTTTAGTGATACAGGAGATGGCCATCTGCCCTTTCACCACTATCCTTAGGTTGTAGGGGTAGTGGCATACTCTGAGATAGTAACTGGGTTCCTGCTCCAGCCTGCATCTTCATATCATTCGTTGTCTGTTTTATGCTATTTACAATAGTCATTGTGTAAGAGCCACCCAGTGTTCGTCAAATTGTCCTGGAGAGGTTCCCCCTTTCCAGGTGATCACTACTGTATGTTCACCCCCTCCTTTAGATAGGTAATGGCTTCCCCAAGGTGGTCATACATTAAATTCATGGTGACTTACTCATCCTGGCCCCTCTTTTGCATGAATAGATTTCTAGGGGCCATCAATCGCATCTATGGCTTACGCATATTAGTTCATGGGAGGACCATAGGTCTGCTACTTCCTATAGCATGAACTGGACCCTCCCTTGCTCAGAACAAGAGTCATTATTCACTTGGTTTTCTTTTAATCATCCGCGAGCATGTTTATCCGATCGCCATCGGGGAGGGAGACATTCCCAGTCCGTCTTCGATGATTTGAGACTTTAGACCACCACGGCTCTCTGACGCTTGTCCCTCTCCTTGGCACAGTCCCCTGAGGACCTTCATGCCGGGGTGGATAATGAATATCACCTATGTGAAAACATCGGAAGACCCTGGAGTTGGAGCTTCATTCTGGATCAATGGGGCCCTTAGCGGTCTAGTCCTCAGGGTTTCCAGGTCTGATATGGACTATGAGAGCACCGCACCTGGCATCTCTGTATTTTAGGGGTTTCATTCTGGAAATCTTTCCATGTATGAGCCCTGTTTCATCTCCCATATACTCCAAAATAAGGGGAGGTGCTGTCCAAATCCACCCAGGATTTTCTTCACGGGCTGAATGTTTTAATTAAGTGTGTTCTGTCTGTGTACGAGTCAATGTAAAAGTCACATTTTCAGAATTACATGCCCATGCATGAGTACGAACCTCGCACGAGAGGCTATGAGTGGCAATGAATTCGAATGTAATAAGTGTCAAAAAGAGTTTGATTGCCCCATTCACTCTCAAATGACTAAACTGATCAGTCTAGAGCTCAATTGACGATGTCCCCTGGAACTTACATTGCAGTATCTCCCCTTCAATCGATCCCCACATTGGGCCAGACATACCTTGAATTAGCCTTAGACTTCACCTACATTTGTTCCCCCTGTAAAAATGCCTCTCCCTCTAACTCCCATGAGTCAGCACCATTCGCGTAGACTCGCTCCGCTCCGCTCTACCCATGGCACCGACTCACCTCCACATCGACCCATTTCTCTTACGTTGCCCCACGTCGATCCACCTTCAACCCGCTCTGCTCCACCAAAGGCGTTGACCTACCCAAGATATGCACCGACCTCACCTAACAAGCGTCGACCTTAATCTTTAACCTGCACCGACCTCTGCCCACGTGCATAGACCTTAACCCCCAAACCCGCACCGACCTTGTGCCCTACGTCGACGCATTAGCCATTCCCCCATGTGCATCGACCCTCAAACCCACATGCATATACCTTGACCTCCAACATGTGTCGACTCTCAAACCCATATGCATCAACCTTCAACCCTGATATGCATCGACCTCGCAAACATGCATCGACCTTTGGCCCTAGCATGCATCGACCCCCAGCCCAAACATGCGTCGACCTTGGTCCACGTATGCACTAACCTCTATCCAAGCCTGTATAAACCCTAACCCCAACCTGCATCGCCCTCTGCCCAAACTTGCATAGACCTCATTCATCCCAAAGTCCATCTCACTTCCCCCTAGGGTCTACCTTATCTTCCCTACTCACCCTGGGTCAACCTTTTCCCCCCTTTCATCAAAGGTCAAACAACCCTTCAGAAAAATAAATTAACCCTGATTCAATGTTAATACATTATAAAAAAAGAAGAAAAGAGAAAATTAGTTAATCAAATTGTCTCCTACCATGTTTACATGTCTTGCATATGATTGCATCTATCATCACTTGCACATATATTGGCACCTCTTCCCCCCCCTCACCTTGCCCCTGGCGGTGGTCTGTGTCCTACTGGGCCTTCTCTTCTTTTTCACCCCCTCCAGCTTCTGCTGTCGTTGGCCCTCCTCCTGCTCAGACCGCCGCACCCATTGACCCCTTCTTCCCTCCTCCCCCGCTGCCCCCCTTCTCTTGTGGTCAGCATCCTCCTATCACCCCCCCATCCTTCGCCTCTGTTCTACTCCGCTCCCTCCCGCCCCCTACTCCCTTGTCGCTCACGGTCCGGCCACCACTGACGGTGGTGAGCCAGCTGCTTTCTTTAGCTTGGAGGACATTCTTCTTTCCTACAAGCACCTTGAGTTTGCCATCATCACGCGCACACCTCTTGGACGGCCTCCCTTCCCTGTTATCCGTGCCCATCTCTCCAAGCTCTTCGCTTTCTCGGAGGACTTTCTGCTCTGCCCCTTGGATGGTCGCCACCTTCTGCTCTGGTTTCAGAACCGGGAGGACTTCACCCCTGTGCTCCTCAAGCGGACCATGCCCATCCAGGGGCGCTTGCTCTGCTTCTCCAAGTGGGACATGTCCTTCTCCCCGGTGACTGACTCCCCCTGTGTCCCCGTCTGGCTGAAGATGCCCAGCCTACCCCCCAACTTCTACCTGGAGGCCCTGGTCTCCTCTCTCACCGGCAGCGTGGGCCCAGTGCTGTAGATTCCCCGGGAGATGCTCTGCCTCACCAGTGCTCCTGTCACCCGCGTTTGTGTTATCCTAGACATTTCCAAGCCACTTCCCCACCGTGTCTGGGTTGGCATGGGCTCCGACGGGTTTTGGCAGCCTCTGCGGTTTCCTAACCCCCCTCAGTTCTGCTCATCATGCAAGCGTCTAGGGCACCTGGCCCCTGTGTGCAAGAAGTTTGCTGTTGCTGCATCCTCTACCAATCCTGTCGCCCCCCCGGCTATGCCTGCCCCCACTGACTTCTGCTTGTTCTCCCCCGGTTGATGGCCGGCCTGATGAGTTTATTGCGCTGCCCAATGCGCCTGCTCCACCGATACCTCCTGTGGATGCCGAGCCCCTCTCACCCTCGGGCCTCAGCTACGCAGCCTTCCCTGATGGACCTTCTGTGGAAGAAATGTCAGACCCCGCTCGGCCTGCTGCTCCCTGCATGTGTGTGCCCCGAGTGGTGCCCGTCGTGGCCCTAGCCGAGGCGGGTGCCGCCCTGCGGTTCCCTCAACCTTCTGCTGACTAGTTGGCCTAGTCTCCGAGCCTTGTTCTGCCTCCAGCCGTGGACTGTTCTACATCCTTTGGTGCCGATGGTGCCGCACTTGGAGCTTCTCCCATGGTGGTCCACACTGGTGATGGCTAGCCGTCCGTGGTGGTGCCCACCCCTTCGTCTGCTAGCGGCGCCCCCCCAGTCTCTGCTGTAGACCTCGTTCCCTCCGTGGAGCTTGCGGTGGGTGACTAGGGGCCCCCTCTTGCACGTGATCGACCCTCCTGCGGTTTGCTGGTGCCTCCTCCTGTGGCCTCCAGCATCTCAGCTGGCCCCCCCTCCTCCTGCCTTTCTATGGCTGCCCCTACTCCTGCCCTCCCTTGCCATGGTGGTGGGCTTCATCCTCCCCAGATCGGCCCAGCTGGTCCCCAGGAGGCCTCTGCCTCGAACCCACCTACTGGTGGGCTCTCAGGACTTGCTCGCCCGCCCTGTCCGTTGGTTGCCTCCTTGATGCCTCCGCCTTCTACTGCTTCGGTGTTGGGTGCCTCTGTGCAGGCCCCCCTTCCACTGTTGCCACTGGTGTCACTACGATGGGCGGCCAGCCACGTCGGTCGCGGCCTGTTGGTCCTGTCATTTTGGGCCTGCCTACCCCTGATGCTTTGCCAACGTTGTCAGCCTACGTCGGTTCTGCCCTCAATGCCTCTACTCCTGCTTGGTCTCCCTCTGCTGCTGCGTCTTCTGCACCTCCTAGCCCGTCCGGTCCTCAGTCTGCTCTTGCTGAGGATGATCTCCTCGACGACCTCCCTCCCTCCGAGACTAGCTCCCTAGCCGATTCGTTGGATAATCCTGGGTTGGAGCAGTTGGATCCTCCCTTCACGCCAGTCCCTCGCCACTGTAGAAGGTCCCAATGTCAAATCAAACGTCTCAAGATCCAGCTTAAAGAGTACCTCAGTTATCTCTGAGGCTTGTCTCCTGTCGGCTGCCGTGCCTTTGCTGTTGTGGCTCCACCCCTTGTCCGTGGGTCTTTGGTTTGGCCATGGTTGTATTGTTGTATGTTTTCTCCTCTTGGCATTCTTGGGCTTCGCCCTTTTGTTGTTTTCGCTCTCCTATCTTCTTTGTCATGAGGCTCCCCCCGGCTCTGCTTATCACTTGTATCCCTCTTATCTTCTCCCTCCTTATATATACAAAATTATCTTGTACTTTATATAGGTATTTTTGTGATATTTAGACATATAATTTATTTTTTGTCTCATTCTCTCTCTATCTCGCCTCAAACACCTAGGCCATCACCTAGGCGTTTGAGGCATGAGGCGCCCCCCTGGTCGCTTCGAGCGCCTCACGCCTCAGACTACATAGCCTGTGACGTCTATCCGATGAACAGAAAAATCAGTGGCACCGTTGGATTGTCAACTGGAGTCCTCCGGGAGAGCTCTGGAAACAACAAACCTTCCCATGCACTCAAGTAATGAGTGGGTAGTATAATATTCTTCTCCCGCAGCGATGAGTGAGAAGACAAAGCCCCAAGTGAATGGTAGATGTTCGCTAGGGCTACAAGAGCAATGGAAAGTCTCTGACCACATGCCAATAAGCAGGTTGGATAGATCACCTCAGGCCGTAAGACCCCGTCCTCTCCATGGAGAACTACAAAGCTGGCTAGCCAATAGGCCAAGTACGCCACCAAGTATGTGATAGGAGGCAGCCCCCTCGAATTCCATCCCTATGTCGGTGCAGGCAAGTGGCACGGATGTGGAGAGATGTCTACTCTAACTTCTCTGCAGTCTTCCCAGGTAGTGCCTGACTGAGCAGACTCCTCATAGAAGTAGAAAAGACCACTGTAGAAATAGCTCACCCATGCGTTCAAAGTCACCCTCGGGGTGCGAGGGGTCCGGTCTGTGCCAACTCGAGCCAGATCCCTCCAGGTCTTCATCAAGAATCTGAAACAATACGGCATAGTATATCGCCCGGCACCGTCAGTGGAGCTGAGGTGCAAATCATCAAGTGACAGCTCCTCGTAAGGCCTCCCGCAGATAGGAAGACCAGAAATCCTCTGGAAAGCCCAGAGATCTAGAAAAGTCTCTCCTCCAGCAGTGACAAAGATGTTCCACCGGCGATTGAATCTCTCTGCCAAAGCCTAGAGCAGGCCTGTATGACAAGGGTAGGAGTACAAAGCAGCCGTCACAAGATGAAGGATCCCCACCCTGTCCAGTACCAATCGATAGACAGTCAGGATGCCCCAGAGCCACTCTGTCGCAGCCCGGTGATAGCTATGAGACGGGACAACTGACCATTTCCCGTACCAACTGGGGGTCTTCAGCGCCAGAACCCTCCCAACCATACAATCATGAGCATACTCCTCCTGTGCAAAACTCGCCCCTGTAGGCGTCAGGAAGAGACCTTCCACGACCTGATCCATGGTCTTGTGTTGTCTATGCATGTGCCAAATCGCTGGAGCCAGTGGTGCAGCTCGAACTGTGAGGCTCTCATGCCGCTGAAAAGAGCCCAGACTTTGCCGATCTGGGTACTGCCTCTGCCGGGTGAAGCCCTCCGGAAGGCTCGGATAGGTCAGGGAACATAACCCCTGCATGTTGTCCCTCCCTGCTAGTATGGCCTGCTCAAGGTGGCGCCTCTCCTCAAGCAGTGAGGGGTCATCATCCTCCAGGCCGATCGACGCAAAGCTCTGGAGGAATCCATAAAGGTGACGATCCAGGGGGTAGTGACACGGATATCCTCCCGAGCAGTCATATGTATAAATGTCGTCTGGCCTCGTAATGCGAGACACATCCACAAGACCTTCATTGTCGCCAGCACTCTCAATCGGGCCCTCAGCGACCCACAAATAGCCGAAGTCCATACGGCTGAAGTTGTCCCCATCAATGACACGGGGAGGGAAAGGTGGCATGCGCTGGTCAGTGCGCTCAATCCGACACTCGTCAGTTCCCCTAGCCCTCGGCCTCCTCGACCGACTCCTATCTCCGCTGCTGCGAGCCATGCCTACAAGCGTAGAGAAACAAAAATAGGAGAGCAACGTCAGGCCAAACACTCCAGGACAGCAATATAAACATTGAATGCAGTCCTACAAAGCTCAGAAGTCTATACGAGAGACATGTAATCATGAGTCACTTTAAAGGGCACGGGTCGTTCGCCCCCGCCTCCGGCCGTGACGGATGTCTCATGGGGGGCATTTGTTGCACCCATAATTATCTCGAAATATTTTGAGAATTTTGTTTCATAACAACCGACGAAAAAATATGACGAAGTGCCGATGTCGTCGGACCACGGAGTACCTCCGCGATTTAAGGTCTATCGGCCTGACTATATAATCACAAGCGGCATCGCAGCAAGGAAAATTAAAAGGGGGATACGCACGCACACCTGTCAAAGTAGCCGAACAATTGTGTATCAGACGGCACAGACGGATGCAAAGATTCCTCTCCAGGCGAGCGACATGTAAACGAACAACAAACGGACGATCTTTCGCTCCCGCACGATTCTCCACTAACGTGTTAATGCCACGCGGCGAAGAGTGGGCCTCGAAGATCAATAAATGCAGGGCGGCGACTCCTCTCCTACCCACGGCAACATAAAAAGAGAAAAAAGGCGCGGAGAGGGGCCAAAAGGGCGTCCCGGGGGTCAAATGACCCCGTTGGGCCCCCAGGGGGGTCGACCTGCCCTGCGGGGGTCGCGGCCACCCCGTTAGGCCCCCAACGGGGCCAGCCGAGCCCGTGGGAGTCGTGGCACCCCATTGGGTCTCCAACCGGGTCAGCCAACCCCGCGCGGAGCCGGTTGACCCCGCTGGGTCCCACCGGCCAGGCGCCCCCCCCCCCCGGCAGGGGGGGGGGGGGGGGGGGGGGGGGGGGGGGGGGGGGGCCGGCGGGGGTGGTTGGGGGGGGGGGGGGGCGGTTTGTTGGGGTGGGTGGGGGGGGGATATCCTCGTCGACTTGATGAGGACCCAAGGGAGGAGAGGTTGTGGCTCCCCCGGGTGAGTCCACCCTGTGCAGAAGCCTCTCGACAAATGGCCAGAGGCCACTTCACCCTCCAAGGCGGGTGACTCATTCGTAATGGGCTAGGCGAGCCCCCGCAAGTACCACCTCCAGAGCAAGAAGCTTCCTCCAATCCGAGAGGAAATAAATCTGGGTTGCCTCAGCAGCCCTCAGAAGTAGACACCCCCGTCGAGGAGCGACGGGGCAACTATCGGGGACATACTAGCAATCCCCCGGCTCCACGATAGCTAGAGTTGTCCCTTCACTTGCTGGACTTCGAGCGGCATTTTGTCGAACAAGAGCACGCCCTCCGCGCCTTACAAAAGGACTCTGCCCCAGAGGATGAGGAGCAATCCCTATTCTCCGACCAAATCTTGAAGGTCGAAGTCTCCCCAAGAGTCTCCCTGTTGACCTTCCTATGACGGCCAGGGTGACCCAGCCGACCATTATGATGGCTTGGACACTCTGATGACCATGCATGGAGCATCTGACACTGTCAAGTGTTGAGAGTTTATGACCACTTTGGTCCAAGATGCTCAAGCCTAGTTCCGAGCGCTCGCCCCTGGCAGCATCCACAACTTCAGATAGTTCAGGTGACTGTTCAAGGAAAGCTTCACCGGCAGTGGCCCTCCAAGGTCGATTGTGGGGCTATTGGCGCTAAAGTAGGCACAGGGGGAAAAGCTGTAGACTTACATTAACCGATTTAAGTCGGAAGCCCTGCGCATCCCCTGCCTAGATGTCACCTCAGCCATCACCGCGTTAACCGAAGGCACCCAAGATGAAAACCTCTGGCAAGAATTGGTACTCCATCCTCCCTCCTCTATTGCCAATTTAGTCACCCTGGCTCTGCGCCACGTAGAGTGCAAAGAGGTCCTCAATGCTTGCCTAGATCCAGCAAGCTCGGGACGAGAGGGAGATAAGAAATGACCGTTTGAGCAAGCCTCGGGCCAGAAGAAGAGAAGAAATCAAGATGGGAACAGTAGGGAACCTCCCCAGAAGTTTGAGTAGTACACTCCTTTGTCCACTCCTATCTACGAGATCTATCAAGAAATCAAGGACTCAGGTCTTCTTCGTCGGCCCGAGCCTATGAAGGCTGACCCCCGACGCCACAGTCATCGAAAGCATTGCCAGTTCCACAACGACCATAGCCACCACACTGGGGATTATTAGCACCTCAAGGATGAGATCGAGAGTCTCATCCGTCAAGGGCACCTTTCCCAGTACGTGGCCGAGTGGCAGGAAGATCGTGGGGTCCCCCCAGAAGAAATTGACAACTGCCCTTGCGGGGTCCACATCAACGTCATTTCAGGGGGATCCGTCTCTGAAGGGGACAACAGCCGAGGAAGGAAGCATCACGCTGAGTGAGTATATCGGGCTTCCGAGCCCCCCAAAGCCTCACCGGCAAATGACTAGCAAGCCTTGGTATTCTCTAACCAAGACCTGGAAGGGGTAGTTACCTTGCATGATGATGCCCTTGTAATCTCGGCTACTATAAACCATTATAACGTAGATAGGATACTAATGGACAATGGCAGTGCCCCAGATGTTTTGGCGTACGAATGCTTCTAGAAAATGGGTGAAAATCCATCTAAACTATGCCTGATTCGAACCCCTCTCTACGGGTTCAATGGTCAGGCAACTTATTTTGAGGGAGCCCTGAGCCTGCCAGTTACTCTCGGTACCCCTCCTAGAACTGTCACATTTATGGCGAACTTCATGGTGATCAAGGGGATGTCAGCCTATAATGCCATCTTTGGCTGAGGTATTATTGGCCAAATAAAGGCAGTACCCTCAACCTATCACCAAAAATTGAACCCACCAAATACAGTATCGGGGAAGTCCGAGGCAACCGGGCAATAGCTAGAAGGTGCTATGTAATCTCAGTCGAAGCCGTAAGGCCAGAGGGAAAGAAGAAAGAGGTCGAGGAAGTTGAGGATAAACTGATGGCAGGCAAACCCGATGGGGAGCTACTGTCAATCTTCCTCAGAGATGACCCGACTCTCGAAGTAAAAATTAGGGCAAACTTACCACCCAATGTACAAGAGCAATATCAAAAATTCCTTTTCGAGTACACTCATATCTTCGCATAGTCTGATGAGGATCTTCCCGGCATTCGTGAGGAACTGACTCTCAAAGTTTGAGGTAATCGGGCAATAGCTAGAAGGTGCTATGTAATCTCGGTCAAAGCCATAAGGCTAGAGGGAAAGAAGAAAGAGGTCGAGGAAGTCGAGGATAAACTGATGGTAGGCAAACCCGGTGGGGAGATGCTGTCAATCTTCCTCAAAGATGACTCGACTCTCAAAGTAAAAATTGGGGGAGACTTACCGCCCAATGTATGAGAGTAATATAAAAATTTCCTTTCCGAGTACACTCATATCTTCGCATGGTCTGATGAGGATCTTCCCGGCATTCCCGAGCAGGTGGTGATGCACAAACTCAACCTCGACCCATCGGTGAAACCCATCCAGTAACAGAGAAGGAGGCATGCCCCAGAAAGATAGGCAATCATTAAAGAGTAGATCAATAAGGGAAAGAAAACTGGGCTATTTCGATCGGTCCTTTACCCGACGCGTCTCGCAAATGTCGTCCTGGTCCCAAAGGCTTCGGGCAAGTGGAGGATGTGTGTGGACTTCACCGACCTCAACAAAGCCACTCCGAAGGACTGTTACCCATTACTAAGCATCGACCAACTGGTTGATTCAACCTCGAGTAATGAACTTCTCAGCTTCCTGGACGCTTACTCCGACTACCATCAGATCCAGACGGACCCTGAAGATATCGAGAAGACCGCTTTCGTCACCGACTTTGGCATATACTGTTACACCCGAATGCCTTTCGGGTTGAAGAATGCCGGAGCCACATACCAGAGGCTGATCAACCATATCCTTGAGAACCAGATCGGGTGGAACATCGAGGCCTACATTGACGATATGCTCATCAAGACACCCAAGGCCGAGGACCATTTCGCTAACCTGGCCGAAACCTTCAACACTCTCCAGAGGTACAATATGAAGCTCAACCCAGCTAAGTGTGCCTTTGGGGTTAGATCCGAAAAGCTCTTGGGATTCCTTGTGACTCAGCAAGGGATCGAGGCCAACCTCGACAAGGTCCAGGCTATCCTCGACATGCGGCCACCCGCGTGTATCAAAGATGTTCAGCGCCTAACTGGAAGAATTGCTGCACTCAATCGCTTCCTATCCCGAGTGGTGGAACGATGCCTGCCCTTCTCCAAATTGCTAAGAAGGCCCAAGCTGGTGTCTGCCACCTTCGCCTGGGATAGTGAGTGCGAGAAGGCATTCACCGAGCTAAAGGAATTCCTAGCTTCACCTCCAATGCTATCAAAGCCAGCTCCCAGAGAGACACTGTACCTCTATCTACAACTCCTTCCAGAGTAAGCTCGATCTTAGTTCGAGACGATGGAGGTGTATAGAAGCTCGTGTATTACGTCAACAAGGCACTCCTCCAAGTCGAAAGAAGGTACCCCACAACTGAGAAACTCATGCTAGCATTGGTGACTTAGGCTAAGCACCTCCGGCCCTACTTCCAAGGACACTCCATCGTGGTGCTAACCAGTGAGCCCCTGAAGAAGATTTTGGCTTACCCCAAAGCTTCAAGTCACCTCGTCAAGTGGGCCATACTACTCGGGGCCTACGACATCTCTTACCGCCCCCGCTCAGCCATTAAGGGACAAGTCCTCGCAGACTTCATTGCGGAGAGCACTGTCCCGACTGAGGAAACATCCCTGCCAACATCTGGCCCCACCTGGGACCTATTTGTTGACGGATCCTCCAACTCGATTGGCTATGGTGCTGGTATCCTCCTTAAATCCCCAGAAGGAGCAGAACTACGTTACACCCTAAAATTCAGCTTCTCGGCGCCCAATAACATCTCTGAGTATAAGGCTCTCATCTCCGGGGCCAAGATGGTGTGACTCCTGGGGGCTGAGCGAGTCAGAATCCACACTGACTCCCAGTTGGTCGCCAGTCAGATCAACGGGGACTACGAAGCTCGGGAGATGCAAATGATCAAGTACCAACAGCTGGTGAAGGAAATAGTCCAACTGTTTGAGAGCTTTCAGGTAATCCAGATAGCTCGGGAAGAAAATTCTCGGGCGGATGCCCTCTCTCGCTTGGCCTCCTCCATTAGCCTAGAGGGAACCCGGTCGGCCCTCCTTAAGGAATCAGAATGACCGAGTGTAGAAACTGAGCTCGTAGCCATTGTACAACTATCTCCTGGTGACTGACGGACCCTATACATATCTTGGCTCTGGGCCTCCCGACCCTAGGGAAGCTCGGAGACTAAAGTATCAAGCTCGGCGTTTCGTCCTCCTAGATGAAACCCTATACCGAAGGTCCCTTGCCGGTCCCCTCCTCAAGTGCCTCGATGCTCCAGAAGCTCACCGAGCAATTGAAGAAATCCACGAAGGCATCTACGACGCGCACCGGGGGGGGGAGGTCGATTGCAAGGATCCTACTGCAACAAGGCTACTGGTGGCCCACTCTCCAGCGTGACTGTTCGACTTACGTTCGGAGATGTGATCGATGTCAACAATTCGACCACTTAGTCCACCAGCTGGCCTTGGAACTCATGACCCTAACTAAGCCTTACCCTTTCACTCGGTGGGGAATCGACATCCTGGGCCCATTTCCCATGGCTCATGCTCAAAAGAAGTTCGTCATCGTCGCCATCGACTATTTTTCCAAGTGGATCGAGGCTGAGGCCACCGCCAAAATCACCGAAGGAGTCATTTGGAGTTTCATTTGGAGGTCGATCATCTGTCATTTTGGCATCCCTGAGTGATCGTGAGCGATAACGATCGGCAATTTGACTCCACTTATTTTAAGAATAAGTGCGTCGACCTACACATTCGCAATCACTTCACTTCGGTCATCCACCCCCAGGCTAATGGGCTGGTCAAAAATGCCAACAAACCTATCCTTAAACGCATCAAGACCAGATATGGGAAGGCCAAGGGTAATTAGCTCGAGAAATTACCTAGCGTACTGTGGTCGTACCGAACTACTCCAAGAGCTGCTACCAGTGAAACTCTTGTCCAACTAGTGTATGGCACAGAGGCCGTAATTCCCTTGGAGATCGGCAGTCCTTTCCTCTGAGTTATCAACTTCTCTCCCGAGCCCAATGAGCAGAAGTTGCCAAAAAATTTGGACCTGGCAGACGAAGTACGTGAGATCGCAAGGATCTGAGCTACGGAATATCAACGATGCATGACTCGGTACTACAACACCAGAGTCCAAGATAGACAATTCCAACCGGGAGATTTCGTTCTAAGAAAGGCCGAAGCCTCTCGACCACTGGAGGCGGTGGAGAAACTGGCCCCTAACTGGGAAGGCCCCTATCAAGTGGTCAAGACGGTCGAAAAAGGAGCGTACCGATTATCTACCATGGAAGGAACACCCATCCCTCGGGCTTGGAACATTGTAATGATAAGTGTCCATTTTCTATGGTATTTCATCTTATGTACCCCATTTTATGTGCATATAATTTGGTAATTATGCATGTTCTATCATTAATCTCAACTTCGCAAGTAGATTGGACCTTTCACGCAAACTAATTAATTTGACAATTTCATTTAATAAAGTAGAGTTGAGGGTCATGAACATTAATTCTCCATTGCATAATTATGAGCAGTTGAGATTCATGTGCACATTATGATAATTTTTCTAGACTAAGGAGAGAGGCCCAAACAGGCAGGGCAAAGTAGCAGAGTCCCGAAGGAAACAAGCGATAAACAGATACATGGAGAGCAAGTATTTTTGTTGGGTCGCGGACTGTAAAAATAGGACTACATGTCCGTGGACAACAAACCGCAATGACCGCCCAGCCACCACCTCGCCTTCCACGAGGTGAACCAACATACTGCCATCCCAGGGTGCACCTCTCCAGGAGCCACCATCACAGTAGTACCACTTCGGCCCCACTCAGACCCACTGACTAGCACGTGGGCCCCACAACTAGTAGCTTGCACCAACCGAACCGTGCCGACGGGGTGATCAACGTGCTGCCCGTCAACCCAAGATCGGTGCACCCGGGCCTAGTTGTGTAGCCCTTTATCTCCCTGCGTGGAGTGGGCAGCAAAATTAACTTCTGTAATTATTGTAATATTTTGTTACTGGGAGTTACCGCACATGGCTGGGATCGTCTTCCCCATGCTCGGAGCGTGGAGGTATCGTGTCCACTCCTCTCTCGACATTTGCTTTATTTCGTATATTTCTGTATGCCACTGCTAGAGAACATGTGATAGGATTATTAGCTCGATATCATATATTATCTCCGCTGTGAGAGAGAGAGTGAGACCCGTCCCGTGACTCAACTCGAGTACACGCGGAAAAGCCGATACCCTAGATTCACTGCCGATTTCTCAACCGTGCACGGTCCAGCGTTTCCCTCGCATAGGGACGATCGCGAGCTAGAGTCCCAGGTCGCGTGTCCGTCCCGCAGCAGTGCACTGAGTTGGCACTGTGAAGGCAGTTGCTACTCTCGTCGGAGTGTTGACGTGGGCCTGAGGCATGAGATATAGAGTAATCTTTCCCGATTGATGGTGGCCCCAATTGTGTTGAGTTGAGCAAAGGTTGTCGGCAGGTGTGTCACTGTGGTGCTGCGTTAGAGGAATTTGCAGTGATCTCTACAAATTATTTGTAGTTAAGTGGCTATGGGTGTGCATCAGAGGAATTAATGTTGTTTTGCCACCCCGGCTAGAGGTATAGCTAGCCCTAAGGCATTAAGATCGTGGTTAGAGGTGGCCGAGTGGAGGATTTTCTTGATAAGTTGCTAATTATCGAGCCTGGTGCTCTCATCATGCTCTATAGTATCAGGAATGATGTGTCGGTCCCGATCATTTTTACGAATTTTGAGGTAGGATTGGGTAGAGTTGTCCTAGTGAGCTCTATGTCCTGTGCTTCTACGTGTGATTGAGCTATGTTAGCTCTGGACTTGGGTTGAGATTGTGTGGTGGTGGCTTGGTTCATGGCCCAGATTATGGAATTTGGGGCGATTGTGCACTGCCTTGGGATGCACTATTCGAGGCGACAGGTGAGTTGTGAAGCTTTTACAGTGAGTTTGGGACTCGAGGATGAGTGCCGGCTGGTGCCGAGCATGGTTCATGTTGTGGCTCTTGGTGCGTGGTAACAACTAATGAGATGGACATTTTGGAGGATCCAAGAATCGAGAATGGATAGGTGTTGGCATGGACAGATTCAAGGAATGATGTCTGATGGCTAGAAGTATCCCAGCCTTCGAGCCTGGCATCCCTTGTGGTTTTCTTCGCTCCTCGGTAAGTGTTTGGTGTGCGGATGGTTCCGAGGTCAAAAGTAGGAGTAGGCGAGGAGCATGTGGCAGTGGCTAGCTCAACTGTTGTGGCAGAATGTGGTTGGCGATTAGCTGAGCCAGTGCTAGAGGCGTGGTGAATTACAGTTCGAGGAATTGCAACAATGGTGCATCGGGAGGTGCTATGGATATGGTCTGACGAGGCACTTGGAAAGTGTTGTCGAAGGAGTTGACCTCATGGAAGAGGTGATTTTCCTGATGTTGGAAGGTGTGGTTCCCAACGTGTGCAAGGTTCAAGGTCAGGTCCAGCGTGGAGATCTCCCGATTTGTTAGAGGTATGCTTGGTTTTCCTTGGTCGGAGAGGATCACATTTTACCAAGATCGTCATCTTGCATTATGTGTTCGGATTGGTTGGCTTCCTCGTGTCCCATGAGGTCCGTGCGAGACATGTTCTATATTTTTTGTAGTATGGTTATCTATGAGAAGCGTTGCCCATCCCCTTGGGGCATGAGGGTGTGTTGGCACTGTTTCGAAAGGATGAGTGCCAGTTGGGCGGTGCTTCCGAAGACTCATGGCTGGCATTGTGATTGCCGATGCGGCGTGAATCAGAGCCTACAGAGTTGCAGGAGGATGGGCAGATCTCGAGAGAGGATCTACACTCTGGGTTCAAGGTAATTGGAGCTTTCCTTACCATGTTTTCGGAGCTATCCATCTGAGTTGAGGATTGTGGGATGGCGAATCCCGAGTCGTTGTGGTGGCTGTGCCTGTGGATCAGAGTGCACAGCGGAAGCCTGGTGGGCCGATAACCCACAAGTCCAAGATCATAGCATTGGTTGCTACGAGTGAATTTTTTAAGGATGAGTGGAGCATTGGAGGATTAGTCCTGATAAACAAAGAGAATGTGATCTAGAAAGGGGGGGATTGAATAGATCACTCAAACCTTCACTGTTAATAAAATTCAATCGATAGAGACTGAATCTCAACAATAGTAAGCACCCAACTGGCCCTATCTGAGTCATTCCAACATAAATCGATCGAGCAATGAAGCTTAAACTGATCTATGATCAAACAGTTGATGTACCACACACTATTTGTTAATCAATGGAGTAAACCACACGGAATGACACAGGATAGAAATAAGAAATAAAGTAGGATAATTCAACAATTAATAAAAATAAATAATCTATCTACAACAGAGTCAAATCTAACAAAAGTATAGTCTAAGGTAGGAAAGCGCACCCAACACCGAGTGAACACTCGGCCCGACGAGCTGGCAATTAAGATCCTCCACACTGCACCCTCGAACCTCGAGGAAGAATTGCCGCACCTGAAAAGCAAGTGTGAGTCTCCTATCGCTGGCTCAGTAGGGCTCCCACGGAACCCCAATCGTAAACAACGGTGATAGCGGAAAGCAGTAACAACAGTAGGAGCAGCAAACACGGTGGCCAGAAAAATCTCGACTTTATAGCTACTCCTACCAGAGTGGAAACCACGTCCTGATCTCATAGTCGGGAGACCATCAGACCACAACCTACCCTGGTCACATTGCCAGGGGAAACATCATGACAACCCAGTCGTGGAGGCTTGTCCTCGCTAACTAAGGCCCAACCTAAGACCACGTAGTCTGGGAACACCATCACGACCTTGTCATTGTGAACCGTACACCATCAAGGGAAAGTCCTCGGTGACGCTCACCGAAAACCCTAGACCTCAGCATCGAGAAAACACCTAGAACTATACGTAAAACCACGCCTCACAGACGGGAAGTGAAATCTCGAGTCACGACAAACTCACGTCAAGTGACGGGAGAACCTGTCCACTAGAAGCAAGGTCAGATCCGTCCCCTGACATCTTAGTCCACGCCTCAGGTGTCTCCCTACACGTCCCAGGTGAAAACTGAGACATCGTACAGTAACAAGAACTCGAAACAAGGACTAGCTGGGGTAGTGCTTGTCAGCTCGGGTTCGACGCCCCCAATCACGTGTACACACACAGACCATGCGCCCTAGGTCAGATCCTCTAGCTGGTTCTTCCCCATAGCTCAAACTCAGGCTGCACATTGGGGTCGTACGGTAACCAGCCTAAAAATCATCTCTCTCGGGTAAGCCGCTCCACCACTCCCAGGTGGGTCAACACGCGCGTGCCGTTAGAGGGCTACGACTAGTGGGGAGGCACTAATGAGAGCACCGAAAATTACGCACGCACCCTTCGTGAGTAACATGGAGTACCAAGTGGCTCAGGGCCATGAGACTCGGGACAGTCATCTAGACCTAATAGACCCCACGGTCCTTGAGTCACATGACTCGGGTTAAGACCGTCGTACAGGGACAGCTCCACGTCGTCAATCTGCCCTACCCCTAGGGTCAGAAACCTCAGTACGATAACTCACGAGGCGGCTCATGACCATCGAGACCATTACCTCATAAAGGGAACTCAAGAAACCTCCAGGCCTAGGCTGGGTGACTGGACTCCCAGTCCAAGGCCAAACACCTGGCCCACGCGGAAAACCACTTTTTGGGAAAACCAACAACGTGCGGGAATAGCACGCCGCACTTACGCCGACCCGCGACGACTCGATCAGGCATAACACGAAAGCCCAGTCGGCCAACCCAGATGGGTTGGTCGACCGAAATGCAGAGTCTTGGCCCGTTTTGGGCCCCAGTCGGTCTGGTTGAGACCCAATGACGGACCTATGGCCCCATGAGTGTCCCGGACACCCCGTGGGGACTGGGACCATATTTTTGGGGATCTAAAGGTATCATTTTACCTCGATTAATGTGTCTGTAGGTTTTAAGGGTCTGGGTGACCCTTTCGTGTTTTAGACTTTTGTGTTACGCCTGATCGAGTCGCCGCGGGTCAGCGTGAGTGCGGAGGGCTATTCCCGCACATTGTTGGTTTTCCCGGAAAGCTGTTTTTCGCGTGGGCCAGGTGTTTGGCCTTGGATTGGGAGTCCAGTCACCCAGCCTAGGGATGGAGGTTTCTTGAGTTCCCTTTATGAGGGATTGGTCTCAATGGTCGTGAGCCACCTCGTGAGTTATCGTACCGAGGTTTCTGACCCTCGGGTTAGGGCAGATTGACGGCATGGAGCTGTCCCTGTACGACGGTCTTGACCCGAGTCATGTGACTCAAGGACCGTGGGGTCTATTAGGTCTAGATGACTATCCCGAGTCTAATGGCCCTAAGCCACCTGGTACTACGTGTTACTCACGATGGGTGCGTGCATAGTTTTTGGTGCTCTCGTTAGTGACTCCCCATTAGTCGTAGCCTTCTTACGACATGCGTGTGCTGACCCACCTGGGAGTGGTGGAGCGGCTTACCTGAGAGAAATGATTTTTAGACTGGTTACCGTAGGGCCCCTCCGCACAGCCTGAGTACAGGCTATGGGGAAGAACCAACTAGAGGATCTGACCTAGGACCAATGGTTTGTGTGTGCACACATGGTTGGGGGCGTCGGACCCGTGCTGACGAGCGCGACCCCAGCTAGTCCTTGTTCAAAGTTCTAGTTACTGTACTGTGTTTCAGTTTCTGTCTGGGGTGTGTAAGGAGACACCTGAGGCACAGACTAAGATGTCAGGGGACGCATCCGACCTTGTTTCTAGTGGGCAGATTCTCCTGTCACTTGACGTGAGTTTGTCATGACTCGAGGTTCTGCTTCCCGTCTGCGAAGCGTGATTTTACGTATAGTTTCGAGTGTTTTCTCGATGCTGAGGTCTAGGATTTTCGGTGAGTGTTATCGAGAGCTTTCCCTTGACGGTGTACGGTTCACAATGACAAGGTCGTGATGGTGTTCCCAGACTGCGTGGTCTTAGGTTGGGCCTTAGTTAGCGAGGACAAGCCTCCACGACTGGGTTGTCGGCCCGATCTGGTCCTGGGAGGAGCACCCGAAAGTACTTGTGCCCATGGGAGCCATTATTGATCACGGTGTGACATTACACCGAAGTGCTTGACTTGCTTGATTGACATTCCACGACTCGTACTTGACTTGACATGACATGACTTGCATGGCCCGGAACGGCTATTTACTTGCTTGATAACGTGATAGCCAATTCACATGACATGACTTGATATGTTTAAACATGCTTGACCATCTTGATATAGTTACATGAAATCTTGGAAATCTTGCTTCTTCACTCTATACTCTCTCTCTAGTGTCATTTTTCATGTGAACATGCATAGCTATACTTCCATTCATGCAACATATAATTTACTTAAAGTAAGCTAGCACTTGAGATATAATTCCTACTGAGCGTCCGCTCACCTAATGTTTTCCCCTATTTTTTAGGTAATTTTGATGATGAAGATCATTCAGATGGGAATGGACATGAGTGAAGAGCTTAGAGCCATGTCAACTATCAATGCAGTTATCTAGTCTTGTCTTTTCTACTTTCTTGAGTCACTCATTGTAATTTCTTTTTATTTGAGTCTTAGTTCTCTTCGTGAGATTATGTAATGCAACTATTTAATGGAAGTTATGAATAAGGGATTTGGTTATCTTCATTTGTGCGCGCTCTGTCTATGTGTATCAAATACACTTACGCTCTGATTGACATGATTGAATATAGCTCGTCACGTCTCTGAGTTCCTTCCGTGCTCGGGATGTTATAATTTCAGTGGTATCAGAGCCTAGGATATTCAATTCCTTGGAACCGAAGTCCAAGGATAGGTTTAAGCCTTACCCTATGAGATTTGGGTAGAGCTAAGGGTTAAGTTAACTTAGGAACTTAAAACCATTGGAATAAACACATACTAATAGGGTTATTAAATTCTTGTAGGATCATGGCCGCCGAACATGCTCAGTGGTGCGACATGCAAATGACCGTTCAACGTCTCACTCAGGCGTTACAACAAGTAGCGCAAGGAGGAGCAAATCGTGGAGCGGAAGATCTCCACCGGAGTTTTCGCAATATGAACCCTCCCAAGTGCATAGGCTCGACTGACCCTGATGATGCCGAGCACTGGGTTAGGGAGATTGAATAGATTTTTTGAGTTATGCAGTGCACGGACCAAGAGAATGTTCTGTTGGTAACTTTCCAGCTAGAAAGGGATGCTCATTGCTGGTGGGAGTCTGTAGAAGTCACCATAGCCCAAGATCATGTCACATGGGCTAAATTTGTGGAGTGTTTCAATAACAAGTATTTTTCTGACCAAGTACAAGAGAAGAAGGCCACCGAATTCGCCACACTCAAACAACGGACATTATCGGTGGCTGAGTACGAGGCTCAATTCTCTTGATTGTCAAGGTATGCTAAGCACTTCGTAAGTACCAAGAAGATGAAGGGTAGAAGATTCCTAAATGGGCTTCGACCCCAATACATCACATAATTGGCACCGATGGACATTCAAGTCTACTCAGAGATTGTACAAAGAGTCCAATTGTTAGAAGACGTCATGAAACTATCCGACAGAATCCACGAGAAAGATAAGAAGGAGCAAGTCACTAGCTCTAGTACCTTTAAGCCAACCTTCAACAAGAAAAGGCTTAGCAATAGAGGAGAGTCCTCTCAAGAAAAGAAGTTTAAGAAGAACACTAAACCCCTCTCTATTACTGCTACACCTTCCAAGGAGGTGTGCAAACACTGTGACGAATTTGGGAGCCGTGATCACTGGATTCCCGACTGTCCGTTAATTAATGATCAAGCCAGAGACAAAAAGCACCTGTTGAAGAAGCAAGCACGCCTCCAAGCTCTCCAAGAGGCGGAACAAGATGAAGGCGTACTGGTGGAAGGTACACTTAAGATTTGTTCCAAGTCTGCTCATGTCTTATTTGATACCGGTGCATCACATTCTTTTGTTTTAAAGAAGTTTGCTGATCCATTACTTATGGAACCAGAGTGGATAGATCTAGTAATTGCAACCCCTCTCGGGAGCGAATCTGAGATCTCGCACCATTATTCTAATTGTGAAGTTATGGTAAAAGGGAACAATTTGCCTGCAGATTTAATCTATCTAGACTTCAAAGGATATGATGTCATATTAGGAGCCGATTGGCTATCTGCACACCAGGCAATTATTGATTGCCATGAAGGCAAGGTAACCTTTAAGGAGTTTTCGAAACTTGTCTATACTAGCCCTAAGAGTCAAAACAAGTCACCTCTTATTTTGACCCTCCGTGCTAGCAAGCTTATAAGGAAAGGGTGTGTATCTTTCCTTGCTCTTGTCACCATAAAAGAAACTAAGGAGATCAAGATAGAACACATCCTAGTAGTTTAGGAGTTTCCTGACGTATTTCTAGAAGATCTGCCTGAACTGTCTGCACAAAGAGAAGTGGCCTTCACCATCGACCTGGTCCCTGGTGCTCGGCCTGTTTCTAAGGGACCTTATAGGATGTCCCCTGCCGAACTCAAGGAGTTAAATGAGCAATTGATGGAACTTGTGAAGAAAGGATTCATCTGACCGAGCACTTTCCCATGGGGAGCGCCCGTGTTATTTGTAAAGAAGAATGATGGATCCATGAGACTGTGTATCGACTATTGGTAGTTGAACCACCTCACTATCAAGAACATGATGGGGACATCGCCTCCCTTGCCCACACTCA
Source organism: Amorphophallus titanum (assembly GCA_024336825.1). NCBI lineage: Eukaryota > Viridiplantae > Streptophyta > Magnoliopsida > Alismatales > Araceae > Amorphophallus > Amorphophallus titanum. The sequence goes on along the minus strand of JANBPO010009603.1, from coordinate 27,534,597 downwards.
TGGCGCGTCTCCTCACCTCGGACGCATCTAGCACGGTCTAGTTTGACTTGTCGTTTCACGTATTCCTAGGGGGGTCTATGAGCGAGGTAGCGTAACTGCTCCTAGGGAAGGACATCTATCTCTTGCATCTTTTCGAGGGGAGGTTCAATTAAGGTAAATGTCTCCCCCTTCGACCTATAAAAGGTCCCGAAGGGTATCTCCTCCTCTTCATGTCACTTAAGGCTTCCCTTACAATCTCTGCTTTCTCCTCTCTTTCTTGCGAAGCGGCCATCTTCTTCTTTGTGATCGTCTTCAGGCGAAGCATGGAGGACGACTCTAACGATGAAGACTTTGGCATTATTTTACCGAGTCATGCGTCATTGGTGTTCCATAGCTCGGATCCTCGCGACCTCACGTACCTCATCTGCCAGGTACAAGTTTTCTAACAACTTCTGCTCATTCAACTCGGGTGAGAAGTTGATAACTCAGAGGGAGGGATTGTTGATCTCCAAGGGAATCACGGCCTCTGTGCCATGCACCAGTTGGAAAGGATTCTCACCGATAGTAGCTCTTGGGGTTGTTTGGTACAACCATAGTATGCTTGGAAATTTCTCAACCAAATTACCCTTGGCCTTCCTGAGCATTGTCTTAATGCCTTTAAGGATAGTTTTGTTGGCATTTTTGACCAGCTCATTAGCCTAGGGGTGGGCTACTGAAGTGTGATAAGACACTATAGACGATCTAGAGGGGGGTGAATAGATCCGTCACCCACTAAAACTTACTACAGCAAACTCAAGTGTAGAATTATAACAAGCTGCTGTGGAATGAACGATGAACACTCAGTCACAATCAAATAGGAACAGGGCGCTTAGGGAAGCTGGGGGTTAATGGGAATGCTGTAGCTTGCAGAGTCACTTCCCGTTGCCCCCGAGAGCTTCCAGCAAAACCTCGGTTTGTCCAGACGTCGAGGGTTGGGCATTCCTTTCGCTGAGTTGCTTCTTCAGCAATTCAATCTCCTGCTGGTACTGTTGTATCATGTATAGCATAGCGGGGTCAGTTGTGAAGGGAGCAAGCATGCCCCCTGTCTCTTCGGCCGGGGCATCCTCGGATGATGTGGAGGGTCTGCCACTTGTGCCCCCGGTGGTGACAACATTGGCTGCCAGGCCCATTGAAGGTTCTTCAGAGGAAGTCTCTTCGACGTTCACCTCCATCGCTTCACTTGCCGCTCTTCCTCTCCTGGTGAGGGGACTAGGCCTGGCGGCGAGCCTGGCCACTTCTTCGGGGTCGATAGGCAAAGCCGCATACCGACAAGGGACTCCTGTCATGTTGCAGGTGAAAATTCTCCAATTCTTGTTTCTTTTCGCCATCCTCCTTGACAGCTTATTTGGGAACACTAGTCTGTCAAAAATCGATCGTCGGGGCGGCACTTCCTCCCGCACAGGGGACTGGCATCGTTCCTCTGACCGGTTGCTTGATTCTGCGTTGGGCACAGGTTGGATTTCTTCTCCTCCTCCAAAGGTGGAGGCCACTGTCCCTAGCAGTCTTTGACGACCCATAGGGGTGCTACCCGGGCCTCGGAGGTAGTTTCTCATGGCTTGCTCGATCCCTTCCCACTCCTGGTCGGGGAGAGCAGCCGGTGGTTGCGCGTCGATGGCGACAGCAGGATGAGTGTAAGTTGCGAACATCGGGTGGTCAGCATGGTGATGATGCCTGCGACGTTGGCGGCGGGCATTTTCGGGCAGTGCTGGTGCAGTGACTGCCGGTTGGTGGGTCGTGGGCGTCACCTCGACCCCTTCATCTCTTTGGCCCTTTCTGCGATGGGTGTAGCTGGGCCCCACCTGGGTAGGTGCAATGGGCTGGGCTTCCTTGGGAACCCAAATTTGCTTCAGTTTGGCCGGCTTGTGAGCCGGCGTGTCCTTCGGTGCCGCGGCCAGAATGGTAGGCGCCATCTTTTCCTTCATCTTTTTCAGTCCTTGGAAGGAGTTGCAGACTGGAATAGTCGGCACGATGTGGTCCAGGACCACTTCGGACCTCTATCCATTCAAATGGACTCGGATGGTCCTGACAGTCATACACTTGCCAGTGCTGGAGATTCGACGCCCTGTGGTAGCACAAACGTTACCCCTTCGGAGCCTCCTCCTATGGGATGTCGACCCCTGGTGCGCTAGACTGGCAGCCTGGTGCACATGGTGCACGCTGTAGCTCAACGTCCTTGCCGAGACGTTGTTGTTGTTCTTGGCCACAGCTCGGCCGGTAGTAACTTCAGTGGCTCCCGAGATGGGAGCGTTGGATTCGGGCTCGTCGGACGCCTCTACATCCAGGATGTTGACGAAGGCTACCCCAAGAAAGTTGGGGAAGCCCACGACCGGAGGGAAGCTCCCGAAGCAGAGCGGGATGACGACGTAGCCTTCTCGGACATGGCTCTCCACGACTTGCGGGCCAAAGGAGATGGCCATTCTTGATGTTGAAGTGTGATTTTCCTGCATTTGCAAAAATGGAACAATTAGCATTACATGAAGGGGCCGCAGGGTCCCTAATTTCGACACAGAGATGAAGGGTGGATGAGTCCCACCGGGCGTGCCAGACTTGTGGACGCATTAAAATTCACTCGATTTTCTGTTCATTTGTTAGTGTGTTTATTTGTCTATTTAGTGCGAGGGCGTGCCAGTCACGAAGTGATGATTTATTCGGGCTCCGAGGAACCCATGGTGCGCTCGATCTGACTTCATCAGGCGATTATGGCCAAAACTTATTGGCTAAACCAAGAGGGTCTAAGACGGGTTAGGCGGTAGCAATGTATGTCGAAGTTGGTGATAAAGGAGGACTTCTCAATATCCTCTGGGTCCATCTTGATCTGATGGTAGCCAGAGTAGGCATCCAGGAAACTGAGTAACTCATTGCCGGAGGTTGTGTCGATAAGCTGGTCGATGCTTGGTAGTGGGTAGCAGTCCTTTGGAGTGGCCTTATTAAGGTCGGTGAAGTCCATGCACATTCGCCATTTTCCTGAAGCTTTTGGCACTAGGACAACATTGGCGAGCCATGTCGGGTAAAGGACCAGATGAAAAAGGCCGATCTTTTTCCCCTTGATGATTTGCTCTTTGATAATCGCCTGCTTCTCCGGGGCGTGTTTTCTCCTGCATTGTTGGATAGGCTTCACCATCGGGTCGAGGTTAAGCTTGTGCATCACTATCTCCTCATGGATCCCGGGAAGTTGTTCATCAGACCATGCAAAGATTTGGATGTAATTAGCAAGGAAAACTTTATGCTATTCTTGTACATCAGATGGTAGGTTGGCTCCAATCTTGACTCCTAGGGTCGGGTCGCCTTTGAGGAAGACCATTAGCAACTCGCCACCAGGCTCGGATGTTGTCGGTCCTTCCTCGGTTCCCCGAATCTATTTATTTTTCCCTTCCATCCTTATTGCTTCAACCGAGATTATGTAGCACCTTCTGGCCATTGCCTGGTTATCTCGGACTTCCCCTATGCCATTTTTGGTGGGGAACTTCATTTTTTGGTGATAGGTGGAGGGCACCGCCATTGTTCGGCTGAGGATGCCTCGGTCGAAGATGGCGTTATAAGCCATCATTCCCTTAATCACGATGAAGTCCACCATAACCATAATAGTTTTGGGCGCGGTGCAGATGATGACTGGTAGGCTCAGGGCTCTCTCAGGATAGGTTGCCAGGCCGTTGAACGCATAGAGGGGGGTTCGAATTGGGCAGAGTCTAGATGGATTTTCACCCATCTTGAGAAAACATTCATATGAAAGTACATCAGGAGCGCTACCATTGTCAACTAAGATCATATGTACGTTACAATGATTTATAGCAGCCGATACAACGACAGTGTCATCTTTCGGGGTAGTTAACCCCTCCAGGTCTTGGTTGGAGAACACCAGGGCCTGTTGTTCACTCGCCTGTGGGATTTTGGGGGGCTCAGAGGCCCAGCTCGCCCGCTCAGCATGATGCTTCCTTCCTCGACTGCTGTCTCCGCCTGATGTCACGCCGCCAGCAATGATGTTAATGTGGACACCGCGAGGGAGATTGTCGATTTCCTCAGGAGCAGTGGTGTCCTTCTTTTGCTTGGACATATACCGAGATAAGTGCACCTAGAGGATAAGATGCTCGATCTCGTCCTGGAGCTGATGACAATCGTTGGTGTGATACCTAGGGTCACTGTGGAACAGGCAATGCTTGTGGCAGTTGCGGTGCTTTGCTTTTATAGGCTCGGGTTAGCGGAGTAGGCCTGAGCCCTTGATATCTTCGTAAATCTTGTATACGGGGGCGGTCAAAGGAGTGTATCGCTCGTATTTTGGAGAGGGCTCCTTGTGGTCTCCGTCCCAGTTCCCCCTCTTTCCTTAGCCCGAGCCTTGCTTGGATGGTCGCCTCTTGTCCCCCTACTGACCCGAGACCATCATGCCGCTACAAGTGCTGAGGACTTCCTCGCACTCTGTGTGAAACAGGGTCAGGGTCACTAACTCGACGAGGGAGGTAGGGGGATAAAGGGCCAGCTCGTGCCAAAGGTTCTCGTCACTAGTGCCCCCGATCAGCGCGGTGATGGCCGAGGCAACCTCCAGGCGGAGGATACGTAGGGCTTCCGATTTAAATCGGTTAATGTAGGCCCGGAGTTTCTCCCTCTATTCCTGTTTAAGGGCCAATAGTCCCGCTACTGACCAGGGAGGACCGTTGCCGGTGAAGCTTTCCTTGAACACTCGCCCGAACTGTCAAAAGTCACGGATGCTACCGGGGGCGAGGCTCGGAACCATGCCTGAGTGCCTTGGACCAGGGTGGTTGTGAACGCTCAGCATTTGATGGCGTCGGATGCCCCATGCCATGTCATTAGGGCGTCGAAGCTGTCGTAGTGGTTGGCTGGGTCTCCCTGGCCGTCGTATGACTTGAAGGTTGGAAGCGAGATCCTAGGGGAGATCTCGACCTTCAAGACACGGTCAGAGAACGGGGATTGCTCCTCATCCTCCACAGTAGAGGTCTTCTGTAGAGCGTGAAGAGTGCGCTCTTGTTCTGTGAAATGCCTCTCGAAGTCTCGCAGTCGGAGGGACAGCTCCGGTTGTCGTTGGGTCAAGGGGCTATGGGGGTGCTCCTGCAGGATGCCTCGGTGCCCCTCGGGGGCATCGGTCTCTGGGAACGACTGATGCGCTCCGGACTTCTCCCTCCTCGGGGTGGAGGAGGCTTCTTGCTCCAGGGGAGGGGCGTGCGATGCCATTGAGAGAATCTAGAGATGACGCATGCAATCTCAAGAGGTGGCTCTCATTATATAACACTTTACTCCATTACGGAGTCAAGAAGTGGCTCCCATAGAGTAGTACTTTACCCCGCATAGCCCAATGAACAATAATAAGAATGGCAAGTATAACAAATGAAGAACATATATAAGTGAACACAGCTATAGATCGGCCATATAACAATTAAATTTCAAATATATATATATACTCTTTCGGGTCAAGAATATTAAGTAGCGAGTTACACATGTTATGTAACAAGTCAAGCAATCCATTCCCGGCTAGGGCTTCATCCAGATGATTTAATAAATCATACTGAGTGCCTGGGATGGACTCCTGTTCTTGCTCCTGCTCCTCTTGCCCCTGCACGAGCTCTTGCTTCCTTTATGGAAATATCCGGTGGAATATCCATCCACTACGGAGCACCATAGTTTGTGACAATTGCGCTTTTGTCAAATTTTAGGTATGCTGAGGATCGGTGGATGTGGAAGGTGTATCTGGGTTAACGGATGTTGGGGAAAGAATGATGGAAAGGGGAACTCTTGTGAGGAGCCTTGTCGATTGGGGATCAGTGGAAGGTATGGTGGCGGGTAATATAGGTCCAATGGGAGGAGGACTAGTAAGGGTAAGCGGGGTCTGGGTGGCGGGAGTAGTTGTAGGCCGAATGAAAAGGGGTCTAGGTGGATGTGGCGTATTTGCAGGAGGCATAGTAGGCTGTAGTGATGGCCGAGGCAAAGGGGTAGTAGTAGGGCGAGGGGGAATGGGTGCTGACGAGGGTGGAATAAGGAGAGGCATGGATGGTGTAAGGTTTGTAGAAACAGGAGGTGTTTGTGAGGGTATGGGAGAAGATGGAAAGCGAATAAGGAGAGGCCTGGATGGTGGTGGATTGGTAATGGGGGGAACTTGGTTGGTGGTACGCAAGATGGGGTGAGAAGGTTGATGAGAAGGTGTTGGTTGTGGGGCTGTTCTTAACAAATGGGGTGGTTGGTTTGGGGTTTGGTTAAAAGCCCCGACAAAAGCATTCTCTTCATGCCACCCTTGCCCCCTCTCCACTTCACGGAAGGAGGTGACAGGGTTCAGCTATTGATTTGGTGGGTGCTCTGACAGCAGATTATGGATAATCCCCATGTCCGATTGTGGTGCTGGAGCTTGCTGCTGTTGAGGAGGTTGTTGAACTTGCTGTGGGGGCTGTTGAGCCTGTTACTGCCGAGGGGGTCTCCGAGCTTTGAGAGTTGTAATAAACTGTCTCATTTTGTCCCAATTAATACTGCCCTGGTCATTCAAGTCATATATATAGTCCTTGAAATGGAAGCAATGATCTATGTTATGACCAGACTGCCGATGGAAGACACAATATCGAGAGGTGTCTACATTAGGGGGCCAGGCCATCCTTTCCCTTTGCAAGGTGAGCAGGTTAGCGGCCATAAGGGTGTTGAATATATCTGGAAGGCTCTCAGGTAAAGGAGGGTACTGGGCCCTTTTGGGACCTGTGGGTCTTCTCAGTTGCTGATGGTCATAGTTGGCTGAGGGTGGCACTTGATGGTATTGTTGGGGAGCATGGAAGTTCTGTGGCATGGCTTGGTTTTGTGGAGGGGGCGCAAGTCGAAATGGTTGAGGAGGGTTGTTTGTTTGGTGGTGGGTCTGGTTAAAGGAAGAGGGTTGTTGCTGTGGTGATGGCTATTGCTGTGGGAGTCTTGGGTTGTTGCAGAAAGGTCTAGGATTGCCAACCGTGCCCACCTGCTCATTAGTAACGGTGCCCTCGGTTGTGCCACCATTAGTACTGACGTTAGTGCTCTTTCTCACCATTCTTGGTCTTAGCTCCAACATGCCCATGATGGGCGAATCTTTCATCTGTGTTTGAATATACCTGGCCCTTTCATACAGTTCCTCCATGGTGCTCAATCTATTCATGGCCAGAATGTGACGGAACTGGGGAATAGAATTAGAAATTATCATTTTGACTTGCTCAGGTTCTGACAAAGTATCTTTTAGCTTCTCAGCCATTGACCTCCATCTATCAACAAACTGTACAAAGTCCTCATCGGACTTCATCTTCTCGGCTACTAAATCTGTGACAGATAAAGAAGGACCTACTCGGTCTTTATACTTTTACAGAAACTTGCACTGAACAACATCAAAATCTCTAGCTTCGACTGGTTCCAGGGATTAAAACCATTCAAGTGTCGGACCTTCAAGAGACCTTCTAAAGAGGTAAGCTAAAGAGGCCTTATTATCCTGCCAAAAGGATGCCTCATACATGAAATCTTTCAAATGAATGAACGGATTGCCCGTTCCATTGTAGCACATGAAGTTAGGCATCTCTGATGGAGGCAAGTGGAAGACTGGTAGAGTAGGGAGAGTAATCTCTAGAGCATTGTTGGGGGCCGTGACTCTCTTGACTTGCTCCTCCATACTAGCAATCTTTTAGAGGAGAAGAGTGTTGGTATCAGACTCGGCCGGGCCTAATTAACAAAGCGGGAGTTTGGCATAGGCCTCCTCACAAATTGAGGAGATGGAGGTTGTTGAGGCCTAGCTACGGAATGGCTTGCTGGTTGGTCCGGCGTAGCCAGAATGGGGGTTCGTGGATGAGATGAAATCTTCATAGAGACAGCCTGGTCATTAGAAAGATTGACTGGAAGGCCACCCACGGCCTGAGGGGGATTGGAAGAAGAAGAAGGGATCCATTTCCCTTTAAGAGCGGCCTAGACCTCTTGTCATTGGGTATCATCCAACTGGGACAAAGCATTGATAAGATCGTTTAGATTGAAAGATGGGGAAGCTTCCCCGGGTATGTGTTGAGTGTCGGGTTGCGATTGAGATGGGAGCTCAACCCCTTGAGTGGTGGTGTCCACCACATAAAGTTGAGGATAATGAGAAGGAGAAGGAGCATAGTTTCCCTCATAGTGAATGGGATCTTTAGGAGGGACCTCATAGGATGGGTCAAATTAACCTCCTCACAATCGTCATACGTATACTCATAGTTGGCCATGTTGACAATTTGAGTCTAAACTCGCAGGATGGAAGGCGGGGCTTCTCTCATATGGGGGGAGAGTTGCTTTGCAAATCGGTGATGAATAACCTCCCCATCTACTACATTGCAATTTTTCAGATTTCGAAGATAGTTGCAAGAGAGATTGACTTTATTCAATCAAGGTTCTTTTGGCATGGCAGCGGAGACAGGAATAGGGGATGGCATGATATAGTATGGGGCAGAATTTGTAAGAACAAGGAGATGGGAGGGTGGCAATTAGGTGTATAAGAGACTTTTACCAAGCCTTATTGTGTAAGTGACTGTGGAAGTTGGGTACTGTACATAATGGGATATGGTTGCAAGTGATTAGGCAGAGATGCTATGGGAGAGCTAGGGATTGGGACCTCGCCTTGGCCTCTCATCACAACATCTCACCCATTTGGAGGGGTATCTTACAGTGCAGAAATATCATTTCAGTTAGCACACGGGTCCTTCTGGGTAACGGGTAGAGGTGTCTTTTCTAGGACAGGTGGTGCAGTGATCATACTCTAGAGGAGAGATTCCCTCAACTTTATGCTATTTCTTTAGCACAGGCAACATCAGTCTCAAGACTGGTTTTTGACTCACTATTACCGGGGGGAACTTGGTCTCCTTTCAGAAGGAACATTAGGGTGGAGGGGATTGAACAACTTGAGAAGCTTCTTGCTCCTGTCGTACATTTTGCTTCGGTAGCTCATAAAGCTGATACATGGTGGTGGAGATGGGACAAGGAAGATTTTCAGTCAGCTCACCCTACAACCTTATTTCAGATAACGGAGTGAGACATGGCTTCGCCTCGGAAATCTGGAAACCTAGGTGTCCACTTAAGGTGAAGTAGTTACATATGTGGATGATCTCACACGGCCGGCTTCCCACTCGTGATTGGTTGGCGACATTTATGACAGATATTCCCACTGTGTCGCCTGCCCTGTGTGGGGAAGAGGATGAATCACTGGATCACCCATTTGTAGGATGTTCCTTGTCTAGGTGTCCACTTAAGGTGAGCTTACATATGTGGAGGATCTCACATGGCCGGCTTCCCACTCGTGATAGGTTGGCGACATTTATGATAGATATTCCCACTGTGTGCCCTGTGTGGGGAAGAGGATGAATCGCTGGATCATCCTTTTGTTGGATGTTCCTTGTCTAGGGACATATGGCAACAAGTGGCGAGCAGGTTTCCAAGTGCCTATGGTGCCTTTGCTAGTCAGGATAAGGTGCATCATTTGATCCGTCTGTGGCACAAGCGGTGGACTCTCAAGGGTGATAGGCTCGTTTGGTGGCTTATTCTACATGCTACACTTTAGGCTTTATGGGGATGTCAGACACAGAATTTTCCATATAAGTTAAAATAGATGTATATATATATTTTGATATGCTCTTTTTGAAAAGAAACATTCATTCAAATATGGAGGTTCATTCCGTGTGTGCGTATTGTATCGGACGATTTGGGGTTCGGGTGGTGGACCTCTCCCCACTGACCACAGTCAGTGTTGATTTACATCGGCCTAACGTCCGAACACCTTTGTTTAACTATCAAAGAAGTCCTAAAGCCCCTCCATGGGTTCAGATGTTAAGGGCAAGCTCACTCGGGTGGCTCTCGATCATCACTCATACACCACCAATCAATAGAATGAACTAGGGTTTCGAAGGCCCCTTATATTAAGGTAAAATCCCTGAGTTTAGGGGCATGAAGATGATTTGATAAAGGTCATAGGCCTATTTGGAGTTAGAGGAAGTCTCCTGAACCCTGGGGGTATTTTGATAATTTCACACTCTCAGGGGTATTTTGGTAATTTTACCAGGCGAGGGGTATTATTGGAATTTTCGGGTCGGAGAAAGAGTGGACATAAAGTTCTTCGACTCCTGAGGGCATTGAGGCAGTTTTCTGGAGGGTTTTGAGAGTTCTGAGGCCGTCTCCAGGTCATAAAGGTATTTCGATAATTTTACCAGACCCTATGTAGACTTAGGAATGGGGCAGCCCACGAATGACATACTGGGTCGGCAGTGTTCTCGGGCTGGAAAGGGTGGCCGGAGCTTCATAGAAGGCACGCATCCGTTGAGATTGTCAAAAGAGGGGCATATGCACGATTTTCATAAGTCGAGGGGTTTTCTTATAATGTTCCCGATCGACGTACATAGACAATCTGTAGAGCATATTGAATACACTTTTAGCCCGAGAGGGTACAAGGGTTGTCGGCGAGTTGTCGACTGTACAAAAGTTCGCACTAACACGGAAAGTAGGGGCGTAGCCCCAATTACAAGAAGTTGTAGGGTATAACTGCAAATTACAGGATTTAGGTTTCTCACGATCCCGGGAAGGATATTTTTGCAATTCTTCCGTCATAGGGACAGAACTACATAATTTCATCACCCCGGGACGTGGAAACTTACAAACATGGCATGTTGAGGGACATAATTATAAAAATACCCCTTAGGGGCATATACACAAGACCCGGGGACTTACCCCTCACCGGTCAAAACAACGAACAAAAAACTCCAAGTGCTGGATGCTTCGCGTAGGAGATGCTCTGTAGGTTGCCAATCTCTCTCTTCTGGACCCTTGGGGGTCTATTTATAGAAGTGGGAAGCCACCCAGGGGTGTTTGAACCCGTACGGGTTAAATAGGATGCAAATGACCCCGGGGAGGTCATTTTCCCCCTTTTTCTTTTTTATGTTTGGTTTTCGTGTGCGGGAGAAGGAGGCTGCCCGGGGGCTTTCTATGATTTATCTAAGGTTTAAAGCATTTAATTTCTATTTACTCTAAGTTAATTCAAGTAAATTCAATAAACTAGCTTTAAAAATTCTATTTTAATTATTCCATGAAGGTTTTAATTATGGAATTTAAATTGAAAATTTTATTTCACATTTTTAATTATCGGGTTTCTACAGGTGGTCATGTCGACCATCGTTTCGGTGATCGGGGCTGGGAAGTCGTCCTTCGGACATGCTTTGTTGAGGTCCCGGAAGTCGACGCAAATGTGGACTTGACCACTTTTCTTTTTGACTGGGACAATGTTGGCGAGCCAGATTGGGTAGATGCATGGCTCAGTGAAGTCGACCTCCGCCATCTTATTGACTTTGGCCGAGACCTGGAGTTCCAGCTCGTGGCGCATGCACCGCTGAGGCTGTTTGACTGGAGTTACTGAGGGAGATATGGCTAGTTCGTGCTCCGCTACAGAGGGATCTAGCCCTGGCATCTCCTTATACGTCCAGGCGAAGCAGTCTTTGTATTCGAGCAGGAGTTGCTTGTAGTCCTGCCTCTCAGCTTTGGTGAGAAGAGCGCTGATGAACGTTGGCTGGGGGGCTTCATCTTTGCCCAAGTTGATTTCCACGAGTTCGTTGACGATTGCCTGACCGCCATCCTCCAACTCAGGAGGAGCGGGTTGGAAGTCGATGAAATCTTCATCGTCAGTGTCAGCTTTGTGTACCTCTAGGTCTTCGAAGCTAGTGATTGAAGTTGACGGGGCTGGAAGACTGTCGGTGCTGAGCTCGGACTGGGATTGTTCCGGGCTGGCAGCGCCCGGCTGACAGTTATCAGCTGGTGCCATCGATGCTTGGCTGGAGCTGCATGGTGAAGCCGATAGTGCTTCGTGGCAGTTGTTCTGATAACCTTCCTCATCGGGAAGGTTTACCGGACTGGGTTCTTCAACTAGCTGGGAGGCACCGGGGACCTCCTCTGTCCCCATGTCTTTGCAGACGGACGGCGAGGACTCGCCGAGTGCTTGAACTGGGGTATTGGTTCTGACGGGGAGCGAGATTAAGATGTCCTCTTCCCTATCCCTAGAGCTATCAAACATGGTGTTGACCGTAGCTAGGTCACCAACCAACTGCATCGGGCCCATGACATTGACCGCATAGTAGACACGGAAGTCTGGGTCTTGGTCGTAGTCGAGCCCCCTGGTATCTTTATGGGAGAACGGGGGTTGCCTCCGGACTTGTGAAGGGGTCCACAACCGGAACCTTGCCATTGGGGAATATGCTGCTTGAGGCACATCTCCCGAATGTGCGGTGGTAGGTCATCCAAAACTTGGACAGCTTCAGGAATGTTATCAGTTCGCCTGGACCAGCCGAAGTCATCTTCCGACGGGGGGTGGAGGGACCACGTCTCCTTTGTAGAAGATAATGGGTTCGTACCTGTTAGCCTTCTTCTTGCTCCTGAGTTGTCATTTGTAAGTAACGACAAATGTTGTGAGCTACTCGACCTTGTGTTCATATGAGGCACACGCGAGTTGGATGTAGTCTGGTGGCGACATGTGCTCTTGTCGATTGCTCGGCTAATGAGATTAGCCTCAAAGTCGATGCTGCGCCTCTCAGGGCGGTCTGTGGTTGACTTGGAGTTAATGCGTAGCCGATGAAGCTTGGCATTCTCTTCATCAATAGAGAAGAGGTCATCCTCCTCTTCTTCCGAGAGCCAGCCGTTGCTCTTGCTCTTGATTACGGGATATGGACTGATTCCCCTGAAATAAAGGGCAGCGTCGGTAAGGTTGCATTCAGCTGGAGTGAATGGAGACAAGTCTACGAAGATAGTATACTGTACCCCATCCTTGGCATACTTAATGCATTGATGGAGAGTCGACGGGATGACCCAGTTTTCATGGAGCCAGGGCCTGCCCAACAACACTCTGTAGGATGTGTTAGCGTCGATGATGTAGAAGGTCACCTTGGAGGCGAAATCATCGAGCACCAAGTTGACATACACCCGACTGAGGACATCCTCAGTGTCTTGATTGAAGCCAGATATCTTGACCGCCTAGACCTTCTGGAGGTAGGGGGTCAAATATAGAGTCTTGAATGTTTTCAGGGGCATGATGTTGACAGTCGCACCGGCATCCACCAGGATCTGATTTACTTCATGCTCATTGATTTTTCCGTTCATGTAAAGTGGGCGATTATGGCATGGAGGGGAGAGCAGCAGGTCTCTCTTCGTGAAGGTGACAGTGGCGGTGGAGGCCTCATATGTGGAGATTTTCATTTCTGTCGCATGTGTCTCATAAACTTCTGGCTCTTGGAGTATCTTGATAAGGGTTTCCCTCAACTCTTTACTCCAAGTAATGGATTCCCAGATTGTGATACTGGCAGGGAAGTGCTTCATCTGGTGGAGAACCTTCCGGTTGGCTCGAGCTCGAGCATCTTCCAGCGATGGTAGTATTTTTCTATAGACTGTCACGCCGCTCCTCATCGGGGAGTTGCACCGCCTTGCCTTTGCCATTGGGAGCCGACTGACTCTGGTCACCCGTGGACTCATGGAACAGGGGCGCCAATGATGGCTCTTCTGGGGATGGCTGGAGGGCCGGTCCGTCCTTGCCGGACAGCCCTGCTGGTTCTGCAGGAGAGGTCAGAGCTGGCGCAGGGACTGGGGTGTTGGCAACGATCTCCTCTGAGCCAGTAGGATCGAAGATGTTGGGTCGGCCCCCCCGCCCCCCCAGGGGCCCGGGTTGCTTGACAAGAGTGAGAAGGAAAGGATAGCAAAAGATTGGATTCCTCGACACGGAGGAGTGACAGACATCAAACTAGACGAAGAAGGATAAAAAAGAAGAGAGATGAGGGCTAGAACTCCCTCATTCAGGCGTCAAAGCCTTGATGACAAGGAACCAGATACAGAAGAAACCAGAGATCAGCTGGGATTAAGGCGGGCTAAAGCCTCGAAAGTAACATGAAAAAGGGCAAAGACCCCGAAAGGGTGAAGATGGAAGAATAGAGAGATAGCGAGAGGATTGTTGTGAAGGTAAGAAAGAAGGAGAATGATCATCCGACATGGTCGGAGAAGAATCAAAGGTAGCATCCGGTAGGGCCAGAGAAGGAGAAGTGTAGAATTCGACAAGGTCGGAGAAGGATTAGAAGCAACACCCGAAAGTCCCGAGGAAGAATCAGAGGCAACACCCGGAAGTCCCGGGGAGGAAGAATCAGGTGATGTCCCGAGATCGGGATGTAAGGATGACATAGGTCGGGACCTAGAATCGTGAGAGGAGGGATAATCTGGAGACTCTGGATGAAGAGGAGAAGAGGAAGAATAGGGGCTTGCGGACCCCAAAAGAGAGGAGAAGATCATAGAAGCTGGATCTGAAGAGGGAAGATACACCACCCAAGGGTGGGAGCTGAGCAGAAGAAACGATGAATGGAAAGATGGAGAAAGAGAAGTGGACCCCTGAATGCACATCAGATGGCCTTTGAATTTGCGTCATCGCCTCTTCTTGGAAAAAATCTCTTGAAAACGGACCCGCCTGGCACGGGCTTGGACCTTCGGGCTTCTTATCTGTAATACCTTCTCAAATAATGGGCCCACCTGTTAGATGGCCTGGCCCGACTGTGAACATGCAACTTCATCGGGGTGGTTGCCCCTAGACACCTGGTGTTAATAATATGCAGACATTCTTGAGCAAGTGACTCCTTAGAATGATGAATATCAGAAAATCATGGAGTTTTGTCTCTCGGCACAAGCAACATGAGATTCGGCAACTCTACTAGGAAATCAGTCTTGAAGCATAACTCCCTTAATAAAAGAGCAGGACGGGACCGAGGGAGAATAATACACGGCGTTGACGTGGCCGGCGTACTGATAAATCGAGAGAGATTGCATAGGATGTGCATAATGTCCTTAGAAAGTGCAGAAGATACGGCAAACTACCCCTTGAATACAGAACTCATCAATCTTCTGGCAGTTGTATGCATTAGCACAATGTGGGTAGAGAACTCCTCTTGGCCAATGAACTGAACAGCAATCGAGCGAGGGGTAATAACAACATCAATGATAAACCCACCGACGAGTAGGGAGATTGTCACTGGCCTCGCTTGTGAAGAAACTAGCACTAGTGCAAGGGAACTCTTCTTGACAACCATCTTTAGAAGCATAGGCTCATCAGTCCCAAAGTAGCTAGAGACCAGGACCCGGATCAGCATTTGGCAAATGAAATCTTGCATCTTGAATGGAACAACTGGCACTGAACTACCCTGACTCAACTCATTGTCTGCCTAGGGACAAGACCCGAGGGGCACCAAAGAGATCACACACCCGTTCCGTGGGGTGGAAGTAGGTGGAGGAGGAGAACTGGAGGTAGAAGGTTTGGATGGCATGGAGGCCTTAACGGGGATAGTGTGTTTAAGTGGAGGCAGAGGAGTTGTGGGTGAAGGCGAAGGTAGAGGTGGAGCTCGCTCCAGCTCAGGTGAAGATGATGAGGGGGATGATGGAATAGGGGTCTTTGGGAGAGGAGGCGGTGAAGGCAGTGGTGATGGGTTAGGCAATGGGGGTGGAGAATATGGTGATGCGGGTAATGGGGATAGTGGAGATGGAGGTGAAGAAGGTGATGTAGGCAAAGGGAAAGGTCGTGGTGCCCACCGTCGGCGTACCGACACAATGCGTAGAGCGGTGTTGGGAGTGGAAGCGGTGGTGGCAATGGAGGAAACAGAGGCAGTGGAGGCACTAGCCTGAGCAAGAGCTTGGGTTGGTGGAGGTGACGGAGACGGTGTAGGAGGTCGCAAAGATGGGGTAGATAACGGAGCAGGCGACGGAGCGGGTGCATCGCTAGATGAGGGATCACAGGGGTGCCCCTGGCCTTGTAGAGACGAAGATAGCTACTTGGGTGGTGCCTGCTGTTGCTGCTTATTGTGAAGATCTAAAATAACTTTATGCATGGCGGCCCAATCGATCCTCTTCTGATCCTCCAAACCATAAATAAACTCCCGAAATTCGGGGCAATCTTTAACCAAATGCCCCTGCTGGCGGTGAAAATCACAAACCTGAAGCGTACTCTCGACCATGGGTCGGCAATGCACAATCGGAGGGAGCTGTAATGCATGAGTGGCCATCAAAGCCTTAAAAATGTTTGTAAAAGACTCTGGCAACGGTGGAGAAGGAGCCCGCTTCGGGAAAGGTGGATGCTGAGGGGTATGAGAAGGTGATGGTTGTGGAGGTTGCGTAGGCAATGGAGTGTGGCTAGTTGTAACGACCCAGAGCCCATGGCACCGATAACCCAGTACAAGTACTAAATTACCGCTACCATGAACTGGGGACGTCACCCAGGAGGCTGATGAGGCCCCCGAAGGGTTAGGGTGAGTTGTTGAGGGATTGCATTAAAAATTAGAATTCGCAGCGCACATTGTTAATTTTTAGCAATGATTAATTAAAAATTAAGGTGGAAGTAATTTTAAAATATAAGAGTGATCCGCCAATGAACGTCGGTTCACATCCTTCAAGGAAGATGACCTAGGTAACAAATGATCAACAGTAGGATCGCCAAATTGTTCCTAACGGTCTTATGATAGACCGCCAAATTTCCTGGGTTTTCAAAAAAATAACCGATCGTTTCATTCCCTCCCCATTCAAACACCCATTCAATCCAAACCGCGCACCCCCCCAAATCGAGCGACCCGAGCTACTCCGATGACTCCGGTGGCCACCCCCATTGGTGACGAGCACCGCCGCTACACCCCCCCATCCCACAGAGATGGTGAAGAGGAGGGTGATCAAGCGCCTCCAATGCCGGTTGGACAAAGATGAATCCTCCCCGGTGGCAGCGAACCCACCGGAGGAAGAGGGAGGCCCGATGATGGCTCAAATGGAGGGGGAAGCCCCTCCTCCGACCGTGGGAGGCGCTGAAGAGGCTGTGGAGGAGGGAGAAGAAGCCCCTGTGACCGAGGAAGCACCGGCGGTGACGGTCGATGGCCGAAAGTCTGAGGCAGGCCGAGCCCCCAAAAAACCGTATTCTTATGCCATTTTGATCATGCATGTGCATGGAATGGAGGGAAAATGGGTCTGGGGACCCATTGGGATTGATTGTATGGCCTTTTGGCCATTTCCATGACTGGGGGGAATGGGTTGGAGAACGTCCCTCCGCTGGGACCTTGGTGATTATTTCAGAGACTACCACAACATCAGGCGGTTCACCCTTAGGCCGCTAGATAATTCTGACGGTCCATAATAGGGCCGCCGAGGAACCAGAGACGAAACTTGAATTTTTTGTATTTTTTATCTTATTTAATTTTTATGATTTTATTTATATTAATGCAATGCAGATGACTGACCTATGTTCTAAATGCATACAGGGGAAGAGACAGACCCTGATCTCATGGTTGCAAGTCCAGGCGGTGTTCCAGGCACTGCCCGACTACTAGAGAGAGTGACTGGCTGCCATGGGCTTTGGGGATGTGTTGAGCATCGAGGTGACCAGGATAGACACAGCACTTCTGTATGCTCTACACGAGCAATGGGCTCCAGTCAGCATGGCTTTCGTCATCCCGTGGGGCCATATGATCCCCACGCTGGAAGATATAGCGAGGATCACCGGCTTACGAGTCCACGGAGCACCGGTGACAGGATGGACCTACATAGATTACCGCGAGATGGCACAGGAGCTACTCAGGTTGGACTTGATGAGGCCAGGGCACCACTCATCCCAGCTAGCATGAGTGACACTCCAAGAGAGCCTAGGGCTGAGAGGTGCGGCAATCTCTGTAGTAGAGTTGCCAGAGGAGCACATTGGGAGAGTGGTGGAGCAGGTCTGACCGAGAGTAGTAGCGGGACCGGGACCAGAGGGATATATCACTCTACGGAGCTTCCTAATCTTACTGTTCAGGAAGCTCTTGTTCGCGACCAGAGCTGATGGAGTGAGATGTAGGCTCCTCCCATTACTAAGGGACTTGGACAAAGTTGGAGGGTTCACCTGGGGAAACTGGCATTCATATTCAACTCCTTGAGCATGACCGGCCGGCAGACGATGCTGGGCGACTTCTCGCCTTTCCTACAAGTAGACACTCTAGACTCTAAATGCTTATATTCTTACGATTATGCTTGCTAGATGCTGATGCTGACATTTGACTTTATGCAGATCTGGAGCTTCCTATACCTCCCTGGCTTAGGGCGAGGGATAGAGGTACACTGAGAGCGGATCCCGATCGCTAGACGGTGGGTAGTTGCCAGAGACATGGGATCGATCTGACGACTGACCTTGGCGATCCAGGATGACATCGACTCATTCCCTTATGCATCAGTAAACTTCTAAACTCTAACTCTTCTATATACTTTAAATGCTTTTAAATGCTGACATGGATTCGACTACCCTTTCAGGTGCGCTGGACACCATACTGGGATGAGGGACATGAGGGACAGCCATGGGTAGAGGCAGCCCTGGCTTATGGCTACACTACCTCCACATCATTGAGCCGCATACACCATCGACTGATTATGAGGATGAGGGGAGTTCATCAGCCCAAGGTGGAGTTCCCTACTAGAGAGGACGAGTGCTATGGGAGGTCCTCAAAGGGACTTAGCGGCGACATTGACTGGAGCGTTCGAGTAGCCGACCAGGTTCGGGATTAGACGTGGAGGGGTCAGGTAGTGAAGGCCCGAGCGACCAGTGATGAGGCCTATTTGAAGGCCTACACCTGCAGATATGGCGACCAGATTTTCTGCGGCGTCCGATGATCGGTAAGAACTTCTAAACTCATGCTCTTCTTATTATTTGAAATGATTCCTATATGCACTGACACTATGACTGGCTATATGCAGCTATACCTGCAGGGCAGGATAGCGGAGCTACAAGGACTCCTCCACACTATGATTCAGCAGAGGGATGAGTACCGGGTAGCGCTAGAGCTTCTGGTAAGCTTAACTGAACCTTGGACTTATGTTTATGATTATGCTTATGCTTATCAACTGACCTTGACTTCTATAATGCAGGGTGCTGAGGGGTTGCAACGGGTGGGACCGGATGCACCATCTTCTTCTTCACAGCCTACCGGAGGCCAATCCGAGAGGGATGCTGACTTCGCTCAGGCGGTTGCCCGGGCTGAGGAGGCTGAGGCTACTCTCGTGTAGAGGGTAAGTGAACCCAAACCCGAGTTCCGTAGACTTTAGATGCTTCATGATCATGCTTATGCCTTGACTGATTCCATCATTGGCCACTCACGTATGCACGGCTTACCTACAGACGTGCGGGGGAGAATGGACGGTCCCACCTAGCCGTCCATCACTCCCAACGGAAAACAGACCATAACGCACTTGCCCAGGTGCGCTATGATACATAACAGACCAAACCTGGTGCGTTATGTCACGAACTAAAGCAAACCATAACGCATACCTCAAGGAGCGTTATGCAAGAGTCTTTCGAGAGAATTCTGTGTTGCCGAATCGCTTGCCGCGCGCGGTCACGTGAAACGTTCCGGTTGGAGCGCCGGTAATCGCGAGGGTTGCACCCATTGCAATCGAGTTCCCGTCGTCCACTCCCTCAACGGTGCCTGTCGTCTTTGACCCATGCAGCGCGGCGGAAACATAATCCCCGTCTTCGTCTGCCACCTCAGCGATATTTACGCTTTCGTCAAACGAAACGCTTTGCACGACCAGCCCCGAAACGGTTGGGGCTCCAAAAGTAAGAGTGTCTCCAAGGACTGTCGCTGCCATGATAACAGGCAGCGATTTGTCAAACCTATCTCAGTCTTGCCGGAACCATCAGCGACCGCACATTGATAAGCCTATTGGAGTCACGTTCCTGCGCTCGGCCTCCGGGAACAGCGCCATAAGCCTGGATCGCCGCGTTTGAGATCATTCCCGAA
Source organism: Amorphophallus titanum (assembly GCA_024336825.1). Classification (NCBI taxonomy): domain Eukaryota; kingdom Viridiplantae; phylum Streptophyta; class Magnoliopsida; order Alismatales; family Araceae; genus Amorphophallus; species Amorphophallus titanum. The sequence goes on along the minus strand of JANBPO010009603.1, from coordinate 27,514,825 downwards.
AGATTGCAGGCATCAAAGATTTCATCGATTGCCGCGTCCATTTGGGATAGTCGCCCGCCCGCTCCCGAGTCGGTCCCTGCCACGATCGAGCGAGCTTCAATATTTACATTGTGAACGCGAACCGTGAACAGATCGGGCGTTTCTTGTGATTCTGCCTTAATGGCAATCCTTGGCAGCGTGGCGTCTGGATAGTCAGTTCCCAGCAAATCAGGAACACACGAAATTCCCGATCCTGTTGGCAGAATCGAAATGATCAAAGCGCAGAGGCGCTTTTCAATCTCGCGGTCAAGAGTCTCGATCATGGAATGGGCTCCAGGATGTAGGAGGTGGAATTGTGCGGAATGCTTGGGGTAAATTGTCTGACAACCCATCGCCGCGAGAAGCGCGCGTATTTCGGTTCCTCGATGGAAACCTCCTCATGCATTCCTGGACCATCTAAGCCAGAGTAGAGCGCGCGCATTGTCCCGGCCCGCTCAAATCCTCCGGCAACAAGCTCCATATCCGAAAGGATGTGGCACGCGAAAGAGAGGGCTCGGGCGTTCCACATCGCGACGGCACCATAAACGCCATCACGGGCCGGGTTGGCAGAAATATGAAACTCCTGTACGTCCTCTTTCCTCACGACTCATGCTGCCTTGTCAATGGCAAGGCTATCGGCGTCTGTGTGTGTGTAGTAGTGCAGCACCTTGTCTGTAAATGCCTGTGTCTCGGCGAGCGCATAGGCTTGCGCCACCCAATCAGCGTCTTCTCCCCATTGCTTATCAGTAAATATGCATTGCTGAGCGATCTTGCGATGCCAAGCACACACATGCCAAGGGAATCGCTTTGTCGCGCCGCCCGGAACGAATGGCGCGAAAGGGTCGTGGTCGATCCTGAATTCAACGATGCTTTTCTCTCCGTTCCAGGTCGCTTCCTGATTGAAGCAAATCACACTGACCGTTACGCGTTTTGCAATGTCGCAAAGAGTGGCCACATAGTCGCTAGAAATCATGTCGTCATCGTCGCAGAAGGCCACGTATTTGCCGCGCGCGAGGTCAAGAAGGGCCTGCCGCTTCATGCCAATCGACCGCTTTCGATTGTCGCCGAAAGTCAGAATTTCGACAGGCTGATTGATGGCTTGCGCTTCGAGCGAGCCTAGGAGCTTCGCCAGTTTTACCGATCGCTCTGGCACGGTGGGAATAAGAATGGAGAGGAGAGGGTTCATTTTTTAATCCAGCATCGGTGAGAGATTTTAGCGGCATTAAGCGACTCGTCTACAGCGCGCCGAACGCCGTCAGAATCGTAATCGTGTCCAGCCAGAACGCCGCTCTCTCTTATCTTTGGCGTCCATACAGAGACATCGGTTTTCGTGCTCTCATAATCATGCGCGGCGTCTATAAAGACCCCCGCTAGCGATCCATTCGCGAAACATTTCGACGCCTGCTCGCTGGTCATTTCGAGGGCAGTTACCATTTCGGATAGGCCCGCCTCTGCAACGTTTAAATCAAATTCCGCACGAACGCTATCAGATCCGGTTCCGGCATCGCCTTTGAATGTGTCCACGGCGACCAGGGAAACGCTGGTCTTTCCAAGGTCTTGCAGCCGATGGCCAAGATAGATAATGGATTGCCCCTTCCATGATCCGACCTCAACAAAGGTGTCTCCATTCTGGAGCTTCTCCGCGATCTCGTTATATAGGTCAGCAAAATCGCACCATCCTTGGACATCGCGCCATGTCTTCATGCCGTTGCGCAACCTGCGAAGCACGCCATCTCCTTGCGAGTAGCGCCATGAGGCGTTGGATTCGGCGTAAGTCTGATCGATCTCAGCCTTACCGAAGGCCGGGTGAAGGTGCTCAAAAACAATGTCGCGAGCATCAATAATTACACTGTCGGCCTTTGCTTTTTCGGTGAAATGGTTGTCCGAAAACATCGACAAGAACGATGGATGAAAGACGCTTCCTCCCTGCTCAATCCAGCGCGCCCGCGTCAGGATTGCCATGCAAAGCAAGTCGTCGTCTCTCGATCCATCAGAGACCGCAAGAACTGCGGATCGCGACGTGTCGCCGATCCGCTGCAAAATCAATTCATCCCATCCCCAGGGCGGCAACCAGTCATCGGAAAGTTGAACAAGGACTTCACCAGAGGCTACGCGCGCGCCCTCGTTCCATGCGCGGACACAACCCGATCCGCCTGCAATTCGGAGATGACGAAACCGCGAAAGATATTCCGCGCTTTGCCGGTCGTCGTCATCAAAAACAAAGATATGCTCGATACTCGCCGGATTCTTTGCGCGCTCCAGCCATTCGCGCCGCGTCTTGGATGCCGAAGCAACGCGCCCCCTCGTGGCATGCAGGAGAGAAATCTTTCCGCAAGCCTCGCGGAATTGATTGAATTCCATTGCATCCGCCTTCGCTCCAAATCCATTGGCGCGTAGAGCCTGCGTTTCGATCTGTCGACCTGCCCACCCGTAGAATCTGCTACGGCTGTTCCATGCCTCTTGCGCCGGAATAGGCAGGGCGCGGAGCTGGCGCGCGAAGGCAAGGGCTCGCTCCGGGGTTCCGCAGGTCAATTCAAGATTCGCAAGCTCATAGAGCGCCTCTGCCCTGGTCGGATCTTCGCGGTGCGCGGAGTGCAAAAACGTAGCGACCTGATCCGGCTGGCTGCCCGGGATTCCGGCGAGCCCAAGCCATACCTCGTATCGCTCTGGTCCGCTGGAGTCAGGGCGTTGGAGGAATTTTTGCCCAGCCTCGACAGCGGAGGCGTATTGCTTGAGCCCCATATTTTCCGAGAAGGTGTAGAAGTAATTCCCCGCGCCTCGCTCGGATTCTGGAACCGATTCAAGAATGCGAAGATTCCGCTCATTGCTGCTCTCGCGATTTTCTTTGGGCGAATGGAGGATTTGAGCCTTATGCGCCGTCTGAAAATGGAACTGCTTTCTGTTGACCGGCGTCACGCATTCATGGACCGGGTTTTGCCATACAAATTTGCCGCGCCGCATAATCCGCTCACGCATGACTTTTGCAAACTGGTCGGGAACGACGTAATGGCACTGGATCAAGTCGACATCAGACCCAGCGCATTCCACCATTCGACGAAGCTCAGTAATGCTCTCAGGAGTAATAGTGTCGTCAATGTCGGCCCACATTACCCATTCGTGAGACGCCATCTGCCAAGCTTGATTGCGGGCGGCAGCGAAGTTGTCCACATGCGGCCAGTTTGATTCAGCTTGAATAACTGATTCAATGAACCCGTCTTCACCCTCTATCTCCAAGATCCGTTGCTGGTTTTTGTACTCGCCAACCCTGCACCCTGCCGCCTCGCAGATTTCCAGCGTCTTGTCTGGCTCCTGATTCCCTATCGCGCGAACCACGCAGATTTCATCGGCGATACCCAGAAACGAAGAAAGGAACCGCGAAATGATTTGCTCGCAGTTCCCCGTAATTACACAAAGAGAGATTTTTTCGTTTTTCATTATTTTTTATAGAGAGCGCCACGGCGGGATAAATCCTCGCCGTGGCTATGTGCCCACCCGCAATTAGTCAGCCTTGCACGCCAGAGCCAGGCCCAGCGTAAGACCAACCGAGAATCCAAAGAGGCACTCGAAGGAGGCGTACATTTTGCCGCGACCGGGATTGTAGTGGCGGCGATAGCCCATCACGATTCCGCTCGGGTCAACAACCTGGCTGGCGGCCAAATATGAGCCAGGAGACTGCGGAGCAAGATACCGGAACGCAATAGCAAGAGCGTCAGAGTGAGCCGCGAAGCCAACAAGCGAGATGCTGTTTAGCGGCAGAATGTTCGTGCTGTAGAGATCAAGGCCGAGCAGGCGAGGAATCCGGCCTTCGCGGATCGCCTCAGATCCGCCGTATTGAAAGGCCTGAGTGATATTGCTGTCGCCCAAGAGTCCGTCGTACGCATCTTCATTGAAGACAAGGCTGATATTGTCCAGCGGAACATCGCGCTTTGCGAGTGTCTTACGCAGAAGTCGAACCTGATCCTTGCTGTAATCGCCAACTGAAACAGTAGTGATGATTGCCGCGCCGAAATTTGCGGTTACAAGCGAAGCCCAAACGTCGGTCTGGACAATCTTTGCAAGCGCCTTGCCCTGCTGTATTCCGAGATTTTCAAGCTCGGCAGCGGAACTATTGGCAACCTGAGTGTCAGTCAAGTCAACGGTGACATACCGGTGATTATTGAGGTTGACCGTGATTGCATTGACTGTTCCGCCCGATCCCTCGTAAGGGAATTCGCTGTTGTTCGAATAGTTGAACGTGGTTGCGGTCAAGACTTCAACTCGTGGCACCGCTACCGCATCGCCGATCTGCTTCGCCTCGTTGCTGTAGCTTCGAGAGAATGCATTGAATGGCGTGATTGCGGCGGTAAACGCCTGGAGCGCCGCTTGGGCAAAAATCTTGTCGTTGAAGTTGACCGTAGACATATATCAGTTTTCCGTTGTCAAAGGGTTAGTTGTCGGATTTCTTAGGAGCCCTATTGATGAAGGGAATGATCTTGTCCTTGTGCTCGCGATAGAACTTCGTTGCCTTCGCTGGGTCTTCGCTCTCAAGGCGCATATACTCAGCGTAAACGGCCTCGTCGCTATCCTTGTCGGAGGCGGGATTCGGCTTGATGGGTGGAACGACATTTGCCGGAGCGATCCCGTGCAGCTTCTTCAAGTTGGCATGCTGCTCAGAAAGGATATTGAATTCGCCGGTCTTGCCTTCGAGCTTGGACTTGAAATCGTCGCGCTCGACAGTGAGCGTATTGACGCTATTACCAAGTTCAGAAATCTTTGCCGTATACCCGGTGATTTCGGAATCCTTCGCGGCGATCTTGCCTTTGAGATCCTTTACTTCGGCGTCCGCCGCCGCGGTTTCGTCGCGGCCGCCCGGCGCGTCGGCGCGCTCACCGTGCTCGACGCGTGCCAGTCCGTGCCGCACCTGCCGGTGGACCTGCACGAGCTCGGCGTCGACTTCGCCGCGTTCTCGGGGCACAAGATGTTCGGCCCGACGGGCGTCGGCGCGCTGTACGGGCGACGTGAGCTGCTCGCCGCGATGCCGCCCGTGACGACAGGTGGCTCGATGGTCGAGGTCGTGACCATGGAGACCGCCGATTCGGCCATTCCACAATTTTACTTGCCGGATTTGTGTAACGGTCCTTCCAGAGACCGTCACAAGCATAACAATCCCTCGATAGACCGTTATACCCCGTTCGTCATTTTTCATCTTTCAAGGTCATGGAGTGTGACAGACCAGACCTGGTCTGTTACAGGAGTATAACGCACGGGTCTAGGGGCATTATGCTCGGGTTATTTTTGAGGCCTGCTGCTGTTGTCAGCCCCTCGACGATCGTGTTACCTCGAAGACTGTGTCAGTCAGTTTGTTGTAACAGATCGCTCTCTGTGCATTATGGTTAGGCAACGCACCTGTGTGGGTCCACTACGTTGTGTTTGACTGGCATTTATCTGGCTATAGTGGGTGGTGAAACCCGCCTACCCCCATGCGCCATGTGGCTGTGGCTGACTCAGCCTTGTCCGTTATATGCCTCTTGTCTGTGTTAGTGTTTTAGGTCTGTTGGCTTTAACGCCCTTGTCCTAATACGTTAGGCTTGTGTAATGCACCTATGGAGGTCCGTTACATGCCCTTTTGTTTGAGTTTTGGTCCGTTGGCCATAACACCCCTATCTTGGTGCCTTATGCTGATGTGGGGTGCCTGTCTTGGTGCGTTACATAATTTGCATTGGATTTTAGGTCTGCTTGCCCTAACGCTCCTGTGCTGGTGCGTTATAGCAGTGTAATGCCCCTATAGGGGCGCGTCACAGTCCTGTTGTTGGCCGTAATGGCCATTGGTCTGTTCTATGTCTGTTCGTGTGTTGGTGTATCTTAGGTTTGTGTTTTAGGGCGGTGTCTGTGTGTCGGTGATTTCTGGATCGATCAGTTTAGGTGACTGGGTGTGGTCTTTTCCTTGACTGCAATAGTTCCCTAACGACTTGATCTAGAACTGCCAGTGTCTTTGTCTCTGGTTTTGTAGTGGCTGTTCCTTGACTGTCGGGTTCACCTAGCAGTTGAGTGATAGTTCGCTCTACCTAGAGTGCAGTCGTTGTCCACCGCTCTGGTCTCTGCTTGTCTTGGCTTGATCTCGTGGTTTTCCCGTGACCTGTGGGTGTCTATTGACATCCTATGAGGGTAGTGACCATGATGGGATGGCCAAGAGTGCTTGTGCATGCAGTGTGTGTGTCTATGTGTGCCTGTGTGTTTGTGTCGCGTCGGGTTCCGGTCAACCCAGTGAGACTAGGGGTTGACAGGCGACCTTGTCTGTGTCTCGGCGGTTCCATCCACCTTGAGATAGTGGTCTAGATGCCTCGGGAGTACTGTTCTATCTCGATTTATGTGTCCAGGTGTGCTGAGGGTTCTTTGTGTTCCCTCGGGTCTCCGTGAGTTGTTTCCTGTGGAGCGTCATTTCCTTTGGCTTAGAAGTAGACCGATTGGTGACTTATTTCACTGTTTGTGACGATCTTGCCTCCGAGTCATCCGACTCAAGGATCGTTACGTGAGTAGGTCTACTTGCCTTATCCTGAGTTGTCAACAGTGGCTATGCTGCCATTGTGCTTCGAGGTACGTGTGATAATGCTCTCTTGCCTGTCTGTACTTCCACACTCGTGTTTTGAGTCTCTGCGTCTTGTGAGCCTCCACTAGTCATAGTCTTACGACACGCTTCGACGTGATGGCTCTTGTAGCGGGGCACTTTCCTGGTTTATGGTTCTTAGGCTAGTTCCTTGGGCCCCTCGTCAACCGTAGCATCCTTGGGAGGGGGAATACTAGCTAAAGGCCTGGCTTAAACTATAGCCAGTGTGTGCACACGTGATTAGGGGCTTCAGGCTTGTGTCGTTAGACCTGACCTTGACTAGTCACTCGCGTTATGGTACTATTCTGGTTCCAAAAGTGTCTTGATCTCGGCCTAGTCCTTGCGGTAGGTGACGTGGACAAGATGCTAGTAGGCACAGCATAAGACGTCAGTGGATGCAGTTGGCTGTTCTTCTGGTGGTGAGGCACTCTAGTCACATAGCATGTGACTCTTCGCAGTTCTCTTCGCGTTCCTCACACATCGTGACCTCTCTGGGTTAGCCTTCTCTTGGCTTTTCCTGAGGTCGGTGTCTTGTCGCATGCACGACGTTCTAGTCATGCGTGGGGTAGTGTGCACGACGTTCTAGTCGTGTCGTCTGGGTCTAAGTCTGTCTAGATTTTTTCTAGGTTTTCTTGTTGTTCTTACAGGTCTTCATTTGCAGCCTAGCGTCTTGTCGACAGTTCGGTAAGCTTCTGACTTTTCCCATTTCAGAGTTCACCCTTCCGTCCTTGTTTGGTGTAGTGTCTGCTTGGAGTAGATTCGGGGGCCGAGGTTAGTTCGGTAGTCATGCTCATCTGGTATGGCTTCTTCCCTTTCCTTATAGCTCCCTTGTACTTAGTTGCTCCCTACTCCTACTACCCTTTCTTTACAGCTTTGTAGTTTAGTTTCCTACTTTACTACACCTGTTGCTTACCTGTTGTTTACTTGCTATTTTAGTGTGTTACCGTGTGTTTTACAATGGGGATCCACGTGACCCCTACTGAGCCAGTGACACAGGGCTCACCCCTACTTTTCAGGTGGTTATCATCTTCGTTGTTCATTCTGCTTCCACGGCTTTTGGAGTTAGCGTGCTCGTAGTGGCCAGCTGGTACCCTCATCGGGCTTCCCCGACTTTCTAGTATGTCTTTAGTTTTCTATGAAGTCCCGTGTCAATGGCACCCAAGAGGGGGGTGAATTGGGTGTTTTGTAATTTTTGAAGAAATTTTAGCTATCAAGGTGAGGCCTGAATATACTGTTCATTAACTGCATAAAGGCTGCAGGGGCATTTGTTAGTCCAAAAGGCATAATGACAAATTCATAGTGCCCATACCTGCTCCAAAATGTAATTTTGTGAATGTCCTTATCCTTGATCATTAACTGATGATATCCTGATCTGAGATCAATTTTTGAAAAATATTTAGATCCAGATATTTGATCAAATAGCTCATCGATTCTCGGCAGTGGATACTTGTTCTTGATAGTAAGGCGATTCAACTCTCGATAGTCGATGCATAGCCTCATGGATCCATCCTTCTTCTTGACAAATAGTACTGGTGCTCCTCACGGGGAAGTGCTTGGCCTGATAAACCCCTTTCTAATTAACTCCATCAACTGCTCCTTTAATTATTTTAGTTCGATAGGAGACATCCTATATGGTGCCTTAGAGATTGGACCAGCACCAGGGATCAGATCGATGGTAAAGGCCACCTCTCTTTCCGGGGGTAATCCAGGTAACTCTTCTGGGAATATATCTGGGAATTCATTTACTACTGGAATGTCTTCAAGCTTGTTTTCCTTAGTCTCCTTAAGTGTTACAAAGGCAAAGAAAGATATACATCCCTTCCTTATCAATTTGCTAGCTCAAAGAGCTGAAATGAGCGGTGTCTTACTTCACTTCTTATGGTGAGTAAGGTCTAATTCTGGGAGTTCCTTGAAGATAATCTTGCTATTTCGGCAATCCACCATTGCCTAGTATTTAGATAGCCAATCTGCTCCTAGAATGACATCATACTCCTTTAAGTCTAGGCTTATGAGGTTAATAGGGAGATTCTTTCCCTTTACTAATACTTCACAATCTAAATAATGATGTGAAATAGTTGATTCTTTGCCAAGAGGAGTTTTAATAACTAAATCTATCCATTCCGGTTCATTAGGCAGTGAATCGATGAACTTTTTAGAAACAAAGGAATGTGATGCTCCAGTGTCAAATAAAACATAGGCAGACTTTGAACAAATGGTTAGTGTACCTTCTACTAGTCCGCCTTCATTGTCTTGTTCTGCCTCTATAACAGCATGGAGATGGGCACTTCGTGTTACTGGACGCTTTCCATCTCCTGGTAATTCCTTCATCATTGGGCAATCCGGGATTCGGTGATCTCGGCTCCCACATCAGAGACAAGCTCCCAGTTTCCTCCAACATTCCTCAACCTTATGTCCGGCCTCATCACAATGTTTGTGCACCACGTTGGATGGGGTGGTGATGATGGAGAATGGCTTGGACGTCTTCTTCAACTTCTTGTCTTGCGAAGACTCGCCTCCATTACCGGGCCTCTTCTTGTTATTGAAGCTTGGCTTATAGTTGCTATAACCGGCAATGTTCTTTTCCCACCCACGGATCTTGGCAGACAGTTCCGTGGCATCTTCCAACAATTGTGCTCGATGCACCATCTCTGAATAGACTTGTATGTCCATCGGCGCCAGCTGGGTGATATATTGGGGCCTGAGCCCATTTAGAAACCTTCTAGCCTTCATCTTCTCGGTGCTAACTAGGTGTTTAGCATACCGAGATAATCTGGAGAACTGCGTCTCATATTCTGCCACTAAGAGGGACCTTTGTTTAAGTGCGGCAAATTCAGAGGCTTTCCTCTCCTGAACTCGATCAGAAAAATACTTACTGTTGAAATGTTCAATAAATTCTTCCCATGTGACCTGTGCTTGGCCTATGGTTGCTTCTACTAATTCCCACCAGCATCGAGCATCTCTCTCTAACTGAAAAGTTGCCAGTAAGATCTTCTGTTGGTTTGTACACTGCATAACTCTAAAGATACGTTCTATTTCCCTGAGCCAGTGTTCGGCATCATCTGGGTCTGTGGATCCCATGAACTTAGGAGGGTTCATGTTGCGGAAACTTTGATGGAGATTTCCCGCTCCACGTTGTGCACCTCCTTGTGCAACCTGTTGTAGCGCTTGGGTGAGGCCCTGGACGGTCCTCTGCATATCGCGCCACTGAGCACGTTCTGCGGCCATGGTCCTACAATAATTAAACAACTATTAGATCGTGATTATTTTCTAAGGACTATATTAACTTAGCCCTTGGTGCTACCCAATCTCACAGGGTAAATGGTTAAACCTATCCTTGGACTTGGGTTTCCTAGGAATTGAGTATCCTAGGCTCTAATACCACCAAAAGACGGTCACGTCCTGAGCGTGGAAGATTACTCGGGGGAGACGTGACGAGTCTATATCGATCATGACAATCAGAGCGTAGTGCATTCGACACCGAGACAAAGTGCACAATATAGCAATAACCGAATCCTTTATTCATTCATAATCATCCTCAATTACATTCTTTAAATAGTTTGAAGAAAATTACAAGATTGACTCAAGAAACTATAAAAATAGACAAGACTATGGAATTCTAGACACTCGGATGGCTCTATGACTTCACTCTTGCTCTTCCCCATCCGTGTTCGTTTCTTCATCGGACTTACCTGAAAACGAGGGGGAAAAACTATATGAGCGAGAGCTCAGTAGGTGCTAAATCTCAAGTACCAGCATGGTTTAAGTAATTTACCCATTATCATGAAATACAATAAGCTATGCATGTTCGCATGAAACGACTCTATAGAGAGAATGTGTAATCTTAAAATCAAGAGTTGATATCAATAAATATTTGATGAACAAGTATATCAAGCATGTATTCATGATAAGGTAAAGCATTCAAGCAAGTAATATGGGAAGCTACTAGGCTTTATAGTTAGCAAGCGAGGGATCCAGATTGATCCTAATAAAGCAATGGCCATCATGGATATGCCTCCGCCTAAGAATATCATAGAACTTTGAGGATTGATTGGATGATTACAATTCATTAGAAGATTCATATCCTAACATTCTTAGAGGTGTCGTCTGTTTTATGAATTGCTAAGGGCGGGGGTCAAATTCGAATGGAATGAAGACTCCCAAAAAAGCCTATGAGGACTTAAAGGTTTATCTATCCAATCTCCCGATTTTGAAACCTCCTGTCCCTGGGAAACCCCTAATCCTATACATCTCGGTCATTGAGGACTCCCTAGGGGCAGTCTTAGCACAAGTAGATGATGAAGGTAAAGAGCGGGCAACTTATTATCTCTCCAGGTTGTTTAACCCGGCCGAGGCCAAATACACTGGCATGGAGAAGACTTGTGCCGCCTTAGTGTGGGTAGCTCAGAAGCTCAAACGCAATTTCCTATCCCACCCAGTTAGGTTGATCTCTAGAATGGACCCAATCCGCTATCTCTTAGAAAAGCCTGTCCTTTCTAGTAGGTTAGCTCGCTGGCAAAGCTTCCTCTCTCAGTTTGATATCACGTTCGTTGTCCAGAAGGCAGTCAAAGGATATGCCATCACTGAGCACTTTGCCCATCTTCTGATTCCCCACACAGATTATATTCAGGACGATTTCCCCGATGAGCATCTCTCAGTCATCCCTCACCATCCCTTCTGGTCTCTACACTTTGATGGTGCGCTCAATTCTCAAGGTCGAGGGATAGGTACTGTTCTCCTCACTTCGGAAGGGGTGACGATTCCTTTCGCTTACCAGCTTTGACTTCCTACTACCAACAACATCTCCAAGTATGAGGCTCTCCTAGCCGGTTTAAAGCACGCCTATCTCCTAGGCACGCACCACTTAAAGATTATAGGAGATTCTCAACTTGTCCTGCAGCAGGTTCTATCTACTTACCACACTCATGACCCGAAGCTTAAGCCTTATCAAGATTTGGTCACACTTCTACCTAGGCAATTCCGCAAGCTAATCTATATCCATACCCCTCGATCTCAGAACATTCTTGCTAATGCATTAGCATCCCTCGCTTCCTCTTTATCTTTCCCTCTCAGTCAGAGCACTGAGACTATCGTCATTCAGAGACTAGACACACCCTCTCTTACGGATCCTTGATATGTCAACCTGATGTGACACCACTCCTTGGACCTAGGAAGCAAGCACGAACCGAATGGCGGACTCACTCAATTGGGCTCACCCGCGTCACGTACACCCGAGACCGTAGGTGGACCGGTGATAAGGATGAGCGTCTGAGGTTGGCCCTTGAGGTTCCAAGGGCTTGGCTAGCTTAGGATTGAACCCCCAAGGATCCAGGGATGCCCACTTTCACAGGCGGCCAGCACGCCGAGGGCGTGGGATGTAATGGCTCTCTCGCAACTCGCCCGAGGTAATCACTCAAATATCGGTGAATTCGGGTTCAGGCTCTCTCTTACTGCCAACGGCACTAAGATGCAATACTAATTAAGCGAAGGAAACTAGCAAAGAGAAGTGATCAGGAGCTCACCTGATCGGCGTGAAGACGCCGATCCTAGCCGGAGACAAGGCGAGCGGGGAAGCGTGGGTATTTCTCGCCCGCTGCATCGATGAAGCTTCGGATGGTGACCTGCTAATACACTTACTACACCTCACGTAGGATGGGGATCTCGGGGTGGGGATTAACTTGAATTATAGCCAAAACTAACTCCACGCAGGGAGGGGCGCTAAGCCGGCCAGGCAGGGAAGGGGAGAGCTTAAATGAAACCAAACCGGTGAGCGATGTCAGTTTTGTCCGCCTTCAGGAATGGGGGATAGGCAGTCGGAGTTGTCACTACTGCGGCCACTATGAAATTTTGTGGATGATGAGACTGATTGAAAAATATTTATAGTTGGTCCAGGATGACGCCTGAATTTTTTCGAATTCCCTGGTCGCCGGTGCTTGTCGGGGACAGGTCGCAAATAGGGCCTCTGATTTCTGGTTCTGACAGTAGAGGGACCTTAGCAGTAGGAAGAAGAGGTCGCCACGAGCACTCCCGAACTCTGATTTGAGCGTGGCAGGAGTATTTGGAACCGTCGTCGAGTCCTCTTTGAAACGACGCCTGTGGGAATGTCGGCGGAGGTCAGAGCTGACCGGAGCATCCCGAACAGTGAACAGATGTCTGTTCAGTCTAGGAGCTGACAGAACAGAGCACCTGGAGAAGAAAATTTGGAAAATGCTCTTCCGGATGCCGAACGGGGCGTCACTTTTTGCTGATGATGTGCGACAGGTGGAAGAAGCTCTCGACCAAGTGGCGCCTCCAGAAGCCAACAGGTGTGGCTGTGGTGGCTCCTGGAACTCGCCTCAGGTTGCTGGTCTGGCTTGATTTGCGCAATCGGGGGAGAATGGCTCTCCCGGACAGCTCCGATGTTGAAAGATGGAGAGACCACCTCTGTTGCAAAGCTGACTTGATGTTCTTTCCAACGATATATGGTACTCCTCTAGTATCCCTAGGATAATGGTGTGGCATCCTCTGCAAGCTGATGGTTTTCTATTACCTGCGAACTGGATGGGAAGGGTGGAGATAGGTGATGGGGGATGGGGTAGATGGGGGGGAAATGAGGTGGATGTGGTGTGGGGGTGACCCCTGGCTGTGAGGGGGTCTTGGAGGGAGTGTTCTAAGGTGTTGCCTCCCCGAGGTTCTCATCACCCCTCGCCCACTTGGGGACGAGAAGAGGAGAACACTTTGCTTTTGTTGTTTCAAACACTCACTTGCATCACGACGGCGACGATAACAGTGGTGACTTATGGACCGCAGGTTGTTGCTAATCACGCCAGGTTTGGCTACCTGGCGACTCCCATCGCTTTCAGCGACTTCCCTCTAGTTATCTGCTCCCCCTTCTTCCTCGGGGTAGCGCCGATTGCTGGAGGCGACGCAGCTGCCTCTGTTGCTGCTGGTCGGGTCCCCCCCGCCAAGAAGACATTTGCTGAGGGTGCTAGGCCCTTCGTTCCTGCTGCCAATCGGGTCCGCCCGGTTCAGGAGAAAGTGTCTGGGGGTGCCAGGCCTTCAGTTTCTGCAGTTGGCCGAGTCAAATCGGCCGCGATGAAGACAACTGCTGAGGGTGCCAGGCCCTCTACTTCTGCAACAGGCCGAGTCAGGTCGGCCAAATACTACACCATGTTTGGGGGCGGCAAGCCCTCGACATCAACCACAGGCCTGGGCAGGCAAGCCATCAAGAAACCCATGGCTGGAGGTGTTAGGCCTTCAGCCCTCCTAGTTGGCCAGGTGTTCTCGGTCAACCAGATTAGCGCCGACGTCGCTCCTCCCCAACGGGGACAGTGCCGCCGACGCCATCATAGAAGCCGTTCCGAAACGACCGCCCCTGCTCAACAGGGGCAACGCCATGTGCGCAACAAAGCACGCCCGGCAGCTGCCACCTCATGCTCCGGCAAGACTATACTTGTCGAAGACGTCCGTATTCGACTTGATAGAGGCGAGCCGATTGTGCCCCCAAGATCGACAGGTCCCCACCATTCCTACCTCCAATCGATTCGAACTACTCCGGAAGGTCCGGGAGGAAGGGGCGAAGGTGAAGAGTTGTGCCGCACCCCGGCCCAAGGCGGCAGTCCCCAGAGCCAGATCTGGGGGCAACTCAATTGAGGAGCGAAAGTTTCAAATCAAAAAGATTTGGGTCACCAAGGAGGAGGCCCGAGCCATAAGACGGGTCAGATCAGAAAAGACCCTCCGCCAGTCTGAGTTGCAACAAGTGCCGAGCCAGGCTACTCATCAACAAGGCGAGTCTTCAACCTCTCACGAGGCAAGGACTCACCGGCAACCAGGACGGAAGCGCCGCGGAAGAGCCAAGCCAGCGCGCCCAACTTCCCCCTGGGCTAGTCCGACGCACTCGTGCGAGGACCACTTTGAGCAAGAGCCCAGGCCCCGAGTGTCTGTTTTTGACAGGCTTGGGGGGACGCCGAAGCTAGGGCGACACCCGCCAAGAAAGAAGCGAGTGGCCCAGATAACAGATGGCATCGTCAGGGTGTTCATTTGCTATGTCTCTTCTACTGACAAGCAACCGGAGGACCTCAACCAACCCCTGCAAGCTATGAGGAGGTCGAGGCATGTCTCCCGGGTAGTAGCTCAGTTAGAGCTAACCCTTACTGTCGGGGCGCCACAGCCCGACCCAACACGGCAAGAGGAGCGTCAAGAAGACGTTCACAACATCAGTGGAGATGGCGACCCCCTCCATGAGGAGGGTCCTACCGGGGAGGCCAAGCCCTCACTTTGGAGGAGCTCCGGCGTGAGAACCAGGAGCTCAAAAACTTGTTGCAAGCACTCCTGCGTGAAAAGGAGACCCCAGTCCAACCCTCCGCGGCACCTGCTGGTATAGAGCAACAACCCTCTCCTGCTCCAGCCACGATTAATACATCAGCTGTCGCGGCTAGACTGCCTATTGCTTTGGAGGTCGAGGTGCCGCAGCAAGAGCCCAACATGCGGTCATCCATCACCCCTGCCGAAAGCCTGATGGCTCAGAGGCAAATGATCGAGCGGATCGCAGAAGCAAAGGTCGGACAGCATGGCGAAGGTGTGGCTACTGTAGATTTATACAGTGTGTCGTATCCCCTTCACCATCAATTTAAAAAGCTCCCTCCAGATTGTCCAAAGGCTCCGAAGCTACAAAAGTTTAATAGGCAAGTTTCGCTGCATGAGCACTTGGCCTACTAGATGACGACCATGGGCAAATTGGCACTGGATGAATCCTATCTTCTGCGATACTTCGCCACGTCTCTAACGGGTACTGTCTTTCAGTGGTATTCCCGACTGAAGCCCAACTCAGTATCTGATTGGACAGATATGCAGAAGAAATTTGTCGACCGGTTCCAGACAGCTGAACGCAAGGTTTCTCTTGCGGAACTTTGTGCCCTTAAGCAAAAGAAGGGCGAAACAGCTTTAGACTTCATCAAAAGATGGAGGGACGTCAGCATACGCTGTGATAACTCTCCCACATCGGAAGATGCCATCACCATATGCCGTCGGGGCTTGGCAGCAGAGGTTAGTGAGAAACTCCTGGGTTCCAATATCCGGAGCTTTGACCAGCTCAACACCGTGGTGGCGGAGATCGAAATGTTCTTCGTCGATCACCCAGCACATCTCTCTGCCAAGGGCAAGACCTCCAAGGATCGCCCGGCTGGCGGCAAAGAGGTGAATTCGGTCGATTTCTCCCCGACAAATGGAGACAAGGGACAAACCAAGTCAAAGGGCAATGGCAAAAAGTCCGATGCCAAAGCGACTGTAATGGGAATCGACGCCGAACATGTATAGTTTATTTTACATTTGTCCTTTTAGTTTGTGTTTATATCCTTGGGAAAGTATGTACGCAATTGTAAGGCTTTATAAGCCATCGAGTCATTCGGAAAATTATTGGAGCCTCCTTCCGCCTTGACACGGTTATTATTTTTATTTTAATTAAAAAAATAAGCAAAATATAAAAGTGGCCCGTCACTTTGACGCCTTTACTTTGGTTGTTGTTGTTATTGTTATTTTTAGAGAGTGTGTGTTGTTTTGTTTATTTATGTATTGTTGGCCCTCCTTTTACTGACGTGACTCTTTCTTTCTTCTTTTTCGGTGGTGCGCAGGGTGTGATGAGGACTCAGATCAGTTGGTACCTAGTGGTAGCAGCATATAGAGGGTTATCGGACTTTCAGCGGGCCTGAGTGGACGCTATGGGATTTGGAGCATTCCTACAGACTGAGCCCTTCCGGCTTGACCTACCCCTGGTCCAGGCACTGAGGGAGAGGTGGAACCCGATGACTAGGGCGTTCCTGATGCCCTGGAGGCATATGGTGCCCAGCTTGGAGGATGTGGTCCGGATCAATGAACTACAAGTGGACGGAGAGGCAGTGAGTAGGGTCACCTACCCCGACTACAGAGGGAGTGCCCTAGAGTTGTTGGGGCTAGAGGCAAGCTCGGCGACCGTGAGAGCAGGACAATCGACCGGGTCGACATCATGGAGGCACTAGGATTTGTCGACGCTCGTCAGCACGTTGGCTAGAGCACGGCTGAGTTCCTAGTGCAGCTGGAGGGATCTGCACATCAGACGTTTTCCCAGGATGCGAGTGACCGAGGGCGGGTGGACTGGGACCTTCGGAGGTTCCTCTTCTTCTTGCTAGGCCACCTTCTGCTGGGGACAAAGGGAGACGACATCCATTATCGCTTCCTGGGGATCCTGGCAGACTTGTACCGAGTGGGGGACTACGCGTGGGGAGCAGCTCTACTCGCCCACCTGATTGCCGATCTGTCCCAGGGGGCAGATCGAGAGACGACAGTCAGCGGCTTCACACCTTTCCTCCAGGTGATTTTTTTATTTAAAATTTTATTTGCAGTAAGTTTTATTTCATGCCTATCCAATTGACTATGCTAATGACATGTGATGGATGCAGGTGTGGAGCTACTAGTACTTCCCAACAGGGAGGGCCCGACATTGGGACCCGGCAGTCATTGCACTAGCGTAACGATGGAGGCCAATTGTGATCACGACCCCACACACCTACTAGCTGACGTCGATTAAACATGAGCTGACTGAGTACCCCGAGGCCATGGTATGATGATTTTATTATTATTCTTATTTGCAAATGTGGGAACTGACATGATGCATGTATGGTGATGTAGGTGGTCTGGAGGCCCTATCTGGGCATGGTCGATGCCGACTAGCCTTGGATCGAGGCAGGCCGACCTCATTTTGGGCGGGACCTTTGGGTCCACTGCCTGAACTAGATTGAGCCACTCCGACTCAAGCTAGACATGAGGACCCTGGGGCTCACCTAGGAGTGGCTAGAGGTGGATGTGCCGAGCCGCATCGAGCAGAAGACCCGGGGCAAGGTGAAACTCATGGATTGGCGTACACGGTTCCCTGCATAGTTCCAGGACTGGCAGCAGGGCGGCGTCCCGGTGGTGTCCCACATGTAGGACAGTGCGGACTACTTGCGGCGCTACCGAGAGACACACGCAAATCATCTCCATCTTGGGAGGCCAGCAGGGGTAAGTATGAAATGAGCATTTATGATGCGACCGGCAACGACGCGATCAACTAGATGAGGACCCTCAGAATTGATGCGGGATGAGATGAGACTCGGAACCAATTAGATGCGAATCTAGGACTCAAGGCGATGACGCGACTAATTTGACGATGTGACCAGCGATGACGTGAACAACTCAACACCAAAGAGCTCCAAAGAGGATTATGTGTCCTCAACAAGAAACACAAGCTCACTATCGTCCCAAGCGAGAGAAACACATGAATCTGCGCAGTTGAGAAATTGACAGTGAGTCAACGGTCGTCAACTCACACCCGTGCTCGATTCGAGTCATGGGACAGTCACACTCTCTTTCTCAAAGCAGTGATTGAATTTGATCGAGCTAGAATAGTTTCTATAGGCAACTTCCCCTCGTAGCATGTCACGGTCACGGCTCTCTCCCTTGCCGCGATCACGTCCAAGGTGCTTTTTTTAGCGCTTTCTATCGGAAGAGTCGCCTCATGCCAGTCAGTTGAGTGTTGCATCATTCTCCTCATAGTTGACATGTTTTTGGGCCAGTGTGAGAAGCTTCAGGAGAGTTGTAGCTAGGGCTTGGACCCCCAGGGTTTGCAGGAGAATAGCATCTCGTGTGCCTTGCGTCAACACGGTTGTCGCGATACTGACGTCCAAGCAACGGATGTAGAGTGCTTCCTTGAGGAAGCGGGTGATGAAATCCCATAAGGGCTCATCATGTCCCTGCCTGATGCCAAAGAGGCTATGGAGGTCTTCACTTCATTCTTACTATCAAGGAAGTTTTCTCTGGAGGAGATAGATCTCACCAAAAGAGACTCAAATCATGCTCGGGCATTTTCTCGGAGGGTAGTGAAGGCAAAACACTTTACGGTGTCCGATGCTCGATGAAAGATTAGGCTGGACTCAAAGTTGTGCAAGTGGTCGACCGGGTCAGTGGTGCCATCATAAGGCGTAAATGACGACAACTGTAGTTTCGGGGGAATCAGTGCTTCCAAGGTTTCCCATACGAAGGGTGTAACGACCCAGAGCTCTGGGTACCGATAACCCGATGTAGCATCGGATTACCGCTACTAGGAACTGGGAAAGTTACGAAAATTTCCTAATTTCTTTCTTTTTCTTTCCTTTTCCTCTCTCCTCCCTTTCATTCGCACACATCCCTCTCTCTCTCCCATTTTCTCTCCTCTCTCACCCTTTCAGCTCCGGCTGCAGATGGAGGAGGCTCGTGGGCGAGGTGGCGACGGCGTGGGGATGGTCGGTTGCGCGAAGGGACGAGGATTGGACCGATTTTGGTGCAATCCCGAATGGTGGATTCAAAGCCAGCGTGGTTCGTATTTTGTGATTTTTGACGTAGATTAGTCGCTTTGGCGTGCAGTTTCTTCGATGGAGGTAGGGAGATGGACCACCTACCTTTCCTGCACCTTTCCTCGCAGTTTCATGCTCTACGGTGCGAGAATGAGCGAGTTTAGGCTCATTGTGGTTTTTGGGAGTTCGTAGGCTTCGTCGAAAAATAATGACGATTTTCGAAATGGTTAGTACCATTTGACTCCCTGGAACGTCTGCGTTCCATTGATACTAGTTTTATGTCGATTGACGGTCATTCGGGACCGTTAGGAGCCCGGGAAGTCTGGTTACTCCATTTGGGTGATTTCGTTAGAATCGCCCATTTTTTGCGATTCGTGCATCATTTTGACTCTGGTCGGAGTCTATGTGATTGCCAGGGTGATTGTGGTTGTATCCCCTTTGTTACGGCATGAACGGGGTGTGGAAAGGCCACGATCGGACGAACCCCTTGGTTTGCTCGCCGTAACGCCTTCGCGATTCAATGGTAACTGCTTCAGGTGCATGGGCGGTTGGTTTCGAACCGTTTAGTGTGTCTCAGTCTCAGGTTGAGTGGTCAGTCGATAGACCACTCTAGGGCTTGAGCGGCCAGGAGTGGTCCGCCCATCCCTCCGTGAGCAGCTGGTCCTCAGCCGTTCATCTTTCCCGTTGGGTTGAGCGGCCAAGTCCTACCCGCTTATCCCAGTTGACCTTTGGTCAACAGTTTCGTGTCGGTTCAGACAGGTAGTTTGGTCAAAATCATTCTGACCGACACTGTAGTAGGTCGGTTGGCTTGAGCAGCTACTCCTTAACCACTCTAGCCTTTGGGTAGCCCAGCCCTAACCGTCCATCCCTTTTAGTGTCTAGGGGTCAGTTCTTTTGAGCGGTTGGCCCCGAACCGTTCATCCCCCTTGAATGGTCCGTTATAGACCGTTCATCCCTCTTTGAACGGCTTCCATTTGGGCCGTTCATTTCACTGAGCGGCCTTCTTCTAACCACCCAGTGAGTCTTGTCTGATGCTTCTCGTCCATTGGTCGTGATGGCCTGTCTCATGTTTGTCTGTCTTAGGAATGTGTCCTAGGGCGGTGTCTGAGTGTCGTTTCCCGACGTTCCAATTTTCGTATATCTTGGCTTGACCTTATGGTTTACCGATTGTCCCATGGATGTCTCTTGATGTCCTATGAGGGCTATGACCATGATATATGGTGGCCAGGAGTGTTCTTGCCGTGGGCAGTCTTCTATACTACTTTTTATGTCATTGTCTGGTTCTGGTCAACCCAATTAGATCCAATGGTTGACGTAAGACCTTGTGTGTGTCTCGACAGTTCTGTCAAGTTTGAGACGTGGTTCTGGATGCAGTGAGGTATCATTTTACCTCGTTCTACGTATCCAGGTGTGCTGAGGGTTCTCGGCGTTCCGTCAGGTCTCCGTCAGTCATTTCTTACGGCGAGTCATTTTCTATAGCTTAGGATTAAACTGATAGGCGGCTTGTTCCGCTTTGTACGACGATCTTGACTCTGAGTCGTGAGACTCAAGGATCGTTGTAGTTTCAGGTCTAGTTGCCTTATCCTGTGTCTTTTGGGAGTTTCTTGTACTACCATTGGTGCTTCGTAGTACGTACGATAGTGTTTTTTACCTGTCTGTACTCTGGCAATCGTATTTTAGAGTCTGTGACTCGTGATCCTCCACTAGTCGTAGCCTTACGACATGGTACTGCGTGTCAACTCTTGTAGTGGGGCATTTCTCGATTTACAATTTTTAAGCTAGTTCTGAGGGCCCCCGGCTCTTTACCGTAGCGTCCTACGGGGTGGAATACTAGCTACAGGCCTAGCTCTAGGCATGAGCCGGTGTGTGCGCATGTGGTCAGGGGCTTGGACTGACGTCGATGGGCATTACCCTATCTAGTCACTCGTGACTGTAGTTCTGTTCTGGTTCTGACAGTGTCTTAGTCTCGGTCGTACTTTTTGGTGACAGGCAGACGAGATGCTAATAGGCGTAGTATAAGACGTTAGTGGACGCAGCTGGCTTTTCTTCTAGTGAGGGGAGTACTTCAGACACGTGACTTCCGTGTGACTCTCATGTTTCTCGAGCGTCGTGACCCTTCCAGGGTCAGCCTCCTTGTGGCTTTTCCCGAGGTCAGTGTTATGTTGTGTGCACGACGTTTTAGTCGTGTTGGATCTGTCTAGACTTTTTCTAGGGCTTTTGTCTTTTCCCTTTTTCCTTGCAGGCCTTCGCTTGCTTGGTGTCTTGTTAACGGATCGGTAAGTTCTGACTTCGCCAGTTTAGAGTTTGCCCTTCTGTTGCTATTAGGAGTAGCTTGGGAGCCGAGGTTAGTTCGACAGCCACACTAGTTCGGTACGACTTTTTCCTTTTGTTTTAGCTTCCCTCTCCCTTGCCTATTCCCTACTCCTGCTTCCTCTTCTTTACAGCTTTCTAGTGTAGATTTCCTACTTTGCTACACCTATTATTTTTGCTGTTGTTCTATGTTACTGCGTGTAAATAAAAAAAAATCATCATCAAAATAGGGTTAAAAATAGAGATACCCCGACAGACCCAGTCGTCCCCATTGCAAGGAGACGATCGGGGGCAAAAAAGCCAGCAACCCGACTGAGGTAAAGGCCCGGGAGAGCGCCTCAGACAAAATTGAGAAACCCCTCGACGCGAAAACCCGCAAGGGTGCGTCGGAAAAAGCTAAAGGGGGTCGGCTCCAATGAAAACCCGAAAGGGCGTTGAAGTCGATAACGAGGAAATCTCTCCTCCCTCACCAGTTAGGGTGATCTTCACCCACCCACTCCTCAATAGGCCGCGGGACTCTCCCGTGTTGGTCATTGATCGACTCACATCCCCAGACCAGTAACTTGGCATTCCCCAGTGATTCCTTGCATCACTTGCCCCAGCTTCCAGCAAGTGCCAGTTCTCACGTCACATTCTGGCCGCGATTCCAGCAAAGTCCAGTCTCCATACGTCCCAAAGCTCTGTCGTTACATGCTCCGGTACTCCATACCCTCGTAATCCAGAACCCCAGTTGTGTCCGGCCATAGCAGTATGGCCCCCAGTCCCATGATCCCGTGACTCGTAAGAGCCCTTGGTAGGGATAGGAGTCATGCCCGATCATCTGCATTCCCCGGTTTCCGGTCACGTCCCTTCGCAGTAACACGCTATGGACGACAATCCCTGAATTCAAAAAAAACAAGCAAACAAACAAACGTACATAATGGGGTTAAAAATAGAGATACCCCGGCGGCCTCGAGCGGCTCCCTTCACAGGACCACTGAGGGCAAAAATTGCCATTAACCCAGCTGAGGTGAAAACCCACGAGGGCGCCTCAGGCAAAATCGGGTGACCCCTCGGTGCGAAAACACGCAAGGGCACATCGGAAAAAGTGAAAGGGGGATAGCTCTGGCGAAAATCCGAAAGGGCGGTAGAGCTGATAAAGAGAAAAAAAAACTCTCTTCCTCTACTCCTCACTGATGAACGTCGTCCATCGCAACAACTTGCCGGCGCCGACCATAGCATCGTTCTACAACAACAGCGGCCGCCACACCCTCGCGGGTTGGCCATACCAGCTTCCAGTCCCAACATCGGCTACAACGCCTTTACAGGCCAACCGCCCAGCTCCAGTCCCAGTTTCCAGTTCCAGCACCGGCTACAACGCCTTTACAGGCCAGCCGCCCAGCTTCCAGGTCTAGCATCGGCTACAACGCCTTTACAAGCTAGCCACCCAGCTCCAGTCCCAGCTCCAGTCCCAGTTTCCAGTCCCAACGTCGGCTACAACGCCTTTACAGACTAGCCGCCCAGTTTCAGTCCCAATTTCCAGTTCCAGCATCGGCTACAACGCCTTCCCAGCCCCCGCGTCGACTACAACGCCTCCACAGGCCAGCCACCCAGCTTCCAGTTCCCGCATCAGCTACAACGCCTCCACAGGCCGACCGCCCAGTCCCAATCCCAGCTTCCAGTTCCGGCATAGGCTACAACGCCTTTACAGGCTAGTCGACCAGCTCCAGCACCAATTCCCAGATCCAGCCCTCTGGCTACAACGCCTTTATAGGCTAGCCATCCAGTCCCAGTTCTAGTCCCCAACTCTAGTGGCAATTCCAGTCCCAACGCTAGTCTTAGCCCTAGATTCGGCTGTGACCTCCAGTTCTTGCCCTAATCTCAATTCTTAGCCACTATGACTCTTGGGGCCATTCGGCCAGTGCGGCCTCAGTTTCTCGGACTAATGTGAATCATATTTCCGACTAACAACATAACGTTAGCCAATAAGTGCCCTGTCGTTGGAATACAACTGACACACTCCAGAACCACCTCCGTGACCCTAACCGCGAGGACCATCCCGTCCCCATGAGTCTACGCCAACCTCACACAATATAGGCTTTCACCTTTCGAGGGACTGACTCCCAATACCCAGTCATTCTCACCACTTCCCAGTACCCAGCACTCAGCTCCCAGTGTTCAATGTCCAGTTACACCATTCCCCATACCCAGTCCCCTGTTTCAATCCTCGAAATTAGATAAGCTCAGTCATTTGTCCCTCACACCAGTGTGCAATAAAAGAACCAAGTACAACTCGCAGTAAAGTGATCGTTGGTCTATGCACCCAACCCTGCTCCATAAAAGGGAAAGTGGGACAACTCAGCAAATAACAACACCAAAATCCGGAGTTTGTCATTGATACTCTGTGAAATGGGACCCTAGACATGCCCTTGGGGTAACAAAAGACATACATTCCGGATAGCACAAAAAAAAGAAAAAGAAGAAAGAGGGGCAGTACAATCAAATCCCAGGCTCGCTCCCCTCCAGTGCCGCCAGGCGGGACTCAGCAGCTGCACGCTCTGCCTCCAAAGTCGACGCACGCTGTACGCTAACCTTGGTTGTGGTCGCGGCAGCCCGCCACTCAACTCTAGCGAGCTCCACAGCTCGTAATTTCTCGTCTAAGGCCTTCTGCAAAGCCTCAGCCTGACCCTCTGCGTCGCCTAGACGCATGGCGCGGTCTCGGGAAAATGACTCAGCTGCGTCGGCGTGTCCCCTCTGCTCAACCGCGACTGTCGTAAGCTAGACCAGTTGCTCCTATGCCTCTCGGATGGCTGCTAGCCACTGGGTCCTCTACTCCTGAGCCTCCAGAAGTCGCAGGTACTCTGCCCAGATGTCGGCCAAATCAGACATCCAGAGCTCGCACGGGAAGCCAAGGTTGTGGTAGCCCTAGGTACAGTCCCTCAACCGCGAATTATCCTAATCTGGCTCATCATCTCCTTGGGGACTAGACCCGAGGGGCACCGTGGGTAGCATACACCCGCTCCGTGAGGTGAAAGTGGGTGGGGAAAAGGGTGGAGAAGGCTTGGAATGTGTGGATGAAGGTTTAAAAGGTGGAGAGGCCTCGGGCGGTGGAGGGATAGCGACTGGTAGAGTTAAAAGCAACGGTGGAGGCGTAGGAGGGGGTGAAGGGGAAGGTGGAGGTGTAGGTATAGCCTGCTCATGCTCGGGCAACGATGGCGAAGAGGATGGCAAAGGCGGAGGAGATGGTGGAAGCAATGGAAGAGGGGTCGCTGGGAGAGGTGGCAGTGAAGACAATGGTGATGGCGGTAGGGGTATTGGAGATGGTGGAGAGGGTGATGTGGTCGATGGAAGTGGTGGAGGTGAAGAGGGAGAGGGTGGTAAGGCGAAGGAAGTGGAGGGTCGTGGCGCCAACCTACGGCGTGTTGATACGATGCGTTGAGTGGCGTCAGGAGTAGAAGTGGTGGTGGAAATGGAGGGAGAAGGAGAAGCTGCACTAGCCTGAGCAGAGGCTTGGGTTTGTGGAGGCGTTGGTGACGAAGTAGGAGGTGGCAAAGATGGGGTAGATAACGGAGCGGGTGCAGCGCTAGATGAGGGATCACAAGCGTGCCCCTGGCCTTGTAGAAATGGAGACAGCTACCCAGGTTCGCTTGCTACTGCTGCTTTCTCTGGAGATATAAAATGACCTTGCGAATCACAGCCCAATCAATCCTCTTCTGATCATCCAGATCATAAATAACTTCACGAAATTCAGGACAATCCTCAACCAAATGCCCTTGCTGATGATGAAAACCTCAAAATTGAAGCATACTCCCAATTGCGAGTCGGCAAGACACAACTGGAGGGAGTTGCAACACGTGAGTGGCCATCAAAGCCCTGAAAATATCAGTAACTGACTCTGGAAATGGAGAGCAAGGAGCCCGCTTCGGGCAAGGCAGATGCCGAGGGGTATATGAAGGTAATGGAGATGGAAGTGGAGAAGGAATGAGGGTAAAGGCGTATGGCTAAGGGAAGGATACAGTAACGGCGTGTGCGGAGTGGAAGGAGGAGGTATGTAGTGGACGACATCCACCTGCTTGTGGTGTGACGTTTCCTTAACCAGAGGTGGAGACGCATATGGAGATGAAACGGCGGAGGGCTGACTGTGGAGGGCGGCAGGTTGACTCATGGAGGGTTGATACATGGAGGTATATGGGTATGTGGGAGCTGAAGGCCGACTCATGGAGGGATGTGTAGTGGAGGGGAGACTCATGGAGGGCTGACTAATGGGACATGATGGATAGGAGGCGTATGTGGGTGCAGAAGGTGAAGGAGACTCAGGGTCAAGGGCACCTATAAGTTGTTGGTGGATGGAGTGGGCTCGGCTGTAAAGCTGTTGTCATGACGTGATATCATTGAGGGCTAAGGTGAACTGATACTCAGGCGTTGCATTAGAAATGAGCATTTTGATCTGTTCTCCCTCTGGAATATGCCCTGAAACTTGCGCGGCCAGGTGATGCCAGCGGTGGGTGAAGGTCAAGAACTCCTCATCGGACTTCATCTTCTCATGGTCCAGATCAACTATAGAGTACTTGGGCCTAACTTGGTCTTGAAATTACCGAAGAAACTTCTCTTGAATGACTTGAAAATTTGCCACTTGATCTTGCGATAATGCAAAGAACCAATCCCGAGCTAGGCCTTCCAACAACATACCAAATAAATAAGCCATCAAGCGTTGCTCATGTCGGAATTGGGCCGACTCACAAAGAAACTCCTTCAAGTGCAAATAAGGGTCACCGACTCCACCATAGCGGCGATAAGTAGGAATTTGTGAACACGGTGAAAGATGAAGACCTTGGAATGTAAATGGGACACTCAAAGAAGTTTGGGGATCAATTCGATGCTGAAGATCCTCAAGCGGCGTTGGGCTTGAGCAATCATCTCCTCAATGGGGAGAGATTGAGAAGAATGCAAGCTAGCCTGAGCAAGAGAGTGTGAATTTGGGCTAAGATTATGGTATTCCGCCAGATAAAGGGAGCAGATTGAGAAGAAGGGAAGCCCATTCCAGGAACAGAAGGATGCATGGGCCTAGAAGAACCATTATCAAGAAAATAAGGACCCATTGGGCTAGCAGCATCATAGGTGGACGGAGCAGTCCCATTAAGAGAAGTGGGCCCATTAAGGAAAGGGGGCCCATTATGGGTAGGAGAGGGAGGCCCGTTAGAAAGTTGAGGCCCATCAAGAGAGCGAGGCCCATTGAAGGGATAAGGCCCATTAAAAGAACGGGACCCCTTAAAGGAATAAGGCCCATTATGAGAATGAGGCCCATTAAGAGAATGAGGCCCATTAAGATGATTGGCGATAAGTTTTTTGGCCTGGACCGGGTCCGTTTGGCAAGCGACAGATGATAAGTGGTTGACTTGCAGGTTGGAAGGGTCACGAGGAGATGGGCCCACGTGGGAAGAAGAATTCACGCGGGAATAGGAAGATGGGGAAGAAGAAGGGTAATATACAGGAGAAAAATGGCACTCCATGAGGGCAAATGGAGACTTTATACAGGAAAGTCAGGGAAATAGAGTGAGAAAAGTAAGGGCTCGAGGATCAAAGAGAGGGACTGACTCAATAATGCAAAGGGGAAACGAAAAGACCTAGGTCAATGTGGCTAGACAAATAGACACACAGAATGGACTAGCCTGCCATTGCCTCAGCTATCAGGTCCAGGAAGGGCTAGCCCACTAATGACAGACGAACAGTTGCAGCAATTAGCTCGTGAGTTGTGGTGGCCACACCATCCAAGCAGGACGCGCAGCATCGCGCTAGCTGATCTCGATGCTGGCAGTATTGGCGAAATCACGCTGGAATACAAAGATATCGTCAATATTGCTCGGGAGATAGCGGAGGCTATCAGGTCCAGGAAGAAGACGGAGGGGTGAGATGAGCCGAGCAGCAGAAATCGTAGCTTCCTATTCATATGACAAGAGCTTCGCGTATCCGCACTCTGCAGAAGAACTGCTCGCCATGGCATATGACGATATGGCTAGGCGGCTGCAGGAAGCCAATGCACGGGAAGCAGAAACACGGCGTCGGTACGAAAGCCTCATCCAACAGAGAGCGCTGGAGATTACACAGTACACGAAAGCGGAGATATTGCCGCCTCGCGCCAAAGATCCAGACGTGTGGGGCTTGAAGATCGAACCGATCCTCTATGAAGTGAATATGCTGTCGTCGCATCCTTCGAAATGGCATCCCGAAGCCCTTGCTCGAATAGCCGAGGCGGCAGGGAGAACGTTTGCGTCAATGCTGATCGAGAAAGCTCGCAAATTGCCGCCCCAACCGGGCAATGAGACAGGAGAGGGATGATGTTCCAGCCGCTGTGGACCGTCGAGTATCGTAGGCGCAGGCCGCGTCTCGGAGCGCCATTGACCTCGCAGGACTATGAGCGGGTGGAGGTCGGGGCTCTTGATCGAGAGAAGGCTGCCGCAGCATTCAGGCAGAGGATGCCGGCCAAGTGCGAGATCGTCGCCATACATCTAAAATCGGCTACCGGGCCTGCTTGACCAGTGAGAAAGGAGAAGGGTGATCAGATCGCCAGTATCAGCGGAGCCGCAGCGACGCAGGCCAGCATGAACCACGTGGGCCACTTTACCCTGCCCCGAACAGCCTGCCGATCACCGGGAGGCTTTCCCCCCAGGAGATCCGGCCGGTGACTGCTGCTCCCACCACCGTGATGCCGATCCCGATTTGCACGAAGTGGATAGGGCTGAGCCCGAGCATCGAGCCCGTCTCCAGCTTCGTAACCCGGCGCTCTATCGTATCGATCTTCGCTTCGATACGGCCCAGGGTTTGGGCGTGATGGTAGAGCACGATGCTCTCGGGACCGGAGGGGGCGTAATGCTGACTCCCATTCAGTTTGGTCATAGACGTTCATGGCTCAGCTCTTCGCTTTGTTCGCGCCGTACTCGCAGCCCCAATTCGGACGGGACTTGTTATCGGCTTCGAGTTCGGCGGCGGTTTCCTGGGTCAACACGTCACGCTTCGATACCGTTTTGTGGCGCCAGTCTCGACAGAGCTCGTCGGCGGTCACGATCATGGTTTGAGAGCACCCGCTAGTCACAATCGCGGCAGCTGTCACGCAGGAGGCGCTCAGCAGCGCCCGGACGGCGGGCCTCAGCCCGCACCTTCTCATTTTTCGCATTGGCGACCTTGGCCTTCTCTCTGGATTCCGCAACAACGGCAGAGGCCCCTTTCGAGCGCTGCACCGCATTGTTGATCTGCAACGCCACGAACCCAACGACGACGCCAGCCACCAGCCGGCCTACCCATGATTCGATGATCCAGTTCAGGACGATCATCATTCCGACGCCCTCCTGCTGTTCCAATACGTGAGCCCTGCCACCGTCGCGGCGATGCCGCCGACCAGAGGCAGGTTTTCCCATCCCCATGTGAGCAAGGTCTGACCGGTCGAGACCACTGTCTGCCAGGCCGAAAGATCGGTGACGGTCTGGGTGACGGTCTCGGGTGGAGCGGGGATGATCTGAGAGGCGGCGCCGCCGACGCCGACTCCGCCAGCGGCGATGGTTGTGGGGGACACCTGCTTCGGATCCACGTCGGCCTTGGCTTGTGTCGCACTCTGCTCGTCGGCATCTGCTAGCGGTGCGAGCGGCGCGTCTCTCACCGGCGAGCCGCACGAAGCGAGACAGGCTTGCTCGATCCCGTCACAACGGCGCATCCAGCCCTTCAAAAATGGCTTCCTGTGCGGGATCTTGTTCAGGAAGGCGCGCCGCGCGGCCATCAGTTTCTTCACGGTCGCGGCCGGATCGGCATCGGCTGCCGCCTTGATCGTCACAGGACCCATGTGGCCGTCGGCTGTCACGCCAAGCACGGTCTGCAGGTACTTGATGCCGCGCGCAGGTCCGCTGTTCACGCCGAAATCGAACACGGCAAGGTCGAGCCCCGGTGGCAGTTCGTCGCCCTGCACGATGTTCCAGTAGTTCTGTCGGTAGATCGCCTGCAGCTCGTCATCGGAGATCAGCTGGACGCTCTGGCGGGGCTTCCCGTGCTGCTCCCGCCACGGATCATAGACCCGCTGCAGGACACCCTTCATGGTCTTGCCGCCCGGATCGTCCGGATGGTCCGACCATCCCCCTTCCCACTTCAGGGTTTCGGTCAGGCAGACTTCGAATCTGCTCATGGCCTCACCAGCCTGTCTGCCGTCACGTCCCGGTCATCAAGGATGGCAAGGGCGAGTGACTGCCAATCCGTGCCTCGTGCTGCTGCGATTTCAGCGAGCCTCTGCCGGCAGGCCTCTCTCACCGCCCGTTGTTCCGCCGTCGGCACTTCTTCGTCCTTCTTGACGGCATTCATGGCGTAGGAGTGCTCGTAGATGTGCCGGAGGATGTCATCCTTCATGACGCCGAAGGCCTGGCCCATCTCCGAGGCGATCTCGGCGCGGATCTGGGCAATCAGCCCGGTCAGGTCGATCTCTTTGCCAGGGAGGACCTGCACGGCCTCTCGCAAGGCCTTGGGCGGCTTGATGCGGCTCGGGTCGACGACGACCTTCTGACCATCCCACACCCACGCTTGGCGGTGTTCCCGAGGGAGATCCGACGTGTCGACAACGTGCGCGTCGCCGGCGGCTTCGGCAGGGCGGCTCTTGTCGGCAACCCTTTTCAGCCAGGTCATTGGATCTTCGTCGTGCCGGCGGCCGCGCCGCGCCGGCTGGGTGATCTGCACGGAGTTGTCCGGCATCACGAAGACAATGCGTTCGCTCATGATTGATCTCCGAAGCAGACGAAGCTCACCGATTGGGGATCGCGGAAATTGTCGAGGTAGGTTTTCAGCGCCAGCCGGAAGGACCCGGCGGCCTTCTGATCTTCGATGATCGTCACGATCTGGGCCTGGGACGTGCTTTCCGTCTGGATGGTGCCGACCAGCACATAGTTCGCGCTGGAAAAATCGGTGTCGATGGTGACCGTCAACTGGCCTTCATCCGTGTCGGTGATGCTCGCCACATTGAAGGACGTTTGCAGCGTCGGCGTGCCGCCCGAGTAGGTGACAACACCCCAGGCTTTGGCGGCGCTCGGATGGAAATGCTGACGGCCCGGCGTAACGGCCCGAGTCAGATCCGTGCCGGTTTCCTGCTCTGCCTGAGTGGCGATCTCGATCAGTCCCGGAGCGCTATCGCTGGCCCCGAGCAAAGTCCACGCCGTCCCGACGAAGAAATAGTACGCGTTCTCATCGGCAACGTAAGCGATCCAGCCGCAGTCCTCTGCCGGCGTATAGCGGAAAAACCCGCCCTGCCCGTCAGCCTCGACAATGTCATGCTGGGCATAGGATGCCCAGCCCCCGGACGGAGACCCTGACATGATGTAGCGGGCGCCGGGAGGCTCTGAGCCCGGAGGCGCCGTCAATCTGTCCGTGATCTTGATGATGCCGACGGAGGACATCAGCGGCGGGACGTAGGTATCCACCAGCCAGTTGCCGCCGTCGTTGACGAGCCAGATGGTCTCGCCGAGATGGGTGAGGGAGACGGCCGTCGACGTGACGCCGGAACGGCCGATGGTCTGTGTGCCGGTGGTTTTGATCTTGGCCTGATTGGCGGTGCCGGCCATGCGAAAGCCGAAGCGGGCGCCATTGGAAAGCTCGGTGGCGTCGGGCAGCGTGACGGTAAACGCTCCACCTGTGGTGTTGAGGTTCTTCAACTGCCCGATATCATCGGAAGTGAGGATGTCGTCGGCGGTGAGGGTTTCGACCTCGGTTTCAGGAATGAGGGTCAGGGTTTCCAGGATTGACGAGCTGTCGAAGGCGCCGAGCAAGTTGTCCTTGGTCTCCTGGACAACGCCGTCAGCATCCTTGATGATCACCTTGTAGGCGTCGGTGCCCACATAGACGCTGATCTTGGTCGATCCGCCCTGTTCGGAAACAGGAGCACCGCCGGCATCGAGATAGACGATGGAGCCCAAGGCGGTGGACAGACTGCTGTCACTGTGGACGGTCTTTGCGTCCGTGGTGCCGGCGTCGTAGAATTCGATCGAGCCACCAGCGAGGATGTTACCACTGGCGTCTTTGAATCGGGTGCCTGGCGGCCAGACTTGCACCGAGTCTGTCATTGTGCGGAGTTCCTAGATTCTTGGGAAGGGATTGAAGGGATGTGGACTGGAACGCCGTACGACAGGTGGCAGAAGCGCCTTGGGGTGACGCTGTTCTTGTTCACGGTCGTTGCGATTACCGTGGCTGAGATCGCAACGCGCTACTACGGGCGCGCGGGATTTGAACTGGTCAGTTACGCGGCTTTCGCCGTCATCTTCCCGCTCATGGCGTCTATCGCGTTGCTGTATCTGCTCAAGAAACTGTATTTCGCATGGGCGAAGCGGAAAGGGCACGCCTTCGATAACGTCGACTACTGAGGCGGATCCACCTGACTTGCGCCAGTGTACGCGCCGATGTGCGACAACATTCGGTTGCGCGGCGTCGGGCGCAGTTGATCGGACACGGCGTTGCGAGCGGCGGCCGGCCCGTAGGCGTTGCAGACGCCGGTATATTCGATGGCGGTGCCGACTGCCTTAGAGGTTGCTGCCGCCGCCGCCACGAGCCGCCATCGCACCGCCATCAAGTTTGTCGGAGTTCTGTCATCAGTCGACCACTGCCCCTTCCACAAATTTCTACAGTCGGTCACAAGCTTCTTTTGATCTGGAATTTTTAGGGTGTCTTCCTGAGGTGTTCCCCACAATCGATAAAAAATGGTTGGTCATAAATCTTCCATTTGATAATTTTCTATTTTCGTCCAACTTTAATTTCCAGATCTATCTATTTCTTGAGTTTCTAATCTTCGACCACCTTTTAGAATTTTTCTGGATCTCCCAATTTTACTGGGAGTTCTACCAATCAACCCCTCCACCTACGATTTTTCTTGAATTTTTATCAGCCCTCCTTCCATTTTCTAAAAATCATTTTTAGAATCAGCTACAGTGTTGTCAGCCAGTTTTTAGATGTGACCACCTTTTAGTATACAAATCATAACAATTCGTAGACACCTCCAATCCTTTTAGACAAAATATGTCCATTTTCCTTGTGCAAACCCCTACAACTTTTATGAAGAGCTCAGAAGCTAAATCGGACGTCTTCCTAGCGGTCAACGAAAGTTCTCAGACAAGTTCTCTACAGATCTGAGAATTTGGGTACTGTATAACAGTAGCTTCAAAATTAGATAAAGATCAGATCCGTGTAGATCCAGCAGATCCCTCCAAATCTAGATTGGAGGACTTCAAGAGAGCTTTCCAACGATAGCTCATGCGTCCCAATCCGACATTGGGATTGATTGCAGCGGCTATTCTCGCCAGAGCGTGCGCCTGAAAACTACAACTAAACTCCGAAGGCAGCAACTCCAAAACGTGGGAATCGGAGCCGATCGACCCCCGACCGACTTTCCCGGCCGACCACCGTCTAATTTTATTTTGACGCATGATTTATTATGACATTTATGAGTAATGCAAATGGCTTAAATGAATGCAGGGAAAGCGCAGGACCCAGATCTCCAGGCTCCAGGTTCGGGCAGTGTACCTCGCACTGCCAGACTTCCAGAGGGAGTCCCTGGCGGCAATGGGGTTTGGCGAGCTCCTCATCGTGGAGGTGACGTGGCTCGACACTACGCTGCTCTATGCCCTACACGACCGGTGGGATCCAGTGAGCCGCATGTTCCTCTTCCTGTGGGGCCACATGGTCCCAACACTGGAGGACGTCGCGCGCATGATTGGCCTGAGCGTGCATGGGGCGCCGGTCAGCTGGAGGACCTTCCCCGACTACCAGGAGCTAGCCCAGAGGTTGTTGGGCTTGGAGCTACTACGGCCAGAGTGACAGTCGACGACCCTGTAGCGGGTGAGGCTACAGGAGAGTCTCGGCCTATGATGAGCCGGGATCGTGATGGGAGAGCTACCGGAACAGCACCTCAGACGGCTCGTGGACCAGGCACGACCACGAGTAGCACCGCACCGTGGCCAAAGGTGGATGTGGTGTAGAGGAGGTTCCTAACGCTATTCTTCTGGGGGCTCCTGTTCGCCACCCGGGCGAACGTGGTCAGCTACAGCCTACTGCCACTTTTGGAGGACGTCGACCATATTGGAGACTATGCGTGGGGAGCGACTGTCCTCGCCTTCCTCTTTGACACACTGATCTCCACCAGCCGACGCACCATGCTCGGTGGCTTCTCTCCACTACTCCAAGTACGACTCATTTCCTAAATGATTATGCAATTGTTATATGATTATATGAATGCTGACACTTATTGTAATGCAATGCAGGTGTGCGCCTATGTGTACCTCCCCGGGCTAGGGAGAGGAGTGGAGACGTACCCAGAGTGACTGCCCATCGCGAGACAGTGGACAGCACCACGGGAGGTCGGATCCCTGCGACGCCAGGTTAGGGCGATCCAGGATGACCTCGACACCCCGCCCTACGCCTCGGTAAGGTCCTGAACTTAAACTTTGTGTTAATGCACCTATATGCTCTTTATGCTAATGCACTTTGCCTATTTGGCAGGTCCAGTGGATGCCCTACCAGGGTGAGGAGCATGAGGGCCAGCCGTGGGTGGTAGCGACTCTGGCCTATGCAAGGAGGGACATCTGGCTTCACTACATGAATGTGGAGGATCCCCTCTACTACCGGCTCGTGATGAGGACCATCAGGGTCTACCAGGCAGCTATCAACTTCTCGGCACCTGAGAAGCCGGAGGAGTGGGTTGGACGACACGTGCGGGGACTAGCGACAGAGGCAGACTGGATCGTCTGAGCAGTAGAGTAGGTCCAGGACTGGACAGCACTTGGGAGAGTGGTATCCGCCAGAGCAGAGAGCAAGGAGGCCTATCTGATGGCCTACGCACGACGCTACGGAGACTGGGTCTTCTGTGGCGCTCGACGACTGGTACAACTCTAACCTTATACTTTCCATTATGCTTTATGACCATGATGCACTAACATTGACTTCTACATGCAGCTCAACCCCTAGGGGCAGATCGCGGAGCTTTAGGGTCTTCTCCACTCCTCGGTCCAGCAGAGGGGCGAGCTCCGGCAGGCGTTGGACCTCCTGGTGAGTTTCACTAAACTCTAAACTCAATTGTGCATATGCTTATGATGTTGACTAACTTGGACTTCTAAATGTAGCGAGCTGAGGGGACCCAGCGTCAGGGAGCTGACGTACTGACTTCCTCCTCCCAGCCTCCCATGGATCGCGCTGAGCGAGATGCGCAGTTTGCGAGGATGGTGGCGCGGGCCGAGGAGACCGAGGCTACACTCGTCGGGAGGGTAAGTAAATAATTACACTTTTCGAGTTGATTATGATTATGAAATGCAGCTAACTAACCATGATGCATGCACATGCAGGCAACCGAGCTGACAACGGCCCTGGGTGAGGTCACTTGGCTGAGAGGAGAGCTAGTGCGTAGCTGTCTGACGGACGCGGTGGAGATGACGCTCCTCTGTGCAGAGCTGGAGTGACTTCGGGCTAGGGCCGCAGAGATGGAGTGTATCCGTGCCGAGTGGGACTGGTCCCGACTCCAGGTGGCGAGGTTGGAGGGTATTATAGAGGGGATGAGCCAGAGATCTGAGCGCAGCGAAGCTCCGAGTGGCACACATGGCTCCTACCGGGGATACTTCACGAGCTCCTCTGGCCATCAGAGG
The DNA here is from genome assembly GCA_024336825.1 of Amorphophallus titanum. Classification (NCBI taxonomy): domain Eukaryota; kingdom Viridiplantae; phylum Streptophyta; class Magnoliopsida; order Alismatales; family Araceae; genus Amorphophallus; species Amorphophallus titanum. The sequence continues at coordinate 27,479,972 of JANBPO010009603.1, read as the reverse complement.
AACGAGGAGGAGGAGCAGTGCCGACGGCATCGGGAGGAGTCGAGCTCTACGATGGCCCCGCCATCGAAGAGGAACGAGGGGACGGGCGATAGCGGAGGCCCAGAGGGACAAGCCTGATGTACCTTATGACTCATGTACATATGGATGCTATGATATGCTAGTGATATGATATGTTTTTGGTCTTGCAAATGAATGTGTGAATGAATGTGTATGCTTGACTTTAGCTGAGTAACAATGAATCCTATATTGACACGAGAGAGTGCGAGAGAGAGACGAAAAAAACCTTGAGTGGAATAATGCAAAGAAGGCAAAACCAAGGCAGCAGGGTTTAAAACTGTCATCCAAATGACCGTTCGAGTGACCAGATGGTCCTATGATCGACCGCTAAAGGTTGTTCGGTCAAGAGCCCAAAAGGGTGGTAGACGGCCCCCACTAGACCGCAAAGAATATAAAAATGGTTCTTAGCTCGATCGTTGGAATAGAACCACGGTCTCCACGGTAAAAATTGCCATTAACCCAGCTGAGGTGAAAACCCGCGAGGGTGCCTCAAGCAAAATCTGGTGACCTCTTGATGCGAAAACCTGCAAAGGTGCACCGGAAAACGTAAAGGGGGGCCAGCTCTGGTGAAAATTTAAAAGGGTGGTAGAGTTGGTAAAGAGAAAACAAAAAAAACTCTCTCCCTCTCTACGACTCACTAATGAAAGCCGTCAACTGCAATATTCCACCGACGGTGACTTCAGCAGCACTCCACAACAATGGTGGCCACTACACCCCCGAGGATTGGCCATCACCAATTCTAGTTCCAGTATCCCACTACACACCTCCACGGTTAGCTGACCATCTCCTGTATTCCAGATACAATGCCTTCACAGGCCAGCTGCCCAGCTCCAGTTCTAGTTTTCAGCTCCAGTATTCCGGCTACAATGCCTCCACAGGCCAGTCGCCCAGCTCCAGTTCCAATTTCCAGCTCCTGTATTCCGGCTATAACGCCTTCATAGGCTAGTCGCCCAGCCCCAATTCCAACTTCCAGCTCCAGTACTTCGGCTACAACGCCTTCACAGGCTAGCCACCCAGCCCCAGTTCCAATCTCCAGTCCCATCATTTTGGCTACAATGCCTTTGCAAGCTAGCCACCCAGGCTCAATTCCAGGTCCAGCTCCAATATCCTGGCTACAATGCCTCCGATGGCCAGCCGATCGGCTCAGGTTCCAGTCTCCATTACCGGCTACAATCCCAGTCCCAATGACAAGTTCTAGTCCCAGACTCAGTTCCAACCTCTAGTCCCTATCCTAGTCCCAGTTCCTGGCTGCAATGCCTTCCCCGGCCAGCTCGGCCCCAGTTTTCCAGGCTAATGTGAGTTACATTTTCAGCTAACAACATGATAGTAGCCGATACCCCATCGCTCGATCTATAACCAGCACACTCCAGAATCTCCTCAGTAGCCCTAACCACGTAGACCATCACATCCCCATGGGTCTATGGTGGCCTCATATAACACATGCTTTTTTCCTTTAGAGGACTAGCCCCCAACACCCAGTCATTTTTCCTACCTTCCAATACTCAGTCCCTAGTCCTCAGTACCCTGGTTCCAATACCCAGCACCCAGTTCCCAGTACCTAGAACCCAGTAGCACCATTTTTCATGCTCAGTCCCCTACGCCTACACCTGAAATCAGGTAAGCCCAGCCCTTTGCCCCCTGTACCAACACACAATAGAAGAATCAAGCACGACTAACAGTAAGTGGTCACCAATCCACACACGCAACACTGTTCCACAAGAAGAAAAGTGGGACAACTCAGTAGATAACAAAAGTCTGGCAATTTTCCATTAACACTCTGTAAAGAAGCCCAAGACATGCCCTTGGGGTAACAAAATGTATACAATCTAGATGACACGACAAAAAAGGGGGAAAGGGGCGATACAATCAAATCCCAGGCTCGCTCCTCTCCAGTGCCACCAGACGAGACTCAGCAGCTACAAGCTCCACCTCTAAGGTGGACACGAGCTGAACACTAGCCTCGGCCGTGGTCTCAACAGCCTGCCACTCAAGCCTAGGGAGCCCCGCGGCTCGCAACTACTCCTCTAAGGCCTTCCTTAAGGCCTCAACCCGGCTCTCTGCCTCACCTAGCTACATGGTGCAGTCTCGGGAAAGCAACACGGATGCCTCTGCATGGCCCCTCTGCTCGGCTACGGCTAACACAAGCCGGCCCAGCTGCTCCTACATCTCTCGGATGGCCACCTGCCTCCAAACCCTCTGCTCCTCAACCTTGTAGAGTTGCAAGTACTCCGCCTAGATCTCGGCTAGCCCTGACATCTAGAACTTGCGGGGGAACCCAAGGGCATAGTAGCCCTGGGTACATTCCCTCAACTGCTACCTAAGCTCCTTGGGAGAAGGTAGAGGGTCGCCTCGCAGGTAGCCTTGAGCTCGTTGGAGCATGGCGGCACCCACGTTCGTATTCAGTAACGGCTCTGGTGGGGAGGCGGATGTAGGCCACTCGATCTCCAAGCTTAAGGAAGAGTTGCTCATCTCGGTCAGCACACCAGTGGAACCTGTGCAATTCCACCAAACACAAAAGGAAATAAGCAATACATCCAAAATTTTTCATGACAAGACAAGGTGGAAAGCCTGATAAAAGTCCCAGCTCTTACCTAATGTAGCTCCCACCATGCCTGTAGCATCCCCTGCTGGGGTCGGTGAAGGCAATTTCTCCATGCCTATGGCATCTCCCATCGGGGTCGGAGAGGGCAAGGACTCCTCCACAATCTGATCGTCCGTAGTAACCATCGGTGAGACGGAAGGCTCCCCCTAGTCGCTCTCGCCAGGAGTCGATGTGTGCTCCTCTCGAGACTCCAGCCCTGTTTGCAGCACGGTAGCATCAGTATCCGGTGATAAAACTCAAACAAGGGCTAAGTGGGGAAGGGGAGAACCCCACATACCATCTGAAGTAGCCTCCATCTCAGTTTCCTCGACAGAGGAGGCCTCAGAAGAGGAAGAGCTCAAACTCGAACTCTCCTCCGTCTCCATCGCCATGCTGTCGCTGGTCATAGAGCCGAATGAGGCCTCCGACGAGCCCCCAGACCCACTTTTGAACAAGGTGGAGGCGGGCACGTATGGAGTTGTGTTCAGGGCGAGGGACAAGGAGATAGGGAAATGATTGTTGGAGAGCCGTAACAATAAACAAGACACAAATATACATGTAGTCGGAGAAATTAGCATGGAAACCAAAGCCTAGAGAGAGGGGTTTTGCGACCTACGAGTTTGGGCTTGCTCTCTACTTATAGAACCTAGATAGTACCTCTTTTCTATTGGGATTAGAGTAGGAAGGTCAGATTTGGGGTTAGGATAAGCTCTAGCATGTTTAGGATAACTCCCTACCCGGATTGGGACTCAAGTGGAGTCCTGGTCAGATTAACTGTGCCCCGATGGGTGGCGGTCAATAGTTAGACTGCTACCATAGGTAGCGGTCTGCATGGGACCATCTCCTAGTTCCTATGCTGAGCTCATGCCCGTGTCCGATAGCAGTCCAAAGTTGACTATTTCTGTAATTAGCAATCTTCTAAAGACTATCTTATTGTCTTCTTCTGCTCGTGCCTCACCCCGTAGTAGCGGTCTATCGCAAGACCACTATTTCCTATGGCGGTCCTTTAAAGACCGCCTCCTTGTCCTACCTGTGCACAACTTCCTATCTCTTGGTCCTACTATCTCTCAGGTTTTGCCTATCAATCTGTGTCCCTCTGTCTGCCTCTTTGTCAGTCGGTTAATCATGCATACAGGGTTTAGTCATGTCACAGTCACCATGCAAGCATTCATTTCATAAACAAGGAGTCAAAAGTTTCACATTCATTGCATTTAAGTCAAAGCATATACATATATGTCTCATACATAAAGAAGAAGGAGAACAAAAGGAAAAGAAGTCTCTCAAGCCGGTCCCTCTCCAGGACCCCCACTGTCGTTGGTACCCTCATGTCTCCTCCCTGGCGGGCCCATGGCCGTGCTACCCTCCTCGCGGCATCATCGTCGCTCCTCCTCTTCATTTCTTTGGTGGCCAGAGGAGCCAGTAAGGTACTCTCTATAGGCGCTGCTGTGAGCACCACTCGCAGTCCTGCTCTGCTGTGATCCTCTGTCCAATAGCCGAAGAGCTTCCTTCAATGCTCTCACTTTGCCTCGCAGTTCGACCGCCTCTATGCGAAAGCACTCTGCCTATGCACGATAGCATGCCGCCTCTGTCACCTCTCCGCAAAGGTGCTCTACCTCTGCCTAGATCACTTCGCCTCCTCCCTCTATCGAGTAGCCTCGCTCAGTGCCGCCTCCAACTCTTTCACCTGCATGTGTATTCATTCCATTTAGTCATTTGCATTCATAATCATAAGGTTAGGGAAAGTAAGTTGTTTGCTTACCCTCTCCGTGAGTGTGGCCTCGGCCTCCTCAGTCTGTACGACCGCTCGTGCGAAGTCCGCATCCCGCTCTGCCCAGTCCGCTGGTGCCTGAATAGAAGAGGAAGGAGCATCAGGCCCAGTCCACTGGGAGCCCTCAGTACGCTGTATATAGGAACAAGTCAGCTTCATAAGCATTACATTGCGTTCGAGGTCTGAAGTTGGGTGTGGCTTACCAGGAGGTCCAGCGAGCGCTGGAGGTCATCTTGTTGCTGCACAGTCAAGTGGAGGAGCCCCTGAAGCTCAGCTATCTATCCCTGGGGGTCGAACTGCATATAAAAGGTTAATTATCATTTCGTCATAATCATAAGCATTTTAGAAGTTATAGGTTTAAGAGTCTGTACCGGTCGTCGTGTGACACAGAAGACCTGATTCTCATAGCACCATGTGTAGGCCGTCAGATAGGCCTCTTCAGTCCCTACCTGGGCCCGCACCACTCGGCCCCATCGTGCCCAGTCTCAGATCTGGTCCCCTGCATGAACTATCCAGTCAACAGGCCCCGAAAGGCCACGTAAGTGTCTCCCCACGCGCTCCTCCTCAGCTCCCTCTCCAGGGAAAGGGATGGCTGGCTGTCGTACCCCCTGCATCCTCATGATAAGATGATGGTGGAGTGGTTCCACCATGTTCATGCAATGAAGCTAGACCTCCCGACCGAAGTAGGCGAGGCCAGCCTCCACCCATGGCTGCCCCTCGTGCCCCTCGCCTTGGTATGGTGTCCAGCGGACCTGTGAGGTAGGGTAGGTAAAAGCATTAGTGTCCAAGTAGACATGCATTTGCATTTAAGCCTGATTCTAGGTCTTATCGACGCATAGGGCAAGGTGTCAATGTCATCCTGTATGGCTCGTACCTAGCATCGTAGCGAGCCCATATCATGTACCGCCACCCATCGCCTCACAATGGGTACTCAATCAGGGTACGCCTCATGTCCTCTCCCAAGGCCCAATAGGTGTACATAAGTCCACACCTGCATCACCCGCATGTTAGTGCATTAGCATATAACAGAGTTTAGTAGCAATTGCATAAGCATAAGGAGTTAGGTTTACCAGAAGGAGTGCAGAAAACCCACCCAGCATCATCTACCGGGTGGTAGTGCTGAGTGAGTCAAAGAGGAAGGCTAGCACCACCGCGCCCCACGCATACGCCCCACTACATCTAGGTCCTCCAGCAAGGGCAGCAGTTGGCAGCTCACCCCGTCTGCCCTCATCGCAAAAAGGAGCCTCCCAAACATCAACATTAGGAACCTCCGGAGCACCAGGTCTCCCTCGGGCCCTGGTCCAGTCGCTACTCTCTCTCGCACCCTGTCTATCAAGCGTTGGAGGTGTTGCTCCTAAAATGTCTCAATTTTTTTTGGATATTTTTCGGATCAAGATCTGTGGGTTTCGGATCATTTTCGGGAGTCCCAGAGAGTGTTTTGTGATTTACGCATATTTTTCCCTGATGAGCCTTCGAAATATTGTGCAGGGTGAACCGTTGCGTTCTCTGACTCCAGGATAGTACCAGCGCATTGTGCTCCCGCGAGCTTTGTCTTCCTTGCTTGCCAGGATAAAGGATGAAAGGAGAGCAAAGGATTGGATTCCTCGACACAAAGGAGTGACAAACATCATACTGGATGAAGAAAGGATAAAAAGAACGAGAGACGAGGGCTAGAACTCCCTCGTTAAGGCATAGAAGCCCAGATAACAAGGAACCGAATACAGAATAAACCAGATCAGTTGATATTAAGGCGGGCTAAAGCCTTGAAAATAACAAGAGAAAGGGCAAAGACCCCGAAAGGGTGAGGAGGAGAGGATGGAAAGAGGAGAAGGAGAATCATTCGACGTGGTCGGAGAAAAAGAATAGTGATCACCCGCCAGAGGCGGGGAAGAAGATGCATAGACTCCCAACAAGGTCAAGAAAAAAGAATCATAAACACCCACCAGGGTTGGGGAAAGAGAATGAGAAGTAGAACCCGGGGATACTGGGGGAGAAGAATCATAAGAAGTCTCGAAAGCGAGATGAAAGGATGACATAGGTCGAGGCCTAAAATCATGAGAAAATGGGGAATCCGGAGGTTCTGGATGAGGGGAGAAAGAAGATTGGGGGTTTACGAACTCGAAAAGAGATGAGAAGATGATCAAAGTAAGATTGGACGAAGGAAGATACACCACGCAAGGGTGGGAGCTGAGCAATAGAAATGAGGAATGAAAGGAAGAGGAAGAGGAAGAAGTGGACCCCCTAAGTGCACAATCGACAGGCCTTGAACTTGCGCCGCCACCTCTTCTTGGCAGAAACTATCTTGTAACGGACCCACCTGGTGTGGACTTGGACCTTTGGCCTTCTTGTCATGAAACATCTTCTCATATAACGGGCCCACCTGGCAGACGGCCTAGCCCGATCATGAATATGCAATTTTATCGGGGCGGCTGCCCCTAGACACCCGGTGCTAACCATAGGTAGACATTCTTGAACAAGTAACTCCTTAGGATGAATATCAGAAAACCATGGAGTTTTGTTACTCGGCACTAGAAGCATGAGATTTGGCATCTTCACTCGGCAATCGGGCATGAAGCATAACTCCCTTGCCAGAAGTGCAAGACGAAACTGAGGGAGGGTAATACGCGATGTTGACGTGGCCGATTTACCAACAAATCGAGGGAGATTACAGAACAGTCGTAGAATGCCCCTAGATAATCTTGAAAATACGGCCAATTGCCCCTTAAACATGGAATCTAGCAGACTCTTGGCGGCCGTATGGGTTAGCACAATCTGAGTAGAGAATCCCCCTTGGCCAGTGAACTGAATAGCAATCGAGTGAGAGATAATAACTGCATCAATAGTCGAACCTCCAGCAAGTAGTGAGATTGCCACCAGCCTTACTCGAGAAGAAACTGGCACTAGTGCAAGGGAACTCTTCTGGACAACCATCTTCATAGGCAGTGTAGGCTCATCAGTCCCAAAGTAGCCCGAGACCAGGACACGGATCGGCATACGGTAGATGAAATCTTAAATCTTGAATGGAACAACCAGCACCGAACTGCCCTGACTCAGCTCATTGTCTCCCAGGGGACCGAACCCGAGGAGCACCAATGGTAATGCACACCCTGATGTGACACCACTAAGGTGAATGCAGCAATGAGAACAAAAATCCTCGGACCTACCATGCAAACACAACGCACAAGAGCGGAGAATCTTGAAAGTTGCCAAACCACCGTTGCGCACACGATTTTCGGGGTGACTCGGCGATGCCGAGTGGAGGTAGTGGAATGAGACCCTTGCTGGTAGAGGGCCAGCATGGCTAGGGCTTCCCTCCCAAGGGTACGGTGCCCACACTCAAGGGGCTGGCTAGGTGCCAATTGGGGCACTAGGTCACTATCTCTCACAATTCCACGGTGACCACACGAAAGCAGAGTGCTCCAGGGTCGGGCAGTCTCTCACCGCCAGTGGAGTAATTCTACGGATATTAAATGAACAAGAACTGAAATAAGAGTAAGGTGTTAGAGCTTACCCGGTCGGTTTGAGGAAACCGACCCCGTCCGAAGATGAGGGCAAGCGGGGAAGTGTGGGTTCCCAGCACACCGCGTCGGTGATGCTTCTCCCTATTTAATAACTTACATGCACTGCTCCTCACGCAGGAGGGTTGGACAAGGGGAGGGGATTATGGATTACAACAAACACTACCTCTATGCAGGGAGGGGCGCTAAGCTGGCCAAGCGGGGAAGGGGAAGGCTTAAATAAATGAACCGGTGAGTGACGTCGGTTCTGCTCGCCTTCTGGAATGGGGGACAGGCTATCAGAGATGTAGCAGCTGCGGCCACTCCTAAATTTTACCGGTGATGATATCAGTTGGAATCTCTTCGGGATTTCCTCTAGATGATGCCTGAATTTTGCCAAATCCCCTGGGCACCGATGCTGGTCGTGGATGGGTCACCAATAGTGCCCCAGGTTCCTGGTTCTGACAGCGGGGGTGCTTTAGCAGCAGGAAGGAATGGTCACCACGAATGCCCCCGAACTTGGAATTGAACGTGTCTGAAGTCGTTGGAACCGCCTTGAAGTCCCCTTCAAAACGGCACCTGCGGGGACGTCGGTGGAGGGCGGAGCAGTCCGGAGCACTCTGAGAGGTGAACGGGTGTCTGTTCAGTCCAGGAACGGACAGAACGGAGCACCTAGGGTAGAAAATTTGGAAAATGCTCCTCCAGATGCCGAATGGAACGTCACTTTTTGCTGATGGATGTCGAATACTGGTAGAAGATCTCGGCCATCTTTACTCCAAGCTATGGCTTCCCAGATTGTGATGCTGGCAGGGAAGCGCTTCATCTGGTGGAGGACCTTCCGGTCAGCTCGAGCTCGAGCATCCTCTAGTGACGGTAGTATGTCAGGCTAGATCTGCTGTGGGTTGCTACGCCACTCCTCGCCGGGGAGTTGCACTACCTTGCCTTTGTTACTAGGGTCGGGCTGGCTGTGGCCAGCCACGGACTCTTGGAAGAGAGAGGCCAATGACGGCTTTTTCGAGGGAGGTTGAAGGGCTGGTCCGTCCTTGCCGGATGGCCCTGTATGTTCTGCAGGACAGGCCAGAGCTGGTGCCTGGACTGGGATGCTGGTGACGATCTCCTCGGCGCCCGCAGGATCGAAGATGCTGGGTTACCCCCGGATCTCCACTGGTGGGATTAGGGCAGGTTGTTCTCCTCGAAAGAGGATGACCCGTTCCGGATCGAAGGTAGACGGGTGAAGATGCGGCTCAAGAACTCTCCCGCGACCTCTACCACGTCCGCGACCGCAACCTCGGTCGCGACCGGTGTGTTCTGGAGCTGGTTGTAGTATGAGTGGAGCCGTAGTCCTTTGCCTGGTTCTGGATGCTACCGCTCGCCTCGTCGGGAGGCGTTGATGTCATCTGGAGGTGGAATGGCTACCATGTTGCAGGTGCAGCTACGAAGCATCTATTCCACCTGTTCCACCGTGACCTCTTTGTCCTTATAGAATAGGGAGAGCTCTTATGGTATGCGGAGAGTTTCGCCTTCTTTGACTTTCTGGATCATTTTTTGGACCCAGTTTCTGAGGCGAGCTCGTTTCTGCATTTCTTCCCACGGGATGTAGCTATCGAGTGGGATGGGCCCAGTAGGGCGGAGAGGAACGTATTCCTCTAGGTTGTCGATGAGCCGATGTAGCCTCTGGAGAGGTGTTAGCTCTGCTGGGGATTGCAAGGCAGTCGCTTGTTCGACTTGCTTCTTGAGCTGCCTCTTAAGATTCTTCTTTCTATTCCTCTCTTGTTTCTTGGCGATGGCAGCCTCCAGGGGAGGAGGAGGAGGAGGCACTGGAACTAGAGCTGACAGATCCCCGTGGGGATGTCGTCAAGCCAATGTGTTTGCAGAGCGAGGTCGGTGACTCCTCCTTGCCCGGATCTCAATCTAGGCACCTTCCGATTATTGTAGTTGGAAGGTGGCATTGATCGGCTGTTCGATGACCTCGAGTGGTAGTTCCTGGTAAGCTGGAACGCTAGGACTGGTGTCCGAAGACGTGGATGTGACTTGGTGCCTTCACCGCGATTGCTGTGGGAGTTTACCAAGAATTAGCTGGCTCGTACTGGCCTCCGAAGACGTGTGCATGGTTTGATGCCTTAGCCGCGATGGCGAGGAAGGCTTCCCCTATTGAGTTGATGTACTCGTGCTGGTGTCTAGAGACATGTGCGTAGTTTGATGCCTTAGCCGCGGTGGCTGTGAAGGCTGTTGAGGAGTGGTCCAAGGAGTATAACCAGCATCTTGTTTCCTGGCCTGTCCCCTAGGGTCTGGGTGAGGGCAGGGTCAGGCGACACCTGACGACCTCTTGGGTCCTTGTTGCCCCCGGTGGCTATCTTGATCTCACGCGCCGGATGGCCTTTGTGATGGCTGACCCAACTTACGATCTGTTGGGAGGACCTGGTCAGGTGGAGCCGAGGCCTCGCTCAACTTTTACTTCCCCTTCCTATCCTTGAGCATTGAAGACAGAGGTAGAATAGGGAGAGGATGAGAGGAGCTCGAAGAGTCCATCCTAGTCTCGCCCACCAGGGCATCCTCTCGGCCGAGAAGGACTTGGAGGAGCCTAGCCGTGTCTTCTCTGGAGAAGGGGAGAGGCTCTAGCTCTTGCCAAGGTCGCCATTACGCGACTGGAGTGGCAGGGGCCAGTTGACCAGCTTGTGGTGTCGAGGAATCGGGAGAGACGAGAGGAGCAGGAGAGTGAATGACGTTGGCCGAGAAGGTACTCGGCCCCGTCTCTTGACTGGCATCTTGCTCCCTGTGCCTTCGCAGTTGCTCGAGGGCTTCCCGATTATCGGTCTGAAACTCAAGCCATTATGGCGTGTGCTGGTAAGGCAGCCCGTGCCCATTTTCCTGCGGAGGATCAGGCCGCTCCGGTGCATTTCTGGCAATATTCTGAGTTTCTTCGACAGCTTGTCGCAGCTGAACAAGTGTCATAGAATTCCCTTCAACATCGATCTGCTCCCACCGAATCTGTTCCTAAATGAGGTACTGAACTTCCTCACAGAACTCGATCGCGTTGCAGAGTCGGGCATGGAAGGGCCAGTACTGGGGGTGCCTGAAGTCCCACTGAGTGTAACCCGCTGGTGGATCACGGGGCAGGATTTGCCCTGTGACAACCCGGATCCCAGATACCGGATATACCCGATAGGACTATCGAGCAAACCCGATACCACTTGGAACCCACGAAGCCTCCCAAGAGCTGTAAAGCTCTGAAGGGAAAAAGGATTGTCGTGTAGTACATTGAAGTCGCAGATATAACAGTAAGTAGCTAAATTTCATTAATCAGGTTTGCTAAAGTAGCATAAATAAAATTACTTTTTAATTAACAGTTTAAATTTAACAATTATACCAAAGTCCAGGCCAAAAAAAAGGCAAGTACAGTCGACAGAAAAGAAAGACGTACACTGAGGTCGGGGGAAGCCCGACGCAGGTACCGCTGGCAACTACGAACACGCCACACTAGGAACTGCAGGGAGGAAGAGAGGTCTAGGGAGGCCTCAGAGGGCTCAGATGCAGCTCCACAAATGATAGGGCTGCCTGCGACCCCAGCAAGTGATCCGTCCCTGAGGACAGAGTATGCTCGCACCTCTCACGATCATGTCTCCCCCAGGGCCACTTCAGGTTTGGCATAAAGCAAGCCTTTTTCTGCCGTTTTCTCTCTTCTTTATTATGCCTGGATACTTATGCGTCGTCTCTCCTTGTTTTGCCTCCAGATGTCAGAGAGGAGGCTCTACCAACGCTAGCAGATTTCCCGGCCCTGGGGATTGACTGGCCGGGGGCCCCGCAGTTCCTGGTGGCTCCTGGAGATGGTACTGTAGAGGTGAAGCTTATTGAGAATCTTCAGCTTCTACTGCAGATAGACCCCCTGCCTTCCGTTGAGGCTATGAGAGACCACCTGACGACTTGCACAAGGGGATATCATGCATTTGGATTCCCTCGAACCACCTGGATGTCTCGGCTAGAGACCTTGTGGGTTGAGTTTGCCCGTCGTCATATTGCCGAGGCGAGCCGAGGCTGCGAATACGGACCATGATTCACCAGGGGGAAGAGGAGCTATCCAGGCTTCGTGCTCGGCAGGAGCAGATGTCTTCACAGGTGGCGGTTGCACAAGGGCGCCTTCAGGTTGCTTCCCACCGCGTAGATGAGCTGACGCGAGAGGTAGAGGCCCTTCTACAGCGGGCACGAGAGCCCGAGGAGGCCCGAGATCTCGTACGGGCCGAAGTGGAGGGATTCCAGCGCGAGCTCAGTGGGCTACAAGAGGTGATATTGTAGCGAGAGGCTCATCTTACTGACTTGAGAGCTGAGCCTGGCCTTTGATTTAGCTTCGAGTTTTATTTTCATTGGGCTATTTGTTCTGCCCGACCTTGTACAGCTTCCCCGAGGGCTTGTCTCGGGGTTCTTCTGCTTGATGTTGAGAAATAGAGAACAGAGCTCGTTGACTTAGCTTCTATTCTCTTGTGTGTATGTCTCCTTTTTTTTATTTTTTTTCACCTTACCAGTCCTACCGCCCTTTCGGATTTTCGCCAGGACTGGTCCCCTTTAGCTTTTTCCAATGCGCCCTTGTGGGTTTTCACACTGAGGGGTACCCATTTTTGCCTAAGGGGCCCTCATGGGTCTTCACCTTAGCCGGGTTAAAGCTTTTTTGCCTTTGATTGCTCCCCTAATGGAATCAACCAAGTCCGCTGGGGTATTAGTATTTTTAAACCCCCCTTTTTTTTTAGTACCTATGGTGCCAAAAGGCTGAGGGAGTGTGGCATTCCCAGAGGGACATGCATGCCACACCGGCGGGACAAGTGGGTGGATTTGACGGCCCTGGTAGGACGTGTTTAGTCAAATCCAAAAACCGATAGGTAAAACGGGCTGGCAACCCAAGGAGGGTATGCATAGGCCAAGCTCGGTTGGGACAACAAACAAGTAGGTTTAACAGTTTGGAAGGGACATGTGAGTTAAACCTGGGACTTGGTAGGTGAAATGGGTTGGCAGCCCGCGAGGGCATACTGAGGCCCAGGCCGGTAGGGTGTAAGAATGGATTTGACAGCCGAGAGGCGGGTGATAGGTCGGCAGCCCGAAAGGGCATACTGAGGCCAACCCCTAGAAGGTAGAATGAGCCAAAAGGCGTGGTAGGTTGGCAGCCCGAGAGGGTATACTGAGGCCAATCCCTAGAAGGTAGAACGAGCCGAAAGACATAGTGGGTTGGCAGCCCGAGAGAGCATACTGAGACCAATCACTTGAAGGTAGAATAAGCTGAAGGGCATAGTGGGTTGATAGCCCGAGAGGGCATACTGAGACCAATCCCTAGAAGGTAGAATGAGCCGAAAGGCATAATGGCTTGGCAACCCGAGAGGGCATATTGAGACCAATCCCTAGAAGGTAGAATGGGCCGAAAGGCATAGTGGGTTGGCTGCCCGAGAGGACATATTGAGACCAATCCCTTGAAGGTAGGATGTGCCGAAAGGTAAAGTGGGTTGGCAGCCCGTAAGGGCGTACTGAGGCCAGTCCTTGTGGGACAAAATATGCTGAAAAGCGAGTCGAGTTGGCAGCCCGAGAGGCGTACTGAGGGCAATCCCGGCGGGACAAAAATGTGCCGGAAGGCGAGTTGCATTGGCAGCCCGAGAGGCGTACTGAGGTCGGTCCCGGTGGGACACAATGTACTGAAAGGTGAGTTGAGTTGTACGATAGTGAACATGCCCTGGTGGGACTGGATATCACCATCTGCTATCATAGGACGAAGTCACTGACTTTGTATGTCCTGTGCGGACTGCTATAGAAACTCCTGCGGTGGCGCATGATGCAGCTTCATATGTTTCCCATTGAGAGGCGGGAACGGGCTGTTGCCTTTGTGGTCGACGACAGTGTAGGCACCCCCTTCAAAAACCTTCTGGATGACATAAGGCCCGTGCCAGTTGGACTGGAGTTTCCCGCTGGATCTTCCTGCCAAGACCTCTTTTTCTTTGAGCATGACCAAGTCGTCCTTCTTGAACGCCCTGTGCTTGACTAGTTTGTCATAGGCACGCGTCATATGGGCTTGATAGACTTATAAATGCTTGTAAGCCTGGAGCCTCTTGCCCTCCAGACAGGATAATTCCTCTAGCCTCCTTTCGACCTCGGATTGATCTTGGCCTGGTAGCCCAGCATGAACTGCCACCCGATACGATGCCAGTTCAATTTCTATGGGAACAACTGCTTCAGCCCCGTATGGGTCATCAACCGCATGAAGGTGCTAGGGGCATTGGAAAGCCCAAAGGGCATAACCAACCACTCATAGAGACCATCCTTGGTCTCAAATGCAGTCTTCCATTCATCTCCAGGCCTGATCCACACCTGGTGATAGCCACTATGAAGATCTATCTTTGAAAAGATAGTGGCTCCCGACATCATGTCTAGCAAGTCATCCAATCGGGGAATGGGAAAATGATATTTCACCATAATCTTGTTGATCGCACAACTATCAACGCACATCCTCCATGTGCCATCCTTCTTTGGGGCCAATAATGCAGGAACAGCGCAAGGGCTCTTGCTGTCCCTGAGGGATCCCCGACTCATCAACTCCTCGACCTGTCTCTGAAGCTCAGCGTGGTCTGTGGGACTCATCCTATAGTGGGGAAGGTTGGGCAAAGATGAGCCTGAGACAAGGTCGATCTCGTGCTGGATATCCCTCATAGGTGGAAGGCCTCTAGGGAGGTCTTCAGGGAAGACATCAGAAAACTCTCGTAATATTACAGCTATCTCAGGGGGATGCTCATCCTCAGACCTAGGGGTGACGTCCTCTACTCCACGGACAACAATAGCGAGGATAGGGCTACCCTCAATCACCTCTTGCTCCATCTCTCTAGGACTAATCATCATCAACCTCCTGGGTGGAGGGTCCTCTCTACTAGGAGCAGTCGAAGAGGTGGTGGCCCGTGCCGAGGACGAGGTGGTGGGTGGGCCGGCCATCCTCTGACTGGGAGAAGTCACAGTGCTAGGGCCAGCTGGTCTACGAATAGATGGGTCCTACAGCTGGATAGGGTGGAGAGTAATCTTGTGGCCTCCATGGCCGAAGGTGCATGTGTTCGACTGGCCATGAAGGGTGGCATCCTGATCAAAGAGTCAAGGCCTACCAAGGATGATACTACCCACCTCCATAGGTAGCACATCGCACCAGATCGCATCGTGGTATGCCTGGAGCTATAGCGGTACCAAGCACCGCAGCCTAACCGGGATGGAAGTGGAATCCACCCAAGAAACTCTATATGGTGCGGGGTGATCCACGGGCGTCAAACCAAGGCGTTTGACGGTGCCTGTGGAGATAATGTTAATGCAGCTTTTGCTATCTATAATCACCTTACAGGCCTTCCCTTCCAGCCTACAAAATGTGGGGAAGATGGTGGTATGACGCTAGTGGTCACTCACTTGAGGCTGGGTTAGGATGCACCTGACTACACCCAACTGTACGTCATCTTGGTACTGGGTACCTGGGACGTCAACTTGCTCACCCTCTAACAACTCATCAAAGAACTCCTCAGCTAGATCTTGGTCTGGCTCATAGATGATAGGCACCAACTCGGGCGTGGGGACTCGGGCAGGCGTGTCTATAATAGCAAGCAATTCCCGAGTGGGACACTTGCTCGCATAATGGCCAAATCCACCACACCGATAGAACTGGTCACGTGGCCCTATGCTTGATGATGCTCCACCGATCATCAGCCCCTTACCCTTGTCCTCACGATGGACTGGGGGTGTGGGAAGGAGAGGTCGAGTCAGTACTGTGGGCTGATGAGGTCGAGGGGCAGGGATGGGTGCCTGCTGGCGAGGGGGAGGGTCCCTCGGAGGGAGAGTGCGGGGCCTAGGAGTAGTAGTGGGGTCCTGGAGAGGGGGTTTCGGGGGACGAGCCATTGGAAATTGATTATAAGCACTGGGCGTGGTACGAGAGTCGATCCCACCCTGATAGGTGGCTCTCGATCGCTGGACGGTAGCGAACTCCAACTCAAACTACTCTAATTCAAGAGCAACCTGATATGCACCCTCCAAGGTGGTCACATCACGGCAAAATAATTCATATTAGTAGTGGGGTCGCAAATCACGACGGAAGCGAGACACAGGCATGGTGCTCTCCTCCGTGTCGCCACATCATAAAAAATACTCATCAAACTCTGTGATGTAGTCAGATAAAGACCGTTCCCCTCGGCTGAGATTCTGCCACCTATCAATGAGCCTTTGACGGTATGTGGTAGGAATGTAATTATGCCTAAGCTTTCCCTTCATCTTATCCCAAGAATCAACCTGGGGCTCATGACGCTGAAACAACAAGCTCTCCATATTACTCCAGTAAGTTTGTGCTTGTCCCAACAACTTTATTTTGGCAAACTTGACTCTTCGGTGGTCCATCATCTCAAACCACTCGAAGTACCCATCCATGTCGGCCTCCCAATCGAGATAAACAGTCGGGTTCAAGGACCCGTCAAATGTGGGAGGGTCAACTCACACGGTCCTAAGGACTCTATCGTCCTCCTCTTCCCTCGGTGGTCGGTGACCATGTCAGCGTCGGCCATTTCCCACATAGTCATTGTCGGACCCATAGTCCTCAAAATCGAGGGCACGTGGCCATCGCTCCTCAGCCCTAGGTGGGGCGGGCTGAGCAGCAGGCGCCTGAGGGGCCTGAACAACTCCAGGTGGGTCCCGATGAGGGACTCTCTCCACACTCTCTATCCTTCCAACCAGACCTTGGACAGATCGGTCGGAAGCCTCAGCGCGGTCCTCTATGGCCTTGAGTCAGCTCTCCATGTGATCGGTATGCTCCCTACGAGTTTGCTCGGACCTTTTCATGCACTCCATGAGGAGAGCCATCATGTCCTCTAGAGAACGGCCTCCCTGGGCGGCACCTCGGGGTTCACCCATAGTGTCAGGGCGATGGTACTGAGTACCTCCATGAGTGGGCATGTCCCTCCGACAGAAGAAGGGCGAGAGTGCCCTCGACTTCATCAAGAAATGGTGAGACCTCAGCATGAGGTGTGTCAACCAGCCAGCCCAGGAGGATGCCATCACCATTTGTCGTTGAGGCTTGGCGGCCGAGGTCAGCGAAAAGCTTCTCGGCACCAATGTCAGGGGCTTCGACCAGCTCAATTCGATAGTTGCTGAGATAGAGATGTTCTTCGCCTATAACCCAAGCTACATCTTAGCTAAGGGTAAGCAAGTGCGGGAACACCTGTCCGGCAAGGAGGTAAACATCATCGAATTCACCCCCGCCACTAAAGCCAGCAAGGGAGCTGGGGCGAGTGATTCCGACAAAAGGCCACCTGATAAGTCGGATGCTCCCTCCTTCTCAGAATGTATGAAGACTCTCTTGTCCTTCAAGAAGGAACACACGAAGATGCTCTTCGACCTTTGCATGGCCCAGAGGATCGTCGAACTACCTGAAGTCCACAAGTCAGACGAAGCTCAGAAAATCGACGATCCCAACTACTGCTCATACCACTGCATGCTGGGGCACCCTCTTGAAGATTGCTACGTCTTCAAGACGCAGGCATAGAAATTGATCCGAGACAGCCTCATTCAAATGTAGAGTGGTCTCGTCGATCCTCTGTAGCCGCATACGTGGTCTAAACCATCCAAAGCAGCATGTGTGGTTCACCATCCTGCTGACGTGATCCACATGATGGTTGCATTCTCTCTCTCTGATGACGAATCAGAGGAGCCTAGTACCAATCGAAGAGAGTGTTCGATCTGGTACCTAGGGTGGTGGCCCTGGCACGATTGAAGACCCCTCTCCTTCACCAGGGAAAGAACCCGGTGACTCTTCGATGCCCTCATCAAGTGGGCACAAATCTTACCCTATGACCCGTCGACAGACTACACTTATTGGGACTTCAATCATCCCCAGTACTGTCCCTTTCATGCACGAATCTGCCATGCGATCGAGTCCTGTGAGGAAGTCCAGTACCTCATCCAGGAACAGATCCAGTGGGAGCAGATTGACGCCGAAGGGAATTCCATGGCACTTGTTCGACTACAGCAAGTTGTCGAAGAAACTCTGAGCACTCCCAGAAATACACCAGAGTAGCATAATCCTCCCAAGGAAAATGGATACGGGCTGCCTTACCAGCACATGCCAGAATGGCTCGAGTTCTGGACTGATAATCGGGAAGCTCTCGAGTGACTGTAGAGACATAGGGAGCAAGATGCCAGCTAAGAGATAGGGCTGAGTACCTTCTCGACCAATGTCATTCATTTTCCTGCTCCCCCGATCTCCCTTGATTTCTCGACACCATAGGTCGGTCAGTCGGCCCCTGCCACTTCAGTCGCGCAATGGTGACCCTGGTAGGAATTAGAGTCTCTGCCCTTTTCTAGAGAAGACACTGCCAGACACCTTCGAGTCCTTCTCGATCGAGAGGGCATCCGGGTGGGCAAAGCTGCCATGAGTTCCTCAAGCGCTTCTCACCTTCCCCCTGTTCCACTTCCGACTCCAATGCTCGAGGATAGGAAGGGAAAATAGAAGCTGGGTGAGGCCCCGGCTCGACCGAACCAGGTCCTCCCAACAATTCGCATGCCGGGTCTGCCATCATAAAGGCCATTCGGTGCGCGAGATCAAGACAGCCAATAGGGGCAGCAAGGCCCCAAGACTTCGTCGAGTGTCGCTCGACCCTGCCCTCAGCCAAACTACCAGAGTCAGGCCGGGAAGCAGGATGTTACTCATCCTCCTCGGGCCATTTCCCAGCAGAAGCCCCAGCCACCGCAGATAAGGCATCAAACCACGCACATGTCTTTGGACACCAGCACCAGTACACCAGCTCAACAGGGGAAGCCTCCCTCGCCACTGCGGCTAAGGCATCAAATCGTGCACACGTCTTTGGATGCCAGTACGAGTCAACCCGTTCCTGGTAAACTCTCACAGCCACCGCGATTAAGGCATCAAGCCATGTCCATGTCTTCGGACGACAGTCCTAGCACCCCTGCTTACCAGGAACTACCACTCAAAGTCATCGAACAGGCGATCAACGCTACCTTCCAACTACAACAGTCAGAAGGTGCCTGGATCGAGATCCGGGCAAAGAGGAGTCACTGACCTCGCCCTACAAACCCATCGACTCGACGGCATCTCCGTGCGGACCCGTCAGTTCCAGTTCCGGTGCCTCCTCCTCCTACTTCCCTGGAGGTGGCCATCGCTAGGAAATAGGAGAGGAATAGAAGAAAGAATCTCAAGAGGCGGCTCAAGAAATAAGTCGAACAAGTGGCTGCCTTGCAATTCTCAGCAGAGCTAACGCCTCTCCAGAGGCTACAGCGGCTCATCGACAACTTGGAGGAATACATTCCTCTCCACCCTACCGGGCCTATCCCACTCGACAGTTACATCCTGTGGGAAGACATGCAGAATCATGCTCGCCTCAGAGACTGGGTCCAAGAAATGATCCTAAAAGTCAAAGAGGGCGAAACCCTTCACATTTTAGAAGAACTATCCTTGTTCTATAAGGACAAGGAGATCACGGTGGAACAGCTGGAACAGATGTTTCGCGACTGCACTTGCAACATGGTGGCTATCCCACCTCCAGATAACATCAACGCCTCCGAGCGAGGTGAGCCAGTGCCATCCAGAACCAGACAAAGGGCTGCGGCTCCACTCAGACTACAACCAGCTCCAGAACACACTGGTCGTGGCCGAGGTCACGGTATTCCAGTTTATCTTATTTCCTAATCAAAGTAAAATAACCTACTTTTTAGAATACTCAACCCTTGGTTAAGCTATTCCCCTTAACCTATCCTCCAAACAAACAGGCCCATTAGGATTAGGTCGGGATAATCTTAGAAAGGGTTTGGATAGTGTTTGGGTCGAGTTGAGATAGAACACCTCGGGTTGGGACTCTCCAAGAGAGTCTCGATCAGACTGGCTGCGTGGTGAGTTGGGCGGTCTAGCGATAAACTGCGCTTATTCTTTGAGCGGCTCATTGTCGGCCGCACACCTCTGATATATAAGGCCTACAGCTGGCCGCATGAAACTTGTGCGGCCTAACAGCAACCGCCCATCCCTTTGCTATTTTTGCTTGAAGCTCGCCCTTGTTCCTCGGAACAAGCGTGTCCCTCCTCTCGCATCGTCTCTCCCGTAGAGTCGACGTACCTCTCTCCTCTCGCGTTGTCTCTCTCGTAGGGTCGGCGCACATCTCTCCTCTCACGTCCTCTCTCTCGTAGAGTCGGCGTGTCTATCTTATCATGTCGTCTCTCCCGTAGAGTCGGCATACCTCTCTCCTCTCGCGTCGTCTCTCTCATAGGGTCGGCGTACCTCTCTCCTCTCACGTCCTCTCTCTTGTAGAGTCGACGTGTCTATCCTCTCGCGTCATCTCTCCCGCAGAGTTGGCATACCTCTCTCCTCTCACGTCGTCTCTCCCGCAAAGTCGGCGTATCTCTCTCCTCTCGCGTCGTCTCTCTCATAGAGTCGGCGTGCCTCTCTCCTCTCGCATCATCTCTCTCGTCGAGTCAGCGTGCCTCTATCCTCTCACGTCATCTCTCTTGTAAAGTCGGTGTACCTCTCCTCTCGCATCGTCTCACCCGCAAAGTTGGCGTACCTCCCTCCTCTCGTGTCGTCTCTCTCATAAAGTCAGCGTACCTCTCCCCTCATGTTGTCTCACCCGCGAAGTCGGATTACCTCTCTCCCTCTTGCATTGTCTCTCCTGTAAAGTTGGTGTGCCTCGCCTCTCCCGTGTGTCTCACCCGTAAGTCGTCACCTCTCTCCTCTCACCTATTTTCCACCACCCAATAATTTGCATTTTCATACATTCATTCATAGCATAAGAAAATCAACAAAAGGAGTACAAACTAGGTCACAGTCATATCACATCGTGTACAGGTGTCAGAGTACAAAGAAAAATTAGGCCGCCCCCTCTGGCCTGTCACTATCACCTCCTCCCTCCTGCCTCTTTGATGGCGGGCCCATCATAGAGGTCGCACCCTCCTCTCTCTCTCGCCGTCGGCGCCGGTCCTCCTCCTCATTCCTCTTTCGCTGAGAGGAAGTCGCAAGGAAATGCCTAACGGAGCCATGAGTAGCCTGACTCCCACTCGGGGTTGCACGGCTACAACTCATCCTGCTGTAGGAATGGCTCAACTCTCTGTATGCCCGCACCTTGTCACATAGCTCGAATGCCTCCTCTCGGTAACGCTCCAGCTCCGAGGTCACGGTACGGAGTCACCCCACCTCTGCCCGGAGGACCGCCATCTCCACCGAGTCCGATGGTCTAGCCTGTGTTAAGCGCTGCTGCTGGTGGGCTACCTCCTCTTGTACCTCAGCCTGGGCTCGCTCCGCCAACTCCCGCGAGCAAACGCTCTGCCCCAGCTCTCCACGCAGGCGGGTCGCCTCCTCTCTCAGGTCGTAACTCTGCGTCAGCTCCTCACACAAACGAGCGGCCTCATCCTGTGCCAGTACAAGCTCCTCTCGCAACTGGTCACCCTCACCTATGGCTGCGGTCAGCTCCATCACCTGCACACATACATTCACCATTAGTCAACTACAATTTAGTACAAAAACATAATTCACAAGGGAAAGTGTAGGACATACCCACTCAGCAAGCGCTACCTCGGCCGCCTTGCCGATCAACCATCCGTCGGAACTCTGCCTCCCATTCTGCTCGGTCGGCAGGAGTCTATGCTGTAGAGGTAGACGGAGCGTCAGCCCCCTGTCTCTGGGCCTCCTCCCCCCACTGAAATCAAAACTCCAGGTCAGTCATGTCTCAGCATAATAGTAATGCATTAGTCAAGAAAAAACTCATAAAAGGGCTAAGGCCTGTCCGGCCTCGTCACACTCCCGGATCATCGTCGTAAGGAGCCCCGTCAGCTCTGCGAGGCATCCCTCAGGGTCTGTTTGCATTTATAAGTCCAAGTGTTAACACATCATTGGGTAGAAATCATCAACATAATTGATAAGGGTCCAAGGTTAAGAAGTCGTACAGGTCAGTGGGGGCCCCGAAACACCTGGTCCTGGTAGTGTCGTGCATACGCGGTGTAGTATGCCGCGTCACTCTCAGCCCGGGCGGTCACCACCCGCCCAAGGGCTGTCTAGTCAGTGACCTGCATAGCATTCCTCGATGTCTAATCAAATGCCGTGATCAGGCCCCTCACCATCCTCGAAACGCTCTCCCCCGCCCTCTCTACCGCTGGGAACTCCACCGCGAGCTGGTGAACCCCAATGGTCCTCATCACCAATCTGAAATGCAGTGGATCCACCACATTCATGCAATGGAGCCACACATCTTGGCCTGCGTAAGCGAGGGCCCCAACCACCCACAGTTGGTCTGCCTGGCCCTCCTCTCTGTAAGGCGTCCACCGCACCTGCAAAAATGAGAAATTGCATCAGTATCATATAGGAATACATTTAACCAAAAGAGCCTGAGTTTAGAATCATACCGAGGTTTTGGCCAGGTTTGACTGAGGATTGACCATGGGTTTGACTAGAAATTTGACTTGGACTTTGATTGGAAATTTGACTGGGAATTTGACTGGGGGTTCAGGATACCAAAAGGCCAGAATGCCCTTGTTATAAAATGAGATTTTCTTTCGGGGGCTCTGCTCCTGGAAACCCCCGCAAGGGGCGCTGCCCCCTTGACCCTCGCGACTTGACCACTCAGGTCAATCTACGCGACCTGACCGCACAGGTTGATCCACATCCGAGGGTGCACGATGGTAGTGTAGGCCGTGATGGATTGCTAGGAGTCCCGAGTTGGGATCCGGCTTGCTGTAGAGTGGCTGGAGCATGCATGCCCACCCGGTGCTTGGGGAAATTCTCGACATGCGTGTGTAGGGCCGTATAAGGGAGCCGTGAGCTCATGAAGCTTGTGGTCGGCCCAGATGGGTCTTCCTCTGACTTCATAGGGTTGGAGGGAGGCAACTCAGGGGCAAACCCCGGCCTCGTTGCTGGGTGCCACATGGCATGGCTTGTAGTCAGGGCCCCCTCGGGTCGGCCCGGGTAGCTATGTTGAACGCGGGTAAACCTACAAACTAAGTGATCGGGAGTGGGCCTGATCGATTGTTGATGTCGCCACGGGTCACGGCTAGCTGGATAGAACCGTTGGTTGGGCCCGGTGACTGGTGCAGTGTCTTGTGCTCGGGGGCGATCCCCAGTTGTTATGTCGTGCCGCCTGGCCTAGTGACTCATCTCGATTCCCGAGGCAGACTTGACTGGCAGAGCACCTTTGGCGTTGTGCCATTTTGCTCTATTTAGGGAATGTTTTCCTATGCTTAATTCTCAATTAATTTAGAGAGAATAAGCAGATGCCAACAAATGTCCCCCACGGGGCGTGCGGCAGAGGTGAAGATGACGGCGTGCGGCCCGTGAGCCCTATAGGCTTGATTTCTCCTGACCTTATTGACATTGTAGGGAGTTAGTTGTTCTGAGGATTGGCCCTCCCGTTGCTGTCCTTCATGCGACGGTGGTACGTTTGTGGAAGACCGTTGAGCCTGGGAGGTTGTAGAACTAGATCCCTAGTGGGTATTTTGTCAAAGCCACTAAGGGCATGGAGCTCGCAGAGATAGCGTGTATTCGATACACGCGTGGTGCTTGGAGTTGTAGGCCACTATACACGACTTGGGGATTCTACCCTCGTTTGTCTCGCGTGTTGGGCTTCTGGCCGAGGTGTGTAGTGCCCGCGTCGCGGTAGTAATCTGGTTGGACGCCGAGCCCTCCAGACAGGTGGTTGCTTTAGCGGTTGATGACGTGACTGGGTTGGATGCCAATGCTGATGGTGAAAAGAGGCCAGAGGAGCCTGGCGTAACAATGCTTCTGGCTTTGTCGTCTATGTTTGGGGCCCTCTTTTGTGCGATGGGCTTTGTTGATTCTCTGAGAAGGGGCAGCTTATGGGAAGATGGGACTGTCGTACCCATTATGCCTTGTAGGGTGGCTGGCGAGTGGTGGAAGGCTAGTTGTAACTCCCTTCCATCGCCCGAGGTTACACTGGCGGGAGCCATGTCTTGCCCCCAGAGGTGGACTTGTGGACTGAGATTTATGTTTTCTCAGGTTTTCCACCTTGTCTATGTCAAGGAGTGCCATGAGTATCTTTCACTCCTTGGCCTGATCCCCGGTGAGCCTGGCAGTGGACGACAATGCGGCGTAGGGGGTTCGAGACTTCCCTATCTTGGGAATCAGAAGGCCACCTATCCCTCAGCTTCTGGGATTGCTGGTTGGCGATGAGATGATCGCCGCTCTAACTGGGGCTTTATGGTGAAGCCTACGGTTGGCTATTAGCGGCCCACCATTGCTGTGGTGGTCAATTTTTCTTGGGGAATGCTGGCATCATTTGTTGACCACCTGTGGGGGTGCATAGGCCATGCTGAGCATTAATCGCCTTATGTTGCGGACTTGTCACACCTTTGATGTGTTGTGACTGGAGTCGTGCTGTGGACTTGTCTCGATGAGGCGTACTAGTCCATCGGCGGTGAAGACCTGGGACACCTAGATGTGTCAGCCTGGTGTTACTGGAGATCAACCTTGGTGAGGCGCGTTGACCAGGTGTTGCTGAGGGTTGGCCTTGGAAAGGGCTATTGACCTGGTGTTGTTGGAGGTCGACCATGGCAAGGTCCGTTGACCTGGTGTTGTTGAAGGTTGGCCTTGACAAGGCATGTTGACCGACTGTTGTTGAGGGCCTACCTCAAGGAAGCACGTCGGCCTAGGGTTGCTGTAGATCCGCCTCGATGAGGCATCTTGATCTGAGATTACTTGGAGACCTGCCTCGGTGAGGCACCTTGATCTGAGATTGCTGGAGACCTACCTTGGCAAGGTGTCTCGGTCTACGGTTGCTGGAGACCTGCCTCGGCGAGGCGTCTTGGTCTGGAGTTGCTGGAGATCCGCCTTGGTGAGGAGTCTTGATCTGGAGTTGTTGGAGATCTGCCTCAGAGAGGCATCTTGATTTGGAGTTGCTGGAGACCTGTGTCGGTGAGGCATCTTGATCTGGAGTTGCTGGAGACCTCCCTCTGCGAGGCATCTTGATCTGGAGTTGCTGGAGACCTGCCTCGGCGCCACCAACCATTACTATTACACCAACCTTGTTACTATTACACCAACTATTACTATTACACCAACCTTTCATGACATAATCAATGACCTCATTTATTCAATGATGTAAGAATGATCTCATCCATTTCCATATATTTCTTGGATATATAGTTGATTTTCTGAATTATCACCGACAAGTATATATATGGCCTCCTTTTAGCCGCTCATCATGTTGTGTGGTTTATACGGAGCCGTTTATCTTCCAGAGTCCTAAGCGCGATGGTTGTTCAGATAATTATCTATTTATCTTATTATTTCTGATTTATCACCGACAAGGCATGCGCGGTTGGCCTTTGGCCGCTCTTATGGATGAAAGGTCTATTACTGGCCATTTATCCATGAGAGTCCAGTGGCGAATTATTCGGTCAGTTCGATGGATAACTTATTTTCTGATTTATTGAATTTCCACCAATAGGGATGGACGGTCTAGGATAGACCCTTCATCCTGATGAGTGGTCTATCGTATGGCCGTCCAACCTCCGATTTCTAGAGATTTTAAAAGGCTTTTCTCTCTCCATTCGTGGATTTATCCCCAACTTTCCCCATCATTTTCTCCGTGAATGTTCCACCAAATTGCGTGCCATTTCTTTTGGGTGAGAGATAATTCAAATATCTACAATTTATACTTCATTATTTTGATCTAAAAATGGCTAAAAACCCTAATTTCGAGGTTGGCTTTCATGGGCTCTATAAATAGACCCTAAGGCTGAGCTTCGAAAGGGGGGGGGGAGAATTTTGGTCGACGGTGAAGCTCTGTCAAATCTTTGAGTGACCCAAGAACAGGGAGGGAGCCCTTCTACAACCTTCTAGGCCTCTGGTTCAGGGAGTAGATCATTTTTGAGTCCTTTGTTCACTGGTCTACACTTTGTTTTGTAGGTCAACGGCGTCCTAACATGAGGCCCACTCTTTTTGGCCGACTGGAAAGGGTGGAGGTTTGAACCTTTGTAACTAAAGGCATGGTAGAGTTGGGCGGCTGACTCCTGACCATTCTCAAGGATGTACGGCCTCTTCTAAGCTGTTCTCCTTCATCATGCCGTTATCTGAGAGCCGTTCTTCCTCCACAGTTCTTTTCCCGCATCCTTCCCAGCGCTGGCAGGCGGTCTACGTAGACGCCGCGCATCGTCTCAGGCGGTTCTTCATCAACTGTTATTCTTCCCAGTGCTGGTTCCTAAGGCGAGTGTCTCCCCTTTCTTTCCAAGGTAAGGTATGTCTATCATATCCTACACCTTGGTGGCGATCACAGGTTCATCTTTCATTCCCTTCTATTTCTAGTTTGTCTATTTTCATATTGCATTAGTAGAGGGATAGGAAGGAAAGTTTACGCCGGTAGGAAAACATATCAACATCCCAAATTTCTGGCGATCACGGCGGGACGCCTAGTGCCCAACGTGTTAGTGTTGTGCTGACCCTCTTCTGTCCTTGTTTAGATTGTGTTTGAGTTCTTTCAGGTTGCTATCTGGTCGAGTTCAGTTTTCTATCTTCTAGCCGATGTGCGGTTCTATAAGAGCCATCTACTTTCCTGAGCGGCTGTTAGGACGACGTTCATATTTGCTAGCCATAGTGCTATTTCATCTGTGTGCCTGTTGCCTTTAGCGGCCCTATGCCGCCTGCTCATCTTTCATATGGTCTGATACAAGCCGTCCATCTACTGGCCCAGGTACGTTCCTGACTTTACGTTGTTGGTTTCGCTAGTTGTATATGGTTGTATCAGATCCGGTCCACAGTATACGTGGTCTTTCTTAGACCGTTCATCCAGGTATGCCTCTGTTTCCCCCCTCCTTCTCATCCATTATAGTCTCTGTCTATTTGTCATTTGTTGTGTTACTATTCCCTACTGGTGAACGGTCCAAATAGGACTGTCATCCTCCCTACACGGTCTCCCAGAGACCGTCCATCTGTGCTACAGTGCACCCTGTTGACACCCGTTTTATGACTAATTAGTTGGGTCGTCTTCTTACTCATCTTAATGATGCTCCGAGTTGTTCACCCTTGTCGAGTCTTTTTGGACAAGTTAGAAGTCTCTTTCATGGGTCATTGCCTTCCTTGGTTGGGTCCTGCCCTTGTTTGATGCTAAGCAAGCACTTCCGGTTCATTTGTCGTCCTCTTGTGCATAACGCATCCTCAATGACACGTTATAAGCAACATAACACACCTCACAAAGTCCGTTATATTCCTCTCAGCGTCTCACTCAGTGTCTGTCTCATCTAGCATCTCACTTAGCATCTCTATAGTTTAACGGTCCTATACCTTGCCGTCATGATTAGTATAACGCCCTCATGTTGAGCCGTTATGGTCCGCTCACCTACCGTCTCACCCATCGTCTCAGTTTGCGTCTCTATTGTTTAACAGATTCATGTTCCACCGTCATCAGTAGTATAGCGCGCATACATTAGTCCGTTATATACCTACTAAGGTTGAGTCTTGTCACCACTTCCACTGACTCCCTTGTCGTTCAAGCCCCGTCTGCCTTGACATATTTAGATCCATGACGGACTACCTTATCCCCATTATACTTTCTCCACAACGCCCCTGTTCACATCTGTTATGCTCGCCAGAGTCCTAAGCCCGAACATCTCGCCTGTCGTTTTTATCTCTTGCGGATAAGGTCACATGACGGACCGACAGAGGTGTGTTATGTTAACATGGCAGTCTATCGCCGATGCGTTATGCCTCACGGAGGAGTTCTAGCAGAACTATTCTTCTCTGCAACTCTGTGGATGGATTGTAGAGGTTGTTATCTTGATTTCTCCCCCAAATCTGATCCTTAGGACCTTCTATTGGTTTCTATGGACTCTTGGGAGTATTATCTTCCAAGAAACTCCGGATCTCGGTCACAGACCTCGACCTCAGCCACTATAGTACTGCCTCGACCTTGGCGGGGTCCACAGAAATACCATCACCAGAAATCACGTGCCCCAAAAAATACACCTCATGAAGCCAGAACTCACCCTTGCTGAGCTTTGCATACAACTGATGATCTCGCAACATCTGTAGCACCACACCCAAATGGTACGCGTGCTCCTCGGTAGACCGCAAATAAACAAGGATGTCGTCCACAAACACGACCATAAACTAGTCCAAGTAGGGATAGAACACCTTCTACATCAAGTCCATGAAGGCTGCGGGGGCATTGGTAAGCCCAAACGGCATCACCAAGAACTCATAATGCCCGTACCTCATACTGAACGCAGTCTTATCCACATCGAACTCGCGAATCCTTAGCTGATAGTAACCGGACCACAAATCAATCCTCAAGAATACCCGAGTAGACTAAAGCTAGTCAAACAAATTATCAATCCGTGGCAATGGATACTTGATCTTGATGGTCACTTCATTCAGCTGCCAGTAGTCAATACACAACCTTAGACTACCGTCCTTCTTCTTGATGAAGAGGACTGGTGCACCCCAAGGGGAAAAGCTAGGACGAATGTACCCCTTGGCCAGCAACTCCAGCAACTGCACCCTCAACTCCCTCAACTCAGCGGGAGCCATACGATAGGGAGCCTTCGCCAAGGGTCCTGTACCAGGCACAACCTCGATAACGAAATCGATCTCCCACTGGGGAGGCAATCCAGGCAAATCCTCGAAAAAAATATCAGGAAACTCACACACCACCGGGATGTCCTCCACATCCGGACACGGTTGGTCTACCAAGACCACAGAAGCGAAAAAACCCCGACAATAGGAATCAAGCAAATGACGGGTGAATCGCAGAAATGAGGAAACGAGGAGAGGTAGAGCGGATACCTTGGAAGTAGAAGGTCTACCTACGAGGATGCTGAAAGTAGACCCTCTTCGTTCCACAATCCACCACCGCTCCATGGGCCTTGAGCCAATCCATGCCCAAAATCACATCATAGTCCCAAAGCTGCAACGCATACACCCTGCCTGGCAAACTCTGCCCTTCGATCCAGACCAGAACCTTCTCGAAGCAAAACAGAGTGACCATGAAGTCACCATACGGTAACTTCACCATCAAATCACAAGACATCTGGGAGACTGGGTCCTCAACACTCCGCACGAAATCCTCCAAAATAAACAAGTGCGATGCACTGGAATCAAACAAAACTCATGCTGCGTAACCCAAAATCATAACAGTACCTTCCACAAGCTGTGACGACTCTACCTCTGCCCTGGCCATGTGGGAAACCTGACCTTAAGCTCTCTGCCTGCCCACACTCGCTGACCGTGGTAGTGGCGGATACTGCCCCTGTTGCTGAAACTGCTGCTGTGGGTACTGCTGTTGCTGCTGAGGAAACTGGGGTGGCTGACACGGCCGCTACGGACAGTCACGAGCCATGTGACCCGACTGGTCACATCTTAAACAGATCACTGGCACCGTGCACTGCCTGCCTGGATGCGACTCGCCATAACGGGAACACCCCGCACGAGAAACACTGACTGACCCCTGCCACTGCAAAGGTGTCGGCTGCTGAACACTGCCTGAAGATGCCTGCCGCTACTCTCAGCCCTCCTTCTTCTTCTTCCGGAAACCCTTCCCGAAGAACCTCTTGATCTTGGTGCCGAAAGATGCAGAACCCACCGCTGAAGCCGCCGGAGTCGAAGCTCCCGAACTACCAGAAGGAAGCTGGAATGTGCTCTGCTGCTGGGTAGTCGTCTGGTGGCTGCGGCCTGACAAGGACTGCCCCTGGCTAATCGGTCCTCGTGTCCTCTGCATATCCAGCTCCAAAGACGCCGTGATACGAGAAGCCGTCTCCAATTCAGAGGCAGCGTTCGCGATCAAATGGTGTCTCAGCTCCTGCCTCAAGCCCTAGACGAACTGCTCGGTCTTCACCCTCTCATGCTCCATGATGTGAGGTGCATAGTGACCTAGCACAACAAATCGGGCCCTGTACTGCAACACGGACATTTCGCCCTGTACCAGCTCCAGAAATTGACGCATCCTCTGCGTAGCAACGTACTCTGGGCAGTAAGCATGCTCAAAATCACTTACGAAGTCGCTCTACAAGATCTGCTCAAGGGAGCGAGACTGAAAAGATGTCTTCCACTCTGAAGCCCACCACTCTCGAGCCGTGTCCTGTAACTGGTTGCAAGCCAACATCACTCTGTCCTTCGCAGTACACCACATGGAACTGAACACCCTCTCCATCTCGTCAAGCCATGTCCGCGCCAAATCAGGGTCTGGCTAGCCGTCATAGTAAGGTGGATGAAACTGCATGAAATCCCTCACTGCACGGCTTGGCCCACCCCTGGTCAACGAGCCCTCACCAGCCACTCCGCTGAATTGCTGCGACATAAGCTGGTACATGCCACGAAAGAAATCCTCGGCCCTCGGAACCCTCGCAGTATCTGCTGCCTTGGTGGCCGCTGGTGGCACTCTACTCTTCTCCTCCTACTCCGGATGGATCTCCTGAACCACTGCCGACCTTACTGAGAGCGAGTCCTCTGCCTCGGCGCCATGCTAGCTCCTGAAGCAAAAGACAGAAAACACAGAAATGGCAAGGTCAACAAAAACACACGGTGCCCGATGCCAGCGTCAACTGTACATCATTGCTGTGGACTAGTGGACCACTATATTTAATTTAAATTTTTATATCTTCAAAAAATCAGGGTTGCTACATGTTGTCAGGCCGAGCATGGTTGAAGAGGCCAAGTCCCCGCCGCGGCTCGCCAAAAGAGAATGTCAAACACTGATGCCGTATAAGTCTATGACCCAGGGCCGGACAGGGCACCCCTTGTTTCAAATTTTCAATCTCGAATCTATTCTTCTGTGCAAGGGGGCGAATGCCCATTTTGTTCAAAACTCCTTATATGCCGCAATCCTTGGGCGTGGCAACGCTTCCTATCCCAACTTTTCAACTCTCTCACATTATGGCTCATCACCCTCCTAGAGAGTTGTCATTTATTATTGAAGCTTCGTCATGGGCTTTTATTTTATCCATTAGGCCAATTGGCTATGCACTTTCATTGCTATGGCGGGGAGATTATTCTACCATTAAGGGGCTTTCCTCTACCCTCTCCATTTTCTATTCCACCTCATCCACACTTTTATCTATCACCGATTCCTCCATATGGGCCACTCCACGGGTGAAAAGGAGGATCTCATCCTCTTATCCCTTGTGTTCTTTACATTCTTTGCATTTCATGCATTCATCACATCCGTTGCATTGCATCCGTATGCATTTACATTCCTTATTCCCCGGGTTTCCAGACCCGTATCTTCCTCGCCTTCAAAAACCTCTGAATCTTCTGCATTCCCTATCTTATTCATCTTTATCCTTGGGATCTCCGGGTCCCCTTACACTTCCTGGGCATTGTGCCCCCTCCAATCTTCTCTCAGGGCATCGCGCCCTTTTTCAACTCTCGCATCCAGACTCCCCAGATTTCTCACTTATCTTCCTGGGGCATCGCACCCCATGGTGTCTCATCCCTCCAGAACCTCCAGACTTCCCTCTTTGGGCATCATGCCCCCCTACACCTTCATTCTTGGATCCTCCAGGCTTTTCACTGATTCTCCCCGGGCATCACGCTGCTTCCCTTTCTACTCCTCCGGAACCTCCAAACTCTCTCTCCTTCTCTCCGGGGCATCGCGTCCCTCCAGATTTTTTCTCCCTACTTCTCCTGGGGCATGGCATCCCCTTTCCTGCTATTTCCCTGGAACCTTCAGATGTTCTATCCCTCCTCTTAGGGCATCGTGCCCTTTCCTATTTCCTTCCTCCGGAACCTCCGGACCCTTCTTTTTACCACACCATCCTTTCCAGGTGTCACGCCCATTCTTTTTCATCATTCTTTCGATTCCTCCTCCTGCTTCTCCAGGACATCGCGTCCTTTATCCTCTTCTTTCTTTTTCATCATCTTTTTCCATATTTCTTTCCAGGGCACCGCGTCCCTTGATATTTTCCCCCTCCGTTTCTTCCAGATTCTCCTTCCCATCATGATTCTCCTCCTTCGCCTCCGGAGCCTCTGGATCCACCTCTCCCCATCTACCAATTTCTCCTCTTAATTCCTCCTGATCTCGGGTCCGACCCAACTTCTTCTACATCTATTGTGCTGGGCATCTACCCTTTCTCCCACTATTTCTGAGGCTTTAGTCCTCACTCCTCCTCTTGATTTTTTCGCTTCTTCTATAAACTGTTCCATGTGATCAGGGTCTCCCTTGCCTCTCTTCCTTTTCTCCTTATTAGTTAGAGTCTGGCCTTTGTACCACTCCATCGTGTTAAGCCACTTCATATCTTGGCTACCAATCCTTTTACCTGCCATTTGAGGACAATCTCACAGTGATCAAGATCGCCTCCGGTGGTTGCTGTCTCATAAGGTTGCAGGGTAACATATTGGCATAAGTACATGTTTTATGATATCACCACCTCATTACCTTCACGAATGATTTTCAAACATGAAGTGCTTATTAACACGATTAAGAGTGGTATTTTAGACTTTTATCTTAGATCTTTATCTTTGTTGAATTTCAAAGAAAGAGTCTTTTAGGCTTGCTTGTGCAGCACCTTTAGTTATAAGAACCCCGCGCTGGGAGTTCAACATTCCCTCCCTGCTTGTTAAGGGCAACCCTTAGCTGGGCACTCCACACACTACACGGCGTTCTTAGTCGACCTCCTCTGGTGAAGCGCCATTGCTGCTTTGGTCATACCACGGGTATGCATGAAAGTCTTTTCTCTCCTTTACTCGGCCAAGTGAAGGGACAAGAGGTTGACGGACGAGATGACTGACCTAGGTACTCCCCAATATGAGAGAAGCCTCAAATAGGGACAGTCTTGACCCAAAATAATAAGAATTTTTCATGATAAATCTAGTCGGCAACGGCTATTCTCAGAATCAAATTTATTAAATCTATGAAATAAAGACATGTCAAGAGAGGCAAAGTCCCCGCAGGGAAAACCCTAGTCGTATGCATGTCTAGGGTCTAAAAATCAAAGACACAAAGCTCCGGCGCAACAGACCATCTCTTTGAGGGGTAATACCTTGGAAGGAATCCAAGTCCCGATACCTCCCATCCTGCATAAAGCTTATCTCCAATTATTCTTCTCTTCTCCCTCCAAGGCTGAGTGTTTCTCAAGTATGGCCTTAGTAGGGGCACCGTTAACCATGGGCAGTCGTCTATAGGGCGCCACCTTCAATTGCACGCTCGACTTTGGGCAGTTCTTAGTGAGAGGGGAAGGAACAAGAATCCCCAGCCAGTGATTTAAATACCCATTTAGTACTGCACTAGCAATGTCTAAACCAAAATCCAACAAAAATTGAATATTTCTCAAAATTTAGAAAAAAAATTAAATTTTTTTCAAACCTCATCCACCCCCATTTCTCACCCCATCTACCCCCATTTCCCATCACTTATCACCACCTTGCTCATCCCAGTTTGCAAGCAGCAGGCAAGGGTCGAGTTGCAGAGCCTGCCCCGGTGTCACCACGCATCTTCAGGTGGCGTTCTCTACATCTCTGGAAAGGTTGTCAAAAGATATTTGCAGGCGAGGTGGTTTCACATCCGTCCGACATCTGTGCTGCCCGGGAGAGTGATTCTCCCTCGACTGCGTAGTGCAGATCCGCCAGGGAACCTTAGCCTAAGTAAAAGCACGACCACGGTTGCTCCTGTGTGAGTTTGGATGTGATTCTTGAGCTGGGATCTTCTCCTCCAAGTCCTCTATCAGCACGAAGAAGAAGAACGCCATTTGGACCCCGGAGCACCAAGTTCCAATTTTTCTCCCCGGAGTGCGCAGGTCAGTTTCCCCTGAGTCAAAACCGACCCCTCCCACCATTCTGGTTCTCGCACCCTGCTCCGGCCTTGTCTGGTATCCCCATTGGTCTCGTATCGCAGAAGGCTCACCCATGATTGCAACGGTTCTAGTATCGCCTTAAACGGACCCCGGGAGCATTCGTGGCTCCCCCGTCTTCCGGCAGCATCAGTCTGGGCACAGTCAGAACCAGAGCAAGTTGACCCTAGTCCAGATCCTGCCCCGGTAACCATCGTCATTAAAAAATTCTCGAATAATTTGGACGTCCTCCTGGGCGACCCCAGGAAGTTTTGGCACTAGTTTCATCCTCACCAAAATTCGATAGAGTCCGTGGCGGTGCCATCTTCGATCCCCTATCAGGTTGTTCCAAAGTAGGCAGAATCGGTGGAGTTCGTCACTTCAGCTTCTAACTTAGTTTTCCCCCAACCCGACTGGCTGGCTGAAGGCCCCTCCCTGCATGGAGGTAGTTTTGGCTATAACTATTTAACCCCCACCCCGAGAACCCTCCTCCTGTGCGAGGCATAGTGCCATAACAATTTTATTATCAGGTCAAGTGCCACCGACACCGCGTGCGGGCGCGTGCCCACGCTTCCCGGTTCACCCACGTCACTTATCGGGATCAGTGTTTTCACACTGGTCAGGTGAGCATCTGGTCCTACCTTGGCTGGTTGATTTTCTTGCTAGCTTAGTATTGCCTTGGAGGCCCGTCGGACGGAGAGACGAGAGCCCAGACTGGCACACCACTCTTAGTGTGCCCACCATGGACCGTGAGGAGAGCCACCACAAACCCACGCCCCAGCGTGTCGACCGCCTACGAAGTTGGGAGTCGAAGACCCTTAGGGGTCAGCCTAAGCCATCCAAGTCCCTTAGAATGTTTGGGTCCCACCTCGGACCCCCGCCGTCATCCCCTGGTCACCATCGGGAGATCGTACGAGCCGTAGTCTGTGAATGTCCTTGTATGCTTGCGGGTCTAGGTCCCAAGCTCATCAAGTCATCCAACATCATCCTAGGGCTATGCCACATCAAGTGGTATTAGAGCAGTCATAGGCTTGTTCCCACAAGTCTAGTCCTTGGGCACTCTCACACTAGGTTGCATATAGGTTCACACTCGTGCATAGCCAACCGATTGTTTCATGAGCACACGAAGAGGGACCCATTATCAGCCCAACCCATCTTCTTCAAACCCTCCAATGGATCCCAATCCCCAAGGGAACCCCGCTGCCAACGAGCGTGAGCTCTCCGACCAAGTCACCTTCCTCTTGGAGGCCATGACCAATATCTTAGGATAGCTTGATGACATAACAGTCCGACTCACCCACATGGAGGAAAATAGGCCCGCCCCAAGGGTGGATGATAGAAGGGCACCTCCCCCATTTGAGGAACCAGCCATAGGAGAGTTAAACCCCGACCATCCACTCGAGCATGGAAGGGATCCACCCCCGAGGAGAAATGAGAGGTGCCCCCAGGACAACCTGGATGATCACCTCTTGAGATTAGTGAAAGTTGATGCCCCCACCTTTGATGGGTCCTACCACCCAAGTGTCTACTTAGATTGGGAGGCTTCAATGGACCAATACTTTGATTGGTATCCTATATCCGAGGATAGGAGGGTTCAGCTTGCCAAAATGTAACTTACCAAATTGGCCAAGACCCATTGGTTGAACATTGAAGGGTTAAGAATGGTTAGAAGGCAAGCTCCCATCACCACATGGGGAGGCATGAAAGAACAACTTAGGCTCAAATATGTTCCCCCCTCCTACCACCAAACCCTCCTAGATGAATGGCAGGCTCTAACCCAAGAGGGCAAATCCGTGACGGAGTATATCGAGAAATTTGATTATTACCTCGTCAAGTGCGGAGTCCAAGAGGACCATGCAGTCACCTTATCCCAGTTTAGGAATGGGCTTCAATTCCACATAAAAAAGGAGCTCTTCATGTGCCATGTGACCACCCTAGAACAAGCCTATCAAATAGCATGGGACGTCGAGAAATTCTCGCGATATCCCCGAATGGGTCCTCCTCTTGTGATGGATCCCAAGTCCATGATGCCTCGGACCAACACACCACCCCCTCAACGAGGCATCCTTCCCACTCCCATGGGAACTCCTCCCGTTCGAGCAGCCCCTCCTAGTGGGACCCTTCCCTCTCGGCCCACAAATGGCTCTCCCAACCCTACTCCCAATCGTCCCAACCCGGGACCCGCTCACCCTCCCACTAGAGCTACCCCTAACCACCATAGCGGGCAGCAATGCTTTAGGTGCCTTGGGTATGGGCACTTATGAAAGGGAAATTAACATGTGATAACATAGTCGGTCCTCCTCAAAGTGATGCAGGCAATCCGAGCCAAAGAGAGCGCTGTGAGATGCCCTCATCAGAGATATGGGTCATGAGATTTGCTTGTTCATCAAAAGGGTCAGAGGGACTATAGGAAGAAGAACCCATGTGAGAGGAAGATTCTACACGAGAGTAGAAAACATGGGGAGAATGATGCATGGGATTATAGCGACGCTCCATGAGAGAGGCAGAGACTCAATACAGGAAAATCAGTGTGAAATACAACCAGGGAAGAGGGTGCGGTAGGTGAAGGGGGCAGCATGGTGAGGACGGGAATGCGGTTCCAGGCCCATTGCGACTAATAGCACGCGGTCTGACGATGACCGTGACCAGGCTCTGGGAAATGGCCCAATCGATAAACTTATGCACACAACTAGATGTAATGTAACGAAGGTGATACAATGAAATGAAGATGAAAATAGATGGGATGAAGTCAATGATGACAAAACAACACACAAAAATATGAAGACCACCCTAAGAATGCAAAACATAGATAACCACTGGGACCTAATGTGGACACGGTCTTGCAGACGGCCACCTTCACTAACCGCGATCTTCCACCAAACTGTGTAATATCAGGGGGCCCAATTAAAGACACACAAAAATAATATGCAAGTGATCTCACTTGAGGCAAACAAGCTGGAATGCTTCTTAACTTATTTAAAGAGTTTCAATGGAGCATTTAATGAGTTAATTAAGCATAAATTCCCTCAAGAGATTGGTATCCTAAAGGGGAAGGGGCCCCAAACTCCGGGTCGACCTAGGGTTAACTCTCTCACACGAATGTAAATGTGAAACCAATGGGATGTAACAGTACAACCTGTTCGGCGTCCGTGTGGGAAGCCATGACTCGCGGAGACTTACGGAGGTCCTTGGGTCAGTCCCCTTGTCAACCACAAGGAATATGCGACCGAGAGGGATACACTCACCAAAGAGGGTAAGCAGAACTAAATATGAGAATATGCATGGATATTAACTTAATGCTTCAATGCAAACTAAGTGTTTGACATTTTGTAGGGACTTGTCTTAAAAGGGTTGAAAAATCCAGGAGAGATGTTCGTGATCTTCAAAGGAGGCACGTGATCCGAGATGTGAAGCTTCTGACACTTGGCTAATGCAGAGTAGACCTGGACAATCCCTTGGGTGGAAGCGTGGTCTCCACACTCCATTCTTTCGTGAGCTCCCATATAAATAGATGTTGTTTGCACAGGTGAAGAGTGCGAGGACAAGTGAGAAGAATAGAGCTGATCGTAGAAGTGATAGAGAAAGAAGATTTGCCTCCTCCGCTAGAGCCAAAAAAATTCCATTAGAGAAAGAGAGAGAAAGAGGGAGAAGTCCAGAAAGGAAGAGAGCTTGTTTGATCGATCAGTTTGTTTTTTGAGTCTGAACTTCTGCTTCTACGAAAGCTACATTATCATCGTTTCTGATCGTCTATTTTTGCCTTTGTTCATTTTCTTCTTCGAGTTTATTTTACACCGTCTTGTTACCCTCTAAGCGCACTTAGAGGAAGGGAGAAGTTCTCCAGCTTTCCCTCCATCGTGTTTGGAGGAAGAGAGGATTGATCCTCTGGTTTGTAGGTTGCTGGGTGCAGCCTACTGTGTTCCCTTTTGCGGGTTGCAAAGGAAGGGAGGTTGGTCCTCCGGTACTGATCTTGCTGGAGCAAGATCGGGGTTCAGTTCTTGTGGGTTCCAGGATCTGAGTTGAGAGATTTGTTTCCCTTGTGTCAAGCTGTTACACAGCACATGTTTACAGATTGAGTCTGCGGTTTCTGATTGCTTAGTGCAAGAAAGCCTTACTCCTGTGGAGTGAGGGGTGGACGTAGATTACAGATCGTAATCGAACCACCTTAAAAAGCTCTCTGTCTTAATTATGTGGTTTGCTTGTCTGATCTATCTTTTTCGATTCTAACTCGCTAATTGTTCGATAGATTACACCTCTATCTCACTGCCTTGATTAGGCACTGCACTTCTGTCTGCTCATTAGTCAGACTGTGGGTGTTTCTCTACTCTATCTCAAGTATTCATAAGTCATTTCTATCGAATTTTTAAATCAGGGGTGATCTATTCAACCCCACCTTCTAGCTCACTTTCCACCTTGAACTATCAGAGGCATTCCCTTGCGTCAGAGGGAGTGTCCTTCTTCTTGCGAGTGGGGGTGATGGAAGGCACAGAAGTTGTTCTTCATTTGTCGGCTTGCAGACATAGTCCGCTAACCTGGCGGCATAGGTCTCAGCGTTCTTCTGCCAACCGTCGACGTGGCCTGCGGGGAGACCAGCCCCCTTAGCTCAGTTTGTAAGCATGGCCAGTCAATTGGTTGACGCTGGTCTCATTGCTCCAGTGCCTCCCGTCAGTCAGGGATGAACGGGGCCTCCACCCTCCTTTCCTACTGCAGATTTTCACGCCAACGACAGCCCTAGTTGATCTGCTTCTCACAGAACAATAGGGATCTGAGGTGTCTACTCATGGAGATATCACGTTTGCTAGCAGATATCCTGACGATGATAGTGCTGGAAGGACGAGGTGATGAGGTTGCACGTTGCTGTGGTCAGACACATTTCTTTTTCCATATGCTTGTACATGGGTCATTTGAGGGTGACTCTGCCAGTCCTTGGCAGCTTGAATTTTGATTGAATGAATATAATTCTCTAGTTTGAGTTCATGTCACTGTGGAAGGGGGAACCTTCCTCCCCCCTTGAATGGTCAAGGAAGGGAGGAGGGTGTCCCTATCTATGACCAAGTTATGGGGCGCCCTCTTTAAAGAAGTAAAATGGAATTTTTCTTCTACTTGGTACAAGTCCACAATGGACCATGGACCATCCCCTATGGGACCCAGAAGGTAAGTGGCCTAATGAGAGAGAGAGGGTGGGGGCCTCGCTAGGCCTACGTGGCCTTTTACAAAGAAACCCATTACATTTAGCTAATTAACCCAAATGAAAAAATACAAGCGGTTGCCTTGCTTTGATGTCCTATCAGGCCCTGGCGGAGGCCCCGTCAGATCGGGATGCTTTCTGCGCTCAGGCCCAAGCGTTGGAGGAGTCCCTCCAGGAGGTGACCAGGAGGGTCGAAGCAGCCGACGCCTAGGTGACCAAGCTAGGAACCCTGGTGGAGGCCGCTGAAGAGAAAGCTCGGGCGATGAAAACGCCATTTGAGAACCTGCGAACGTCCATGGCCACCATCGGGCTGGAGGTAGTGGCGTGCTATCGCTCGTCCTCAAATTATCAGGACGAGTTGAATGCGACGGCTATCGAAGTCTACGGCCCTGCCAGAGACCATGACTTCCTGGAAGGCTAGGAAGCTGCTCTTCAAGCCGCGACTGACAGCTTGGGTGTTCCAGTGCCGACCTTGCACCCTCCTCTGACGCTGTTTGGATCGGAGGCCAGTGATGGCAAGGAGGGGCCAGGCGCAGAGGAGTGGACGGAGGGGCCGAGCACCAGAGAGCAGGCAACTGGGGCTGGTTCATCGATGGGAGGAGAACTGGTTGACTTGCCTGATGATCTGGTGCCCCCCCGAGGTCCATAACCAAGGGCCAAGTGATACCACTGTTGGGGCAAGCTCTTGAGGCAGTGCTCGCCATTTTTTTGTATTGTGTTCCTCCCCCCCTTTTTTTCCCAGTCGGGGTGCACCTAGGCAACCGTACCCTCTCCTCTGTAACCTTTCTTAATCTGAAATGGAAGCTTTCCTTTCTTTCGCAAGTTTTGGAGTCTCCAGAGTTATCCACGTGGCTTGCCAGCTTTTTTCCCGCTTCAAATCTTTTTCTGGGGATACGAAGCGGTGCCTAAGGGATCGCCCTGAGGGGCATGATCTTCGAGGTGTGTCGCTTCGATTTCCACACCATTGGAGAGATAGTAAGAGTCCTCCCTTCTTCTGGGGACTTCGTCTCTCCCCTATAAATAACGTTCCGTGGTGAGCTTTAAGGCCATCCTGAGTTCGCTGCTTGGCTTGGTAAGCATTTTCTAAAGATGTCGTCGGTGAAGTCAAGCTCCTCTTCTGATGAAGCCCCCATCAAGCGCCAGTGCTTTCGGAAGGAAGCACTGTCGGAGCCAGAGATGGGGGAAAGCAGCAGCAGCAGCGAGTCAGAGGACTTCAAACTGGGGTATCTCCAGGGATGGTAGGACGTCTTGATGAAGGTGAACCGCCATTATAGCAACAAGGGGATCTTGAACCTCCAACCAGACAGGTTCCGCCTTGAGGAGGACAAGTAACCTCTTTGTATCTCCCCTTTTTACTTATAAATAAAACTTTTATTTTTGACATCCTCTCTTTGCTTCGTGGTGTGGGCTTGCCTTTCGACGATCCACTGCCTTTCTCTGAATCATATGCGAATAAAGGGATGCCTTCACCATTGAGGATGAGGCATCCCTTACCTATAAATAGTAGGGCTAGTGGGCATACTTGTTGTCCATCCTCATCTTCATTACGTCGTCGCTATGGCTCAAAGTTCTCCCAAGACCGTGGCAACTGCAGAGAATGTTCCAAGCCCCCCTCCCAGTGTGGGTGCCAAGGCAGACGATCCTCTAGCAGCTCTAACCCCTCTAGTAGCAGTGACAGTGGAGGACAAGGTTGCCATCGACGTTGCTCCGGTTGTCATTGACGAGCCGTTTGACTGGGGCAGTGACTACGCCCAGGGTTGGATGCTCAGGTACTGGGACGGCTATGATGCCGCCATGGCCCTAGTTTGTCCCACTTATTCTCATAGACGTGTACGCTGGCCGCATGAGGATGCCACACTGGAATTTGGCGATTTGTATTTTGAATAAAAGCAGAGACTTCTTGGTCCATGCCTGTGTTGTACGTGTTTTTAGTGAGGAATCTCTGTGTGTGGCGAGCTTGTGAGAGTAGATAGATTCACCATTCAAATTTACCCTCGTTGCATGCGCATGCCCATTTCCTTGGAGTGATCAGGGCTCTTATTCACCTCAATGCGTTGGGACTCTTCTGGCCTTTAAAGGCTCATGCGTTGCTCGCGATTAGTTTTGGGAGAGAGGGTATGTCTCCCCTCAGCGGGGGAAGACTGTTGCTCATCATTTTTGGGGTGGTAAGAGTGCTTGCCGCTTAGAAGCTCTAACATTACCATCGTTTTCTAAGGAGCATGAATTCTCACTTCTTGGGAGCTCGGAAGCTACCATGATTTTTGAGAGAACGTGAGTGCTCACCTCTTGGAAGTCCGGAAGCTACCATGATTTCTGAGAGAACATGAGTGCTCGCCTCATGGAAGCTCAGAAGCTACCATGATTTCTGAGGGAGCATGAATGCTCGCCTCTTAAAAGCTTAGAAGCCACCATGATTTCTAAGGGAGCATAATTGCTTGCCTCTTGGAGGCTTAGAAGCCACCATAGTTGAGCTCAACTGGCGACGCTTTTGTCAGATTGGTAAGGCGATATGTCGAAAAATGATTTATTGATAAAAAATTCTAAGGTTTATAGAATTCCATGTCCTTGGTACCTCTCGCCCCTCCAGCGTCATTAGCATGTATGCTTTTTTGTTGAGCACTTCCATGACCCTTTATGGGCCTTCCCAGTTTGGCGCTAGCTTTCCCATGGCTGCTCTGGGGTCCACCACGCTAGCTCATCGCAGCACCAGGTCTCTGGGGAGGAAATGTCATTCTCTAACCCGAGCATTATGGTATTGGGCCAATTTTTGTTGGTAGGCCACGAGTGTCAACTGAGCGTGCTCTCTATCTTCCTAGAGCAGGTCCAAATTTTCTCGCATCGCCTGGTTGTTCCTAGCCTCATTGAACTATCCAACTCGTAGGGATGGGTTGGATATCTCGAACGGTATGACTGCCTCTACCCCGTATGTGAGATGGACCGAAGTCTCTCCTGTAGCGGCCCTAGCAGTGGTCCGGTGTGCCCATAGGATGCTTGGAATGGAGTCTATCCACGAGTCGCCTGCTTGCTCTAGGCGGGTCTTGATGCCATGAAGGAGTGTTCTGTTGGTGTTTTCCACTAAGCCATTCGCCTAGGGCTAGCGCACCGATGGGTAGTGATTCCATATCCCCAGCTCTGAGCACTTTTCTTGGAAGGTGGTGCTCGCGAACTGTCTACCATTGTCGGCTGTGACGACGCGTGAGATCCCAAATCAGAAAATGATACCTCGTAACACGAACTTCCATGCTACTTCACTTGTGATTTTTCCTAATAATTCTACCTCGACCCATTTGGTAAAGTAATTGATAACAACGATGAGAAATTTCTTCCTTCCCTGCACCTCGGGGAAGGGACCCAATATGTCTACCCCCCACCGAGCAAATGGGTGAGGCTCCATCAGGACGTGCAGTTGCATCGTTGGCCGGTGGTATAAGTTTACAAACTTTTGGCATTGAGGGCACCTTTAGACGTAATCAAGGCAGTCTTGTTACAATGTTGGTCACCAGTATCCTTGCCGAATGAGGGTTCGAGCGAGTGCTCACCCCCCTACGTAGCTTCTGCATAGCCCTTCATGTACTTCCTGTACTGCTTGCTTGGCTTCCATGGGGAACAAGTATTTCAACAGTGGGGTTGAGAGCGAGCACCTGAATAGGCGGCCATCAATGATAGTGAATTGTGCTGTTCGTGCTCGCATGCGGCGGGCTTCAGCACGATCATTGGGGAGTTGTTGTCGCAAGAGGAAATCTAGGAGAGGGTACCATCCACGAGGGCTCGTAGTCTATGGCATTCACCTGGGGTGTGGTCTCTTCTATGATCAGTAATGACAGTTCCTCTATCAAGACGGCCCTTGAATTAGAGGTGGTGCTTAACGACACTAGGCGAGATAGGGCGTCTGCTCAGATGTTCTCTTCCCTCGGGATGTGCACTATCTCGAAGTGAGACAACCCTAAGGCCGCCGCTTTGGCCTTCTCGAGGTATCTCACCATAACTAACTCTCGGGCTTCAAATTCACCCTTTACTTGATTGGCGACGAGCATGGAGTCGCTGTAGACTCACAAGTTAGCTGCCCTTAAGTGTTTCACCATCCGTAAGCCCGAAAGCAATGCTTTGTACTCGGCCACATGATTCGTGGTCGAGAAATTGAAGTAGAGGGCGTACTGTAGCTCTACTCCTTTTGGCAACAACAGAACTAGCCCTACCCCACTGCCAA
Organism: Amorphophallus titanum; assembly: GCA_024336825.1. Taxonomy (NCBI): domain Eukaryota; kingdom Viridiplantae; phylum Streptophyta; class Magnoliopsida; order Alismatales; family Araceae; genus Amorphophallus; species Amorphophallus titanum. The sequence goes on along the minus strand of JANBPO010009603.1, from coordinate 27,436,931 downwards.
TGACGCAGGATGAACCGTTGATGTAGAGCTCTCATATGGGCCCCAGGGATTACTGGGGGGAGTCCTCCTCAGGCGACATGTATTTAGCAACAAAGTCGGTAAGGGCTTGGGCTTTGATCGTAGTCCTTGGGCAAAAGCTGACATCAAACTCACCCAGCTCGATAGCCCACTTGATATGCCTCCTCGAGGCATCTGGGTTTTGAAGAATCTGACACAAGGGTTGGTAGTTGAGAACAGTGATCAGGTGCGCCAGGAAATATGGTCACAATTTGCGTGTGGACGTGACTAGTGCTAGAGCAAACTTCTCAGTTTGTGAGTATCGAAATTCTGGCCCCTGTAGCGCTCGACTCGCGTAGTAGATAGGTTTCATAATGTTTCCCTCCTCCCGAGTGAGCACAGCACTTAGAGTGCTCGGGGTCACTAACAAATATGGGAGCAGCTGCTCCCCTTTCTGTGGCTTGGAAAGTATAGGAGGGGATGCTAGGTATCGCTTCAGCTCTTTAAACACCTACTTGTATTTCTGGTCCCAATCGATTTGCCCCTTCTTCTACGGTGCTCTGTTTACTTGTTTGATGAGTCGGGAGAAGGGTAAACACCTTTCTGCTACTCGGGATAGGAATCGAGTCAAGGCAGCAACACGTCCTGTGAGACACTGCACGTCCTCACACCGGTCGCTTCATCTCCAATACTGGTCGTATTTGGTCGAGATTTGCTTCGATACCTCTGTGGGTTACGAGGAACCTGAGGAATTTGCCCGACTTGACTCCGAACATACACTTGCTCAGATTCAACTTCATGTTGTACTTCCGAAGGGTTGCAAACGTCTCTGCTAGATCAGGGAGGTGGTCAGCCGCTCAGAGGCTCTTGACGAGCATGTCGTCAATATAGACCTCCATGTTGTGACCGATCTGAGCATCGAACATATGATTGACCAGGAGCTGATACGTGGCCCCCATGTTTTTCAACCCGAAGGGCATGCGGGTGTAGCAGTATAAGCCGTGGTCAGTGACGAATGCCATTTTATCTTGGTCGGGCTCGTGCATGCTAATCTAGTGGTATCCGGAATAGGCATCCAAGAAGCTTAGCATTTCGTGCCCAGCCATGGCATTGACCAGCTGGTCGATTCGTGGCATGGGGAAGCTGTCCTTAGGCGTAGGCTTATTGAGGTCTGTGTAATCTAGTCACATCTGTTACTTCCCATTGAACAAGGACTACATTAGCCACCAAGTCGGGGTACTAGGTGGGTCGCAATACACTACAAGGAAAGGCGCGAATAGCGACCGACCTATCGGTCGCTGTTCGGTCTCTGATCGGTCGCAAAACACATTAGCGACCGAATAGGTCCCCGCGGCTGTTTTCGATCGCAGGACCTCGAGCAAGGTCACCAGCTTCTCCAAGCTAGTGTCGACTCCCCCAGGTCGCTCCACCGATACGACCGGGATAGGCGCCTCCATGGCCTCCGGCTGGATTTGCTCTTGCAAGTTAACCAAATTACAGAAGACAAGATCCGAGGCTGGCTACAATGGGGGCCCCATATAAACAGGCTCACACTTACAAAATCCTCACCCGAAACCACCTCGTCGGAAGAGTAGTCATAGTCTACCTTCTCACCCAAAGAAGACTTGGTAGGGGCAGGCTCCTCCCTTGCCGGCGAGGAAGCTTTCGTCTCGGAGTCAACAGCCTCCTCTCCGCACGGACTCGGTGACGGTGACTTCCCAGATTTTAGCCTCTTCCTCGAGTATGCCTTCATCCACTGGGGGACCTTGCGGGCCCATACCCACCCGGGGAGGGGTGCGATGGGAACTGCCAAATGAAGAAGCATCTGGGTTAGATGAAAATCTTTGGGCTCCCAACGAATGAAAATGTTAGCCATGCCAGTGAAAATAATTACCCCGCTCGGTCCTCACGGCCAAAGGCGGCCCGGGGACTGTCTTCTCGATGGAAGGTGCAACCCCAGGTGCGAAAGCATTGCCCACATCCGGAGTAGGAGCAGGTGCTGGCTCCTCCGTGGATATTGAAAGAAGAAACCCGCATAAAGGCCTTATCCCACAAGGCAAAAAGGTGTTAAGTGGCACTACCGGCTGGAGAATCTTACCTGTGGGCTAGCTTGGCTCAGCCTGAGCGACCACGAACCTGGCCGCGAACTTCTCAGCCTCTGCCATCCTCTGCTCCAATTCCTACCAGTTGACTACCTCGGTGGAGACTATCACTTACTTCATGCGTAATCTTGAACGCGTCTCCTAGGCTGAAAGGAAGAGACGAGCGTGTTGCTTCATGAAGCACACAAAGGAGATATACAATAGCAAGTATGAACAATTTATCAAGATGATCAAGCTCCCCCTGAGAGTATGCAATCAATTCAAATGTTTAATATGATTATTCTGAGTCTTCAAAGGTAGAAGTGACGCAGGACGAACCCGGTCGAGACGCGGGACCCTAAGCCAGCAATCAACTATGCGCAAGTCGTCCAATGACGAAGCTAACAATCACACACGCGACGAACTCCACTCGAGGCACGTAGTGACGGTTCGGTGAGCTGTGGCTCGCGACGGGGTCGGACATGGTCCGAGTTGCGCGGAGGGTGGTCGTGAGCCACCCGGGGACAAGTGATGGGCGCCGGTTTCAACCAGGCGGACCGATACCGAGGGGATTAGTTCTAGTGTGCACTCTCTCACCGGCAGCAAGAACTCTCGTATCGTGGAATTTGGGCCGGGCACTCCTCACGCGGCGCGGCAGTCGGAGCTAATACTAAGCAAGCAGGTGGAGTGGCGAACGCACGTACCTAGCCGTCCGAAGGATCGGCTCCAGTCGAAGATGATGGCGAGCCGGGGAGAGTGTGCACCCGGCGGACACGCTGCGTCAAGGAGGCTTGATGTCATCCCTGCTATTACATGCACTACGCTCCACGCAGGGAGGGGGATCACAGGGGTGGGGCAATCAATCACACACACTACCCTCGCACAGGAGGGGGGATCGCGGGGAGGGGTGAGTAACAGTTGCCAGTACGCCGAGCTCGGGCGTCCACTCAAGATGCAGCCAGCTCCTGGACAAAGGCCGAGGGATGCTGACGGACGCGTGAAAGTCTGGTGTCGAGCTGATGGCGCGGGATGGGGACGGCGGTTGCTGCAGTAGGCTGGTGCAGTTCTACTGGGCTGGACTGGTCAGCACAGATGTGGTGCAACGGCCGGTACGGGCGCTGCAGAACTCCAATCGTGGCGGGGCCAGGTCAGGGACATTGCTGACAGGGAGTTCTATGAGCCCTCAGAAGGGGGCGGCCGTCTGATCGCCTCGCAGGGCGTGGTCACAGGAACGGCCGGCGTTAGTTTTCTAGATGAACAGCAGGAGAGGACGTTGAAGAACGGGGCGGAGCTCCCAGCGCTGATGTCAGAACGTGACAAAACCACTTGTGTTGGTTTCATTTCGTCGAGGGCCACAACTTTGATAAAGGTAGCACGACCTGAAACGGACAGGAAGAAGGGGTCTCGGGGCCGACTTGACAGTAGCTCGTCCTAGGTGAACAGGGGCACTGGGTCTGGCGCGCCTATGGCAGATTGGACGCCACGGACAGAGACGATGTCAAAAGCAGGTGGGACCACCTCTGGTGCGTTGGCGCTTCGGAGGACCAGAACTCTTGTGAAGAGAGCTCCGGCTAAATCGCACTGGGGCGGGCGGTGGAACTGCTACCAGATGGTGCTCTGGTTCAAACCCGAGTCTGGCGCAGTTGCACGAGAATAGGCGGCGCGAAAGGTGCTGAGGTCGGATGGCCGCAGGATCACTTCTGGAACGAAGCTGACTCGACGACGTACGACTCCACAGAAGGAAGATTTGGCTGGTTTGCACCGAGGATGTCGGGGTGGTCTCTGCAAACTTGACCTCTACTGCAGGCTGGTTGCAGGGATAACAGCGAGACCTTCTCGATCCACGGGAGGGCGTAGCGAAGACGGGGCGACGCCGGGGTACCGTGGACGCTCGGAGCAGGGGAGGGCAGACCTGAGTGCAGAGGGAGAGGGGGCTGGGGTGTGGGACGCAGGGGGGCTAGGGTTAGGGTTGATGGGGGCGCACTTGGCTTGCCTTCGGCGGGGAGGCCGAGGGTGCCGCCGATGGATTTGCCGAGCCAGCAGCCGGCGATGCGGTCGGTGAGACAGAGGCCGGAGGCCGGAGTGGAGAGGCCAGAGCCGGAGGAGGTGCGCGAGGTGGTCATGGGTGGGAAGAGGCGCGCATGGTAGCGGGACGGGACAAGAAATGCTTGTTTGCGGCGCGCAAAAGATTGAACAATTTTGCGCAAGGCACCGACTTTGCATGAAACCGCACTTCACGATCAGCCAGGCGCGCGTGCGCCTTTCCAACCGGGTGCCGGTGCGGGCGCAGGCGGTGGCGCGGCACCCGGACCACCCGCCGCACGACCACGAGTTTTACGAGATTTGCCTGATCACGGCGGGGCGGGCGGCGCATATCACGGAGGAGGGCGAGGAGGCGCTGGAGCGCGGCTCTGTCGTGGTGGTGGCGCCGGGGCAGGTGCACGGCTTCGCGCGGACGCGGGGGAACGCGGTGGTGAACGTCTATTATCTGGCGGAGTGGTTTCTGGCCGACGTGCAGGCGTTGAGCGACATCGACAGGCTGGTGCCTTTGTTTTTCCAGCGCGCGTTGTTCCCGTCGGCGCGGCGCGACGGGGTGGTGCATTTTAAATTAACGGAGGCGGAGCTGGCGGCGTGTTTGCATGATTTTGACGAGATCGAGCGCGAGGCATCGACTTTGGCGGAGACGCTTTTTCTGGAGGCGGCGTTCATCAAGTGTCTGGTCCGCATGGCGAGGGCTTGTGCGCGTCACGAGCGGCGGGCGCCGGACGCGGACTTGCCGCCGACGGTGGCGCGGGGGCTGGCGGCGATCGAGCGCGTGGCGCGGGGCGAGGAGGCGCTGGACGTGGAGGCGGTGGCGCGGGAGGCGGGGGCGTCGTTTTCCCATTTTTGCCGGCTGTTCAAGCGGGCGACGGGGGTGACGGCGGGCGCGTATTTTCAGCGGAGGCGGATTCACCGGGCGTGTCACCGGCTGCTGACGACGCGGGCCTCGGCGACGGAGGTGGCGCATTTGCTGGGGTTCGCGGACAGCGCGCATTTCAACCGCCGGTTCAAGCGGACGACGGGGCTGACGCCGGGGGAGTATCGGAGGAAATTCGCGGCGGAGGGGGGAGGGTGCTGGAGGGTGAACGCTGAACGTTGAACGTCTAATCGGGCGGAGGGGTACGGCGGACGTGGTCAAGCCACGCCCCTACAACCGGGTGAGGCACCGACTTTGGCGGCGAGTTTTTCCTCGGCGGCGACGATGATGGCGATGAATTGCGCGGGGGTGGCGGCATTCAGAAGCGCGTCGCGGTTGGAGGGAGTGCTGAAGATTTTGCAGAGGGCGCTGACGACTTGGAGGTAATCGCCGGGGTTTGTCGCCGGGGTACCCAGGACGAAGAGGAGGCGGACGGTTTCACCGGTGGTTTCAAAGTGGACGCCGGCGGAGCTGCGGCCGATGGCGAGGACGATGGTCTTGACGTGTCCGGTGCGTGCGTGGGGGAGGGCGATGGCGTTGCCGAGGCAGGTGGTGTCGAGGCGTTCGCGGGCGAGGAGTTCTTCGTGAAAGCCGGCGAAGTCGGTGACGTCGGGGTGGTTTTCGAGGAGGCGGGCGACTTCGTCGATGGCCGCGTCGCGCCGGGTGCTTTGCATGCCGAGGAGGATGCGCGAGGGGTCGAGGAGGCGGGAGATGCGGCCGGACACGGGGAGGAATGGTGGCAGGTGAGGAGTGAAGGAGGAAAAGACGGGAAACGGAAAGGGGAAACTCGCGGGGGCGGGCTGGGCGCGAAAAAGCCGCGCCGGGGTTGAGCGCGGCGCGGCTGCGGGGGATGCGGAAAGTCGATGTCTTTTACTTCTTGGCGGCGGCCGGCGGGAAGTAGGTGTCGATGATGGGTTGGATGGCGTCGGCCCAGATTTCGTAGCCTTTGGCGGAGGGGTGGAGGAGGTCGGGCATGATTTCTTTGGTGAGGGTGCCATCGGGCTGGAGAAACTTGTCGCCGAAATCGACGTAGAGGACGTGTTTGCCATCGGCGAGTTTGGAGATGAGGGCGTTGATGGCCTTGATCTTGAGGCGCCAGGGGTCGGCGGGTTTTTCGGCGCGGGGGAAAATGGCCTGGAGGAGGATGACGGCGTCGGGGCAGCGCTGGCGGTATTGGTGGACGATGGCGGCGACGCCTTCGGCGATCTGGTCGACGGTGTTGCCGCCGAGGTTGTTGGTGCCGATCATGAGGACGACGAGCTTGGGGTGGAGGTTGTCCACCTGGCCTTCGGCGAGACGCCAGAGGACGTGCTCGGTGCGGTCGCCGGAGATGCCGAAGTCGAAGGCACCGAGTTTACCGTAGTGGTCTTCCCAGACTTTTTTGCCGGCGGACTGCCAGCGGTCGGTGATGGAGTCGCCGTCGAAGATGATGTGGATGTCGGCGGCTTCCTTTTGGGCGCGTTCGTTGGTGGCTTTAACGCGGGCGACCCAGTCGATTTTGGCGAGGGGGAGGGCGGCGGTGTTGGCGCCTTTGGGAAGGGTCGGAACGAGGTCCGAGAGCGGCACGACGGGGATGGTCGGCGCTTGTTGCGCGAGGGCCGTGGCGGAGAGGCAGAGGGCGGCAAGGAGGGGGATATATTTTTTCATGGGAGGAAAGAGGTGGCGATGACGTGCTATTTTTTAAAAATGAAGCGCAGGGCGTCGAGGATGCCGGCGTGGGGCGTGGTTTTGCCGAGGTAGCGTTCCAGGACGTACTTCGGGGGCCCACGAACGGTGGACTCCCCAGGGGTTGGTTTCTCTTCGCTGTCGTGATTCCGGGGACGGCTTCACGCTAGCATGTTGTCTCTTCGGAGGGTCCGGATGGGACATGTCCTCCAGGGTCTCTTCGGTTGAAAATTTGTTGTTGCTGTTGGGCCGGCGGGAACAAATGGGCGTGCGATTTTACACGTCCACAGCCATTCATCAGGAATACCGAGGTAGGGCCCCAAGATGCAAAGTCTGTATTGAAGGCTGGCGGCTAGGTGGCTTGAGTGTAGGCTTTCGCCTGAGCTGACAGTAGTGTTGCGGACGCTCACCGTGACATGTCTGTGCCCAAAGTTATCACTATAGGGGGTATCGGGATGCTAGAGACCCAAGGCCTTAAGCCTGAACTGGGTGTTGGTTGGACCAGAAGGCGTGATAGAGAGCGCTCAGTCCGTACCGAGGTCACCGCGTCCTACAAAGGCAGACCCGTGCTGGGGATCGGTGTTGTCAGATTGCGGGAGGAATGCCCTCGAGGTAGAGCCGAGGGATCTAGGACCTGATGCGGACCACTCGTAATAGATGTCATCTGTGGGAAACCCCAAAGTTGTACGTCTGGTCTGGATGCTAGGATGCCTCGTCCCAGGGGTCGGGGACCCGGGAGAGGTGGTCACGCTTCTACGGTTCAGGTCGGGAGGCCCGAACGGGGTGTTGGGGAGCCCTGCCCCTGGGCTAGGAGGCCCGTGTGGGGAGCTGGCTCGGTGGGAGCTCGGGATTGACGGCCCGAGCAGAGTGTTGAGGAGCCGAACACCGTAGGGTGGAGACCCACACTGGAAGTCAGCTTGCCTAGGGCTTGGGGCTAGAGGCCTGAGCAAACCACAGGACTGGAGATCGGAACCTGGGACGCAAGGCTTGCATCGGAAGTTGATCGAGACTGGGCCAGGGGACTAATGCTTGCCCGGGCTGGGACTGGTCCGGGACCCCTACAAGCACTGGTGGCGGTAGAGCCGAGCCTGACGCTTGGCCTAGTTGTCGGGACTGGCAGCTGGCGTGGCGCATTGGCAGCGCTAGAGGAAACAGGAGCTGGAGGTAGCGGTGGAGCCTCCACAGTGACCACACCCAAGAAGTAGGGTGATCCGACAACAGGAGAAAATCTACCGAAAGTGATCGGCACTGCCAAGTAACCCACCTATGCATGGGTGGCGACGACGATGGGACCATAGGTGACAGACGTCATAGTTGCTAAAGTCTTGGACAAGCTGAGGCGATGGCCGGGAGCTGTCGTCGAACACGATCTGGCAACTGGGAGATGAACTTGAAGCTGCTAGGAAGTGCGAACAGGTGCTCTTCTGCTACCCCTCCTGCAAGGATAGGAAAAGGGCACCCGGACTTCAGGGCTGGCACGGACTTTTGCTACAGCAAAAAGAAGGAAGGTGGGAGACGTCCCACCAGGCGTGCCATCCTTTTTGTTTCACCTTGGGGGGTCCGTCGGGGCAGTGTGGACGGTGACCCGAGTGAGGGGTAGGATATAGCTACGGGAGAGATGCCAGAAGTTAATGGGTCTCGGGCACCCCCTCTCTTGACCGTATCAGTCTCAAAGCGGCACCGTGCACTCACCTTTTACGGAGAGTCAAGGGGAGATCGAGTGACACGGGAGGTTTTCTGGGTTAACGGGAAACGTGGCTGGGGTGCGGGCGTGCCAGTCGATTTCTTGACAATCACTTGTGGAACCGAACATTTAACTGGGGATGCGCCGCCAGGGCGCAACATGTGGACTCGGGGGGTGAGAGACACATGGAGGGAAGAACGGTTCCGTGGGTGCGAGTGTGCAGGCGACTGTGGGGAGTCATGTACAAGATGTCTTCCCCCACCGATCGCAAGCAGTCGGTGTTTATTTACATTGGATTGAATCTGAAGACCTTCGTTCCATGCTGAAGAGAAGTTCGTATGTTCCTGAAGCCCGGGGTGAAGAGCCGAGAGCACATTGCAACTGTAGGTTCGTCTCGGACTGGGTAGTGTTGGCTGGGGGTAAAGGGTGCTGGAGGTTCACGCTACGTGACACAGAGGGTAACTGGAGGCCCGAACGTGGATGCGAGAGCATACGTCCAACTGGTTGTGTAACACTGAGATGTATACATTTTTACAGGCAGGCCATGACAGCCTGAGTACAACAGGGGCATGCCTCGGGACAATTCCGATGTGCTAGTCGGTCCCCGGGTCGATGTGTGACATATGAACACATGCGTGTTTTACAGATGGTTCCTCTAGTGACGTGGGCTTTGGCGGCGATGCCGAATGGGGCTTGTGGCTGACTGGGCGACTAAGGGGATACATCTATCTGGTATCTGGGCAAGGGTCGATCACCACTCAAGTTGAGCAGTCGGACATGGCCTCGTTACTGAGGGGGAGCAAGACATCATAACTCGTGCATGGTCGCGGCTGACGGACACGTAAGGGGCGATCCCGACATAAAGGGGCGTCTACCCTTGTCGTGGCATCTCACATGAGGCAGGTGTGGACTTGTGTGCCATGGCTAGCTAACACGTGAGGGAAGTGAAAAGGACATACGCTCTGCGTGCCGAGCCGATTGACAAGTCACACAAACACAATTCACCTTGGCTCATTGTAGGGAGCCGCTCGAAGCCTTGGAGCTGTCTGCGTTGTGTGCCAGATGCTGAGTGTCCTGGGTGCCCAGTGCGAAGTCTCAAGTGCCCACCCCTTGAGCTCCTAAGGGGGTTAAAGTAACGAGAAGAAGAGCCACGTCGTTGATCATGACGAGGAGGTGGCCGTTGGGAAGGGCCTTGTGGTGCTTGAGCGGATGCAGAAGGCCGTTGAGGAGGAATATGTTCTCGGGCCGATAAGGAGTGGAGATCAAAAGATAAAGAGTGAAGTTGAAGTTCCATAGTGTTCCGAAAAGCTTGAAATTCAGATGATAGACTGTCAGAGCTATGGCTGGCCTGCTGAAGAGTAGAATTGAATGTGTTGAGAGAAGTAGCCATGGTGTCCACTTTTGTGAGCACTTCTTGTATACTTGGAGGCAATACAGTGAATTGACCTTTCAAAAGCTCAACAGCAATCCGAACGTCATAACATAAATCTGTGAGCTTGGCGACAGATTGAACAAAACTTGTTTGATTACTGTGAACATTTGACATCAGAGTAGCCATTTTCTCAACCAAGGAATAGATGGACTTCAGCACTTTCCGAGTAATCTTATCTGTTTTCAGTTTGGCAATCAAAAATTTTCTCCATTCTGTTAGAATGGAAATCTCAAATCTTGTTATCCTAGAAGTCAGGTTGTTTATGTGATAATTGGTGAACTGCATCAACCTGTCCATTCGGGCTTCTTGACGTTGCATCATAAGTACCATACATCCAAACATTTCTTCTACTGTGGCTGGAGTGGGTACTTCTCGGAATGGAGGAGCTCGAGTTCCTGAATCCATAGAAGGACGTCCAAGTTCTTGAGGACCAAATTCAGGTGCTTCAGCAAACGGTGCAGTGCCACTCGGTTCCCCAGCTTCAAATGTTGTAGAGGGAGGAACTTCCATACTTGGGATTTCTGGATTTTCAATGTGAGGGGAAGGTGCTCTAGCAGAGGAGCTTTCTGGCACTGTGGGAGGAACAGGTTGAGAAGAAGAAGCAACAGGCTCCCGTGGTTCCTGAATCCCAGAAGTCTGCCCTAAGTTATGTGGTGCTTGGTGTTGACTGGGAAGAGTCCTAGTGGGTTTACCATCAACAATGGTAAACCCCATGAATTTCTGTATATAGGACATGGAGTAGACATTCCCAGCAGGAATGAGCTGTTTCTGTTCGTCCCCAAGGTCAATACCAACACGGCGGAAAACTGAAGAAAGATGTGCAGCATAGGGAAGAGTTCGAGACTGATGCAAGCAAGTGCCCATTGTTTGAATGACAACATCAACTAGAGAAATTTTGATCTCCTTCAGCATGCAAAATACTAAAAATCTCTGCATCTCAGTAACTCTTTCTCGTCCGCTGCTTTGAGGAGTTATTATGGAGGTGCAGATATGATGTAGCAGACGAATGGATGGCGCAAACCTATTGGCCTTTAAGCTAGATAACAGTGATTGCTTTGGATTATTTATATCTCGGGGCAACCCAGTCAAAGCCTCAAACGCTTCATGCTCATCTAGCTCAAAAGTATGAAGTTCAGCCCCACCAATGGGAACTTTCCAAGAACGTGATAGAAGATCACTGGTGACCTCAAAATTGACATTCTTGACAGTGGATGACAGCTTAGGGATGGTCGGCTCATATTTCAAATTATGGTAGAATTCACGAACTAGGGTTGGGTAATAGGATCGGTGTCTAGTGACAAACCTCCACCAACCCTGGAATTCAAATGTTGGCCGGAGTTCTGGAAATGCTGCAAAGAGCTGATCATCAGCAACGATATATCTTGGAATAAGAACCTTGAGAGGCTCTGCAGCAGGGGTGGTAGAAGACGGAGCGGAAGACGTTGAAGAAGAGATCCCCATGCGCGGCCTCTTTGATTTGGCAGCAGCAGTTGCTTTTGCTGGTTTCCTTTTCTTGCTCGAAGATGGAGAGGGCTGCTGCGTCGGAGCTGGCCGATGTCGCTGATACGTCCTCAAAGCCGCTGGAGGACTGGAGTGAGATGGGTCGTGGGCAGCCTTAGAACGGGGTTCAATGTTAGAGCATGAGTCTATGGGAGCCCTCATTTGTTGGCTGGAAGGCCCCGTACCAGTCGCCGCAGGCGTTGGAGAAGACATTGGAGCAAAGAAAATGACGACTGAAGACACGACGGAAGTTGCGGGAAGGAATAGAAAGAAGTAGAGAACAGACACGGGACTAGAGGCGTTCACGCCACAAGGTATATAAATGTATTTTGAAAACCCTTGGACTATGTCGGTTCAGAAAGTGAACCGGGTTTAGGTGGCGGAATGTGTGACGGCGTCGACGCTGTGAAGGAAGGCGTTGACGCAACGATGTTGTAAATAGTCAGAAAAATGGAGTGTATTAGAGATCAGAGTATAAACATTAAACACTCTTATATTCAAGGATGTTTAAGAACGGCAAGATTAATTCCGAAGAAAACAGAAGTAACGCAGGTGTAACATTAAACCATTTAATGATATAAATGAATAATGTTCTTTACAACTTTGAAACACAGTTATGAACTGTAATAGGGCAAAAATCATTCAATAAAGATCAAACTAGCTTCAAACTGAGAGGCATTTCTCCTCCTTATCTGTAATTAATCAATTTTGAATTATCTTGAAAGAAGGAAATTTAACGACCATTGATGATAAGTTGATTAGATCGAATGAGCTTTTTGACTTTATGCGAACACACATGAACTGTATTGACTTTTACTTGCTATTATTATATCCATTAGCAGTCAAGTATAGCTGGCCTTTTGACACAAGTACCCATGCTTATCAGGCACAAGAGTCCCTGGTTACTCGGCATGGCTAACTTTTGGGGCTGGGGGTTGTTGTGGGGGTGGGGCAGTGTGGGTTTGTTGGGGCTTGTTTTTTTAGCGGTTGGGATATTTTGGGGGACGACGGACGGGGGTATGGGGGGGGACAATGGGAAACAGAGGGGAAGGGAAAGGCAGTACAGGAAGGGGTACTAGGGATAGGCTAGTATGATGAGCAAGAAGGGAGAGCAGGGAAGGTGGGGGAGAGGGAAGGGAAGTATGAGAAGGGGTACTGGGGTCGACTATTGTGACAAGCAAGAAGGGACAACAAGGAAGGTGGGGGTAGCAGCAAGAAGATGGTACGATTGGGTTGGATGGAAGGAGGAGGTGGATGGTTGTATCGAACAGGAGTAGGGCAAGGAGGTGGGGTGTAGGCTTGCGCCTTCCCTCTCTCAGGGACACCTCAAACTTTCTTTCTCTCACAGAAATAATGGGGGTTTTCTCCATGCCATTTTTTTAATTCTTCTTTTCATTGTTCTCCATGGTGAAGTTTACATGCCTTTATATAGGGGAAGATTTACTCAAGGCTCAAGGAGTAGCTAGGGACTCTAACACAATATCTTTTGGAAACACAAGAGATTTTGTGGATCTCCTTTGAAGATCCATAGACATAGGGAATGTAAATTACTCTAATGACACAAGCATTGACATGGGGTATATAAAGAGATAAAAACATTAAATAAAAAAATATTCTACAACAAGGTTGGAATCTAGTCGGGTTTGCAAGTGGTCACATCTTCTAGTTGGACCAGTGTCCTCACCAATTCTCCCCTAGTTTGAAAAGATTTGTCCTTGAATCTTGAAGTCTTAGAGCATGAGCAAGACAATCACAGGTGAATAGATTGAGAGCTCGGTGTGAACAACTATGTGAAGAATCTTGGGTTCCCATTTCTTATGTGCCTTGCAAAAGTCTTGCCACACCACATCAACATCGGATGACTCAGGAGGTGACACGTAATCAGCAGATCAATGGACGGATCATCCTTGAACAGCATATCATCAATCAAGTCTAATATGATATCAACAAGTAAGCTTTGATCCCACACATTGATAGGTTGCCGCTCTAGTGTGCCGTGTAGAAGTCTTGCCACACCACATCTACTTGGAACGCCTCCGAAAGTAGCAAATCTTTGGATGGATCAAGAAATGGCTCATCCTCAAACATCGTATCATTAATCATGTAACACCCATGATTTTTTAGATCAGAATATGTAGGTTTCGGAGCGCTTTCGTGGGTCCCAGATCGTGTTTTATGATTAAATCAGATTTTTGGCTGTCGAACCTTCAGACCTTTATGTAGGGTGAACCGACGTGTTTTCGAGCTCCGGGACATTGCAGGCGTGTTGTGTATTTTTCGAGGATCATGGGGATGATTTTTTCCCATTTGTATATTTTCTAGATTTTTAAAACCCTAAAATTATTTCTATAAATAAAACCCTTCACCCCCCTCTCTCCCCTCATTCTCATTTCTCTCCCTCCCTCCTCTCGTTTCTCTCCCTCTCTTCTCTGGGTGGCCGACAGAGTTGGAGGTGGGTGAGGTGGAGGCAACGTGGGGGTGGCGAGCGACGAGGGACAAGGCAGTGGAGCTCGCTCGCAAGTTCGTGATGTCGGTGTGGGTTCGAGGCGTGTTTTCACGAGGAATCGGCCTCCTCGACATGGGAAATCATCAGTGGAGGTAGGGGGATGGATCCTTGGCCCTTCCTTTCAATTTTCCTGCATTTTGTAGGCCCAGGTGAGGCCGAGAGTGGTTTTATTTCATGCTCGGGGTTAAAAAGCATGACTTTGGGTTGAGCGACGAATTCATTGATTCGATCGGGTTTTTGTAATTTAAATGGGTTCTCTAGGTGGTCTAGAGGTTGGGGAACGGTTCCCCCATGTTTTCCCCATCACCCGAGGTGATTGGGGTTTGGTTTGGAGCCCCACAGATGGGGTTCGGCTTGAGAGTCATCAGAATCGATCGACCGGCCTAGTGGGTTTGGTCGACTGGTTGGCGTTCGCCATGGGAGGGGCAAACTACCCAGTTCGGTCGATCGACAAGCCTAGATCGATCGACCAACTAGGGTTGGGTTCAGCCCAGCTACGGGGCGGTCAACCTACCCCATGGGTTAGGTCGAACTACTCCCGTTGGTCTATCGACCCTATTGGCACCCAAAATATGGCGTTGTGTACAAGAAAGGATGATTGCTTGTGAATGTGTTCGACACACCCGATATTGCGCCTAAGGAAAAGAGTCAACACATTTTTCCAATGGCGACATTCCAAAATGTCAATGTCAACTCGAACCGGCATGGGACTCCCCACGCCGGGATAATTCAAAGCCTGTGTCCAAGAAGGACGATTTTCGAACTCATGTTGCACGCTCAATGATACGTCCTGGGAGAGGAAACGACCCATTTCTACCCTACGACGAAAGATAAAATACTAAAGATGCTCGAGCAGGCACTATTAAGTGCGATACATGAAGCAAACCGATGCCGACATGGCGCCGGAACAGGCTCAACACATTTTCAGATGAGCCTTACCCCCAGGCCGATTCAGAGGCACCACACGGCGCCGGATGCGCCTCACCCTGGTGCCGATCCAAGGATGCGCCAGACCAACTCGTCACCCCTATAAAAAGGAACAAGGGCTGAAGGAAATGAAGGCGGAGGAGAAGATAGCTAAGAACAGAACAAGAGCAAGCGGAGATTACTGAGAGTGCGAAGTGAAAAGAAGACGACAGACGGCCTTCTGCGCCAGTAGGTAGCCGCTGTCGGTGATGTCCTCGCGGCACTTCTCGCAGCGGTAGGTGACCTTGCCGGCGTCGTCGGTCAGCCGCACCACGCGCTTGCCGCACTTGAGGCAGGCCGCCCCGCGCTCGACCTGCTCGCCGTCGTGCAGCACCCGCTCGAGGTGCATCCGGCAGTCGGCCACGGTGTTCGCCATGTCGGGGAAGTCGAACTCGGCGTCGGCTGCAAGGAAGTGCAGGTTCCGCAGCAGGTAGTCCGCCGCCGTGGTGACGGTGATCTGCTGGGTGCGTGCGTGGCCCAGGTGCTCGGTGACGATCATGTCGAACCACCCGAGCACCCAGAGCGGATGGTTCTCCCCGACGCGGGCCTCGGGCTCGTAACGGTGGCCGTAGTCGCCGCGCTGTCGCCACGCCTTCGGGTTCGCGGTCGGTCCGAGCAGGTCGCTTGCCTCCGAGCTGGTGCCCTTGGTCAACGCCTCCCCGATGAGCGGCACCCCGGCGAGGCGGACGATCTCGGTGATGTGCTCACGCGTCTTGCCCAGGCAGGTCGGGCAGACGCTCTCGGCGTGGGTCTCACACTCGCCGCGGTCGCCGTGCCACTGGACCTCGCAGTGCGGCCGGGTGCAGGGCTGGCAGCCGGCGCACTCGACCCAGGCGAACGGCGGTGTTGGTGTCACGTCGGCGGGACACCCGTCCTCGTGGCGCTTGCGGACGTACCTCGGCTCCTCATGGCTCTTGAAGTAGCAACTCACGCGAACAGCCCTTCGTCGTCGGATTCGGGGGTCAGGTGCTCGTCGATCTCCTCGGCGATCTGCTGCCACAGGCGCCGGTCGCTAGCGGTGATGCAGCCGCCGCAGTCGGGGTCGGGAGACCGCCTGCTCCACGGATGCGGGCGAGGTCGGTAGCAGTCCGTGGTGTGGTCTGCGGTCGCCATCGTGCGAGCGTGGTCGCGCAGGGTCTCCAGGTCGCTCACTGAGCGTCCTCTCCCGCGTGATGTCCCGGCTCGTCCAGGTCCGGCCCAGCACTCGCTTCAAACACATGCCCACCCCTCGCCCCCGCGTCGTGAGCGTCGGCCCGCGTGCAAACAAGGCCCCCCAGCCCGCCGAGGGTGCGCTCGCAGGTCATCGCTGCTCCCCGGCAGTCGGTCGGCACGATCCGGGGTACGCGTCGCACCGCAGCGGCAGGCATCGTTCGCACAACGCCGCAGCCGCAGGCCCGAGCGTTTCGTACATCGGCGGGTCGCTCGTCACGGCCGTAGGTGCGCCGCAGTGGCACGGCTCCCCGGCTTGTGCGGCGTCCAGGCGGTCGGCGCGGCCCGCTTCGTCCGCCAGCCACGCCTCGGTGTCCTCGCGATCCAGGGTGTTGCCGTGCCACTGCCCGTCCTTGTCGGCATGGATGTGATCCACGAGCGCGTCCCACAGCGCTTGCGGCATCGGGTGGTCGGGCATCGTGACCTGCACGGGGTACCCCAGGCTCTCGGCGACCCAGGCCGCCGCGTCCCTCAGTGCCCGTGCCGCCACTCCCGCTTCGTGGGCTGCGATCCGTGCGGCGAGGACAGGCGCGCAGGTGCGAACGGCCCACCACACGACCTCGGAGACGCGAGCATCCCTGATCGCCACGTCCCCGCCCTCGTTGCCGATGGTCCTTCCCGCGCCGACCAGGAAGTCCCCGTCGATGGCGTCGTGCAGCGCGTCGGCCAGCACCGCCGCGATCTCCTCCGTCAGCGCGACCCCCGGCGTGCTCGCGTTGTCAGCCTGCCCCGCACGGTCGGGGTGAGCGGCGAGGAGGTTGCGGAGGTCGGTGGCTCCGATGAGTTTCACGGACGGGTGCATCGCATCGCACCACGCCTCGCTGCCACAACACGATTCGGGATCGTCGCACGGGCATCGCTCGGGGCGCTTCCACGTCAACTCCTCAGCCAGCGCCTCCACGGCCTCCCGCAGCCCGCCCATGTCACGCGCCTCCCGTCTCGTCCGCGGCGGGCAGGGTGGGAGCGGGCGGCCACAGTCCCTCATGGCGACACGAGCCGGTCACCGAGCAGATCGGGCCGCGGTCGAGGGCACGCCCGCAGTCGAGGCAGGCTTGTCGCCGGATCACGGGCTCCTTCCACCAGCGCAGGGTGTAGACCTTCATGCGCGCCCATCCCTCGTCGCCGTGGATGCAGCGGGTTCGCAGGTGCTTGCAGCGGCTCATTCGCTTCTCTCCTCCCTGCCCGCGTCCCGGTCGGACACGGCGCTGGCCTCGGGGTGGTCCGCATCCCGACGGGACACGGGGGTGGGGGCGGTCATGCGGGATCCGTGCAGTCAGGGCAGCCGCCGCCGTCGCAGGTGGAGCAGTTCGGGTATCCGGCCTCGGTGCGGTGCAGCGGCAAGGGGACGGCGGCGCGGTCACAGAGGCGGGTCTGGCCGTAGAAGTCCCGGAATCCGCCGTGCTCGTGGCAGTACTGGGTGGCGTCGTACTCGACGTACCCGAAGCGGCATGGCGCGCTCATCGTCCGCACCAGCACTCTCCCGGCACGCGCTTGCAACCCCAGCAGCGGACCGTCTTACCGTGTTGGTCGTAGACGCCGACGTACAGCGGCCACCTGCGGCACAGGCATCGCCCCAAGTCGGGGTGCGTCGGCGTACTCATGCCGGGTCCGTGCAGTCAGGGCAGCCGCCGCCGTCGCAGGTCGAGCAGTTCGGATAGCCCGCCTCGGTCCGGTGCAGCGGCAGCGGCCGAAAAAATACAACAATAAAAACCTAAAAGGGAGGGGGCGCCCTCTTCAAGTGGGCACGTGGCCAAGTTGGAATTTTTCTCTTGGTCAATATTCTATCTTGGACCATGGACCATCCCTATGGTCCCTAGAGAAGCTAGGTGGCTCAATGGGAGAGAGGGTGGGGGTCCCGCCGGGCCAACATGGCCTTTTTGCAAAGAATCCCACTAAATCCTAATGACTAACCCATTGGCTTATAATTGCCTCACAATTAAAACCCAATTGACTCAAGGATATAAATGCAAACAAAAAGTTAGTGGCCTTGCTTCGATGTCCCCATCATAAAATTAGCATTGTTCAGACATGCATTTTTTTTTGCCTCGTTCCTAGTCAAATTTTGACAGCACCTCCCCTAGACCCAGGGTTTATGGGGTATAAAGTAGAGACCCGCCCACAGAAGGATCCGAGACGGCCTCCGAATTCTTAGGTGAGTTGAGAATAGCTACCCTGTAACCTAGATTGTGCATGGAAAACCCCGAGGGCTAGCCTTCTAGGGGACCCCAGTGACCCACGGGCCGTAGTTTCTGAAATTCCAGGACCTTGGTTTCTTATGTTGTCGGACGGGCGGTTGTTGTTGTTCACTCTCTAGATGAGGTTCTCTGGGGACCACACTATGAAGAAGTAAGTCCCAGGGAGCCTGGAGTGATCATCGTAGAACTGACAACATCTATGGAGGATAAAAGAAAAGGAAAGCCCAGGGCCAGGAAAAAGAAATGGGGAGCCATATTCATGGAAGCAGGTAGCAAACATTTTATTTTTTGTGAAGGCCACAGGTACAGGGAATACATGTGTGTGGCAGCAAAGAAAAAGAAAAAAAAGAAAAAGAGCATAAATGAAGAAATACAATGGTGGGGAGGGGGGAGACGGAGTAGTGGCTCCTCTCCCCCCTAAAGCTTACCTCTTCTTCACTCTTCTTTCCCTCACTCTCTTTCTTTTCTTCACTCTGCAGGTGCAAATGTGGAGACAAGCTCTCAGCTCTTCTTTTTTTCTTGCCTTCCTTCAAGCTTTTCCCAACATTCTCTTTTCTTCTTGCCAACCTCCTCCCTTCTTCTCCAAAGGTGCTTGTGTCCTTTTATAGGAGAGGACGTTAGGGCATTCAAACCCTCACGTCTCCTTCTTATTCATATTCTCTCTTCACCCTGCTCGAGGTCGTTGAAAGCCTGCACGTTGGGGGACAACTAGAGCTAGGCGGGGTGCCCTCCTGGGATTAGTCGAGGCTGACCGGTGTGACCTTGCTACTACCAACAGGGGCATCTAGCTTTGTAGAGCTTGCCATTTTGGGTAGCTTGAGGCGATGAGGAAGCCTTCTCTTGCCGGTCTGTTGGGGTAGCCTGGCTTTACTTGTTGGTTGATGGGGGAGAGGATCTTCTTTAAGCACGGTTCTTCCGTTAACCACTGGTTAGGAGGAGGGCCTCCCATCAGATGGGATCTCCAGATGGTGCCATAACCCCTCTCTCTTTCTTCCCCCCGTTCTTTGTGTTATGTCCCTGTGGTTTTGATAATGTCAAGCACAATGGTGGTTTTTATGATGTCAAGCACTATGACTTATTTATGAGTCATTTCATATTCATATTGATGATGATAACAACTTTACATTCTTGAATCTGGTTTAAAGAACATGTTGATAGGTTTCTGAAGTTCGATAGGTTTCTGAACTTCAATAAGAATGCAGCAGCAAGCCTCAAGCTAGTATGAGCAAACCATCTATCATGTCTGTAGCACAATGGCCATGCTCAAAATCACCCAAGCCTTGCGGTCCAGTCCCGTAGCTCAGCAAGCATAGCGGCAACTTAAATAGAAACTATACCAGCTCAGTTTGCAGTCAAAGCCTTGCATTTCAGCAGTTTAGCTCAAGGAACTAATGAAAGGGTGATAGATACACTAAGAAATCAGCAGACTTCAAGGTGGAGTCGACCTCATGGTGAAAAGGAGTCGACACAGCAAATACTTCAATGCCAATTTGCAAGAGACTTGAAGATAGCATTGACGCAGCCAAGCCCCAGAGTTGACGCAGTAGAAGACTCAAGCAGCAACAGTTGTCATGTTGTCAAGCCAGGAATCATATGGAATCAACCCTGTGGTGAAGTGGAGTCGACGCAGTAAATGAAGCCAAGCAACAAGGCTCAGTCTTCATACAGGCAGTCATAAACCTTACACATAACAAAAATCAAGGTTGACCAATATTTTACACTCAGCTAATGATGTGAATTATAATGGGGCAGAGTGGAAGGTTTTCACCAAGAGAAAAAAAAGGGAGCTAGCATAAGTCCCTTTGTTAGATAGCCTAGCAGTAGAATTGACCAAAAATGGTCGACTGACTTACCATTTTTGGTCGACTGAAAGTCCTAGAATGGTCAGCAACTCGAAGCCTGCAATAGCAGGTCAACCTGTGCTTACAATAGGTTGACCTATATATGTCTAATTCGTTAGAATGTCTGGACAGCATATTAATCATGTGATAGGGCTTAGTGAATCAAGTGACTTTGAAGCCCAATCATTGGAACAGATCCCTAGGACACTTGGGATGCTTCCATAAGGGAATATTCTCTGGGACAAGTGGCCCAATGATATTTTAAATTGAAGATAATGTTATTTCAAAAAATGGGGTATCTTCTACCTATATAACAAAGCCCTGTTCGTGAGAAAAAGGCTCCTACTACTAGATGACTATCATGAGAAAAGAGGGGGCTGCATACCCTACGGGAAAAAATTAGGGCGAATGTACCCCTTGACAAGTAACTCCTGCAACTGCGCCTTCAACTCCCGTAATTCTGCAGGTGCCATACGATAAGGGGCCTTCGACATAGGTGTCGTACCTGGTACCACCTCGATCACGAAATCAATCTCTCGCTGCGGTGGCAACCCTGGCAACTCCTGGAGAAAAACATCGGGAAACTCGCACACAACCGGAATGTCCTCTACATCAGGACACTGCCGATTGACCGAAACCACAGAAGCGAGAAAATCCTGACAACTCGCATCAAGCAATCGACGAGCCCTAATAGCCGAAATAAGCAAGCGGGAAGAGGAAGACTAAATACCTTGGAAATAGAAGGTGGGTCCACGAAGTTGCCGGAAGTAGACCTCCTTCGAGCCGCAATCCACTAAGGCATGATGAGCCTCGAGCCAATCCATGCCCAAAATCACATCAAAATCCTGAAGCGGTAATGCGTAAAGCCTGGCCGGTAAGTTCTGCCCTTCCACCCACACAGGTACCTTCTCAAAGCAATATGGGGTGTGCACGAAATCGCCGGTAGGTAACTCCACCGCCATATCGTAGGACATCTCGACCATTGGGTCCTCCACGCTGTGAGCAAAATCCTCCAAAATGAATGAATGAGAAGCACCCGAATCGAACAAAACATGAGCCGCACAACCCAAAATCGAAAGAGTACCTTCCACCAATTGCGATGCTTCAGCCTCCGCTCTGGTCATGTGAGTCACTCTACCTCGGGATCTCTACCTCCCTACCATGGCAGACCGAGTCAACTGAGGGAACTGCCCCTGCTGCTGGTACTGCTATGGCTGTAATGACATCTATTGGGGCTGAAACTACTACTGCTACTAAAACTCGGGCGGCTGATGCGGTCTCTGCGGACAGTCACGTGCCATATGCCTTGGCTGGTCGCACTTGAAGCAAATCACGGGTGTCGAACACGGCCTGCCTGGATGAGAACCGCCACACTTGGGACACCCGCCCCGAGAACCACTCACCGAACCCCGGCACTGAAAAGACACGGGCTGCTGAACACTGTTCTCCAACTGCTGCTTCAGCTCCCTGCGATCCCGATGCTTCCTACCGAAACTAGCTTCCTTGATCAGCTTCTTAAGCTTCGAACTAAAGGATGACGACTCTAGTGCTGAAGCCACAGACTGAGCTGCCCCTGAACCACCTACTGAGGGCTAGACGATACTCTACTGCTGCACGTCCATCGGCTGACTGACACCTACCTGAACCTGACTTGCGCTGTCGTGCCCTCGGACCTTCTACAAATCTCTCTCCATCGCTGCTGCTGCCTTGCAAGCTGCATCCAGGTTAGCCGGACCTGATGCGAGAAGATGGTGCCTCAACTCTGTCCTCAAACCTCCAACAAACTACTCAGTCTTCACTTCCTCATCCGCCATGATGCGAGACGCATAACGGCCCAACTCGATAAACTTGGATCGGTACTGCACCACTGACATGTCACCCTGGGTCAACTCCAAGAACTCGCGCAACCTCTGCAACCTGATAAAAGACGGACAGAAAGCATGCTCGAAAACCGTGACGAACTCCCGCCACGTGATCTGTCGAAGGGGACGAGACTGGAATGCTACTTCCCACTCTAACGTCCACCAAGATCAGGCTGAACCCTGCAATCGGTGCGTAGCCAGCACCACCTTCTCCTCCTTAGCACACTCCATCGCACTAAAGATCCTCTCCAAATCACCTAGCCACTCTTTGGCCACCTTTGGATCTGGCTGTCCACTGAAAGGAGGCGATTGGAACTGCAAGAACTCCTTCAGTACCCGACCATGACCTCCCCGAGTCACCGAACCCTCGCCAGCTTCACCTCCCTGCTGCTGCTGAAGAACATATTGAAACATGCCTCGAAAGAAATCCTCTACTCCAGGGACTCGCGCACCTCCAGCTGCATCCTCCAGAATCGTAGCTCTGCTCTGCTCCTCTAGACCATCACCAGACTCTCCCTGCTAGGAACGAGTCTTCCTCCTCGGTGCCATAACTCACCTAGCAACAAGGAAAACAACCACAAATCAATAAAACATACGGGCTCTTAGCCATTCGCCGACTGTACAGGACATTCATGGACCTTCTGGACCACTGTGGTCACTTTCGATTCTTATATACCTCCACAACCTCGCTCTAATACCAGCTGTGGTGACCTGGGATCCGAGTACCGGAAAGGAACTGGCGTGACTCGAACCGCGGCCTGCCTCCCACGAGCCCGAAGACTCAGAAGGGATAAAGGATGATGTGAGGGTATGTAAGAAACTAAAATAACTGTAGAGATAGCACAATGATCGACTAAATAATAATGCAGAATTAAATAAACACTAAACTACTGCAAGGTTCAGTACATCTCATGTCCAAATACAAGTATAGTCAACTGAAAGAAAGGTACAAGTACACGGGGCATACCCCAGTTCTGTCAACTGGCGACTAACCTCAGCTACTAGAACCATGCTGAAAACCTATCGCGTCCCACGACGACCCTGCCTCACCTGAAAACCACAGGGATGAGCCTCATTTCATAGGCTCAGTAGGGATCCCGCGGACCCTCACCTCGCACGAAAGAAACAAGGCAGGAAATGCAAGCAGTACGAGAGTAACGCTACCGAGCAGGAGTACGGTAGAACCAACAAGCTGTAATAAATAAGCAAAAAAATAGTCTAAACTAACCGTACCGCATATCCAAAGCTCGGTCCGTCAAAACTTGAGTCCGTACCTACCAGTAGACAGGAGCACCACCCACTAGAAGAACGACCGAATGCATCCACTAACGTCTTACACCGCATCACAAGTATCTAGCTACAACACCCCAGGCGGAGACAAGGACACACTCAGTAACCAGTACTATAAACAAGGACTAGTTGGGGTCACACTCGTCAGCGCTATCCGACGCCCCCAACCTCGTGTGCATACTCAGACCATACGCGCTAGGCCTATCCTCTAGCTAGTTATTCCCCCGAAGCCCAGACTCAGCTGCGCGTGGGGGCCCTACGGTAACCAGCCTAACAACTGTCTCTCTTGGATAAGCCGCACCACCACTCCCAGGTGGGCCAGTACACGCGTGCTGTGGAAGCTACGACTAGTGGATGTGTCACTAGAGGTAAGAACTGACTCACGAAAATTGCGGAACGAAGTAAAATGGGACTGCAACCAACTTGGGTAGCCCAGGGAATGGTGGTCCTATATTGGGATGCAAGAACAGTCAGGCGGACCTACAATAGGCCGCCTTACCAACTCTAGCGGTCCAATCTTGGGCTGCTAGAAGGTGAGTCACAACGGGCGTAGTAGTTTATCGTATGGCCACTATCCTTGACAAACGGTCCTACCTTAGACCGTGAGACGTCCTTAGCGGTCGCACCTACGGCCGCCACAGAACATGTGACTCCCAACGGTCAAAAACACACGCCCCGAGGGTGCAACGGTCAGAAATAGGGTTGGCGGTCGAAGAACAGCCGCTAACCCAGGGTTAGCGGTTTATCGTGCGGCCGCTAACCGGAGAGTAGCAGTCCAATATTGGGCCGCCTAAGTTGCCGACAAAATAGTGTCCTGAAGTGGTCCTACTCACGGCCGCTCGAGGCCTGTGGTGGTCTCTGGAACTACCGCTACACTCACCTGAGAACTGGACTTGCGAGAAGAATCCCAAAACGCCGATCCACGCCCCGATCATCCCTCGATGATGGGGAAAACAAGGGGGAAGCTCCCCCAACCCCTCTAGCATGCATTTACGGCCCCAAATCGGTTCGAAACCTCACGAAATGGAAGATCCAACGCTCAACCCTAAACATGGAGTTTTCCCTAAAACACCCAGATAAGCCCTCTCAGCTCACCACGGCCTACAAAACTCGCGGGAAAGAAAGTGCACGAGCTAAGGTTCCGCCCCCCTACCTCCACCAAATATTTCATGCACCGTGGACCTCGATCAACGAAAAAAATGCCATTAGAACCGCCGCCGGTGCCCCGATCTCATGGCTGAGCTCGCCGCGCCTCTGTTGCCTCGATCCTTGCCCCATCCTCACACTCGTCGCCCTCACGCCGTCCCTACCTTGCCCACAATCACCCTCATCGATCACCCGAAGGAGAGGGGGAGAGAATGAGCAGAGAGAGAATGAGAGAATGAGAGAATGAGAGGAAGAGAGGGGGTGGGGGTTATATATAGAAAAACTCAAAAATTTAAAAAATTCAAAAAAATATGAAAAAATTACCTCTGTGATCCTCAGAAGACGCACAATGTAGTGGTACTGTCCCAGAGTTGAAGAACGCAACGGTTCACCCTGCACAGAGTTCTGAAGGCTCATCAGGAAAAAATACATGTAAAGCACAAAAGACACTCCGGGACCTACAAAAATATTCTGAAAAATATTTGAAACATCCGGGGCATTACACAACGTAATAGGGGTACGCGTACAAAGCAGCAGTCACCGCGTACCTGATCCCAGATATGTCCAACAACACCCTGTAGTGGTGCACGATCACCATCAACCACTCGGTGGCCCCCTGGCGGTATCGATGTGATGGGATCACTACCCAACGACCATACCAGCTGATAACAGTCTGTCGCATAACTCCGTCTAAAATGTTGTGCTCGTCGTAATGCTCCCCAACATACTGCAGACCTGCAGGCTCCAGCACCAGCCCGACTGTCCCCTCTGTCTCAGTACGATGGTGGCCGTGTAGATCCCAGGAGGCAGGGCCCAACGGCCCAACTCTGACTCCAAACTACTCTGCTCTGTTAAAGAACCCCAGGCACTCAGCACTGGGAAATTGACGCTGCCTCCAGTAGTCCCCAGAGAAGCTCGGATAGCTGTAGAATACAACGCCATACAGGCTGTCCCTGCCTATCAGAATGGCCCGCTCAAGCCGGCGACAGGCTCCCGGAACCTGTGAGTCATCCTCCTTCATGCCAGGGGGGCCGTAGCTCCTGATGAACTCGAAAAGGTGGCGGTCCACGGGGAACTCCACGGGGTAGCCTCCACTCCGGTCATAGGTGTATAGGCCGCCTGCCTCCAGAATCTGGGCTGCCTCCACAACCCCAACTCTAGCTCCCCTCTCACCAACTGGGCCCTCAGCTACTGTCGTATGGCCCAGATCCAGCTGCTCTGCACTAGCCACGGTGACCACCAGTGGACCCAGAGGGTGCATCGCTCGCTCAATCCATCGCACCCAGTGGTCCTCCTCCCGAGCCACACACCTTGGGACCCGCTCATCTCTGCCAAACCGTGCCATAGCTACAACACAAGGCACGTAAAATGGTCAGAATACCAGAAAGTCAACTTGTATCACATAACAAAGCAAAGACACATGAAGTGTCAAAATACAACTACAACAACTCAGAACAGGGGGCTCATGGGCCGTACGCCTGATAGGATCGGTGCGATGGATTCAGAGGGGGGTGAATGAATCCCTCTCTAAAATTTTTGCCGATTCAAAACTTAAGGCCCAATTAAAAACTGAACTAGTAAAATCTTGCGGAATTAATGGACAGCTTGTTCTGAACAAGTGTTCCAGCAATGCACACAACCGAACACTTATCTTGCAAGTTCAGCAAACACAGTATGTCTGTGCAGTAGACTCGAGCCTAATCATTCATCTACCGAAAATGAAATAGACAATCACACCACAAAACACAAGAGTTTTTAGGTGGTTCGGCCAGACCTTCAGTCCGCCTACATCCACCCCTCACTCCAAACCGGAGTGAGGCTTCCCTTGCAAGCTCCTCAAGCAAGTTCAGAGCAAACACTACCGCAAGTGATGTCGGGGCTCACCTCGACCCTAGTGAATAGAAGAAATTCAAGAGGCGGTGGCCAAGTTGGGTATCTGAAAGCCCCCTACATCCTACGGGGCACATTAAACCATGGGAGTCACGCACCCCGAATCAACATCTTGTCGTGATCCCACCTGGCGACTACGGCAGCAAAGAGCACCTCTGGGGAGTTCGAACGTCTCGAGTCCCTAAGCAGAGCAAGCGATTACGGGTCATGGCATCTGCATCAACCCACACCCGTACGGGCGAATTAACTCCCAACCACAAGAAGGAATGTCTTTGGAGGCCTCCAAGCATAGAGGACCAAATGAATTTGAAGCGCCCTTAAGCCACTGGGGGCATAACTCCAAGCGTAGGTGACGACACTCGGGTGTCTCGATCTGGCTGTGATCCCAGCACCCTTGATCCGGCGACACCCAGCGCCCTTGATCCGGTGGCGCCCCAGCGCCCTTGATCCAGTGGCGCCTCAGCACTCTCAATCTGGCAGTGTCTCCAATGTCGTTCGATACGGTAGCCTCTCCCATGCCACCCGATCCGGCAGCTCCGACCCTTCGATATGGCAGCCCTTTTTGACATCGAACCGGTGGCATCTTTAACCCTTGATCCGATGGCCTAGGTGATCCGGTGGCTACCCAGCCCATCCTATGCGGTGGCACCCTACGCCCTCCATCTAGTGGCGCGGTTGGCCTTACTCAATCCGGCGGCTCTGACAGTAGTTATACAAAAATGGCAAATCCTGCTTTCCACAGGACCATTGGACATTTCCTCCACCGAGCGGACCTCCACCTCGGCGTGCAGTGGCCGCGAACCAAGCTATCACCGTCTGGGAAGCCTCCTATGGTGTAACTCTTGGCTACCAACACTCTGCACCCCCCACATATGGAAACCGGCCTGAGAGGACAGCGGAGAGAAAAGGCTGGAGCGGGATCCTCAAGGATGCGTCGGAGGGTCTTCATGGATGAACCTAGGTATAAAAGCAAGAGGAAGAGGCAAGGGGAAGGGATCCGAACCTTGCTTGCTTCAGCTCCAGTAAAGAGAAGAAGAGGAGAAAGAAAGAGAGAAAAGGAGAAGGGAGAGTGCAAAGGGAGAAGTCAAGAAAGAGTGGGGGGGAGAGCCCAAGTCCGTGGTCCTCCATCGTGTTTTCTATATCCCGTTGTTTTCTTTTGCTTCCACTCCCCCTTTGTCTTTGTTTGGGTCCTGGAACCCTTAGCTTTGTATGAGCTACTGTGCTCACTAGGTTGTCAAGAAGCAAAGAGACCATGGGTATCCATACCCTGTACTGAAGTCCCCTCCCCCGGTCATTGCCTCCTCCGTTTCTCTCCCCCTTTCTGCTTTGCCTCCCAAGGTTTTCTTTCCCATGGTGTGAACCCTGACACTCTCACCTGGCGATTCTCAACTCCCTCAGCTTCGACCTTTTTTCCACCTCCCCCGACAGCATCTTGTACTCTTCACACGGCTGCCATGCCACTCTAGTAGCCCAGCAACTCGAACCGGCGGCCTCCATCTCCCTCATGGTCTAGCGGCTTTGCCGTTACAACACTCTGTGGCTACCTCTCCCGTATAGTATCGGCCTCCCCTTTCCATGACCCGAAGCAATGGCACCGATACCCACTCGATCTGGCCATGTCTTTTCTTCTACCCATCCCCTTGCTCGATCCAACGGCACTATCATCCACACTTCGACGGCATGGCCGATTCCCCCGATTCGGCGGCCTTCCGTCCGTCCGGCGTCCCTTTGTGCTATCTCGTCCTCTAGCCGGCGGTGTCTCACTGTCACTCGGCCCAGATGCCACCCTACTCCTCGATCCGGCGGCACACTGCCTTTCCTTCGGCTCGGTGGCCCTCCCTTGTCCATTCAATCCGGCGGTACCCCTTTTGACATCCGATCCGACGGCGTCCCGATCCGGCGATGCCTTTGGTCTGGTGTCAATTACCTCTATTTAAAACTCCCTGTCTAATGTTTTACCGCGAACCATCTATTCTACATCATGTCTTGGAGGCTCTCAACAGGGTGTTACCGCCCCGGTAGACCCCCTTTACTTTTGGGCTGTGTCACTTCTTGTGGACGTGTGCCAGCTCTACCCCTTCCATGTACGGGTACGGGGGAGATGCTGCCAGTTTGCTAGGAATATACGCATAAAAATATAATGATAATAATAATAATGATCAATAAATTAATAAATAATAGCTAAACACTTTAAACATGTCCTTGGAACTTTAAGGAGCGTGCATAGAATCTGGATGGGTGACCCCGTATCGCCTTGATGAGCGTAAGCATGGGCTTCTTTGGTCCGGGCAGACAGAGTGTGCATACATTTAGTGAGTAAGAGACCGCGTTCCTTGGCATACGACCGCATCGTCACTTCACGTAGTCACTACATTTGGAAGGTATACTTCCTAGGTTGTCTGTTACCTGATGACCCATGTACCAACTCCGAGTCTTCCATACACCTTCCCTGGGGATTTAAGAAATCATGCGTGTCACGCCCCGAACCGATAGCAGTGGAACATGTAGTTCGGAACGCGGCAGTGTAACAGTCGTGAACACTCAGAGCAAACATAAGACATCAGACTTTAGGGCCCATTAGCATGGCAAAACACAACTTTTATTGATATTTCAAATATTCAAATTACAAACTGGACTCCTCTTACATATCGAGAGAAAAAGGACGAAATTTGTATAAACCCTCACAAAAAAATACCCTCATCTTCCTTACATCCATCTCTACAACTTTTCTGAAGAGACCAAACTCCAGATCTGAGGTTTACCCCACGGTCAACGGTGTTTCTCAGGAAACCACCCTGCTACTCTGAGATTCCAGCCACTGTCCAGCAGCAACTTCAAAAAAGGATAAAGGCCAGATCCCTGCAGATAAATTTTTTATCTCTGGCCTTGGATCGAAGAACTTTGAAGTAGCTTTCCAATGGCACCAGTCTCGCGTCGATCCGATGTCAGGATCGGTCCCAACGGTAATTCTCACCGAAGCGCGTGCCCTAAAATAGAAGCTCAAGTCCGTGGGCAGCAACTCCAAACCTTGGAGTCTGGAGCCGATCGACCTCCGACCGGCGATTCCCGCCCGATCACCATCCATGGAGGCACGCCACCAGGGGTCCCCATCACAGCGGGCCCCACCCCACCAGAGCCGAAGGCTAGAGCAATCTGCGGGCCCCACGGTCCCATTGTTCGCGCTATCTAGACAACACCGAAATGCAGGTTCGGCACCGACGAAGGTGACATCAAGATGCGGCCCATCAACCTAATTGTCGTGACTCCTACGCCCCACATGTGACCTTTATAATGAATGGCAAGTGATCATGCCAACTTCCACTAAAATCTATCATACATGCTCTCAACATGTCTTCGATAATCTGATTCGTCCTCTCGATTTGTCCACCTGCCTGAGGGTGAAAAGTTGTGCTAAAGTTCAGCCTAGTACCCAAAGATGTTTGCAATCCCTTCCAGAATTGAGACGTGAATCTTAGATCTCTATCTGAAACAATTGAAGTTGGAATTCCATGCAGTCTTACAACCTCCTTGATATAAAGGGTAGCTAGAACATCCATGATCTATCTGCTTTTAATGTGAAAGAAGTGAGCGGACTTAGTGAGTCGGTCCACAATTACCAATATAGCATTAAATCCACTTCGGGTCTTCGACAATCCAACAATAAAATACATACCAATACTATCCCATTTTCACTCTGGTATTTCAAAAGGTTTAAGCTTCCTAGTCAGTTTGAGA
This sequence comes from Amorphophallus titanum, assembly GCA_024336825.1. Taxonomy (NCBI): domain Eukaryota; kingdom Viridiplantae; phylum Streptophyta; class Magnoliopsida; order Alismatales; family Araceae; genus Amorphophallus; species Amorphophallus titanum. The sequence continues at coordinate 27,406,976 of JANBPO010009603.1, read as the reverse complement.
TGATCGGCTTTAACTTGTTGGCAGACCAAACATCGGCTCACAAACTCAGCTACCTCTCTTTTCATGTTAGGCTACTAGAAGATTCTTTTGAGATCTTGGTAGATTTTTGTGGCACTAGGATGAATAGTGTACCTCGATTGATGTTGTTAGAATGAAGGCTCTAATACCAATTGTTGTAATTGAGGTGCTAGCTGATGTATGAATGGCTGGGATCCAGAGGGGGTGAATGGATCCCCGTTAAAACTTTTTGCTTAATTAAAATTTTAATTGCACTCAGTGAGAACAAATGAAATCGCAACACTCTTTTTACTGAATGAACTCCTTACGTAAAACCAACATCAAACACTAAGCATGCAAACAGAATCAAGGTAGACATAATGATGAGATATAATTCTTGCCCACTCAAGCTGATGTTTCTACATCGTTTGGGACAATGCACTTAGTGTAACTCGAATGCTGTGAACTGATAACCATAATTAAGATCTATTGCAATATAAACTACCCATCCGGTCCTAAACATTCAACTAGATGAAATGCAACAATATGCAGGGAATCACACAAAGGAGACAAGAATTTTAAGGGGGTTCGGTCTCAACCTTGAGACCTACGTCCACCCCTCACTCAAACATGAGCGTGGCTTACTGCTGATTACACAGCTTAATTCCACTGATCTGCAGCTTCGGGGATGAATCGCTACAACCTGTTGATCCACAGCTTTGGGGATTGAATCCCAGACCACTGAGTCTCATAGCTTGCTAAACCCATTTAGCCTCACAGCTTGCTGTCTGAGGAACCAATCCTCGCCGCTGAGCCTCACAGCTTGCTGAACTTGCTGACACACAGCTTGATGTTTTAAAGCACAAAATAAAACAAAAATGTGAAAACTAAAATGAGAATAGGAAAATGACGTAGCTCTTTAACGAGCAGATTGGCTTGGATCTGATCTAGAGGCCAGCATTAATCAGGACTTCAAGAAGCTCCGACTGCACTCAATAATTTTTCTGGTTCTACTCTCTCTTATCCCTTCCTCCGATGCTCTATTTTCAGTGGCTCACTCTCACCTTTTTGCGAAAACCCTTACACTTTCAGCTTCTCCTCTCTTCACTGCTCTTTCCTCTCAAGCTCTTCTTCTCTGGATTCTCACTACTCACAAACTCTAATCTCTCTCTCTTATCTCTTTTGCCGCTCACACTCTCTCCTCTCTTACTTCTCTGCTCTCTTCTTAGCTCGCAATACCCCAGGTCAGTCACTTCTTTTCGTAAGAGAGATCTGCTTTTATATCCTCGAGCTGATTCGTGTGGTCCCCATAAGATTCCATCAGTGTGTGGTGGGAACATTCCCGCCAAGTGACAATTTCTAGAAATTCCCATCCGAGAATCCACATGTCAGATCTGGAGAAAAGTTTGTCCACATGGTAGATCATTCTGTTGGACTGTTCACCTTTGATCACGTGCCAGACATATTGGATCTTCGAGCCACGTGACCACACTTAGTCTTCATATGATCAGCAATTCACCTAGGACCACATGCCATTCAGATTCATGTTCGAGTCACGTGAGCCACTTGAGTCTTTAACAATTTTTGCATTCTAGGTGTTCGAACAGATTACTGAATTATTTTTAGATTCTCTTTATCCTGATATTTCTGCCAAAGTACGATTACAAGGCCCAGATCGTTAAACTTCACCTGATCAGAGAGAAGTGCGTGGGTGCCTATCACCACCTCGACCTCGCCCTTTTTCAGATCTGAGACTTTGGGTTGAAGAAAGCTCTGCGGCATTATCCCGCTGGGAGCTAGCATCTGTGTTCAAAATGCTATCTTGCAGAGGGTGTGTTATGTGGTCATCCTCAGGCTCAGAAGCCTTAATATCACCTGAGTCCTATGGTGTCGAGTCTTGGGGCACCTCATTTTCTGGCATAGAAACAGGGGCAAATAGCTACTTCAGAATTCCCTCAGATCCTCCCTGTGTAGAAACACCATCCGCATTATCATCTTCCTCCAGTAGAGCAGAGAACCGGTTGGACTTGGGAGCATCTTGTCGAGCAATTGATGGGCCAGCCATCCGAAGCTTAAAGATCTGACGGGTATGTTTGGGATCAGTTTTAGATCAAGAATTAACATGGATCTTTTTCCAGATTTCTTCTTGCATTCGGCATCGATGTGGCCGAGCTTGTGGCAAGATGAGCATAGCTGAGGAAACCGATGGTAGTTGACCGATTGCCAAAAGACTGTTCCCTACATGTCAATCCACAGTCGCTCCTTCCATGGAGCAGATAAATCCAGTTCCACACATGCGAGAGCCTCTGAGGTATTTGTCATAGCAATTATTTTTCCATGAATCCATAAAACAGGACCAAAATTACCTGCTATGGAGCGCATACAATCCTCATGGAATAGATTAGCAGCCAACGATGGGAAGCCAATCCAAACTGGAGCGGTAGCAGGGTCTGCTTCAAAGTCGAAGTCCGACGTCCATCTGAAGAAGCGAAAGAGATATCCTTTAACATATAAGTTCTTCTGGATGAGGAGCTTCAGAAAATCTGCTTCACACCCAAGCCTAAGTAGTATATGCCTCGGGTTTAGACGGCTAATAACGAAGTCTGAGTCAAGTGCCAACTGCTGCATCAAACATGTTCTGATCTCTGGAAAAGTCGGCCTACCATACGAGCATTTTGCGATAACGATGAAGTTGAGGCACTGCATCGAAGCCTGTATGTCAGCCTTAGAGAAGAAGACAGCCGACTCCCCTAAATTTGTAAAGCTTGGGGCCTTTATTGGGATCGAGGGCTTTGTCTTTTACTGGGACGATAGTAATATCTGAGCATACGAACGGTGGGGACCAGAGGAATCCGATGAGGCAGAAATACCGGTGAGACCTGATGCATCATGACAGGTGGGGGGAGGAGGCTCTCCCACCGTGCTAGCCATGGCCGGTGGCTAGGTCAGTCCCATGGTAGGGTCTAAAGAAAACCTTGGTTTTTTGGCTCGGCTATTGTCGTTCGTTTTCCCCAATGCTCTCAACATAAACTTCCTCTTTCATAATGCCATTTAAGAATGCACTTTTAGCATCCATCTGATGAATTTTAATATTTTTAGAGCAAGCAAAAGCTAGTAATATCCTAATTGCTTCCATCCTAGCCACTGGGGCATAAGAGTCAACAAAGTCTACCCCGAACTCTTGACAGTAGCCTTTGGCTACCAACCTTGCCTTATTTCTAGTGATGACACCGTCATCATTTATTTTGTTCCTAAAGACCCACTTGGTTCCTATGACAGACATGTTTTCAAGTCTTGGAATAAGATTCCAGACTTTATTTCTTTCAAATTGTCCTAGTTCTTCGTTCATTGCATTTACCCAAGATTCATCATTCAAAGCTTCCTCTACTATTTTGGGTTCAATTTGGGACACTAATGCTATTAAATCTTCATTATTTACAGCCTGATGATAAGACCTAGTTCTAGGGAGATCTTAAACATTACCTATGATATTGTGTGCAGGGTGATCTTTCAGAAATCTGCAATTTGTTGAAGACTCACCTTGCTCAGCTGACTCACCCTGAGCTGGTTCATCTTGTGCAGCAGGTTTAGGTACCTTTGATTCTTCACCCAATTTGTCTTCCAGAAACTCTCCATCATGTCTTGATTTTCTGTCATCATCATCCAAGTTAGCAGAATTGATTGTTTCATTCAAAATAACATGAGGAGACTCCTCTACAGTTTGATCATTTATGTTGAAAATCCTGTATGCCCTAGATGTTTCAGAATATCCTAGAAAAATTCTTGGGCTACTCTTGGCTTCAAACTTATCAAGATCCTTTTTATTATTATTGTGAATGAAACATTTAGAACTGAAAATCCTAAAGTAAGCCACATTTGACTTCTTACCTTTTAGAAGCTCATAGGGGATTTTCTTATGGATGAGTCTTACCATGGCCCTATTGATTGTGTAACATGTAGTGTTGGCCGCTTCTGCCCAAAACCTTCTTGGTAGCTGACTCTCAACGAGCATTGTTCTAGCCATTTCAACAATGGTCTGGTTTCTTCTTTTCACTATGCCATTCTGCTCTGGGGTCCTAGGAGAAGAAAACCTGTGAGTCAGCCCTTCACTGTCACAAAGATCAGAAAATAAGGAATTCTCAAACTCCCCTCCATGATCAGGTTAGATTATGCATATTTTATGCTTACCCGCTTGCTTTATTTTATTAAAGAACAACTTGAATTTATGGAATGCATCATTTTTATGGGCAAGAAAGAATATCCATGCAAAACAGGTAAAGTCATCCACAATAACAAATCTAAATCTTTTACCATTGAAGCTCAGTGATCGAGAGGGTCCAAAAGGATCCATATGCAAAAGCTCCAAAGGCTTAGAAGATAGTAGTAATCTCCAAGATCTCATCATCCTTCAGTCCCCTACTAAATGTCAGACAACAGCCATTTATCTGATCATAAGCCTGCCTTATTAACATCCACTTGTCAGTTGCAATGTGGAAGAGCTTAGGGAATCTGCTGACGAGGAAGCTCCCTCACACCAGCTATCCAGCCAAAGGAGACACAGCTGACCATTCCCAACTTTAATCTGTACAAAGGCCCGGATAGTATCAGCAGTTTGTAGGATACCTCTCCAGACTGGTGACACCAAAGAAGCCTGTGAGGGCATCAAGTCCCAGGTTTGGCCTCCATGATAGCATTTGTCTTTTAGGATTTGAATCCAAAGGCCATTCTCTGTGGTCCCAATCTTCCACAACCATTTGGCCAGTAAAGCAAGATTAAAGATCCTAATGTCTTTGAATCCTATATCACTGTTTCTCTTCAATTGACAAGATCAGCCCCAGTTAACATCATGCCAACCTCTTAACTCTTTCCGCACCACCCTGCCAAAAGAATCTATACTGGATACTTTGAAGTTTCCCAGTCACCAAGCAAGGAATCCGAAACAGAGACATAAAGTGAACCAGGAGACATTCCAACACCGAGTTACACAGGGCTGCCCTTCCTCCATAAGATAGTAGTCTTCCCTTCCATCCGGCCACATCTAGTTTCAAATTCCTGAATAACCGGCTGCCAATCTCTGCACCGAATAGACCCATCAGCCAAAGGCCGGCCTAGATATTTGATAGGGAACTACATAATTTGACAACCAAGGATGACTGTTGCCCTCTACAAAGAATGTTTCTCCAGTAATTCAAGCAAAAACATTTAAACCAGTAACTTCCTCCAGTAATTCAAGTAGAAACTTCGCTGTGAATAGCTGTTGCTCACCCTCCGAGAAGAACAATATAGTACCTACATATTGAAGATGTGAATGTGCCTTCCCCAATTCCTCATATTGAAACCCTTAATAAGTCCTGCCTCACCTGCTCTTGTCCAAAGTCTGCTCAATATGTGGGACACAAGAATGAAGAGGAGAGGAAAGAGGGTCTCCCTACTGCAGACCCCTTCCACTGTGGGAAGAGGATGTGGGCTCCCCATTGACGATCACCCTGAAGGATGCCGAAGTAATACAAGATCTAATCCACCCACTCCACTTCCCCCTAAACCCTATGCCATGAAGCACATCGAAGAGACATTGCCAATTGACCTTATCATAAGCCTTCTCAAAATCCAATTTCAAAACTAGACAAAGACTAATCCTCACAGAAGCACTCTATCAAGATGATAGATGCCTCCCACCCCAAGACACCTGGCGAATTACAATGAACAAGAGAAAAGAAAAAGCAGGGAACCCCTTAGAAGCACCCTACAAGGCAAAGGAAGACCACTGGAACAACTTTTGATTCTTTGAAGCAAACAAGCATTAACTGATGACAGCAGCCCAAAGGTTGAGGACCAATCTTCCACTAGTTGCACTGTCTTCTTCAGGATAACAGCCATACTATGGCAGGACTCCGTAACAATTCTGCAATTTCTCTCCCCCCATATGTTCCATTGTGCTGCATGAGGGATGAGAAGCCAAAACATCAAATGCGCTTTACCATGAATGTCTCCATCTTTGCAATAGTTCCAAAACAGTCCCTGGATCCCACCAGGAAATATCAAGAGTCTTTGCCAGGATAATCCAAACACACCTGATAACTCCACACCCTACGAACACAAGCTCATTACTCTCATTAAAGACAGTACAGAAGGGGCAGGCTTGTTTAATATAAGGAACAATTCTAATAAGTCTGTCAGCAGTGGGTATCTGACCAAGCATTAGCTTCCAAGAGAAAATCTTCACCTTATTAGGCACCCTCACCTTCCATATCCTTTTCAAGGGTACTCTACACCCTCCATCTTCCAGAATGTTCACACATGACCGGACAAAGAAAATACCATTTTCTTCCCACCTCAATCCCCCGGTATCCTGCTCGTTAAAGTCCATAGGCAAGCTATCCAAGCAACGCATGAGGTTTGTAAATTCTGAAATTTCAACCTCTGTCAGATCTCTTGTAAATTGCAATTCCCGATCCTTTCCTGCTCCTTCATTCCTTTAAAAAAAAAAGATATGAATCTCTTCCCCTTTAAAGTGAGACAAATCATACAGATGCGGACAAAGCACTGCAAAAGGCTGTAGGGAGGCATTATAATACTAATCATTAAGCAGAAGCATTATAATAGTAAGCATCAGGAATTCTACTTACTGATATCTCATTCTTATGTCACCTGTTTGGAAGGGACTTCTTGAATCAGCTAGATGGAACGGAAGTTGCATTATAGTAAAGACTGGCAATGGAGAACACCTATTTTTTGGAGGGATAAGTGGGTTGTAGCTTCTATTTGAAAGACCAATTCAAAGGCTATTTCAGTTAACCAAACAAGTGGCAGAAAGTCAAGAATAGTCATTGTTTGGGGGACAGAAACATGCATTTGCCATGAGAGATCTCAAAGAAGATGAGATAAAAGAATGTCTTACGCTTCAATTGTCATCTGATATTCAGATTCACTCGGAAAGAAAAGATTCATTCACTTGAAACAGAGATAATGCGGAGTTTGCAGTTAAATCACTCTAGAAACCTGTTGAAGGGAACCTCCCAGCTTATCAGAAATTCAGTGAGGTGTGGAAAGGTTAAATCACCGATAAAAAATCAGAGCTTTCATGTGGTTGGTCTACTGAAAAAGGATACCTACTCCACCATAGCGATGATATACAGGAATCTGTGAACGTGGTGGAAGTTGAAGACCTTGGAATGCAAAGGGGACGCTCAAAGAAGTTTGAGGATCGATTCGATGTTAGAGTTTATCAAGCTGGCATTGGACTTGAGCAATCATCTCCTCAATGGGGAAAGGTCGAGAAGAATGTAAGCCAGCCTGAGCAAGGAAGGGTGAATTGGGGCCAGGATTATGGTAATAGGTCGAATAAGGGGATCCGACCTAAGGAGAAGAGAAGCCCATTCCGGGAATAGGAGGATGTGTGGGCCTGGAAGGATCATAGGAGTAAGGATCTATCGGTCTAGCAATAACATTGGTGGAAGGAGAGAGCCCATGAAGAGAAGTAGGCCTATTGAAGAGAGGGGGGCCATTAAGAGAATAAGGCCCGTTAGATGAATGAGGCGATGGGCCTACGTGGCAGGAGGAATCCACGCGAGGATAGGAAGATAGGGAAGAGGGGGGTAATGCACAGAAGAAGCATGCTCCATGGGGAAAATTGTGGACGCACTTTCCGATGGGGTTAAATTAGGTGTGGACGCACTTTTATCTTTCTTTTCTTATTTATTTATTTTGTTCATTTCCTTTTCTTGCTTCGGTAGTGGTGGTTAATCAATAGCAGCATGAAGTGGAGGACATTCCAGTCGTGTGTGAATTCCCTGATGTGTTTCCCCGAGGAATTGCCAAGATTGCCTCCGCCGAGGGAAATAGACTTCACCATCGAAGTTGTGCCTGGCACGATGCCATTGTCCAAGGCTCCATACCGTATGGCACCGGCAGAGTTGAGGGAGCTGAAAGCTCAGTTGCAGGAGTTGCTTGATAAGGGTTACATTCATCCTAGCTTTTCCCCCTGGGATGCGCCTATTTTGTTTGTGGAAAAGAAGGATGGTAGTTTAAGATCATACAATGATTATAGGTAGCTGAACCAGGTGACCATCAAAAACAAGTATCCGTTGCCCCGTATGGAAGACTTGCTTGATCAGCTTCGGTCGGCCTGGGTATTTTCGAGGATTGATTTGCGGTCTAGGTATTATCAGCTGCGGATTAGATAAGGTCTGTCCCCCTACTTGAGATGCCGCTTTACCACCTCAAACTGTGCCAGTTGGAGCCGTTCAATGCCCAAAACCGTCAAAGCTTCGCAAACCATGACCCGACCACATGAACATTCTTGTCCATGCCTCACGAACTCCACAGACAACACCTCTGGGCCTTGCTGCCCCTCCTCGCAGCCCTCTGCTTGCAGCCGGCGGGAGAGAGGGAGAATGAGAGAGAAGGACGAAGGTGCGATCGTGAGAGGAAGTGAGGGGAAGAGAGAGGGGGCTGCGTGGGTTAGAAGACCGGCGGCTAAATCTCATTGATCCTCACATGTGACAAAGGGCACAATCTGCTCTTGATCCGGTAGAAGAAATGAAGAGCGATAGATCCAGCATGTGTGGCAAGGAATAGATAGGAGCGGAGTGTTCTAGTGGCAATAGAAATGGGATATTCGCCCCCCTGGTGAACCGACGGCCTTGTGCGGAGTTGCCCCAACTGCTAGATATGAGAAATTGGTGATTCGGTGGCAAACACGCGTCGGATCAATTGATATGCCGCCAGATCACCCTTTTTATCACTTTGAAAGGTTCAAACGAGAACAAACAATAAAAGGGTTGCGGAAGGATCATCATTGAGATTTAGCCACTGGATCCCCTTGGCCCAAGCAGCCGTTGGATCCCCTTTACCTTTCCACACTTGCCTATGCCGTAGGACCACTCATTTCCTTGCCGTCGGATCCTTTTCTTCCCCCATTTATTGCCTGCCTGACCACCCTCGTGGCTTCTCTACGGCTGGATGCAGGGCAACTCTTATATTGCTCCCTGATATGGCCACCGGACCACCTCCTCCTCACTGCTGGTTACCGGCTCAACATCTATCCCTGGCCGCCGGGTAAACCCCTGCCAGACCACCCACCTAAATGCTACCGAATCACCCACCCATGTGATCGACAAATCACCACCTAAGTGGCCGCCAAATCATCCCTTTACCACCTGCCGGTTGAAGGGGTACCCCCGTTCTCCTTTGGCCGCTGGTTCATGACACTCCCTATGTTTTGAATAGCTGTCGGTCTATGCATCTGTGTTCATCCTGTCTTTATTCATATGAATCGATTTCCCGATCACCCCAACCAAGTCACGGAGGCTCACCATTTACTCCGGTGTAATCTCCTATGACCCGACTAGGGCAATAGCAAATAAATGGCCTGAATGGAAAATAATGCCCCATTCTTTCTAGCCCCCTTCGGCCCATGGTTATACTGGCGCTCTCTTGAGCTTTCATGTATATGCCATGGTTCCAAAATAGGTCAACTCCCTCACCATAAGGCATCCGCCATAGGGCCCGGGCTGTCATACTAGACATGTCTATGTCTTGCAGAGTCTCTCTCAGCCTACTGTGGATGGGTGTCTTATATATCTCTTCCAACACGTGCTGGGGCAAGGAGGATGCTACCAAAATTCTCTTACAAATCATAGTTTTTGCTTCCTACTCTACATCGTGTTTCTTGACTTTTCCACTAAGTTTTCACCCTTTATAGTGGTAGCAGTCTCACGGTTATCCATACCAAATTATGAGAGCAAAGTACACCATAAAGAGAATAAATGAATAAATAAGTGCCGCTCCCCAGCATACATTGTCCCGACAACATGTGAACTCATCAAAATACTGTTCTCTTTTTAAGATCAGCCTGCTTAGTGTGGGGCTTGTCCCCGTGTGTGGTGAGGACTTCATCCTCTTGAGGAGCCTGCTCCTCGTGTGTGTGTACGTGTGTGTGTGGTAACACTTCTTTTGGCCAAAGAGTGGAAGTCTCTCCTACTTGGGAGAGGGGTGGACGCATGTTTATCTTGGGACAGTCGAACCACCTTAAATCCTTTTGCAATGATGTGATGTTCTCCTTCCATCTCTCCTATCTCCATTCACCGTGTATCGAAGATCTTCTTTTCGTTGCGTAAACCATAGTTTACAGTTCAGATCTGTTGTTTGATTTGATTCATCGTTGAAAATGTTTAAACTACTCATTGTGTTAACCTGGATCTATTCACCCCCCTCTAGATCCTCTCTTAACCATCCAATAGTGCTAAGCCATGTACTGTCAGATCAGAGATGATCGTGTGGGGTAGCCATCTCGAGAGAGATTTCTTCGAACAAGGAAAAGAAAGTAATCAAGGGGCCCAGGGTTGAGATCCCAAGGAAAATCATCCATTGCTTAAGTTAGCAGTGGTAAGAGCTCTAAGAGTGAGAAGGAGGCAAGGGGATGTGGGGCACGAGATTGCTCCTCACCAGTGAAGTGGCTAGAATTGGCTTACTTTTCCTTAGGGATTCCCTGGATTTATATGGTGTCCCATTCTCTCTCTGGAGTAGGGGGTAGGGGGAAGCTTAGGGGGTGTTACCACCTATGTGTGGGCTCTTTATCCTTCTCTTATCCCCTTCCATCGGCTAGTTACGCTCAGTCACCTTTCGGGCTTTCCCTGAGCAATAGGGTGTACCATTATAAGGACTCCCGAGCTAGTAAACCACATGGGTTATGTCAACCCAAATGAGTTGGGCCTCCTAGTGAGTGGGCCCAATAAGGGGGCTGTCACTCGTTGGGCTATGCGGGTCTTGTTGAGCCGTATTGGCCACCTATCTTTTGGGCCGCGAATTTACCCCTCTCCAGTTGCCGTCTCAGGTCAGGGGGGAAACTTTCCCCTTTGGTTGTGATACTCGAGGCTTGGGTTATGACCATGACCTAGAGTTCCAGGTATATTGTGTGGTCAACACTGTGGGCCCGTTGCAGCCTATTGAAAATCAACCAGGCTCCACCGTCCGGTTCGACAGTTCGGATGAAGAGGAGGTTGAGATCCTAATCCTATTCTACCACAAGTCCGCTGACCAGTCTCAAGGGGTGGAGTCCTCCCCGCTACTTCCAACAGAGGGGCGGGAGACTTATGACAGCTCGAGTAACCCTGACCCCTAAATAGTGAAGGCCGACGAGGTCGCATGCCAGGAGGGGCTTACGTCCGATGCAAAAGGGGAGAGGGCCGTGATTATTCCCACTCCATTACCCGCAAAGATCACTTCATCGGCAGACATCGACATTGAAAAGATGATTGATGATGTCCAGGAATCGACCCCAGCCCTAGCCCTTGCCCACAAGGCAGAAAGGCTATTGGTGGATCTTGCTGTTGAGCCACCAGAGAGCCCTTCAAAGAGGATGGTTGACCTCGAGCGTCTAGAAGCATGTGAAGTTGGCACTGACGATGAAGATTTCATCGATTTATAGTTCGCCCCTCCTGAACTTGAAGATGGAGGACATGTCACAGCTGATGAAGTGATTGAAATTGACTTGGGAGAGGTCAGAGTACACCAACCTGTGTTCATAAGCGCCCTCCTCGATGAAGCAGAAAGGTGGGCGTATACACAACTCCTGCTCAAATATAAAGATTGCTTCGGGACTTATACAGAAATGCCCAGGCTTGATCCCTTTGTGGCAGAGCATGAGCTAGCTATCGCTCCGTCAGCAACTCCAGTCAAACAGCCACAACGGCGCATGCGCCATGAGCTGGAACTACAGGTGGCAACCGAAGTTAGCAACATGGCTGAGGTTGACTTCATCGAGCCCTGCATGTATCCAGTTTGGCTCGCCGACATCGTCCCGGTTAAGAAGAAAAATGGACAAGTCCGCGTTTGCGTTGACTTTCGGGATCTCAACAAGACATGTCCTAAGGATGACTTTCCAGTGCCCATTACAGAAATAATGGTCAATATGACCACCGGACATGAAGTCTTGTCTTTTATGGACGTATCATCTGGTTATAACCAGATCCAGATGTCCCTCAAAGACAAGAGCTATATAGCTTTCCGATCCCCTAAGGGGGTTTTCAACAACAAGCGCATGTCCTTCGTCTTGAAGAATGCCGGTGTTACCTACCAGAGGGCCATGACCAAGATATTTGACGAGATGTTGCACAACATTGTCGAATGTTACGTCGACTCATCAAAACAAAAAGGCGGGAAGACCATCTACGTGATCTATGTCACGTCTTCAACCGACTTCGACAATACGGGTGCAAAATGAACCCCATGAAATGCACTTTCGGGGTATCCAGTGGTAAGTTCCTTGGGTTCGTCGTCAGATACCGAGGGATTGAAATTGATCCCAACAAGATCAAGGCTATCTAGGAACTCCCGCCTCCCCGAAATCTCTAGGAACTCAGATCTTTTCAAGGAAGGTTGGCGTATATCCGGAAGTTCATTTCCAATCTCTCCAGTCGATGCGCATCTTTCAGAAAGTTCATGAAGAAAGATGCCCCATTCATATGGGACCAAGACTGCCAAGTTTGAGCATATCAAGCAATATTTACTCACGCCTCCGGTCTTAGGGGCCCCAGTCAAAGACAAGCCCCTCATACAGAGAGAGAGAGAGAGAGAGCGAGTGAGAGAGAGAGAGAGAGAGAGAGAGAGAGAGAGAGAGAGAGAGAGAGAGTAGAAACGAAGGCCGGTGAGCGATTGACGGAGGTGCAGCGGGGGCCGTGTGCGAGCGCTGTGTTTAGAGGGTGTGGCCAGTGTAGGAGCGAGGGGTTAGCAGGAGAGGGTGAGTGCATGCAAAGGTGGCTGTGCATGTGTGTTTGTGTGAGAGCAGCTGCGTGAAGGAGGGGGCGCTACGGTGGGGTCTGTAGGTGAAGGCGGAGGGGAGTTAACAGGAGAGGAGAAGGCGAGGGCCTCCGGCGGGTGCATTGAGTGCGTGTGAGAAGGAGAGGGATAGAGGGAGAAGGACCGGCCGTGACTGCCTACGTGTGCAGTGAGAAGAGGGTGAGAGAGTTAGTAGAGAAAGAGTGGGAGTGAGAGGCTGCTACAGAGGGGAAGAGAAGAGAGCGGGTTGTGGTGCAGGGTTGCCGGATGCCAAGGAGACACGTCCGCGGTGCTAGTAGCAGGGAGAGCGGTGGCCAAGGTTAGCATGCAGGGAGAGGGAGAGGTTAGGAGTAGAGAGGGGGATGAGGAGATATGTGGCTGGCGTGTGTCGCGGTGCTGTGTGAAGGGGTGTGCGTGAACATGAGCGAGAGGGGGAGGGAATGGCTGCAGTTGGTGGCATGTGCTGTGTGTACAGTGTGGGTGGCTGGAGCAGGCGTGCAGGTGAAGAGAGTGCAGGAGAGAGGGGCCGTGGAGTGGTGAAGAGAGAATGAGAGGGGTGAGGGGTGTGACGTGTCTGTATGTGTGTCGAGAAGGCAAGAGAGGGATGGAGAGAGAGAGAGAGAGAGATGAAAGGCCACGACGTTGGTAGAGGGCCACCGTCACGAGTGTGTGTGTGTTTGTTTGTATGAACAGAAGGAGAGAAAGAGAGTGCTAGAGGGAGACAGCAAGGGCCTGCATGACAGAGCGGGGGAGTAGGGCAGTGACATAGTGCCGGTGTTTGCAGTGGAGAGAGAAGCGAACGAGGGTGAGAGAGAGAGAGATAAAGAGGAGTGGGGGAGGGGAGCCTATGGTGGTCGCGGGCACAGTGGAGGTTGGCATGAGAGGAATGCCGACGAGAGAGGGTGGTGCAGACATGGGTACAGTGAGGATAGAGAGGGTGTGGAAGAGCCTCATCCAACGCGATGGGTAGTGGCAGATGGCAGAGAAGGAGAGAGAGGCAGAGAGAGATGGGACGGCTGTGCCAAGCTTGAGAAGAGGCATCTGGTGCGGGAGAAGAGGTAGTGCGGTGAAGATAGGGAGAGAGGATGAAGACGATGAGCTGGATGCTGATGAGGGAATGGATGAGCTACTGATCTAGAGGGGGGGTGAATATATCTCCCCAAACTTTCAGATTCTATAGCAGCTAATGAAACGTGAAATAAAAAGACACTGCTGTGAATTAATCTTCTAAGACAATTTGAATGAACAGCTAGGTGGTCAAATCACGAATGACAATACTCCACAACAAATTCTAATTATGTTGATCAGCCAACACAGTGTTGTACTAGGCAGAGGTTCGATTCAAGAATCTTCTCACACAAGGGTTAGTTTTCTATATAGGCGTAACCTATCCTTTCGACTAAGCCTTTTAATATACCATTGTGTTATCGATCAAAGATGAAGTATAAGACAGAGAAACTATAGAGCAAATCAAGACATAGAAGAATTACATCAAATCCACACAGTTGCAGGAATCAATCAACCAGGTTCAATTCTGGGCAGAGGTTCGATCTAAGATCTCCTCACACAAGAGGTGGCATTCCGGATAGGCTTAACCTGTGTTTCCAACCACGCCTTTCTATATACTCTTTTGTTGATGACTTAAGCACAAACAATAATTGAACATATCAAAAACATCAAAGACTTGCAGTGAACGATCCTAGGCATTCATCTAATCGTAGGAATGAAGAATTGAGCAATCACACAATGAACACAATAATTTTTAAGGTGGTTCGATCTCAAGCTTGAGATCTACATCCACCCCTTACTCAAATGAGTAAGGCTTCCGCTGGCAAACAACTTGGAAATCTGCTGATCCATAGCTTTGGGGATGAAATCCCTGCAATCCGCTGAGCTTCACAACTTGCTGAACTTGCTGAGCTTCACAGCTTGTTGTCCGAGGATCACACCTCGCCACTGCCGCACAGCTTAGACCCCTGATACATAGCTTACAAACAATTTTAGAAACAAATTGAAAGAAACCAAAGGAAAGACAATAACAAAACAAAAAATGTAGCTCTCTCTAGATCAATTTGACTCTAGATCTGATCCAGAAGTCAAGACCACCTTTGCTTGTCCTCGATCTCACTCCTCTCTTAGATTTCCAATCCGACTTCTGATACTATGTTTTCTCTCTTCTGCTTCTTTCTCCAGCGAGCTCTCTTTCTCTTAGACTCTATGTAACACCCATGCCTTAATGGATCCTTAATGGTTTGGGTCTAGGCATGATTCTATCAGTTCTGCCAATTTTTACAGGCTTTTTGCCTATTTTCTGACATTTTTCTGAGGGAGTTAAAGTATTTTAATAATTAGAGTGGACATTTATGCAATTGAGGGTTATTGGGGGTTTAAAATGTAAAATAAAGTTTTTAAACAAAAAATATAATTAGAGAATCCTATATATCACATGGAGATGACCCTAAGACCAGCTACCTAGATTAGCTACTAGTTTAGTTAAAATTTGAGCGAACACTTGCAACATCTTGATCTCTATTTGCAAAGTGACTTGGAGACCAATAATCAGGGCTCCATACTCTGCCTCATTGTTTGTACAGGGTTTATTGATACAGCATGAGGTGTGCATCACTTCCCCGTCGGGATATTTGAGGACGATGCCCACTCCAGCCCATACTCTAGCACGCCCAGAAGGAGCTGTCTCTGTTTTGGAAGCCCCATCGAAGTACAACTACCACACGGCCTGTTGAACCTGGTCCGCTTCCAGTGTCTCATCTTCGGGCAACTCAGTGGCCAGTGGGGAGTCTTCAGGCACGGGATGCGCCGCGAAGAAATCCGCGATGGCTTGCCCCTTGATGACTTTCGGTGGTATGTAGGTGATGTCGAACTCCATCAGCAACACGGCCCATTTGCCGAGGCACCCCTTCGGGACCGGCTAGGAGAGAATGTGCTTGACGGGGTCGGCCCTAGAGATCAGGCTCACCTCATGGGACAGCATGTAGTGTCTCAGTTTCTTGACCGCGAAGACCAAGGCGAGACAGACCTTTTCGATGGGGATGTATTTGGCTTCTGCCCCCACTAATCTTCCGCTGAGGTAGTAGAGAGCTTGCTCCTTTCTCTCGTCGTTGTTCTGGGCGAGCATTACCCCCAGCGAGTATTCGGTAGCCGCTATGTATAGGATGAGCGGCTTGCCTTTGACAGGTGCCCCCAGCACAGGTGGGGTTTTCAGATATTCCTTCAGCTGATCAAGGACGTGCTTACATTCATCACCCCAACAGAACGGTGCATCCTTCATCATCAGTTTGTGGAACGGCTGGCAGTGGCCCGACAAGTTGGAGATGAACCTGTGGATGTAAGCTAGCCACCCCTGCAGGGACCTCAGCTCCCGCAGATTCTTCAGAGGCGGTAGCTCCTGGATGGCTTTTATCTTGAGGGGGTCGATCTTGACCCCTCTATGCCGGACAATGAAGCCCATAAATTTTTCGCTGGAGACGCTGAAGGCGCACTTCATCGGGTTCATCTTCAGCTCATACTGCCGGATCCTTTGGAATACGATCCTGAGATCGCTTAGATGGTCACTCCTTTTCTTCGTCTTCACGACCAAGTCGTCAATGTAGCATTCGACCTTGTTGTATAGCAGATCGTCGAATATCTTGGTCATCGCCCGCTGATACGTGGCGCCGGCATTTTTGAGGCCAAAGAGTATTCTTTTATAGTGGAAGATCCCCTTAGGTGACCTGAAGGCCGTGTGAATCTGGTCATGCTCGGCTATCCATATTTGGTTATAACCAGACGAACTGTCCATGAAAGAAAGGGCCTCGTGGCCGGTAGTTGCATCGATCATCACTTCGGTCATTGGCACAGGGAAGTCATCTTTTGGGCATGCTTTATTCAGGTCACGAAAATCTATGCAAATCTTGATTTGCCCATTCTTCTTCTTCACCGGGATGATGTTGGCCAGCCAGGTGGTATATTGATTCTCTGTCACAAAATCGACGTCTATAAGCTTGTCGACCTCCTTGCAGATCTGTTTTATCAATTCTGGTCACATGTGTCGAGGAGGTTGCTTCATAGGCTCCATCTTGGGGTCGATGGCCAATATGTGCTGGGTCACCTCAGGACTGAGGCCGGGTATTTCCTTGTAGTTTCAAGCAAAGCAATCGCAGAACTCCTGCAGGAGCTTCACATACTCCTCTCTCTCCTGAGGAGGCATGAGGGCACTCAGGAAAGTTAGCCTGGGGTCATCCTCTGTGCCAAGATTAATTTTGATCAGCTCGTCGACAGTAGTCTGATCGCCATCTTCAATTTTCGACAGGGCCGGCAGCAAATCTACAAAGTCCTGATCTTCGTCATCCTCGGTATCATCATCCTCGGCCTCGAGGACGCCAAAGGCCTTTTCTTGCTCGTCTCGACTCAGTGCCGAAGCGGCATTCACTTCGCATTCCTCCGGGGCTGTAGCCGACGGGCCTGTTGGGTCTGCTGGCGTGGGAGGGCACAAGGCCACCCCGGAGTCCTCCAGGTAGTCATCATAGATGACTTTGATTGGGGCCGAGGCCGTTGCATCTTCAGGGGCTTGGTACTGGATGGATATAGTGTAGACTCCTCTCCCGGGGCCGCCTGTCATATGGGGACGCGGTGGGGCCACTACGTAATCTCCCATCCTTAGTTCATCCCTGTCAATCAGGTCTTGAGCTATGTCTTTGAAGACGTAGCAATCTTCAATAGGATGACTGAATATCTGGTGATAAGGACAGAACAGCGGGTCACCGCTTCTCCGAACATCTTAAGGCCTCTTGGACCTCAGGAGAGAAACCTTGCCGTAGTGACAGGCCCAATCAAAGATGCCTTGGGTCTTCTTTTTTGGGAAGGAGTAGGGCTTCCGTAGCTTCTCTTGCAGTGTAAGGCCTTGCCCAGCTGACCGTCTGACTGTAGGGCTTGCTGTGTTCCTTGCCCTTCTTGCTGACTGGACAGAGGTATCGGGGCTGGTGGTTCAGGACCAAGCCGCATCTTCACCCCATGGGTGGAGGAAACCCCGGGTCAAGTCTGCCACCAGTGCAGCTAGTTCGGCCAATTGTGCCTTCAGCCTCTCGATCTCCCGTTGTTGCCGATGGTATAAGGTGAACAAAATGGGATCATATCGGGGTGAGCCTGGAATCTGACCCGAGCCACTGCTTCTTGCCAGGTTGACAGGCGGAGGTGAGGGGGCACTGGTGACATGACCCCTCAAAGCCGATCCTTCGGAGGAGGGGGAGGTCCTTCTTGCACGTCCTCGGTGAAGGGGGTCCCAGAGGAAGATTTCTTCGTCTTGTGCTTCCTCAGGTGACAGTGCGGGTTGCTTCTTACGGCAGGCTTCCTATAAGGTGGCGGCTCCAACGGAGTCCCTACCGAGTGGGGCCGAGGCTGATATTGTGTCGACCTGGTAGTAATCTTCTGCTGAGAAACCCAAACTCGGGTGCCTGGTGATTTGCAGGAGCCTCCGATCCAGGTTCGACGGGTTCCACATCTGTTCGAACATTTTCTTCTGACTGGAGGGCTGGTAGAGGGGAATCCTCTGCTTTCTAACCACTTCGACCGCACGCTTGGCCATGTAAGGGAGTCTCGAGATTAGGACGTGCAGCTCATGAAGGTCATCAGGGAATTGGCAATCATTGTTTCCTCTGATGGGCTGTTCACCGGCCATATAGAAAATAGTGGGTGGCCCTTTAGTCTTTGGAACTTCAAAGGTCCGCAACTATTCGGCCACTTGGCAGTCAAGCTCCGCTATTGGCTTAGTAATTTCTGGTGGCACTTGGACATCTTCCAGCAAATCTTCGAGGCGGGGTGCCCCTAATGTAGAGTAGATAGCGAGGGGGAGTGCCTTAAACATTCCTTCCTCTGCGACGAACGGCACATGTGGGGGAGCCACATAGCCTCGGGGTGGCAGAGGAAACCAGCGCTCCGATTTCATCTTCTTCTTCCCTTTGTCGCAGGTGACCTACGGAGCCTGCTTCGCCTCTTCCAGGTACAGGTTGGCGTCTAACAGGTGACACTTGAATACCTTAAATGGGTGGAGGTCAGCGAAGATCCTGGCTTCTTTTCCCTCACAAGGATATTTTATGCATTGGTGCAAGGTAGACGGCACCACTCTGTTCTGGTGCAGGCAAGGTCGGCCGAGCAGTGCCTTGTAGGAGGTGTGTGGACGTCAAAAAATGACGACAAGGATCTCATGGCATCCGCGGCACTCGCGCCTACGTGCGAGTCAAAGGCGGGAAGGCCGAATAAACCCATACCTCATCCGTCCAGGGTGAGAACTCACTCAGCAGCCCGCTACCCACTAAAGGAGCCTCCGGGCAGAAGATATCCATGATCGGTCATGCCGAGAGGTGAATCAAAGAAGAGCCGGGGTTTCGGCACACTATCGGTACATGTCGAAAGTCACGCAAAGTCTCGGATCGAAGCCCAGAAATGGCAAATGAAATATTCCAGATGCCATGCGCTGCAACTAAAGCATCCCGGGAGTGTTGGCATTCGTATAAAGGGTTGCGACCTCGAGAAGAATCCGTTTGGCACTTGAAACGGCACAAAAAAGTCTTGAAACGGCGCGATGAGGGTCTTAACCGGTGCGCCCCAAACCGGCGCGCCCCCTCCCCTTCATTGCATTAAAACGGCGCACGCTCATGAACTTTTACCTGGAATGGGTTGGAACGGCGCACCCCAATGCCCATAGGCGCGTCGTTTCAACCCCACAAGTCTTAGTGTGCATGCTCATGAACTTTTACCTGGAATGGGCTGAAACGGCACGCCCCAATGCCCATAGGTGCGCCGTTTCAACCCCACAAGTCTTAGTGTGAACACTTTGTGGTTAAGACGGCGCCACACCATCGAACAAGTCATTCCGTCATAAATGCGTCGCTCGCCCATGCCCTGCAAGTCATGGCGATTGCGACGTGACGAACGAGGAGGCCCGACAGCGCAATCGGCGCGACGTGCGCAAAGTCTCCGGCGCGCTCAGTTTTCAACTCGGTGATTAGCCTATATATATAGGCCAACCACTCCGCAAGAAGCCCGGTCGACCCCCAGGCTAGCTTTCCGGTGCGCAGGAAGGAGAAGAAGAAGAAGAAGAAGAAGACCCCCACGCCGGTAAGGTGGAGAAGAAGAGAGGGAGGGTAAGAGAAGAGAAGGTGAGTCGGAGGGGGAAGAGCTTGTGCTCTTTCCCCCTCCCCGTCGATGTATTCTTTCCCCCTTTACGATGTATGCTTTTCTTCTATCAAGAAATGAATCCCCCTCTGTTTCGAAAATCTTCCCCATTTATGTGGATGAATAAAAAGAAATGGTTTTGTTTGCAAGCTGTGCATTCTCCGCTCCAATCTCGGCTCCCTTTCCTCTCTCTCACCTTCTGATCGTCCGGGGACCTTGAGGCTTGTCTCTTTGTGGCATGACCCTTGAAGTGATCCACCGTCGGATGAATATTCATGGCCCTTGTGGCGAACATCTGTCCCACTTCAACGAATCGTCGCCCGTGAGTTGTGGTCGCTCTCGTAGGCTAGCCCTCGAGCGTTCTACCCTCACACTTGGGCTATCGGACCGCCGTGAGGCCGCTCCGCATTTTGAAGGGTCACCCGGGAGCAATCCGTGGGGTGCCCTTCGCTTTTCTCTGGCAAACCCCGGTCCAGGGGAGGTGCTGCCCGATTTTTGCCAGGGGGAGCTAAGAACACCAAAGAACAAATGAATGAAAACACCCTCTAAGGAACGCACAGTAAACCACTTGAATAAAACACTTAACGATCATATTCATTGATCTTAATAAACAACTAAAACTCTTAAACCTCTCCATTGCCGACTGAATTTGTTAGCCGAATGAACGCCACGAACAAACGCGTCATAAAACTTGCCCACGGGTGACAAAAAAATAACACACAGGTAAAACATGATTCTCGGGTGAAGTTGAAACGGCGCGGTTACTGTTCCCCCGTGCCGATTCAACCCCTATTCTCAAAAACCCCTTTATGTTCATTAAAACGGCGTGCCCCTGCTCCTTGCCACCTTCCCAGCGCGGCCCAATACAGCGCGCCCCCTTAGGTCACGCCGTTTCAACCATTTCACCCATGACCCCCTCTTCCTGGCATGAGTTGAAACGGCACGCCCCCGGGGCGCGGCGTTTCAATCTTCTCCCTTGCATATCCCATTCCGACGTGGCCATGTACAGCGGGTCCCTAAGCATGCCGTTTTAACCCCCATCTCAAGCTCTTATGGGCGCCGTTTTAACCCCCCTTTAAGCTCCATTCAAACCAAGGGAGGGAGATCTCCCCTTCCCTCTCCCTTCCACCCCCAAATTCGCAACCCCACTCCCACCCCCTGCAAACTCCATCTCCTAGCCCTATTCTCCACCTCTCATAGCCCGGTTAGACCCCCCAGTGACCCCCCTAATAGTCAGGGGACGCCCCAGCTCATTCCCACCTCATTTC
Organism: Amorphophallus titanum; assembly: GCA_024336825.1. NCBI lineage: Eukaryota > Viridiplantae > Streptophyta > Magnoliopsida > Alismatales > Araceae > Amorphophallus > Amorphophallus titanum. Next base: position 27,385,764 of record JANBPO010009603.1, on the reverse strand, counting down.
CCTCTCCTCATCTCCCCACCATCACCCCCTTCCACCACTATACCCTATCCAGTTCACAGGCAGCAGTAAAGGCCTGAGTTGCAGATCCTATCTTAGAGTCATTCGGCATCATCTGAAGACAGACCATACATCGTCGGAAAGCTCGTTGAGAAATCTACGCAGCTGTGGTGGTCTCGCCAGCATCTGACCTTCCTGCTGTCCGGGAAGCTCGATCTCCCCCGACTGTGTAAATCAGGACCAGCTGGCAACCTGAGTTGACTTCGTGGAGTTCCCACGGTCGCATCGCACAACTTCTGAGGGTGCCACTAGGCTGAGAACTCCTACAACTAGTCGGCGTCCATCAGCAAAAAGTGGCATCCTGTTCGCCATCCGGAGGAGTGTTTTCTGATTTTCTTCCCCCAGGTGCGCAGAACATGTCACCCTAGACCTGACCTGACCCCTCCCCACTCAACAGGCTACTCCTCTCTACCCCGACATTGTCTGGTGCTCCCCTTGGTTTCTGCTCAAAGAAGACTCATCCACGGTCGTCCTCGACTTAGTCCTGCCACGATTAGACTTCGGAAGCAGCCGTGGCGGCTACAACCAACTGCTACTACACCCTAGGATCAGCCTGAGCCAGAGCGCAGAGAGCCTGTTCCAGAAGCCACCCCGGCCGGTGTCGATGACAGGTCTATCCATGAAAATTCTCCAGCGTTCTAGGATCTGTCAGTGACGATTCAGCACCAGTTTTGGTGACTTTTGAGCTCGGGGGAGTGCACAGCGGCTACTATAGTGACTCACTATCCTGCAGTCCCAGACCTGGACAGAACCAGAGAAGTGCCCATCCGGCACCGACCTAGCTAATCTCCCCTCCCCGCCTGGCCGGCTTAGCGCCCTTCCCTGTGCGGAGGTAGTTTTGATGTAAATCTAAGTTCCTCACCCCTTGTCCAACCCTCCAGCATGAGGTGTAGTTCATGTATCAACAGGTCGACATCCGAAGCTACATCGGCATGACGTGCAGGGGCATGCCCACATCTCCCCGCTCGCCTTCATCTCCGATCAGGATCGACGTCTTCACACTGATTAGGTGAGCCTCGGATCCTCTCATTGCTGGTTTAATTTTGCTGAACTTAGTATTGCTTCTAGTTGCGTCGTCGGCAGTGAGAGAGTGCTCATTCCAACTTTCCTTCAAATTGAGCGATCACCGCAGAGAGAGAGTTGAGAGAGCACCCTACAACCCACGCCCTCGGCGTGTCGGCGGCCCTTGAAAATTGGGCATCCTTGGCCCATCGGGAGTTCATCCCTAGCTGGCCATTCCCTTGGAACCCCAAGTTCCAATCTCGAACCCTCACCCCCATCGTTGGTCCGCTTACAGACCCGGGTGCGCACGACGCGGGTGAGCCCGCTTGTGAGAAATAGCCGTTCGGACCGGTTGCTTGCAAAAATTTAGGTCCAAGGGATTGTGTCACATCAATAAGGAACAACAATAATGAGTGACTAGTTAGGGTTACGCCTATCGACGCTTGTCCAAACGCCCCTGACCACGTGTGCACACATAAGCCAAATGCCTTGAGCTAAGCCTCTAGCTAGTTTCCCCCCCAGTAGGACGCTACTGCAAAGCAAGGGGGCCCACAGAAGCTTGCCTAAAAATCATCTCTTGGGAACTCTCCCCGCCACCACTCCCAGGTGGGTCGACACGCTAAACTGTTGTTAGGCTATGACTATGTTTTACAATTTATTTTTTTTTCTGATGTTTGTTTATTTATTTAGGTCGATTAACCAATTAATTAACCCATAATTAATTGACTGGTTGACCACGCAGGCGTGCCAGTCACATGAGTGATAAATTTATTATGCGCTCAATCTGACCCTTATTGGGCGAGAGTGGGATTCGTGTCAAGACCAGCAGTCTGCCATACCATAAAGGCTATGACGTTAATTACATCCCCCACAAGGAGGGAAGACCTTTGATTAATTGCCAAGATAAAGAACCATCCGAGGCCGAGATAAGATGCAATAAAAATGCGCATGACGAAGTCAAGCAGAGTGTTTCATTTATCATGTAAAAAAAAGAGGCATGGTTTGTTAAGTTGGAACCCTCGATGCGTGGCGGAGAACATTGGTCCGAAGACCACCATCATGCATAGTGAAAGCTTCCGGTCGAGCGTAACCTGGCCTTCGGTCAGTGCCATTTTATATACCAAGGGTCCATACAAGCAAGCAGGCATTAACATGGCATTCATGAATATGCTAAATCATAATAATGAAATCACGAAGATAGACAATTCAGATATAAAAAAATGTCCTTTTATCTGGCTTATGATTAATTAAGTTTATTAACTCTGGCCGGGGGAGGCAAATATCATCCCGAAGATGAACGAGGGATTTAAACGGCACGAAGGGAGGATTTTGCTTGAAACCGGTGTGGCTAAGCGTAGGTATAGGGTAAAACAGCACGGCCATGGGCAACATACCTTCACTGGCGCGGATGGCTTGGGGCGCACCGGATTAGGGCGCGCCAGGTAGAGGCCAATCAAAGGAAGATGAGTTTGAGACTGATGTCCTCAAAATTTGAGGCAACCATAAATTCAAGGGGAAGAACAACACACCCAGCTGCCAACGCTCCCAGAGCTCTAGCCAGAACCTCGACACTCGTGAGAGCACAGATTCTGAGGGACACTACCAGCCTTGATCATGAACAAAATGCCTTACTCACACATAACACACGTCAATCATTAGCGCAGGCATAACATAAAAGAATACAGGTCTGGCATCACCTCAGCCACAATGAAATCCAATCATGGCATTGATGTCACCATTTCACTCACCGAGGAGATGTAATCCTCGTCACGAGAAACAGCCACCGATAAAATCTCAAGCTCGATGGACCAATCGATCATCAGCTTCACAACCTGTTGACAGATCTCACGCCCTGCAGTAGGGATGACCGTCACTGAGCCTTCATCATTTCACCCAGTCATCTCAACTGACTGCGACAAATCCGTCAACTCCACGCCATGATCCATCTCACACCTAGCAAGCTGAACGCTCATAATAGCACTGGACCAATTCTGCTAGAACACAAACTTCTAATAAATCCCAGATCCAATCCGCGAAGAGACACATCATATAATCGGCTACCAGAGGCCTCACTGGCACACGGCTCTCGCCATTTTTGAACCACAACCAATCAGCATCTTCTATTAGTGAAAGCCCAATCGTCGGTCACCATCTATTCGTCAATGAGAAACCTTGACTTTCACTTCTTCCTCCTTTCCTGGTCCTTCACCAGATCCAATAAGCACATTCCAAATCTCGACAGGCCATCCGTCGACTCTTTCACAAGCCACTACTACATCTCAAGCCAATCCTCAATCAGACACCACATCCGATCCGATCCATTTGCCAACTCTACCCTCTCAAGGGACTATGGCAGAATCAAGTGATAGGATTCCGAAATTCTAGGTCTGAAACAACACCAGACTCAAGCTTATAGGAAAATCCTCCCATACTGGTCACAAGACCAAGGATCACCATCCAATGACAATGTCCCTCTAGGGAGCTCCATACACAGGCATCGTCCATCGCACAGTCTCATCGCAGCTTCATCACAGTTATTCCAAATGGATGCTTGCTAATCCTCAGCTCTGCTCTCGCTACAGAGCCACAGGACACGATCTCTTACAATTCACGGCACACATCTCCAAGGCAACCAAGTGTCGCTTGCTATCATAGCAACCTGGTCGACGACGCCGTGACTAATGCACACAGGTCCCTGATAATACAGACCTTGCCATGGTCGACCACTCGGCTAGGCTTACCAGCCGCTCACAGCTACCAATTAGGACCCATAATCTCTCAGAGATCACTCTTCCAGGACTATGATCTCATCCGAGGACACTGCTTCCAGCACCGGTCGAGCACATAGCTTATGGACTCCAACCACCACATCCTCATCCACCATTAGGTGATCTCCTCAGCAACCCCATCTGGGTCTAGCACCAAACACCTGGCACGACTTCCAACACATGGACAGGGTACTCATGTGACAAACTTGCCATCATATTTCCCCAACTCTCCATCCTGCCACTACCACAACCACAATACCTCAAGCAACGACACATTAATGACATGGCTCACATAGCCTGAGACAATCGTGCATCGAGGAACCAATCCTCCGATGCTCTACTCATCTTCTGGAATCCGTCCATAGCGACCAATGCTACGATCTTGGACCTATGGGTTATGGGCCCACACGCTTCCACTGCGCACTCAGATCTATGCGCATAGTCATCACAGATGACTCGAGATCCGCCATCCCGATAATCCTCAACTCGGCTAGTTAACTCTGAAAATAGGGTGAGGAAGCTCCATTGCCTCAAACCTAGAGCACAGACTCTCTCTGTTAGTCTGGAAATCCTCCTGCAACTCTGCAGGCTTCGATTACCAATACATCAAGAATTACAACACCAACCACAAGTCTTCGCAAGCACCGCCCAACTGGCACTCATCCTTCCAGAACAGTCCTAACACACCCTTATACACCAGGGAAAAAGGGCAGCGCTTCTTGCAGGCAATTGCACAGTCAAAACATAGTGCACGCCTTGCATGGACTTCATGGCACTCACTAGGGGGCCAACCAATCTAAACACACGATGCAAGGTGACAAACTTAGCAAAACGTGATTCTCTCTGACCATGGAGAAATCAACATACCTCTGATAATTCAGGAGATCTCCAGCCTTGACCTGACCTCCAACCTCGCGCATGCTGAGAACCGTACCTTCCAGTATTAGGAAAAATCATCTCTTCCATCAGGTCAACTCCTTTAACAATACTCGTCAAGTGTCTCATCAGATCACATCCATAGCATCTCCTGATGCACCATCTTTGCAATCCACCAAACTGTAACTCGCCACCCCTCAAGCATTGACTTTGTTGATCGCCAGCCACACTCTTGCCACAACGGTTGAGCTAGCACTGACACACGCTCCTTACCTATGCCAGACTCTGATCTTGGAACCATTCTGAGGCCAAAATGCTTACCAAGGAGCGAAGAAAATCAGAAAAGATGCCAGGCTCGAAGGTCGCTACATCTCTAGCCATCGGACATCATTCTCTCGAATCTGTCTGTGCTAACACCAATCCATTCTCGATTCTTGGGTCCTCAAAATATCCATCTCCTGAGCTATTGTTGCGTGGATCACCATGACAAGAGCCGCAACACGAACCATAACCGACACCTACCGATGCTCATATTTGAGTCCCGAACTCACTGCAGAACCTTGCATGATGTCATATGTGTTGATGCTGCATTTATGTGATTTTGATGATGTCATGATATTAATATGGTTTGATGATGCCAAACAATATGACTCATCCAAGCATGATGTCATATGTGTTGATACTGCATTTATGTGATTTTGATGATGTAATGATGTGTGTACAATTTATGATGATATGTGTCTTAACTCCTCATGTGCTTTCTCATGTGCATGCTGCAAAGTATAGTACAGGATAGTGGTAGGACAGTCAGACTATGGAATACTATTCACAGTCAGAAATCAGCAAGAGGTAAGAGTAAAGTCAGCAAATTTAGCTAAGGTAAGCAAGGATGTAGTTAGGATCAACACATTCATATTATTGATGCATACATGTATCAAGTTGATGCATACAATGTCTTCATATATAAGGTCGATGCATATGTGTTGTGTAGATGAACACCTCATACGCTGTAAGGTCTATGCACATGTGTTTCAGACTAAAATGGTCGGTGCACATATGTCGCTTACAATAGTCAGGTCGATGCACATTTCACTTTGCATGCAGAATGCATAATCAGGTCGAAGCACATTTCTCTTTGCATGCAGAATGCATTATAAGGTCAATGCTTCTCTGTTCTCATGCGCTATAAGGTCGATGCTTCTTTGTTCTCCAGTATTATAAGGTCGATGCTTCTTTGTTCTCTAGCATTATAAGGTCGACGCTTCTTTGTTCTCTAGAATATAAGGTCGATACACATTTGCCTTGATCATATATAAGGTCGATGCACATTTGCCCTTTTCATATATAAAGTTGATGCATGTTTGCCTTGTTCATATGCAAGGTCGATGCACATTGTGCCTTGTGCAAGGCAAGGTCGATGCACATCCTTATACTCATTCCATAAGGTCGATGCATATGCTCTAAGTATACAGTACTTAGTCTGTGCACATTTGCATTTAGCAAGGACAGGTCAGTGCACATGTGTTAGCGATAGCATGTAAGGTCCACGCACATGCAGCATCTAGGTCTGTGCACATATTCAGGTCTGTGCACATTTGGAATTCAAGGTCTACGCATATACAGAAGTCCATGCACATATAGGTCTATGCATGTTTTAGGTCTGTGCAAATTTGGAATTAAGGTCTACCTGTGTCTTACCCAGGTCAATGAATTGCATGTTTGAATCAAAGCATATACCTCATCTTTTACCTTTCTGACCTATGTGTCTGACTGATATAATGTTGGCTAAATCTGCATCTGATTATAAAGTATTTGGTGAAATGCCTTATCTCTTATTGGCAGGAACTCTATCAAACACTTGAAGGGTAAGAAGCATCAATCACTTAAGTGATCATATGATCCCAAAACTGAGTTAAACAGTCACATGATCCAAGGCGTCTAGCTCTTTAGGACGATCAGCCATGTGGTTACACTGTGTCCTCAAGATCTGACACGTGGATCGTCTATTTATCAGCACCTGACATGTGTCCTTCAAGTGCACTCTCTGGATGGAGTTTTTGGGTGGGAAGGCATCTTCCACGCGTAATTTTGAAAAAGTTTGTGGGTCCACAGAACTCACGCTCTCCGATATAAGAAGGGAATCGAGCGGCTATCAAGGTCGTTCAATACACAGGAGAGAAGCTGAAGGCAGCTAGAGAAGCAAGAGCAGAGAGAAAAGCCAGAAGAGCCACCAGAGAGGAGCTATGAAGAAAAAGATAGTGAGAGAACCCTTGTGCGAAGTAGAGCGAAAAGAAAAAGAGAGGAAAGGAGAGCCAGCAGAAGAAGAAGAAAAAGAGAGCCTAAGTCTGAGTAGAGAAGAAGAAAAGAGAAAAGAACAAGAGAAAAAGAAGAAGAGAGATTGAGATTGAAGCAGCTGGTTCCACATTGAAGAACTTGTTTTTCTGTTCTTGGATCAGATCCAGAACAGTATTGTTCCTACGTGAGCTATAGTTGTTTTGAGTTTCCATCAGTTTTTATTTTTTTATTGTTGTTTCTCGTTTTCCATTTTACTCTTTTGATACTCTATTTGGAGTTCAGGGTTCCTCTTGTGTGTTCAGGAGAAGGGAGAGCAATCTCCGGTATTCCCTCTGTTGATCAGAGGAAGAGAGGACATGTCCTCTGGGTGGTGAGGAATGGGGTGTTGCTCACAGTTTCCTTCTGCGGTAGTAGAAGAAGGGAGAGTGGGTCTCTTCGATCACTGCGGGTAGCAGTGGTGGTCAGATCCTGTGGGTTGCAGGATCAGTGTTGAGGGATTTGTCTCCCTTAGGTCATCAAGCTGTTAGGCAGCGGTTGTTTGCAGACTAAGTCTGCTTCTTGCTTGGTGCAATGGAAGTCTCACTCGGGTTGAGTGAGGGGTGGACGTAAATCTCGGGTTTGAGATCGAACCACCTAAAAAATCAATGTACAGTGGTTTGCTTCGTTGGTTTACTCCTTGTCTTCTTCCTTCCCTTCACAGGTTTGCTTAAGATTGAAGTCTTTGCATTATGAGCTTATTGGGTGTTAAATAATGTTGTCTGGCGTAAGGTTTTCTTCTTCTGTTGTGCATACGTTTCCACACACCAAGTGCTTGAAAGTTGTTCTTACTTGTTAACACATTTTTTGTTTGGTGTGCAGTGTGTGTTAAGCATTCGAACTATGGTGCATGAATTCTGTGGAACACCATTCTGTGAGGATGAATGAGTTTTATATTACAATTATCTGAAGAATCTATTTGTTGAGTGTGTTTTTCCTCCTCTATCATTCCGCTCAAAGCCCTGGAACCCATGATTGTCATGTCACTCTGAAGAAACATGACACCCTAGCCATCATGTAGCGCTGTTTCTGGTGTTCTATGAGAGTTGTCACTGTCTAAAATTGGTGACCAGACCAGTTGATGCCAACATATGTAACAACGACCGCCATAGTGGATGATATTTCTTGGTGCCTGCATTGTTCATAGAATTGGCAACCACTATAGTGGATGCAGATTCTGTATTTGGCGGCGACCTGAGTGGATGCCAATTAACCCAGATTCATGCAAGTCTCGATTTTATGTGAGATTTTATTACAAGTTCATCCTTCCATAAGGTTCTATCCTTGAACTACCTATCTTGTGAATCTACCTTTAATGTTCCTCCAATGGCTTATTCACTTGGAATTCTATTTGCTATAAACTGTAGTGGATGTCTAGATATTTACATGACTCAATGCCTGGCATCAATGCGGCCCAGTCTAGACCTGAGAGGAGCACCCAAAAGTTCTTGTGGCCATGGGAGCTATATTGACTACGATGTGGCATTGCACCGAAGTGCATGACTTTTTAGATTACTCTATGGTATTTCACTAATCTCATGTTTGACTTGACATGACATGACGTGACTTGCGTGGTGTGGAATGAGTATTTACTTGCTACACTAAAGTAGCCAATATCTTATGACATGGCATGATATTACATGCTTGATATCCCTTGATAGCTTTACATGATTCATCTTACAATCTTGCTAGTTCAACTCTAATCTTTCTATCTTTCGTGATATCTTGCATTCATTCATGCATAACTATACTTGCATTTCATGTAACATGTAATTTACTTAAAGCAAGCTTGTTCTTGAGATGTATTCACTATTGAGCATTCGCTCACCTAATGTTTCCCCCTATTTTTCAGGTAACTCTAATAGCGAGACTCAATCAGATGGGGATGGTCAAGAGTGATGAGCGTAGAGCTGTTTGAGATATCTACATCGAGTCTTTTCTATATTTCTTGAGTCATTATTGTAATCTTCTCTTTATTGAGTCTATAATGGTCATTTAAGTACTTTCCCCTTTGGGATTATGTAATAGGGTTATTTGAAGTAATTATGAATAAAGGACCTCAATATTTTCTTGATTAGCGCACTATGTCCTTGTTTCGATTTACCATGTGTTCTGATTGACATGGATGATATAAACTCATCACGCACTCTTGGGTTCCTTCCGCACTTGGGGTGTGATAGTTTTTGTGGTATCAGAGCCTAGGTTTTTCAGATTCCTAGGTTACCAAAGTCCAAGGATAGGTTTATTCCTTATACTCGGTGAGATGGGTGGAGCCATGGGTTAAGTCAATATAGGATGTTAAACCTTATAGTTTAGTAAAATATTAATTAACTTAAATTCCCTTGTAGGATCATGGCTGCCGAGAGAGCCCAATGGCTAGACATGCAACGAACTATCCAAGGCCTCACCCAAGCGTTGCAACAAGTGGCGCAAGGGGGAATGAACCGTGGAGCCAGAGATTCCCACAATAGTTTCTGAAATATGAATCCACCGAAGTTTATTGGCTCTTTCGACCCAGATGACACTGAGAACTGGATCAAGGAGATCGAGAGGATATTCCATGTAATGCAATGCATAGATGAAGAGAAGGTTCTATTAGCAACTTTTCAACTAGAGAGGGATGCTTGATTCTGGTGGGAATCGGTGGAAGCCACATTGCCGTATGACCATATAACATAGGGCGAGTTTGTAGAGTATTTAAATAGCAAGTATTTCTCTAATAAGATTCAGGAGAAGAAGGCTATAGATTTTGCTACGTTAAAACAAAGGAGATTGTTAGTGACTGAGTATGAGGCCTAATTCTCTAGGATTTCCCGTTATGCACCACATTTGGTGAGTACGAAAAATATGAAGGCTCGTAGATTCCTCATTGGGGTATGACCCCAATACATCACACAATTAGCACTAATGGACATACAAGTCTACTCAGAGATGGTGAGAAGGGCATAACTAGTTGAAGATTCCACGGAGCTATCTGATAAAATCTGTTGGAGAGACAAAAAGGAGCATGTTACGAGCTTCGGGATGTTCAAATCCTCATTTAACAAGAAGAGGTTGCATGATGGAGGGGAATCCTCTAAGGATAATAAGTCTAAGAAAAATGACAAGCCATTTTCTATTGCCATCATACCTTCTAAGGAGGTATGTAAACATTGTGACAAGGTCAGGCATAAGGCTGAGGAGTACTGGTGAAGGTTGGGAGGTTGTCTCTAATGCGGGAGCCGTGATCACAAGATTCACGACTGTCCTCTACTCAATGATCAAGTTGGTAACGAGAAGCTCCCGGGCAAAAAGCAAGGCCGTCTCCAAGCACTACAAGAGGTGGAACATAATGAGGGACGAGTCGTGGAAAGTATATTGAAAATTTGTTCCAAGACTGCACATCTTATTTGATACTAGTGCAACTCATTCATTTATTTCAAATAGATTTACTGCTTCATTATCTATAAAACCTGTTTGGTTAGTGAAGAGGGGCTATCTCGCGCTGGTCCTGAGCTGGAGCAAGTGATCACCGTTTTGAGACCTGCAAGGAAGGGAAACAGATCAGGGGGCCCAGGGGTGGTTCCCTGGGGAAAACTCTCTGATGCCTAAGTCAGTAGAGCAATGGTGGAAGCTGTGAGGGGAGGAGGAAGAGGTTGCGCGAGATCCCTCTCCACCAAGGTGGTGAGGAAGTTCCTGCTCAGAAGAGTTGGTGGAGAAATTTTCTTCCAAGGGAACTACATCCGATTGGCTGAATTTGAAAGAGACTTCTTTGAAGAATACCTTAATTTTGATTGGTCTAATGAGAAGGTAGATTTCTTGGTCAAGAGAGCTTCTTTTTGGCGATGATGCGGGGTGGAATGCAAACTGCGGAGTCTAGGTGATGACGTGACTAAATTGACGATGCGACCAATGATGACACAAACAACTCGACACCAAAAGAGCTCCAGAAGAGGAGTATATGTCCTCAATAAGAAATGCAAGCTCACAAATCATCCCAAACGAGGGAAACACATGGATCTGCATGGTTGAGAAATTGGTAGTGAGTCAAGGGTGGTCAGCTCACACACGTGCTCGGATCGAGTCACGGGACGGTCACGCTCACTCACTCGCTGCAATGATTGAATTTGATCGAGCTAGATCTCCTATCTTACGCAAGCAGTGGCATTTAGACACATACGAAATAAACAAATGTGACTAAGGAGGAGCAAAAATGCATCTCCACGCTCGGAGCATGGGGAAGACTTGTCGACCAAGACACGTAACTCCCGCTACAGTAAATATCAAATATGTATAGACACAAATTTATTGCCCACTCCACAGAGGGAGGTAATAGGCTACACAATGAATATGGGAGCACCGATCTTGGGTTAACAGGTCGCAAGCCGAAGGGGCTCTTCGGGGCGGAGGCAAGCTACTCGTCTGACTGGGTACTGTTCAGATCAGCAAAATAGCAAGTGCGTGCGATCAACAGAACAGTGGCCTCCGGGTGTCTCCATGTTGCGGTGACTGATTGGGATGATGGCGGGGTGTCCCTTGTCATTCCCCGGGAGCGACGTTCATAGGATCTCAGCTGAAGTATTGAAGGTAGACCTAAAACCCAGATCTGTCCCGCAGTACTGTAACTAGACAGATCTGCGCAACTTGACAAAAATAATCACTGCACTGAGATTCAACGTCAGATCGGGCTGAAATCAGTGCCGTTGCAAAGGAAACTCGACGATCTTCAACATATGAAGATTTGAGAACCATCCACTGTGCCGATATTCTAGGAAGAACTCTGCAACATGGATCTCATGCTGGCAGGGTGTGTAGGGCAGACTATAACCTGCCTGAAGATGGAGGTTGACCAAAGGGGAAACAATAGATATGGATAAAGGGGTTAACATTGATGAAAGAGGGGGAAGTGGGGGTCGTGCACACCAAATTTGGTGGTGATCAGAGAAGGTTTAGGGGGCAGAAAAAATTAGTTTGTAGGGTTCTATCTTGTAGGTCTATAGACTGGCAGACTATGCGGAGTGGGAAAACAAAGGTTGGAAGGGGATCAAATGGCAGTGGATTAGAGTAAAAATTGAACTGGGAAGAGGGGAGGATGTCGGAAAGAGGCTTTCAAAGTTTTGTGTGGATCAGACGATGGGATTGGGTGAAGACACCTTTTCTGTCACGTTCTGTCCTACTTCACGGAGCTCTGGATAGCAAGCCGAAAGATGGCTTGGGGCTACTCGCTAGCGGCTCCGATGGTGGCGGCGGTGGCAGTGGCTAGGCGTTACACCCAAAGGAGGAGATAGAGCTTGGAATCGCTCCAAGGAAGAGGGTGTCTCACCCTAGATCAGCAGCTTTCTCAGCTGCAAGAAGGAGGAAGAAGGAGATGGAGAGAGGAAGAGGGCGCCCCTTGGATGCTCTTGCACAAAATGAATATTTTCAATCTATGAAAATTATTACAAGAGATATTTTATAACAAACCCTAGACCTAGGACAAAAGACCTAAACTACCCTTGGTCATTGGGAGAGGGATGGGCAAAATGGGGAGGGGAGATTATTCAAATCCCACATGGGGAGAAGGTGGGAGCCTCCCCCCTCTCTATGGTCAAAAGTGGCTCCTTGGTCAAGGATGGCTCCTTGTTCAATAATGGTGACCATGGACCATGGACCATCCTAATGGGCCCAAGCTAGGAAGCCCATAAGAGAGGGAGTGGCCCAATTGGAGTCCAAGTGGCCTTGAGGCCCCGTTTAAAAACAAACCCCTAATTGGACCCTTTTGATGACATTAGCCCAACTAGCACTCTCTTGACCTAAAATTAACCCCCAAAAAATACAAGCATACACTATACACCAATTACACTCCAAATAAATACTGAAAAATGTCAAGACTCAAGATGGAGACTCTAGACTATCTCCCAGCCACAAGGATGCCTGCGTCACCTGAGTAGTGCTGCGTGTCCGGTGTCGATGGCTCGTCGAATCATCCCTATCACTGGCTTTGGTGTCCACACCAATTCTCCTCGGGTGGGAGAAGCTCGACCCTATCGAGTTGGGGTCTCGATCACTCTAGTATCACTCCAGAAGATCTGGATTTATCCTTTGTAGCTCTACTCGGGTGATCCATGTGTCATCAGACATGGGTCATCCTCTCCGTTGCACCAGATAGCATGGGTAAGCTCCACTCCTAGTAATGGTCACCTACTCATCTAGTATGTGTTCTATTTGCTCACGCTGCTAATGGAATGAGGCCGGTGGTGGACACTCAGGGGTGAGGTCACTCACAATGGGTGGAGATGGCTCAAAAGGCTCACTAGGAATCATCGCTGGGTCCCAATAGGCAACCAGATCTGACATATTGAAAGTAGAGCTGATGTGACACGACCTTGGACCTATTAGCAAGCACGATGCGTAACTCAAACGGGCCGTATTTGGCGGCCGACTCACCAGGGTTTTATTAGCCCACCATGTACAAAGACTGCAACCAATACGCTCGTACATGCCACCAATGCCAAGCATTCGGGCTAGTGCCTCGGAGGCCGCCTAATCCGCTCCACTCAACTGCGCTTACTTGGCCATTTGTGGAATGGGGCATGGACATTGTGGGACCATTCCCACCATCATCTCAAGGCCATAAGTTCATACTGGTGGCCACTGACTACTTCTCCCGATGGGCAGAAGCTGTCCCGCTACGGGAAGTTACATGGGAGATAGTTGCCCGGTTCGTGAGACACTACATTATATATAGATTCGGTACCCCCAGTCGGATTATATCTGATAATGACACGCCATTCAGGAACAAGACTATTTATGCTTTGGCGTCTAAATTTCATATTGATTGGAGGACGTCATCAGTCTACAACCCCCAAGTCAACGGGTTGGCCGAAGCCTTCAACAAGACCCTCTGTAAGCTGCTGTCCAAGATAGTCGGAGGTCGCAAACGAAACTGGGGCAAAAAAGTCTACGAAGCCCTATGGGCCTATTGGACTATTTACAAGACCCCTATGGGTTGCTCCCCATTCTCCCTAGTCTATGGAGCTGAGGCAGGGATCCCTGTAGAAATTGAGCTGGCATCTTATCGTGTTGCTGTTCACGCTGGATTGCCAGGCCAGGACCAATCTGAAAAGAAGGCTCGAGGAATTGCCCAACCTTGAAGGTGAAAGACTCAGAGCCTACAAGCACCTACAAGTGTATCAAGCCCGCATGACACGTGCCTATGACAAGCTGATCAAGCAAAGGGCCTTCAAGAAAGGCGACCTCATCATGATCAAAGAAAAGGCGATCCTAGCGGGAAGATCCAGCGGTAAATTCCAGCCTAATTGGCGTGGACCTTACGTCATCCAGAAGGTCTATGAAGGAGGGGCCTATATGGTCATCGACCACAAGGGAAACAATCCTTTCCCTCCCCTTAATGGCAAGCACATGAAGCTCTACCATGCGTCATCGCAAGAGTTTCTACAACAGTCCTCATAGGACGTACCTCTCCCTAGTGAAGGTTCAAGTTAAAAAAAAGAAAAAAATGGGTTAAAAATATTGATACCTCGGCGGACTTAATCGTCCCTCAAGGGTTGACTAAGGGCAAGAAGGCCACAGACCCTGGTGAGGTGAAAATCCGAAAGGGCGTCTCTAGCAAAAATGGGCAACCTCTCGATGTGAAAACCCGCAAGGGCGCACCGGAAAAAGGTAAAGGGGGCCAGCCTTGGCGAAAATCCGAAAGGGCTGTGAGGTTGGTAATGTGAAAAAAATAATAATCCTCTTTCTATATGCTTTGTAGGTGGTTCTAAGTCAACGACTCCACCCTATAATGACGAAGGCATTATACTGATGCTTTGGCCGTATCTCCCATGTCATTCTGCGACATCCAGTCCCACCAGGGCGTCCCGACATTGTCACACTCTATCCCATCGGGATCGCCCATATGTTGGACTTCTCAGGTTTGGATCTCGTGTCTCTCCGAGCTATCCAATCCGTCCTTCTAGTCCCCTCGGGCTCGACCTGTGCATGCCCCTTTCGGGCTGCTGACCCATTTCACCCATCGGCTTCCGGGTTTAGCTCATATGTCTCTTTCGGGCAGTTAAACCCACTCACCTTTTTCTCCCACTGAGTCTGGCCTATGCATGCCCCTTTTGGGCTGCCAACCCACCTTACTTGTCGGCCTTCAAGTTTGACTCTCACGTCCCACTAAGACTGTCAAATCCATCCTTTCCTTTATCTTGAGTTTGGCTTATGCATGTCCCTTTCGGGCTGCCAACCCATCTAGCCTATCGGCTTCCGGGTTTGACCCTCACGTCCCACTAGGGCTGTCAAATCTATCCTTTTCATCTCTTGGGTCTGGTCTACGTATATTTTTCTCGGGCTGCCAACCCATCTCTCGCCTATCGACTTTTGGGTTTGACTCTCACGTCTCACTAGGGCTATCGAATTCACTCCCTTCCATCTATTGGGTCTGGCCTACGTACGTCCCTTTTGGGCTGTCAACCCATCTCGCCCATTAGCTTTCGAGTTTGACTCTCAAGTCCCACTAGGGCAGTTAAATCCATCATGTCCTTCTTCCGGGTCTGGCCTATGTATGCCCCTTTCGGGCTGCCAACCCATCTCGCCCCTTGGCTTTCAGGCTTGACTCATACATCCCACTGGGACTGCCAAGTCTATTCTCTTGTCCCCACGGGACTGGCCTACGCATGCCCCTTCGGGCTACCAACCCTATTGCCTATCGACCTACGGATTTGATTCATATGTCCCACCCGGACTGTCAAATCCATTCTTTCATCTTGCTGGGCTTGGCCTATGTATGTCCCTTTCGGGCTGCCAACCCACCTCGCCTACCACCTTCCAGGTTAACTCACATGTCCCTTCCGGACTGTTAAACCCACTTATTTGCTATCCCAACCAGGCTCGGCCTATGCATGCCCTCCTAGGGTCGCCAGCCTGTTCGGCCTATCGGCTTTCGGATTTGACTAACCGCGTCCCACTAGGGCTGTCAAATCCACCTACTTGTCCCACAGGTGCGCCACACAAGGCCCTCCGGGAGCGCCAAACCCTCTTTGTCTCTTGGCATTATAGGTACTCAAAAAAAAAACGGGGCTAAAAATACTAGTGCCCCAGCGGACTTGGTTGTTTCCATTAGGGGAGCAATCAAGGGTAAAAAGGCTTTAGCTCGGCTAAGGTGAAAAGTGATGTCGAATTGGTTTAGGAAACTTTGCCACCTCACCAAGCGATCAGTCAAGGCGGGCCTTTCTAACAAGTATTTAATTGGGTCCGTGCACGCCAAGAGCTTTACTTCATGCGCCAGAAAATAGTGCTTCAGTTTTTGGGCAACCCAAACGATGGTTGTGTAGGCCTTTTCCATGGCAGTATACTTCTTCTCAGCTTCATTAAACAATTTGGATAGGTAGTAAACTACTCGTTCTATTTTCGCGTCGTCATTTTGAGCCAATACTATCTCGACAGATTCCTCCGTGGTGGATACATAGAGCAGTAAGGGCTTACCCGGGACCGGGGGTACCAGAACGAGAGGATTTTGAAGGTAATTCTTTAGGTCGTCGAAGGCCTTTTGACATTTATCACTCCAATCAAACTTAGCCACTCCCTTCAACATGTCATAAAAGGGCTTGCATCTCTGAGAGTGGTGGGATATGAATCTTTTGATGAATTGCAAGTGCCCAATTAAACCATGGACGTCCCTGATGTTCTTGGGGGGAGGCATTTTGGGAATGGCCTTAGCTTTGTTAGGGTCAATCTCAATCCCTATTTTGCTGACTATGAACCCTAAAAGCTTGCCTGAAGAGACCCTGAATACACATTTCTTGGGGTTCATCTTGAGTTGGTGCTCTCAAGACCGCTGGAGAACCGCTCGGAGGACTTCTACATGGCCATTCTTGGTCTTGGACTTGACCAGGGTATCATCCACGTAGACCTCCATGTAAACGTGCATCATGTCATGGAAGATGGCCATCATCGCCCTCTGATATGTTGCCCCTGCATTCTTTAGTTCGAAGGGCATGATGACATAGCAGTAAGTTTCCCACTGAGAGGTGAAAGAGGTTTTCTCCTGGTCTTCCTCTGCTAGGCGGATCTGGTTGTATCCCGAGAAGCCATCCATGAAGGACAACATCTCATAGCCGGCGGTATTATCTACCAGGGCATCTATATGTGGGAGAGGGAAATCATCCTTTGGGCAAGCACGATTGAGGTCACAGAAATCTATACAGACTCGGACCCTACTATCCTTCTTCATAACATGGATGATATTAGCTACCCATTGTGGATACAAAACTACCCGAATGAACTTGGCCTTGTGGAGCTTATCAATTTCTTCTTTGACTTTGAGTGTGAGTTTTGGGTGGAGTTGCCTCGATTTCTATTTGATAGCTCAGACGTCGGGCTTTAGCACCAGACGGTGTTCCACCAATGACGGATCAAGCCCTGGCATGTCCTCATAGGACCAGGCGAAAGCATCTGGGACTTCTTCAAGAACTGCCACGAGGGAGGCCTCTTCTTCTCTCTCCAAATTAGCACTTATCAATATGATCTTGGGGTTGTCCTTTGTGCCGAGATTGACTTCTTTGGTAGGTTCATCAACAGATGTAGTAGGTTCATCAAACCTCCTAGTTCCGTCAACAAAGGAAGCTATAGGATCAGCGCCATCCCCTGGCTCTCCTTCCTCTTCCCCATCTTCTTCTTCTTCTTCTTCCAGCACATAGACTCCTAAACCATCGTCTGCTGACGACCCCTCTAGGTCGACTGCCCCTAGAGGAATGGGAGTGGATGTGAATTCAGAGACCTGACACA
Organism: Amorphophallus titanum; assembly: GCA_024336825.1. Classification (NCBI taxonomy): domain Eukaryota; kingdom Viridiplantae; phylum Streptophyta; class Magnoliopsida; order Alismatales; family Araceae; genus Amorphophallus; species Amorphophallus titanum. The sequence continues at coordinate 27,367,981 of JANBPO010009603.1, read as the reverse complement.
ACTGTGCACACTTCTCGACCAGCTGGCTGATATAGCGTGTAGGAACCTAACAGACCCTAGACTGTTTGGAAAGAAAAGACAATATGTACAAGTGCTAACCTAGGTTGGACTCTACCCTACTATGTACATGGGGAGCTGGTGGAGAAGGGTTTAAGGTGGAAAGAGTCGGCCCTTGGTCGAGGGACCCCAGCTCCAGGGAGGAAGTTTCTTCAATAGTGAGCTCGCAAGCCCCCAATTGAGAATTGGCGTATTTTTTTGGTGGTCATGGGTGAACGTGCAGACAAGATGGGTTGGTTGATGCATGACCGGATAAGTGAGGAGTGGTGAAAGCAGCAGATGGAATTGAAAGGGAATGAAGTAGACAAGAGCTGGCCTGTCTAGACTAATGAAGGTGCCTATCGAAGGGGCACTATCAGGGGTTTTGTCGAGATGAAACAAAGAGAGATGACCAAAATCTTCCACAAGTGGAGAATTGTAAGGAACCTATTCCTGGGGGTTGTCAAGATTTTCTCTTGGCTCTTGCCGAGTTCCTAGCTATATCGGACCTTGAACGAAGTGACCAAAGATCAAGCCCCTAGCCTGAGTGGTCTTAACTGCTTCCACAGTAGAGTAGTCTAAGGCCGTGTGACCTTTGGAGACCTTGAGTCTCATCCTACAAGTGGGACCTTGTTTCTGCCGGCCCAAACCTCTACCCATGGTGAAGCCCATCCTAGCCTTGATCTCCCATCCTTTATCAGATGGGATATTAGTGTGAGTGATTGGCCGGGGAAGAGTAGGAGAACTAGGCTGTAGCAACCCTAATAAATAGGAGTAAAATTTTTCCTAAACAAATTAAAACAAATAAATAGTCAAGGCACAACCAACATACATAAACGTATGGGCCTTACACATGAATGGGCCAATTTTCAGGAAGTCACGAAAGGGCGCCCTACCCAAGGGCACTATATTAAAATAGAGACCACCCTAAGGGCACTATATTCCTCAGCGTAAGATGTAAAATCTGATTTGTAGTGTTTGTTCTAACTGGGATGGTGGCTGAAGATTTGGCAATAAGGATATTATTTAAGGAATATTAAACTCACTAGGATTAGTATGAAGGAAACTTATGTGAGGATTACGGGGCTAAGGGTCCATGGAGCAGCGGTGATAGGATACACCTACATAGACTACCGCGATCTGGCTCAGGAGTTGCTTGGGCTAGATTTGGTGAGACCGGGACACCACTCATCCCATTTGGCACAGTTGACACTCTAGGACAGCCTGGGGCTTTGAGGAGCTGCGATCGCCGTGGGAGAGTTACCAGAGTAGCACATTGACTGAGTGATCGAGTAGGTCCGTCCTAGAGTAGTAGCGAAAGCGGGACCAGAGGGAGATAGGATCTTGAGGTGCTTCTTGATCCTGCTGCTCAGGAAGTTGCTATTCCTGACCAGAGCTGACGTCGTCAGCTGCAGGCTCCTACCTTTACTGAGTGATTTGGGTAGAGTTGGCAGATACGTGTGGGGAGCGACTGTGCTAGCCTTTCTGCTCGAGTCACTCAGCACGACCGTTCGGCGGATGATGTTGGGCGGCTTCTCGCCTTTCCTTCAGGTAAACAACTTAAACACTAAATGCTTCTATATGCCTTCATATGCTTATGGTTGCTATATGCTGATACTGACAAATGACATGGCTTATGCAGATCTGGAGCTTTCTATATCTTCCCGGGATCGGGCGAGGGATAGAGTTATATCCAGAGCGGATCCCCATTGCGAGGCGGTGGGTTGTTGCTCGGGACATGGGATCGATTAAGAGGTTTATCCAGGCCATCCAAGATGATATTGATACCTTCTCGTATACATCGGTAATCTCCAAAACTTAGACTCTTCACATATGCTTCTTATAAAATGCTTCTAAATGCTTTCTAATGCTGACATGGACTTGACTGCCTTTCTCAGGTGCGATGGAGACCATATCGGGATGAGGGACACGAGGGACAGCCGTGGGTGGCGGCTTCCCTGGCATACGATGGGCGAGATATTGGGTTGCATTGCATCAACATCATCGAGCCCCTCCACTACCGCTTGATTATGAGGACTAGAGGCGTGCATCAGCCTGAGGTGGAGTTTTCTGGCAGAGATAATGAGCACCCTAGGAAATCGTCAAAGGGCATTAGCGGCGACGTCAATTGTAGCACTCGGGTAGCAAAGCATGTGCAGGATTGGGCACAGAAGGGTCGGGTAGTGAAGACCCGAGCAGCCAGTGACGAGGCCTACCTGAAGGCCTACTCTCAGTGGTACGGTGACCAGGTGTTTCGAGGCACCCGACGACTGGTACGAGCTTCTAAACTCTAACTCTTCTTATTGAATTAATTTATTTCTACAAACTCTGAGACTTGCATATGCAGCTAGACCCGCAGGGCAGGATAACTGAGCTCCAAGGACTCCTTCATGCGATGATCCAGCAGCGAGATGAGTATAAGGCCGCGCTGGAACTTCTAGTGAGCTTTCTAAACCTTGGACCTAATTCATCATGCGATGCTTATGCTTGTGCTTGGTTGACTTTGTAGAGAGCCGAGGGAGCATAGAGGGCGGAACCAGATGCTCCATCCTCGTCTTCACAGCCTGCGGGAGGCAGGGCCGAGCGAGATGCGGACTTTGCTCGGGCAGTGGCTCGGGCCAAGGAGGCCAAGGCCACCCTTGCCAAGCGGGTAAGCAATACTAAACTGAATTTCCTTAGGCTATGTTTATGCAAATGCGTAGATTGATTATGATGAAAGCAAATACAAGCGAGAGGGCTGACCGCAGTAGTGGCCAAGGCAGAGCGGGCTCGAGCGGAGGCGGTGGAGGTTCCTCGCCTCTGGGCAGAGTTAGAGAGACTTCGGGCCGGGGCAGCCAACTCGGAGCGTTATCAGACCGAGGCATGGGAGGCACGACTTCAGGCTCATGATTTGAAGGTCGAGCTCCAGGCAATGGAGAGAGCACTGAGGATGGTTGGCCGAGGACCTGAGAGAAGTGTTTCCCAGAGCGGTGCACGGAGTGGTACCCATAGCAGGTCGGTAGCAGACTACCTCACCAGTTCTTCCGGCTGATGGAGGAACGAGGAGGGAGACTAGAGACGGGGGCGAGAGGAGGGGAGCACAGCTATGGGCCCGCCGATAAAGAGGCATAAGGGCACTAGAGACAGCGACGGCCCGGGAGATAGACTGGCCGAGTGATTTTGTTGCATTCTCCTTTTCTTTTCTTTTTTGACACACACTTGTACATATGTGTATGACTATCTAAGTGGAATCAAATGAAGTCCTTTTGTTTATTTTATTTTATTTTGTGCAAAATGTGAATGGATGCATGAATGTGTATGACAGGGACAGAGTGAGAGATAGAGAGAGAATGATAGGTTTGACCAGAAGAGTGGGAAAGAGTTAATCAAAAAACCTGCAAAAATGCGTAACGGTCTATATTAAGGCCGCCAGGGTTCTGTAACAGTTCAAGATGCCACCGTTAGAGAAATGGAGAGAGGGCGATGGATGAATGGACATAACGATCTAGTGTTGGAGCGCTAGAGGGCTCTGGCGGTCCTATGATAAATCGTTAGAGCAGAAAACTGTGTAATCCGAGAAGGACTCTCCCGTGAGAGCCCGAACCCGAGGCAAAGAAGGTCAAAATTACATTAGAACTCCTCTAGACTTAGGATAAGGCTTCCTAACCCAAATCTTAACACGCCTATACCAAAATCAAGCCTTTATAAGTAGGACCAAACCCAAAATTCGCAGCTCAACTCAATCCTCTGCTACAAGTTTAGAAATTTCATTCAAAACACTCAAGAATACCATGAAGAGGAGCTTTAGAGCCATTGCAACGACTTGACCACCTCTCCGCCCCTTCAGGGTCACGAACAATCCCTTTTTATTTAGACCTCCTACCCAGATCATCGAACGAACAAATTTTTCTCTCCGTCCCTTCTAGCGACGAGCACTTCTTTTGAAAGAACAAGTTCTTCTCTCCGCCCCTTCGGATGATGAATACCTCTTTTTAAGGAATAAACTCTTCTCTCCGTTCCATCGGGCGATGAGTACCCCTTTTGATGTGGACCTTTCATCCGGATCATTCAAGGAACAAACTCTTTTCTCCATCCCTTCGGGTGACGAACACTTCTTTCGAATCAACAAATTCATCTCTCCGTCCCTTCGAGTGACGAATCTCTCTTTTTGATTTGGACCTTCCGTCCAAGTCATTAAAGGAACAAACTCTTCTCTCTGTTCCCTTTCGGGCGACGAATACCTCTTTTGAAGGAACAAACTCATCTCCCCGTCCCTTTGGGTGGCGAGTAACCCACTTGATTTGGACCTCTTGTTCAGATCATTGAAAGAACAAATTTGTTCCTCTGTCCCTTCCGGTGATGAATATCCCTTTTGATCTGAACCTATCATCCAGATCGTCAAAGGAATAAACTCTTCCCTCTGTCCCTTCGATGACGAACATCCCTTTTGATTTGGACCTTACGTCTAGATCATTAAAGGAACAAACCCTTCTCTCCATCCCCTTTTGGTGACAAACATTATCCCTCTTGATTCGGACCTTTCGTTTGGATCATTCAAGGAACAAACTTTTCTCTCCGTCCCTTCGGGGTCACGAACAATCCGTTTCATTTGAACCTTCTATCCAGATCATTGAATGAACAAACTCTTTTCTCCATTCCTCCATATGACGAACAACCCATTTTGATCGAGACCTTCCATCTAGGTCATTACATGAACAAACTCTTCTCTCCGTCCCTTCGGGTGACAAACAACCCAATTTTACATAAACAAGCCCTTCTCTCCGTCCCCCAAAGGTCAAATTAACCTACTCGGGTCAAGTGCCTTGGTGGCACCGTTTGGTAAAATCGCATGGCTGGTATGGTGGAGTGATCCCCTCGTCCCTCCTCTGGAAGGGCGAGCACTCTCTTATGCGCCCACGCGAACCCCCCCGGGCTCTCCCCGAATGAAGCACATGCAAAAGAGGCGTATGAGACAACAATATTTTATTCCTTGTAAACAACAGGTTACATGTGTTCCGGGGCATCCCCCTGTGTTACACGTCAAAAAGAGAAGAAAAGAAAAAAAGAGACAAAAAATAGAGAAAAAGAGAGAGAGAGAGAAGAGAGAGAGAAAAGAGAAGAAAGGGAGTACCTTATGAGGGCAAGTGCACCCATGTGCACCGCTTGTCTCATCCTTCGCCTATGCTACCCGTGGGTGGGGGACATTTATGGACTTGTAAAATTTCACGCCCGCACTCCCCGAGGTTCAGAGTCAGAAATGGGACTGAAGAAAGGAGACCCCGGAGAAGTTGGACGCCCGGACTCCGAAAAAAAATGCGTCTGCCCAACAAACCCTTGTACTTGCACGGCCGCATCAAACAACAGAGGGGATAAGATACTCTCCTGAATTTACGCACTACCAGGGATCCGCTCCCGGGCTCTCGGCAGCGAAAAGACACCCCCGGGAGGTTCGCAATTCCTGAGTCCCTGAAGAGAATCAACAAACTACAACTACTGCGAACAATGGAGTACATCATCAGCCTATGCTCAGGCAGACGAATCAAGTCATCCATCAAAATGTAGGCACGCCCAAGTGCCTCCTCCAATGGCACGCCCAAGTGCCTCCTTCAACGGCACGCCTAAGTGTCCCTCCAATGACACGCCCAAGTGCCTCCTCCAAACGGCACGCCCAAGTGCCTCCTCCAAATGGCACGCCCAAACTGCCTCCTCCAACGGCACGCCCAAGTGCCTCCTCCACAAATTTCTGGGGTTAGAATTGTGATGGTTTCCCGTGGGAGAGGGCCTGGCCCTCCCCCTCCCGTCCCTCCTCTCCCTGCGGTTTCATCTCCTCCACTAGGTGCTTCTTCCCCGTCTGTTGCTCCTATCCTTCTCCCTGTTGCTACTGCAACCTCGCCGGCCCTCCATCATGCAGCTGCTTCCTCTGTGGTTGCTGCAGCCTCGACAGTCCCACTTCATGCAATCCCTTCTGTTGTTGTTCATGCTACTGCAGATGCACCTCTGGGCCCCTCTCTGATAGTTGATTCCAACGTGCATCCTCCTTCTACTTGGAATCAAGGTCCCCCTTCGCCCTTTGTGGAGACCATCTGGTAGGCTATGGCCCCTCCAGCCATTCCTATCTCTATCCACCCGCTAACGTACACGGATCTTGGTGAACCGGCTGCCTTTTTCTCCATGGTTGAAGTCGAAGCTTCCTGCAGGTCTCTTGAGCTCGCTATCTTTGCTTTCACCCCCCGTGGCCGGCCTCCATTCTCTGAGATTCGTTCGCATCTCACTCAAAGGTTTCAGTTCCAGATGGATTTTGCCATTAGCACCCTGGACAGTCGTCATCTTCTCCTGCGATTTCTTTGCCAAGATGATTACATCAAGATCTTATTGAAGGGTTCTCTCCTTATTATGGGTCGCCTGTTTAAGTTTGCTTGCTGGTCTATGGATTTTTCTCCTGAAGCTGACTCTCCTATTGTGCCTGTGTGGGAGGAGTTCCCTGGCCTCCCTACCAATTTTTTCTTAGAGGCCATGATTATGTCTATTGCAGGCAGTATTGGGGTGTGACGGACTTCTAGTCCTGACACAGACTTCACATTCGTCTGACCAAGTCAGATCGAGCGCACAATAAATTTGTCACATATGTGACTGGCACACCTATGTAAATATGATAAATAAATAAATAAATTGATTAAATGAATAAAAATCGTTCCACCAAGTTTGGCACACCCGGTGGGACTCGAGTCTCCCTTCATCTCTTTGCCAAGATAGGATGCCTCCCGGGGCTCCCCCCAAGAATGCTGACTGTTTGTCTATTTATTGCAGGAAACCATGGGTCATCAGGACTCGCTGGTCTCACCTTCGGCCCTACAGTCATTGCTGGTCATGCTGTGCATGGGTACCTGGCGGTACCCACCATGCTCGGCTCATTCCCACCTGTTGTTGTCTTCCCTAACTTTTTGGGGCTGGCCTTTGCGGATTTGCTACAAGTGGAATCCCTAAGGCCCAGCGGGGAGAAGACTGTCAAGAAGGTCAAGGTTCCAGAGACCCGACACTGTGTAGGCCCACTGAAGGGCCCAATTCAGGTCGCCAGCTGCCTGGTGCACCACATCGCCCATGGGGCTCGCCCCGTCCTCAACCAGAAGCCCAAAGGGCATCCACAAAGGAGTTTTCGGAGGACTACTGCCACCACTGTCACCGGGTGCCTCTCCGCGTCTGAGAAATTTGTTCTCATCGGGGGCGTTCGAGTGTCCTGGATGGCCGCAACGCCCAAGCAATTTCAGACCGAGTGGTCCCTACTGTTCCAACACACAATTCCTTCCAGGCTCTTTCTGGGAGGAGAGCTAAAAGAGAAGAAGAAGTCTGCCAGGGCCGAAGAGAGTTGGCCCCAAGGCCGAAGAAGTTCAAATAGGTTTGGGTCCCCAAGAGGGTCTAGCCTGCTCGCCAAGAGGTGCCTGTTAACCACCACTCTGAACCTGCTGAGGCGAGGAAGAAGAATGAGAGGTGCCTGGCCCCAAGAAGAGTTGAAATGATCATGGATCCTCTACGTCGCGTGAGTTTTGGAGCATGCGCCCAACAAGTAGATGTCCACACAGTAGGGAGAAGATTTGGCCAACTTGCTAGAAGAGCCCGGCTAGCTTCTATCCCTCCAGTAGGAGGCCGACAGCTATCCCCAGTCCTACATCAGAGACTAGGGCAAGAAGAGATGACCAGCATGGTCAGAAACTATTTCAGGGGTATGGGCAACCCCTCGCTGGGCCAACAATGACTACTGCAAGTGGCCGTGGCTAAAGAAGATAATTGCCCACCAATGGCAGTTGAAGAAGAAGAATAAGAAGAAAGAAGAATGACGTCGTCGGTTGACGGCAATGGATACGAAGGCGGCTTGGAGTTTGAAGCCGATGAAGCTGCTCCCTGGCAGAAGGAGAGAAGAAGAGTCTCCATATTCGAGAGACTAACCTTCCCGGATCATGCAAGAAGGAGGGTTCATAGACAAAGGAGGCGCATGCAAGTTTTTACCTGCAATATGGCCGGATAGGCTGATAAATATGGAGGTCTGCCTGAGCACCGCCAGGAATTGGCTCAATTAGCCGAGAGGCCAGGCCAAACACCCGAAGAGTAGAAGCCGCAAGAAAAATGTTGAAAGCGGCAAAAGGAAAACAAGTCCTACATGATGAAACCACCACCCTAACTGCTAACGTGGTGACGGTAGAAGAAGAAGATGTATTGCTCAACATCCTGCCTGAAGGTACATCAGGGGAAACAATAGAAGCCATCCCCAACACAGCGGCTATGGATCTATCAGTGCTAATGATGCTCCAATGATATCAGCAAGAGATAGAGCTTCTAAAGAAGCAGTTGATGGAGAAGACAGAGCAAGCCTCGGCCTCTAAGCAACCCGAGATGCAAGCCGAATCATCACATGGAGCCATCAACCCGAGTGATTTTCCACCACTATAAACCTTGCCCCAGCCGGCAGAACCTAGCCTAGCAGCTACCCAACAGCGCCCGCCGCAGCCACTGATGCCACCAGCACTGCCACAGGTGCACCAAACACCTCCACTGCTGTGACCTCCTCCACAGGCGACCACTTTGGTCACCCCTTATCTACAGCCAGCACATTTCTACTCGGAACCAATCGATCCAGTCGCCATAAACAAACTGATGGTGGAGAGGATGATCGAGCTGAAGCTTGCTGAGTGAAGCGAAGGCGACTATGTCACATTTGATGCTTATCGGGTGCCATACCCACCGCATCATGCTACAAAGCGGCTCCCTTCGGGGATCAACAAACTGCCGAAGTTCGATCAATTCAACATGAAGGGATCCCCGAAGGAGCACGTCACTTATTATATGACCGTCATGGGCGATCTGGCCACAAACGAGTCATACTTGCTGAAGTTTTTCGGGTCCTCGCTGACGGGGCTCGCATTTGAATGGTATTCTAGCCTCCCGGTTGGGTCGATCAGCGATTGGCCAGAGATGCAAAAGAAATTCAGAGAAAAATTTCATGTCACTGAGAGAGAGGTCACGGTGGCTGAGCTTTATTCGACAAGACAAAGGGCAGATGAAACAGCCCTTGAATACATTAACAGGTGGAGAAACCTCGAGATGAGATGTAAGCGGCCCCCATACCAGGAGGACGCTGTACAGATTTATAAATAGAACCTCAGGAGAGAGGTACTGGAAAAGATGATTCGTATGAAAATCTGGTCATTTGACTGCTTAAACAATGTGGTGGCCGAAGTGGAAGCTGTTGAGTAGTGGATGGCGGATCTAGAGGGGGCACTCAGGCAACGCACACCGGTGATACACTATGGAACTCACAAATGGCGGGAAAAGCCTTGTCAGCACAACTGGATACGTAGATCGAGGTGAAACGATATCTTGAGGCATCCAGAACCAACGTCTCAAACTGGGCAAAATCATTGAGACACACGACAAGGCCACCAGTCAACCCCTGGTCTCACCAGGTTGTCCGGAACCAAACTTGACATGCACAAACACACACGAACACTAGAACATGGACAAGCACTCTTGGCCATCCCATCAAGGTCACAGCCCTCATAGGATATCAACAGACATCCATGGGTCACGGGCAAACCACGAGATCGAGCCAAGTCAAACGAAAATAGGAGCGGTGGACAAAGACAACCCTCTGGGCAAAGTGAACCATCGCTCAACTGCTAGGTGAACCCGACAGTCAAGGAACAGCCGCTACGCGACCAGAGACAAGGACACTGGTAGTTCTAGATTAAGTTGTTAGGGTACCATCGTAGTCAGGAAAGAGACTGCACCCAGTCACCTAAACCGACTTATCCAGAAGACTACAGACAGACAAACACCACCCTAGAACACAATCTACGACAAACCGACACAAAACAAAATAGACCAATGGCCATCACGGCTAACAGGAGTATAACGCACCAGCATAGGGTTGTTACCTGCTATAACAGACCACAGAAGGGGCATTATGGCAGACAGATCTAAAACTCCAATACAGACAATATAACGCACCCAGACAGGGGCTCTATATCAGCATAACGCACCAGGACTGGCGCATTATGGCCAACAGACCCAAATCATAAATATGGACAAGAAGCATATAATGGACCACAATGAGTCTGCCATAGCCAGGCAAACAATGGTCAAACTCAACATGATGGACTAGCATAGGCGCGTTAACTGACTATAACGCACAGGGAGAGGTCCATCAGAGTGAACCGACCAACAGAGATAACGGTCTATTGTGGGACCGTTAAGGAAGGTGTCGGTCTCTAGGACGACCATTACACTGACATAGCGAGCAAAATAGTGGAATGGCCAAATCAGCCCGTTCCACGCCCCATTCACATCGAAGCGTAGGGGAAACAAAGCCATACAATGATACGACAGATCCATAGACTCAGATAATAAAATAACCAAAGAAAATGAGCAGAGTCAAATACTCTGTTGGAAGACATAACATACAACGTGGACTGCTCACATGGCTGTCAACACTGGAGGTGACAAGCCACTTGGCCCACACAGCAAGACCGACCTCTAATCACAGGCGACAAATGGTTAAACCATGCTATCATAGGATCCACCCATGAATCCTGCTAACGTCCACCTCATCTATCATTCCATCACGTTCTATCACATTCCGCCGCATCTCTTCCCCAGTCAACTCGGCACGGTCGCCCGCCCTGCGTCGAGTGAAACAGAGGGACAGAGAAATGAGGGAGAAAGTAGAACGAGAGAAACAAGAAGGATAGGAGAGGAGAAATACTGAAATCACACAGATAGAACCGCTACAATGAACAATTAAGGAATAACTTGATCACATAAAATCCAAGCAATTGAGAAAAATAAACATAAATTAACCAATCGAAGAGCAGAATCACACATTCCATAAGATAAGACGTCACTGCTCAGCATGGGGAAACTGAGACACTGGTGAGTCTTACGGAGGTTGTGGTGGCGAGGGTCGGAACTGAGACTACAGCAGCTGGGTAAACAGTGAGAACTGTACTAGTCTTGGCCTCAATGGACAATCTTGGACAACATTACCCGATTGATCACCAAATAAATAGATTACCGGCAACGAACATGGCATGCCCGGATGGCTACCACCACATCTCAAACATAATCTCGACTGACAAACAACGGGTCCCTGAGACTGCTGAGAAGAAGGCACTGATAACGGAACAACACTGGCGGATGACTGCTGAGCAAGCCGTTCTTCACGCTCTCTCAACTTGCTCCTGGTATTCATGGACAGAGGTGTACCACGATTAACCAGCACAAGAGAGGAGGTTCTAGCTGCAATCGACTACCTGCCCGGCTGATCCTTGGACGTCTGAGCCTTCTTCGACTCGTTGAATCGGAACTTCTTGCCCTTGGGCTGGGAGGAAGAAGCACCATCGACGGCAATAATAACGGGAGGAACTCGACTGATAAACCGGCTGGAATCACCTTGTCGGCTGAGGGACAAGGCGACACTGCACACTTGGCACATCCGACTGAGCAGATTTGGCCTGAACATGCCCTTGGGGTCTTACCCGCCCTTCACCAGTCGGCATTCCAACCTGAACACCCGATAAACCTTCCACAACTGGAGCGGGAATCGCTGGAACTTGACCAGGCGCAGATGCATAAACCAACATAACAACCACTATAGGAGAAGTACCACTTCCCTCCTGGCAAACATGTGCCCTTCTATGACGCGCCATCGGAACCTAGGAAACATATATCGACGAAAATCACATCAGTAAACGCAGAAAGCATCCTAAGCCAGCAATAGATGACTCAAGTGGACTTGCTCTGGACAGGCGCTATGCAATTTCAATACCTTATACAAATCCTCAACACAACTCTGATACCAATTGTAATGACCCAGAGCTCCAAGTATCGATAACCTGATAACATCGGATTACCACCACTAAGAACTGGGGATGCCACCCAAGAGGCTGATGAGGCCCCTGAAGGGTTAGTGGAGTTTGTCGAGGGGTTGTATAACGAATTGGGAAAGCCGCCAGTTCCAAGCTGGTAAATGGGACTCTCAGTCCATGGGCCATAGACACGGCCCACGCAGAAAACACGAAAGCACGGTTCACATGGGGTCACCCGGACCCACCACACCTATGGGCACGCTAACCAAGGTAACACGGTACCTCCAGGCATCCCCAAAATCATAGTCACGGAATCCACGGGATGTCCGGGACACTTACGAGACTAAAGGTCGACCGCCGGGTCGACCAGAGGTCTACATACCACAACCGGGGCACGAGAGGGTCGCCCAGACCCTCAAGCCCACAGGAACACTATTAGAGGTAAAGCGACACCTCCGGACCCCCAGAAACATGGTCACGGTACTCACGGGGTGTCCCGGGACGCACACAGGCCAAGGAAGGCACGCCGGGCTGCCCTTCCACCCTCCGGCCTGCAAAACTTGATCACCCTCATGAACGCGCCGCCCGCTCTGGGCGCGTTCATGAATGCAGCCTCCATCCCGAGCACGATCAGAGAAGAACGCGTCCGTCATGAGAGGCGCGACCCTACAGAACGCGACGGGTCCCCTAGGCACGTCAACGCGTTGACGCGGCATGGTCAATGAGTGCGATCTTGGTCGCGATAGGTCCCACCACCGTGACCCCAACCACCCTACTATTCATCTTCCTCGATGAACGTGACGCCCTGATATGGTGCCTTCTATGAAGAACGCAGCCACCGTGATGGTTGCGTTCTCAGTTAGCACCCAAAAATGACGAAAAATACGAGAAAATCTATTCCACGCCCCAGTCACCCCCAGGTGAAGGGGAAACAAAAGGGGAAACCTTCCCCAAGCCCCTAGGCATGCATCTAAACCCCTGGATTGGCCAAAAATACCGTAAAATGAGAAATCTGGCTCACACCCCAAAATGTGGTTTTTCCCCAAAATGCCCCATTTAGCCCGCTCGGCTCATTGCGGCCTACAAAACTCACGGGAAAGGAAGTACAGGGGTTAAGGATCCGTCCCCCTACCTCCACCGAAGAAACGACGCGCCGTGGATGTCGATCCACGAAGAAAACGCCTTGAAACCCTCGCCGGTTCACGAGCATGTCCCCGAGCTTCCACGCGCCACCGGTCGTCGATCCTCGACCCGTCCTCGTCCTCCTCGCCCCCGCGCCGCCTCCGCCTCGCCCCCGCCTCGCTCCGTCGACTGCTGGAGAAGAGAGGGGAGAAAGAGAGGTGAGAGAGTGAGAAAGAGAGAATGGGGAGAGAGAGAAGGGTTAGGGGTTATATATAGGGAAATCCAAAAAATGTCAAAAATTCAGAAAAATATGAAAAATTACCTCTGTGATCCTCGGAAGACGCACAACACAGTGGTACTATTCTGGAGTCGGAGAACGCACCGGTTCACCCTGCACAGCGTTCCGAAGGTCCGACCGACAAAAACACACGGAAATCGCTAAACTCAATCCGGGACGCCCGAACGAGATCCGAAACCCACAGTTCCTGATCCGAAGAATATCCGAAAAACCTGGGGCATCACAACCCTCCTCCCTTAAAAGAATTTCGTCCTCGAAATTCGGGACAAGCACCAAGCGACAAGGGGTGAACGTCATAAACTAACTGACAACGCTGTTAGGGCCCCAACCAAATCTCGATATTCGCAAAAATCACGATCCTAAGGGACGCGGCCAGATAATGACCACGGATAATGCCTCGCTCCCAATTCAAGACACAACGATCGTCGGAGCAGGCACATGCAAAAGAGCACAAGTCTGGCGTCACCTCAGCCAACACGAAATCAACCACGGCACCGCAGACACCACTACGCTCACAGAGAAAACACACTCCTTGCCACGGAAACCAACACCGGTCAACGCCCACGCTCGGCGGACCAACCAAACGCCAGCTTCACAACTCGCTGACTGCTCTCACACCCTGCACCAAGGGCAACCAACGCTGAGCTTCCACCAGCTCACACCCGGCAAGCCAGACGCTAACAACAGTATCGGACCAACTCTGCCAGAAGATAACTTCTAACAAATTCTAGATCCAATCTGGGAAAAACACACCTCATAATCGGCCACCCAAGGCCTCGCCGGCACACGGCTCTTGCCATTCTCGAGCCCCAACAACCAGTATCTTCTGTCTGTGAAAGACCATCTACTGGTCACCAGATACGCGTCAACGGGGAAACCTTGACTTACTCAGCTTCTTCCTTCTTCCCTGGTCTTGCACCAGATCTGAAGGGTACATTCCAAATCTTGACAGGCCATCCGCTGACTCTCCCACAGACCAATACCACAACTCGAGCCAAATCTCACTCAAACTCCGCATCCGATCTCGAGCCTCACACCAACTCTACCCTCTTAGGAGAGCACGGCGAAACAAAATAACAGGATTCCACAATCCTCGATCCTCACATCACTAGACTCAGACTTACGGGGAATCCTCCCTTGCTGATCACAGACCAGGGATCACCATCCAATGCCAACGTCTCATCAAAGACCTCCACAAACAGGCATCGTCTGATTGCTATCCAATCACAACTTATCTCAACCATTCCAAACGGATGCTTGTCAATCCTGGTTCCACTCTTACCACAGAGCCTCAGGACACACCTCTTATAATCCACGGCACACTTGGCCAGAACCGACAAGTGCCGCCTGGTACCACAGCAAGCTGGTCGATGACGCCACGACCAATGCACACGAGTCCCCAGACAATACACATCTTACTATGGTCGACCGCTCGGTCAACCTTACCAGCCGCTCACGGCCACCAATTGGGACCCATAGTCTCTTGGAGATCTCTCCTCCAAAACACGATCTCGTCTGAGGACACTGCTTCCAACACAAGAATAGGGCACTCATGCGACAACCTCGCCAGTACATTTCCCCAACTCTCCATCCAGCTAGTGCCATAAATCACAATGCCTCAAGCAATGGCACGACAATAACACGTCTCACGTAACCTGAGATAATCTCATATCGAGGAACCAATCCTCCGACGTTTTACACATCTTCTGCAACTCCACAAGCTTCGATTCACAACACCTCGAAAAACACAACACCAGCCACAAGTTCTCGTGAACACCACCCAACTGGCACTCATCCTTCCGGAGCAGCGCCAACACGCCCTTACACATCGGGGAGTGGGCAACGCTTCTCACCGACAGCCACACACTAGCCACAGTAGTTAAGCTAGCCGCTGCCACATGCTCCTCTCTTACGCCTGCCTCTGATCTCGAAACCATCAACGCGCCAAAACGCTTACCAAGGAGCGATGAGAATCCACCAAAACACCAGGCTTGACGGTCGCAATACCTCTAGCCACCGGACATCATTCTCTTGAATCCGTCTGTGCTAACACCAATCCATCCTCGAGCTGCCATCGCGAGATCACCACGCCAGGAGTCGTAACACGAACCATAATCGGCCCCCGCCAATGCTCATCCGCGAGTTCCGAACCTGTCACTGCCACACGATCTCGAACCAAATTCAGGGCGACACAGCCCAATCCAAGAAGATCCTCCACTCATCCGAGCACATCTCTACCAGAGCGCCCGCTCTGCCACCTTGAACCACGATCTCAATGCCACAAGACTGGATAAATCTCAAGCTGGGGTGGCCAACCCGATAACAGCTCCCTTAGAACACACTCACGGCCACTTAACCATGAATAATCCGCACCAGCCACTTGACCGCGCTGCAGATTCCTCGAACGTAGCATAGCAGCAATGCACCTGCTGGCAACCTCTGTCCAACGCAGCACCACCGGGGCCACCATCGATGAGGGAGAAAGCTCTCGACCTTGACCCTCAGACCCCACGCCAGCACTCCGATGACGACAACAACCACCTTCACAGCACCAACTCAGCGCGCACATGCTCTTACATGAGAAACCAAGTGAAAAATAAGCACGGAACCCTATGCCAGCTGCCAACTGTACTGGACCTTACGGACTCTGATGACTGCAATATCCCGAATTCCAATGTACTTCACAATCATAGCTCTAATACCAACTGTAATGACCCAAGATCCAGATACCGGGAATGACCTGATACCATTCGGACCCTGACCCGCCGCCCATGAGTTGGAGGGCTCGGAAGGGCTAAAAAGGATAGGTGTGGTGTACATAGAAATAAGAAATAAAGTAGGATAATTCAACAATTAACAGAAATAAATAACTAACTACAACAGAGTCCAGTTCAACAAAAAGTACAGTCTATGGCAGAGAACGTACCAAATGCCAAGTGAACACTCAGCCCGACGAACTGGCAACTAAAAATCTCCACACAATGCCCTCGAACCTCAAGGAAGAACCGCAGCACCTGAAAACTAGGGGTGAGCCTCCTATCACTGGCTCAGTAGGGGTCCCGCAGAACCCCAATCGAAAACAACGGCGACACGGAAAGCAGCAACTACAACAAGAACAACAGTAACATCAGGCATAGTAAACATGATGACTGGTAAAATCTCGGCTCTACAGTTACTCCTACTGTACCAAAAAATACGTCCTGATCTCACAGTCGGGGGACAACTAGAACACGAACCACCCTAATCACACTACTGGGAAAAACGCTACAACTCCTCTATCGTGGAGGCCTACGCTCTCGCACGAGAGCTCATGCTGAGACCACGTGGTCTGAAAACACAGTCACGATCTCGCCGTTGTGAACTCTACACCATCTAAGGAGAAGCCCTCAGTGACGCTCACCGAAAACCCTAGACCTCGGCTCCGAAAAAACACCCGAAAATTACACACGAAACCCCATCTCGCAGACGGAAAAAGGAAACCCATGGCTTGACAACTCATGTCATGTGACGGGAGTACCGCCCACCAGAAGTAAGGCCAGATGCATCTACTGACGCCTTAGTCCGCGCCTCAGGTGTCTCGCTATGATGCCCCAGGCGGAGACTGAGACACCATACTGTAACCAGGAACATAGAACAAGGACTAGCTGAGGTCGCGCTCATCAGCGCGGGTCCGCCACCCTCAACCACGTGCGCACACACAAACCATACGCCCTAGGTTAGATCCTCTAGCTGGTTCTTCCCCCGATGCCCGGACTCAAGCTGCGCGTGGGGGCCCTATGGTAACCAGCCTAAAAATTGTCTCTCTCGAGTCACGCTCTCCACCACTCCCAAGTGAGTCCGCACACGCATGCGTAGGAAAGCTACGACTAGTGGGGGCTCACTAAACGTGAACATTGAAAAATACGCACACACCTAACGCGAGTAACACAGAGTAACAGGTGGCTCGGAGCCACCTGACTCTGGATAGCCCTCTAGACCTACTAACCCAACGGTCCTTGAGTCACGAGACTCAGGTCAAGACCGTTGCACGTGACGGCACAACGTCGTCAATCTGGCATAATCCCTAGGTCTGAAACTATGGTGACACGATTCTCAAGGTAGCTCACAAGTTGCCAAGTGGATCTCTCATCCATGGGATACACGAAAAATCTCCAGCCCTAGGCTAGTTAACTAGACTCACAGTCCAAGGGCCAAACTCACAGCCCACTCGAAAATCACTTTTTGTAGAAACTCACGCCGTACGGGGAAGACCCTCCACACCCCTATCGACTCGCGACAACTCGTCGAGTGCACACAGAAACTCGAAACACACACGGGATCACTCGGACCCCAAGACTCATGAGCACGCTAATCGAGATAATGCGATATCTCCGAACACCTAAAAACATGGTCATGGTCCCCAAGGGGTGTTCGGGATGCACACGGGCCAAGGGAGACATGCTAGGCTGCCTTCCTGCCTTCAAGCCAAAACCTGGTGAGCCGTGTTCTAAACTCCAACCCAATTGGGAAGGACCGTATGTGATTCAAGCTGTGCATCCTGACAACACCTACAAGCTAGTCAACACTGAGGGGACCGACCTGTCCCACCCTTGGAATGGGCTTTATCTAAAGAAATACTACCCTTAGATAGGTGTAACAACTAGTATGGTACGAGGACCATCAGAGTTGAAAATTCACTCTTCGATCTTTGTGGCCTAACTCGAGTTTAACTCACCCACACACTCCGCTCTCGGAATTAAACGCACGAAATCTGAAGGAGGCTGAAGCGGGACCGAGAGTATAGGGTGTTACTCATTCTCTCCTTCTCGGTTCACAATGAGGGAGCGGGACCTTGGGCTAGACTACTGAACTTAACCACCACCCTAGTAGGGAGAAGCCTCGACACGAGGGCCATGCCTAAAAAAAACTTCACTAATGTCTGGTGATCATCATGGAGTCAAGTCATTGCACCCATCCTTCATATTAGGATAAGGCCCATTAAGATTTGGTAGGTCTTAGGTCTTGGTCTACCAAAAACGTGGAGATCCATGTCTGGTCATGTCGGCCAATGCCCACTAAAAGAAGGCAACATACACACACACATGTTTTAGCCAAGAAAATTGGTAGCATTGTCTGTGGTGGGGCTACACCTCAAAGGTCTCCAGGAAAGTCGTAATCTTTATCCTCTTCCTCCTCGACCCAATGAGATAGCCGTTGTAGATATTTTTATGTGTGGGAATGTGGTGTGTGTAATGAAGTGAATATAAATGATATGAAAGTGAAATATAAAGAGTAAGTGGTGCACTAACTCAAGCAATCAGCAGCATAGAACATGTGGGCATGTCATCATGGCAGAGAAAAAGTAAGGAATAAAGAAAAACACACGCCGGGGCATGGAACAAAGGAATAAAAATAAAAACACACACTGTAGGTGTGGAGCAACTAAAATAAAGAAATAAGGAGGAGAGGTGATGAAAGATGAAGACTAATGCCCAAACAAAGGAAGTGTGATCGCCACCAAGGTAAATATAGCAGCAAAACTATAGTACATACCTTGGAAAGAATCGGATGAAGCCACCCGCCCACGGGAGAGAAAACTAGGCACTGCAGATGGAAAATGGTCTTCCAGATGACCGCCAGATGATGCAAAATGATCCTACGATAGACCGCCTGAGATCTGTAAATGGCCTTCCAAACGACCACAAGAGCACCCAGAATCAGCAACGTGGAACTTCATATCTCCACCCCTCCTGGCTAGCCAGAAGAGCTGGGCCTCGTGCAATGAACCTTGTAAACCTGCAGAAAGATGTTGACACAAAGAAAACAACCCAAATAATCCCTTGGACTAGTGGAGAATCTATAATGAAATTTAGCTAAAGTGCATAAAAGGGAGGGTGGATACCTGGGGGTTGGTGGATTTTTAACCCCCGTAGGGCGTGGAAAAGGATGGGAGGATGTTTAAAAATGATGAAAGTGTAGCAGAACATGGAAGAGGAAGTGGGAAGATGCTATGGATGCAAGAGAGAAGAAGGAAGAACTAAAAGAAGAAAAGACACAATGAACCAAATTGAAACTCAATACTCCCTAGACCAGAAGCCTTTTGGACGTAGAAAGAACTTCTCCCTGGCTGGTACTCGCTCCAAGAAGTAGTAGCACCTCGACGTAAGCTCCAGAAATCTCCCCCTCTAGCCATGAAGCCAAGGGTTCTATTTATAGACCCCCAAACCCTCTAGACAAGTTGGAGAGAAACTTGCTAGAAAATAGGCCAGATCCTAGCAACATCTCAGAGATAATACTCCCAAGAGTCCACCGAAACAAACAGAAGCTTCTGAGGATCTCTACACGGAGAGAAATCATCAAACAAGGACTCTAACCCGGCCACTGCAAAGTAGAGAAAGAACAGGCAGAACAGGACTCTCTGTCACCCCAAACGGTTTTGCGATAGACCGCAAGGCACAATAAACAGTCGACCGATAGACCGTATGGCTCGGTCGTCTAGCAAAAGATAAGGTCAATGGGAGAAGAAGTCGCGATAAGGACTCTCTGCATGCCAAACGGTCTAGAGATAGACTGCTAGAGCACCACTAACGGTCATGCGATAGACCGCATGAGCTGATCGTCTAGTAAAAGATAAGGAAGACATTTAAAACAGGACTGCCACCCCTAAATGGTCTTGAATTAGACTGCTAACCATGGCTAACAGCCGCCCTATAGATCGCAAGGGGCAAGGTCATGGCAAAAAGGATATGAAAGCCCACTAAGCTCCGAGCGATGAAACAGACAAGGAACGAGACCCAACCAGGGAGAGCGACCCATAAAATAAGCCTCAAAAGTGACCAACATGGCCCAATAAGTGGTGAATAACTCGGGACACCATAAAAATAGATAAGGAGATGACCCAACTCATTGGTCATAAAATGGGTGTCAACAAGCCGGCGCCCTTAAAACACTGAGCATAAGGGAGCCAAAGTACAACACCTTGAAGGCAAAAGTAGGATCCATCTCCTCGAGCCCGAGTCTGAGCACGAGAAGAGGGCAATGTCCCCACAGGCATACAAGAGGGATTCCAAAAATCAAATGATTATACTTCCCTCGAAAAAAATAAAAAAAAGAGAGAGAAGAAACGATGGAAAAGAAATGACAAATCAAAGTCAGATAAAAGTCTGGTCGTGGCCATGCCTGGTTTCAACAAATGAAACCCCTCAAAACAAAAATTTTTCAGCATCTTCAAGCAATTTAGAGTTGACTTGTTTCACAACTTCATATTTTTCATTACATAATTTACTTTCTTTTTCATAACTTTACATTTTTATCTTCAACTCATCAATCTCATCCCTCAGACTCTCATTTTCAACTTCTAGATCTCTCATTTCATTTCTGCCTTATTCCATGTCCTCAATTATTTTCTTCAAATCCTCAATTTCTAATTCTAGTGAAGTAGTTTTATCATTTACACTATGATCATGCATAGTTTGATTTATTTTCTTTTTCAACATCTTATTTTCTTTTCTGTACATGTCATATTTTTCCATAAGCTGAATGTAGCCTTCTTCCCAGTCAGTGATTGTAAAATACTCAATAGGGGAACGTACCTTAGATTATTCATCCCCATTTGCCATGAGGCAAATGTCTTCTGTTTCATCCTCTGAGGAGCTTGTTCTGTCTTCCTCTTCTTCCTCATCACTCCACGTACATACCATGGCCTTGTTCTTCGTCTTCTTTCCTTTCAATTTCTTGGAGGCTTTCTTCACTCTTTCAGGACATTCAGCTTGGATATGCCTTGGTTTGTTGCAAGAATAACATACAACTCTGTCAAATTTAGTTACATTTCCAAGTTTAGATTTGTAAGCATTCTTTACCTGTGGCCTCCATTTCCTGAAGCCTTTACCTTCCTTTTTCAAAAAACTTCTAAACTTACGAGTGAGCATGGCCACTTGATCTTCATCTTGCTCACTGCAAGAGGTCTCACCTTCCTCAGAGGTAGCTTGAGTGTTCGGTCCAGCTTTTAGAGTGAGAGGCTTTTTCTTACTTACCTCAACTTCTCTATTCTTCAAGTTTATCTCATAGGTCATAAGAGACCCTATGAGCTCATCCACCTTGGTTGTTGAGAGGCCTTTTGACTCTTCAACGACAATTGCCTTTGTGTGCCATGCTGGAGTAAGTAACCTTAAGATCTTTCTTACAATCTCCTATTCTGAATATATCTTTCCTAAACCAATCAGACTGCTAGTGAGCACAGATAGATGAGTGTACATGTCTGAAATAGATTCTTCAGGCTTCATCTGAAACATCTCGTATTCTGTAATGAGTAGGTCGGCCTTTGTCTCACATACCATAGCAGTGCCTTCATAGATTACCTATAATCTGTCCCACATCTCTTTGGCCGTGAAACATGTAGACACTCTTGAGAACTCTACTGGATGAAGAGTGCACTGCATTAAGTGCCTGGTGCCCTAGTTGAGTGTAGATCTTCTTATCTGCTCCTTAGTCCAAAGCTCTTCGTCCGGAGGTAGCTCGAAGGGACCTTTGCTCACCACCTTCCACATCTCATAGTCTTGTGCCCGAATAAACACCTGCATGCGATTTTTCCAGTAAGGGTAATCAGTACCTATGAAGAAGGGTGGCTTGTTAACAGAATGGCCCTCAGACATTTGACCCCTTGATGCCATTCCACCAATTCTCTCAAGGTCGTTGGACCCTTGCATGAGAGACTAGCTTTGATACCACGTGTTGTGTGGTAGTGGCAGATCTAGAGGGGAGGGGTGAATAGATCAGCCCCTTTTTCAAATTAAAACATAGTGGAATAAAAGGTAGGCTAACGCCTAGGAAGATTCACAAGATAGGAGTCAAAGAGAGATAAGAAGACGGCCTATGCAAGCATCTATCGTAAAACAAGCGCACAAACAACCACACTAGACAAGGAGTTTTAAGGTGGTTCGGACTCAATCCCAGAGTCCTACGTCCACCCCTCACTCAACCAAGTGAGGCTTCACTAGTGCAACTGCACTAAACAAATGCTGGCACACAACTTGCGGGCTTTACCAAGCGAACTGCTAACACAACTTATAGGCCCAACCGGCCAAACCACAGACCAGACTTCCTTCTGTCTGTCATCCTACAACTCCCTGTAGGGACCGAATAAGGTAACAAGAGATATGTTCAAGTTAAAGAAAAGAAACACGAATGAGAAACCCAGACAGGATGAGAGACTCTTGAGGATAGACCAAAAAGGTCTTGTCTGGTATCTGTATGGTGATCCTTGCTTCATCCAAATGGAGTTCTTCCTAAAGGAGCTGGTTCTCCTCCATAGGAAGTAGAAGCTTCTTCCCTTTCTTCTTGCTGGAGGAGAGGAGGAGATGAGGACAACTGTCTTCAGAAGTTTCGAAGTTACAGCTTGGAGTATTCGTCTTAAGGCTTCTTCTTACTACTGCATTACTTTCCACGAGCTTGCCGCTGGCTTTCTACTCCGTCCTCCTCCCTTATCTTCTTCTCTGCCTTTTTGTCATCTATGTATATATGCCCAACGGCTTGCATTCTTCCAAGCCTATCTTTTCCATTCTTGAATGAAACCTCCTTTTTCCTTGGACTGGCTGTTCAACCTTCTTCATCAGAGTATGTCTCCACTTTATCCTCTTTTCGTTCAGACATTCTCCTTTGCTTACACCTAGCGTACAAAGCGTTTAGCTCCTCATCTGGTAAGAAGTAATCTAGGCCCTCTATTTTCTGAATAGTGGCCTAAACACTAGAGCGGGATAGCGTCTGATTGGTTCAGAGGTGATAAGGTGCAGTGAGCTCTCATTAGCTGCCCAGACTACTTCGAGCGATACACTGCAATTTCCATTAGTAGCCCAACATATCTTCATCCGGTACGAGCCTATCTCCTCACTATTTGTCCCCCTTTTTGGACGTACATCCCTGTTAGATGAGTTGCCATTGGGTTTTATAGCCTTAGTTAAATAACCATTACTAGCCTCAGATCTAGGGATAGGGAGGGGCAATTAGGGGATGAGAATATTTAATTCCTTCTCCCATGTGGTTAAATTAAATATAAAATTTAAAAAAAGGGTAAAAGGGGGGCGCCCTCCTTAAGGAAGAGAAATAGATTTTTTCTTTCTTGGTCCAAGTCCAACTTGGACCATGGACCAGGCCCTATGGGGCCCTAGAAGCTAGGTGGCCCAATGGGAGAGAGGGTGGGGGGCCCGCTGGACCTACTTGACCTTTTTACAAAGAAATTCACTAATTTCTAATGACTAACCCATTGATTTATAATGCCTTACAATTGCAAAACCCAATTGGCTCAAGGATACAAATGCAAACTAAAAAAATGTTAGATGCCTGGTGTTGATTCCTATCATTCTGTCTCGAGGAGTGGCAGCTCCAACATCCAGCATGGGCCTTCCGCCATGAGTTCTAGCAATGCCGACACCCAACTCGGGTTTACTACCCTGGGCTCTCGGCATCCCAACACTTGAAAGGGGCATCTCACCCCATACTCTTACAATGTCGGCTCTCAGTGCGAGGGTATCACCTCGAGTACTAACAACACCTATCTCAGCTTGAGTAGATTTTGACACTCGGGTCACTCAGATGTCGGCTCTCAGTACAGGCACCAGGCCCTGGAGGCCAATCCCAACAATTTTTGCCAAAAAGGTTATGCCGCCGACAATGGTAGATCGGGTCTCCTCAATCTACCACCTTGGAGTGGAGTCCTCTTCAGCTCCCCAGAAGAAATGTTGCAGCAGTCGTAGAAGCAGGCGACCCGCTGCCACAGCCAGCAATTCTGGCAAGACTATTCTTGTCGGTGATTTAAGGATTCGTCTCGATGCAGGCAAGCCGATCATTCCATGGGATCGTAATGTGCCTACGGCCCCCACCTCCAACTGATGCAACCTCCTATGTCATACTTAAGAGGATAGAGTGGAATTGAAAGAAACGGGTGCTTCGGTAGCACACCGAGGGCACCTACACCATTCCGACACCAAGACTACTAAGTCCAATCGAAGGAGCAACGACAAGGGAGAGCAACATCTTTGCTTGAGAAGAATCTGGGTTACTCTAGAGGAGGCTCAAGCCATTTGGAGGGCATGTGCCAATCCCCTTCACATATCCGAGCATCACATCACTCGAGATGTTGCGAAGTCCTCATCGGCCAAGTCTGACAACACCTAGCTAGCCGGTCCTTCTCGCCTAAACAGGCAAAAGTGAAGAGGGGCTCGTTCTGAGCTCTGCTAGCAGACAGCTTTGAGTTCTTCTCAAACCAACCCCAGTCACATGATGGAGGATCTACCTCAAGGATCTTAGTCTTTGATAGACTAGGGGCATTAGTCTACTCTGAGAAATGTCCCAAGAAGAAGCAGACGGTGTGGTTCATTAATGACGTTGTTCTGGTGTTCGCGTGCTATGCCACCAACCAACAACCCAAGACCGAGTCCGATGACATGAACCAGCCATTGGCCCAACTCAGGAGGCCTCGCTCCCAATCCCAACCTCCGGTCCCACCATGACACATCAGCACTTTTGCCAAGCCACAGGCATCAGAACACACTGAAGAGGTGCCAGCAGAGGACCATGGCATTCTCATAAATGTAGATCTAGTTAACAACAATCCACCGGCAGATGAGGTTCAAGATGTGACTCTTGAAAGTCTCATGAGGGAGAATCAACACTTGAAGACCCTCCTGTAAGATCTTCTTCAAGAGCAGGATTCTCACCATCAACATCCTACTAGGCCTCCGGTCAAAACACAGATGCTACCAACTGGGTACAATGGTGCCAACGCTTCAGCGATAGCTGCCAGAGCCCTAACAATAGCTTGGTTTGGCACGCCACCAGTAGAAGCCAATCCATGAGCATCAAACACGTCAGTGCTGAAAAGCCTCATAGCCTAATGGTAGATGATCAAGCGGATCATCGAGACGAAGCTCACCCAGTACGGGGAAGGGGTTACCATTGTAGATCTTTCCAGTGTGCTGTACCCACTACACCACCAATTGAAAAAACTTCCTCTGGAGTACGCCAAACCCCTGAAGTTGCAGAAGTTCGACGGGCAAGGGTCTCTGTATGAGCACTTGGCCTATTATATCACGGCCATGAGTGAGCTAGCACTAGATGAATCTTACGTCCTCCGCTACTCCACTACTTCACTTACTGGAACTGCCTTCCAATGGTATTCCCACCTGAAGCACAACTCAGTGATTGATTGGGCAGATCTCCAGAAGAAATTCCTCGACTGCTTCTAGATGTTCGAGCACAAGATCTCCCTAGTAGAACTTTGCTCTCTCCAACAGAAGAAGACTGGAAGTGCTCTCAACTTCATCAAAAGATGGCAAGACCTCAGCATGAGGTGCATCAACCCTCCAGCCTAGGAAGATGCCATCATTGTATGTCACAAAGGCCTGGCAGCTAAGGTCAGCAAAAAACTTCTCGGCACCAACATCAAAGGCTTCGATCAGCTTAACTCGACAGTCGTCGAGATAGAGATGTTCTTCGTCGACAACCCAGGCTATACTCCAGCTAAGGGAAAACATGCGCGAGAATGCCAGATAGGTAAAGAGGTGAATGCTGTCGAGTTTACCCCACTGCCAAAGCCAGCAAAGATGGCGAGTCAAGTGGCTCTAGCAAGAAATCAGAGGACAAGCCAACTACTCTTTCTTTCACAGAGCATTTTTCACCCATTTGTCCCCCATGTGCCATATTGACTAGTCAAGCTTCTAGATGGCCACCTAGGATGGTTGACCAGTCCCACATGACTTAGGTGGACCAATGGAAAAGGAGGGAGGGCCCCCTAACTAGACCTACTATACATTTGCACAAAAACCTACACAATCCTAGGGAATGGCGCATTAGCTTATAGAGCCTTACAATTGTGCATACACTTTCCCAAGGATATAAAAATAAATAAAAGGACACAAATGTAAAAAGAAAACACTAATGACTAGAGTCAATTCCCATCACATGTCTACCCAGATCTGGTGAATTTGGTAGTGGTGAACAAGCTGATGATAGAACAAATGATTGAAATGAAGTTGGTTGATCGAGGTAGTGATGATTATGCCTTATTTGATGTTTACAAGGTGCCTTGCCCTGTCTATCATGTGGCCAAAAGATTACCTTCTGGGATCAATAAGCCACCGAAGTTTGATAAATTCAATGGGTAAGGCTCGCCAAAGGAACATATAAGCTACTACATCAATGTGATGGGTGATCTGGCTACCGATGAGTCCTACCTATTGAAGTTCTTTGGGTCCTCACTCACAAGACTCGCCTTTGAATGGAACTCAAACCTACCAGTTGGGTCTATTAATGATTGGCTAGATATGCAACAGAAGTTCTGAGAACCGTTCCACGTTGCTAAAAGGGAGGTAACCGTGGCCGAGCTCTATGCATCCAGGCAAAAGAATGATGAAACAACCCTATAATATATTAAGAGATGGCAGAATCTCAGTGTGAGATGTAAGCACCGGTCACATTAAGAAGGTAGAGTGTAGATTTGCAAACAAAATTTGAAGCTAGAGGTCCTTGAAAGGATGATCAGGATGGAGATCAGGTGTTTCGACTGGTTGAACAACGTGGTGGCAAAAATTGAGACTTTTCTCTCTAGATACTCTTCCACCCCTGGGGCCTCAAGTCAGAAAAGTAGACCGCCCAAAGAAGTTAATATGGTTGGCTTCAAGGCATTTGAGCAGCAGATGGACAAAGATAAAGGAGTCACCAACCCTCCTCTTGCCAAGCCAACTAAACAACAGGAAGGCTCCTCCTTGCGAGCTAGGATGAAAAAATTATATTCCTTTCCTAAGGAGAAGACGTGGGTCCTATTTGAATGGGCCACCAGATACAATAAGATTACTCTTCTGGAGCCAAAGAGACTGGGTGATGCTAGGCGGAAAGATGATCCTTGCTTCTGTCCATATCAGTAGATGTCCATGCACCCCATTGAAGACTATTACGTATTCAAGGACACCATTGAATGTCTGATCAAAAAGGGGGAGCTCCAAATGGGCAAATACAAGGTGGATCCTCTACGTGCTCATGGAATGTCCGTCCTGAGGGCATCAGCCAACATTATATCATTATATCAACAATTGCTTGAAGAGGTGTTAGAAGCCTATACAAAGCACACCTATGAGGCATTTGTTCTGGTCCCTGCAAAGGACTAGGAAAACTGACAGACAACGTCAACAAAGGCAAGAAGAAGGTCGGTATTTCACCATACTTCAACAGTCTGAATTCATGGCATTACGTCATGGCTAGTTTTGCCTGTCGTAACCCCAGTTTGGCATGAAACCATCCCTCGAGTGGTTGCCAAAAGGTCGACCGATAATAAGAAGAAGTAGATCCTATTGTGGATGTAGAAGAAAATTAGCCCAACGGCTGAATGAATATAGGCGATTATAGATGGGTTAGATGAATGAATAACCCAAGATCCAACCACAGTAATTAAAAGAATATGTCCCTTAGGAACATTTCAAATCTCTAGAATTGGCAGAAGAAGCTGAAGCTGAAGAACACGATATATGGGATGAACCTCCCCGATAGCAGCCACCAGCTGTGAAGGAGAAGAAAAAGAAGAAGAGAGCAACGAACAAAAGAAAGGGCATTGTTGTTTCTTGTAACACTCTATCAGCCTTGTTCAACGTGGCCCAAAACCATGAAGAAGAAGATTAGGAAATATGCTTCACGCCAGCCTAAGAAAATCAGGCGGAAGCTTCCACCTCCCAACATGCCACTAGGTCTAGGAGGAAGTGGGGATGTCTGCCCCCAGCCAATCACAATATCATGTTTAGGGGTGAACAACCTTATCAAATCTCAGAACCTGAGATAAAAGGTGTGGGAGTCCCACCTCCGCTGGGCCTTTACCCTGAAGATACAACTGGGAAAGGGGTCCCCTCATTTGCCAAATTTTTGCTCGTGAAGGAGAGCAAACAACCATGCCAGCAGGTTGGGGCAAAGGCCAAGAGAACTCCCACCTGGGCCTCGGGTGCGCCGCCTTTGACAACTAAGGGTGATGAGGGCACTACGCCTATTACCAAGCTCATACAGATAAAAGATCCAAATGATCAGACATGCCGGGGACAGACAACATCTGAAGAAGAAGATAAACCACCTTCTAAGCCAACTTCTCTGACACCGAATAATGGCAAGCGTAGTAAAGCCAAAGAAATCAGACTGGCCAATGTCAGAGCCAGCGTCAGGATAATGAAGCAACTGAAGAGAATCCTAGCAAGATTCAACATCTGGGAAATACACTCCCTAGATGAAGGAACCGGACAAGCTATCATTGCAGCCTTACAAACCCTAGCACGCTTTAAGAGTTGTTTCGTCGAGATGCGTTCAGGGACAACTATCAGTTTTGTCGAAGAAGATATTCTCCTGCCTTCTACCGGCCATTCACCTCTCATTTTGATCAATCCTCTGCTTTTTCAAACTCCAACTGATTCCTCACCATCAAAGTCTATGATTGTGGGCACTCGCTGCCCATTGATCTATCTATTCCATTCTCCTTCTCATCTGATCCCCTCCTCGATCTTTTCGGCCCGTCCATCTACCCTCTTGCACTTCCTCCTCCACCCTCCCCTCCATCTTGTTGCACGATCTCCATTGATCTCCAAAAAAAATGTCAATTTTAAAACGAAGATTTTAGTGAAAGATTGCACTATGTTCTGTCCGTCCTCCCAGGGGCATGGGCCCCCTGCTTCTCTTCCATTAGATTTCTTCTCTCCTAGGTTAGATTTAGGGTCTGTCGAGTCTAGGGTAGTAGCGTCTGTTAAGTCTAGAGAAGTATGATCTTGTTCTAGTGCATCCAACCCTTCCTCCATGCCTGAGACGCACCCGCCAGCACGTCATTCCAAATCCATTCCTAATAAATTTTTACAGGATTTAGCTCGGCGATGTCATACTCTTCTCAAGTGCCCAGAATTCGTGGCAATGGCGATTGTGCTAGAAGAAGATGAGGAGCAAGACGGGGTGTGGAGCGATGACAGATTGGATGTCTATGAAATCATGGATGAAAAAGACTCGGTTGATCTTGAGGATAGCGATGTAGACGACACTGTCGACTTGTATGCATAAGGTTTGAAGAGGTTTGATGAGCCATCATCGACAGTGGATGAACCTACAAAGAAAATTAATCTTGGAACTAATGAGGACCCTAGGCCTATCATCGTTTCTGCTAACCTCCCTCCTAAAATTGAAGAAGAATTGATTAAGGTTCTAAGGGAGTATAGCGACTTTTTTGCCTGGTCATACGAGGACATGTCGGGTCTTGACCCCTCTTTAGTGGAGCATCAACTTGTGCTTAAGCCAGGGGCAACACCCGTGAAACAAAAATTGAGAAGATTTCACCCCTACCTGGCCTTGAGGATGAAAGAAGAAGTTGATAAGTTGCATAAGTCCAGATTTATTCAAGTCGTTCTTTATCCTCAATGGGTGGTGAATATAGTCCATGTTATCAAGAAGGATGGAAATGTTTGAATTTGTATTGATTTCAGGGATTTAAATATGGCATGTCCCAAGGATGATTTTTCACTGTCTCACATAGATGTGTTGGTGGATAACATAGCCAGGTATGAAGCTTTGTCGTTCATGGATGGTTATTCTGGTTGCAACCAAATCCGCCTAGCTCCAGAAGATCAAGAGAAAACCTCCTTCACCACGTCCTGGGGCACTTATTACTATGTGGTAATGCCATTTGGACTGAAGAATGCAGATGCTACCTATCAAAGGGTGATGATGGCGATATTCCACGATATGATGCATGTGTACATGAAAGCCTACGTGGATGATATTCTGGTGAAATCAAGGACCAAAGAAGAACACCCCGCTATCCTGGCTAAGGTGCTTCAAAGAGCTAGGGAGTACAAGTTGAAGATGAATCCTAAGAAATGTGTGTTTGGAGTATCTTCAAGAAAGCTTTTAGGTTTCATAGTTAGTAAACAGGGGATGCAAATTGATCCTAATAAAGCCAATGCCGTTATGGACATGCCCCCGCCTAAGAATATCACAGAACTTTGAGGGTTGATTGGACGTTTACAGTTTATTAGAAGATTTATATCTCAACATTCTCAGAGGTGCCACCCGTTTTATGAACTGCTGAAGGCGGGGTCAAAATGGAATGGAATCAAGAATGTCAAAAGGCCTATGAGGATTTGAAGGTCTACTTGCCTAATTCCCAGATTTTCCAGTCTCCTGTCCCAGGGAAACCCCTAATCCTATACATTTCTAACATTGAGGACTCCTTAGGAGCTATCCTAGCGCAAGTGGATGATGAAGGCAAAGAAAGGGCAGCTTATTACCTCTCTAGGTTGTTTAATCCAGTGGAGGCCAAGTACATTGCCATGGAGAAAACTTGTGCCACATTAGTTTGGGTAGCTTAGAAGTTGAAGCACTATTTCCTAGCCCACCAGGTTAGGCTGATGTTCGCACGCCAAGCGGGTGGGTGTTTCCTCATCGGCGGCGGTGTGTGCGGTGACCGGAGTGAGGGGTCAGATATAATTACAGGAGAGATGCCAGAATATAGTGTGCTTCGGGCACCCCCTCTCATGGCCATATCCTCCTCAAAGTGGCACCGTTCACTTGCCTTTTACGGAGAGTCGAGGGGAGATCGAACGGCACGGGAGGTTTCCAGGTTTTAGGGGAAACGTGGCTGGGATGCGGGCGTGCTAGTCGATTTCTCGACAATCACCCATGGAACCGAAAGCTGACCGGGGATGCGCCACCAGGGCGCGGCACGTGGACTCGGGAGGTGAGGGACACGTGGAGGGAAGGTCGGTTCCGTAGGTGCAAGTGCGTAGGCGACTGTGGGGAGGCGTGTACAGGACGTCTTTCCCCACCGACCGCGGGGAGTCGGTGTTTATTTACATCGGATTGAATCCGAACACCTTCGTTCCGCTACTGAAGAGGAGTCTGTGTAGGCCTGAGGTCCTAGTTGAAGAGCAAGGAGCACTTCGCAGCTGTAGGTTCGCACTAGACCGGACAAGGTTGACTGAGGTCAGAGGTGCTGAGGGGTTCACGCTAGGTGACACAACAACAGAGGGCTGAGGGCCCGAACGTGGATGCGAGTGCATACGTCCCAATGGCTGTACAATTTCTGAGAGCTATATGGCTTTACAAGTGGGAGATGCTTGACAAAGGTATTTACAACAAAATGCACAGTTTCTTAAAAGCATGGCATGAGAAAATACCAACAGCATCTATGTCATGGCATGAGAGAATGCAATTACAAGAATGAACATGTGCAGATATATTAATAGAGCTTAGGTAGACAAACAACTATACAAGCATGCAGAACTACCATTTGCCAAGGATAGAGACGAGGCTTACTGAACCAAACATGATGGATTTAAGGAGCCATCAGAAATGCATAACCATATGTGCTAAACTTGGAATCAATTTCAATATAGCAAATCCACTTATATAAATCTTATATGTGTATGTTCCTATATACAAATATACATATAGATGCAAGATACACACATATACATGTAGAGACATGAACATGAATTTACCTTGGTGGCACTTTTCCATGGAGAATGACATGGCCAAAGCTCTGGAGGAAGTTAGAGAACAGTGGCAGAGGCACAGACTCAAAGTCGTTGTGGATGGAGACTTGGAGACCTCCGTGATGATGAACTAGATGGAACTACTTGGGTCAATGCTGGTAAACATTCACCGATTGAAGAAACTATCAAGAGCGGTGAGAGCCTATTAGATAAACTCAAGTCAATGGCTGTAAGCATCAAGGGGAAGTCTGCTGTAGTGGTTGAGAAGATAATTCAGATCATAAGATCCAGTGAGAAAATCGATTCAGTTAAACATGAAAGTAATTCAACACTGTCAAAGGAAGGCCATAATCATGTTCTTGATTCCGAAACAAGTATTAGTGAAGAGAACATTTCACATGTAGAAAATCATGAAACTACATCAGATAGCAGGGTTGATTCAATTTCTCATGTGGAGTCGTCTATGATAGAAGACAATGGATCAAGTGGCATTGATGTTGATGCCTTTCGCAAAACCTCCACTCAAGAAAATTTGAATGGCAGCAACATTCTTGATTCCCCTTCAGAACCCACTAGGTCTACTCTCACGTCAACTGGAGACCCTACATATGCAGGAGAACTTCCCTCAGATGATTTTAGTAATAATGAATCAAATAGCAATTTGGTTCTCGATGCATCATACTCTTCTGACAAACCTAGTGATAATCTGGAAACTGGTGATCCTGTTGACTTATCTTTTTCTGGTATTGATTCAACAAATCTTGACACTATTCATCAGAATGGAGTTCTCTTTTCAAATGAATCAGAACTTCTAAGCTTCCTCTGGATTCTAGTAGGTCCAGTGGTGAACATTTACATGATACTTCAATTTTTGAGGATTCAGATAGTTTAGATAAAAATGCAACTCTAGATTCGCAGGCGGTCTCTGATAACGTAGTAGAGACGAGGGGGCATGATTATGGGGATCAAGGCCCTGAGTCGGTTCCAAATGATGCTCACACTTCACCTTCAGTAGTTCACAGTGTAAATGCAAATGTTCCATCTGGAACAAACTCAAATCTCAGTCTTAGTGAAACGCTAGAGGACTCATGTGAAACGACTTACCCCTATGCAGAGGGCGATAAATTATTCAATGATGAAGATTTTGGAGCACCTACATCATTACCAGTTAGTCCTTTAGAAAATCAGCCTGGCATGGGTAGTCAATATGAGTTGAATAGAGGTGAATCATTTTTTGAATCAGTGCAAGTTTTGGAGCACCTGCAAAACTTGAACAAGGTAATATTATAATGTTATCATTGCCATAACTTGCTGAAATTGTAGAAAAATATGCCAGATATGTTACCTAAAAGTCACAAGGACAGAATTAAATTATATCACAACCTCCCATGGGGAATGAGAATAAGGACAAAGCATTTTGCAGCTATGTCCATTATACATCTAGATTGACCTAGCAATAAACATGAATGCCCTGCATTTTACTTGTCTTCTAAACAATGAGTGACCTTCTAAAAGAAATCAAACAAAAGCAAAGAAACAAAAGGGTTCCATCTAAACTACAGGGTCAACTTCAAGAAAGAAAACCAACCTTTGCAATTTTTCTTCCAAAAAGTATGCAGACCTCAGCTCCATTGTCATGCTTCAATGCCACAAGCATGTTCCTCACATAAGCAGCAAGAGATGCAGTATGTCTTCAAAATTCAAACGCATAACAACTTTCAGGATTATCAAGTCTCGCAAGTCATCTCATGAGAAACTTCCAAAGAATAGACATTTCATCAAATTACTAATACATGAGTAAAAAAACAGCACATCAAGCATTCTCTCATGTAGGGTTCACTGGATTGGTGATCCCGATCAACTAGGTCTGGCCCTAGTATGGTATGAGACAGTACGACTCAGACCATCTCAGACTCACTCAGCCGAGTTGCACAATGGAGGCCGTCATGGCGGAGTCACACACCCCATATCTGGGCTCAGATTGGCCCTGGCACGGTGCGATATAGCCGTATGGACCAAGTCAATCCAATATGGGAAACCATGCTCTCATGCTTTTATCATAACAAGGAAGAAAATGAGCCAACAACATTGAACTACCAAAAGTTAAAGGAATCATAGAAACAAGAACCGACTGATATTAAGCCTTGATCGAGAGTAGAAAGAAGAGATGACACACATGCACACATTCACAAAGCCCTTCAGACCAATAATCCTGAAGCCTATTATCTACATTTTCATAAGGTAATTTATAAAGATGTTTGTGCATGAAGCTATACACCTCACCTTGATTGATAGGATATTGATATATGAGCAAAACAACTAGGTAATACCAATATGTTCAAAAATTTTAGATTTTCTATATAACCCCCCACCCCTCTCTCTTTCTCTCATTATCTCATTCTCTCATTCTATCTTTCTCACTCTCCCTTTCTCTCCCTCTCTTCTCTGGCGGCCGACGAAGGTGGACAGGGGTGAGGTGGTGAGGTTCGTGGGGCGAGGGACGGTGGGGACGGGACGAGGGACGAGGCAGTGGCACGTGGCGAGCCGGTTCACAAGCGTGGGTGCTCGGTGAGTGTTTCTAGCGACGTTTCGTGATGAATCGGCGTCCACGACGTGTGAAATCTTCGGTGGAGGTAGGGGGATGGATCCTTAACCCCTGTACTTCATTTCCCGTGAGTTTTGTAGGCTGTGATGAGTCGAGCAGTGTTTATTGCTCATTCGGGGGAAAATCATGTTTTTAGGGAGTGCGGCAGATTCTTCGATTCGATTGCATTTTTGGGGTTTAAACGCGTCCTCTATGTGGTCTAGATGTTCGGGAATGGGTTCCCCATGTTTTCCCCACCACCGGGGGGTGATTGGGGCGTAGAAACGGACCCTAGGGTTGGGTCGGAATGGCTCTGCGCCGTATTCGGTTGACCGACTCGGGCAGTTCGATCAACCGTTCGGGCGTTCGCTGGAACTGGGCATTCTGCCCAGTTCGGTCTACCGAACTGCTTGGTCGACCGACCCCTCATGGGTTGGTCGACCAAATGCAGAGTTTGGACCATTTTCGGCCCCAGTCGGTCCGATTGAGACCCAATGACCGACCTATGGCCCCGTGAGTGTCCCGGGCACCCCGTCGGGACCGTGACCATGTTTTTAGGTGTCCGGAGGTACTGTGATACCTCTATTAGCTTATCGTGGGTCTTGGGGGTCCGGGTGACCCCGTGTGTACTCTGAGCTTTCGTGTTTGCGTTAGATCGAGTCCCTGTGAGTCAGTACGAGTGCGGTGGGCCTTCCCCGCACATTGTGGATTTCTCCGAGAAGTGTTTCCATGTGGTCCATGTGTGTGACCTTGAACTGTAAGTTCAGTCAACCAGCCTGGGGCTGGAGGTTTTCTGTGTCTCCCTTAGATGAAGGATTAACTCGATGACTTATGGGCTACCTTGAGAATCGTGTCACCATGATTTCAGACCTAAGGATTAGGCCAGATTGACGGCACTGTGTCATCACGTGCAACAGTCTTGACCCGAGTCTCGTGACTTAAGGATCGTTGGGTTATTAGGTCTAGTGGGCGGTCCAGAGTCTGGTGGCTTCGAGCCACCTGTTACTTCGCATTACTCACGATGGGTGCGTGCGTGGTTTCACTGTCCACGTTCTGTGAGCCCCTACTAGTCGTAGCTTTCCTGCACACGCGGGTGCAGACCCACTTGGGAGTGGTGGAGAGCGTGACCTGGTGAGAGATGATTTTACGCTGGTTTCTGTAGGGCCCCTTCTCTTTGCAG
Organism: Amorphophallus titanum; assembly: GCA_024336825.1. Taxonomy (NCBI): domain Eukaryota; kingdom Viridiplantae; phylum Streptophyta; class Magnoliopsida; order Alismatales; family Araceae; genus Amorphophallus; species Amorphophallus titanum. The sequence goes on along the minus strand of JANBPO010009603.1, from coordinate 27,332,451 downwards.
CCTGAGTCCGGCTAGGGAAAAAACCAGCTAGAGGACCTAACCTAGAGCAGATGGTATGTGTGTGCACGCGTAGTTGGGGGCAGAGGACACGTACTGATGAGCGCGACCCCAGCTAATCCTTGTTCAGTGGTTACTAGTATGGTGTCTTAGCCTCTGCCTGGGGCGTCGTCGGCAGGCACCTGAGGTGTAGACTAAAACGTCAGTGGACGCGTCAGGCCTTGCTTCTAGTGGGTGGTACTCCCATCACGTGATGTGAGTTGTCGTGTCCCGAGTTTTCATTTTCCGTCTGCGAGATGGGACTTCGTGTGTGGTTTTGGGAGCATTCCCGTAGTCGAGGTCTAGGGTTTCTAGTGAGCGTCACCGAGGGCTTTCCCTAGACGGCGTTGGGTTCACGACGGCGAGGTCGTGACGGTGTTTCCAGACCTCGTGGTTTTGGCGTGGGCCTTGTCTGTGAGGACATGCCCCCACGACAGAGGTGTTGTGGCATTTTCCTAGTAGTGTGGCTAGGGCGGTCCGTGTTCTGGTCACCCCCCCGACCGTGGGATCGGGGCGTTGTGTTCGTGGCTTGGTTGTCCCTCGACGAGGTTGCCGAGTCATGTTTTTCGGTACAATAGGAGTAGCTTTAGAGCCGAGGTTTTACCGACCACCATGGTTACTTTCCTGCTATCGTTGTTGTTTTTCTGTAGTTACTACTTTCTGTGCCGCTGTTGTTTTCGGTTGGGATTCTGTGGGACCCCTACCAAGCCAGTGATAGGAGGCTCACCCCTAGTTTTCAGGTGCGGCGGCTCTTCCTCGAGGTCCGAGGGAGTGGCGTGGAGGTTTGTAGTTGCCAGCTCGTTGGGCTGAGTGTTCACTCGACATGTGGTACGTTTTACTGCTTTAGACTGTTCTTTCTGTTGGACTGGACTCTGTTGTAGTTGTTGTTTATTTCTGTTGTTATATCTGTTGTCCTGCTTTATTTTCTATTTCTATGTACACCACACCTATCCTTTAACCCTTCCGAGTCTTCGGGCTCGTGAGTGGTGGACATGGATTCGAATGGCATCAGGTCTTCCCGGTATCCGGATCTTGGGTCGTTACACAGTAGCTTCTTCACTGCCCCCGGGGTGCGAAAACGGGGAGAGAAGTGCAAGGTGGTAGGAGCATCGCCTCCCATAGTTTGAGAACACCCTCCCGGGTTTCTCACTTGGAGAGCGGTGAAAAGAGTGATGTTGGGAGAGAGGATAGAACTTAATGTACATGCTTTAGAAAGATAAAAGATTTTCGGAGGGATGAATGGAGGTGTTCGGCTTCTTGTTCTTGGGATTGGGTTATCCGAATCGGCTTAATCTGTAATGACCCAAGATCTGGATACCGGGAATACCCGATACCATTCAAATCCTGACCCGCCGCCCACGAGCTAGAGGGCTGAGAAGGGCTAAAAGGATAGGTGTGGTGTACACAGAAATAGGAAATAAAGCAAGACGATTCAACAGTTAACAGAATAAATAATCTGACTACAACAGTCCAGTCGAACAAAAGTACAGTCTAAAGCAGTAAAACGTACCTCATGCCAAGTGAATACTCTGCTCGACGAACTGGCAACTAAGAACCACCATGCAACGCCCTCGAACCTCGAGGAAGAATTACCACACCTGAAAATCAGGGGTGAGCCTCCTATCACTGGCTCAGTAGGGGTCCTGTGGAACCCCAACCGAAAATAACGGTGGCACGTAAAGCAACAACTACAGCAAGAACAATAGTAACAGCAGGAACAGTAAACTCGGTGGCCGATAAAATGTCAGTTCTATGGCTACTACTGTACCGGAACTCAACGCCCCGATCCCACAGTCGGGGGACTACCAGAACACGGACCACCCTAGTCACGCTACTCGGAAAATGCCACGACACCTCTGTCGTGGAGGCCTGTGCTCACACGCGAAGGCCCACTCCGAAACCACGCTGTCCGAAAACACGGTCACAACCTCGCAGTCGTGAACTCTACGCCGTCTAGGGGAAAGCCCTCGGTGACGCTCACCGGAAACCCTAGACCTTGGCTCCGGGAAAACGCCTGAACTACACACCAAACCTTATCTCGCAGATGGAAAACGAAAATCCGCGACACGACAACTCACGTCACGTGATGGGAGTACCACCCATCAGAAGTAAGGTCGGATGCATCCACTGATGTTTTAGTCTGCGCCTCAGGTGTCTCCCTCCGGCCCAGCGGGAGCTGAGACACCGTACAAGTAACCACAGAATAAAGATTAATTGGGATCACGCTCGTCGGCGCGTGTCCTCTGCCCCCAACTATGCGTGCACACACAGAACATCTGCTCTAGGTCGGGTCCTCTAGCTGATTTTTCCTCCAGTCAGACTCAGACTGTAAAGACAAGGGGTCCAACGGTAACTAGACTAAAACCGTCTCACTCGGGTCACGCTTTCCACCACTCCCAAGTTGGTCCGCACCCTCGTGGGCAGGAATGCTACGACTAGTGGGGGCTCACAAAATGTGAACACTGAAAATCACGCACGCATCAACCTCGAGTAACGTGAAGAAACAGGTGGCTCGCGGCTACCAGATTCTGGACAGCTCACTAAACCTAATAACCCAACGGTCCTTAAGTCACGAGACTCGGGTCAAGACCGCTGCACGTGATGGCACAGCACTGTCAATCTGGCCTAATCTCTAGGTCTGAAACCACAGTGACACGATTTCCAAGATACCTCACAAGCCGCCAAGTTGATCCCCTAACTAAGGGACACACGGAAAATCTCCAACCCCTGGATGGTTAACTGGACTCACAGTCTAAGGCCATACACACGGCCCACTAGGAAACCACTTTCCATCGAAACTCACGCCGTATGGGGAAGACCCTCCGTACTCATACCGACTCACGGTGACTCATCCGAGCGTACACGAAAACTCGGAACACATGGAGTCACCCTGACCCCAAGTCTCACGGGCACGCTATTCGAGGTAACACGGTACCTCTGAACACCCAAAAATATGGTCACGATCCCCACAGGGCGTCCGGGACACTCACGGGGTCATTGGGTCTCAACTGGACCGACAGGAGACCAACACAACACGAAACGATCTCGACTAGCACAAAAAATCACCTAGCGGTCCTCTCTGGACTCCTAGGGATCCTGGCGGTCTCCTCCGGACCGCAAGGCCCGGCCCAGCGGTCCAGCCAAAATCGCAAGGCCGAAGGCAAATCAAACCCCAAGCAGTCACTCCTGGACAACCAAGCTGGGTGGCGCTCCTCCAACTGACTGCTAGACGTAGCCTAGCAGTCAGTCGCAAGGCCGCTACCCCACTGACCTCAAACGATCAAAACTCGGACAAACAGTCATGCCCTGACCGCTAAGCGACGCCTGGCAGTCTTCACCAGACCGCTAAGCCCTCTTGGTGGTCCATCGTGCGACCGCAAGGCTCGAACCGACATAGGGGGGACCGTGGCGATCTCCACACGACTGCTTCGGTCATCCCGAACCCGAAAATGGCAAAAATCGCAGGAAAATTCATTCCACGCCTCGTTCACACCTGTGTGAAAGGGAAAACTAGTCCCCAGCCTCTCTAGCATCGAGAGGACCCATTTAAACCCCCAAAATACGATCAAATCACTAGATTCTGCCCACACCCCAAAACATGCTCTTTCTTATAAAATGCTCAAATAAGCCCGCTCGGCTCACCACGACCTACCAAAATCACATGAATGGAAGTACAAGGGTGAAGGATCTATCGCCCTACCTCCACCGTAGATTTCACGTGCTGAGGACGCCAATCCGCCAAGAAAACGCTGTTAAACCCTCATCGGCTCGTGAACCCATGAACCGCCTCTACCATCGCGATCCTCGCCCCATGCCCATCGCTCCTCGGCCCATGAGCGTTGCCGCCTCGCCCCCGTCCACCTCTGTCGGCCGCTGGAGAAGAGAGGGAGAGAAGAGAATGCAGAAGAGAAGAGAGAGGGAAAAGGGAGATAAATAAGAGATGGGGAGAGAGGAAAGGGAAGGGGGGTTTATATAAAAAAACTAAAAATCCCACCACCCACCAACCGAAATATTATTTTTAGGGGGGAGTAACCCTACAAAATACTCCCTCCGGAGGTCAAGGGAGTTTAGATCCCTCTTCCGCCAGAGTTGTACAATCAAAGTGGGGGCAAGGGTGGTGTCCCTTCCTTCCTTGAATTTCTAAAAATGTCCAAGGGCAAGCAGCCGTGCCAGGAGGCCAGCCCTGAAACTGGGGGTTCCAACCCGCAACTTCAGCAACCCTCTGGTCCACCGAATGAAGATAGGATCGAGCCAGCGACAGACGCCAGAAAGTAGCAAGGCGGCATCGCCATATCACAAGGGGACTCGGACCCAGAATCCAATGAAGCAGGTCCCTCAGGAGCCGTAGCACAGGGTTCCTCTAAGTTAAAATGGGTCGAGAAAATGAAGCTATCAAATGTCCAAGCTAGAAGCAGGATAATTGATGCGGGACGCTAGCGAGCTAAGACTCTACGTGACTACGAAGCTAATGGACAACTAAGACCAGCAACAACGCAATAGATCGAATGGCTTAGACTCGACACCTGGAACTCCCACGAGGAGTATCATGCCAAACAAAAGAAACTCGAACAACTAAGACCAGCAACAACGCAATAGATCGAACAGCGTAGACTCGACACCTAGAACTCCCACGAGGAGTATCATGCCAGACACAAGAAACTCAAGCTCAGAGGCGTCCTAAGAGTGGGAAGCACGTCGATCTGCACGATTGAGAAACCGGCAGGGTCTAGGGTAGTCAACTCCACACTCGTGACTCGGATGAGTCACGGGACGGTCTTGCTCTCTCACCGTGGCAGTGAAGTAGAGAAATATGCAAACTAGGAACCTAAGAACTCTCAAGCAACGACATCCAAAGATTATACTAAATGAGCAAGCTAACCAAGAAGGTAATGGACGTGTACCTCCACGCTCGGGATGTGGGGAAGAAACCCGGCCAAGTCACACGATCACCCGGTACATGAACTAAAAGAGTACAATCAAACACAGCCCACTCCTCGTAGGGAGGTAAAATGCACACAGCGAATCCGAAGTTGTGTGACGTGGGTTGACGGGCCCCGGGTCGGTGAAGCTCGTCGCCCACGAGGTGCTGCGAGCCGAAGAGGACTGATCCGCGCTCACGGGTCGACCTGGGTCCAGCTGCGAGGATGGCGTGCCACTGAGGCCGAGGCTAGTACCGGGGTGACAGACGATGAACCACGTTGGAGGGTGACTGCTCCAGGTGAGGATGGCAACCGAGGAAGCCGACTTGGGTCCTCGTAGCCTCCGTAACCTGGAGGTCAGAAATCTGGCCGGCCTGCGCAGGTGCAGGCAGCCAGCGCAAGATGTCCTTGATAGGCAGACTTCCGGGCATTCGCTGGTCACGAGACTTGCTGTGGTCATGGGCAGGGGTGTCCTTACATCGCTCGAGGAAGGAGAGCCGCAACGGAGCATCGAGGAAGCCGGGATGATGTCGAAAGTGGAACCGGCGTGGTCTACCCGGTCTCCTGGCAGCAGGGGAGTAGCAAGAAAAGGGGGCCGGGACGTGACCTTCTGGTCGTCCATTGCTCACGAAATTCGATGTGGACGTGGGTGGGGACGTCCCAGGGATGCCTGTGGAAGATGAGTCGCAACCGAGCACTGTGGGAGCCAGGGTGAATTTTGGAACATGCCCCTTTGTGTTCAGGCCTATCTGTAGGCTGCAGTACAGAGCATGGAAGATGGGGGTGGTACCGGGGCTTCCGGACAGCTTTTGGGGCAGGGTCTTCTTTGGAGGTTAGGGGAGGGACGTGGGAGAATGGGGATGGAATGGCGGGTGGCGTGTAATGGGAGTTTTGGGCGTGGGAGACAGTGACAGGCGTGCTCTGTTCTATAGATCTGTGCAGACAGAACAGGGAGCTGAGTTGGTGGATCGTGGTACAAGGGGTAAAAGGCCTCAGAAAATTGAAACAAAATTATGGGCGGTGGGTTATGGCGTGGGGAAGTGGTGCTACAAGTTTCAAAGCATTCGGAGAAGGTTTTGGGGGGCGAGAACGCTGCTGTGGTTGGCTTCTGTCCCTGTAGATCTGCACAGGGGTAGCCTGCGCGGGTAAAAGAGCTATGAAAGGAACTTTGGCCACAGGACGAGTTAGGGCATGAAATTTTATGGGGGCGTGGGGGACAGGTGCAGAAAGAAATGCTAAGAAGAAGTGGATATGGTCAGAGGAGGGGAAATGGGCGTACCAACTCAACCATCGCAGCTTTGCCTAGCAGACAGACAAGTAGGGGTGCACCAGGGAGATAGGGTTCCACGGGTCTCCTCGCAGCAGCACATCCAAGATCTGAGGACTCCAGGCTCTGTAGGACATCGGGGAGGTCGCCTCCCAGCAGCTCGTGCAGCAGAGGATGAGAGAGATGGTGCTAGGGCTTCGCACCTTAGAGGAAGAGAAAGAGGGAGGTGGTGGGAGTCGCACCCAAGAGGAAGGGAGGGAGATGGCCACGGCCTTGCTAGGGTTGTTCTCCAAAAGAATTTTCTTCAGTATTAGTTCCCAAAAGAATACAAGAAGTTTTTATATGGGGAGGGGAAGAAAACTCTAATCTTCCAAAAAAAAATCCTAAGAAAAAGTAATTAATTCAAATATCCTACATATTAGGCAAGGATGAGGGGAGGGAACCTCTCTCTTTCCTAAAGAGTAGGAGAGAGGGGCGGCTGCCACCTCCAAGAGGAGAGGAGTGGGTGCGGCGCTCCCAACCCTAACCCTTAGGGGTATGGGAAACCCCTCACTAGGCCAACAACGGCTGTTGCAAGTAGCCATGGTAGAAGAAGATGACTGCCCACCAATGGTAGTTGAAGAAGAAGGAGAAAGAAGAATGAAATCGTGACGACAATGGATATGAAGATGGCTTGAAGCTTGAAGCCGATGAAGCTACTCCCCAGCAGATGGAGAGAAGAAGAGTCTCCATATTTGAGAGGCTAACCTTCCCGGGTCATGCAAGGAGGAAGGTTCATCGACAAAGAAAATGTATGTGGGTTTTCACCTGCAATATGGCCAGAGTAACTGGTAAATACGGAGGTTTGCCTGAGCACCCCCAAGAATTGGGTCAATTAGCTGAAAGGCCAGGGTTGAATACCAGGAGAGCTGAAGCCACAAGAGAAATGTTGAAAGTGGCAAAAGGAAAACAAGTATTGCCTAAAGAAGTTACCACCCTCACTGCAAATGTGGTGACGGCTGAAGAGGAGGAGGTGATGCTGAACATCTCATCCGAAGGAGCTTCAGTAGAGACAGTAGAAGCCATCCCTATCACAGCAACCATGGACCCATCAATTCTGATGCTGCTCTAGAAGTACCAGCAGGAGATAGAGCTTTAGAAGAAGCAGCTGATGGAGAAGACGGAGCAAGCCTTGGCCTCCAAGTAGCCTGAAATGCAGGCTGAGTCGTCGTGGGGAGGGATCAACCCTTGTGACTTCCAACCATTGTATACTCTACCCCAGCCGACAGAGCCCAGACTGACGACCACCCAACAGCACCCACCTCAGCCGCTGATGCCATCGATGCTGCCGCAGGTGCACCAAACACCTCCACTGCTGTGACCTCCTTCGTAGGCGACCACCTTGGTCACCCCTTACCTACAGCCAACACACTTCTACCAGAGCCGGTCGATCCGACCGCTGTCAACAGGCTAATGGTGGAAAGAATGATTGAGCTGAAGCTCACCGAGCAAAGTGAAGGCAACTATATCGCATTTGATGCCTATCGGGTGCCATACCTGCCACACCATGCAGCCAAGCGACTCCCTCCAGGGATCAGCAAGCCGCCCATGTTCGACAAGTTCAACGGGAAGGGATCCCCGAAGGAAAATTGATGTGACATGACCTTGGAAGGTGGTAGTGACCCCAATCACAAAGTGGTACGAGGTGAAGGATGAGCCCGAAGGCTTTCTCGATGCTAGAAAGGCCGCTTTCCGGACCGGCGTGACTGGACCTTCCCACGACATCTTTTGATATACCACTTAATGAGGGGTACCATGATGGGTGTGACACACTAAGGGAATGTAGCAACTAGACCGAACCTTAGACCTAGCAAGCGAGCACAATTAGCGAGACTAACAGACCGACGACAACGGCTACTCACTCTACGCTTACCCAAAACCCGAGGGTAACTCGGTGATGCCGAGTCAAGGATGTGGGGGCTAGACCCTTGTTGGTGGAGGGCCAGCAAGGCCTAGGCTGATCTCTGAAGGGTACGAAGGCCCAATTCAAGGGGCAGACTGGGTGCCGAGGGCACTGGTCACACTCTCTCTTCCCCACGACGGTCACTCGAAAGCAATGGGGCTTGCGGGCGCGAGCACTCTCTCACCTATCGGCGGACCTATGAACTAATATTGAACAAATAAGGCACTTAAGTAAGAGCAGGGGTAGAGTGCTTACTCAACCGGTTTGAAGAAATCGGCCTTGATCGGAGACCAGGGCGAGTGAGAAAGTGTGGTTCCCCGCACGCTGTACCAACGTCACTTCAACCTGTATTAATGGATTACAATCACTACTCCCCTTGCAAGGGGCTTGAACTAGGGATGGGGGACTGTAGTATTACAATTAAACACTACCTATCGCAGGGAGGGGCTTTAAGCCGGCCAGGCGGGGGTGGGGGAGAACTAAGTAAGACGAATCGGTGATTGTGGCTGATTCTAGCTGCTTCTAGAACAGCCTGACAGGGAGTCTCTGACGGCACGGCCACAGACTCCACCGAGCTCTGATGATGATGAAACCAGTTCCCAAACTTCCTGGGTGGGCCCAGGAGGATGCCCAAATTCTTCAAGAATTTTCTGACGTCGACGGTGGCCGGGGCAGGGTCTGGACCAGGACCGATCCGTTCTTTTTCTGACTATCCCCAAACTGCTGCTGCTGGAAGAAGTGGCCGCCACGAACACTCATAGGGTCCGATGAAGGCAGGACTAGAACCGTTGCAATCATGGGTGAGCCTTCTTCGAGTTGAAATTAACGGGGTCATCGGAGGAGGTCGGAGTAGACCGCGAAGACCAGAACAATAGGAGGGGGTTAAAGTAGACTCAGGTGAAACGAACCTGCACACACTGGGCAGAAAATTTGGAAATCAGTGCTCCGGGCTCCAAATGACTCCCTTGTTGCTGGTGCTGATAGAGGGATTGGAGGAGAAGGCCTCATCCAAAAATCACGTCCAAAGTCACCCTGGAGCGGTCGTAGATGCTTCTTCTCTTGGCCTCTAGTTCCCTCGGTGGAGTAGTTCTGCACAGTCGGGGGAGATTGGCTCCTCTGGGTAGCAGGGACCTTGGATGACGTCAAAACCACCTCACCGTCGAAGCAGTCTTGACGAGCTTGTTGTGCCCCCTTAGGCACAAGCATGTGTATTTTGTTTTGATGATAGCAACAACGTGTTGAGAGCATGCATTCTTGTTCAAGGGCACAAGGGCACAACTGTGCACGAGTGTAATTTCTGGTAGTTTCTCATGGCCCCTCCCCGGCACAGCTTCCTGGCCTCTCAACAGCACACATGCCTAGGGCCGCCTACCTGGCACACCCTACAGGTGCCTTCCACGGCACGCTATGTCGTGCCCTTCAGCGGCACGCTTCTTCAGCCTTCCAACAGCACGCTTCTTCAGCCTTCCAACGCCATGCTCCTTCAGCCCTCCAACGGCATTCTTTTTCGGCCTTTTAGTGACACACCTACTGTGCCTTCCAGTGGCACAGCTCTCCACCCTCTCAGTGGCACACCCCGAACTCTTCTTTGCCCGGTGCATCTGACAGAAGAAATCCAACACCCATGCCCTAGGATCTTTGGCGCACAGTGAGCTAGCTGAGGTGTCCCCCAGGGGTGGAGGTATGCTGGCTACCCCTCTGCCACCAAAGACGGGGAAGGTCAAATCCCATTCAATGCCAGTCACGCTTCCCTCCTTCAACCGATCCCGCCGTGGGAGATATAAAAGACCGCTCTCCATGCGAACAGAAGAGACAGAGGAAGAGACAGATGGAGACACACAGAGGGCTACCAAGATGCTGCCACAGAAGAGAAGAAAAAAGAAGAAGAGAGGAAAAAGAAGAGAGAAGAGGAGGAGGCTACTGCGACGTTGAGGGTCCCCGACGGCCACCGAAGGAGAGAGAGTAAGAGAGAGAGGAGAGAAAGAGCTTGTGTAGAAGGGGAGTGGGGGAAGAGCAGGGAGCCGTCACCCCCGCTCGACCCCCACACTCTCCTCATCCCTTCTTTTTTCCCCCATTCTTCATACTCTTCTTCTTCTTCTTCTTCTTCTTCTTCTTTCTTCATGTAACCCACCTTGAGAGTACCCTGTAATGCTCGTGGCCAGCCCCGGTCACTATTCTTATGTGAATAAACGCTATCCTTTTATGGGTTTATCGCCACTCCTTTGAGCTTGTATGATGTGTTTGGTGGTCTGTTTCTTCTCCTTCCCCGGTGGTTCAGCCCCTCGTGCTGATCTCCTTCTACGACTCCGGCCTGTCTAGTCCATTGGGCAATGTGATGTGACACCACCTTGGGGGTGATAGTCATAAGGCCGAAGACCCCTTGGACCTAGCAAGCAAGCAATGCAATGGACCAGTGACTTCACTCGAGCGGACTCACCCACGTAGTGCACACTAGTGCCCGTAGGCAACTCGGCGATGGTGGGAAGGGTCCGAGGTGGACCTTGCTGATCCGACGTTTGTCTTGCTTGTGGTTGAATCCCTAAGGGTCCTGGGATGCCCACTCTCATGGGCGGCCAGCACGCCGAGGGCATGGGATGTAATGGCTCTCTCACAACTCGCCCGCGGTGGTCACTCAAATATAAGCAATTCAAGAATGGGCACTCAACTCACCACCCGACGGCACTAGCAGCGATAATAAACCAGCAAGGAAAGACCATCAAGGAAGGGTAACTGAGGCTCACCTGATTGGTGTGAAGACACCGATCCCGGTCGGAGATGAGGGCGAGCGAGGAAGAGTGGGCTTACCCGCAAGCCGTGTCGGAGAAGCTTCAGTCGATGACCTGCTAATACATGCATTACACCCCTTGCAAGGGGGTTGGAATAGGGGTGGGGAGTGGAATTACAACCAAAATGTACCTCCACGCCAGGAGGAGCGCTCAGTCAGCCAGGCGGGGAGGGAAAAATGAAATAGAAGTGAACTAAGCGAAGGATGCCGATTCTGTCCACGCTCTAAAACAGGAGATAGGCAGTCGTTGTCGGCGCTGCTGCGACCACTCCAGAACTTAGTTATTGACGAGACCAATGGCAAACTCTTCAGAACTGGATTAGGATGATGTCCAATTTTTGGGGAATTTCTCGGTCGACGATGCTGGTTAGGGAAGGGCTGCGAATAGGGTCCCTGAGTTATGGGTTTTGACTGCTATGGTACCTTAGCAGCCTGAAGATGAGGCCGCCGCGAGCACTCCCGACCTCTGAATTGAGCATGGCTAGAGTTGTTGGAGCCATTGTCAAGTCCTCTTCTAAATGATACCCACGGGGACACCAGAGGATGTCAGAGGAGATTGGGAGATCCCAAACAGTGGACAGGGGTCGGTTCATTCGTAGAGGGGACAGAACTACACACTCTGGGGAGAAAATTAGGAACTCACTTGTCCGGGGTCCAATCTAGAAGCTGCTTCTTGTTACTGGAAGATAACTCGTTGTAGTAGGTCTCGGCCAAGCCCCGCCTCCAAATCTTTAGGTGGCTGGTCGTGGGATTCTCTGCAAGTAGCCTCAGGTTGGCAGTCTTGAGGGAGACGCGTAGTCTGGGGAGATCGGCTCCCCCGGTCAGCCATGAGCTCAGGTTGGGACGAAACCACCGCCGTTGCGAAGAAGACACAGAGTCGCTTCCGAAGGTACCACTTGAGCCTTCAAAGACATTGGTGTGAAGTCGTGGTCAGCTCTGCAAGTCATCAGTGCTCTACTACCAGTGAACTGGGAATTGCAGGCTAAAGATGGGAGGTAGGAAATGAGGTAAATGGGAGGAAAAATAGGGTGAATGGGTGTGGAGGCAACCCTTGGCTGTTAGGGGGTCTAGGAGAGGCCAAACTAAGGTGAGGGAGGTGGAGAATGGGGGCAAGAAGGTGGTCTAGAAGGGGGTGAGAGAGGGAGCTATGAATTTACGAGTTGGATGAAGAGGGAGAGGGATGATGGCTTCCCTATTTGGGGTTGTCTAGGGCTAGTGGGAGGAGAGAGTGGAGGGAATAATTCAAACTTCCCATTTTAACTTCGTTGACTTAGGTGAAAACTCTTACATTGCACTATTTGTGTTGTTTGGGCTTGTCAAAGCCCATTAGTGGTGTCTGTGTTACATTTCCATCATGATCCAAATGTTTTGTTATTGTTAGGCCCATTTAGGTTAGCTCAATTTATGTGCTCATTGTCAAGCCCATTGTCCCTTGGTCCGTTGTCCATTGGTCTTTGCATTAGTGGGTCAGTCTCCTATCGTCCTCAAGCCTATTAAGCCATTGCTTCTCTCCTTGTGTTAAGTCTCCATTTGCCCTCATGGAGCATCATTCCAACCCCTTCTGTCATTCTTCTTCCCAATTTTTATCCTATCCCCGCGTGGAATCTTCTTCTCATGCAGGCCCATCTTCCCATAGTCCTTCTGACCCATCTGAGGAACAAGCTAATCTCATGGCCCATCTTTCAAGCCTTGTTCACCAAATGGATCTGGCCTAGGCCCACAAACTCATTGTAAATCATTTTAATGGGCCTTCTTCTCATCCTAATAGGCCTCATCATTTTAATGGGCATGCCCCTCATATTGGGCTTTCGGAGCCTTCTCCTTCATATGCTACTGGCCCAGTTTCTATTGCCCAATTTAATCATAATGGACCTCATTCTTCGTCTCCTCATGCTGCTGGCCCAATGGGTCCTTACGCTCATGTTAATGCCTCTTCCAAGCCCATGTACCCTTCTACTCCTTGAATGGGCTTCCCTTCTCCTCAGCCTAGACCCTCTCATTTGGCCCACTATCATTCTAGTCCAAATTCACAACCTCTTGCTCAACCTGGCCCATATTCTTCTCAATCTCTTCATACCCAAGAGATGATTGCTCGGACCCAACGCCGGCTTGATGAACTTCAACACCAAATTGATCCCAAATCCTCCATAAGTGTCCCATTTGCATTCCAAGATATCTGGCTCTCGCCATCTTCAAAAATTCTCGCATATCACCGTTATGGTGGATCCGGTTACCCTTATGTGCACTTGAAGGAGTTCGTTTATGAGTCAACCCAGTTTCGACATGACCAACACTTGATGGCCTATCTATTTGGTCTGTCTTTGGAAGCCTCGGCTCGGGATTGGTTCTTTTCTCTTCCATAAGAGCAAGTTGTGAATTTCCAAGCTGTCCAAGACAAGTTCATTCAGCAATTTCAGGACCAGGTTGGGCCCAGGTATTCTATGGTGGATCTGGCCCCTGAGAAGATGACACCTGAAGAGGAGTTATGCACCTTTGCTGACTGCTAGCGTCGCTTGGCCGTGTAAGTCCTGGGCCACATTCCGGAGGAAGAGCAAATCAAGATGCTAATATCTAATGCAATGCCCAAGTATCATTTCATTTTAGCCCTGAATGAGATCACCTCCTGGCAATATCTTTATAGTAGAGCGCGCTTCATTCGCCAACAACTCCATGATTCCCTTGACCCCAAGTCCTCTCCACCGTCTACCGCCACTTACACCTCGCCATCCACATATACCCCTCTTGAATCCCCCACATGTCAGTCTTCCCCTACATATCCCTCCACGAGTCAGCCATACGCCTCACATCAACCTGCCACATACCCCTCCATAATTCAACCTTCCACGGGTTAGTCGGTCACTTCCGCGTACCCGCCTGCGTCCCCACCTCCAGTCAAGGGAACATCACACCCCGAGCAGGTGGATGCCATCTATATACCCCCTCATCCCGCTCCACATATGCCTTCACCAAATCCCTCCGCCACTAGCCAAGCACTCTTGCCTACGCAACCCCCACAACCCTCTCCACAACCTCATTCATCTCATAACCCTCGGCATCCACCTTGTCTGAGGTGGGCTCCTCGCTCACCGTTGTCGCAGTCTTTCACCGATACTTTTCAGGCTTTGATGGCCACCCACATGGTGCCACTCCCTCTAGTTGTGCCTTGCCGACCTGCGGTCGGGAATATACTCTAGTTCTGTGATTATCACCACCAGCAGGGACATTTGGTTGAGAATTATCCCGAGTTCTGGGAGTTTGTTTATGGCTTAGAAGATCAAAAGAGGATCGATTGGTTGGCCATTCACAAGGTTGTTCTGCATCTTCACAGTAATCAGCAACAGTAAGAAGTGCCGCCCAGATAGCCGTCTCCATTACAAGACCAGGGACACCCCTGTGATTCTCCATCTAGTGTTGTGCCCGCTCCGTTATCTACCCCGTCACCTACTCCTTTGCCAAGTCCCTCACTTGGTCCAATACCTACCCCGTCTTTGCCACCTCCCACGCCATCTCTACAACCTCCACATACCCAAGCCCTTGCTCAGGCTAGTGCTACCTCCCCTTATTCCTCCATTCCCGCCACCACCGCTTCCACTCCCAACGCTGCCCTACGTGTCATATCGGTACGCCGACGGTGGGCACCGTGATCCTCTCCACCACCTCCCTCTCTGCCTTCTCCATCATCTCTGCCCGAACCTGAGCAAGCTACTCCTACACCTACACCTTTACCCTCGCCTTTGCCTTTATCCCCGCCTACATTTAAACCTATCACTACTACCATGCTTTTGCCACCTTTACCCCCTCCTACACCTCCACCTTTCATTTCACCTTCATTAGAGCCAATTGTTACCACCTTGTCCTTGCCGCCTTCGCCTTCACCTTCAGCTTCACCCGAGCCTGTCGTTGCCACCATCCCTCCTCCACTATCTATCGCACCTTCTACCTCTTCTTCTTCTCCATCCACTTCCACCCCACGGAGCAGAACTTGAGGGTTGGGTGCAGGTGCACCAGTAGTAAGATAACTTCTCTGGAATAAACGCCCGCTCCGAAGGGCCAGGTTTTATACCGGCGCGGCATTGGATAGACTCGCAATGGGCAACTTGATGGGCCCAGTGGGGTGAATAAGGGGTGTAGAAGTGGGGGTGATAATGGCGGAGGCAGGCCTAACAGGCCCTGGTGGGAGGATAATGGGTGACGGGTTCGGCGAGGGGGTGACAATGAGGGGTGTAACGGGTGTTGGCACGAGGATGGGTGAAGCAGTGGGCAATGCAGGAGGTATAATGAGGGGTCTGGAAGGAATAGAGGGTGCAGTGGAGGTTACAATGGTGGGTCGAATGATGGTGGGAGTAGAAGGCGGTGGGGTGTTATTGTGGGTATGGTGGAGAGCCAGAAGGTGAGCTGAAGTCTCGTCATCATAGGTCCACCCAGCGTTAGGAGCCGGGTGGTGGATAATGTTTACTTGAGCCTGTGCCGGTGGTTGAGGTTGTGGAGCAGGCGGGTGGCTAGGCATCGGATTCTGATGAATCCCTAAGTCTTATGTAGGCTGCTGCTGCTATTGAGGTTGGGGTTGCTGTGGCTACTGCTGCTGCAGCGCCGGCTACTGCGGCCTCGGCCCCTGTCTTCTTCTCTCTTTAATATCTGTAATCAACTTATGCATCTCTGCCCAGTCGATGCGCTGCCCCTCGTGTAAATCGTAAAACAGAACTGGTAGCACCTCTCAATTGTGTGCCCGGGCTGCCGATGGAAGATGTAGTATCTAGACTGGTCAGTGGCTAGATTCCAGTTTGGGCGTTCCGGGGGAAGCTGGAGATCATTGGTGTACATGAGGGCTGAAAAGATGTCTGGAAGGGTTTCAGGTAGGGGAGGGTAATGAGCTCTCTTAGGACCTGGGCGAGCAGGCGCATAGCCATTTGGTGGAGGGACATTATGGTATTGTGGCAGTTGTTGTAGCTGGTATGGCGACTGTGGCTGTTGAGGTTGTTGAGGAGCGGGGAACGATGGTTGGGCAGTGGGTGGAGCGGTGAACTGGGGATTGCGAGGAGGTTGCTGGAAGCGAGGTGAAGCGGATTGGTAGGGAAAATGGACAGCCTGCACCTGCTCATTTGTTTGGACTCCCTCGGTAACTGGGCCCTGGGGTTTTCTGGTGGGTTTGGGCTTCTGGGCCTTGAAAAGGGAGCGAATAGGGGAGTCCTTAAATTGGGTCTGGATAAACCTGGCCCTACTTTACAAATGGTGCATGTTGGATATGTCGTTCATGGCCAAAATATTCTTGAAGGTAGGGGTGGCATTGGAAATCAACAGCTTGACTTTCTCTTCCTCTGAAATCTGGCCGGGCACACGGGAGGCTATCTGCCTCCACCTATCAGCATAAGTCGCAAAATCTTTGTCGGCCTTCATCTTCTCAATCACTAGATTAGTAAAGGAATATTTCGGGGCCACTCAGTCTTGGAACCTCTGGATAAACTTCTCCTTGATAATTTTGAAACTCTCCGCCTCTTCCAGTGGTAGGGCATAGAACCACTCCAACGTGACCCCGTCCAGTGAGCAGCGAAATGGATACGCCATGAGACAGTCGTCGTACTGAAACTGTGCCGACTCATACAAGAATTCCCTCACATGAATGTAGGGGTTAACATTCCCATCGTACTTTCGGTACGTGGGGAGCTCCGACTGGGGAGGGAAACAGATGTCACGAAAATTGGGAACCGATATATCTGCTAAAGACCGTGGGCCAACCTATTTGTGAAGGAGGTCAAGCTGTTGCTGCATGGCAGCCCACTTATCAAGATGTTCCCGTTCCTGAGATGGAGGAGGCAAAGTTGGAAGGGCGGACCCGGTGTAAGGGGCCGAAGGATGGGTAGATGGAGGGGGAAGCCCATAATGGGGACATTGGGCCAAAGACGGACCCATGTCTGCATAAGCCGAGTGGGCAGCCCCAGCCTGAGGGCGCAAGAAGTTAGTCGGGCCCACGAGAGCCTGTGGCGCCAGAGAGGTGGTCCATAGGGATCCATGTAAGAAGACGAGAGGAGCGGGGTCTTCCCCTTATCAAGAATCTCAGGGGCCGAGCTAGAAGCTTAGCCCGCCTCCAAGTTAGGGAAACAGAGGACCTTGGGCTAGACAGGGGTGAGATCGATTGGAGCAGCGGACGAGGCCCCTAGACCACTAACCAAAGGTAGAGAGGTGGCAGTAGCAGACACACCCTGGGGAGGAATAGAAGATGGGGCGTCCGGCCCCTACAAAGCTTGGTGAAGAATTTGAAGCTGGGCCGAATCTAGTTGGGCCATCATGTGGAGAATGTGGTTGGCAGAATTATGAGAGGAAGAATTAGAGGGGGAGGGTTGTCTACCCTCAACAGTAATAGACGGAAGAGGAGGGGCGGACCCCTCTCTAACTTGTACAATGACCCTAGACGGGTCCTCCAGAAGCCCCTGAGGAAGGGAGTCCTCGTGGGAGTGAGAAAAGTCATAGGATGACATAGTGGAGGGGGAATCAAACATGGGGTTGAGATAAGAGATGAATGAGGAATTGCCCCTTGGAGAAGATCCTCTAGGTGTAAAACAACTCCACATGGAATGAGAACCTGAGTAGAAGCGGTCTGACCAATGACCATCACCTGGATTAAGGGGCCCTGATAGGACCGCAACAAATTAGCAGACTCATAGAAAGATAAACGATAGAGATGTACCTGAGGCAGAAGGAAGTAGTCAGTGTACTTCTGACCTTAGCCATTTATAGACCGAGCTTGTTGCATGCTTTCTACACTACAGCAGGTCCGTGCATGGTCCGTGCACATTGTAAGGCAAGTTTGTGCATACTTTGTCCAAGTCTGTGGATGTACAGTCCACTGCATAGCATATCCATGCAAGTCTTCATAAGCCCATGTATTTAAGGCCCATGCACTCAAGAATCCTGCATACAAAGTCCGAGCATGTTCTATCCTTGTTGAGCTGAAGTTCATGCATATGTTGCTTAGGCTGCATAAAGTCCATGCACGTTTCACGAAGTCCGTGCATCTTTTTCTTCCAAGCAGAACATCAAGTCTATGCATGCTTTACCTTTGATTTAAACTCCATGCACTTTCTGTCTAACCAAAGTCCAAGCATCTTTTAGTCCGTGCACGTTTTTAGCAACACAAGTCCGTGCATCTTTTAGTCCTTGTTGAAAATCTAAGTCCGTGTACATATGAGTCCGTGCACGTTTCTTCCAAACCAAGTCCGAGCACATGTAAGTCCATGCACATGTCTATAAGCCATTACATCTTTTGCGTCTGAAGTCTGTGCACTCTGTAGCAAGGTCCAAGCATTCGAAAGTCCGTGCACATTACACTGTATCTCAATGATCAAAGTCCGTGCACTTTCTGTCTAACCAAAGTCCAAGCATCTTTTAGTTCGTGTACATTTTCAGCAACACAAGTCCATGCATCTTTTAGTCCTTGTTGAAAATCTAAGTCCGTGCACATATGAGTCCGTGCATGTTTCTCCCGAAACAAAGTCCTTGCATCTGTTGTTAGGTCCGTGCAAGCTATACTCCGTGCATGTTTTGTATTTCAAACAAACTCCTTGTATGCCTTCACGGAGTCCGTGGAAGCCAAACCCCGTGCATATTTCCTTATGTGTGGAACTCGTGTCAAGTCCGTGCATATTTTGGACTTAGACGAAATTCTGCTGGATTACATGTTAAAGTCCGTGGACGTCTTGTATCTAAAGTCCGTGCAGATTTTACCTCTGCAGTGGTCCGTGGAAGCTATACCCCGTGCACATCCTAGACTTAGTACATTGTTAGTTGGGCTGCATCCCAAGTCCGTGCACATCATACCCCGTGCACATCCCTCTCATCAAACTCCTTGCATGCTCTGCCTGCTATCAACCGTGGAGTTAGTCTGTGCATGTCTTGAAGACAGAACACACACTGTAGCTAAGCTAGCAAAGTCCGTGCAGGTCTGTACTGTGACTGCCTTAGCTGCAGTAAGTCCGTGCAGACTCCTTAGCAGTTAGTCTAAATGCTCTAAACTTACCCCGTGCATACCCCGTGCATCTTTCTTCTGTCTCATATTGTTTTAATTGAATTAACAATTATTTCTGTGATTGACAGACAATGTTTCATGGAAAATTGGATAAGCACATGATCCAAGATAGATCCCTGTTCATAGACGCTGCCACGTGGATAGTCAAGTTGGGAGATTCTAACACATGGCAAGGGTCTCCTGAACCTTCCAGGCGGCGTGTTTTATCCATACGCCTAGGGCATCTTCGGACAGAGGCAATATATATATATAGAATCCTTCTGCAATTGAGGTGTGCAGAAGAACTCAGAGAGAGATCAAGCAGATAAGCAAGAGTAGAGAAGAGTAGAAGAGTGTTTGAAAAGGAAAGAGTGAGCAGCAGAGAAAAGAAGAAGAAGATCGTGAAAGCAAAGAGGCAAAGAAGTGAAGAAGAAGAAGAGAGAATGAGAGAGAGAGAGAGAGTTCCTAGAGAAGAATCTGAAGCTCAATCTACACTGGACCGTGGATCAAATCCAAGCCAGTCAGCTCATCAGGAGCCATATTTGTGCCTTATCATCTGCAGCTTTCCGATTGCTGTGTCTTTCCAATTCTTGTTCTTCATTTCATCCTTTCTTCAAGCTGTTACTCAGCAGAGCAAGCTGTGAGGCTCAGCGGGCAGACGAGGATTCCTCTGGACAGGTGAAGCTGTAATCCCCAGCGGGCAGAGGTGTGGTATCCTCTAGATAGCAAGCTGTGTTGCTCAGCGGTCTGTAGGCAAGCTGTGGTGCCCAGCGGATGCAAGCTGTGTTGCGCAGCAGTGAAGCCACACTTGGGTTAAGTGTGGGGTGGATGTAGGTCTTAACGACCGAACCACCTAAAAATTGAGCGTGCATTATGTTTGATTGTCTTATCTGATCCACTAGATGAATGCTTAGGTCCGAACAACCTTCCCTTCCAATCTAGCAAGCATTTCATCTACACATTGCATGTTTGGGCTTGGTATAATGTGAGTTGGATGACTTAGGAACTGTTTATCAGTCTAATACTCAAAACTCAGTAAATCGGGTTATCAGACATTCACTCATCATTTGTAGAGAGCATCTAATTTGTCCCAGGGATTTGTTCACCTTGCTTTCGCATCTCTGACAGATAATTTTAAACCGGTCAAGGTTTTTAGAGAGGGATTCATTCACCCCCTCTCTGAATCCATCGCACCTATCCCATCAGTTGGTATCAGTGCGGGTCTCTGTGCATTCAAGATCCAACGATCTTCAAAGGATCCTGCTGTTTAAGGTGCTATTCTCGTTATTGTCTATTGGATTTGATCGAGTGATTTCGGTGCATTTCAGAGTTGGTTTGGTTTTGTTGCGTTTGGTGCTTTAGTCTCACTAATTTGGTGTCTTGTTATACTTCTGTCTTCTCTGGTGTATCTCCCATCCCTTGCTCTCAACACCCTCTGCATCAAGTCCATGAAGGCTGTGGGGGCATTGGTGAGCCCAAACGGCATCACCAAGAACTCATAATGCTCGTATCTCGTACTAAACGCAGTCTTCTCCACATCGGACTCGCGAATCCTCAGCTGATAGTAACCAGACCGCAAATCAATCCACGAGAATACTCGAGTAGATTGAAGCTGGTCGAACAAATCATCGATCCGCGGCAACGGATACTTGTTCTTGATGGTCACTTCGTTCAGCTACCGGTAGTCAATGCACAACCTCAGACTACCATCCTTCTTCTTCACAAATAGCACGGGCGTACCCCAAGGGGAAAAGGTAGGACGAATGTACCCTTTGGCCAACAACTCCTGCAACTGTACCCTCAACTCCATCAACTCAGCGAGAGCCATACGGTAGGGAGCCTTCACTAGAGGTCCCGTACCAGGCACAACCTCGATAATAAAATCGATCTCCCACTGGGGAGGCAATCCAGGCAAATCCTTGGGAAACACATCAAGAAACTCGCACACCATCGGAATGTCCTTCACATCCAGATACGGCTAGTCTACCAAGACCACAGAAGCGAGAAAACCCTAACAACTAGAATCAAGCAAATGACGGGCTTGAATAGCATAAATGAGGAGACGGGGAGAGGTATAATGGATACCTTGGAAGTAGAAGGTCAACCTACGAGGATGCTGAAAGTAGGCCCTCTTTGTTCTACAATCCACCACCGTTCCGTGAGCCTCGAGCCAATTCATGTCCAAAATCACATCATAATCCCAAAGCCGCAATGCATACAACCTGCCTGGCAAACTCTGCCCTTCGATCTAGACCGGAACCTTCTCAAAGCAATACGGAGTGACCATGAAGTCACCAGAAGGTAAATCCACCATCAAATCACAAGACATCTGGGAGACCAGATCCTCGACACTCAACGTGAAATCCTCTGAAGTAAATGAGTGTGACACACCAGAATCAAACAAAACCCGTGCTGCGTAACCCAAAATCATAACAGTACCTTCCACAAGCTGCGACGACTCTGCCTCTGCCCTGGTCATGTGAGTAATCCAGCCTCAAGCTCTCTGCCTGCCCACACTCGCTGACCGTGGTAGTGGCAGATACTATCCTTGCTGCTGAAACTGCAGCTGTGGGTACTGCTGCTACTGTTGAGGAAACTGGGGTGGCTAACGCGGTCGCTGTGGACAGTCATGCACCATGTGTCCTAGCTGATCACACCTAAAGCAGATCACCGGTGGCATACACTGCCTGCGGGGATGCGACACGCCACACCGGGGGCACCCCGCACAAGAACCACCGACTAACCCCTATCACTAAAGAGATGTCGACTGCTGAACACTGCCTAAAAAAGTCTACCGCTGCTCTCAGCCCTCCTTCTTCTTCTTATGAAAACTCTTCCTGAAGAACTTCTTCACCTTGGCACTGAAAGATGCAGAACCTGTCGCTGATGCCACTAGAGTCGAAGCTCCCGAACTACCAGAATGAAGCTGGAATGTGCTCTGCTACTGGGTAGTTGTCTGCTGGCTGCGGTCTGACAGGGACTGCTCCTGGCTAATCGGTCCCTGAGTCCTCTACATATCCAACTCCAAAGATGCTGCTACACGAGAAGCCATCTCCAAATCAGTGGCAGCATTTGTGATCAAATGATGCCTCAGCTCCAGCCACAAATCCTAAACAAACTGCTCGGTCTTCACCCTCTCATGCTCTATGATATGAGGTGTATAACGACCCGGCTCAACAAATCGGGCCCTGTACTGCAACATGGACATGTCGCCGTGTACCAGATCCAAGAACTGACACATCCTCTACGTGGCAATATACTCTGGGCAGCAAGCACGCTCGAAAGCAATGATGAAGTCGAGATCTGCTCAAGGGGGCAAGACTAAAAGGACATCTTCCACTCTGAAGACCACCATGCTCGAGCCGTGCCCTACAACTGGTTGCAGGCCAACATCACCTTGTCCTCCGTAGTACATTGCATGGAACTGAACACCGGCTCCATCTCATCAAACCAACTCCAAGCCAAATCAGGGTCTGACTGGCTGCCATAGTAAGGTGGGTGGAACTACATGAAATCCCTTATTACTCGGCCTGGCCCACCCTTGGTCGACGAGCCCTCACCAGCCTCTCCGCTAAACTGCTGAGGCATAAGTTGGTACATGTCATGGAAGAAATCCTCAGCCCCCGAAATCCTCATAGTATCTGCTGCCTCGGTGGCCGTGGGTGACACTATGCTCTGCTCCTCTTTCTCCTGCTGAACCTCTTGCTGAATCTCCTGCTGAACCTCCCGAACCTCTGTCGCCTACCCATGCTAAAAGCGAGTCCTCTGCCTCGACGCCATGCTCGCTCTAGAGCAAAAGACAAAAATCACAGAAATGGCAAGGTCAATAAAACACATGATGCCCAATGCCAGCGTCAACTATACATCATCACTGTGGACTAGTGGACCAATATAATTACTTATTATTCTCGTATAATCCTACAACTACACTCTAATACTAGCTGTAACGACCTGAGAATCTGATTACTAGGAAGGCCCAATAACCCGAGACTCAAACTGCCACCCACGAGCTCGAAGACTTAGAAGGGTTAGAAGGATGGTGTGGAGGCTACACGAGTATCACAAATAATTACAGAAATTAAAGTAGGGGGAAACCAGGCGCCTGCTTTTACCGTCTGATCATTGGCTACGATGATACATTGACGATTGCTGACGCACCGGAGGATTGGCTGGCTCCTCTTCCTCATCAGAAGAAGCGATTACAAAAGGAACGCCGCCCAATTTGGCTTCAGAGCTGGGGCCTGAACCCTCTGAGGAGTTCAGGATAAAGGGGAGTCCCCAAACTTGGGTTTTCGGGACAGGACCAAGCTTCTCCCCTCTGAAAATTATAACCCGGTCGAGAGTGAGGGGACCTTCACATCCACGTCCCCATCCTCGGCTGCGGCCTCAACCTCGACCGTTTCTTGTCGAACGATGCTGATTGGTCGCCATTGGGGCCTTGCCTCCAGTGTTGTCAGTCGAAGATGTATTGATATTATCGGGTGGCGGGATCGCCACCATGTTGCAGGAGAGCTCTTGTAGTATTTCTTTGAGTATCTCTACAGTGAGCTCCTCATCTTTATAGAATAAGGAGAGCTCCCCCAGGATTGGAAGATCTTCACCTTCTTCAAGATGGTGAGCCATCTCCTAAAGCCATTACAGAAGGTGGGCCTTCCGCCCAAACTTGTCCCAGGGGATATATTCATCCAGAGTGACGATATTGGTGGGACGAGGGGGAATGTATTCCTTCAACTCATCTATAAGCTTCTGAAGCCGTTGCAGAAGGGTTGGCTCCTTAGGAGCCTCCATAGCTGCTGCTTGCTCAGCTTTCTTCTTCAACCGCCTCTCTTGAGGAGAAAGAGGACCTTGCTTGGGAGGTGGGACTGGTTTGCCCCAAGAATTTTGCTTCTTACCCCGGGCCGGCTCCTTAGGAGCCTTGGTGACATAGCTCTTTCTGGGGACAACCTTGGTCCAGTTGGCCTCCTCAGGTTGAAGCTGGAAGGTGGCATTGATTGCCTGAGTAATTACTTCAGGCGGTAGCTCTTGAAACTCTGCCAGTGCGAGGTTTGCCCCTTGGGGGCTTTTTGGCTCCGCCACCGGCTTTGTTTAAGTTGGCGGCTTCGTTTGCTTGAGCTGAGGAGGCCTTTCTACAATCGGTGGCCTCGTTGACTTGGCAGAAGCTTTGACTGGCACCTTCACGGGCTCAAGAGGTTGAGTCTTTTGCATGACTGGCGGCTTCATTGACTTGGCAGAAGCTTTGGCTGGAGGCTCCAGCACCTTTGCCTTGCCTTTGTTGTCTAGTGGGGGATTTCCCCTTATGACAATGCCGAGTTGACTCGGCCTTGGACAGGGTCTGGAGCCTTCTCCTACGGCTTGGCTTGCTGGGTTCTGGGCCTTAGGTCCCTTGTATGTAGCATTGCCTTTGGTGAGTAATGGAAATTCATCATTCTCCGTGGGCTCGCTTGGTCGGGCTAATCGGGAGAAAGCCTCATCTTCTCGCCGAACTTGCTGGAGAGTTTCCCTGGCGGCCTCTGCCAGACACAGCCTCATCATAGAGTTCCCCTGAGCATCAACCACCCCCCTCTGGATGAGGGCTTCAATGAAGTCCTGGGTATCTGGACATTACCGAGTGGGGTGAGGCACCCTTGCATGATATTTACAGTAACGGGGGTGGCTCCTGGCCATCTCATTGTAATAAGACGGCGGGTCATGCGTTATCACCCAGCCATCCTCCAGAAGTTTGTCAAAAATCTTCTCAGTGTCATCCTTGGGAAATGAACACTGATGGGAAGGTCGCCACCTTGGGTACCAGAGTGTAGACTTAGGTGGCTGGGAACTGACTTCCTGGGAACTGACTCCCTCTTCCTGTGGCTCAGAGAGCTAAAAGGCCGCTATAGTGGCATGAATGACATTGACGGAGAAGCGAAGGTGAAGACTCCTGTGCTCATGCGACTGAGGTGGATTGACCAGGGACTCACCCATGTTAATCCTCCCTCACCTGATCAAATCCTCGGCGAGGTCCTTGAAGGGCTGGCAATTATAGATAATATGACCAACCACCTCATGATAGGGATAATAACCCTAATGGAAGGCAGTAGGTGTCTACTCAATAGGTGACGGGGTGATCAGTCCCATGCGTTGGCATGTGTATAACAAGTTGAGAGTCTTCTCGAGTGGGAAAAAGTATAATTTCTGCTTCGGCTGCCCGCCTGCGGGTGCATGCTC
Source organism: Amorphophallus titanum (assembly GCA_024336825.1). Taxonomy (NCBI): domain Eukaryota; kingdom Viridiplantae; phylum Streptophyta; class Magnoliopsida; order Alismatales; family Araceae; genus Amorphophallus; species Amorphophallus titanum. The sequence goes on along the minus strand of JANBPO010009603.1, from coordinate 27,307,299 downwards.
CTCGCCTTGAGGTGAGTCTTCCTCATCTTCAGCTGAATCTGAGGACTCTTCAGAGAGCCAGCCCCTGAGAGGGGCTCGGCCAGTAGAGGATGCACCTGCTTCCTGTACATGGGCTGGAGATAACCCCCTGACAAATGGGCTGAAGGGGAAAGTAGCCAGCCGCCGATCAATGCTCTCTAGGAACTATAGCAAGTGCCTTTGCTTCTATTGCAATTGGCGGATTTCCCACTGGACGCTCCAGATAACCCTCCGCAGAGTCAAACACTCTGTAAATGAAGGAGGGGTGGCTCTAGGGCCAGTGTTGGACTGTCGGTTTGAAGGCCTAGCTTTGAAAACATTGGAGCTTGAAGCCATTGCCGCCATATAGACCACATTGGCCGAGCGGCTCGATCGACTCCAAGCGTAGGGCTGGGGTGGGTCAACTACATGACCCAGCATGTTTATCAAGCCCTTTTGAATGAGCTCTTCTACTATATTTTTGAAAACATAGCAATCCCTAATGGTGTGACCCAACCTCCGGTGATACACACAATAGGTAGGGTCGTCTATCTTATCCACCTCTACGGGCTTGCGTGGATCCGACAGAGTGAGGAGCTACTCCTTCATACATAGATCAAAGAGCATTTTGGTGTGCTCCTTCCTGAAGGAATAGGGCGTCTTCATGTGCTCCGTTAATATCTTCATCATCTTTATATTCTACTTTATAGCTCCACACTTTGTTATTGAGGAGGGTAAGATTGACCCGACCCATATGAGGTCTATCTACCTCAAGTCCAACACAACTCGTGATCCACAACACATTCGGTGGACCCCAATAACCACAGCCCGCGACGAATGACTCATGACATACCGTCTTTGAATTCGCCAAATAGGGAAGATCTCGAGCTAGGCGCAATGATTGTCAGATGATGCTCCAGCGACCGACCGTTACTCCGCACAACATAAGCGTCGATCCCACGAAGGACAAGCACGCCCCACAGGCGCCGTAACACTCGTCCGGGAACCGACCGATTTCGGGGTAACCACCCCTCAACGAAAAACTGCCGCTATAATGGTAGGGAAAGTTACTTCATGATCTATCCCTGTTAAGGGACAGGTCTCTGACACCGAGACAACCCCCAAATATAAACGGGACCTCGACAGAGAACCAGAGGACGGTAAACTCCACCAAGAAGCGCCCGCTAAGAGACAAGCACGAGAGCTATACATTCCCGATTACGGAGAGGTCACGATCGTCCACTGAGAGAGAAATCTCCTTCCTAGTACCCTTACCACCCAACGAGTACTCTCCGAGTGGTCACTGGCAACGGCGAGCACTCGCCCGGAAGACTTACGGCTCTCCTAGAACTACTACTACGGCTTCCACCATCCTCTCTCTTCTCTACTCTTCTTTACTCTCTACTTGATCTCGTGTTGACTTAAGCATCGGAGGGTTGTCCCCTGAGCTAATACTCAGGGCTCCTTCTGACGCCATTCTTCTTAGTGTTTGCAAGCTTTCATAGGTACCAGACGACTTCCACAAACAAACAAATAGAAAAGTGTGGTAAGCGACGTAAGAATCAAATTCTACCCTCTACAGATATTATCATATGTATCTCTATATTAGGGAATATTATATTAAATGTACATTAAAATTAACATAATATTCTACCGATCATATAAAATATAAGATTTTAGAGGTGTACATAATTAAGATAATATAAAATATCATAAAAGAATATAAATCATTTAATTAGTCACGTGAAAAGATTAAACGCGGGTTATATGTAGTATACCCGTCCAAATATGTGAACTCAAAAGTCCATTGGACTAAGTTAAATAAGTCACAATTTATGGACTGCTGGTGATGTAGCTCCCTGTTGTACCACTTTACAGTGCAAACAAGCTTAAAGAAATTATTTTTTTAAACCCCTTCTCCAACCTACCAAATTGGAGTGGAACTTGGATCACTAAAAAGGTCACTAATTAAGTCACCTGTCAAGGCCGGCAACTTTAAACATGGGTCAAATTTTACAGTTGCCAGAAAGTACAATAACATCATTGCGACTTGAGGATATAATCTGCGAAGGACATTACGTAATTAATTAATTAATAATCTTATGTTGGACATTGCTCAGGGGATGGAACTTCAGTAATTAAGCTCCTTAACTAAAGGAAAGGGGTCAAGTGGCACTTAATTTGGTGTCCCAAAAAAGGGACACCTCATAGGAGGTGAGCCGGCAAGACTGGGTGAGAGAAGGCTCCATTGGGTGCCGCCTCTCACACGGGGGAGCTAACCAGGATTAACCCTCTGATTCCACGTTCTCACAAGAAAAGACACAAGGAAGGTGGATTTTTTGCTTTCTTAATTACGAAGAAGTATGCAGCATGGTGGAGGTTTGATCTTGGTATTTAGAAGTTATAATCAAATCTTGCTTGGTGGTGGTGGTTGAACTAGAGGAATGTCACCACTGTAGAGGATGACAACGAGCAGAAAGTGATGAAAGGAAGTGAGGATAGCCAAGTGTGAAGCCGATGTTCTAACCTGCTGGATTAAGGAGGGAGCCCATGGATTGATGTTGTCAAATCTGGCCCGATTGAGAGCTATCCAAAGTTCCCAGCAAATCAACACGGGAACGCACCTTAAAAGAAAATGCACACGCCACTTGCTGCTATCTTGAGTTCATAAATGGACTAGATTGTATGTACGGCGGATCGCTCCCTTGCATGAGATCTCTATTTTTATTGTGTCAGATCGAGATCCTCACTTCACTTTTGACTTTTGAAGGAGTTTTCAGAAGACCCTGGGTATAGAATTGGCTTTTAGTTCAACTTATCACTGTAGGCGTCGAAAAGGTGGTGAAGCCGGACGTTGGTGGCGTGTGTGGCTTCCTCCCTCTGAACTATGCTGCGGTGGCCTACAGTGCAAAGGTTAGAAAAATGAGAATAATATGATCGCCAGAGGCCTATACCTGGGCCTCACAGGAGTAGGATGATCGTGAACGCCTTAGAAACGGGAGAATGTGAGTTCTTCTGTCCTTGCTCTCGGCCGGCCAAGAACAAGGAGCTCTGTGAGTTGATGACGAAGTTCCTGCAAATCAACCAGCAAATATAAAGACCATTAGACTGAGAAAGTGTAGTAGATGCTCATAGAAGTAAAGAAAACATGTAAATGGGGTCAATCGTACCGGAAAGGGGGGCGAGAAGGGGGGTGGCCGAGACTTTCGACCATCCACCTTCCCTATGTTTTGGGATTAAGAAAACCTCTTTAAAAAGTAGGATCTGGGGAAGCTAATATGCATGGAATGCAGTAGAATAAACTAGAAATCAGCAAAATGGAAGACAGGGGAGAGGAAGGACGGGGTTGCCCATCGACCAACAGAGGGCGTCCAGCATTGTGGCCGCTCAGAAAGGGTGGGCGGCCATGTCGATGGTCGCCCCCTGCAACTAAGGCTCATCCGCGACGGAGCTTTCCAACTTCGGGTACTGCTGCTAGGGGAAGGTCGGGGAAGAGTAACTCTGGTGCTCATCGCCCTCTCTCCCTCGAACTAGCAACCTCTCCCTCTCCAAAAATGTCCACCACCCTTCACGAAGTGTCCCACCTCTCTCCCCAAATGATTTCGAACAGAGGTTTGGAATGGGCTTTTGTATGTCGGGGCAATCTCCCTCCAAAATCATTCAAAAGATAGATTACGTGCAAGCTACGTGAGTCTCGAACCTCCCGAAGTGGGAGCGGTTTCGAAGGATGTGCCCAGAGTGGGCGGATCGTGGGGTTGACGGACAGCTATCAGGAGGCGGCCAAGGTTTTGACTATCCAAAAGAGTTGGGCGGCTAGATCGATGGCCTTCTTGAGGGTGAGGGCGGCCAACATTCTGGCCTTCTTGAAGTCTGGGCGGCCAACTATGTGGCCACCTTGAAGATGGTGGGCGGCCAGTTCTCTGGCCACCTAGGATGGTGGGCGACTAGCTCTCTGGCCCCCCTAGAATGGGTTGGGCGGCCAGCTACCTGGTGTGGACGCACTTTTCATTAAATCTATTCGTGAGTGATTATTTATTAGTTTTATTAGGTTTATTAAGTGTGTGGGCATGCCAGTCACAAAGTGACGATTTATTCGGGCTTCATGGAAGCTCATGATGCGCTCAATCTGACTTCGTCCGGTGATTATGTGGTTCGGGTCGGGACCAATTCCGCCGTGCCATAAATGTCACGACGTCATTTACATCCCCCATACGAGGGAACACCCTTGATTAATTGTCGAAATTAGGGGCCATGTGGCCTAGAGAACTCAATACTAATTGTGCAAGAAGGGAGCAGAAATAAATCACACTAGGGCCCGCATCGGGATACGAGTCACGGGCCATGTCGGTCGCTCGCGGACCCTTTTCATGTTCGGACGAAGGTCCGTAATAGAAATGCAGTGGAAGTCGAGACAAACCCGTTCGAATGTCTGCCGTGAGTACGGTAATTTTAGTGATGATTGCCCAGGAACCTGAGGCTCCCTGCCTGGCTGCTTGCCCAGGAACCTGAGGCTTGCCACTTCTGCGACCACGCCTGGCTCGGTGATCCAATGGCCGCCATCTCTTGAGGGTACGTATAACTCCCTGTCTGTTATCCCACCGAGTTGGTCCCGCCTCCTTTCGACATCGCCTCCGCCTGGAGCGACCTTTTTCCCTTGACCGCGCCAGACTGGTGCGACCCAGTCCGCCCAGAACATGCAGCAGACTCGTCGGTCCCGGCACTCCTTCCTCTGCTGATTTTTGGCCCAAGTCATCTTCACCAAATTCGGAGGTCTCGACGTCCTGAAACCACTCCAGGTGGTTTCGTCACGATCTGTGTCTGGTGCTGCCCGTACCAAGGTGATCAATCTGGCTGTGTCTGGTTATTTACCTAGAAACTAGAGCCTCAGTCCAGAGGCAACTGCAGCTAGCCCCGAGCTCCGACGCCTGCCAAATTTGACTGGAAAGTAGGTCTTCCTGTTATCTTTCAAACCACGTAGGTCCCGCCTCAATCAGAGTTCGGTGGAGAGCGTACCCCCCTCTGCACGCCGACTATGCAGACTGGACCTGCAGGACAGAATCGTGCAGCTCATCGTCGGTGACCGGCTCCGCCCCCTCGCGACCTCAAAATGACACCGAACTTCCAGGAGCTCTTCTACACTTCACCAGCTTCATCTGAGTGCCAGCAGAGGCCTGTTCTGATCCCTGTGTGCGGCATACCATCTGAGTCACGTCGGTTTTGCTCCACCGGGCAGACATAGGACAGCTGGCCCAACTTCCCATTCCCCTTTCTCCCCCCTCCTGCGTGAGGGTAGTTTTGTATTGATCAATCCTGTCCTCGTGATCCCCTCTCTTTGTGGAGCATAGTGCCATAAGGCTGTATTCACAGGTTCGCATCGGACGCCACCGTCGCCATTCCTATGCTCGCGCTCGTCCTGCATCAGATTTGGTATCAGAGCAAGTTCACTGACTTGTTCTAGCCAAGTCGGGTCCTAGGACGTGTGTGAATACGCCCTCAATGCATTATGGATCTCGCCACATTTGCCATTGTCATGGCCAAGTTCAGGGAGATTTTAGCAGCGTTGGACTCCATCGAGGTCCACATCGATCGAAGGGATCGAAGGATAGCCCGTGTCGAACGACTATATTTGCATCGGCAGCCTATTTACCCCGACCGGTCTCACCAACCGGAGGTCCACAATGGGCCACCTTACACTATCCTTCCGCCTCCCTGGCCGGCATATGCTTCCCTTCCACCTGCAACTTCCCCTCCAACGGAGCTACAAGTCGCGGTGATTGAGTCACTGCCGGAAGAGGAGCCGATACCAGAGGAGATCTATGAGCCGGATCCCGAGTTGATCGCCCGATACGAGGAGCAAGAACTTGAGTGGGAGTTGTTGCAGCACACTGCTGAACCCACCCCGATGCACCCCAATCAAGAGCCTGCCATGCAAGAGCACGACGGCCCCAAGGCCGACTTGGTGGCCGTGGCAGTTCCATTGGTCCATCCTGATGCCCTTCACCGACCGCCGCTCCACGTTGATCCCGTGTGGCACGAATTTTGCATGGCATATGAGAAGTGTCAGTCTGGCATCCGCCACATGATCATTTGCCCCGAACCTTGGTCACATCCCCCGACGGTCATCAAGATCGTGCTGCCCCACTTTAAGATTCGAGGATGAATCTTTTCTAACCGTGGGGGTATGATGGGGACATCAAAGTGGAGACTCGGTGGACCGGCCACGTTGGTAGAGAGGTCGCTCCCATCCCACGGCCCATTAGGCCTAGCCCATCTAATTTTGGGTTTATCTCTTTTTATTATGATGTAATTTCCCTTTTATTAGCATTTAGTTCTTAATGGGTCGGTTAAATGGGCCCAAAAGGCCAAGTTAGCTAGTGGGTCTAGTTAAGGGTCATAGGTTGCTTATTGTTACCCCCGGGATAGCGGGCATTCACCTGCTTGTCGCTAGCCAGACGGTCTTTTGAGGATTTACCTTTGGCAGAAGTTTGTACAGGATGATCAGCGAAGAACATTTCAATCGCCGCCACCACCGTATTCAATTGGTCGAAGCTTCTTATATTTGAGCCCAGAAGCTTCTTATATTTGAGCCCAGAAGCTTCTCATTAACTTCCGTCGACAAGCCCCTACGGCAGATGATGATCGCGTCTTCGGGCGTTGGAGGATTATTGCAGCGCATGCTGACGTCCCTCCATCGCTTGATGAAGTCCAACGTTGTTTCACCCTTCTTCTGCCGGGGGCACAAAGCTCCACCAGGGAGATTTTGCGTTCGACCATTTGGAAACGGTCGACGAACTTCTTCTGCATATCCGCCCAATCAGTAACAGAATTGGGCTTTAACCTGGAGTACCACTGGAAGGCGGTGTCGGTCAATGACGTGGCAAAGTACCGCAACAAATATGCCTCTTCCAGTACCAATTCACCTATGGCCATCACGTAGTAGGCCAGGTGTTCATGTGGCGAGCCCTGCCCGTTGAACTTCTGAAGCTTCGGGGCTTTCGGGCAGTCAGGCGGAAGCTTTTTGAATTGATGGTGGAGGGGATAAGGCATGCTGTACAAATCGACGGTAGTCACACTCTCCTCATGTTGAGCAAACTTCGTCTCCACGATGCGCTCGATCATCTACCTCTGCGTCATAAGGCTTTCTGCAGTAGGGGTGGTAGACGATCGCGCATTGGCTTCATGTGGCGGCACTTCAAATTCTGCCGCCAGTGGCAATTTTGTCGCGGTGACGAAGGCATTGGCCGCAACTGGGATGGTAGAAGGCTGTTGTTCCACTCCGGTGGATGCCGCCTGGGGTCGGACAGGAGCCTCTTTTTCACGCAACAATGCCTGTAAGAGGTTCTTGAGTTCTTGGTTCTCGCGTCGGAATTCTTCCAACGCGGGAGTATGTGTCTCTTCCCCCAGATCTTTCTCGTGCCGATGATGGCTATCCCCATCAACACTGTAGACGTCTTCTTGGCGCTCTTCTTGTCGTACCAGCTCGGGCTGTGACGTCCCAGCAGCCAGCGTCTGCTGTGTTTGCGCCAGGATCCGGGACACGGGCCTTGACCTCATCAAATATTGGAGAGGTTGGTTGAGTTCCCCCGAGGTGTCCTCGGGCTGCTTGTCGTCGGAGGTGGCGTAACAGGTGAACACTTTGACAGAATCATCAGTCACCTGAGCCACCCGCTTTGTCTTGGGCGGTTGTCTACTCGGCTTGGGTGGCATCCTAATTCTGTCAAAAACAAATACTCGGGACGTGGAAGCCTGGGTAGAACAATCCTCGTCCGTGTGTGTAGAACTAGCCCACGTAGAGGTCGGCCGCAATTTCTTGCTGGCTCCTCGACGCTTCTGCCCATGGGGGCTGAGATGTAGGCCTCGGGGATGCCGAGGTCTCAACGCTTGTCGGGCTCCGTATCTGTTGCAACTCCGACATGAAGAAAGGCGCTTCCGCCCTTGCTCGCCTTATAATTCGGGCCTCCTCTTTACTGACCCAAATTTTCTTCAAGTGGAGCTGACGCTCCTCCACTTGGTTGCCCCCTGTGCTTGACCGAGGAGCTCGTGGCTTGGGCCTCTGCAAGGGACCCTACGTTGCCACCGGTACGGCGGGTTTCTTCATCTTCGCTCCATCCTCCCGAACTTGTCGGAGGAGCTCGAAGCGATTGGAGGTGGAGATAGTTGGGACATGTCGATCCCGAGGCAGAATCGGCTCGCCTCCATCGAGCTGAATGTGGAGGTCTCCGACAATTATGGTCTTGCAAGAGCAGGATGTAGTTGTCGCGGGCTTTGTGCCCTGGCGGCTACGACGTTACCCCAGTTGAACAGGAGCAACCTTGGTGACGTCTGCCGTAGGCCCGACATCATGGTGGCAGCTACGCTGCCCCTGTTGAACAGGAGCAGGACCTCTGAGGGTTGCCGCGGTGGAACTGGTGCCGTTGCGGCGACGGCGCTACCCCCGTTGAGCAGGAGCGAGGCCAGCAATGACTTTGATTGACCAAGAAGACTCGGCCATTTGCTGGGGCAGAAGGCCTGACACCTTCAGTCGTTGTCAAAGTAGCCGAACGAACTCGGCCAGTTGCTGGGAAGGGCCTAACACCCCTAGTCCATGACGGGGTGGCCGGGCGAACCAGACCAATGGTTGAAGCCGAGGGCCAGACACCCCCAAAGGTGGTCTTGTTGATCGGGCTGACCCAGCCAGCTCTTGGGACCAAGGGCCTGACACCCTCGACGGTTGTTGCCACAGGCGTGGCTGAGCTGGCTTCAACCACGGGTATGACGCCCAGAAAGAAGGGCGAGCCGACGACTGCGGGGAAGTCGCCTAACACAAGTGGGGTCGCCAGGTATCCGAACTTGACGTGGTTGGCGATGACCTTAGGGCCGTAGGTGACGGCTGCCATCGTCGTTGATCGTTGTTGTTGGTGGTGGTGTGTAGCACGAACGAAGAAGGGCGCAGGCGCGCGAAAAGCTCTCAGATGAATAGAGAGATGTACCCTCCTCTTCCCGTTCTGTAAGAGGAAGAGGGGGAGATCAAAACCTTGAAAAAAGTTTGGAGGCTTTCTTTGACAGAAAGAAGAAAGGCGGGAAAGATCCCACCGGGCGTGCCAGTCTGTGAGACCACGAAATTATTTTATCGTAGATAAAATAGAAATTTTATGTGTAGAGGTTCATTCCGCCCTCGTAGACTTTTTGGACTATGTAGGGTCCGAGCCAATTTTCATTCAGCTTGCCCTTGGGGTTGGCAGCCATGACATCCTTTCTCTTGACCATAACGAGGTCGCCTTTCTTGAATTCGCGTTCCTTGACGAGCTTGTCAAAGGCACATGCTATTCGGGCCTGATAGACTTGAATGTTCTGTTGGGCCTGAAGCCGCTTTCCCTCCAGACTGGAGAGTTCTTTGAGTCTTCGCTCGACATTCGTCTGCCCTTCACGAACTAGCTCGTGCTGGATGGCGACCCTAAGGGAGGGTATCTCTAGTTCGATGGGGACAATTACTTCTGAGCTGTACACCAGGGAGAAAGGTGAATAGCTCGTTGGAGTCTTGTATACTGTCTGGTACGCCCAGAGCGTCTCGTACATCTTCTCCTCCCAGTCCTTTTTGTTGGAGCTGACAATCTTAGCCAGGAGAGTGCAAAGAGTTTTGTTAAAAGCCTCAGTTAGGCCATTGGCATGCGGGTTGTAGGGAGTTGATGTCCTCCAGTCAATCTTGTATTTTTCTGCCAACTGGTAGACCTTCTGGTTGCGGAAGTGGCTGCTATTGTCTGAGATAATCCGGTCGAGGGTGACGAACTGGAATATGATGTTACGATAGACAAATCTGGCCACGATCTCTCCGGTGACCTCCCTTAGGGCGACAGCTTCTGCCCAAAGGGAGAAATAATCAGTCACTGCCAAGATGTACTTGCAGCCTATGGATGAGGTAGGCAATGGACCCACAATGTCTGTTCCCCATTGGGCGAATGGCCAACTGGGTATTGTCGGGTGCAGCGGCACGGGCGGCCTCCTGGGTATTGTAGTATGCTTCTAGCATTTCTGACATGACTTCGTGTGCTTGCAGCAGTCATCAAACATTGTCAGTCAGTAATAGCCAAGCTTCTTTATTTCAATTTTCATTTTCAGCCCCGCCTGGTGTGCACCAGCTGCTCTGGCATGAACCTCCTTCATAACTCTCTAAGTCTCTTCAATGGACAGGCATCAGAGAAGTAGCTTTTGCTTGGCATCGGCCACAATTCGAAATAATATTCCATTTTAGAGCTCATAGGAGTCCTTTGTTCGGATCAGTCTAATCTTCTATTCCCTTTGCTTGGGCAGTTGTTGGCACTTCAACCATTGCATAAGAGGGTCCCTCCAGTCAGGCAGACTGACAGCTTCTGGTGTGGCGACCTCCAATTCTTCTTCTTTTTCCAATCCTTCTTCTATCACGCTAGGCACCTGGCACTGGTTGATCACTCGGATGTCGAGCGATCCATCTGGCGAGACTGCCAATGAGCTTGCCAGTTTTGTCAAGGCGTCGGCCTACGCATTCTCTCCCCTAGCAACATGGCCTATCTCAAGGAGGTAGAATCGCTCCATGAGCCCCTTTGCCTTGGTGTGGTAAGGGAGCAGCTCGGGCTTTCGAACATCGAACTGTCCCTGGACTTGCTTGACGACCAGCAGTGAATCGCCAAAGACTTGAAGCATCTTGATCTCCATCTGCAGAGCGACCTGGAGGCCAATAATCAGAGCTTCATACTCCGCTTCATTATTCGTACAGGACTTGTTGATGCAGCAGGAAGTCACCACTTCCCCATCTGGAGATTTAAGGATGATGCCGGCTCCGGCCCATATCTTGGAGCGCCCGGAGAAGGTTGTCTCTGTTCTGGAGGCCCCGTCGAAGTACAACTACCAGACAGCCTGCTGGACCTGGTCCACTTCCAGCACTTCATCTTCGGGTAGCTCCGTAGCCAGCGGGGAGTTTTCGGGCACAGGGTGTACCGCGAAGAAGTACGCGATGGCTTGCCCTTTGATGGCCTTCTGTGGCACGTAGGTAATGTCAAATTCCATCAGCAGCACGGCCCACTTGCCAAGACTCCCCTTCGGGGCTGACTGGGAGAGGATGTGCTTGACAGGGTTAGCAGTGGAAATCAGGCTCACTTCATGGGACAACATATAGTGCCTCAGCTTCTTGACCGCAAAGACCAAGGCGAGGCAAACCTTTTCGATAGGAGTGCATTTGGCTTCTGCTCCCACTAATTTGCGACTGAGGTAGTAGAGAGCTTGCTCCTTTCCCTCGTCATTGTTCTGGGTGAGCATTGCCCCCAGTGAATATTCGGTAGTCGCTATGTAGAGGAAGAGCGGCTTGCCTTTGACAGGTGCCCCCAGCACAGGCGGGGTCTTCAAATAGTCCTTCAGCTAGTCGAGGGCGTGCTGGCATTCATCACCCCAGTTGAACGGTGCATTCTTCATCATCAATTTGTGGAATGGCTGGCAGCGTCCCGACAAGTTAGAGATGAACTTGTGGATGTAGGCTAGCCGGCCTTGCAGAGACCTCAATTCTCCTAGGTTCCTCGGGGGTGGCAACTCCTGAATAGCTTTTATTTTAAAAGGGTCGATCTCGATTCCTTTGTGCCAAACAATGAAGCGCAGGAATTTGGCGTTGGAGATGCCAAAGTCACACTTCATCGGGTTCATCTTTAGCTCGTATTGTCGGAGTCTTTGGAAGATGACTCTGAGGTCACTCAGGTGATCGTCCCTCCTCTTCGTCTTGACGACCAGATCATTGATGTAGCACTCGACCTTGCTGTAGAGCAGCTCGTCGAATATCTTGGTCATCACCCGCTGATATGTGGCGCCGGCATTCTTGAGGCCGAAGGGCATTCTTTTGTATTGGAAGATCCCCTTGGGTGACCTGAAGGCTATGTGTGGTAATTTTATTTTTACCATTATGAGTTATCTTTTATCCATTTCCCTCCTCTAAATATCCCCTCACTTCTAGCAAAAGATCACCACCCTTACTTCTAACAGGAGGTCACCAAGGGGTGATTTCGACGAGTTGAACTCTCTTCTGAGATGAGAGGGGAAAGGTTCTGCACTTTTGAAATGGAAGGTGGGCCTTCCCGCCCTGTCAAGAGGTGCAGGTTTAGCCACAGGTTCAAGAGGTTGACTGACATTGAAGGTCATCTGAGCGGGAGGATTCTTTCACGGGTGGTAAGTAGGTCTTGTCCCTTACTTTTCCTGCATAAATTCTCTCTCGCTTCCTCATTCTTTTTTCTTCTTTTCTTCCAGCCGTATCATCTCTTTCCAGGCCCGAGAAAATTCTTAAACTTGCCCTGGCTGTCGAAGCTCACCTCCAATATCACCATCGACATGAGGGTCATTATCTCAAAGTGGGACCTATAAGGGCTTGTGATCCACGTCAAGCATTACGACAAAGTCCACATGGATTGGGCGGCTATGGGCACCCTAGTGGAGGCTTGGCACCCTCAAACTCACACCTTCATCTTTCCCACATTCGAGGCGACCATTCTTCTAGAGGAGGCAGAACTCCTACTCGGCCTGAAGAAGTTCACGAAAGGGAACAAGATAAAAATCCTGCCCATACTAAAGAAGGTGACCTCCGAGAATGTTCTCAGAAGCTTTATGCCTATAGGAGCTATTAAAGGCATCCAGACTCAAAAAGGGATCAATCTCCAAAAGCTCGTAGATTGGGTGATGAAAGCACTGGGGGAAGTGACAGGCGACGACCATTTGGAGGATATTATGAAAGGATTCACACTTTGCCTAGTCGGGGCTCTTTTCTTTCCTTGCACTGACAACATTGTGGAAGAAGATCAGCTAGGCGCGATCTGTGGATTTTGGGGAGGCAAACAAGTGGGGCCAGCCATCCTTGCCTACTTTTACAGTGGTCTTACGGCTTCCAGCATGGGTCAGCCTCCTTATGGGTGCATGCTTCTTCTCAGTTGCTGGATTGATCTCCATTTCAAGTTTGACCACTGTAAGGAGGCACGAACTACTTCCAGAATCTTCCAACAAAGCCCTATTTATTACACAGTTGATGCATTGGGCTTTGGCGGGAGCGTGGTGAATCGCGTTCCTCGGCTGAAGACACGCGGAGACTAGCGCACTCACTTCAACACCATGGCGCGGGACATGTTTACTCATGTGCCGGCATGTTTACTCCCGCGCGAGCTTCTCGTGAAATTGTCTCCTACTGCGGAGCTCCAACTTGTTGGTGCAGCCGAATTTGTTCTTTATAGTGTGCACCGGTGTTATTCCCAGATTGGCTTCCCTCGCCATTCTTTTCCCACGCTCTCCGACCTCCCTTTGATTAAGGCAAGGGAGCTGGCCACGGAAGGTGATGCAAAGGAGGTGAATGTGATTAAAGCATCGTGGAAGTTAAGCGTTCCACGGAAGGCGATGGTGCTTATAGAGGAAGACCGAGAGTTGTAGAGTGCTTATGCAACTGAGTTAGGGAAATTGAGGCCCATAGTGCCCAACCCTTGATGTAATCCCTTTGGTTTCAAATAAACGCGGACTTTTGATGCATTGTGTGTGTTTTTCACCCTTCCTTCCCCGTTTCTCTTCTCTTCCTTTCTCTCTCTCTCTCTCCTTTTCTTTTTTCTCTCTTTTTTTTACGAAATGATCGGCCTTGGCCGAAAGTGGAGATCCGAGATGCCCCGACTTGCGCAGTGTGGGTTGAGGAGGAGTGTGTTGCTCTGGTGGCATGCCCGTGTAGCAGAGCTGGAGGAGTAGCGGTGACATGAAGAATTATCCCGAGGTATCCCAGAGTTGAGAATTCCTCCCCAGGTGGCGAGGAGAGAGGCAGCGCGGGAGAGAATAGAGGGAGAGAAGGAGAGACAGAGAGAGAGCAGAGCGGCATCGAGGTTGGGATGAGAGAAGGGCAGTGGATGACCCGGTGATGGAGCTACGGTTGATCCTCGAGGTTGCGAAGCAGAGGCTAGGGGATAACGATGAGTGCTCTCGGAGGAGACGAGGGTGTGCGGTGCGCATGCCTCTGGCAGCCTGGCTCCCTTGTTGGTAGCCTCTTCATTTCCTCAGCAGAGGAGCATCGCGCTACGGAGGTCGATTGGGCGATGCGAGGTGAGGCTAGAACCGCCTTGCAGTCCTTCATGAGGCCTCCCAGGAGATCGGAGAGACGATCAAGAAGATGGTAGTGGGAGTTAGTGAATTGGTCTCACGCCTACTCCTCACTTGTGATGTACATGGCAGTTTATATAGACATATGAATGGACTGCTCTATTTCCTGTCACTCATTCTGTCTCTTTATGCATTCCTTCCCTCCTACGCCTCTTTTCCTCAATGATGCTCCCACGTGACGTATTTGGCGGAATCACGCCCCGAAATAATGGATCATGTCTTAGACTTGTTGTGCGTCCCTTTCGGGAGAATCCACTACAAAATTCATTGTCCCCCGACCTCTGGTCGTCTTTTCCCGTGTAGATGAGATCATCCCAAATTTTAAGACGCCGTCCTTCGGTCGTCGTAATGATGTAGATGAGCCTACCACCAATCTTGATGGCGTCGTCCTCTAATCTTCCTTTCTCCTGTGGATGAGTCCACCCCAAATTCAATTATAACGTCCTCTAGTCCTTTCTTCCTGTGGATGAGTTTGTCACCAAATTCAACTCCCTTTGGGAGACCCTCTGGCCTTGCTGGCCCTATACCAGCAAGGGACCAGCCCCCACATCCTCTACTCGGCATCGTCGAGTCACCCCAGGTTTTGGGTGAGTGTCAGGTGAGCCGGTCGCCAATTACGGCCCGTTTATGTTGCGGAACGTGCTTGCTAGTAGGTCCAAGGTTGTGTCACATCACTCAAGCTGTCTGGGAGGTGTGCCTCAGCAATCCCTTTTGGGCATTAAGGCGCCGCGCCAAGCAAGGCGCAACTGAACCTATAGTCGCTTCATCTGAGGGCATCCAGTCCCTCACCGACTCTCGCTCAGATAGGCAGAAACAGAGACGGGCTCGTTCTGGGTCCCACCAATATTCAGCCCTGAGTCCTCCTCAGGCAGATGCCACGGTGGAGACTCCTCTGCAACGTACCTTGGTCTTCGATAGACTGGGTATGCCTGTCCGCCTTAAGAGGCGTTCCCAGAAAAGGCGGATGGTCTGGCTCCTCAATGACACCGTCAGGGTGTTCGCGTGTTATACCACTAGACACCAACCTGAGGTTCAGACCAACAATCTGAACCAACCCATATCTTACCTTAGGAGGCCTCGCCATCCACGTCCACTGCTGGCTCCAGTCGGCCACATCGGCACTTCTACCAGACCTCAGGTGTCCACACGAGCGGAAGAAATTCCCGCTGAGGAGCGTGCCACCCCTATCAATGCGGGGCTGATCAACCATGATCCTCCTGCCAGTGAAGTCTAAGAGGTGACCCTTGAGATCCTCATGAAGGATAACCAGCACTTGAAGGCCCTCCTACAAGACTTGCTTCACGAACGTGACCTTCATCCTCAGTCACCCACTGGGCCCTCAATGGAAGCTCCGACCCCGCCAGATGGGCAAAATGGTGCTAACGCCTCAGCGGTAGCTGCCTAAACCCCTATAATTATTGGGTTCGGCATGCCCTTGGCCGAGGCTTAACCACGGTCATCCAACACGTCGATGCCAGAGAACCTCATGGCATAGCGCCAGATGATCGAGTGGATCGTTGTGATCAAGCTCGCCCAGTTTGGAGAAGGGGTAGCGACTGTAGATCTCTATAGTGCCCCCTACCCACTACACCATCAGTTCAAGAAGCTTCTCCTGGAGTATGCCAAACCGCCGAAGCTACAAAAATTTGATAGACATGGGTCTCCACACAAGCATCTGGCCTACTACATTATGGCCATGGGAGAGCTCGTGTTGGATGAGTCTTATCTCCTTCGCTACTTCGCCACCTCACTTACAGGAACGGCCTTCCAGTGGTATTCCCGCCTCAAGCCCAATTCTGTCATTGACTGAGCGGATCTCCAGAAGAAGTTCCTCGACCGTTTCCAAACGGCCGAGTGAAAAGTCTCCTTAGCCTAGCTTTGCTCCCTCTGACAGAAGAAGGGCGAGAGTGCCCTTGACTTCATCAAGAAGTGGCGAGACCTCAGCATGAGGTGTGTCAGTCCACCAGTCCAGGAGGATGCCATCACCATCTATCGTCGAGGCTTGGCGGTCGAGGTTAGCGAAAAGCTTCTCAGCACAAATGTCAAGGGCTTCGACCAACTCAACTCGGCAGTCGCCGAGATAGAGATGTTCTTCGCCGACAACCCGAGCTATGCTGCAGCAAAGGGTAAGCAGATGCGGGAACACCAGTCTGGAAAGGAGGTGAACATCATCGAATTCACCCCCACTACTAAAGCCAGCAAGGGAGCCGGAACGGGTGATTCTGACAAAAGACCAGCTGATAAGCCAGCTGCTCCCTCCTTCTCAGAGCGTATGAAGACGCCCTTCTCCTTCAAGAAGGAGGATACAAAGATGCTCTTCGACCTCTGCATGGCTTAGAGGATCATCGAATTGTCTGAAATCCGCAAGCCGGATGAAGCCCAGAAAACTAACGATCCCAGCTACTGCCTATACCACCGCGTGCTGGGTCATTCCTTGGAAGATTGCTACGTCTTCAAGACCCAAGCATAGAAGCTGATCCGAGACAGCCTGATCCAAATGAAAAGTGGTTTGTCGATCCTCCATAGCCACATACGTGGTCCAGACCAGCCAAAGCAGCACGTGTGGTTCACCACCCAGCCAATATGATCCACACGATGGCGGCATTCTCTCTTTCTGATGATGAATCAGAGGAGCCCAACACCAACCGGAGAGAGTGTTCGATTTGGTACACCGGGTGGAGGCCCTGGCATGATCGCATGCCCCTCTCCTTCCCTAGGGAAAGAACCTGGTGACTTTTCGACGTCCTCGTCGAGTGGACAAAAATCTTGCCCCGTGATCCACCGACAGACTACACTCAGTGGGACTTTAACCACCCCCAGTACTGTCCCTTTCATGCATGAATCTGCCACGTGATCGAGTCCTGTGAGGAAGTCCAGTACCTTATCCAGGAACAGATCCGGTGGGAGCATATTGACGCCGAAGGGAATTCCGTGGCACTTGTTTGACTACGGCAAGCTGTCGAAGAAACTCTAAGCACTGCCAGAAATACACCAGAGCAGTCTGATCCTCCCCAGGAAAATGGACACGGGCTGGCTTACCAGTACACGCCAGAATGGCTCAAGTTCCAGACCGATAATTGGGAAGCTCTCGAGCGACTGCGGAGATACAGGGAGCAAGATGCCAGCCAAGAAATAGGGTCGAGTACCTTCTCGACCAACGTCATTCATCCTCCTACTCCCCCGGTCTCCCCTGATTCCTCGACACCACCGGTCAAAGCTCGAGCTCAAACCATCCCCGGGTGTGTGGACGACCCGAGCTAGAGGGAGGTGGTGGTGATGCCTCCATCACTATGGTGTCCCATGGAAGTCTCCGCAACACCAGCCACTGGGGACGTAAGTCCCACCAGGGACCCAGTTCCCGATGGGTGTCGCAAGGGGCTTCTTCTACGCATCCTCGGCAGGAGGTCACCCCGGGTGACCTTGATGAACTGCGCCAACAGATCAGGGCCCTGACCGACCTCTGCCAGGAGCTCCGGGACCAACGGGTCAACCCCCAGCACATCTTGTCCAAATGATGGGAGGACGAGAGGGGTCCGACTAGGTGGAACCCCTGCCAAGCACGAGAGGCGTCCCGCACCTCAGTGACTAGGACTCGGTGATCCCGTAGTGTGCCTATGCCGAGGGTGCGCAGCCCACTCCACTCCAATCTGGATATGGACCACCGACTCCAACGCTTCGAAGAGATAGAGGACAAGGTCTGGTACTTGGACGACCTCCTCTTGGCCGCCAAGAATCATGACCGGATCAACGACGAATTAGATTTTCACGCTCCCTTCTCCAAGGAAATAATGAAAGTCCCCATCCCGCTGAGGCTTCAACTACCGTCATTTATCGCCTACAATGGCACCACCGACCCAGCCGACCACATGCACAGCTTTGAGTCCCATCTGGTGTTCTGTCGGGCCTCAGACACTGTAAAGTGTCTAGCGTTCGTAACGACCCTCCAGGAGAACTCCCGGGCTTGGTTCGAGTCCCTACCGGCCGGGACAATCTCCTCCTTCCAGCAGCTCAAGAAGCTGTTCAAGGAGAACTTTGTTAGCTATCGAAAGATGGCTAAGTTTGTGGTGACCCTGCTCCCACTCAAGCAAGGGAGGGAAGAGACGATGTGGGATTTTGTCTCCCCCTTCTGCTCAGAGGTGTTAAGGATCCCACACCTAGATGTCGGCATTGCCACTACGGCCCTCACCCAGGGGACATGGGACCACATCCTTCGACGCGCCCTCGGGGTCGAGGCCCCGATGACTCTTCCAGACCTCCTCGCCCTGGCACAAAAGCACACGCACTGTGAGGAGAACACGATGGCCTTGGGCCGCGCAGCTGGAACTGATCGATCCGACCGTAAGAGATCTACCGACCCCCCGTGAGAGGGTCAGAGTAAGCAGGAGCGGCATGACAAAGACCACGGTGATCACCCCGAGAAGGAAAGGGGTATTTATCACCACTACATGCCCCTGAATGCTCCACTGGATCAGATACTGATGGAGATCCACGAGGAGCCATTCCTCAAGTTGCCATCTCGGATGAAGTTAGACCCGAGCGCAGGGTGCAAGAAGAAGTACTGCCTCTACCACCGCGACCATGGTCACGACACTACCGACTGCATCAACCTGAGGGACTCCATTGAGGACCTCGTCCGGAGATGACTCCTCGATAAGTTCCTCGCCAAGGCAGTGGAGCGGCGGCAGAGGACACCCCTGCCGATCGACAACCGACCCAATAGGAAGGAGATCATGATGATCTCCGGGGGACCAGCAGTGGGAGGAGACAGCACAAGTAGGAGGAGGCAATCCGTGGGGGAATCCCACCCCATGCCATTTAGGAGATCCTATTGTCTTCTCTGATGACGACCTAGACGGCGTAACTATGCCCCACTCAGATGCTTTGGTGGTCTCGGCCACCATCAACCAATGTATCGTGCACCGCATTCTAGTAGATAATGGAAGCGGACCCGATGTTATTGTCTACGACTGCCTTGTTCTTGTGAATGTGGATATGTCTCGACTAACACCATTGAATACACTATTATACGGGTTCTCAGGAACTACCATCCGCCCGAAGAGATGCATCTCACTCCCAGTCACATTCAGGACCGTGCTAAGAGAGGTAACCTTCCTTGCTGACTTTACTGTAGTTCATGCGATGACAAGATATAATGCCATCATTGACTGGGGGATCCTCGGCACACTTCGAGGTGTTCCTTCCTCGTATCACCAAAAGCTCAAGTTCTCCACCCCTCGAGGAGTGGGAGAGGTCCGACAAGGCCAACGAGAGTCCAGGAGGTGCTACCTCATCTCCACGCGTGATCGACATCCCGAAGAAGCACCGCGTGAGAAGAAGGCTAGGATCCCAGATCCAGACCCGGGCATGAGCGCTCTAGCGGAAGACTTATACCTCGTCCAGGTGGGGGAAGATCCGGGCAAAACACTAAGTATCGGTACAAACCTATCCAAGGACGACAAGCAATCCTACACAAGGTTCTTCACCACCAATCATGACATATTCACCTGGTCCGAAGATGAGCTTCCTGGAATCCCACCAGAGGTTATCACACACCAACTAAGGTTGAACCCCACTTGCCGCCCGATCCAGCAGCACCCAAGGCATTGCAACCCCGAGCGACAGGCCATCTTTAGGGAGCAGGTGAACGAGAAGCTACGCTCAGGGCTACTCAGGCCTACCCAATACCCAGATTGGGTAGCCAACGTGGTCCTAGTTCCCAAGAGCAACGGGAGGTGATATATGTATGTCGACTATACCGAACTCAACAAAGCTACCCTCAAGGACAACCTCCCCATGCCCCGGATCGACCAACTAGTTGACACAATGGCCGAGCATGAAATGTTGAGCTTCTTGGATGCCTACTCTAGGTATCACCAGATCAGCCTGCACTGGCCCAATCAAGACAAGATCGCGTTCGTCACCGCTCATGGCCACATAGGGGGGCGCTATTTAAAATGGCGACCAGATGAGGGGCGTTATTCAAGCAATTGACGTCTGGATGGAAACGCTCCGTTTCAATAATTGGCGCCACTGAAGGGGACGCTATTTAATTATTTTATTTTAATTAGGATTCTTACCATTTTATTCGGATCAATTGACGCCCTATTGAGGTCCGTCCTTTATTTAATTGGCGACTTTTATTAAGTCACTATTTAATATTTTGTCAAGATTTTTATATTTTTTCTAAAATTCAGGGTTGCTACATATAGCCCTCGCCCCTGGCTCTTGGACAAAGGCCAGCTGAAGATATTGCTGATGATGGGGTAGCTCCCTCAGCAGCCCAAGAGACAGTACCTGAAATGGCCGATACTCAGGCAATCACTGCCAAGGTAGAGCTCAAAGAGGTTATTGGACATCAGGCGCCTCCCCTTACTGGTCAAGAGCCAATTTCAACTCCCACGGAGGTTTCCAGCCTTGCAGTTGACATAAGGGCTGAATCAACGACCATTGTTCCTGCCTTTTCGAGGCCCCTGGAGGAGAGTGGAGGGGAAGTGGCATCAGCTTCGAGAGAAATAGTGGTGGCTTTGAGCTCTTCAGTAATGCTGCCATCCTCCTCGTCAGAAAGCTCCGACACACTTTGGGCCAATATTGACAGCAGAGTAGAATTTCATCTTCTTGAAGTGGCACCTTTGGGCCTACAATCTTCAGATGAGATGGTGTGGCACATCCTTATTGAGCTGCGACAGAATGTGCTGACACGTCCTAACTTAACTTATATGCAACTGAGGGTGATAGCCGAATGCATCTCCACTGTACTCCAAGGTTTCGAGTGCCCCCTAGAGGAGTGGATGCAGCGGGTGACTCTGCTGCTCAAATTTGTAAACCGACGTGAGTATATCGATCACATCGTAGCTGACCAGATGACAGCCCTAAAGTTTTAGCATGTTGAGTGCCTGGGTGCCCTTCAGTCATCCGAAGAGGCAGAGCGGTGCAAGAAAGTTGACGCCGAGAGCGCTACTGGGCTTATCGACTCTTTGCAGAAAAGGGCAGCGGACCTCCAAGCAGAACTGGTCTACCTTCAAGGCGAATTGGAGGAGGCCAAATGGTTCCTAGCATCAGGCCTGGACGAGGATGTATTGGCAGTGGGGAAGCTGCGTCTTACCGAGAGGAGTTGGCAAGGCTTGAAAACGAGGAGTCTCGCCTATAGGAGCTGGTTCACTTCCCATCCCTAGGACTGCTTGAATTCGAAGATATCTTTCGGCGCCCCCTGCTATAGTTCTTTTTCTTCTTTGTCCATTTTTGTGGACCCTTATGTATCTCGGTGGATGGCCCGAGTACCATGTACTCTTCTCTTTTTAAGTAAATGAAATTTCTTCCTTATCTGCTTTGCACATGAGCTACAGCTTTTCTACCTTTCTTTCTCTTTTCTCTGACTATTTCAAACACAGGTGCATTACTAATTTGCTAGCCCGTGGTATATAGCCACCAGGGCAGGAGAGCACTCACGCCTTCAAGGAAGGTATGAGGGGTTCACTCCACCATGATGCAGCTCTTTCTGGGGCCAAAATGTGATTGTCATAAGTCGAATGCCAGAGGATAGGTCGTGAATTAGCCAGTAGGGCCAAAAGGTGAGGTCAGCAGTTCATTCATAGACCCCGCTGATGGTGATGAAAGTCGATGTTAGGTTTATTCATCGGCATAGGTTAAATGCCGAAGCAAGAAGTTCATTTGTCGATAGGGTTGGAAGGTTCGGGCCGATGGTTTGTTTGTCGATCTCGTCGATGATGATGAAAGTCAATGTATGGTTTATTCGTCGGCATAGGTTAAATGCTGAAGCAAAGGCTTTGTTTATTGACGAGGACGAAAGGTCTGAGTCGATGGCTTGTTTGTTGATCTCACCGATGATGATGAAAGTCGATGTTAGGTTCATTCATCGGCATGGGTTAAATGCTGAAGCAAAGGAGGTTGTTTACTGACGGGGACGAAGGGTTCGGGCCGATGGCTTGCTTGTCGATCTCGCTGATGATGACGAAAGTCAATGTTAGGTTTATTCATCGGCATGAGTTAAATGCCAAAGCAAAGGAGGTTATTTACCGACGGGGACAAAGGGTCCGGGCTGATGGTTTGCTTGTCGATCTCACTGATGATGACGAAAGTCAATGTTTGGTTTATTCGTCGTCATAGGTTAAATGTTGAAGAAAAGTTTATTGCCGCATAGGCGTAAGGCTTGTGCCTGTGGTACGTGATTTATCTACCACATATAGGGATTCCTGTGGGACATGACTGATAAATGAAGTAGCAACATCATTTCCATCATCATTTCAATTTTTTATTTTATTTTATATATTTTTTATTTTATTTACTGACTTAAGTGTCCTTTCATATTTTTGCCGAAGTCAGCCCCCTCTTGCTTTTGCCCACGCGCCCTTTTGGGTTTTCACGTGGCGGGGTACCCAATTTTGCCTGCAGTGCCCTTTCAGGTTTTCACCACAGCCAGGTTTTAGCTATTTTTGCCCTTGTTCGGAATGCTCGAACAAGTCTGGCGGGGTATCTCTATTTTTAACCCCCCCTTTTTTTGTCTTTTGTTTATCATGATTTTCATCTAGGACCTTTGACTCCAAGATCCAAGGGTGTAAAGTTTCATCGCCCACCGAGGTAGAGAACCCGGGTTGACTTCAAGTATCCAAAGGCGGCTTAGGTACGAGACCTTTTGCCAGAAGCGTAGCCTCTGATCGGCCTATAAATTTTTGGGCTTGATCCATACTTCCTCCACCATCTTCCATAGCCACCCCGCCTTCCAGGTCCCACGTTTTTCCCCGTTCCACCATCGTCTTCCGGCGACTCAGGTTCTGTCTAGCCTATTCTGGGATAGGGAACCAGTCTGTTCAATATTCTCCCATGGAAAATTCGCCATCAATAAAATTCCTATAACACCATGGGTTCGTAGATTGTCGAAAGAGCTTCGCAACAGCGCTGGTCTCACCTCGATCCGACATCATATCTGGTCGTAGTAGGTGTTTTCATCGGGTCGCATAGTTCTGAAACTACAGAACTAGTTCGGGACAGTAAGCAACAATGGCCACAAGTTGGACCGTCTCGCCTTCCCCAAGGTGATCCAGCGCGATTCCTTCCAAGGGGTCGTTCCTCCAGGAATCCTCTTCACAACGGGACCATTCCTAGCCTGATCGGCCTTCTGACAGGAGCGTGATCCTCCAGATTGCCAGCACGCGCTGTCCGGCCAGCACCGATTAGCAACGCGATAGCATCGTCGAAGCTGCCCAAAATGCTGTCTGTCAACCCAAGCTCGATATTTCGAGATTGCTGTTGTAGCTCTTTACCTCCCTGCGTGGAGTGGACCATAAATTCAATGCTATAATTATTAATATTTACTGTATCGGGAGTTACGATTCTTGGCCGGGATTGTCTTCCCTGCGTCCGGAGCGTGGAGGTATGTTCTCACTCCTCTCTTTGTCGCGATGCTTATCTTGTATATGTTTGAATGTCGCTACTAGTGTGTGATAGGACAATCTAGCTCGATCAAGTAGCGTCACCGCTATGAGAGAGAGATTGTGACCCGTCTCGTGACTCGACCCGAGCACATGAAAAGAGTCGACCACCATTGACTCACTGCTGGTTTCTCAACAGCGTAGATCCACGCGTTTCTCTCGCTTAGAGACGTCCGCGAGCTCGTGTCTCTTGTTGAGGACATATCCTCCTCTTTTGGAACTCTGTTGGTGTCGAGTTGGTCGCGTCATTACTGGCCGCGTTATCAAATTGGTGGCGTCGTCACCTAGAGTCCCAGGTTCGCATCAAATCGATACCGAGTCGCATCCCGTCCCGCATCACTGGGCCAAGAGGAAAACCAGCTAGAGGGCTTGACGTAGCATAGTCAGTTAGTGTGCCCATACGTGGTCGGGGACTACAGATGTGTGCTGATGAGCACGACCCCAACTAGACCTTTGTTCTGTGTTGCTTATGTACGGTGTCTCAGTTTTTACTTGGAGCGAGTAGGGAGACACTCGAGGCCCAGACTAAGTCATCAGTGGACGCATCTGGCCTTACTTCTAGTGGGCAGGTTCTTCCGTCACGTGACGTGTGACACTCATGACTTGAGGTTTTCGTTTCTCGATAGTGAGGTTATGTTTTTTGGATGACTGTCATGTGTTGTTCCCGACATTGAGGTCGAGGGTTCCCAACAGAGTTGCCGTGATTTCACCCGTAGTCAGAGTTGTGTCATGATGGCGAGATTGTGACCATACCCTTGGATCGTGTGGTCTGGGCTGTGGCCTTCGTCAGCGAGGTCGGGCCTTCATGACAAAGGTGTCGTGGTTCCCTTCTTGATAGTGTAGCTAGGGTTTTCCGTTGGTTCGGTGGTCCCAACCGTGAGGTTGAGGTTTTCTCCATGGAGAGTAGAAGTAGATTAGAGAGTCACGGTTCCACTGACTGCTGTCTTTGCTGTTCTTGTTACAGTTGTTACTTCCGTCATTATTGTCGCTGTTGCTACTCCTGTCACTGTTGTTGTTGTTATTATTACTATTATCGCCATCGTTTACCATCGTTATTTTATGGTGGGGATCCGTGGGAACCCTACTGAGTCAATGAGATGAGACTCACCTATTGTAAACCTTGTTTTGATGATAGCCAACAACCTTGGTTTGATGATGGCCAACATTTTTCTATGTTCAGAGCACATCTGCCTTAGCTATGTAGTATCCGAGCTTCACTTCAGCAGTCCGTGCATAGTCCGTGCACATTCCACCGGCTTACATATTCTAAAGCCCGTGCATGTACAGTCTCTGCATAGTAAGTCCATGCATATTGCATCCACTGCATAGCAAGTCCGTGCATGTCCTGTTGAAGTCCGTGGAGGTATTAAACAGGTCCGTGCATGTTGTTCTTCCAAGTCCGTGGATGAACAGTCCACTGGATAGCATTTCTGTGCAGTGTAAAGTCCATGCATATCTCATACAAACCCCGTGCATGTTTTGGACTTAGACAAATTTCTGATTGGGTTGCATACCAAGTCCTTGCACGTCTTCATATAGTCCGTGCATGTCAAACCCCGTGCACATTCTGGACTTAGTCTATTGCTGATTGGGTTGCATCCCAAGTCCGTGCACGCCTTCATGGAGTCCGTGGAAGCCAAACCCCGTGCATGTTTTGTTGTTAAAACAAAGTCAGTGCACGTCTTCACATGGTCCGTGGAAGCCAAACCCCGTGCATGTTTTGTTTGTAAAACAAAGTCCTTGCACGTCTTCACATGGTCCGTGCAAGCCAAACCCCATGCATATTTTTCTCTGTGCATCTTGTCCTTCCAGCAGCTTAGCAAGTCCGTGCACGTTTCCTCTTGGTAGGAACCTGCATCCGTGCATGTTTTAACTGCTTCATAAAACCTACATCCGTGCATGTTTCAACTGCTTTATAAAACCTACATCCGTACATGTTATAACTCTCACAGATTTCTTCTCTCTTCACTGCTACACTCTCTCTTTTTCTTTTCTCTTCTTTCTCTTCTCTGTCTCTCTCCCTGTCTAGATTCTTAGTCTTTTGTTTCTTCTGGAGAGATGTCTTCTTGAATTACAGAAGAATAGCTTATATATTCCTTTGGCTTGAGATCCTCGTCCTCATACCCTAGGAGTGTGGAGAGAATGCTCCCGCCTGGAAACTTCAGGAGACTCTTGCCACTTGTCAGAATCTGCTCGAAATAGGAGTCCACATGGCAGGATCTATGAAAAGAGAACTATCTTGGATCACATGCCCTCCTTCACGATCACTTGATCTTAGACATTTGGAAGAATCTCTGTCAGGAGAACAATAGTCATTATTCAAACACCTTATTGAACAATTATCAGATGTGCACAATGTAGATAAGGGATCAGCTAGAAAGTGCACGGACTCACAGTGTGCATAAGAGAAATAAGCACGGATTTGCAACATGCACGGATTTGCAACATGCACGGACTCAGTCTTCGACAAAGACAAAACATGCTTGGACCAGGCTCGGACTAATGTTTTCATCAAGGCCAAACATGCTCGGACCATGCTCGGACTCATGTTTTTGTTAAAGCTAAAACATGCTCGGACCATGCTCGGACTAATGTATTCGACAAAGCCAAACATGCTCTGACTTGTTGAAACAATGTGCACGGACTTTTGTGACCCCAAAGGAAACAAGCATGGACTTTATTTGAGCAAAACGTGCATGGGCTAACAACCTACACGGACTCAATGAAATGTGAAATGTGCATGGGGTTTGACATGCTCGGACTTGGTGTGAACGAAGTAAACCTACACGAACTTGATAAAATGTGCACGGGGTTTGACGTGCTCGGACTTGCTGAAGAAACGTGCATGGACTCAGACATATGCACGGACTTGATAAAAAGTGTACAGACTCAAGTGTGGACGGACATGACTTAAACGTGCTCAGACTTCGTTTTGGTCCAAGGAAGAAAAATGCATGGACATAATAATGCTCAGACCTCAATTGGACATGCACAGACTTTGATACACAAAGAGCAAAGGATGCATGGACTTGGTTGAACAACGTGTTCAGACTTATGTGATAGAAAACATGCATGGACTTTTGAATCAAAACGTGCAGCATGCATGATATGACACAACCTAGGGATGAGTTGGGATCGACCAAATGATCCTTGGACCTAGGAGTGCAAGCACAATCACAAGGCCAAGATGCCTACGCAAGTGGGCAATCGTCGGCACGCACACTCGATCCGGGGGTGACTCTGGGATGTCAAGTTGAGGGTGTGGGACAAGACCCTTGTTGGTAGAGGGCCAGCAAGACTCAAGGCTAACCTCCCCTTAGGTACGGATGCCCAATTCAATGAATCGGCAATGGCCGACGGGTGTGGATTCACTCTCTCACATCCACGGTGGTCACACAATGGCGATGGAGCATTGGGACCGAGCGCTCTCTCCCTTAACTGATGGCCCAATTGAGGAATGTTAAATGAACAAGTAGAAATAGGAACAAGGGCTGAGAGCTTACCTAGCCGATTTGAAGAAACCGACTCTGGTCGGAGACGTGGGTGAGTGAGGAGGCGAGGGTATGCACCTGCTCGCCGTGCCAGTGTAGCTTTGACCTGCCCAAAAGTTTACAACACTACGCCTCTCGTAGGAGGGGGATCTTGGGTGGGGGTTAAATTACTTACACCCAAAACTACCTCCACACAGGGAGGGACCCTCAGCCGAAAAAATGGGGAGGGAAAGAATAGAGCGAGGAGCTTCAACGAACGGCGGAGTCGGTTCTGTCCTCTTTCTGGAATAGGGGATAGGCAGGCGATGTTGGCGTCGCTGTGACCACTCCCAAACTCTTTTCTTGACGAGACCAGTGTCAAACTCTCCGTGACTGGATCGAGATGTCGCCAAAATTTTAGGGAAATTCCAGGTTGTCGGTGTGGGTCAGGGAAGAGCCTCGAACGGAGCCTCTGCTTCTAGGTTCTGACAGTTACAGGAACATAGCAGCAAAAAGCCGAGGCCGTCACAGGCAGTCCTGAACTCCAAATTGAGCGCGGCTGGAGGTATTGGAACTGTTGATGAGTCACCGTCGAAACGAGATCCACGAGAATGCCAGCAGATGTCATGGTAGGCTGGGGCAGTCGAATGAGTGACAGGGTGTCTGTTTAGTCCAAGAGGGGATAGAACAGTGCACCCTGGGGAGAAATTAAGAAGTTGCTTCTCCGGTCGCCAAATGGAGTCCCGCTTCTTGGAGGGGGAAGAAGACTCGTTGTAGAAGGCCCCGGATGACGGTCTTCAGATCTTTAGATGAGCCAATGTGACAGCTTTTGCAAGCCATCTCTGGTTGATAGTCTAAGTGAAGTTACGCAGTCGAGGGAGATCGCCTCCCCCGGACAGCCACAAACTCAGAAGGGGACGAGACGACCGCCGATGCGAAGAAGACTCGGAGACGGTTCCACCGGTACCTCTTGAGACTTCAGGAATGCCGGGATGAAGTTGCATTCACCTCTTCAAATGAATGGTTCTCTGCAGCCTATGATCTGAAGGTGCAAGTTGAAGATGGGAGGAGGGAAGAGGAGGTAAATGGGAGGGGAAACGGGGTGGATGGGTGTGGAGGAGGCCCTTGGCTATTAGGGGGTCTAAGAGGGGCCAAACCAAGGTGTGGGAGGGGGAGAATGGGGGCTGGAAGGTGGTCTAACACTCAAGAAAGTATCTGAACTTGTCCTTGATTACAGAAAATTTTCTGTAACTTATTTTTCAATGAGTAATTTTGGTTAGATCAACACCTTTTTTACGTGAGGCACAACATGTCTTAGGTGAAGTGACCCAGTTACTCAGTGTGATAACCGTATTGCTATTTGCAGGTGGCAATACTAACCCGAAATGATAATAAGAAGCATGATGTTGGTTCCCTACCGTCAATGCCAAGAAGGATGAGAGCCAAAAGGGAGGAGTCCTCCGATTACAACAAATAGGCCAGTTCAGTCATAAAAAAAAATGCTCAAGCCGATGCACTGGCAAACCCCCAAAATTATCAACAGCCCCACTGACAAAGCAACTTGCACTTAGGCTAACAAATATTTGAGGATATCACAGAAACTCAATCGTCAGCGTCCAGGCTAACAAATATTCAAAGATCTTCAAGAAGCTCAATCGTCGACGTCCGAACTGACAAATATTCAAATAACATGCAAGATGTTCATTCATCGGCGTCTGGGCCGACAAATATTTGAAGATATTCCAGAAGCTCAATCGTCGACGTCCAGGCTGACAAATATTCAAAGCTATTTAAGAAGCTCAATCGTCGACGTCTAGGCTGATAAATATTCCAAAATAGTCAAGAAGCTCAATCGTCGGCATCCAGCCTGACAAATATTCAAGATATTCAAGATGTTCGAATCGTTGGCGTTCATGCCGACAAATATCCAAAGATATTCAAGAAGTTCAATCGTCGGGCCAATAACTCAGGGACAGCTCTTTATCACGTCGGGCGGCCTCTCGGACCAGCCAACACACATCCCCGATCGTCTGGCAGCGATCGGCAAGGATGGCTAAGTCCCTGTGTTTCTTGACAGACAGATGGCAGAATAGGTGGAAATGATCCATCCCCTAGCCTTCAGCATAAATGGTAAGTGACGTGCAGACGCTGGCCCAGGATCGCCACCGGTCGAGCTTCAACCGTCAGCCCGTGCACCTGCAAAAGGACATAGAACCAGGTGGTGTCCTCATAATTCTGTGGCTTCCGCTCTTCCCTCCTCACGAATGTGCGGTAGGGGCAGATCAGATCCTTCTCAGCCCGCCAGCTGGTTGCGAAAACTAATGGGTGCTGATATCCCCTAGAGCCTTGTATATTAGGCAAAGGGTAGATGGACATAGGGACAGCTTAATCCCCCACGCCATCTAGAACGCCGGGTAGATTGCATCTGGCCGGATCATCATTTTATCTCCGAACGGCATCACAAACGAACACAGCCAATATGTCAAGTACACCATGTAGTGCGTCAACGGATCAATAGCCATCGGGTTGGGCCCGCTCTGTCGCCCCCTGGAGGGGATCTTCGCATCCGTCTTGGGCTTCACACGCTTCTTGCTGGCAACAATAGTGCTGACGCATGGGAAGCCCTCATACTGCTTTGGCCCATCATAAAAGTACTGCAGCCACAGGGTCATCCTAACCCTCTTCCTGTCCCCGCGACGAGGCTGCCTTTCACCATAGGCTAACTGATATAGCTCTCTGTACACCTTCATCAGGTATCGATATGAGTATCCCAAAGAATAGTAGCCATCCCCGTCAGTTTCATCTTTAATCAAGTCCGGGAGGCACACGTCTTCATAAGGCTCCCCATCTATGGGCAAGTCACTCGACTGGCTAAGGCTCCACAGGTCTAGTGATGTCTCACCTTCTGCCGTGTAAAAAGTGTTGGTCTCTGCACTAAAGACTTCAATCATTCCGCAGCAGAGCCCCTTTGAAATAGAATAGCCATAGCAAGAGGTGTAGACGCTATGGTAGATGCCGACCCGAATAAGGAGTGGGGCATAGTTGAATAATACATATTCAGTAAACTCCACGGCCCCTTCTCTGAAGCTATGGGCGTCTTGGAGCTTCAACTCCCCGAACCATCCTAGCGCCAGCTCATGCTTAAATCTAATAGCCAGGCAGTCCAAAATGAAGGGTTATTCTCTATAGCCCCATTTCAGCGACGCCAAGAATAAGTCAGAGCGGTGTTGCTCACCCTGAACCCGGCCCGCAGCCATGTCCCATTTCGTTGGAGTAAAGTCGGGAGTTCTTACTAATTTATCTTCCACCGGCAGCACGGCCTCCAACCCCAACACAGGTTCCCACTCGTGGGCTTCACCCACCAAGCACATTGGGATGCTTCTGGGAACAACATGGGACAAGCTATCCTGAGCCTATAGAACTGCACGCTCCATCGCCTTCACAACCCATGGCTCTTGCCTCTCCCGAGACCGTGACTACTTAAGGAAGCGGAGCAAGTCCCAGTCCTTCGGGAAATCTCCCTTGTAGCTCCCTGTAGTATAGTGAAAAGTGAAGTCTTTCTCAGCCTTGGCAAGCCTCTGAACATCCATGCTCTCGGTGTCCAAGCCTGAGGACTTGGCCAGTGCCGCTACCACGGCATGATCTCGGTCCAGATCTTCAACATTGAGCCATGTGACCATTGGCACGGGAGGTGGAGGGACGCGTCTGGCACCAGCAGCAATAGCAGCGGAAGAAGTCCCACCAGACTCTGGCATTCTTCGCGACCAAGCCTCCCCGAAGAGTCCGTGTCACCAGGCCAAACTGGGCACTATGCACGGGAATGTGCTGGTCATAGCCAAAATTTTGACCAAAGCGAAAGGGGTAATACGGCTCTAGTAGTAACGTCTCCCCATTTCTGAATGCCAGCACTCTAGGACGGATGGTTCTTCAACTAAATTTTAAAAATGATTCTTTGGCCCTATTTATAGGGAGAGCCAGGGGTACAAAAGACCATAGTTGCCCTAGGAAATCAAATAATTACCCCACTATCCGAGGTGGTGAACGTAAGCTACCTATTACTATTAACCGAGCCATTTATAGACTAGCCTTTTGGGCCTTATTAATTGACCCAATAAGGATTACAAACTCAATAAAAGCAAAATACATCATACTAAGAATAAATAAATAATCAAGGCACTGTTGAAACCGTCTCGAAGGGTCGATGTCGAAGCTGGGGCATAGAGGGTAGCATGTGTCCCCATCACTTCCCTCGGGGTGACGAGAACTCACCTCCATCTAGTGGCAATCTGGTGGAACCTGATGGTGTGGATCGGGGTGCTGCATCTCTGTCTGGCTATCCCATACATTGTCCGATCGAGGCCATCCCTTCCATCTGACACGGTAATGGTGAATAGGCCTGCTCCGTTTGGTGTTGACCTACTCGCCTAGTATCTGCTCTAGTCGCTCTTACCGGTCACTCTTTTTGGCTATTGGTCGCACCGGATGTGGCTCACTCATGAAGGATGGCGGGGGCTCAAAAGGCTCACTAGGAACTACTGCCTTGCCCTCATTTGGCACTGGATGTGTGACAGAATCGTTGGTTCGAGATTCAAGACTCGAGGTTGAATTTGACGGGATCGGCAAGTGGCTTCAACAAAACGATCAAGTAGATAATTTTTGTTTTAGTTATATCATGTTAATTCGGCCACATGTATGGGCTTAATGGGTCATGTTTTATGTTTGTAATAATTATGTCCACCAAAAATCATATAAGAATCTTTTTTTATTTTATCTTTTAGTCTTCCCAAGAGAGTTATAATGAGTAGGTGTTAGGTGAGTTGTCTTTTGATTTCCATTGTAGAGTCTATAAAAAGTGTCAAGTAGTCTCTCTTTTGAAAAGGGAAGTTACAACAAATTTTTGGGAAACCATTCGTGAGGTGTGAAGCCTTTTGTGTGTGCTCCGAGAAGGAGATGCGGTGAGAGGCCCCCCCTGGGTGAGATGCCCGGCTATCCACCACCCACCTCCTTTCCACCGACTTCCCTCTCACCACTCTCCCCTTCCCCACTGCTCCACCTCCTTCACCCCGTGAAACCAGTGGCGTCTCCAGCATGCAAGCCGCCCCGGCCACACAACACCTCTCCCGTTCTCGGCCCTCTCCCAACAACTCCCTCCCTTTCTCTCCCTAACGCCTGACAAATGCACGCCTTCGCACCCCACCACCGCCAGCCTCCCTCCCCCACTTCCACTAACACCCACACCCACACTTACCCCAACCCCCATGCTCTCTTTCCCCCATCCCACACTCTCTCCAACTCACGCAGCGGTCCCCTGTTCACCCTCACCACCTGCGGACAAGCCACCACCGACGACCCATGTAGAGTTAAACACCACCATGCACCCCACTCTCAACCCCAACACCCTCACCTGCAACCTCCCTGTGGTCTACCCCTCCACCTGCAAATGCCACAGTGCCACCCCCTCCTCCACACAGCATGCGGCCATCTTCTCCAGCCCCTTCCAAGCAGAATGGCAGCATGCAGCACATCGAAGCGAAAGCAGAGTGTCGTCGGTAGCACCCTTCCCCGGCAATGCCCACGTAGAGCTTCCCTTCCTGTCACCACCTATGCCGTTAACAGCCGCGAAGCCCTCTGCCAGTCGCCGTTCTGAGCTCGGTCCCCTAAGAGCATTGAGGGCATAGTGTGCACGAAAACCGGACACGCATCCTTCACGTTTGAGCATGGCGACCCTGCCCTCCGGGCACCCAAGGCAGCCCACTAAGCATGACAGCAAGTTGTCCAGCATGTCGAACTGGCCACCAGGCCCCCCGTTGCCATTCCTGTCACTTGCCGCACCACCCCACTGCGAAGGCCGCATGTGAACCCATGTGCATATCCTGCGTCTGTCACCGGCCAGAGGTTCCCACGCTTCAGCCCACAAGCCCGCCTGTCACAGCACAGGTAGCCCGCCCCCACCGTGCCACCCCGCTCGCAAACGGCCCCCTTCCTCCCTTCAACATGCAGTACGCCACCGTTAGCCCTTGCTCCGCCCGCGACACCTGCCTCTCCGAGCAAGCTAGGCACAGCAAAGCCCCCCCCTCCAGAATGCCGCCCCCTCACAGCAACCTCCACCGGTACGCCAACACCTGCAGAGCATCCACCACGTCGGCCGCAAGCCCGCCGCGACCACCACCCAAACTCCTAGCGGCCACCTTGCAGAGCCAGACGCCATCACCGGTAACACGCTGCCGTCGCCACCAATGCCTCTGTGTTCCCATGTACGCGAGCTCGCCATCGAGCAGTCCGGTAGTGGCATGCAGACTCGATCTTCCCCTCCGGCAGTGGTTGCACCACCTATGAAGCACCACCGACTGTCGTCATTGTCGTGGGATCTATCAACCACCGCCACCGACACCTCTCTGCCAACAGTCCCGCCGTGACCCACCCAATTACCCCGAAAGACCCCTCCCCCGTCTGCACCACCGCTTTGTGCCACCCCCACGGCGTCTTCACTGGCAACGAGAAGGAGTGCCCATCGGCATGCGAGCACGGTGGCGCCCTCCCAGCCGCTCCGAGCACCCCCCCATCCCCTATTCTCTCTCTCTCTCTCTCTCTCTCTCTCTCTCTCTTTCTCTCTCTCGTGAAGTTCATTGAAAAAAGAAAACAGAGGTTGGCTCTACAACTACTCCTACCGGAACGGAATCCAACTCCCCGATCTCTCAGTCGGGGGACCACTAGACTACGAACCACCCTAGCCATGCTACCGGAAAAATGTCACGACACCTCTGTCGTGGATGCCTGTGCTCACACACGAAGGCCCACTCCGAAACCACACGGTCTAGAAACACGGTCACGACCTCACCGTCGTGAACTCTACGCCGTCTAGGGGAAAACCCTCGGTGATCCTCACCGGAAACCCCAGACCTCGGCTCCAGGAAAACACCCAAAAACTACACGCCAAACCACGTCACGCAGACGAGAAACAGAATCTCGAGTCACGAGAATCTCACGTTACGTGACGAGAGTACCTACCCACCAGAAGCCAAGTTGAATGCGTCCACTGACGACTTAGTCCGCAGCCTCAGGTGTCTCCCTACGATCCCTCAGGCGGAGACTGAGACACCGTACAGTAACTAGGAACACAGAACAAGGACTAACTGGCGTCACGCTTGTCAGCGCGGGTCCGACGCCCCAAGCCACGAGTGCACACACTGACCATGCGCTCTAGGTTGGATCCTCTCGCTGGTTTTCCCCCCAGCCCGGAGTCAGGCTGCAAAGGCGAGGGGCCCTACGGTAACCAACCTAAAAATCGTCTCTCTTGGATAAGTCGCTCCACCACTCTCGGGTGGGTCAGCACACGCGTGCCGTAAGAAAGTTACGTCTAGTGGGGGGTCACTGAACGTGAACACCGAAAATCACTCACGCACCCATCGCGAGTAACACGAAGTAACTGGTGGCTCGAGGCCACCAGACTCTAGACAGCCCACTAGACCTAATAAACCCAACGGTCCTTGAGTCACGCGACTCGGGTCAAGACCGCTGCACGTGACGACACAACACCGTCAATCTAGCCTAATCCCTAGGTCTGAAATCACAGTGACACGATTTCTAAGGCAGCTCACAAGCCGCCAAGTTAATCCCCTATCCAAGGGACACACGGGAAATCTCCAGCCCCAGGCTGGTTAACTGGACTCACAGTCCAAGGCCATTCACATAGTCCACTCGGAAACCGCCTTCCGGAGAAACCCACATCGTGCGGGGAAGACCCACCGCACTCGTGCCGATTCACGACGACTCGCCCAAGCGTAACACTGAAACTCGGAACACACACAGGGTCACCCGGACCCTCAAGACCCGCAGACACGTTAATCGAAATAACACGGTACCTCCGGACACCCCAGAAACACGAACACAGAACCCACAGTCGTCCGGGACATCCATGAGGCCGAAGGTCAACCATTGGGTCGCAACCGGGTCGACCGGAGGCCAACACAATGCGAAACGGACACGACGAGCACGAAAAACTAAGTGGGGGTCCTCTCTGGATCGTCACGCCAGTTGGCGGCCCTCTCAGGACCGCAAAGCCTCGGCTAGCGGTCCAGCCAGGACCGCAACACCCCGGAGACACTCGGGCCGAAGGCGGTCATCTCCCAGACCGCCAAGCAAGGTGGCGGTCCTTGGCTTGACCGCTAGCCGTCGGGTGGTGGTCAGTTGCAAGGCCGCTACCCTACCCGAACCAGAACGACTAAGAAACAAAAAAATGGTCATGCCATGACTGCTACGCATTGATTGGCGGTCTCCTCGAGACCACTACTCTCAGTGGCTGTCCATCGCGAGACCGCAACCCTCGAACCGACTTACTGGGCTTGGCGACGGTCCTCAGCTGACCGCCAGACTAGGTGGCGGTCACTGAAACGACCGCTACCTCCCACCGAGCCCAAAAACGGCGAAACCGGCGGAAAACGCCATTCCACGCCCCGATCATCCCCGGGTGATGGGGAAAATAAGGGGAAACTAGTTCCCAACCTCTCTGGCACCGAGAGGACCCATTTAAATCCCGAAAATCGTATCGAATTGCGAAAATGGCAAGAAAATTAAATAGAAAAATACAAAGAAGAACATATAAATGAAACATAAAAAATTAAACAAATCCAGGGACCTGTGCAGACAAATGAACAATGGAATAATCCATGGCCGCTCACGCGATTAAATAATAAAAAAAATTGTAATCACCCTAAAACGCTTCAAAAGGACACGGGAAATGGCTAACAAATAGTTATAACTTGAACTCCACCGAACTTAATAATAAAATTCAACACCGCAGCTCCATTCCCTCCTCGCGACCTGGTGCTGAAGGAACAATAAAGTTGCCCACGCAGGCTGGGTCTGAACCTTGGGGATCACCCCGAAATGACCATGACCTGGCCTTGCTTCGGGCCGATATCCGGGTTTCACCATATCTACTTTCCGAATCGGGTTTCTACCCATATCATCATTAAGATTGCCCTCCATTCGGCAAACATTCTTAGCACGGTCACCCCGGTTTCTGTTGCACCCTTGACATGGACTCTTGTCCGAATATGAAATGGTCTGTAACCAACCGACAAATTTCGAATGGAACCAAGAGACTCCCACCATCCCAGCCTCCCGTGCATGGGAACATTAATAGGCCCCAGTGGGCTATGCTTAGACCTCGGGTTTATCCCGATCATGGTCTTTGTCTCGCCGACCCCTTTGGCCCACAGCCTGTTATCTCAGATGCATTTCCCTCAGGACTTGATGTCGAGACGTCTTCCCCGTTGCTCTTCGGCTCTGGGAACATTAAGGACGCTCATGCAAGTCTTGCTCCGACCGCGGGGGGCCCACCGCAGTATGGTCGTGGCTCGATCTTGCACCGAGACCACCTTAACCAGAGGAATAATCTTGTTCCGCAAGCACTGCTCACCTCGATCCTAAATGCAGACGGGGTACTCTGGTAGCGACAAATCTGGGGTCACCTCAGGCCAAACAGAATAATCTAAAATGTGGGAGTCATTGGACATATACTTCCGAAGCATCGACACATGAAACGCATCATGCATGGCAGCTAGCTCCGGAGGTAACTGCAATCGATAAGCAACTTCACCAATATGCTCGACAATGGAAAAAGGACCAATGTAGTGGGGACTCAACTTCCCACGCCTGTCAAAGTGCATTACACCCTTCATGGGAGAAACTCTTAGAAATACTCAGTCTCCCACCGTAAAGCTGAGAGGTTACCTCCTTCAATCGACGTAACTCTTCTGCCGGCTCTGCACCGCCAACATCTTCTGCCGAACGAAATGCACCACCTCAACACACTGCTGCACCAGATCTGGTCCCGTCAGGACATGCTCGCCCACCTTGAACCAATCAAGTGGAGTCCGATAGGGTCGCCCGTACAACGCCTCATAAGGAGCCATACCGATGCTCGAATGATAGCTGTTGTTGTAGGCAAACTCCGCTAACGGTAAATGGTGGGTCCAACTCCCCTACCACTCCAGGCAACACGATCTCAACATGTCCTCCAAAGTCTAGATGGTCCTCTCAGACTGACCATCCGACTGAGGGTGATAGGCCGAGCTGAATGCCAACTCGGTGCCTAGAGCTCACTGGAAACTCCTCCAGAATCCCGATGTGAAGCGCGGATCACGATCGAACACAATGGAGATGGGGACTCCATGCAACGGGACGATCCGCTCCACATACAAATGGGCCAATCTCTGCACGCCCCAACTGACTTTGATCGGCAACAACCGAGCCGTCTTCGTCAGTCTATGCACCAGTAACTAAATACAATCATGCCCACTAGACGTCCTCGGTAACCCAACCACGAAATCAGTGGTCACGTGATCTCACTTCCACGCGGGTATCTCCAAGGGCTGAAGTGTGCCTCCTGGTCGCGGGTGCTCAGCCTTCACCTGCTGACAGGTCAAACACCTGGCCACAAACTCCACCACATCTCTCTTCACGCCAGGCCACCAAAACTGTCTCTTCAGGTTCTGGTACATCTTGGCTGAACTGGGGTGCATGGCATACAGACTCCCATGTGCCTCACGCAGCACCGTACGTCTCACCTGCTCCGCGGTCGGGATGTACAACCTACCTCTGAACCTCACAGCTCTATCATCACCAAACTCCACCTCAGCCATCGACAAAATATGAGGCAGCTCGGGGTCCGTTCGCTGAGCCTCAGTCACCTGTCAACGAATAGCTGGCGTGACAGTCAGACTGGCAAGGACAGCCAAACCCTGATCTTGTGAGATCTTGAGCCTAAAAGTCATGGCTGGAACCTGCTCCCAAAGCCTCCACTTCCTCAACAACATCCGACTGACTGTTACCCTTCTACTCAGAGCATCGGCTATGACATTCATCCTGCCAGGTTAATAAGATAGAGTGACGTTATAATCCTTCATGTACTCCATCCATCTCCTCTGCCTGAGGTTAAGGTCCTTCTGCGTGAACACATATTTCAAACTCTGATGGTCAGTGAAAAGCTCGAACTTCTCGCCGTACAGATAATGCCTCCAGATCTTTAGGGCGAAAATCACCGCCGCCAACTCAAGATCATGAATAGGGTAGTTCACCTCATGTGGCTTCAACTGCCGAGAGGCATACGCCACCACTCTCCCATGCTGCATCAGCACAGCACCGAGACCTACCCCGGAAGCATCCGTACACACCATGAAACCTCCCAAACCAGATGGCAACACCAATACCGGAGCGGTGGTGAGCAATCTCTTCAGCTCAATGAAGCTCTGCTCACACTCTCCCGTCCAGATGAATGACACATCCTTCTGCATAAGCCTAGTCATCGGGGCCATAATACGAACAAAATCCTAGATAAACCATCGATAATAGCTTGCAAGCCCCAAGAAATTCTGAATCTCCGTGACCGAACTCAGCCTCGGCCACTACACCACTGCCTCGACCTTGGTCGGGTCCACGGAAACACCATCACCAGAAATCACGTGCCCTAAAAAGTACACCTCTCAGAGCCAGAACTCGCACTTGCTGAACTTGGCATACAACTGGTGATTGCGCAGGGTCTGCAACGCCACTCTCAAATGATGCACATGCTCCTCAGCAGACCGCGAATACACACGGATGTCATCCACGAACACGACCACGAACTGGTCCAAGTACGGATGGAACACCCTATGCATCAAATGCATGAACGCTGCGGGGGCATTGGTGAGCCCAAACGACATCACCAAGAACTCATAATGCCCATACCTCAAACGGAACACCCGGGCAGTCTTCTCTACATCGGACTCTCGAATCTGCAGCTGATAATAGCCCGATCTCAAATCGATCCTCGAGAACACCCAGGCCGACTGAAGCTGATTAAACAAGTCATCAATCCGAGGCAACGGATACCTGTTCTTAACAGTCACCTGGTTCAACTGACGATAGTTGATACACAGCCTCAAACTACCATCCTTCTTCTTCACGAACAACACTGGCGCACCCCACGGGGAATAGCTAGGACGAATATACCCCTTCGCCAACAGCTCCTGCAACTGCGCCTTCAGCTCTCGCAACTCCGCAGGGGCCATACGATAAGGGGCCTTCGACATAGGCGCCGTACCAGGTACCACCTCTTCGGCCTTATGTCCAGCCTTGTCGCAGTGTTTGCACACTACGTTTGATGGGGTGGTGGTGATGGAGAACGGCTTGGGCAAACGCAGAATGCGATGGTCCCAAATATAGTTGCCGTCCTGCTTTTTAGTCTAGTAAGCGCCAAACAAACGAGTGGGAAAGCGAGATAGAAAAACCATTCGGCGCTGATTGACCACGATACCGATGTGATGCTGCCGAAGGCGTAAATGATCGTATATTTTTCAAATGGCAGATAGAACCAAGCGTGCGTGAGAGTTAGTAAATAGGGAAGGGCGGCGGACAGGTTGGCGCTGTGTCGGAACGGCAAAAGATCGACGATGAGACACAGAATATAGAGCGGGTACAATCTAGCGAACCTGGCGACGAAGAAATTATATAGACCGAACCGCTCGCGGATTGTTTCGGCGTAATTGTAATAAATTACGAACCCGCTCAGAACGAAGAATAGCGTCATCCCGAAAGCGGATAAGTTTGCCAAAATGGACCAGATCGCTGTCTGGTCAGCGACTGGCCAGAGTTTTGTCATCGCGTGACTAATGACGACGCACATCGCCGCTACAAATCGCAGTCCGGTCAAGCTGGGGATCGGCGGCATGGATGCTTCAGTTAAGGGATAACGTACAGGACACGTAGCGCAACCGTAAGTCAAGCCGCCCGAAGGCGGCTTTTTCTTTGGAGAGACTAATGGCTCAAGAACCTGCCTCGATTCGCTACAAAAACCCCGGCGCTATGTGGGGCAGCGCCCTAGCGATCAAGTGGGGTGCCCAGAAAAAGGCCGTCTCGCTCAACGATGGTACGGGGCAGCGCAACAACATAGCCGTCTTTCCGACCTACGTTCAGGGCATCTGCGCCCAGCTCGATTTGTGGCGCAGCAGCAAAAACTACAAGAACAAGAAATTCTCGGCGGCCATCGCGATCTGGTCTGGCGGCAATCACGTCGAGAGCTATATCGCCTTCGTCCTCAAGCGCGTACCGGGCATGACGCAGAACACCGTTATGGACGATGCTTTCTGGCGCGGCCCGATGGCTATTCCGTTCCTGAAGGCGCAGGCATGGCATGAGGCCGGAAAGCCTTACCCGGCGCCGGAGGCCGACTGGATCGAGGCGCACAGGATAGTTACGGGCGGGGCGCAGACGATGCCGCCGCCCGACATTGAGCCGACGCCTCCCGTCAACCAGCCGCCGCAGGGCGGCTTTTTTAATGCGCTGCTGGCGTTGCTGGCCGCGATCTTCAAAGGTGGCAAATGAACTGGGAAGACGTAGGCCGCACCCTTCTAGGACTAGGATTGCCGACTCTGGGAGGGCTACTGGGAGGTCCGGGCGGCGCGCTGGCTGGTAAGGCCCTCGCGGGCGCTCTAGGCGTTCCAGCGACTCCTGAGGCGGTTTTAAAGGCCAGTGCCGATCCTGAGGTTCTCAAAAAGATGCAGGATACGGAAGCGGAATGGGCGCGAACATCGGCGGCTATCGCGGCTGCGGCGGCGCAGCAGGGGCAGGCGATCAACACCACCATGCAGGCTGAAATCGCCGCTGGCGTGTCGTGGTGGCACTGGTGACATTTACTTGGATATGTCGTCGGCGGCTGGATTGCCGGTATTGCTGTGGCTACAACGAAGCTCTTGTTTATTGGAAGCGCCGAACAGATTACATTGCTCTCGCCGTTGCTGAATTCGGTTTGGCCGTATTTCGGCGCGGCGTGCGGCTTGCTCGGCTATGTGGCGATGGACACCACGCGCCGGACAACTGCGGCGGCGGCTGGCGTACCGGCCGGGAGTATTATCGACCTTATCGGCGGATTGTTGAAGCGTAAGTAAGCAGCGGGCCAGCCAAGCGCGCGAACGTTTGGCTAGCCCTAACGTCCACAGACCCTCGG
Organism: Amorphophallus titanum; assembly: GCA_024336825.1. Classification (NCBI taxonomy): domain Eukaryota; kingdom Viridiplantae; phylum Streptophyta; class Magnoliopsida; order Alismatales; family Araceae; genus Amorphophallus; species Amorphophallus titanum. Next base: position 27,266,287 of record JANBPO010009603.1, on the reverse strand, counting down.
GAGGGCCTATGACCGCTACCAACTATGGAACCACAAACCGGGCAGGCACGCCATGGGAGTTCTGCAAATGAACGCTCGTGAGCTTTACGACCGGGCGGACAGCATAGCCGAAAACGCATTTCTCAAGGTTGTCAGCAGGATAAGTATGGCCTTGGCTGCCCCGATTGTGGCAGTAGGCATTACCTGGTTTGGAAATACGTTATGGACGATAAACAACGCTCAGGGCGAATTGAGCGGCAAGATTGCCCTTCTGACGCAGCAGATTACGCAGCTCTCGGAAGGCAAGTACACGTCCAACGACGCCAACCGTGACGCCAAGGCTCAGGTCATCAAGGACAATGAGCAGGACCGGCGCATAGGCTCACTGGAAACGAGATACGAGCGGTTACAGCCGCTATCCCCGATAGTGCCGCGCTGATGTATCGTCCATTTCTGGTTATCGTGGCCAGCATCGTTGCGGTATGCGCGATGCTGTTCATTCTCGCGCCTGCGTTCTCGCACACGGCAGACAAGGGGTGGGAATACCCAATTAGCTGTTGCGCGAATTTCGATTGTGCCGAGATAGCGTCCAGCCGGGTTTCAATTTCAGCGGCTGGGTACGTGATCGACGGCAAGTTCACCGTCCCGTATTCAGAGGCACGCATTAGCCCGGACGGGATGTATCACGCTTGCTTTCCGCAGCCCGACAATCTGAAGTGCTTTTGGGCACCGCCGCCGGGAAGCTGAGCGGTCATCGCTCATCAGGTGGCAGGCGCGGGAGGGCTCGAACCTCCGACCTTCGGATTCAAAGTCCGCTGCGCTACCAACTGCGCCACGCGCCTTCAGCGGTTGTGTGATCCTGACCCAGTTCGATGCCACGTTCAACAATTACGGTTTCCATACCAGCGCCAACGGCGTCTACGACCTCGCCTATCAGGACGATAACGACAACAATTCGCCGAGTACGCTCAACTACGTCGGGCCGTCCAATCGCTTCTCCGGCGCGACCCAGCGCGCCATCGGCCAGAACGTGCAGCTGCTCGACGCCTTCGTGCACGGCACCTGGCAGCTCGGCCAGGAACAGCGCCTGACCATCAAGCTCGGACGCCAGCCGATCATCTGGGGCGAAAGCCTGATCCAGACCGACAATACGATCGCGGCGATCCAGTCGCCGTCCAATCTCATCAAGCAGTCCTCGACGCCCGACGCGAAGCCGCAGGACGTCGTGATGCCGGTCAACCAGGCGGTGTTCTTCCTGCAGCCGGCGCGCAACTGGTCGGTCGAAGGCTATTACCAGCTCGAATGGCGCCCCTCCGAGCTGCCGCCTTCGGGCAGCTTCTTCGAGCCCTCGGACATGGTCGGCGCCGGCGGCTACAGGTTCTTTCTCGGGTCGACGGCCTTTGCGCTGCCGCGCGCCAATGATCGCGGCAATCGCGACGGCGAAGGGCATTACGGCATCAGGGTCTCGACCAAGATCGGCGATACCGAATACGGCCTGATCTATCTGGAGACCAGCCAGCCGACGCCCAACCTGACCGTGGCGCCCGATTTTTCCAGCTATTGGGAATACTGGCCGAAGGCGATCAAGGTCTATGGCGCCACCGTGTCGACCCTGCTCGGCGACTGGTCGAACGATACCCAGGTCGGCTCGGAACTCGACGTGCGCCGCAACAGTCCTCTGGCGCAGTCCGGTGAATCCGTCTTCGCCGGCCAATATGCGACCGGCGATACGCTGCACTGGGATACGTCCTTCGAATATGTCGCGGATGCGACGCCGCCGATCTTCCCGGGCGGGTTCAGCGTGGTCGGCCAGCTCGATCTGGAGCGGCTGCTGGAGACCACCTACAATCCGACCGTGACCAACGGCGCCGGCACCGGCACGCTGTTCAACCCGCACGACGCGACGCGCAACTACGGCCAGTACGAGACCTCGTTCAACACGACCTATTATCAGGTCTGGCCGGGGGTCGATCTGTTCCCGGGCGTTTTCCTCGGCTACGACTTCATGGGGCACGATCCGACGGCGCTCGGCAATTCCGGCAGCCAGGTCGGCAATGCCACGATCCAGCTCTCGCTGGGCGCGGAACTGCACAAGACCTGGCATGCCAGCATCGCCTACACGAAATTCGTCGGCAAGGCGCAGAACGATCCGACCGGCGACCGCGACAACATCCAGTTGGAGGTCGATCGCAGCTTCTAGCCGGTTCGGGCATCGCAATATGGCGGCATAGGGGGCGCCGTCGCAGTATCCGGAGCGCCCGGGACTGCGGCGGCGCCTTGGCCGTTGCAGGGCGACCGGTTCGCCGGCGCCGATAGGCTTGGCGGTTGGTGGACTTGGTAGTCTGGGGAGAGGGTTAGTGACGCAAAAGAGAGTGCAGTTTGCGGTTCTGCTGGCGGCGATCCTGTTCGGCATCGTCCATGGCAGGGCCGCCCAGGCCGGTCCCGTCGACGTGCCGGTCATGCAGACGCCGGCGACGCCCGTGCTGAAACCCGCGCGATCGATCCTGATGGCCGTGACCCGGGCCGGCAGCCGCCTGGTGGCGGTCGGTCCCTATGGCGTCGTCATCCGCTCGGACGACAACGGCGCGTCCTGGGTCCAGTGCAAGACCCCGGTCAGCGTGACGCTCACCGCCGTCCGTTTCGCCACGCCGCAGATCGGCTGGGCCGTCGGCCATTACGGCATCATCCTGCATACTGCGGATGGCGGGTTGACCTGGCAAACCCAGCTCGATGGTTTCGAGACCGCAAAGCTCATCCTCGCCAATGCCGAACGGATCGAGACGGCCAATCCGACCGACAGCATTGCCCAGCGCAGGGTCGCCTGGGCCAAGCATCAGGTCGCCGAAGGGCCGAACAAGCCGTTCCTCGCGCTCTACGTCGCCAGCCCCAGCTCGGTCCTGGCGCTCGGCTCCTACGGCATCACCATGCGCAGCCTCGACGGCGGCAAGACCTGGCAGGCCTGGGGCGACCATATCGGCGATCCGGACCAGTCGCATCCCTACGGCATCGTCGATCTGGGTGGACGGCTGGTCATCGCCGGCGAGCGCGGCTATCTCGCGGCGGGGCCGGCCGCGACGGAGGAATTCTCGGCGCTGCAATCGCCCTATGACGGCAGCTATTTCGGCATCCTCGCGACCAAGGCCGGCAGCCTGCTGATCTATGGCCTGACCGGTCATCTCTATCGCTCGGCCGATGGCGGAGCCTCCTGGGCCGAGATCCCGTCCGGCACGGGCAGCAATATCTCCGGCGGCGTCCAGCTCGGCGACGGGCGGATTCTGCTGGGCGATGCCAGCGGTGGCATCCTGATCAGCACGGATGACGGCAAGAGTTTCACCCATGCCCAGCTCAACGCCGACATGCCCGTGATCCTCGTGGTGGTGCTGCTCGTCCTCGTGATCGGCGGCACGAAATTCGTGCAGATATCCAAGCTGATCGCGCAATCGAAGCTGCCGCGCCCGCCCTCGGTCGTCTCGGCGCTCCAGGCCCAGTATTCCGACTGGCAGCCCACCATCTCCGCCGTGGGATCCATGAAGGCCGTGCGCGGCGTCGACGTCACCACCGAGGTTGGCGGCATCGTGCGCGCCAAGAAAAATATGGTGGGGGACAAAGACTGCACGCGTGACCCAATAGCAAGTAAGATAAGTAATAAACCTATCCATCCTACACGGGAAGTAAACATATCTCATCGTTATTTATTACCTTGTCCGTAATTAATTTCGTTTAGATGAGGATAAAAACTTGTCCCACAAAAGCCATTACACATGTTCAATAATATAGGAAAAAATAATTACTTATCAGCTTTAGTCAGAGTCACCCAGTCAGACACCTATTTTAACCTATTTTACTTAGTTTTTACCTTCTCTTATTTTTTGTTGGCAGTTAAATGCTCATTTCATTTCATGGGCAGTTAACCTATTTTATCCTCCACCTGTCCCGGAGATAACCTCCATTTTGTTTCTTTTTTAGTTTGATAGATGGATATAAATATTTGGGTTAGATTGAAACATAACCCTCGTCTAATCTGGATAGTGTGACACATTTAAATAGGTGGAACAGTTTAACTCATCCCTCTTATCAAAATAAACGAGAGTAAGTGGATGGACATACTAATCTAATGAGGATATCTCTCCATTTATCTAACCCTCTATCAAAGAGGGACTTACTCCGTTGCATGGTCGGGCTGCGCATTTGGGGCATTATATTGTTAGCATTATATCGTTACAATGTTAAAAGTGTCAATGTTGAAAGACATGACCCATAATTGGGTGACTTAAGAGGAGCCGAGTGATTGAAATCTAGAGATTCCAAAGGATTAGGAGGGTGAGAGTGCAGAGACCCTATACGGGAATAGGAGGATTGGATGTTGATTTATATTTGGAAGGATCCAAAGGTTCCGGAGTAAGAGGAAAATGAAGGCCATGAGACCCCAGAGGAGAGGATGATCATGACAGCCCAACATTAGAAGATGAAAGATGTCTTCTCAACCAGAAGATGGCCCATAAAAAGAAGTTGACTAACAATAAGAGTGACGATGGAGTAGGATCAGAAGAAGATGGACTAATGAAGGATCCTTCGGAAAACCCTTTAATTTTTTGTCTTGATTAGTGTCTTTTCATCCTCTTGGCAGGCGTCCTCTTGCAATGCAGTTGCTTAACCTTCGTTATGGCACCTCGACTTCTTAGATTCACGTGCATCCTCAGATAGCGGACCCAAGCAACAGATGACCTTTCTCATCTTTGATACCATAGTCTCCTCGTCGACCGGCACAGTCGTTAGAGTTGTTGCCCCTAGGCTCTTATTTGATGAACTCTCAGTGCTAACAACATCCCTTAGACACTTGGGAATGAACAATAATTCCCTCGGCGTGTAGGCAATACCGATCCATGGTGATTTATCCTCTGGCAACTTAGACTGATAGTTATGCATGAAGACCAGCTCTCTTGACAGATGAAGAGGGCAAGTTCTTGAGAGATTAACATGCGGAGCTAACATGACAGGTGGAGGAAGATTGCATAGGGCTCTTGGAATAACCTTGAGCGATCTTGACGACACAACAACTTGTCCCTGGTTGAGCGGAAATAAGATGCCACGGGCCTTGAATGTGCTTGGTAACATAGCCACCTACCGCTTGAGTGGAAATTCTAATCGAGATGAGGCAGTCATGATATTGGGAGCTTTCACCAAAGACTGACATGACTTAATTATTCAAGCATGGAATTCATTGCTGCCTTAGTGGTGGTATATGTCAACATCACATTTGTTGAGACTCCCTTCATTTGACCAATCATTTGAAGTATAATCGAGCGAGGGGTAATAATAACATTGATGGTAGTTTTTCCGATAATGTGACTACTACCGATCATGCTTTTGACTGACTGGCACTAACTCTTGGACACTATCCGAGGTGGAGGCTCAATCTTCCTAAACATCCCCGAGATAAGAACATGGATCGACATGCGATTGATATAACCATGAGGATCGAAACACATGACCGGCACCGGGCCTTTTTTACTTGGTTCGCTTTGCTCTTGGGAAACAGGTTTGGGGTGCGTCTTTAGAAATGCACACCTGCTTCATTGGGTGGTGATGAGTTGTAGGGTGGAGACAGTGGTAGGTTTAGTGGACAAGGAGTGTTCAATCGGTATAGCAGCCATTGGTGAATGGGCGATGGCGAGGACAATGTTTAATAGTTAGAACATGTATACAAACACAAACACACAGATAGCTAGGAACATATATTACCTTTTTCAGCTCAAGACATTCATGAGCAAAATAGTCTCGTTTCCTATGGTCAAAGCACTTCATGTGACTGTTGCCTTTCTTTCCACCACGCTTCCCACGATGGCATTTGAATAGTTTATCTATCTTGGGGCCTGACGCAATGTCTCGCCCTTTCATTTTTCTTTGTCATCCCTTCCTACTAAAGCGTCACCTACTTTGACCGGCATTAGCAATGATGCCATGCAATATTTTGTCCTCTGCTTCTAACTCTACATGATGAGAAATATCTACAAAATTCTTAAAATTCTCATTATGAGTTAGAATCTATTTCATCTGGATCCATGAGTCGGGCAAGGATCTGATTATAGCCTACACCCTTTGCTCATCTGTGAGTTCATGTCTGCTACATTCAAATCATGAATCATGTTAGAAATCACCCTGAGGTACTCAATCATTGTGCGACGGGACTCCTTCCGATCGGTCTCAAATTTCAACACAAGAGTCTTTAATCAAGTCACAAAAATTTCCCCACAAGTAAATCTTAACTGGTCCCATATTTTCTTGATAGTAGTGTATATCTCAAACTCGCCTCAAGCAAGCGAGACAATCATAGTGCTAACATTCATATACATAAGAGCGAACACCATCATATATACTCAAAAATTCAACTTTATTAGATCATAATAATCAAGATTTACCACTCTTGACTCTTTACATCACTTAGACTCAAGAAAAGAAAATTACATAGGCATGACTTTTCATCTATTACAACTAGACTCATGATTATCTATGGCTTCTCTCTCGATCATCAATCGCTCTCACCCTCGGATCTGTCATTTGAGTAATCCAAATCCAAACTGCTAGATTCTCCTGAAAAAGATTAGAAAAGTAGGGTATGAGTGCACTCACCCAGTAGGTATCTTCGTATCAACATGAAGGCATAATTTAAGTAATTAATATTTTAGCTCTAGAGGGTAAGATAATGAAAATGTGATAAATCATGCGGATAAAACCAAAGTAACAACAAGATATTAAGATACGAACTAGATATGTGAACATGATCAAGCAAGATTATAATGTGACCTTTCATGAACGAGAATGTACTAGCATGTATCGAGAAAGTACTTTCATAACCATGAAGGCTATGCACTAAAAAGTCATGTAACAAGTATGTAACAAGCAAGTATAATTTCATGATGAGACTCATAGATTTCACCTGTTTACAAAAAGAGTACTCCCAGCACAATGCAACGCCAGTGTTCATCATACCCCATGGTTAATAGTATGTTTCCGACCATCTATCGAAGGGGCTAGCATGGAGCCCTTGGACACTATCCGTGCCCGCCATTGCATCTTCCAGTTATAATTAAATCAAGCTACTTTCACAAGTATAACAATAAAGTTTGGCAAATATCAAGTTCAAACAATAGTTCATGTTAACAAAACCAAGGTAAGAACGTACCAAATATGAATCATGAGATCAAGGATGAATTATTGACAAGGTCATGCTACGGGAGGAATCCGACAGCATAATGGTACATTCATTAATTTTCATAATTCGTTAATGACTTATTGAACAAAGTGTTAAGTTCCAGCAGACGTGACACAGCCTAGGAATGGCAACAACTAGACCGAAGTTCCTCGGACCTAACAAAGCAAGCATAATTCACAAGAATAAAGACTACCGTCGACAGACTCTCACCTGGTGCGCACACTTAACCCAGGGGTGGCTTGGTGATGCCGAGTTGAGGAAGTGGGACAGGGCCCTTGCTGGTGGAGGGCCAGCAAGACTAAGGTTATCCTCCCGAGGCTACAAATGCCTGAGTCAACGAGCAAGCCATGTGCCGAAGGGCAGGGGTTCACTCGCTTACCCCCACAGCGGTTACTCGGAAGTGATGGTGCATCGGGAGTAGGCGCTCTCTCTCTATCCAGCAGGGCAATTGATGAATATTGAACAAACAAGCACCAAGAAGAAGCAAGGGTTGAGTGCTTACCCGACTGGTTTGAAGAAATCGGTCTCGGTCGGAGACGTGGGCGAGTGGGGAAGCGTGGGTTCCCCCGCACGCTATGCCGATGTAGCTTCGACCTGTAATTAATTACTTACATTACTACACCTCTCACAGGAGGGGTGGACAAGGGGTGGGGAATGATGAATTACATACAAACACTACCTCCACACAGGGAGGGGCTTTAAGCTGGCCAGGCGGGGTGGGGATTAAGCGAAATTCAACTCTACCACGAATTTCGATCCACAGGGATAGCAAGCTTGATGCGGAGTTGCTATGAACACTTCTGGGCACTATGGTCGATGGGGATGGTAGCCAATTATCTAGGGACATGGTAGCAGCAGGGAAGAGGGGTCCTGGGCCTACTGGAGATGGGGTGGGACCGCTGCAAGGCCGAGCTCCTCAATCACTTTGGTGCTATCTGAACTGGGTTGGCAGGTCAGGGAGTTGATGTTGATGCAATCACGAGCTCCTCCAGTTGCTGATGATGGCGGGACCGGCACCAAACTACTCTGGACTGGCTCAGGGATGCTCAGTAAAAGTTCCAGGCTGATCAGAGACCATGGGAAGCCGGTGCAGCTCTGAGAGTCGGGGTGGACTGGTGCGGTCCAGACTATCTCTGAACTGAAGGCACCGGGAGATAACCTCACCCCGGACACCTCCGGGCTCTGATGAAGGCATAGCTGGTATCAACACGGCCGTGGGAGGGTCCACTTTGTCTGGAGACCAACGGGACCCCCAGAAGACGTCAGAGTAGAGCTCTGTAGGGGAATAAGTGGAAAGGTGTCAAACCTAGTTCAGGCAGTCACTGTCAGCGCGAGCTGAGGAAGATGACCAAAATAAGGTGCTCCGGCATGCGAATGACCTCCCCCTTCCTAGGATGTAAAGAGGACTTGACCAGGTCATCCCCCTCTAAAAATGGCACCAGGACTCCCTATGAACTAGTCGTGGGAGCTTCTGCAAACTGCTTCAAGCTATCTACTAGAGAGGGAGTGTGTAGTCTAGCGAAAGTGACTCCTCTGAGCAGCTCCGAGATCAGATGATGGCGAGACCATGTTCGTTGAGAATTTGATTGGAAGACAATTCCACCGATATATTTTGTGCTCCATGAAAGCTCGCGGTGAAGTCATGCCTGGCTCTGCAACTAACTGATGATCTGTAGATACTCAACCTGAGCACAAGTTGCAGGAGGTGGCTATGTGGGCATGGAGGGCTGTATGATGGGTAGCTGGAGAGGGGATGGAGTGGCTATGGGAAATGGCTGGGAGATGGGGAAGGATGGTGGGGAGGCTGGGAGGGGGCCTAGGGTTTGGACTGAAAATAAAAGGGGTAACATACCAAGGCACCTGTAAAGACCCCACTTTGGAGCATTCAAGGTAAATTCTGCGATAAACTTGATTTTACTTTTCTAGATTAAATTTTCTAGTCAGATAGATTGATTGCTAAGCATGTTCGATCTGAATAAAAGTCAAAGAGTGTTCATGTCTTTTGAATACATGCTAGCCTAGTTGTATTTCATGCATGTCTGTTCAGCTGAATTAGAATTTTTGAATTCAATTAAGAAAAATTCAAAAAGAGTTAATCATGGCATCTAGACAGGGGGAGTGTGACTAATTTGATGCTAAATTTTTCATCTCTGTTGATATTGTTGAAATTGTCACATGCTGCACTTAAAACCCCTATGTCTAGTCATTTTTCAACTGCTTGAATGAATGATGCGTCAACGCAGCCTGTACGGTGCGTTAACGCAGCTGTGAACCAACTCTGTTTTCTTCTATTGATTTTGTGTTAAATTGGTTATCTGCGTTGACGCTGAGAGGAGTGTGCGTAGACGCTTTGAGTTCCTATCTCATCATTTTTGTCCTCTGCGTCCACGCATTGAGATAATCGCGTAGACGCATCAGTATGACCTCCTAAGTCGTAAGGTCTTATACTCTTCAAGGCGTCCACGCCTTACAGCCTCAGCGTCCACGCAGTCAGGGCATCGGTTTCCCTTCTTGCTGATTCTGTTCTTCTTTAAGAAGTCTACCATATCATTTCACATCAATTCTATTTCATCAATCTTTCTATTTCTGAAAATCATGCTTGATCTCTACTTCTATCTCAGATTAAAGAAGTTATCTCCAATGCTAGAGTGAACGGTTAATGCCTCGAATTCAGGGGGAGCAAGAGACTAATTCCTCTTGAAAACAAGTTTTCACAGGATAATTGTTTCCCATTTGATGATATAAAAATATGTGTTCTTCAATGTTTGAACTGAATAGTTTTTGATCCAAAAAGTGGTTGAACCTTCACTAAGGACTAAAACAAGATAACATGACTTGGGTCATATCATTTCTTTATCTCTAATTAATCTATATTAGAAAGATTTGTCAATGTTCTGACATTTAATTTGTATTGTTGCTAAAGTTTGTTTAGGTCTAAAAAGGGCTAAAAGATAAATTGCAACACACATGTATCAGTCACTAACAGAGCAATGGTAGGCTTTCACTGAGAAACTGACTCTATGCATCAAGAAGTGCAAAAGAGCATGTCATGAGGTAGTCTGCTAACTCTATTCTTAAAAAATTTATAGATCCATTTCAGAGCAATGGTGATTCTCAACTGAGAAACTGCCTTCCTCACCCATGAAGTAGTGATAGGTACGTCATGAGGTTGATCACTATCTCTGATTGAAAGCAGAACAGTTAGCCATGCTGAGTAACCAGGGACTCTTGTGCCTGATAAGCATGCGTACTTGTGTCAAAAGGCAGGCTACACCTGACTGCGAATGGATACAAAAGTGTTAATCAGAGTTCATGTGTGTTAATTCAATTCAAAAGGCTCATAAGATCAAATGAACTTATCCTCAATACCTGTTAAATTTCTCTCTTCTCAGATCTTTCAAAACCGATTAATGCAAGATAAAGAAAAGAGATGACTCTCTGTATAAAAATTGTTCTGTCCTTATTAATGTTCTGCCCTTTTAATGCTCATAACTGTGCTTCAAAGTTGGTAAGAACATTGTCATTTTTTTTATATCCTTAAGTGGCTTGAGGTTAATCTGTGTCAATTCTGGTTTCTTGGGAATTTAACTTAAAGCTCTTAAACATCCCTGAATGTAGGTGCTTTTAACTTCACAAACCTGATCATTGTTGACAAACTTCATTATCTGAGTGTCCACTGCATTGACGCTTCGCCCTCCTTGCGTCAACGCATCCCTTGCTCATATAGACAAATCTACTCTTTCATGCATCACTGCGTCGACGCGTCCCTTACAGCGTCAACGCAGTGTCTCTTTCAGACCCGGCTGAACCATCTGAGCCGCCATTTAAAAGCGGTTCACTATTCTGAACCGCCTGAACCGCCATCGCTCTAGGGTCTCCAAAAACCCTTTATATTTCTTGGCGTGAACGCATCTCGTCAGTGCGTTTGCTCTCCGACTCTTCCTTCCTCCTTCCAGCACCTTCTGTCGTCTCTCTTTCCATCCTCCTCTTTGCCACGATGTCTGGCAAGCAGGTGCGGGATCCCGTAGCTTCTGCTTCATCGATTGAACCGCGCACGAAGGCCGCCCACGACGAACCTCCTGCTAGTCCACCAGAGGCATCACGGGTCTATCATCGACGGAGGAGAGACTCTGAGGCGCAGCCCTCACGATCATCTGGAAAGAAAAGGAAACCGGCTGCGGAAGCACCTTCTCACACCGCTCCAGCCACAGCAAAGAAAAAGCGGAAGGAGAGCTCTTCGTCCAAGCCTTCGGCTCCGGCTCAGGTCATTATCATTGAAGAACCTCTCAAGGTTCTTATTCCCAGATTCGTAGATAGCAATGATGCTGCATTGCATGCAGCCTTTCCTGAGCTTCGCCCCACGTTTGAATTCCAGGGTTGGTGGAAATTTGTTACTAGGCATAGATTCTTTTACCCAACCCTTGTTCGAGAATTCTATCAGAATCTGAAGTATGAACCAGACATTCCAAGGATGTCTTCTTCAGTTCGGAATGTCCAATTTGAGGTCACCAGTGACCTTTTGTCTCGTTCTTGGAAAGTTCCGATAAATGGGGCTGAAATGGACTCTTTTGCTCTAGATGAGCATGAAGCTTTTGAGGTTTTGACCGGGACGCCGAGAAACCCTGCTGATTTGAAACAGGCGTTATTATCCAGTTTGAAAGCAAATAGGTTTGCCCCTGCAATTCGGCTACTGCATCATATCTGCACTTCAATTATTACACCTCAGAGCAGCGGCAGGGAAAGAGTTACTGAAGTACAGAGGTTTTTATTATTCTGTATGTTAAAGGAAATCAAGATTTCATTGGTGGATGTAGTGATTCAGACCATGGGGACCTGTCTACATCAGACACGCTCCCTTCCATATGCAGCCCACCTGACTGCTGTTTTTCGTCGAGTTGGAATTGATTTTGGTTCTGAAAAGAAACAGGTTGTACCGGGAGGAAACATTTATTCTATGACCTACATCAAGAAGTTCATGGGTTTTACCATAGTCGATGGTAAGCCCACTAGAACTCTTCCTAGTCAGCAACAGGCTGCACCGGGCACAGGTCAGGCGTCTAGGGCAGATGCCGGTCAGGAACCCCAGGTACCTGAATCTCCACCACCACCAGCTGCTCATGATGGACCTGAAAGCTCTTCTGCCAGAGCTTCTTCTCCTCATTTGGACATGCCAGAGATGCCCACTGAGGATTTTATTCCACCACCCACCTTTGAGACAGGGGAACCGAGTGGGACTGCACCCACTGCTGCACCCACTGAGTTTGGTCCTCTAGGACCTTCGGGTCTTCATTTTGGCCCAGAAACTCGAGCCCCTCCTTCTAGAGAAATTCCTATTCCGGCTACTGTTGAAGAAATGTTTGGAAGTATTGTGATTATGTTGCAACGGCAAGAAGTGAGAATGGATAGGTTGATGCAGTTCACAAATTATCATATAAACAACATGACTTCTCGAATAACAAGATTTGAGATTTCAATTTTAACTGAATGGAGGAAGTTTCTTATCTCCAAGTTAAAAACTGACAGGATCACCAGGAAAGTTCTGAAGTCAATTTTTTCCCTGGTTGAAAAAATGGTTACCATGGTGGGAAATATTCACGGCAATCAAACATCTTTTCTTGAATCAGTTGCAAAGCTCACTGATTTATGTTATGAAATTCGGATTGCCGTTGAGCTTCTGAGAGGCCAATTTCCCGCATTGTCAACCAGCCTTCAAGAAGCCCTTGACAAAGTTGACACTTTGATCACTTCCATCCCCTCTTCTAGCACCGGAGCTCCTAATGATTTATCTTCCGAACTTGCCTCGCTCCGAAGCAGCTTGGAACTCAAACTTCACAATATTTCTTTTGACCTTCAATTGCTGCAAGCCAGGGAACAATTCTCTTCTTCTGGACCATCTCAAACGGGCCCCTCTCAGCGCCCTTCATCAGGACCAGCACCAACAGGCCCCTCTCAGCGCTTTTCTTCTGGACCAGCACATCCTGGCCCCTCTCAACGGCCTCCATCTGCTCCATCTCAACCTCGAAGCTCTTCTTCGCGTCCATATACCCGTTATTTCACCCCTTCTTGATGATGTCAAAGGGGGAGAATGTTTTGTTGTGGTTGGAGAATGATGTGTTGTTAGTGATGTGTTGTTAGTTGTGTTTAAAGAGAACTTTAAGAGACCTTTTGGAACGTAGTGTTTGTGGTTGTTGTGTGTATGTGATTGCTGATTAAAGTGTCTTGTCGAAGAATAAAAAATGGAAATGAAACTTTTGTTTAAAGGGTACTGTTCGTTTATCAGCTGCTACATTCTTTTGTTAATCCTGATGTTATAGTCTTAAGATTGATCCTAAGGTTGCCATCATCAAAAAGGGGGAGATTGTTGTCTCTCTGGTTTTGATGATGACAATCAAGGGGATTCCTAATGATAAACTGAACACTAGGTTCCATGCTCAACTCCATTACTACACACCTACACTCACATTATGTCATGCCTACACTCACATTACAACATGCTTATTGTCTTCTGAGACATGCTTATTTTTTTCTTTTCTTCTGAGAAGTATTTATGAAAATATCTGATTGGAGTAAACTAAGGCGTCAACGCTGCTGACCGGCAGCGTAGACGCAGCCGTTGGAGTTGCAGGTACAACCCGTGGAAAACTGCATTAAGGCGTCGACGCTGCTCGCTGGCAGCGTGGACGCAGCAGAGAGTCCTTATCAAATTTAAACATCAAGAGCTTCTACTGCGTCGACGCTGCTGAGCGACTGCGTCGACGCAGCAGTTGAAGTTGATCAAGAAGCCAGCCAAGGTCGATGCTATGTATACAAGGGTCGACGCTGGTGGGTCAAGGGTCGACGCTGGTGCATTCAGGTCGAAGCTTTACAGCCTGCGTCAACGCTATAAATGCACTGCGTGGACGCTGCAGCCAAAGGGACTATGAAAACAAGTGAAGGACCTTCTGAAGCCAAAGGTCGAAGCTTTACAGCCTGCGTCAACGCTGTATGTGCACAGCGTAGACGCTGCAGAAGAAGATAGCAAGGCTAAGAAGCAAATGGAGTCTGCGTCAACGCTGTATGTGCACAGCGTAGACGCTGCAGAAGAAGATAGCAAGGCTAAGAAGCAAATGGAGTCTGCCTGCGTCGACGCCGTCAGGTCATGCGTAGACGCAGCAGAAAAAGAAACAAGGTCCAGGCCAATCAAGGGTTCTCCAAAGCGTCAACGCCTGTTCTCATCTGCGTGGACGCTGGCAAGTCTGACTTCTTCATCCTCTTCACGTGTCACTCGCCAGGTCAGCAAAAAGGGGGTCCTGTCCTCTACGCCCCTTTTGGATTACGCTGGGACGCGTGCTATGATTGGGCTGTTATGGAATCTGCTGGGACCATCTGTGGCACGTGTTGGATGCGTGCAAGGAATTCACGCCCAATGCGTGAGAGTGGTCGTGCACAGGAAGAGAGAGAGTGTGAGGGTTTATATATATATATATATATATCCGAGTCCCTTCTTGATATATATGTGAGACAAGAGGAGAAGAGGAGCAGAGGCGAAGAGACAAGAACTGAGAGAGGTCAAGAGAAGAAGAGCAGAGACGCCGGCCACATCAGCACCGCGTCTTACCCTCCCTCAGTTTCATCCTGCACTTTTGGCGAGGGAGTTATGCTTCATGTCCGATGGTCAAGTGGGATTCCTGAATCTCCATGTCTTAGTGCCAAGTTACATTGAATGAAAACTGTAGCCTCCATTCTGCCAAAATCCACCTTGAACTTGCCCCATCTCCCACCCTGAGCTCTCTGACTTCCCTTCGCCATGCCCCTGCGCTCGCCAGCATGCCATTGTGGGCGGGTCGTAGAGAAGAGCCTCGGCATCGACAGTGGGCACAACATGAGTGAGGTCATCACCGTCTGCGAGGTTGTTGCTGTCTACGAGGTCGCCACTAGAGCACGAGAAGAAGGGGCTATAAAGGGCATCTTCTGTTCACCCTCCACCCACGGATTGAAGAGGTTCGCACCCTACCCAAATGAAATTCCAAAAATTTTAAAAATCTGTACTAGAGCAGCATGTGTACAGGATGGGAGATTTTTCACGATCCGGGAGAGGCCAATGTATTTCCAAACGCAACCTTAGATTTTTGATAATTATCGAAGCTATTATTTCCGTTCCTCATGGATTATTCTGATTTCCGTTTCTTATGGAATATCGTATGGCTTTTTATTAGAGCTCCGTATCCATTATATGAATTAAGAATGAACCAGATAATCGGAAATCAGATCTCCATTTACACACAGCCCCGGCCAAGGTGCACCCCGACCTAATCCAACCGGATCTTCCGAAAGGATCACATTGAGTAAACGGAGAGCGTATCTCCTCACAAGATTGCATCATCCTCTCTTATAAAACGATAGCAAGAGATCGTCTCTCGTCAAATGTTGCAGGCTCTTTCCGACAACAAAGCTTCCCCCAGAGGTGCGGATTTAACGGACGTCATGCATAAATGGGAAGGAAGAGAACCAAAATGGCGGACATCTTAATTTGCCGGTCAATCTTGGGACGCCATCGATCCACTCGAAGCTGCCGTGTGAATGATGAACTGCAGTGGATGATATTTCTTTCTGTCAAGATCCCATCTTAATTGTATAGAACATAGATCTGATTAGAGCCATCAGCCCACAGTCACAGGAACCAACTGGGAAAAAAAAGATATTATAATCTACAAATAGGACCAATCAGGATCGGCACACCACACGCTTCTGTTCCCTACTAACCATACCACATAAATATCTTATTTACTATCGGTAAGTATGGTCGGCCTCCTCAGACATACCGGTGTGCGGAGACTCTTATCATATTTGAGGAAACTCAGGTCAATCTGGATCGACAGTGTCAGCTTGAGTCGACTCAAGTCATTAAAGCCTTCATTGGGTGAGCAGTACGAGCCGGCCCGAGTCAGGCCAAGTTGTACCATACCAAGATGGAATCAAGTCATTCAGACCCAACACAAGTCGGCCAACCTTGTCAGAGAATGACGAAGCATCTTCTTGAAGGCATTTAAAATGGTGGGGGGGGATTTTCACTTGCACCTTACCAGGAGATGAGATCCAAGCTTCCTGTTTCAGAGGGGCCCACACCATTGAAGCTCAGATGTGCGAGGGCCACGCCATGTGAACATCCCATGGGATGCAAAGTTGCATGGCCTTGGACTGGATGGATTCCAACACAGGCATTCCATATATGAACTAGAGGGGAGATCTTGTGTCAACACCGTTGAGAATACAAAACATTAAGTCTGCTTTGAGGACAGCATACACAATAGCTAATAACCCAGACGGCATGTGTATCCTTCCAAATTGACATTTGGTGTCATTGCTCCCTACTTATGTTTCAAACGGAATCCTTCGATTAAGTTTCTAGCGGAAGAGAGAGAGAGAAGAGAGAATCACCAGCAGGAAAGAAAAAAGACTGAAAGGAGAAAAAAAAAGTTTCCTCCCAAACCAAGAAATGACATCTGCCAGAGGAGATTATAGTAAAGTCACTATAGCGGGGAGGGCTCCTGAATGCACAACGTTTGAACCCCTCATGTAACAAAGCAGATGTTTCACGAGTTATAATTGGAAATGCATGCTCCCTAAGACTGCAAATGAAATGGGCACATAAGAAAAGCGATAACAAATGGGAAAAGCACCTGCCTGGAGCCCCCCAGATGGTTTGGCCTTCAGTATGTGCAAAAAATGCACGTACTAGTTTTGTCAGTCCTACAGACTTCACAATGCATGTATTTTGTGGTGGTGATGTTATCGGAGAAATGAATAAACATCTGTTAAACCTGAGGCTTGTTGCAGAGTCTCCGAGAGACTACCTGGGCATCCAAGTAAGGGCATGCGGTTGCCAACACGATAAGATCGACGAAGTATGCTGGTGAAAACAAAAGATCAAACCACCATCTGTGACAAATGTAAATGCAGTTGGAAAGAAGAGGGAATGGTAGAAAGCAGAAACAGGAGAACGAACACCACCAATGATGAAAGTGGATTTTTGATGCAATCCTTTACCAATCTCCATGTAAGTGGCCTGTAGAGGATGGAGAAATGAATAGTTCACTTGGGCACTGTAGAATAAGGTGAAGCTTTGAGCACTTTCAAACCTTGCCTTCCACTCCAATCAGAGACTCTTTGGGTAACGATACATCTCCAGAATCCAATGTGTTGGTTCGATTCTCATCATGCTCCTCGAAATCTGGAAGATTGAATGGTGTCTCATATGCTGAAAATTGTTGGCACAAACATGCCATGGCATGGTGTCATATTTAAAAGCAAATCAGACTATAGGCGTGGTGAGTGTCGCACTCCAGGGTGGCGCTACCGACGGTGCGCGCCAGCTCGCACCCGTTGCGCCAGTTGTGTTCGGCGTTGAACAACTCGGGGTCGGTGTACCGGTTGGTGTCCATGCCTCGACAGTATCACGCCGTGTCCCATAACCCTGATTACAGGGAAACCCGTGGTAACGTGGACCCGTCAGCAGTACCCCCAGAGACAGGAATCGCCATGGCAAACACGAAGACCGTGCGCCTCCAGGTGGAGCGCGTGCGCACCGAGAACGTGATGGTAGACGTCCCGATCGACGTCGAAGAGTTCGAGGAGTGGGCGCTCAATGACGGCGGAGGCGACGCGTGGACCAAGGAGCGCGTCTGCGAGTACCTGGAAGCCGCCGCCGACTGGCCCGAGAACCTGGAGCCCCTCGTTGGCGGGCTGACGTGGACGCCATCACCCGTCATCGATGACGAGTACATGATGCAGGTCCCCGACGCCGAGCCGATCCGGTGACCGGCGCCGACCCCACGCCGCCGACCAACCTCCGTGCGACACGGGTCACCACGAGCGGGTTCCGCCTGGAGTGGGACCGCTCGCCCGACGCCGACTGGTGGTACTACAGCGGGACCCTGGGCCTCGACTCGTTCGGCCCTCGTGACGTCCCGTACGTGGACTACAACGGGCTACCGCCGGGCGTGACCGTCGAGGCGGTGGTGTACGCGTACAACGAAGCGGGCTTCCGGTCGGCCCCGGCTACCGCAGCGGTGACCACCGCAGCAGTCGCCGCCGACCCCACGCCCGCCGTCGAGCGGGGCATGCCTGCGCTTCGGGAGATGCTCGCGACGGAGGGTGTCTTCGTGACGTCGGACCACCCTCGACTTCCCTACGTCTCCAGCCACGTCCTCACTGCCGCGCTCACGGACCCCGACGACCCCGACTGGTTGGCACGGACGCTGCACATGGCGCACACTCGCGCACACGGCCAGTCTGCCAGGCTGGCGGAGATGGTCTGGAGTGACCGATTCGGCGAGACGAACCGACGCCGCTGGCGCGCGGTCGCCGATGGCTTGAAAGCCGCGCTCACAGGGAGCGGCACATGACGGCAGAGATCCCCCTGACACAGGGGCTGGTGACGCTCGTGGACCAGGACGACGCCTCGACCGTACTCGGCCAAGGGAAGTGGTACGCGCACCGCAACCGGCACGTGATCTATGCGTTGCGGATGGCGCGTCGGCCCGATGGGTCGAGGTACACCCTCGCGCTCCACACCTTCCTGACCGGGTGGCCCCTCGTGGACCACATCAACGGCGACGGGCTCGACAACCGCCGGGGTAACCTCCGGCCCGCGACCGACGCAGGGAACAGGCGCAACGCGCGCCTCCGGACGGACAACACCTCAGGGTTCAAGGGCGTGTATTGGTACAAGAGCCGGGAGAAGTGGCGCGCGAAGATGTACGTCGATGGCCAGGGCAAGTGCCTCGGGTATCACGCAACACCGGAGGAAGCCGCTCGCGCCTACGACGCGGCAGCCCGAGAACTCCACGGCGAGTTCGCTCGCCTCAACTTCCCGGACGCCTCATGACAGCCGTCTCCGACTTCATCGCGTGGTCCCGTGACGACCGCAACCGGTCACCCGACACCCTCACCCGGTACCGCTCCGTGCTCCGTGAGGTCGGCAAGTTCGGTGACCCCCTCACCCTCACCATGGAGCAGGCCGAGACGTGGTGGGCGTCCCGGTACCACATGGCACCCGCGTCCCGTGCGAACGAGCTCGCCTGCCTCCGCTCGTTCTACCGGTGGGCGACGAAGTTCGACCACCGGCCCGACGACCCGACCCGGCGCCTCGACCCGCCCAAGGTCCCGAACCGGGTGCCGCGCATGGTCGGCCGGTCCGACCTGGCGCAGCTCCTCGGGGAGTGGACAGCGGACGCCCCCGACCTCCGCCGGGCCATCGCACTCGGCGGGTACGCCGGGCTCCGCGTGTCCGAGTGCGCCTCGCTCGACTGGTCCATGATCGACGAGGAGCAGCGCCGCATGTTCGTCCGCGGGAAGGGCGAGAAGGAACGCCCCGTGCCGCTGTCCCCCGTACTCCTGGACTACCTGTTGCCGAACACGGGCGGCAACGTGCTCACGGCCGGCGGTGCCGAGTACTCCGCCGGCACGCTCCAGAAGAAGGTAAACCGCCTCTTCCATCGTCACGGTGTGGATCGCACGTTCCACGATCTCCGGAAGCGTGGCGCGTCGCTCGCGCTGTCGAAGGGTGCGAGCCCGGCGGCAGTGCAGGTGATGTTCGGGTGGGCGAGTCTGGAGACCGTGACCCATTACGCGGTCGTCGGGGATGATGAGCTGGACCGCATCGCAGAGATGCTTACTTAAGGAGCCGAACCATGAGCGAGCCATACATGATTCGCGGGCGTGCTACAGGGAAGTACTATCTGGTCGTTGAGCGGGACGCTCGGACATGGGTGTACCCGCCCGGGGCGTTCGCTCCTCGTGCGGTGCGTGGATTCGAGCAGCCGTGGGGGTTCACTACCCTACCGACGGAGGGGATCGAGGTGTCGTCGCGGTGGCCGTGGCTTGCCCGCCGTCGGGTGCGGAGGTATGTCGAGCGGGTCGAGAACCGAGTGGCCCGCTCGATGCGGACCAAGATCGCGGAGGTCCTGACATGACCAACCCTCGCCGCGAGTGGGCTGACCACAACGGGGACCTCGCCGCCTTCGAGATCAAGCGGACAGGAGACATGCTTCACGTGGGGGAGCATTTATGAGTAAGAGCGAGGATCCAGCATATGACTTTTGTCTATCTTGAGCCATCTGGAGTCTTTCTCGAATAAGCTTCACTACCTCGGTGGTATCCCGGATGAGTTCACAGCCTAGAAATTGTCTTTCCCCAACTTCATTCCAGTAGGTAGGTGAATGGCAACTTCTTCCATAGAGAACCTGGAATGGTACTATTTGAATGCTTGCCTGATAGCTATTGTTGTAAGCAAATTCAACTAGAGATAAGTGGCCGTGCCAACTCCCACCAAAATCAATGGCACATGCCCTGAGCATATCTTCTATTACATGATTTGTTCTCTCAGTTTGACCACCAGTTTGCGGATGGAAAGTAGTGCTAAAGTTGTATCGGGTCCCTAATGAATGTTGTAGACTCTTCCAGAATTTCGATGTAAAGCGAGGGTCTCAATCAAAAATAATGGTGACAGGGACACCATGTGGCTTAACTATCTCCTTCATGTATAAAGCTACTAGAATATCCACGGATCATCGACTTTTAATTGGTAGAAAATGTGTAGATTTAGTCAATCGATGTATGATTACCCATATACCATCATGTCCACATCTTGTCTTTGGTAGACCCATGGTGAAATCCATCCCTATGCTCTCCCATTTTCACTCAAGAATTTCTAAGGGATGTAGCTTTCCAATGGGCTTTAGATGCTTTGCCTTGACTTGATGACAAGCGAGGCATCATGATACAAAGTCCACTACTTCTCTCTTCATGTTGGGCAACCAGAAATTCCTTTTTAAATCATGGTACATCTTAGTAGCACCAGGGTGAATGGCATTACTTGACTTTTGAGCTTCTTCCATAATTAACTTCTTAGTGTCGGCATGATCCGGCACGCAGATCAGACTCTTGAATAATAATCTCCCATTAGTAGAGATGGAAATATCTGGTCGTTGATCAATATTGGTCTTGATCTCTACCAACAGAGGGTCATTTTCTTGTAATTTAACTAGATCTTTGATTAGTGTGGGTTGTGACCGAATATTAGCAACCAAGCACCCTTCTTCTTCTTTATCAATATCTAGATTCAAATGTAAAAAGTCTTCTCTAGAGAGGTCATACTATTCCGGAGGCTTACTAGCATTGCTAGAGGTTTCTGACTGAGCGCATTGGCCACAGCATTTGCTTTGCCTGGGTGGTATTGTATAGAGAAATCAAAATCCTTAAGGTACTCCTGCCATCTTCTTTGCCTGATATTCAACTCCTTCTGGGTGAAGATATACTTCAGACTTTTATGGTCTTAAAATATAGTGAATTTCTCCCCATAGAGGTAATGTCACCATTTTATCAAGGTGAAGATAACAACAGCTAACTCCAGATCATGCACGGGGTAGCTCTCTTCATGGCACTTCAATTGTCTCAAAGCATAGCAAATCACTTTGCCGTTCTGCATAAGGGCATAACCAAGGCCAATGCCAGATGCATCTGTGTAGATTTCAAAGCCACCGCCTTTGACAAGTAGTGCCAATATAGGTGCAGCGGTGAGATGTTCCTTAAGAGTTAGGAAGCTTTGTTCACAATCCATAAACCATATAAACGGGTTCTCCTTTCTTGTGAGTCGTGTCAAAGGGATGACGATTTTTGAGAAATCTTTGATGAACCACCGATAATAACCAACGAGACCAAGAAAACTTCTAACTTCTGATACAGTCATCGGCCGACTCCAATTCATGACAGCTTCAACCTTTGAAGGATCCACAATGATACCCTCTTCTGAAATAATGTGGCCAAGAAATGATACCTCTTTTAGCCAAAATTCAAATTTACTGAGCTTTGCATAAAGTTGGTGTTCTCCTAAGGTTTGCATGGCTATCCTTAAGTGTTCTTCATGTTCTCCCTTGGTCTTAGAATATATTAAGATATCATCATTGAAGACGACCATAAATTGGTCGAGATAAGGCCTCAAAATATTATGCATAAGTTGCATGAATGCTGCAAGGGCATTGGTTAACCCGAACGGCATCACTACAAACTCCTAATGTCCATATCTGCTAAAGAATGCAGTCTTGTAAATATGTCCATCCTTAATTCTGAGCAAATGATAACCCGACCTGAGGTTAATCTTAGAGAAATATTCTACTCCAGAGATTTGATCAAATAGCTCATCGATACGTGGCAGTGGATATTTATTCTTGATTGTGAGTTGATTTTATTGTTGATAGTCGATGTATAGCTTGAGGGATCCATCCTCTTTTCTGACAATTAGAACTGGCACACCTCAAGGGGATGTACTGGGTCGAATGAAGCCTTTGTCTAGTAACTTTTGAAGTTTCTTCTTCAATTCTTTGAGTTTTACGGGGGACATCCTATAGGGAGCTATTGAAACAGGTGCTGCTCCAAGAATGAGTTCACTAGAGAAGTTTACTTCCCTTTTGGGTGGTAGATTGGGTAAATCAGTTGAAAAGATATCAGGGAATTCTCAGACAATAGGGATTTCTTTTAGGATGATTTTCTTAGACTCGGTGATAATCACAAAAGCAATTTAAGCTTCACAACCTTCTGAGATAAGCTTGTAGGCGTGAAGGGAAGAGATGAGGATAGGCTACTTCCTATATTTGATGCCAATGAAAGAAAAACATGAAAGATCCAGTTTGTGGAAAGAAATTCACCTGTTACGACAATCGATATCGGCATAGTGATCAACAAGCCAATCTACACCTAAGATGGGATCGTACCGGTGGCGTGAAGCACGCGCTGGTGTCGGCATTCCTCGAGCAGGCATGCAGCGGCTACTACACCGGCGCCGGCCAAGACCTGCGCAAGCCCGCGCCTACCATCTGCGCGCAGGGCAGCATCCAGCGACTGGTGACCGCCGACCTCGCGCCGGAACTGACCCCGGAGCAGGAAGCCGGTGCGCTGCGCGTCGCGGCTTGCATGGTGAATTATTACGGCAACGGCACCGCGCTCGACCTGCGCGACCCGCTGGACACCGTGACCACCCGCGACCGCATGGCGCTGGTCACGGTCCACCTGCAGGGCGTGCCCTACGTCATCACCGACATCCGCCT
Organism: Amorphophallus titanum; assembly: GCA_024336825.1. Classification (NCBI taxonomy): domain Eukaryota; kingdom Viridiplantae; phylum Streptophyta; class Magnoliopsida; order Alismatales; family Araceae; genus Amorphophallus; species Amorphophallus titanum. Next base: position 27,243,013 of record JANBPO010009603.1, on the reverse strand, counting down.
GCGCATGCTCAAGCCGGCCGAGCTCTACCGCGCGCAGGGATTCCCATCCGACTACATCATCGACCGCACCGCCGATGGACGGCGAATCAGCACCACCGCCGCCGTCCGCATGGTCGGGAACAGCGTCAGCCCGCCGCCGCTGCGCGCACTTGCGCTGGCGAACCTTGATCGGATGGTGGCGCCACTGCAGGCCGCCGCGTGATCGGCTCGATCCTCCAATTCGAGGACCTGCAGAAGCTTTGCAAACCCCACGCGGACCACCCGCCGCGGCGGGCAACCGTGGAGCGCTGGGCCGATCAGATCGGGCTCCAGTACAAGCCCGACGGCGCCGGCGGCATCATCAGCACCATCGAGGCCTTCAATGCCGCCCTGGGCATCCGCACCGCGGCCAACGACGACGGCAAGTACGATTCCGTCAGCTTCGGCTAGTCTGTCGATGCCATGAAGACCCGCGGCGCCCCGCGCAAGCACAACCCCAGCATCCCGGCCCACATCGACCAGGCGCGGATCCCGCGCGGGATCTACTGGGACGCCAGCGGCAGCGGCCGCTGGTACGTGCGCGAAGCGCGCCCAGACGGCGGCACCCGAACGAAGGCAGTGGCAAACGCCAAGGCGCGCTTGTCCGACCTGCACGCCGTCATGGAAGCCCGGGCCGGCAGCGCCGCCCGCGGATCGGTCGGCTATGTGCTCGACCAATACCACGAATCACCCCAGTTCAAGGCGCTCGCGGCAAGCACGCAAGCCCACTACGAGGACTACCGCGCTGCCATCAAGGCCTATCCCACCAGCGCCGGCAAGTTCGGCGACCTCATCGTCGACCGCATGGACCAACCGATGATCCGGCAGTGGGTCAACGCCATCGCTTTCGGCAAGCCGGCCAGGGGCGACAAGCCGGAGGTGCCTGGCTACCCGACTAAGGCCAACCACTGGCTTCGCTATCTGCGGGCCCGCTTTAGTTGGGGCATCGAGTACGGCGCCTGCAAGACCAACCCGGCCCGCGGCGTGAAGTGCGTCACCGAGAAGCGCGACCATCGCATGCCACCACGGGCCGTGTTTCGATCCGTCCAGTGCTACGCCCGCGCCTGCAGCATGCTCGGCGCCCGCGAGAAGGGCCACCAGCCGCCCTACCTCTGGGCCGCCATGGAGCTCGGCTACCAGGCGCGCCTACGCGGCATCGAAGTGCTCACGCTGACCGACGCCCACGACCTCGAGGCCGAACTGCAGACCAACCGCCGCAAGGGCAGCCGCGACAACCTGGTGCGCAAGGGTTCACTGATGGCCGCCGCGATCGCCGAGCTGCGCGCCTACCGAACCCAGGTCTGGGACCGCCGCAAGCGTGAAATCCCCATCCGCCCAGAACACCGTCCGCTGTTCGTCAGCGAGGACGGCGGCCAACTCACCCGCTCAGGCTTCCACAGCGCCTTCGGCCGCATGATGCGCGCCGCCGTTGTCGACAAGGTCCTGGCCGACGACGAACGCTTCGCCCTTCACGGCCTGAAACACCGTGGCGTCACGGACACCAAGGGAACGCGCGCCGACAAGAAGGACGCCAGCGGCCACGTAACCGATGCGATGCTGAATCTCTATGATCACAATCTGCCAGCCGTCGAGCCGTCACACGACGACTAACGCTTCTTGTTCTTGCGGCTTTTCCGGGCTTTCGCCGGCCTATGTTTGATCAGAGCTCTGCGAGCATCTTCATGATGCTCAGCGACAAAATCGATCGACCTGGTCGACGGCACTCGGAATGACATGCAAGTCTTTCCACCAACGCATGTCACCGCGAAATCCCCGGCCGCAATGATGTCCATCCCGATTAGAACATCGGCGCCAACCAGTTGGCAGCAAGAAACTTGCACGCCATGAAACCCAACCCCATTGGGCAGGATGACGTTCACAAGGTATGTATAGACTGTCGTTTCGCCTGAAGCCGTATTGACCCTGGTCATCCCCGTTGGGGCTAACCCAAGGCGATCAACAACTCCTTGCGTGATTGCCGTTGCAGTCGCTCCCGTATCCCAGATACCCTCGAACTCAATCCCTACCGGGATGGGGTCTGGCGCCGCCGCCGGATCGAACCCGGCCAGCACGGTGCATTGTGTTTTCAGAACATTAACGGCGCCGTCATGCTTCAGCGTAAAACTCTTCGGCGGTGCCACTCAGTGAACCGCCGCCCGAGAGTAATAGGTTTGCGTGAAGGTGTCTGACCCTGGCTGCACCTTCTGGACGAGAAACTCGCCGAGCGCAAACTTCTTCTGCGCTTCCCTGGTCGCTTCGAGTGCGTCCCGGTACGCGCCAACCACCGTGTGGCCGTGCAGCACAATGAATTTACCGTTGTACTTTTCTACCAACTCGCGCTGATGCGCAAGAAAGTACTCAAACGATTTTTGCAGCCGACCGGTTTCCTGGCCATGGCATCGGGCTGCCAGACGTCGAACCACCAGGAACCCTTGAGCTGGGTCTTCGCCGCCGTCATGGCGCGGCGGAAGCTCAGGGCCTCGTCGATGGTCTCCTGCACCAGCGCGCGGCCGGCCGGCTGCTCCATCATCGCCGCGGCGACATCGCAAGAGGCGATGATGCCGTATTGCGGCGAGGTCGAGGTGTGCATCATGAAGGACTCGTTGAACCGCGCCATGTCGAGGGTCGCGTTTTCCGCGTTCTGGACATGGACCATCGAGGCCTGTGAGAGCGCCGCCAGCAGCTTGTGCAGGCTGTGCCCGCTTGCCCGGCCACCGGACAGGAAGTCCTCGAGCGTCTCAGCGCCGAACAGATCCGGGGCGAACGCCGACTTCACCGAGTCGCGCAGGGAGTCGAACGCCGACTTCATCTCATCCAGGCGCGACTTGATCTTGTCGCGCATCGCGCCGAGCTGCTTGTCGGTGAGGTCGGTCAAGTTGGTGGTGACATCGGTCATCGCGTCGTTGACCGAGGCGCCCCCGTCGCGGATGCCCTTCGCGAGCATCCCCATCAGCACCTTGCCCGGCGTGCCCGTGTTCCACGGAAGCAGAGGACCGTGCTCCACCGGGGAGCCGCCGAAGAAACCCTTGATGTTGTTCGCGATGCCGCTCACTGCGTCAGTGACGGAACTCGCCTTGGACTTGATGCCGTCAAGCAGGCCGTTGATCAGGCTCGCCCCCGCGTCGAACAACAGCGAACCCAGATCCCCGAGCGCATCCTTGACCCGACGGGGCAAGTCCTGGAACCACTTGATGACATCAGTGATCTTCTGGTTCACCTTCTGTGCGAACCGCACCACATCGGCGATGGCGTCCACGATGGCGCTGCCGAAGTCGTAGAGCTTCTTGATGATCTTGGCGACGGCCTCGACGTAGCTGAGGACGGCAGGGACGCCCTTGGAGATCAGCCAGCCCGCGAGCCGGATCACGACCGGCAGCACCTTGCCGACGATCGTGGTGTAAAAGTCCGCCCACTTCGCGACCAACTGGACCACGACGCCCGCGACCTTCTGGATCGTCGGCTGCCACTCACGGAACTTCGCGATGACCTTCTCGACCGTCGGGAGGATCTGCGTCTGGAACGTCTGCCACAACTGCTCGAACACCGGCCGCAGGTTCCCCGCGACCTTCTGCGCCAGGTCCAGCACGACCGGAACAACCTCGGCGCGAACCCAGCCGGCGAACTCCACCAGCCCCTCGCCGATCTGACGAAGGATCTCTCCGACCCGCACCAGCGTCGGCTGAAGGTTCGCCGCCAACTGCTGAGTGAAGGCGACCACGGCAGGGACGGCGGTGCCGATCACCCACTGTCCGAACACCGCCAACTCGGCGCCGGCCTGCTGCACGATCGAGCGGAACGCTTCGGACTGCTGGTACGCCACGACCAGACCGGCCACCAGCGCGGCGATGGCGATGACGACGATCGGAATGCCGGTCGTGTTCAGGGCGATCGAGAAGAGCGTCGTCGCCGCCGTCACGGCACCGATCACGCCGACCAGGACGCCGAGGGAAGCGGCGAAGGCCTTCGCGAACAGGGGGTTGTCGCGCAGGAACCCGCCGATGAGGCTGAAGGCCGGCGCTAGCCGCTGCGCGAGTTCGACGCGCACATCGACCGAGGCCTTCAGCATCGTCTTCAGGAACTCGGTCAGTCGTGCGATCGGGTCGATCAGCTTGCCGGTGTTCCCGAAGGCGTTGTCCATGATCTCGGCGAACCCACGGATGCCTTCCTCGCCGCCGTTGAAGAGGTACTGGAACGCCTTGGCGACCGTCTTCGCGGAATCGACCGCTCGGGCCAGCCCGTCCCCGATCGCCTCACCGGCCCGCAGCGCGATCGGCTCCACACGCGCCAGGACGCCCGTGATGCCGTTCAGGCCGCCCTTGAGCTGCGGGAAGATCCCCGAGAGCAGGTTCGCGCCCACACGACCCAGGGCCGCCTGCATGTTCTTGAAGGCGCCCGTGAACGTCTTGCCCGACTCCAGCGCCGCGCCACCGAGACCGGTCTCCATCGCGTTCTGGAACTCGGCGAAACCGATCTTTCCCTCAGAGGCCAGCTTCTTGACCTCGAGTGTCGAGACGCCGAGTTCCTTGCTCAGCAACGCCAAGATCGGGATACCGCGGTCGCCGAGCTGAGCCAACTCCTCGCCCTGGATGACGCCGCCAGCCGCGATCTTGTTGAAGATCGAACCCATCTCGCCCATGTCGGTGCCCGCGATGGTCGCGGCGTCCGCAACGAGCTTCAGGGTCCGCTCGAGCTCCTGCCCAGGCTTCACCCCGGCCGCCACCGCCCCGGCCGCTGTAGTCGCCGCAGCATCGAGGCCGAACGCGGTCCCCTGCACCGAGGCAAGCGCGTTGGTCATGATCTTGTCGACCGTCTTGGTCGAGTTCCCCAGGCCGGTCAGCTTCGCCTTCGCCTGGTCGATCGCGTCTAGGCGCTTGAAGCCCTTGAACAGCGCGGCGCCGAGCACCCCCCCAGCGGCGGCGGTGACAGCCAGTGCGCCCTTCTTCAGCGCGTTGCCGAAGAACCCACCGACCTTCTTGCCTGAGTGGTCGACCTCGGTGCGGACCTGGGTCTCCATCTGGCGACCGAAACCCTTGGCTGAGGGAACCAGGCTGACCCATGCCGCGCCGACTTCAGCCATCAGGCACCTCCGTTTCGGTCTACGCAATAAACCCATTAGACTTTGATAGTGTAGTATTTGCTCAAACCAAAAAGAAAAATATGCAATTGGGGGTGATCGTACCGGGAAGGGGGTTGGGAAGGGGGATGGCCGAGACTTTCGACCATTCGCCTTTCCTATGTTTTAAATTAAAAAACCTCTTTAAAATATGGATTTAGGAGAATCTATTATCCTTGAATGCAGTAGAGCGGACTAAAATGTAGCAAGATATAGAACAAGGGAAGAAAGGCGATGTTTGCCTATCGACCAATAGGAGGTGGCGAATTGTGTGGCCGTTCAAAGATGGTAGGCGACCATGTCGATGGCTGCCTCCTAGAACTGGGACTCTCTCATGGCAGAGCTCTTCGACTTCGAGTTCTGCTTCTAGGGGAAGGTTGGGAAGGGCGCTCTAGTCCCCATAGCTCCCTCTGCTCTCACCAAACTGCCAGCCTCACCTCCTCCCAAAATGTCCAACCCCCCTCCGACTGTTCCAGATGGGGTTTTTGTATGTGGGGGCTTTCCCTCCGTCCCCACCTTCAAAGATTGATTCCAGAATGATTTATTGACCAATTCGAAGGTGAGAACATGTGATACTACGTGTGCCTTGCCCCCGGAGAGGGAACTGTTGTGTCCTGGTGTAGGCTCCGGAAAGCATTACGCTAAAAGGTGTGGTGTGTGTTGCCTCCCTCTGAACTACTGCTACTGCAGCAGTGCATAGTTTAGAAATAAAGAAATGGAGTGATCGCCGGAGACCTATACCTGGGGCTCACATGAGTAGGATGATCGTGAACGCCTTAGGAACAGGAGATGTGGGTTCTTCCTGTCCTCGATCTCGGCTAGCCAAGAATGTGGAGCTCTATGAGTCGATAACGAAGTCCCTGCAAATTAACCTACAAACAAAAGAGAATAGACCATTAGACTATGAAAATGTAGTATATGCTCAGAGAAGTGAAGAATTATGCAAATGGGGTCTCTCGTACTAGAAAGGGGGGTGGGAAGGGGGATGGCTGAGACTTTCGACCATCTGCCTTCCCTATGTTTTGGATTGAAAAACCTCTTTAAAATAGAGATCTAGGCAAGTCTAGTATGTGTGTAATGCAGAAAAATAAACTAAAATGTAGCAAGATATAGAAAAGAGGAAGAAATATGGGGTTTGCCCATTGACCAATAGAATGCGGCCAACTGTGTGGCCGTTCAAAGGTAGTAGGTGGCCATGTCGGTGGCCACCTCGGAGGACTGGGACTCTCCTGTGGTGGAGCTCCTCGCCATTGATTTCTGCTTCTAGGGTAAGGTTTGGAAGGGTGCTTGCATCCTCACAGCTCTTTCTGTGCCCCCCCACCCCCAAACTACTAGCCTTGCCTCCCAAAATGTCTCCCCCCCGGTTGTTCTGAACTGACCTTTGTATTCGGGGATATCCCTCCTTAAAAACCTTCAAAGATCGATTCAAAATCATTTTTGACCCATTTGAAAGTGAGGACTTCATGCGCCTCAACCCCTCAAAGTGGGAATAGGTGTGGAGGACATGTCCAGAGTGGGCGGATCATGGAGTTGGCGGGCGATTACCAGGAGGTGGCCAGGTCGATGGCCATTTTGAGGGGAGCCAGGCAGCCAAGCCTGTGGTCGCCTTGGGAACTGGGCGGCCAGCAGTCTGGCCGCGTTGAGGTCTGGGCGACCAGGTCTCTAGCCCTCTTCGCTTAGTTAGACGGCTAGGTTTCTAGCTGCCTTGGGATTTTGACAACCAGCACCCTGGTCGCCTAGGGATATGTGTAATATATATATAATATCTCAAAAATTTACCTCGAGAGCCCACGCCCCAGAACCCCAAACCTTACAGGTAGGGGGTGTTGTCCCCCTACAACCCCCTGCCAACTTACCATGAAGTTAGATCCGTAAAGGGATAGGGTGGAGCCTACCTAAATAAGGATGAGACCTCACACTTCTAATCAACCAAGAGAAAGTATCATTTCTATGATGTCTACACAGGGTATTGGCTGCCCAGACCTCAAGGTGACTAGACTCTTGGCCACCTAGCTCCCAAGGCGGTCACAACCTTGGCTGCCCAGCCTCCTTTGAAACAGCCATCGACCTAGCCACCTCCTGATAACTACCTGTCAACTTCATGATTCCGCCCACTCTAGGCACATCCTCCGTAGTCGTTCCCACTCGAGGGGTCGAGGCACATGCAGTCTCACATGTCCTTACCTCTGAATTGGTCAAAAATCACTTTTACTCTATTTTCAAATGTTTTGATGAAGAGAAATGAGCCCACATAGAAAAACCTATCTAGAACAATCAAGGGAGGGGGTTGAATTTTTTGGAGAGACATTTCAAGAGGTTGGTAGCTTTGGGCGAGGCGAGGAAGCTGTGAGAGCTCCAGGAATGCCTCCTCACCTTTGTCCCATGGCTGAACTTCATCCACGAGAGAGAGCTTATGTGTATACGTCTATAGATGGTAGCCATCATCTTGGCCGCCTACCATCCCTGAACAGCTAGTGCCCTGGCCAGCTTCTTGTGGTCGACGGGCAAACCGCGTCCTTCTTCTCCTTATTTCCTTCTCTGCAGAATTTTAATTCATTTACATATATTCTCCTTCATTTGCACTATATTGCATGCATCATAGTTATCCTAGATCTTATTTAAAGAGATTTTCTCACAAAACATAGGGAAGGCAGATGGTCGAAAGTCTTGGTCATCCCTCTTCCCAACCCCCTTCCCGATACAATCAACCCCATTTTTCACCCAACATGTAGATATGTCATGTAATGTTGCATATAAACTAAATCCATATAAAATTAAGTTAAGGATATGAAAAAAAATGATCCTAATCCATGAGCTTATGTTCTTTTACCTTTATGATATTCTTGATTTTCATAACTATATTATCCTTCTAGCTTGTTAAATGGAATAGTTATCATCTCCAAAACTACATGGGATTTTAGTTGCATAATCGTGATCATACGAGTTTAATGCTTTCCGTGTTATCGTGTTACCGTGATTTCGACAAGTCATGTAGCTCGCTAGATTTCCAAGGAAAATGGTGTCTAAGGAAAGAGGTCCACGGACAAACACTTTAAGTGGATAAGTGGTTACACAATTAGGACCTCGCGAATGCGAGGGGAGCCTCCCACTGTCCCACCGCTTACTTGGCCATAATTCATCGATGGTCTAGTAAAGCTCTGACTGCGAAGAACGGATAGAATTTTTGCTAAAGTCATTTCCTTTTTTTCGATAAGTCATGGAATCAGCAAGATTTCCAAGGAAGAACAGTGTCTAAGAAAAGTGGTCCACGGGCAAACTCTTGAAGTGGATAAGTGGTTACATAATTAGGACCTCGCGAATGTGAGGGGAGCCTCGCACTACCACACCTTTTACCAGACCGTAATTCCTCGATTTTATGGCTAAAACACCTGACTATGAAAAACTTGATCTAAACCCATTTTAAGAGATTTTTCGTAAGGGCTGATTATGCCTTGCCGACATCCCAATCCTTTATCAACTTAATGTCATTAAACATGATGCCTTAAATCCTTCTTGAACTTCTCTTACAACCACTTGATCTTTGAATGATAATTATGTGCTTTATTTCCTAAGCTTTACCTTGAAATTCTTTGGCCATACATATTATGTGGATGTCTAAATATACTTGGGATCTATGATGTATAACCCCAATGTCTGGCATTAATGGGGCCTAATTTGGTCCTAGGGGGAGCGCCCGAAAGTACTTGTGCCCATGGGAGTCGATTGACCAGCTGTGACATTACACCAAAGTGCTTGACTTACTAGATACATTTACGGCATTGCACTGTTCATAAATTACTTGCTTGAATACATGAAGTACTTGAATTACTTGACTTGTACATACTTGCATGAAATGGCCAAATTCCATGATAATACTTTCTACATGTCTGTTCTTTACTTGAACTTTACTCTTGATATCTTATTTACTCGTTATTCCAATTACTTGCATATCTTACTCTATCTCCCGTTCACATTCCATGTTTTATTGACTTTTCTCGGCATAGCATTGTAACTATCCAAAAATGTTAATTACTTTAAGTTGTCTGGAGTAGAGATATAAATTCCTATTGAGCGTTTCGCTCACCCCACATTTTCGGTTAACATTGTCGGAACTACCGATGATGACAAACACATGGGGATGGGCTAGAGTGAATGAGGGATCAAGCTTACCTTAGTTACCTAGGTTTATGAGTATTGCTCTTGTTAGAATTATGTACTTGAAAGTTGTATCATACCTCTTAAGGCCTAAGAATGTTGTAAAACTTTATTTAGATAAAATAAAAGTATTTTTTTCTTCTTATCTCTCCTTGTGATTGGACTCCACTTATACTTGCTCTGATTGACATGAGTGTTACAACTCAGCTCACCTTGATTTTTCACATCGGGGTGTGATAGTCTGTAGGGTATCAGAGCCTAAGTTCCATAAACCCTAGTTTTCCCTTGATATAGGTTCTAGATGTTGATCAAGAAATTTGGATAGGATCTTGAACCTTCCCGGTAAGATTGGGTAGAGCCAAGTGCTAAGTGTAAAAAAAATGTTTAATCAAGGAAATAAACAAAATGCCTAAGTTTTGTAGTTGTGCTTGCAGGTTTAATTCTCGCCAATGACTTTCAAGAGAGCTTAATGGCGCGAGATGCAAATGATCGTGTAAGGTTTAACTCAAGCTCTACTGCAGGTTGCTTAGGGAGGAGCAAATTGAGGAGTCGAAGATTTACATAAGAATTTCAAGAGTATGAACCCTCCCAAGTTCGCAGGGTCCACACACCCAGATGAGGCCGAACATTGGGAAAATAAAATCAAGAGGATATTTTGAGTCATGCAATGCACTGATGAGGAAAAGGTCTTACTCGCCACCTTTCAATTAGAAAGGGATGCCCGTACTTCGTGGGAGTCAATCGAAGCCACTCTACCACACCACCATGTGTTGTGGGAGGAAATCGTGGAATATTTCAACAACAAACATTTCTCCGATCGGGTGCAAGAAAGGAAGGCTGTTGAATTCGCCTCCTTAAAGCAAAACAGTTTGACTGTGGTGGAATATGAAGCACAATTTGCAAGATTATCCCATTATACGCCACACCTTGTGGGTACTGAAAAGATGAAGGTGATAAGGTTTTTAAATGGTTTGAAGCCACAATACATTACTCAACTTGCCTCGATGGATATCCAAGTTTATAATGATGCTGTGAGAAGAGCCCAACTCCTGGAAGATACAACGTAGTTGTCTGATCGCATCCGAGGAAGAGATGCCAAGAGGGAGCCAGTAACTAGCTCTGATAATTTCAAACCCTCCTTCGGGAAGAAGAGGCCCAATTTTGATGGGTGTTACTTCAATAAAGATGGTCGTAACTTTCAAAAGGACAGTAGTAGCAGGAGAAGACTGTTGACCTGTGTCTTCAGAGACATGGGCATCAACAGCCGCATGCAGTCCATTGGCCACAGTGTAATGACCCAAGATCCGGATACCGGGAATAACCCGATACCATTTGAATCCTGGCCCGCCGCCCATGAGCCGGAGGGCTCGGAAGGGCTAAAAGGTGTGTGTAGGGTCCATAGAAATAAGAAATAAAGTAGAATAATTCTATAATTAACAATTTATATGACATAAATAAAATTGCATTTTCAATTTAACTACAGAGTCTAGTCCAAATAAAGTATAGTCCACAGGGGAAGGCACGTACCCCACACCGAGTGAACACTCGGCCTGGCGAGCTAGCAACTACAAACCTCCGCGCTGCACCTCTAAACCTTGAGGAGGAACTACTACACCTAAAAAGCAGGGGGTGAGCCTCCTATCATTGGCTCAGTAGGGGTCCTGCGGAACCCCAATTGAAAACAACGGTAGTAACAAGCAGTGTTAAAGAAAGTAACAACAATAGTAGGAGTAGGAACGACAACAATGATGGCGGAAGGGATAGCTGTAACATAAAACTCGATGGCCAGTAAAACCTCAGCTCTATAACTACTCCTACTGTACCGAAAACACGCCCCGATCTCACAATCGATGGACCACTGACTAACGAGAAAACCCTGGCGGCACTGCCGAAAGAAACGCCACAATAACGCTTATCGTGGAGGGCTGGCCTTGCTGACTAAGGCCTATCCCAAGACCACGTGGTCTGGGAACATGGTCAAGACCTCACCTCGCCGTCATGAACCCTACACCATCCAGGGAAAACCCTTGGTAATCCCTATTGGAAAACCTAGACCTCTATATCGAGGAAAACACGTGAAACCATGTCTCATAGATGGAAAATCCAAACCTCGGGTCAAGAGAGTCTCTTCGCGTGACGGGAGTATTGCCCACTAGAAGCAAGCCTAGAAGTGTCCCCTGACATCTTAGTCCACGCCTCAGGTGTCTCCCTACTCGCCCCGAGCGAAAACTGAGACACTGTACCAAAAATCAAAGAACAAGGACTAGCTAGGGTCGCGCTCTTCAGCGTGGGTCTATAGCCCCCAGCCACGTGTGCACACACAGACTATGCGCTCTAAGTCGAGTCCTCTAGCTAGTTCCCCCCCAACCCAGACTCAGGCTGCACAGACGAGGGGCCCTACAGTAACCAGCCTAAAAATCATCTCTCCCAGGTAAGCCACTCCACCACTCCCAAGTGGGTCAGCACACGTGTGCCGTAAGAAGGCTATGACTAGTGGAAGGTCACTGAACGTGAACACTCTCAGTAGAGAGGAAACCAATGAAGGTCATGAACACACCCTTCGCGAGTAACACAGAGTAACAGGTGGCTCAGGGCCACCAGGCTTGGACAGCCATCTAGACCTAATAAAATAACAATCCTTGAGTCACAGAGACTCAGTCAATCAGCCCTACCCTAGGGTGAGGAGCCATGGTCGAATAATCCTCATGGCGGCCCACAACTGTTGAGCTAATTCCCTTTCCAAGGGAGACCAAGAAAACCCCCAGCCCCAGGATGGGTCTCAAGACGCTTGGTCAAAGGCCATACACATGGCCTACATGAAAACCACTTTTCGGAGAAACCAACGACGTGCGGGAATAGCCCTCTACACTCATGCCGGTATACGACGATTGGATCAAGCATAACACAAAAGCCCGAAACACCAAAAAGGGTCACCGAACCCTTAAAATGTATGGGCACGTTAATCGAGATAACACGTTACCTCTGAACACCTAAAAACACTATCGCGATCGTCACAGGGTGTCTGGGACAACCACGGGGCCAAAGGTCAACCAATGGGTCACAACCGGGTCGACCGGGGCCAAAACGGGCCAAGACAGGGGATTTCGATCAACCAAAACCCCTGGGTCGGTTGACCAATAGGGATTGGTCAACCAACTCAAAATGGGTGGTCGACCGCCTAACGGCCCTGGGGGCTGCCCAAATCGATCGACCAGACCAAACAGGTCGGTCGACCGAAATGGCCAGAACACCCATCCATGGTGAATGCCGTTCGATCGATTAATGCTAGGGGATTGGTCGACCGAAAACGGCAGGGAAAGCCCTGGGCTCGACCCTGGAGCTCGGATCCATGCCCACTCGGCCCCAGTCGAGGGGGAAAACATTGGGGACCACTCCTTGGGTCCCAAAACACTGAAATGCACGTAAATAGCAGGAAAAATGACGTTTGATTCGACGAATCCGTCGCACGCCCCAAAACATGCATTTTAAGCCCCAGTGTGAAATAAACCCTGCTTGGCTCACGTCGGCCTACCAAAATTGTGAGAAATGTAATGCACAAGCTAGGGAACCATCCCCCTACTTCCACCGAAGATTCTGCACGCCCTGGATGCCGTTCCACGTGAAAACGCCCACGAAAACCCCACCGACTCAAGAACAAGCGAGCGAGCTTTGACGCGCCACCGCCCCTCGATCCTCGACTTGTCCTCGCCCTCACAGCATCTTCATCTTGCCCTCCTCCACCACCGTCGGCCACTCGGGGTAGAGGAGAAGAGAAAGAGATGAGAGAGAGAGTGGGGAGAGAGAGGGGGGTGAGGGTTGTATAAATAGGGAAAATTTTAGGACTATTAAAATTTAAAATATATAAAAACTAGGAAAAAATGCACAACATGCCTGCAACATCCCAGAGCCCCACAATGCGTTGGTTCACCCTACACAGGGTTCCGAAGGCTCGTCAGATAGGAAATTTGAGTAAGCCGCAAAACACCCTTTGGGATTTACAAAGGCGCTCTGAGATCGTGGTGAACTGCGAGAGATCAGTCGGGTCGGTGCACGAGCTAGCCACGAGGCACGCTGTCCACTGGTAGCGGTAGGTCAGGCCAGTGAGCGCCCATCCGGTCGTCGACGCTGTGAGCGTGTGCCCGACTACCGGCGCACCTGACACAGTCATCTTCGGCGAAGCGCTCGGCATGTCAATGCTCATGGCGACGCCGACCGCAGTCTGGTCACCGTGCGCAGTGACGTAGAACGGTGAGACCGGCGTTTCAACCACGCTGATTTGCGTCGTCTCGAGGTTGGGCGAGTCGGCGGCGGTGATCGTGTAGTTCGGCGTTGTAGCACCCTTCACCGGCAGGCCGTTGCGATACCACTGGTAGGTGTAACCGGATGGCGCGATTCCGCCGACCGTTCCCCAATCTCCGTGCTGCGTGATCGTGTAGTGGTCGCCGAAGTTGAGGCAGTCAGTGCCGGAGACATCCGCATCTGTGGTCAAGTCGTGGATCACAGGATCGCTGTTCTGCGTGAACGAACCAGTGCCCTTCACTGCGAGCACCGGCGCGCTGGCCTGCTGGGCGTAGCCATCCTTGATCGGAGTGATGCTCACGGTCAGTGCATCGGCAGATGGCAGGCTCGTCCCGACCTGCGTCGACGTGATCTTTGGCGAGTTGCTTCCCACCACCATCGTGCCAAGCTGCCACTGATAAGCGAACCCCAGCCCCGAGGTGTTCCATGAGCCACTGCTCACGGTCCATGTCGTGACGCTGCCCGACACAGTCTTTGTGACGACCGGCGACTTGGTCATCAACGGTGCGGGATGATCGACTGGCACGATCGAGTTGGTCGAGATCGCCGAGCCATCCTGGTAGCCGACCTTCGAGGCGGTGACCGTCACGGTGATGTCCTGGCCGATGTCCGACGGGTGCACGACGTAGGTACTCGTCGTCGCCCCCGTGCTCCAGAGGTAGCTGTAGTGCAATCCCGTTGCGGGGTCGCCGTCGATCGTCCAGGTGCCCGGGTGAGCAGTCAGCGTGCTGCCGACGTAGAGGCCGGATCCCGGCGTGACCGTCGGGAGCGTCGCGTTGGCGACCTGGCTGCCGGTGGTCGTCGCCGTCGGCGTCGCATTACCGACGAAGGCGTATTTGTAGACCGTGGCGAAGCCGAACGAGTTCGCGCCGACGCGCACGGACAGCTGGTGCCCGAGGTCAGCACCCGTTGACGTGTAGCTCACCGAGGTCGCGCCGTAGATCGGGTTGCCATCGCGCAGCCACTGGTAGGTGGGAGTTGTGCCCTCCCGGCTGAACGAGAACGACACCGTGTAAGGCGAGCCGACCGCCGTCGCGGTGTTCGGAATGGTGGGATCCTCGGTGAAGCCGGGCGACGCGACGAGGTCCGGCAGGTTGAGGGTCATCGGGGTCGTGCCGAAGTCGAAGTACTGCAGCTGAGCGTCGATGGGCTCGTGGCCCTCGTGGGCATCGATCGCCGTCACGGTGTACCAGCCAGCAGGCATCGGATTGTCGAGCCCGTCCCCCATGCCGTCATCGAAGACCGGCTGCCCGAACGGGTCGAGCAACTGCACTGTTCCGTTCGCGATCGAAGTGCCGGAGTAGACATCGCCGGGGAAGTTCTCCGGGGCTAGCTCGACGGTGACATCCTGCAGCGGTGCGTTCGACGCATCCTCGACCGTGATCCTTGGATCGGCACCGTCAAGCATGCTGCCGGTGAAGTATGACGATCCGGTCGATGTTGTGTGTCCCGCGGTCACGGTGATCAGCCAGGCGTGGGCGAGGTCGGCGTTGTCCATGGTCTGGCTGAGGTACACGGATGACTCGCCGTACGAGCCCGGCAGCAATTCGACGACATAGCTGCCGGCCGGCAGGTTCTTGATGGTCCAGGCGCCCGCGCTGTTCGCGTCGGTGCCGACGATCGCGGCGTCGGTGCTGATGGCGGTCGCGGTGCTGCCCGACTGCTGGGTGACCGGGTAGGCGATCGGCCGACGTCCGGCGTCCGGCTGGATGTTCTCGCCGTCGAAGGTCACGAATGCGGATCCGCTGATCGATCCGGTGCCTGCGGCGAATTTCTGGTTGACGGTGATCTTGCTGCCCACGGCAGCGAAGTACGTTGTCGCATCGAAGAGAGTCGTCGCGCTTCCGGAGAAGATCGGCGGGTACGCATCGGTCGGCGAGTAGAACTCGAACCGGTAGCTGCCCGGGGGCGCGTTCGCGAAGGTGAAGGTGCCGCTCGAGCTGGTTTCGGTGAAGTTGCTCGTAATCCAGTTCGTTCCGTCGTACTGGTACGCGTCCACCTCGGCGTCCTTCAGTGCTGCGCCTGTCGGGCTGGTGACCTTGCCCGTGATGGTCGCGCCCGTTGCGATGCTCGCGGCGAGAAAGCTGTTGTCCGGGGTCGGGGTGAAGATGGTCGCGCCAGCGAGCATCGAGCTTCCGCCCAGGTACTGCAGCGTGCCGCTGTCCGCGGCCGCACCAACCGGCATGAAAGCCAACGTGTAGGTCTCCCACGAGTTCACGGTCATCGTGTAGACGCCTGGCGAGCCGGAGACGGGATCGGCCGCACCGCCGACCAGACGATCCACGGGGCCGGCTGAACTGAATTGATCGGTCCAGTGCATCGGCACGAAGACCGAACCTTCGGCCTGCGCCTCGCTCAGACGGGCCGGCAGGATGGTCTCGCCATATTGTGTGTCCAGCTGTACCAGATCGCCCTCCGCGATTCCGGTGGCACGCGCCGAAGGAATTGCCTGTAGGCATTCATCTTATAGCCGAAGGAGTGCTCTGCATAAGAATCGGCATTAGCCGATGTGAAAGAAGAGAAAGGAAGATGTCACCCTTGAAAGAATAGGGGCAAAGGAGCGTCATACCTGGAGGTCCAGGGTATAGGCGGGACAGGGGCCAGTATGCCAAGGATGGCTCTTTGTCTCTTCAGGCCACCTCCCTTACCAACCGGCACACATCGTCGACCCGGATGCAACGATCGGTGAGCTCTACCAAGTCTGAATGCTTCCAAGAGGTGAGGCAGCAATACAAATTAAGGTGGTCCATCCCCCACCCATCAGCATAATGAAAAGACACGTTGAGGTTCTTGGCCAAAATCACAGTTGAGGGATTTTCAATCGTGAGCTCGTGCACCTGTAGGAGAACAAATAGCCGTGTGGTTTGCTGATACCGCTCTAGCCTCCTGTCTTCTTTTCTCACAAATGCTCGATAGGGGTAGATGGAATCTACTTCAGGACAGGCTCCCTGAGGTGGAGTGACTTTCTCTTTAATCGGGAAGGGGTAGTTGGTCAGATCCAACTAGTCTACCCCTATTCTTCATGAGACGTGGAGGGACTACTAGAAGTCATCCATAGAAATCTTCGGCAGGTCGAGGGACGGTGGTGGTCTGACCTACCAGGCTTCTTTGCGTGCCGCCAAATAGTCTGTCACCTCCTTCGACTTGTTGGATTTGATTCAGAGCAGGTGCACCGGGTCTAAGAGTAGGTGCACCGGGTCTATGTCCAGGACGACTATCTTCTGCTTGCTCAAAAACTTCCACTCGACGCCATCCCAACAGTCACTCTTACACAATTGGTAGAACTCGGTCTGGACATTCCACAATTTGATGTAGCCTGTCGTGACCTCTGGAAGCCGTCTGGGGGCTGGCACTCTGAAGGAGCAGGCGTCTGACCGATGAAAGAAATCCCACCAAGAGCGGGCGTGGTTGACAGTCCGGCCTCCTTGAAGCATCCTCACCAATGAGGGGAACTGGGCACCGTGCGTCGATATATGTTGGTCATATCTGAAGTTGCGCCCCAACCAAAACTAGTAGTATGGCTCCAGCAACAAAGTACTCCCCTTCCTGAAGATAAGGACGCTAGGGCGGATAGACAACACCCAGTCTTGAAGCTCGGGCTCTAACACTAGACGTCTTACCATCCGCTGGATGATGGGGTGGGGGTACTACTCAACTTGGTCATCCCAGCACTTCCTTTTACTGCTTATCAATGGGCTGGAGTGAGCTGCCAACGTCCAAAAGTGAATGCTGCCTAGGGCATCGCGGGGGATATTTGTGAGCCTGTCTCTCAGGAGGAATAGTTGTGTTGTTGCCGTGCCGGGCTCCGCGCTCACGAACTCCAGCATCCGGGGGAACAGCATCCAAGCCTAGAGGGTACTGTTGACACCCGTTTTATGACCAATGAGTTGTGTCATCTCCTTATCTTATTTTATGATGTCCCAAGTTATTCACTGGTTATTGGGTCATTTTTTGTTGATTTTTGGACTTATTTTATGGGTTTTTCTCCCTGGTTGGGCTCAATTTCTCTCACTTTTCATCATTTTTGTTGCATCCCCTAGTTGATGTTTGATGTATGATTTTAATGATATCAAAATGATTGTGCTTATGTGTGTGTTTCATTGAGCAACATGTTGGCATCTTATTTTGATGAGTTGAAGGATGACTTCAATGTTCACATTTGGAAGTCAAATGAATGCTTGTTGATTAAGGAACTCATGCTTTGAATATCTTGGTTTGCAGGATCAAAATCCATGACTCACACTTGGAACTCATTGGAGTGCATCAATGAAGTTCATCTTCTAAAAGGGAGTTGACTCACTCATTGTATTGCGTCGACTCCTTCCATGATTTATGCATTTTATCAAATAGCTTTTCAAAGTTTTGGTTGGGTATTTTCATGTATTTTTCTCATGAGATTTTTGGGCTTGAAATATACTCAACCTATTAACTTGAAATTTGATGAATGTGACTTTAATGATGCATACTCATTATATGGATTCATGGACATTCAGTTTTGGCAATTCTAGTCAATGTGCATGGTGTGCTTCAAATGTCAATATGCTACACTAAGTGTTCATATGCTCTTAGTTGAGTTCTCTTGAATGCTTGATTTTGATGCCTATTCAATTGGATATTTGTGTGTTCTACCTCTTCCTCCTATATGTGCTTTGAACTAGTAAAAATTTTGTCTTATAATGCAAAGCTACATGTTAATTCGAACATTGTTTTGGTATGAGAAGATTGTGAAGAATGGTAATTCAGAATTGAGATTTCTTGGGTCTTGTGTATAGTTTTGAATGCATTCTATGCATATTCTTCAAGGGTCATTAGTGTTTAAGTTCTTCATATCAATCTTGGTGATAGTTGGGTATCATGTTGATTATTCATGTAAGTTAATAACATGGACAATTGATCCTAATTTTTGGTGAGCAAAAATGTTGGTTTGAATGATTTTCATATTACTTGAACGATCCTTGTCTATGGGCTTTCATGTATAGACTTCTATGCATATTCTTTATGAGGAGTTAAAAGTCTTGTTTTGATTAAGTTAACATGCATATCTCTTCATTAAGTTCTTAAATATTATTTGTGCATATTTCTCGTGAGAAATTGAGCTTCCAATATGCCTAATCAAAGCTTTTGAACCTTGGTAGAGTTTGACTACAGATGCTCATTCATTGTGTGATCATTGAGAGAACTCTAACACTGAAGGCTAAGAATTCATGTCCCACAGGTACAGGGAACCAAGGCATACTATTCCAAGACAAAGTCACTGTCAGGCTCTTAAGTTTGGCAGAAATGAAGACTTCAAGCTCAAGTCAACTTGAACCAGTTTCAAGTCGAGTTGCGCAAGTCATTCAGGAGTTGTAATATGAAGACTTCAAGCTCAAGTTGACTTGAAGCAGTTTCAAGTCAAGTTGAATAGGCCGTCCAACAGCTACACTGTGAAGACCTCTCTCCCAAGTCGACTTGAAGAGATGTTAAGTTGA
Source organism: Amorphophallus titanum (assembly GCA_024336825.1). Classification (NCBI taxonomy): domain Eukaryota; kingdom Viridiplantae; phylum Streptophyta; class Magnoliopsida; order Alismatales; family Araceae; genus Amorphophallus; species Amorphophallus titanum. The sequence goes on along the minus strand of JANBPO010009603.1, from coordinate 27,223,957 downwards.
CTTGAGGATTCTCCTAGAAGCCCTACTCAACGGATCCAAGGCTAAGTCGAGTTAAAGGCTCCCTCAACTCGACTTAATCAATAGCAGGTCTAGTATGCACTAAATGGGACCATCCCCAGCATGTGATCCTAGGAAATGATTGGTGGGATCCATGCGTACAATGAAGAAGCCTCTAGAATAAACTTTTGGAGGGAAACATTCTCCTAACTACCTATGATTCATGGGCCCCATGAGAGATTATCGGTGGAGGGAATATCGTGAACTGTAGTTGGGCATTCTATTGTGCGTGGAAGAAGGGCCAATTGAAGCAATAGATTGCATGAGCAAGGGTGTGCGTGTGAAGAATAGAGGAAGGAGCAGAACAAGGGTTGAAAGAGATAGAGCAGGAGCACCAGAGAGCAAGGCTCAAAGCAGTACGTGAGGGTAAGGCTCATTTGCAGAAGAGTGATCTTCTATAAAAGCTTTCATCTTACAAGCTCCTTCAGTACCTACTGTGGATGGTGATGCGGGACACTGTGTGAACTAGGACATACGTGAAGACGTGACTAAATAGACAACTAAACTAGTAACGACACAATATATAAAGTAGTGTGACTCAAACACCTATGGCTCCCAAGAGAGGGATTATGCCTAAAACAAGCAACACAAGCTCACAATCATCCCCAAATGAGGGAAGCGTGTCGATCCGCATGGTTGAGGAACCAATAGAGTCTTGGGTAGGCAACTCTACACTCGTGCTCGGATCGAGGCACGAGACGATCACGCTCTCTCACCGCAGAAGTGATATGTATATGAATGAGCTAGGATCCTAACAAACACACAAGCAGCGGCTCAAGAGTGTATACTAGACTACCAAGCTAAAGCAAACAAGGACGTGTATGTGTACCTCCACGCTCGGGGCGTGGGGAAGACGCCTGGCCAAATCAAATAAACCCCGGTACAATAGATAAATAGGTGCAATCCAACATTGCCCACTCCTCGCAGGGAGGTAAAAAGCTACACAATGAATCCGGGGTCGTGAGAAGTGGGGTGACGGGCCACGAGTGGATGACGTGCGGCAACTCCAACACACTACGAACTGGTACCGCCTAGAACCAGTAAGAAGGATGGTGCATCACGGAGGCCGAGGAAGGCGCAGTCATCCCTGAGGGCACGCTGTAGGGGTGGACGATCCTCTTGGAAGATGACGGAAGATGATGAAAGCTGACAGTGCCAGCTAGAACCTCCGGCGTGACCTCGAAGGGCGGGTAGATTGCTGCCCGGTCTGCCCTGGTGTAGGTAAGCAGCTGGAAGAAGAGTCTGGAACACGATCATATGCTCGTTTGTTGGCCACGAAACGCGGTGTGGGTGCTGGTGGGGACGTCCCAGAGATGCCCGTGGAGTGTCAGATGCAACTGAGCACCGTGGAGGTCGTGGCAAATTTTGTAGCAGACCACCCCTACACGCTCTGGATTGTCTGCTGGCAGCAAGACAGGGGAAGGAAGAACGGACTAGAACTGGGGTTTCCAGGTGGCTATTGCGGTGGGGTTTTCTCTGGTTGATAGGTGAGGGTCGTGGGATGGTCGGGCAATAGCGGCAGGGCAGCATGCAGTTGGGGTTTTGGGCATGGGAGATGAAAATAGATGGGGCTCGGTTCTGCAGTCCAGTACAGTCAGAATAGAGGGTAGAAATAGAGAATGGGGTAAGCAAGGAATAAGGGCCCTGAAAAATGTAATAAAATTATGGGGGAAAGATTTGGACGTAAATAAGAAGTGATCAAAATTTGAGGGCATTTGGAGACGTTTTGAGGGACGTCCGTTTGGAAGGGTTTGGGTACTGTCTCAGTAGACCTGCACAGGGATAGTCTGCGCAGGTAAAAGGGGTATGAAGAAAAATTTAGCCACAGGACAAATTAGGGTGTGGGATTTTGAGGAGATGTGGGGGACATGTGGAGGAAGGATGTTACAGAAGGGGTGGATGGGGTCTGAGGATAGGAGAGGGGCGTGCCATCTAGATTTCCATGGGTCAGTCCTACAGACAGACAACTAGAGAGGGGGCACAGGACAGCAAGGGCTTCTCCTCCACACTTGCAGCAAAGCCTTGATCTATGAACTCCTGGCTTGGGAAGATGATGGGGAGGTCACCTCCCAGTTGTTGGTGTAGCAAAGAACCTGAAAGAAACCGTGGGAGTCACACCCAAGGAGAAGAGAAGAAGAGGAGACTGGTGGGAGTCACACCCACAAGAGAGAGAGAGAGGAGGAGGGGCGCAGCCTTCTCAATGGTTCTCAAATAAATTTGTCATTAACCTTTTCCAAAAATAGTACAAGGGTATTTATAGAGGGAGGGGAGAGCCCTAATTATATTCCACAAAGGAATCCTAATAAGAATCCTATTTTAACACAATTAATATCCTTTCTAGAATCCTAAAGAAGGGGGATGAGGCCCAACCCTCAAGGTCTCCCGGCGCCCAGTTCCCTCAGCTACAACGATGCCCCCGGCACTCGACTGCCAGTCTTAGATGCCCCCTACCGTCAGGGTCTCACGGCTCCCAGCTCTCTCAGCCACAATGGTGTCCCCGGCACCCGGTTGCCAGTCTCAGACGTGCCTGGCCCCGGCGCCCAGTTCCTTCAGTCACAACGGTGCCCCTGGCACCCGTCTGCCAATCTCAGACACGCCCGACTGCCAGGGTTTCTCGACACCCAGCTACTCTAGTCACAATGGTGCCCACGGCACTCGACTGTCAGTCTCATACACGCCCGACCGCTAGGGTCTTACGGTACCCAGCTCCCTCAGTCACAACGGTGCACCTAGCACTCGATTGCCTAACAACTCCAGTCACAACTGTGTCTCCGGCACTCGACTGCCCAATCCAGACGGCGTCGGGCTACTCAAGCCCCAACAACACTCAACAACTTCAGTCACAACGGTTCCCTAGACACCCGACTGCCCAACAACTCCAATCACAACGGTGCCCCCGGCACCCGACTTCCCAGTCCAGACGGTGCCAGGCTACTCAAGCCTCAACGACGCTCAACAACTCCAATCACAACGGTGCCCCTGACACCCGACTGCCCAATAACTCCAGTCACAACGGTGCCCCCGACACCCGACTGCCCAGTCTAGACGCTGCCGGGCTACTCAAGCCCCAATAGTGCTCAACAACTTCAGTTACAACGGTCCCCTTGGCACTCGACTGCCCAACAACTCCAGTTACAACGGTGCCTCCGGCACCTGGCTGCCCAGTCCAGACGGCGCCAGGCTATTCTAGCCCCAACGACCTTGATTGCCCCAGTCACGTCGATACCTACGGCACCCGACTGCTCCAGCCACGACTGTGCCCACGGCACCCGACTACCCAATCCAAACGACGTCTGGCTACTTCAGCCCCAGCGGCGCTCAGTCACTCCAGTCTCAGCGGTGTGTATGTGTAATGCCCCAGGTGTTTCAGATATTTTTCGGATATTTACGTGTATCTATTTCTGATGAGCCTTCGGAACACTGTGTAGGGTGAACCGTTGCATTCTCCAACTCCGGGACGTTACCAGCGCGTTGTGCTCTTTCCGAGGATCACGGTGGACATGCGTTGACGAGCGTGACCCCGGCTAGTTCTTGTTCTGTGCTTACTGTACGGTATCTCAGTCTCCGCCTGGGGCATCGTAGGGAGACACCTGAGGCGCGGACTAAGACGTCAGTGGACGCATCCGGCCTTGCTTCTAGTGGGCAGGTACTCCCGTCACGTGACGTGAGTTGTCGTGACTCGAGGTTCCATTCCTCCTCTGCGAGATGAGGTTTTTACGCGTAGTTTTCAATTATTTTCTCGAAGCTGAGGTCTAGGGTTTCTGGTGAGTGTCATCGAGATTTTTCTAGCCGGCGTGGAGTCCACGACAGTGAGATCGTGATCGTGTTTCTGGATTGTGTGGTTTCAGTGTGGGCCTTCGTGTGTGAGCACATACCTCCACGACAGAGGTGTCATGACGTTTCTTAGTAGCGTAGCTAGGGCGGTTCGTAGTCTGGTGATCCCCCGATTGTGGAATTGGGGTATCGGTTTCCTTTCCAATAGGAGTAGATGTAGAGTCATGGTTTCATCAGCTATCGTATTTTGGGGATTCGTGTATATCCGTGTTGCTACCGTTGTTATTATAGCTACTCATGCAGTTGTTGTTGTTCTTATTATTGCTGCTTTCCGTGCCGCCGTTGTTCTCGGTTAGGATTCTGCGGGCCCCCTACTGAGCTAGTGATAGGAGGCTCACCCCTGGTTTTCAGGTGTTACGGTTCTTCCTCGAGATTCGAGGGTGCTGCGTGGAGGTTCTTAGCTGTCAGTTCGTCGGGCCGAGTGTTCACTCGGTATTGTGTACGTTCTCTACCTTAGACAGTATTTTCTGTTAGACTGGACTATGTTGTAGTTAGTTATTTATTTCTATTAATTGATGAATTGTCTAGCTTTATTTCCTATTTTCATGTACACCACACCTATCCTTTTAGCCCTTCCAAGCCCTCTGGCTCGTGGGTGGCAGGCTAGGATTCGAATGGTATTGGGTCATTCCCGGTATTCGGATCTTGGGTCGTTACAAGCTAGTAGTTAGGATCTGAATTGAAACTATGTTGGTCGTCAAAACTCCCAGACAATTTGCGGAGTTCTACGTGGTATAATAAATCTAATGGTACTTTGATATCTTCAATGACTTCAGATTTTTCTAATAATTTTTATTTAGTTATCTCCATAAAGATGGTTGCCTGATTGAATGTCATTCTTGAATCTTTCTTTTATTTTTAATGTAATTAATCTAATCATCAAACAATCAAACTGATAGAAGAGCATAAGAAGCTTCGTGATGGCAACTCTTTTTAGCCAATCTAGAAAATTGTCATCTTAGCTGCGCTTGACATCCAAATACTGCAACAAGCTCCCATTTGCAACAAAGTCATAGAAAAGGAAGCACTCCCACCCCTTCCTCTTGAACAATAGAAACCCCTCAACCTCACATGATTCTCATGCTGCATTGTAGTTAGTAGCTTCAGCCCCTTAAAATTAAACTCACCCTCACCCATCCTATAGCTGGTCTTGCTGATGCTCTTTATTGCAACCACAGATCCATCTCTCAGGATCCCGATGTACGTCGCCGTAAAGCTACTTCTCCCAAACAAATTAACCTCTGAAAAGTACTGAGCATCCATCCTCCAGCTGTTGTATCTGCAAACCAAGAAAGTACTTCAATTCTCCTACCAAACTCATCTCAAACTCAGTAGACATCAATTGAGAAAATTCATTGCATAGCTCAGTACATGTTGAACCGAAGACAATGTCATCTACATATACCTAAACTATGATGAGATCTTTATTCGAAATTTTTATAAATAAGGTTTGATCTACCTTACCTCTGTGATAGCCATTGCAGATCAGGAATTCTGTCAATCTCTCATACCAGGCTCAAGGGGCCTGCTTTAGACCATACAAGGCTTTATTCAACCTGAAAACTTGGTTAGGTTGAGAAGAAAATTAAAATCCAGGGGGTTGTTATACAAAGACCTCTTCTTTGATGACTCCATTTCAAAATACACTTTTAACATCTATTTGTTGGAGTTTTATATTTCTGGAACATGCAAAGGCCAATAAGATTTTTATTGCTTCCATCCTAGCAACAAGTGCATAGGATTCATCGAAATCAACTCCAAATTCCTGATAGTAGCCCTTGGCTACTAGTTTGGCTTTATTTCTTGGTATAGGGATCATTTAGCAAATTGCATAATCATTTTAAGAGTCAAGTCGTAGCTGGAGCAGTGGGGAGAACCCACCAAGTATCGTCCGCCTGCTAGTGGAGCTAAGGGTGTCAAAAAGGAACGCCAGGTCCGTCACTCTCCAGGCGTAATCCCCGACATGGTCCACATCCTTGAGCAGTGGCAGGAACCGACAGCTGATGACATTGGCCCTGGTCACAAACAACAGTCACCCGAAGAAGAGCATCAGAAACCTCCGCAGGACCACGTCCGCCTCCAGTCCCAACTCCGCTGCCACTCTCGGATGTGCCCGGTCCACGAGCCTCTGTAGATGCTGCTCGGGTAGCTCCCCGATCGTGATCCCCACACCCCTCAAGCCGAGGCTCTCTTGCAGCCTCACTCTCGTCAGGGTGGTCGACTGCCACTCTGGTCGTAGCAGCTCCAGCGCCAGCAAGCTCTAAGCCAGCTCCCGGTAGTCGGGGTAAGTCCTCCCGCTAACTGGTAGCCCGTGCATGCGCAATCTGGTGATGCGCACAATCTCCTCTAACGTGGGGACCATGCGGCCCCATGGGAAAAGGAAAGTCCGGCTCACCGGATCCCAGCGGTCGTGCAGGGCATAGAGTAGTGGCTTGTCCAGTCTGGTCACCTCTACGCCCAGGAACTCGCCGAAGCCCATTGTCGCGAGCCTCTCCCGCTAAAAGTCTGGTAGTGCGAGGTACACTGCCCGTACCTATGGCCAGGAGATCCGAGTCCTACGCTTTCCCTGCATACATTTAAAACAATTGCATTAGCCATACACTTCATAACAAATCATGCATTTCATTAAATAAATAAATAAAGGAAAAAAATAAAGAAAAATGTGTAGTCTGATGGAATAACAGTCACCTCTGGGCCATTTATCGTCTTCAACGGTTGGCTTCCAACCGTCCCATTGGCCTAATAAACCCCTTCAGAGGTCTACGGTCACCCCTGGACTGTTCTGCCTAATGGACGGCCCAGTTGGGACCGTGTGGTCTTCCTGTGCCTAACCCAATAATGGCTCTTTCTTGGCCGTCCAATCAGCCCATGGTCCCCATCTGACCATGTCACTCCCCTCTCATGCACCTGATCATTTGACTTACACGGTCTTTCCTTACACCGTGTGGATAAGGAAGGTCTCTTGGAGACCATTCTAATCCCAACGGTTCAAATTCTGAGCGGACTGAAGTGGGCCATCCTACATATCCACGGTCTTCTACAGACTGTGCTAAATCCCTTACCCTCGTCTCATCACATTCCCTTGGAGTAGCCACACATGGGCCGCACTATCTTTGAACGGTTCTATATGAACCATGTGGTTTTGTGAGCGGTTCCTGTTGAACCATTTTCCCATTGCCGTGCCCAATGGCGTTAACCTCCCATCCCGCCGGTGGCAAGGGCCCGTGGGGGCCTCCCAACTGGCCCTACAGGGGTCGAATGCCCCTCTTCTACCCTCCTAATGTAGCATGCATGCCTAAAAAGAGAGAAATGGGGGAATTGGGGGAACCTACCTCGGATGGGCATGGCTCCTTGGCCAATTTCGCCACCAGTGCCGCCACTTCCTTCGGTGCCTGTGGACATCAGAAATGATGATGATGATCATACGGCACGTATGTCTCCATATCCGAGAGCAGGCTGAAGATGGAAATGCCGAATAAACCCCATACCTCACCCGATTAGGACGAGAACACGCTTGGTGGTCTGCTACCCAATAAGGAAGCCCCTCAAGCAGAAGATATGGCCACAACTCTCCAACTGGCTGTGTCGAAGGCTGAATCGAGAGAAAGCTCAGAATTTAGACATGGGTTTGACATGTGCCGGAAATCACTCGAAGTCCTAAGTCGAGGCTTAGAAGCTTTAATTTAAACACCTCAGAGGCGGTGCCTTACAACTAAAGCATCGCGGGAGTGCACGCATTCGTCTGAATCACCACGAAGCTGGGATCTAACCTCTCAATACTTAAATCAGCGCAGCCAGTGCTTAAACCGACGCGCCCCTTCAAGAGGCTTTGAACCGACGCGCCCCCTCTGTAGCAACTTAAAATTTTTTATATGTATTTATATGCAAAAACAAATAATGAAATATGAAAATAAAATAAATTATGAATATTTTTCCTTTACGTCCATAAAGTATAGAATACATAAACACGAACTATATCCCTGTGTGGCCGGGCTAGATTGATCAGCGAATTAGAAGCCATAAATGAGGTAATTAGATATGAGTTCTTTAGATTTCTTTGTTCCTTTTAGTGCCCTCTTCTTACCCTCTAACTTTCATGGCCATAGGTGAAGAAGATTAGAAGTTAGAAGGCCACGAAGTTGCTGATTCGATTCAGGACGAATAGAAATTAGGGTCGAGTTCTAGTCCAAAATCCAGAAGTTAGAGTTGTGTCCAGAGGTAGGTTATCTCATGAACGGCTTAAACTTGATGTTAGGAGTAAAAGCCATCAATTCCCAATCGTTTTCATGCATGGTAGGTGGAGTATTTTGTGTTTTATTGAGACTGCGCAAGTTAGTTCATTTTTCATGCATGAACTAAGCCCTAATGTAATTAAGATAAAATTCTTATCTAATTCTCACAACCTATGCATATTCATGGCCTAATTACCCTTTAACATGTCTTAGCTACGTGGTTACATCGTTTTCCATGCGTAACATGCCCTAGATTAGCGGTTTATTTCACTATTTTACAGCTTCTGTCTGTCATACAGAAAATGATCAAAAAAGTGACCGCTGCATCTAACAACGATTTATCGCAAGACTGTTTATGACACTATGCGGCCAGACCCCGACTGCTATTTGGTTCTACGAATCAGTCTGAACCCGATTGGCTTTTCCATATTTATTAACACTATAACTATGATACTCTCGTGCTATCCTATTTAAACTTACTGTTAGAAACCCTGTTTCAGCATGTGCATGATTTTAAACATTATTTTCAGTATCATATAATTTCATGCCTAAATGTTATAGTTTTATAATTAAATAATTTTCACGTTATGAATGAGATCTATGTGGTGTTATTTTCATGGTTTAACCGAGTGTTTTCACACGACCCACTCTCATCTTTTGAGTCATTTTCATAAGTACATGGCGTATGCTCCGGTATGCGACCATTAGATACACTTTGCACTTATAGGAACATTTCTTGAACTTGTGAACCTCTCCATCGGATATTCCTTCTGTCAGACTAGGGGATCATGTTTCAAGGCCTCCGTAAGTCTCCACGAGCCTGAGATTCCCACTAGGACGCCGAGCGGGTTGCACCCTTAAAGCCCAAATTGTCGAGAGAGCATTCACATGATTGATGTTTTACTTTCTATACCTTGGTTAATGGCGGCCCTCTAGGAGACCATCGCTGTTACTTAGCGGTCCTACTCAGACCGTCTTGGTCATACAACGGCCACCTTGAGACCACTATTGTTCTAGAATTTCTCAAGTGTCAACTTTCCCTTCGTTCTGGTTGACACAGTTCTAGTTGCGGCCTTCGCTGGACCACTAGTATTGTTTAAGCGGCCTAACTGTGACCGTTTTCTACATTAAATGGACCAGTAAAGGATCGTCTCTTTCTGTCAGGTTCATAAGCCAAGGTTTGACCTAAGAGTTGTTTAAATTCTGTTCTTGGATGATCTTAGGATTATCAGGATTCCAAACCTATGCGTAACAAGTTGATGTTTAGTTATGGAACTAAATTAATGTTCTGTCATGGTGTCAGAATGCCGTCGTAGCATAATTTTATTTTAATTCTTCTTTGAAATCTCATATTAGTTTTGGAACGTTCTATACCTTGGTTACTTGGTCATGAAACCTATTATTGAAATTAAAATTATTGGCCAAAATTATTGTTATCTCGTGAAAATAACTTGATCTATAACTTGAAGATGCAAGAGTGGGCACGGATAGTGTCCAAGGGCTCGACACTAGCCCCCTTGATAGAGAGCCAAAAACGTGCTAAAAATCATGGGGTACGATGAATACTGGTGTCGCATTACATCGGGAGTACTTTTTTTTATAGACGAGTGAAACACCACAAGGCTCATTATGAGATTTACATGCTTGTTAAATGACTTTCTAGTACATAGCTATTGGCATCCGCTTATTTTCTCTAAGTTAATTGAGAATTTAGCATAGGGAAATACTCCCTAAATAGAGCAAAGTGGTGCAATGCCAATGGCGCTCTACTAGTCGAGTTGGCCTCGAAAATTGAGATGCGTCGCTAGGCTAGGCGGCACGACATAATAACCGGGGATCACCCCTGAGCATAGGACACTGCACCAGTCAGTTTCCTAGTAACCGAGCCAGATCCAAGGTTCGGGACAACTTGCGGCATCAAGCGACACTCTGGAGAGATTCGGGGATCACCCCTGAACACCCTGCATACGGTATTACAATGCTGGCACCTCAATAACCACATTAACCCGGGTCTTAGAACAACCTGCCGCATCATACGACTCGTCGCCAAGGAGCGAGGGTCACCCTAACCACCAGAAAAATGGCATTATCATGTCGACGCCCTAGTTACCGAGCCCAACTGAGGGTCCTATCCAGCCAGCCGTGACCCACGACAAAGTCAACAATTGATTGGGCCTACTCCCAATCACTCAGTTTGTGCGTTTACCCGAGTTCAACACAGCTACCCTAACCGACCCAGGGGCACCCTGACTACAAGCCGCGTCACGTGGCACCCAGCAATGAGGCCGGGGTCTACCCTCGAGTCGCCTCCCTCCACCCCTCTGAAGTCAAGGGGAGACCCTTCTGGGGCAACTACAAGCCTCAGGGGCCCACATCACCCTTATACGGCCCGACACGGGCGTGTCGGGAGTTTCCCCGAGCACCTGGTGGGCGCGTATGCTCCAACCACTCTACAGCAAGCCAGAGCCCGACTCACAAAATTCGCAGTCCCACCCCCACCCACTGAAAACTCCATCACCAGCCCCATTTTCCCCATCTCCTAGCCTGGTTAGACCCCCATTGACCCCCCTAACACTCAAGGGACACCCCGGCCCCTTCCCACAGCATTTCTCCCTCCTCATCTCCCCACTATCATCACCTTCCACCACCATACTTTGTTCAGTTCACAGGCAGCAGATCTGATGCCTAATTGCAGAGCCTGCCTCAGAGTCATCGCGCATCTTCAGGTGGCTTTCCATACATCTATGGAAAGCTCGTCGAGGCAGCTTCATAGCCGCAGTGGTCTTGCTGGCATCCAAAATCCCTACTGCCCAGAGAATCCATTCTCCCCCGACTACGCAGGATCACTCAGGCAGAGAACTAGAGCCCCAGAGAAAGTTCTACCATGGCCACTACCTTGCAATTCTGGGCATAAAACTTGGCTAAGAGCTTCCTCTACCAGTCCTCTATCATCCCCAGGAAGCAGAATTAGATTTGGACTTTGTCATCAAAAGTTCTGAATTTTTTCCCAAAGGTGCGCTAGGTCAGTCTACCTGTTCCAGAACTGAACCATCCCCACCGTTCTGTCCAGTAAGATTATTCCCGACATCAATTGGTGGCGTCGTTGGTCCCGAATGAAAGAGAACTTGACAACGGCTCCAACGACTCTAACCACACTTGATTCATAGATCTGGAGCGCTCATGGCGGCCTCTTCTTCCTGCTGCTGAGGTACCTCTGCTGTCAGGACCCTGTTTACGGCCCGTCCCTGACCAGCACTGACGACCAGGAAATTCTAAAATATTCAGACATCATCTTGATCCAACTACAAAGATTTTCCAGCTGGTCTCATCATCAGAAAAATTCAGGAGTTGCTGCAGCAGCGTCAACTCTGACTATCTGTCCCCTATTCCAGAGAGCAGGTAGCACCAACGTCTTCCTCCCGTTCGGTCTCATTTAGGCTTTCCCCTTCCCCGCCTGGCCGGATTACTGCCCCTCCCTGTGGGAGGTAGTGTTTGAATGTAACTTTGACTTCCCTACCCCAGTTCAACCTTCTTGCATGAGGCATAGTGCATGTACTTTAATTTTCAGGTTGAAGCTTCATCGGCGCGGTGTGCGGGCATACCAATGCCTCCCCGCTCACCATCGTCTCCGGGCGGGATCGACATCTTCACGCTGATCAGGTGAGCTTCCGGTCACTCCTTTTTGTTGGCACTCCTTTCTTAACTAGTATTGCTTCTTAGTTCCGTCGGTGGTGAGGGAGAGCCTGATCCAAAATCAATCAAATTGAGTGTCTACCGTGGATTGAGTCGTGAGTGAGAAACTACATCCCACGCCCTTGACGTGCTGGCCGCCCACAGAATCAGGGATCCCAGGCCCTTAGGGTTCCATCCCAAGCTAGCCATACCCCTGGAGCAGTAAGGTCCCACCTCGGACCCCAATCCAAAATCAATCAAATTGAGTGTCCACCATGGAGTGAGTGGTGAGTGAGACACTACATCCCACGCCCTCGGCGTGCTGGCCACCCATGGAATCAGGCATCCTAGGCCCTTAGGGGTCCATCCCAAGCTAGCCATACCCCTGGAGCAGCAAGGTCCCACCTCGGACCCTTCTCACCATCGTCGAGTCGCCTACGTGCAGTAGTGTGTGCTTAGCGGGTTAGTCCGCTCGAGTGAAGCTACCGGTCCGTAGAATTGTGCTTGCTTGCTAGGTCCGAGGGTGCATTGGTCTTGTGGCTATCACCCCCAAGGTGGTGTCACATCACTTGGTCAAGAGGAAGGGAGGTTGATCCTCTGGTTTTCCTCCTGTGTTGTAGGAGAAGCTAGGAGTTGTTCCTTGGGGAAGCTGTGTGGCAGTCATTGTTGCAGACTAAGTCTGTTGTGATCGTTGCTTGGTTAAGCAAGGAACCTCACTCTGTTTGAGCAGAGGAGTAGATGTAGGCAGATGCTGGATCTGGCCGAACCACTATAAAATTTTGCCTGTCTCTGTTGATGGTTCGTTCATTTAAATTCTTAGTCTAAATTTGCATGTCTCATTCTGTCGATGAATTAGCTTGGACATATAGTTCCTTCTGTGGGTTAAACTACTAGGCTTTCAGAGTGTGGTGCAGCACCTAACCGGTATATCAAACGGCGTAGCTGGAAAGATAGGTTACGCCTATTTGGAAGGCTACCTCTTACGTGAGGAGATCTTCGGGTCAAACCTCCGCCAAGTACTGGTGACCGTGATAGCAAGCACATTTAGGTGCTATTAGTAGTCTACTCCTGCAGTAGCTTTAGATTTCATAAATTGCTTACTGCCTTAATAGTTCGTTTCAATTAATTGATTTGTCTTTTGGTTGTTGCCTCTCATAGAGGATAGGATTCGTATAGCACTACTATTGCTAGTTGACCTTGATTGTCTCATTGCCTTTCTATGTGCACACTATCTGTCTGCTTTGTGGTCCCTCTGGTGCTTGTGACTTGATAGTTCTACTGTTGCTATTTACTTTCAATTTTCGTGAGAACCTGTTTGCTGATTTTTTTTTGGATAGACATATTCATCCCTCCTTCTATATCTGTCATTCAGAGTATCTAGTTGGATCTGCGAAGGGACATGGTGGAGTCTACCTAAACAAGGATAAGACCCCACACTTCCAATCAACTAAGGAAAATGAGTCACTTCTATGATCGATAGACAAGGTCCGCGGGATGTCCGAAATAAGGTGTCTACACTGAGCAACCACAATACCCCACTCATATGGGGTTCCCTTCTTAGGCCCCCGGGAGGGCTCTTCCTCCTCAGTGGAAGGCACCACCTGCACCCACCAATGACATTACCCAATCACTCCTCAACAAGTTGAATGAAATGGATGAGTAATTTCCAGACTTGAAAAAGATGGTGGACATAAAATCCACCCCTGAGGTCTCCTTGCCGATTCTGTCGGTGTTTCACCTCCCTCCCTCTGAAATGCCTACGTACCGAAGGTACAATGGCACTGGCAATCCCTTCATCCATCTTAAGGACTTCATGTATGAGTCCTCCTTCTAGAAAAATGATAAAAGGTCCCTGGCATATCTCTTTAGGCGATCATTGGAGGGCCCCGCTCTAGAATGGTTCTACTCCCTAGAGCCGAGCAAGGCTAAGGATTTTGATGCAGTTCAAAGAAAATTCCTTCAAAAGTACCGGGACCAGGTCAGCCCATCCCTTTCCATTACCGACCTGGTAGCTGAAAAATGAGGGCAGACAAAGATTTCGTCTAATACACTGACAAGTGGAGGTCCCGGGCGGAGAGAATAAGGGACACCCTCTCGGAGCCAGAACAAGTAAAGTTGATCGTGTCTAATGCCACCCCACAGTTTAGGCACATCTTGGCCATGAATAAACTCACAACCATGGAGGAGCTATATGAGAAAGCTAGATATGTACAAACCCAGTTGAAAGATTCCCCTCTCATGCACATGTTTGAATCGGCAAAGCTCAGGATGGTTAGCAAAACAAACACTAGTGTCCAAGGTGGAGTAATAGAAGGGGTCGTAACAAATGAGCAAGTGAGCACAGTTGGCTGCCCCAACCACTCAACCAAACCAAGATTCCCATACATGCCACGGCTTCCCCTCCAGTAGGGTCCATACCCCTCTCGTCCTCCACCACAAAACAATCCTCCCCAAAATAATATGCCTCAACTATTTCAACCCTAGCAACAACAACCACCTCCCTAGTACCACCAAGTCCCACCCCCTGGGCATTACGGTCCTCCCAAACAACAAAGGAGGCCAGTTGGCCCTAAGAGAGCTCATTATCCACCATTGTTGGAATCATTGTCAGACATATTCAACACCCTCATGGCTGCCAACGCACTCACCCTGCCCAAGGAAAGACCTGTATGGCCCCCGAATGCTGACACTTCTAGATATTGTGTTTTCCATAGATAGACGGGACATAAGGTGGAAAATTGCTTCCATTTTAATGATTATATTTATGATATGAATGATGAAGGTGGGATTGTCTGGGATGAAATGAGATGATACATTGCTATCCTAAAGGCCAGGAAATCTCCCCCTAGACCACAATTCCAACAACAACAACCACAATAGTAGCAACAACAACAACCACAGCAACAGTTGCAGCCTCAGCAGGCCCCACAGCAGTAGCCCAACATGGGCATTGTTCAGAACCCCCTTCCGGAGCACGCCCAGCCCAACCATCAGGTCAACCCCATTTTCTCATTCCTAGAAATTGGAAGAGGACAAGTTTGGCATGCGGAAAGCACCTCCATTCTCGCCGCCAACAACATTCCTAGTCAAGCTCCATGCCTTACTCGGCCAACACCCCTCTCCCCCCAACCAACATCACAACTTTTAACGAGGCCTCCCCCCTCATTCCCACAGCCGTCACACCCTCTTATTCACATCTCTACCACTAACTCCTTGTTGATCCACTAGCAACCACTGTCCATTACACTACCTATGCCCTCAAAGCCTCTCATCCTCTCTCATCCCTCCAGTTTGCCGTCTACCTCCACTACACCGCCACCTATGCCCTCAAAGCCTCTCATCATCTCTTGGCCAACACCTCGTCGCCCACTTCCATGCCCTCGCCTTTACCCTCAAAACCTCTCATCATCTCCCATCCCCTCACTTCGCCATCCACCTCCACTTTACCTCCTCCCTCACCTTCCAAAGCCCTGATCATCCATAAGCCATCCAATACCTTATCTATCTCCACTATGCCTCTACCTTCGAAACCCCTCATTACCCACCATCTATCTGTGGCTCCACCTACCTTCACTTTGCCTCCACCAACCAAGCCTCTTATCCTATCTCATCCCTCCACTTTGCCCTCCACCTCTGCCATGCCTCCACCTAATAAACTCCTAATCAGAACCCCTACACCCGTTATCACCCTTGTCTTACCAACTGTTCCTCCACCACTATGCCTCAAACGCCTGCTAAAATCCATGCCTAATACCATAAAGGCACAGCAAAAATCACAGGCTATGGTGCTCCAGAGTGAGAGGATCTTCCACCGGGTATTCCCCCAGAATAGTCAGGCCCCCGAGGAGTCTAATCAAGAGAAGGGCACTAATGAGCAGCCAGAGGAATCTATCCTTGGGACACAATATGATCTGTTTAAACATTTGGATAAGACACCCGCCTGGATCTTCATCCTTGAGTTGCTTAAGAGATCCACGTCTCATCAAGAAGCTTTAATGGAATATCTTCAAAAGATTATGGTGAATGAAGACCTCCCTGTAAAGAAGATCTTGGCGGTGCTGACGCCAATAGACACACAGCCAGCTATCACGTTTCATGACCATGAGCTTGCCCCTAAGGAGGCTCGAAAATATGCACTCCATGTTTCGAAAAAAATCAATGGAGTGCCCATGGAGCCGTGTTTGGTGGACACGGGTGCATCTATAAATGTGATCTTTATGAGCACCCTCTAGTTATGTGGGATTGACATGGAACTAATATGACCTTCGTCGATAACAGTCATGGCCTATGACAATAGTAAAAGGTCACCAAAGGGGATGATTACTTTAAATGTGGAATTGGGCCTTACATCAGTCGTCACTGAATTCCATATCCTTGATATAGATCCCACATTCAAGGCCATATTTGGCCACCCCTCTATTGAAGCTCTGAATGCTATGCCATCCACCAACCACCAAAGCTTGAAATTCTCGTATAATGGATGGATTATCAAAGAAACTAGTATGCCATCCGTCATATGGTGGATGCTATTACTACCTCTTTGCCCTCTGTCTTAAATCTCTGGCTAGGGGTCATCATTCCTCCCCTTCTCACCGAAGACTTCCCTTGAGCAGGGTGTGCATTTGAGGGTGGGTTGCCACAACTAACCGCCTCTAAAGAACGGTGTCCCTACTAAGGTCATACCTGGGATACAACTCAGCCTAAGAAGAGAAAATAGAAGAAAATTGGAGATAAGCTTTATGTAGGATGGGAGATATCAGGACTTGAATTCCTTTCAGGACACTACCCCTCAAATAGATAGTCTGTTGCATCGGGACTTTGTGTCTTTGATTTTGGACCCTTAGGCACGCATTCGATCAGACTCATGACGTCCCGTAGGGATATGTACTGCCACTCTTGCCATGCCTTTTGATTTCATAATTTTGTCATATTGATCTTCATATTGATTTTCATTTTCATAATAGCCCTTATTGGCTAGATTTGACATGAAAGCTCATTTTTGAGGGTCAAGACTGCCCCTATTTGAGACCTCTCTCGTATTGGGGAGCACCTAGGTTGGTCATCTCATCCATCAATCTCTTTCCCCTATACTCGACTGAGCAGAGAAAAGAAAATGTCTTTGTGCATACCCTGAGTATGGCCAAAGCAGCAATGATGTGTCTCAAAGGAATCGGCTATAGCTTGTCGTGAAGTGTGTGAAAAACCCATGCTAAAAGGACACCCTCAATAATCGGGGAAAGAAACCCAGACTCCCAGCATGGAGCTATCACCAGCCTAGCAGTACTACAGAAGCGAACTCATTTTGGCTAAGCTAGCTAACTAGACTTCCCTAAGCACTCAAGCATGTTGAGGAACCCATTATTATAAGCATGCGTAGAAAAATAAGGATAATAAAAATGAGAGCATATTCTTGCATAAAATAAAAGATACCTTACAAATCCATGGGGTGAAAATCAGCATCTTGAAGCGATCTTGACCAGTGAGCTTCACATAGCACGAGCTTTGTATTCTTTACTTGACAGGACCAAGATGAGAGAATAACAAGGTTCCAAGATTCCTCGACACGGAGGAGCAGTAGACACCAAATTGGATGAAGAAGGATAAAAAGGAAGAGAGACGAGGGCTATAACTCCCTCGTTAAGGTACAAATATCCTAATGACAAGAAATCAGATATAGAATAAACAAAGGTTAACTGAGATCAAGGTGGGCTAAAGTCTCAAAAATAGCAAGAAAAAGGGCAACGACCTCGAAAGGGTAAGGAAGAAAGAATAGAAAGAAAAGGATGAGAAGATTGTTACGAAGGTGAAGAAGAAAAGGAGGGATCATCCGATACAATCGGAGAAGAGGAATGGTAATCATCTGACAAGGTCAGAGAGAGATAATGGTAGTCATCTGACAGGGTCAGAGAAGAATCAGAGGCAACACCCAGAAGTCCCGGGGATGAAGAATCAGATGAAATCAGAGACGGACACTATAGGAAAGGTTTGGCGGCTCCAGAGGAGAAGAATCAAAAGGGGTCCCATAATTGGGATGAAAGGAGGATGACCCAAGCTGGGGCCGAGGACCAGGAAAATAAGGAAAATTTGTCGGGTCTGGATGAGAAGGCGAGGCATGAGGGTTCATGGACCCAGAGACAGAAGAGAAAGTGATAGAGATAGGATCAAGAGGAGGTAGATACACCACCACCCAAGGGTGGGAGCTAAGCAAAAGAAAGGATGATGAATGGGAAGAATAAGGAGAGGTCATGGATCTCGGAGTGCACAATTGATGGCCCTTGTACTTGCGACACCATCTCTTCTTAGAAGAAACACCTTAAAAATGGACCCGCCTGACGCGAGCTCAGACCTTTGGGCTTCTTGATTTGCAATGTTTTCTTAAATAACAGGCTCACCTGGCAGACGCCTGGCCTGGCTATGAACATGCAACTTGATCAGGGCGGTTGCCCCTAGGCACCTGGTGCTAACATCATGTGAACATTCTTGAATGAATGACTCCTCAGGATGAGCATCATGAGACCACGGAGTTTTGTCCCTCGGCACAAAGAGCTTAAGGTTCGGCAATTTCACTCGGCAATCAGGCTTGAAGTATAACTCCCTTGACATAGGAGAAGGATGAAACTGAGGGAGAGTGATACACGACGTTGACATGGCCGACTTGTTGATAAACTGAGAGAGATTACATAGAATGTGTAGAATGTCCTTGGAGAATGCTGAGAATACGACCAATTGCCCCTTAAACATGGAACTTATAATTTCCGTGGCAACCGTATGCATTAACACCAATCGGGTAAAGAACCCTTCATGGCCAGTTATCTGAACAACAATGAAGTGAGAAGTGATAAGAGCATCAATGATCAATCCTCCAGTGAGCAATGAGATTCACTTGAAAAGAAACTGGCACCAATGCGAAGGAACTCTTCTTAGCAACTATCATGGGAAATATAGGCTCATCAGCCCTGAAATAGCCAGAGACCAAGATGCAGACTGGCATGCGATAGATAAAATCTTGATGCTTGAACTGCATAACCAGCATTGGGCCATCCTGACTTGGCTCATCATCTCCTTGGGGACCAGATTCGAGGGGCACCAAAGGTAGCACATACCCACTCCGTGGGGTGGAAGTGGATAGAGAGGTGTATTGACACCCGTTTTTTGCCTTTGAGTTGAGTCATTCTCTTACCCTTATTTTTAATGTCTCAAGTTGTCCATCACTCATTGGGCCATTTCTAGGCATTTCTTTGGGCCTATTTTATGAGTATTTTCTCCCTGGCTGGGCTTGTTGTTTGTTGGGATTCATTTCCCACCAGTTTGGTTGTAATTGGCTGTGATTTGGGGCCGGTATGAGGCTGTTTCCCCACGTGAGTCATTTTGGGTCGATTCGTGGGAATCACCCATTTCTTGCATTTTTGGGCATGGTTTGATCACTTTCGGCTTGTGGAAGGTTGGTATCATGATTAGGCTTGTTTATCTGTCATTCTGGAGACTATTGGGGCGTGGAAATAGGTTTTTGTGCAGATTTCTAATTTTTACTCTGTGACGAGAATGCACTGGTCATGTGAGTCACGTTCTCAGAGAACGCACTACAACGATACACCTCGTCTCGTAAAGGAGATGAATAGTTAGGCAGTTGGGAACGCGACCCAAGTGAGGGGCGCGATCCTATTTAATGCGACCCAAGGGATGGACGTGATCTTGGTTAATGCGACCCAAGTGAGGGGTGTGTTTATATGTTGTCGTGCCTGAGGTTCAAGCCACGTCTATTAACATGTTTTAGGTGAGCGCCGCGTCAGTGTGATATCACAACCCAGGAGATGGGCGCGTTCTCTTGGTATCGCGACCCAAAGTAGGGGTGCATTCATCATCGCGACGCAGGGTATAGGCTCGTTAACGCTTTTAGTTTTTTGTGTCTTATTTGAGCTGTCTCAGGCTCCGGTGAACCCAAGATTCAATGCCTTGTTGGCCTTCGGCTCGATGGATGCCTTGGGTGTCCCGTGAGAGTCATATGTGTATCAAGGGATGCCAGAGGAGTGGTTTTATCCCGAGCAGTGTGTAGTGTTGTGTTCTTTTCCGTTAATGTGGCTTGACCCCTTGGTTAGCCCATTGTTCCGTGGATGTCTTGGACATCCTATGAGGGCTGTGACCATATTATAGGGTGTCTGAGAGGGCCATTGTACCAAGTAGTGTTTTATGTTATTCGAGGATCATTATGGTTTTCGGTCAACCCGGTTGTGACCCAGTGGTTGACAAGTGACCTTGTGAGTGTCTTGTCTATCCTATGAGGATCAAGACATAGTTTTGGATGCTTGGAGGTAGTGTCTTACCTCATTTTACGTGCTATATAGTTCGAGAGTTTTGATGATCCCTCGTGTTTCGTGTTTTGTGTTATGCGAAATTGTGAGTCCGATGAGTGACCCAGAGGCCATGGACTTTCATTATTGCTGTTATGGATCCGGCTACTCTGTGCCATCTTCCATATTATTTTATCGTAGTTTTTGGCTTAGGGACTAGGCTGATTAATGGTGTGTTGCCGTGATGTGCGACGATCTTGACCTGAGTCTTGTGACTTAAGGATCATTATGAGCAGGTCTAGTTGATTGTCTTGAGTCTGGTAGCAGTTGTATGCTACCTTGTGCTTCATAGTACATGTGACAGTGCGTGTTTAGCCTGTCTGTACTTCAGCACTGACGTTTTGAGTCTCTGTGTCTAGTGATTCACCACTAGTCGTGGCCTGACGACATCTTCCCATGTGTCGGCCCACCTAGGAGTGGTGGCGGGGTAGTTCCCGATAGATAATTTTTAGGCTAGTTTTTGTGGGCCCCCTTGCTTTGCGGTAGCGTCCTACTGGGGGGAAAAACTAGCTAGAGACCTGGCTCAAGACATTGGAGTTACGTGTGCACACGTGGTCAGGGACGTTTGGACGAGCGTCGATGGGCATGACTCTGACTAGTCACTTGTTACTGTAGTTCCTTGGTTCCTATTGAGTGTCTCGATTACCGCCATTCCAGGCGTGTGAGAGATACTTGAGGCGCAGTGTAAGACGTCAGTGGACGCATCTGGCTATTTTTCTAGTAAGGAGGTGCTTCTATCACTTGACACGATGACTTATGACTTTCGTGAATGATTTTCATCATGGTTAGTCTGACTTGCCGGGTAGTCTATGTTTGTCTTCACCCGAGGTCAGTGTAGCGTACATGATGGTGAGATCATGCATGTCTTGTGCCTTTGACTGTGTGGGTCTTATGGTAGGCCTTTGCCTATTTTGGTAGGCTTTTCATGACAGGGTTTCGTGATTTGTCAATGGATCGATAACGCTTGACTTTATGAGATCGGGGTTCGCCTTTCTGTTACTGTTAGGAGTAGTTTAGAGGGCCGAGGTTCCTTCGACTGGCGTGTTTTCGTGATACAGCTTTCCTCTTTACTTTTGTTGTTCCTGCTTCTGCTGTTACTGCTTTGCTTTAGTTGTTAGCATTACTGTTACTGCGTTGTTTTGAGGTAGGGTTCTATAGGATCCCTACTGAGCTAGTGATAGGAGGCTCACCCCTGACTTTTCAGGTGTAGTCGTTCTACCTCGTGGCTGGAGGTTCCGTTATGCGGTTGTTCTGTAGTGCCAGCATTGTCAGTGTCGGGCTTCCCCCGACTTGAGGGTACATTTCCCTTTCTGTTGGACTGTACTTATCTTTAGTTGGACTGGACTCTGCTAGATGTTGCAGCTGTAGTTTAATTTGTTTAATTGAAAATATAATTTTATTTTTGCTATTTTAGCAATCTTGATCTAACATAGTAATTGTTCACTACTTCATCTGGAAGTTCAATGTACTCTCACATATACCTTTTTATCCCTTCGGAGTATTACCGCTCTTGGGAGGCCTCTCAGGATCCAAGTGGTTTCGGGTTTACCCGAGCCTGGATGCTGTGTCGTCACACTGACTGCTTCATATTTTTCAGATGTCAGTTCATTTCTTTCTAGATTTCTTGAAATTTCATTTTAAAATCATCCATATGTTTATCTAGGGGCGCTGTTTAATTGGTGACTTGTCATGTGGTGTTAGTTGAGTCCATTTTAATAATTAGCACCTTGTCTAAAGGCGTTAATTACCTTTCTTATTCCAAGTAGAATTCTTACCATTGTTTGAAACCAATCGACGCCTTAATAAGAGTCGTTAGTTGGTTAAGGGACACCGGCGTTATTTAATAAAATGGTGACTTTAGGTAAGTCACTATTCATAATTTTATTTAAACTTTATTTCTTTCCAAAAATTCAGGGTTGCTACAAGAAACCCAACCAAACACATAGGAATGCAGGTCAACAAAATAAAAGCATGATGGGCACTAGGCGTCCCACCGTGATCGCCACAAAATTGGGATGTAGATAGATTTTCCTTTCCTTCTACTCCTTTGCAAACCAAGATATGGAATAATAATAGAAACTAAGAGCTAAGGAGACAATGCAAAGGAAAAACCATGATCGCCACCAAGACACGAAGTGCCAAAAGGAGAGGGCACCCTGTACCTTGGAAAAGGGGAGACAGATGAGGCACTCGCCAATGTGCAGCACTGGAACAAGGATGAACACGGTCCAATGAAGACCGCCCAAGTAGGTACACGATCGCCCGACAAGCCGCGTGAAGCACTGAAAGGAACGCCGGACGAAGGACGGGCTGGGGCTTACACGGTCCGTCGTAGGCCGCTGAAAGTGCTGGAACGGTCGGTGGAGGACCGCGTACGTATGTAGAGGGACGGAGGCAGACTGTGTAGAACGTCCAGACATCGAGATGTGGAACATATTTCTCCACCCCTTCCGGCTAGCCAGAGGGGATGGGTCTCGTGCTTATACTTCTGTTGACCTGCAAAACAAAGCAATGGACAAGAAAACACAACCCAAATTAGCCCATGGACGTGCAATATCTATAGAACAAATGAAGGAACTAAACTCATAAATAGAATGGGGGATACTCGGGGGTTGGGTTTTTTAACCCCTATGGGGCGTGAAAAGTAATAGGGAGGGTGAAAGAATAAGAGTGTCAATGAAAAATGTGGATAAAAAGGGGGAAGGAAATGATCATGCAATGGTGAAAGAATGACTAACTAAGTCTAAAAAGACACAAACAAATGACTGCTCCCTTGAACCGAAGGCTCAAATGGATGTAGAGAGCCTTCCTCCCTGGCTGTGATTTGCTCAAGAATTCGGCAGCACTTCATCGCGAACGTCGGATCTCCCCCGCGTGACCTTAGACTAAGAGCTCTATTTATAGACCCCTAAAAGTACAGTCAGAATTGAGGGCTCTCCTGCGAGAATTAGGCCGAGATTCATTAGGATAAAATGAAGATAATACTCCCAACTTCTACTAGGATCAAACGACATCGCATTTGACTGAGAATCCATGGAGAAAAAGGTGAAACAATCAAGAGGTTTAACCATGAGTGGAGAGGGAAAAAACCAACCAGCCCAAGGATCTCGGCCTAGTACGCTGTCGAATGATTGGCCACCCACCCATGTACACGGTCTAATGTTAGACCGCGTATGGGGTGTCAGTGATAAATAAAAAATAAGATAAATAAATCCTTTATCCCCAAAGAACAAACCGACTGAATCGGCGCAGGATTCTCAAGATAAACATGGCCTAACAATGGACCATCCAAAAAGTCACACGGCCCACTGTCAGACCATGTACTTGATGTCGGTGATAAATCAGTAAACCTGGATAGATATTTATCTGAACAACCAACCAGTTTGGGACTCTTGCCACTAAACGCTCAAATGATGGACCGTCTAACCTAACTGAATGGCCCAATGATAGACCATGTATAGGGTTGTCAGTGGAAAATTAGAAAATAGGGTAAATATCCAAGCGGTCTTAAATATAACTACCCAACATACCAAACGGTCTATCGCTAGATTACAGTTAGGTTGAGTGGTGGAAATTAATAAAATGGGGTAAATAAGCCCATTTACCCCAAAGACCATGTGAAATCACGGCCCATTATGCCCAAACTCGAAAGTGAACCTAGCCAGGGAGGAAGTACCCATAATATAAGCCCAAAGACATGCCTAGAAATGGCCCAATGTGTGATGGACAACTCGAGACATCAAAAATAGTGGTAAGAGAAATGACCCAACTCAATGATAAAAAATAGGTGTCAATAGATGTCCCTCCTTAACACCCTCTTTGTAGGGGAGCGAGCAGAGGTGAAGCAAAAGCGAAATGGAACATGGAGGTGAAGCGAAAATGAAGCGGGACAGACTGAAAAGTGGGCGTTAAGGTAAAAGACACCCGTTTTCTCACCAACGAGCGATAGGAATCTTCCGAAAAACTCCGAACCAAACACAAGGAGCGATCGGACTAAAATGACACCAGTCTAGAGGAACTAACTAAAGTAAAGGTAAAAAGGTGGCAACTTCATTGGGGGACACAATCCGCAACCAATGAAGGAATCAAAGCAGTGACGAAAAATAAAGAGACAGGCTAAAACTCTAGACGGAGACTCTTAGTCAATCAAACCAGGTGAACAGACCAGAGAGAACCTTCCAACTCTGAGTGAAATTGTTCCTCTTACTCACAGGCACTGAACGCACAATCATTCATCACTAGTGGGACATTCTCAGACAGATTGTGGGTCGTGAATGCTCAAAAGATGCATATGATGTATGCTGGGTTAAAAATAAAAGAAATCATTAAAATGAATGTAAAGAAAGGATAAAATAGAAAATACTCGAGAATAGTATTGTTAGAAAGCTGGGCTCTGTTGGCTAGGGCAAGGTGTAAATTGGTGGGAAGTCGCTCGGGTTGGCAGCTCCCCGTGATGATTCCCCCTGCATCTCGGGCTGCTTGGAGGCTGAAGATTGCTCTGTCTTCTCCGTGAGCTATTTCTTCAGTAGTTCTATCTCCTGTCGGTACCTTTGAAGCATCATCAACACTACCAGATCCATGGCCACTGTGCTAGGGATGGCCTCAGTTGCTTCGCCTGATGCACCCTCGGGTAGGATGTCAAGTAAGACATCTTCTTCTTCTTCTGTCGTCACCATGTTGGCGGTCAGAAAAGTAGCTTCATCATATTATTGGTGGTGAGCCAGAGCTTGCTTTCCCCTAGCCGCTACCAACAGTTCTCTTGCAGCTTCCACCCTTCGAGTGTTTGGCCCCGGCCTCTCGGCCAATCGAACCAGCTCCTGGGGTTCCTCAGGCAGCCTCCCATGTTGGCTGGATATTCTAGCCATGTTGCAGGTGAAAATCTGCATCCTTCTTCTTGGTCTATGAACCTTCCTTTTTTCATGCTCCGAGAAGGTGAGTCTATCGAATAGAAAGATTCTTTTTCTTTCTTCTCACCGAGGGGCGATTTCATCGACTTCATCATCGAAGCCATCTTCATATCCATTGTCGTCGACCGACGATGTCATCTTTCTTTCTTCTTCTTCTTCTTCTCCAACTGCCATTGTTGGGCAGTGGTCTTCTTCAGCCATGACTACTTGCAGTAGCCATCATTGGCCCAACGAGGGGTTGCCTAGAACCCTGAAGTAGCTTCTGACCATGTTGGTCATCTCCTCTTGCCCTCGTCCTTGATGTAGGACTGGGGATAGTTGTCGACCTCCTGTGGGAGGGATGTAAGCTCATCCGACAAGTTGTTGCAATCTTCATCCCATTGTGGGGATGTTGGCTTGTCAGGCGCAGGCCCTGAAGCTTTCACGGCGTGGAGGGTCCATAACCATCTCCTCCTTCCTTGGGGCCAAGCCCCTTTCCTTCTTCCTTTCTGCTCTATCACGTGCAGGGCGACGACGGACTAGTGCATCCTAGTGAGCGGGTTGGATCTTCTTATGGACCTAAACCTGCTTGAACTTCTTCGGGCTGGGGGCCAGGCTCTTTCGGCCATGATGGCCAGCATCTTCCTTCTCAGCTCTCCTCCCAGAGAGGGCCTGGTAGGGGTTGTAGACAGGTATGGTGGGGATGACCCGATCTGGGACCACACGAGCATCGCATCCATCCAGGAAAATGCAAACTCCACTGATCAGTAGAGACTTGCCAGACACGGATAGGCATCCAGTAACAGTAGTAGTATTCCTCCGGGAGCCCCTGTGTCGACGTCCTCCGAAATTCTTGGCAGGAATTGGTGGCCCCCATGAGTGATGTGGTGCACCAAGCAGTTGGCCACTTGAATTGGGCTCTTGAGTGAACCCGCACAGCATCGAGCCTTCAAGGCCTCGACTTTCTTTGCGGTCTCCTCGGTAGGCTCCGAGGACTCCACTTGAAGTAGATCGGCAAAGGCCAGACCCAAAAAGTTGGGGAAGCCTACAGCTGCAGGGAATATCCCGAAAACAGTAGGCACTGCTAGGTACCCGTGTTCAACATGGCCGGCGACGATCGCAGGGCCAAAGGTAAGAGCAGCAAATCCGGCTGACGTCATTAATTGCCTGCAAACATAGAACATGCAAACAATCAGCAATCTTTGGGAGGGCCCTCATGGCTCACATATTTCGGCAAAGAGATGAAAGGAGACACTCGTCCCACTGGGTGTGCCAGACTATGTTCATTTTCATTTTATTTGTTTGAATTATTTATTTGTTTCTTGGTCGATCAACCAATTAATTAATCAATAATCAATTGATTAGTTAACTGCGCAGGCATGTCAGTCATACGAGTGACAGATTTATTATGCGCTCAATCTGACCCTTGTTGGGCGAGAGTGAGATTTGGGTCGGGACCAGTAGTCCGCCACACCATATAGCCTATGACGTTAATTACATCCCCTACGAGGAGGGAACACCTTTGATTAATTACCGAGATAGTGAACCATCTGAGGCTGAAATAAGATGCAAAAGGATGTATATGATGGAATCATATGAAATGATTTTTACCTCTCATGCAAAGATGGGCATGGTTTATTAAGTTGAAAACCTCAATACGTGGCGGAGAAACTAGGTCCAAAAACCACCATCACGCATAGCAAAACCCTCCAGTCGGGCGTAACCCAGCCTTCCGCTAGTGCCATTTTATATACTGAGGGCCCATGCGAGCGTGCATGTATTAACATGGCATTTACGATTATGCTAAAGCATGATAAAAGAGTCATGAAATTAGATAGTTCAGAGTTAAGCAATCCCTTTCTTTATTTGATTTATTATTAATCAGGTTTATTTAACTCCACCGACAGAGCCAAAAATCATCCCGAAGGCAAGAAAAGGATTAGAACGACACGATGACAAGAATTAGGCCAAAATCGGCATGGCATAGCATAGGTAAAGGGTTAAAACAGTGTAGTCAACCGTAGGTATAGGGCTAAAACGACGCGGTCAAGACAATATGCCTTCACCGGCGCGATGGGCTTGGGGCTCGCCGGATTAGGGCGTGCCGAGTGTGAACCATTTGAGAAGTTTTCAATTTGAATCTAAAGCTATTACGGTGCGGGGGGTAGCACGCCGTATTAGGGCACGCCAGATTAACTAAATTTTTTGAGGATTTTTGGTTTAGACTAGAGTCGATTCCCATCAGATAGTATGTGTAGTGTACAGATACAAAATAGAAAATGTACAAAATATAGGCACACGGGAACCTGTGAATGGGAGATAGAGGAAATGGATCAATCACACAAATCACAACCCATTACACAGAGATTTTTAAGGTGGTTCAGTCTGCAAACCCACAGACCTACGTCCACCCCTCACCAAACTCGGTGAGGCTTTTACCATGTTGCAAATGCAGCAATGGGGACGAACCCCACATACATACCCTAATACACAGCTTACGGGGATGAACCCCACACACGAGTTGATACACAACTCACACGAGGAGCAAGCTCCTCACGAGGACAGGGTCGCACGCTACAGAGTGGCAACAACGGGGACGGACCCCACACACACGAGGAGCAAGCTCCTCACGAGGACAAAGTTCTCATGTTGCAAGACTGCAGCACAAGGGGACAAGTCCCATGGGGATGAACCCCCCCCCCCCACAAACAAAGAAGAAAAACATGTTGCAAGTGCAGCAAAACACGGGGACAACCCCCCAAGACACACACGACTGCACAGCAGCCTGTACCACCTCCTGTCTCTAAATAGAGCACCAGACAGACTTCTATAACACAGCAAAATACACGATTTGCGGATGCGAAGTTGCAAAGGAAAAATAAAAAATAAGACATGGAAAACTCTACGGTGGCTTCAGACCAAAATCTTGAAGCACTATCAACAGATCTGAACACCAGTCAGATCTGGGCTCTTTTCTTCTCAATTTCAGGCCAGCTACAAGGAGGGCTACTCTCCTTTCTCTCTACTTCTCAGAACGTCTTTGTGAAAGCTCGAATGGCTCTAGGCTGCTAATGCTAAAGGGCTACTCACTCTTCTTCCATTTTTCTCAGATGCTCACGGTGGAAGGCTTGGGGAGCTCTTCTCTTCTAGCTCTCTTTTTCGCTAGGGCAAGAGCAAACAACAGCAGCAGCTTCTTCATGCAGAAGCTTCATATATGTAGAAGAACTGGTGGAGAATTTCCCCTCCAAGAGGTCTGTATTTGATAGGTTCAGATTAAAATAAGGCTCTTTGACCACTGACCTTCTTCCTAGTGGTGTTGATTGGTCCAACATGAATAGAAGAGTAGAGGCAAAACAATTTTCCCTCTAAGATCCTCCCATGTGATTTGCTAGAAAAGAAATGATGGTCTTGAACCTGGAGCTCTTCCAGATCTCCCTCCTCATTAGCCTAGGACAGAAAAGGACGTCCTCTATCCTAGGTACTTCTCTTGGACTGAAATATTATTGGTTGTGACCAAAAGGTAGAGTACCATGAAAGCTGACCTTTCCCTAATCTGATGCCTAACAGATCTACCTCCAAAAAGGTGTACTGACTGTCCCATGATAGAAAGGTAGGATCTCTATCCTAGGACCCTTTTCCACACCTTGAAATACAAGTTTTTGGAGGTTTACGTCACTATTTTTTAGCCTCTGGATAATTTCTGAAACATTACAGGTTTAACAGATATAGGCTTGAAAAACTTCTGGGTGCATCGACGTAATGATGGGGTAGAGTCGACACAGCTTCACAGCTTCTCTGAGTTGCTGGTGTGCTAGACCTTCATGGGGTCGACGTAGCTACAAGGGTGCGTCGATGTATCCTTTGAGATGTCTCTCTGTAATGGTTTCTGGGAAGCCCTTGAGTCGACACCCTGAGACTGTGAGGTCAACACAGTTGGTGATACTTGCCTGTCTGACGGCTACTGGAGTTGATGAGGTCGACACAACTGACGAGGTGAGGTTGACGCAGCTGAAGATGTGTGCTTGAGTCTGCTTCTTGAGACTGTGCGGAGTCGATGCCATGAGGAGATGGAGTCGATGCAGCTTTGAAGATTGCATGAAGCTTCCTCGCTAGAAATAGTTTGGAGTCGACGTAGCATTGCCATGGGGTCGACGCAGTTGATGACCCGTTTGAGCTTTTCTTCCTTTTATGAGCAATGGAGTCAACGTGGCAATGACATGGGGTCGATGCAGCCTTGTTCAATTTGATTTTTTTTTCTTTTGTCAAAGCCTTTCTGCATTTCTTGACTTTTGTGCATCCAAGGGCCTTTGCAACTTGGGCTTCTATTAATCTAAGCCATCATATGATTGAAGCTTGATCTGCCAATAACACCTTCTCAAACTGCCTTGCTTCTTGTCACTTAATCTTTGCTGGCACACCATTGGAGGTCTTGAATCTGAACTTAATGTATGTTGACTTCATCAAAGCCACATTAGACTCATCAATAAGCCATGATTAGAGGTCATCAAAACTTGGGATACAACATACTCCCTCCTCTTTGGCGTCTACTTTGGGCGCAGGTATATCTATTCAAATATTTAACTATATATGCATATTAATTATATATCAGCTTAAAAGATTTATTTCTCAAATATTTAACTATATTTCTCATGATTAGAGATGGCACACCACCACCACCGTAGCTGACTGGTATGTCTATTTAGATGTTGTCGAAAATATATTGCGATTATATGTTTTACTTATGACATTAAATTATTATAGGCCCGAGTGCCCTTATATTAGCTGTGCAGGGCACACCTCCACCATCTCCCGGTAGAGGTATGTCTATTTAAATTTCTAGCAAAATATTTTTTTATTCTATATTTTACTTATAACATTTAATTCTTATAGATCCGAGTGCCCTCCCATCAATTGTGCAGGGCACACCCCCACCTCCATGTACATGTATGATATATGGGGTTAAAAATAGAGATATCCCAGCGGCCTCAGGCAACTCCCTCCACGGGGTGACCGATGGCAAAAATTGCCACCAACCCAGCTGAGGTGAAAACTCGAAAGGGCGCCTTAGGTAAAATCGGGTAACCCCTAGGTGTGAAAATCCGCAAGGACGTACCGAAAAAAGTTAAAGGGGGGCAGCTCTAGCGAAAACCCGCAAGGACAATAGAGCTGGTAAGGAGAAATAAATAAAAAATCTTCTTTCCCTCTACTCCTCACTGACGAAAGATGTCAATCGCGACATCTCGCCGATGGCAAGCTCAGCATCACTCCACAACTAGGGAGGCCACTACACCCCTGAGGGTTGGTCATCCCTAGTTTCCAGTCCCAGTATTCCGGCTACAACACCTTCGCGGTTAGCCGGCCAGCTCCAGTCCCAGCTTCAGTTCTAGTCTCTGTTCCAGTTCTAGCTCCAGCCCCAGTCTCCAGCTACAACACCTTCGCAATTAGCCGGCCAGTTCTAGTCCCAGCTCCAATTCCAATCCTAGTGCTAATTCCAGTTCCTATTCCAATCCCAGTCCCAGATCCAATTCCAGTCCTAGTTTTCGACTGCAATGTCTTCCTTGGCCGGTCGGCCAGCCTAGCTCCAATTCTATAGACTAGTGTGAATTACATTTTCGACTAGTAACATGCCAGCAGCCGATTTGCCGATACTCGGCAAACAACCGACACACTCTAGAATCAACCAGTAACCCTAACAGTACAGGCTGCCACACCCTTATGGGTGGACCCTGGCCCCAGTTCCCAGTAACATAGGCATACACCCCTTGAGAGGTTAGCCCCAGCCTCTAGTTCCCAACTCCCAGCCCTCCGAACTATTGAATCTGTACCTGTTATTTTCGAGCCCCTCAGCCCTTGATCAACTCCAGTTAACATACCCCAGTTGGGCAAGCCCTTGGCGCCCAACCCCCAGTTCCAGTACCCAATACCTTTTCCCAGTACCCAACACTCAGCCTCTAGTACCCAACATCTAGTCTTCACTGTTCTATACCCAGTCCCTTGTCACCTGTGCTAGTATATAGTAGAAGAACCAAGCACGACTAACGGTAAGTGGTTGCCAGCTTATACACGGCAATGTTCCATGAGAGGAGAGGTGGGACGACTCAAGAAATGGCAAAAGAAATCTGAAAGTTTGTCATTTATACTCTGTAAAGAGAGCCCAAGACATGCTTTAGGGGTAACAAAATACATACAACCAGGGTACATAGTATAACAAAAAGGGGAAAGAGATACAATCAAATCCCAAGCTCGCTCCCCTCCAATGCCGATAGGCGAGAATCAGTAGCCGCGATCTCCACCTAAAGAGTGGACAAGAGCTGAGTACCGGCCTCGATCGTGCCCCCGGTCTCTCGCCACTCAGCCTTGGCGCACTCCACGGTTGACAACTACTCCTCCAAGGGCTTCCTCAAGGCCTCAGCCTTGCTCTCGGCCTCCTCCAACTGGACAGCACGGCCTCGAAAAAATGAGTTAGCTACCTCGATGTTGCCCCTCTGCTCAGCTATAGCTGACATGAGCCGAGCCCGTTACTCCCGCACCTCCCGGATGGCTGCCAACCTTCGAGCCCTCTGCTCTTGTGCTTGACAAAGTCGCAAGTACTCTGCACATATCCCGATCAATCTAGACATCCAAGGCTCATGCAGGAAGCCAAGGATGTGGTAGCCTCAGGTGCACTCTATCAGGCGCTGCCTTAGATCCTCTGGAGAAGGGAGGGGGTCACTCTGGAGGTAGCCTCATGCTTGCTAAAGCAAGGAGGCACCCACACTTGCATCCAACAATGGCTTGAGCGGTGGGGCAGAAGTAGGCCACTCAACCTCCAAGCTCAGCGAGGAGTCGCCTATCTCTACTAGCACACCTGTAGAGGGTGCACCACACCAGAAAGAACAAAGGGAAAGTGAGAAAATACATGTGAAACTTTCCATGATAAATAAGGTGAAAACCTAAGAAAATTTGCAGCCCTTACCTAGTGCAAGCCCCTTTGCGCCTACGGTGTCACTCGCTGGGGTTGGGGAGGGCAATGACTCCTCCACGACCAAGGAGCCCTCCACTATAGCCCGATCCCCTCTAGCAGCTATAGGCAGGGTGGGAAGCTCCTCCCAGCCGCCCTCATGAGGAGCTGGCACGCACTCCTCCCCTGACTCTGGCACTACACACAATATAGAAGCATTAGTGCTCTGCCAGAAAACATAAACCAGTGCTAAAGGGGGGAAGGAAAGACCCTCACGCACCTCCAGAAGTAGCCTCTATCTTAGCCCCCTCGACAGAAGAGGCCCCAGAAGAGGAAGAGCTCGAACTCTCCTCCATCTCCATGACGAAGCCACCGCTACTCAAGGAGCCCGATGAAGTCTCCGATGAGCCCCTGGAGGTGGTGGAACTAGAAGCCATTGCGGATCAATAGAACAATAGGCTTAGCACACATCCTGGCCTCATATAAAGACAACCATCCAGTTAAGGGTTTCAGACAAAAAGCTCACCAGTCGGGGCACTCCCCTCAGAGATCCCCTCTATGTCGATGATCTCTTCATCATCTCTAGTCAGGGTCGCCGCTGCAGGCTCTCCCTCTGCGGCTCCAGCCATGTCATGGGGAAGCTCACCCTCCTCCAAAGGGGAGGAAGTACCTGTGACCAACACCAAAAGAAGCTTAGCACTAACATGTGACACAAAAAGCCCACCACAAGTGGCTATCAACCTGTGCTGTCAGGTCGCGGGGATCGACCGAGATGTGTTCAGATCATGACCATATCGAGGGTTCCGAGGTTCACGTCTGATACCACAAAGCATCATTGATTTTCTCTTTGCACCCAGTCCGGGGGAGTGAATTGTTGAGTGTGAGGCCCAAACTCACCATCGCACGCCCTCACACGCGGATAGACCTGCGCGGTCAGGTCGCGGGGATTAGAGTTTCTTTCATTTTTTTAGCATTGTTCTTTCCATTCATTCTTTATATTATTTCATTTTTTAAGCTTTAAACCCCTCTATTTACTAGTTATTTTTCCTTCTCTTTTTGGAGGCGCACCGGATTAAGATCTTGAGGAAGGGCGCGTCGGTATAGATGCTACAGTGGCCGCGCCGTTTTAGGTGCCACAAGGGAGGACATATGCTCGCCGGGTTAAACATTGAAAGGGGGGCGCCGGGTATGTGGTTTGAACAAAGGTGTACAAGTGCACGCCATTTTAGTGGACGATATGGGGGCGCTGAAATAGGGAAGGCAAGGGGGCGCGCTGTTTTAGGATGTAGGGAGGAGTAGGAGCACGCCATTTTTGGGTTCAAAAAAAGGAGATGGGGGCTTTTGAGAGGGGAGTTAAAATGACGCAGGGGAATAGTGACTGCACCGTATTGACCCGTGCTGGAATAGCTTCATCCGAGGGTTTAGTTCACAGAGATTGACTGTGTTTTTCTTTTCTTTCACCTGTAGGTGAGTGTTATGATCCGTTTGTTCACCCAATTGATGGATTAAGTTTATGGAAAGGGAGTTTAAGCATTTTAGTTGTTTATTAAGATGAATCAGCATGAATGCTTAAGTGTTTTATTGGGGGGGTTTGATTCATAGAGCTTGACTGTGTGTTGTTCTGAGGGGTTTATACAAGGTTTTATGGGTTAGTTCCTAGAGGGCGTTTTATTCATTTGTTCTTGAGCGTCCTTAGCCCTGGCGAAAATTAGGCAGCACCTCCCCTGGACCGGGACTTGCCAGAGATAATAGAAGGCCACCAAATAGATTACTCCGCGGTGACCCTCAAAATTAGGAACGGCCTCACGACGATTCGACAACCCAAGTGTGAGTATGGAATGCTCGAGGGCTAGCCTTCAAGAGCGACCACGGCTCACGGGTGATGATTCTTCGAAGCGGGACAAGTGTTTGCCATCGGAGGGGCATGAATGTTCATCCATCGGTGGGTACCCTTGAGGGTCATGCCATGGAGAGGTAGCCCTCAAGGGCCCTGATGAGTAGAAGGTGGAGGAGAGAAAGCAGAGGTTAAACGGGGAACACGATATGTTGCGAAAGGCTTTTCTTTCTATTCATCCACAAGCGGAAGGATTGTGGGGAATCTGCCCCAGAACCAGAGGGGGAATACATCATAGGGAAAGGGAGAAATAGATCGATGGAGGGGGGGACGGAGCACAAGCTCCTCCCCCTCTAAGCTCACCTGTCTTCTCTCACACTAACTCTCTTCCTCTTCACCTCACGGGCGCAGGGGGATCAAGCTTCTTCTTCTCTTCGGACAGGCTTCTCCTCTCAATGGCTGGCCGAGAGGTGAGCCAAGGGAGCAGGCAGGAGATATATATTGAAGGGGTTGCTTTCTCTTTCTCGAATGGAAGAACTCCCACCCCTTTGTTCATCTGCGGTCGCATCTAGTGGTTGGTGCCGTGCACTGTCGTTCGTCCGAGGACGGGACAATTCTCTGGGAGATCTTCTGCTGCTGCTGCCTGACGTTTCCATCACTGCTGCTTTGCTGTCGAACGGGAGGAGGAGACATGGCTCGCAGCATTGAATGTTCTCTGTGTGGTCATACTGACGTGAAACAGAGTGTCAGAGTGTAGATGGGAAGGCATTTGGGTTAAAATTGTGCAGTCACTATTCCCTTGTGCCGCTTTAAACCCATATGAAATTTGCGCGCCGTATTAAGACAACCACAAGGGGCGCACCGTATTAGTGAAATGCAAGGGAAAGCTTTCAAAATGGGTAAATGGAAAATGGGGCGCGCTGGTTTATAGATGGGAAAGGGAAATGGGCACGCCATTTTAAGGGAAAGCAAGGGGTGGCGCCATTTTAAGCATCAAAAAGGGGGGGCACACCATACTAACCAAGCAAGGTAGGCGTGCCGATTTAAGGTGCGTCGATTTAAGGCCTTGCCGCACCGTTTTAAGCATCGAAGGGATTCTTCTCGGAGTCGAGGCCATGTCTTCTTCTTGAGGGGCTTCCTTATCGGGTGGCGGGCCACCAAGTGTGCTCTCATCTTGGTCGGGCAAGGTATAAGATTTATTCGACATTTTCATCTTCGACTCACTCTCGAGTGTCGAGACGTGTATGTCATATGATCATCATCATCATTTTTTGATGTCCACAAATGCCCCCCCACTTGTGGGTGGCACAAGCGAGGGACAAGTGCGCGGGACCGACGAGTGTATCTTCCTGTCCAGCAAGTGGTCAACATCAAAGTAGCACATCATCGATTTCCCGTGAACAGCCCTGGCCATGCACTACATCGACTGGTCCTGACGGAGAGCCAGACTCCAATCCGGACTCCTACGTGAATGGCCCGGTTAGGAAGGCAATCGAGAGGGGGGTGAATTGATTTCTCACCCTTTTAAACAAAATTAAACTAACTTAAGTAGATGGTAGATAAACACAACACAATCTCAATTTAATGCAGAGATAATGATATGAGATGATGATCAAACAAGCTCTCAAACAAGTGTGCACGGACTTTGGATGCACAATGCAAAAGATTGCACGGACCTTATGTGCATGATCTACAATGTGCACAAACCTTTAAATGGTTGAAGATAGTAATATGCATGGACTTAAGTGTTTAAACCATAACATGCACGGACCTTGGAGTGTATAAGGTAGAAACATGCACCGACCATATGTTACACAAGACAAAAACTTGCTCAGACTATGAAATGTGCCGTCCTTGTATGCACGGACCTGATCTTACAGAGACTGAGGTATGCACGGACTCTATGATAAGCACCGACTTCCTTCAGCCAAGCAACGGTGCACGGACCTTAAGTGTGCACGACAAAGATCTGCACATGCTTCCTTATGTTGAATGGCCTATATGCACGGACCTTAGAGTCTAAGTGAACATGATATGCACTGACTATAGATGACTAAAACGAACGTGAAGGCTCATGAACAAACTGTTTGATGAAATGACATGCAATGACTTTCACACAGGATTTATGCAGATGCATTGACTCAATGTTCACAAAGTTGACTTTATGGAGACTTTATGTTCACAAAGTTGACTTTATGGAGATG
The DNA here is from genome assembly GCA_024336825.1 of Amorphophallus titanum. Taxonomy (NCBI): domain Eukaryota; kingdom Viridiplantae; phylum Streptophyta; class Magnoliopsida; order Alismatales; family Araceae; genus Amorphophallus; species Amorphophallus titanum. The sequence goes on along the minus strand of JANBPO010009603.1, from coordinate 27,187,950 downwards.
CATTGACTTTTTGTGTATAGTGTTCACTTTTTGTTGACTTTTTGCATGTATGTAAATGTATTGGCCTTTATGCAATGAACAAGGACATGACCAATGAACAAGGACATGATCAAATACATGCTGGATATCAACAGAACAACATACAGCAAACACACATAGACTCATAGCGGATTATGCATAAAGCACATATTTATTCATGGTGTTTCCTATCATTAAAACACAGGGACACAACACCATGAGAATCACCGCCCATTTACCTAAGTGGCCTTTGAGAGCCGGTTGTGATAAGATGTATTTCAGCAGATCTGTCTTGGATATCAGCTTTACTTCATGCAACAACATGTAGTGTCAGAGTTTCTTGACGGCGAAGACCAGAGCCAAGTAGACTTTCTCGATTAAAGTATATTTTTCTTCAGTTCTGACGAGCCTTCAAGCGAGGTAGTAGAATGCTTGTTCTTTCCCTTCTTCATTATTCTGGGCCAACATTGTCCCTAGGGAGTAGTGTGTGGCTGCTATATACAGAATTAGCGGTCGTCCTTTCACTGGTGCCACCAGCACTGGAGGAGTTTTCAGATAATCTTTCAGCTTGTCCAAGGCTGTCGGGCATTCTTCATACCAATCAACTTATGAAAGGGATGACACTGCCCTGACAAGTTTGATATGAACTGCTGGATATAAGATAAACGACATTGTAGACATCTCAGCTCGGAGAGGCTCCTTAGTGGAGGTAGATCCTGAATCGTCTTGATCTTTGTGGGGTCTATTTCAATTCCCCAATATCTAACAATGAAGCCCAAGAATTTACCGCTCGACACTCTGAATGTGCACTTCATGGGGTTCATCTTTAGTTCTTATTGGTTGAGCCTCTAGAATACGACTCGGAGGTCTTGCAGATGGTCTTCTCTTCTGCTGGTCTTGACCACCAGGCCATCTATGTAGCGGTCGACCTTGTGCTAGAGCAATTCATTAAATATTCTGGTCATCACCTGCTGATAAGTCACGCCGACATTCTTTAATCCGAACGGCATCCTCTTATAGTGGTAGACACCTTTGGGGGTTCAGAAGGCAGCATGGACCCGGTCATGCTCTGCGATCTATATTTGGCTATACCCAGATGACCCATCCATAAATGACAGAGTCTCGTGGCCGGTTGTGGCATAGACCATGATTTCCGTTATTGGCACCAAAAAGTCATCTCTGGGGCATGCTTTATTTAGATCTCGGAAGTCTACACATATCTGGATCTGCCCATTCTTCTTTTTTACGAGCACAATATTAACAAGCCACACGGTATATTGATTTTCTTCAATGAAACCCACATCAATGAGTTTGTCTACTTCTTTACATATCTGAGTGATGAGTTTTGATCTCATGCGCTATGGCAACTTCTTTACCGGCTGGGCCTCAGGATTTATTGCTAGCTCATGTTAGGAAACTATAGGGTTGAGTCCCAGCATCTCCTTGTAGGTCCAGGCAAAGCAATCCCGGTATTCTTGTAGTAGCTGGACATACAACTTCTGTTCTTCAATAGGTAGCTGGGCACTGAGGAGGGTCAGCCTAGGATCATCTTCAGTTCCCAAGTGGACTTCTATCAGCTCATCGACCATGGCTTGGCCTCCGTCTTCTATTTCTGGAGGTGCTGGCTGGAGGTCAACAAAGTCTAGAATATCATCTTCGAGCTCGAGCACCTCGGTCTCTCCCCCTTGGTTCACCCGGTCCTTGTCGGGGGTTCTTAATTCAGCTAGTGGTGGCTGTGTCAATTGTTCTATCAGCAGGTCCACTGCGGTTGTGAATTTACCAGATGAGCTGGTTGCATCAACCTCTGTTGATGTACTGACAACCTCAAAGGATTGACAGTTATTTCTTGCTGAGCTGGAGGAACAGCATTGTAATTTTGTAGCATATGACGATAACTCTGCCCCGCTGCCTCCTTGAATCACCGTGCCTTTGACAGAGATGGCCTGTTCTTTTATAGCAACAGGCATTTCCCGATCAGTCTCAGTAGAAACTTCCATGATTGGTATAAGAGGCAGTGATATCTCTGCCTGGGGAGAGCTATAGGAAAAGGCTAGCGTTTGCACTGTTCCATCAATATCTTCGGATTCGCTACTACTGGCCAGGTCAAATTTGGCTTGGAGAGTAGTTTCTTGCTAGAGAGAGAGAGTGGCACAAATTGTAGCAATTCTTTTTTTGATTCAATATTTCATTAGCCTCTCAAGGAGGGGGTTTGGGTCCTATTTATAGGAATTCTAACTTTTACAAAAAGTCCTTCACATTTGACCTAATGACAAAAAACCAAAAAGGTGGGGAAGGGGGGAAGGGCGCCCCTGGGCCAGGCCCACTTAATTGGGCTCACTAACTTCATTAAGCTCTCTAATACTAATTAACCTAGGGACTTGACTCAATTAAAAGAAAAATTATAATGATATGACTCAAAGAAAATATAAAAATTACATGACTTGACTCCGATAAATGTGACGGATGCAGTGGAACCATGTCGGTGAGCCACCGGGGCTGTGAGAAAAAATGACGGGCGAGAGATGCCCCCATCAACTGGACTTCCTCATAGGACTCGATCGCGTGGCAGATTTGTTCATGAAAGGGACAGTACTGGGTGTGGTTAAAGTCCCACTGAATGTAATTTGCTGGCGGGTCGCAGGGTAAGATTTGCGCCCGCTCGACGAGGACATTGAAGAGTCATCAGGTTCTCTCCCTGGGGAAGGAGAGGGGTCTGCGATCGTGCCAGGGCTGCCACCCTGGGTACCAGATCGAACGCTCTCTTCGATTGGTATTGGGATCCTCTGATTCATCATCAGGGAGAGAAAATGCAGCCATCATGTGGATCATGTAAGCCGGATGGTGAACCACACGTGCTACTTTGGCTAGTCTGGACCACGTATGCGGCTGCGGAGGTTCGACGAGATCCCTCTTCATTTGAATAAGGTCGTCTCGGATCAACTTTTGTGCCTATGTCTTGAAGACATAGCAATCTTCGAGAGAGTGGCCTAGCATGCGGTGGTATGAGCAATAGTTGGGATCATCAATTTTATGGGTTTCATCTAGCTTATGGACTTCCGATAATTCGACAATCTTCTGGGCCATGTAGAGGTCGAAGAGCATCTTCATATGTTCCTTCTTGAAAGAGAAGGGCATCTTCATACGCTCTGAGAAGGAGGGAGCAGCCGACTTATCAGCTGGTGTTTTGTCGAAATCACTCATCCCGGCTCCCTTGCTGGCTTTAGCGGCGGGGGTGAATTCGATGATGTTTACCTCCTTGCCGGACTGGCGTTCCCACGCCTACTTACCCTTTGTTGAAGCATAGCTCGGGTCATCGGCCAAGAACATCTCTATCTCGGTGACTGTCGAATTGAGCTGGTGGAAGCCCTTGACGTTGGTGCCGAGAAGCTTTTCACTAACCTCAGCCGCCAAGCCTCGGCGACAGATAGTGATGGCATCCTCCTGGACTGGCAGATTGACACACCTCATACTAAGGTCTTGCCATTTCTTGATGAAGTCGAGGGCGCTCTAGCCCTTCTTCTATCGGAGGGAGCAGAGCTCGACTAAAGAGACCTTTCGCTCGACCGTTTGGAAATGATCGAGGAACTTCTTCTGGAGATCCACCTAGTCGATTACGAAATTGGGCTTCAGGCGGGCATACCATTGGAAGGTTGTTCCCGTATGTGAGGTGGCGAAGTAGCGAAGGAGATAAGACTCATCCAACGCGAGTTCACCCATGGCCGTGATGTAGTAGGCCAAGTGTTCATGCGGAGACCCTTGACCGTCGAACTTCTGCAACTTCTGCGGCTTGGCCTACTCTAGGGGAAGTATCTTGAGCTGATGGTGGAGCGAATAGGGGACACTGTAGAGATCTACAGTTGCGACCCCTTCTCCAAACTGGGCGAGCTTGGTCTCAATGATCCGCTTGATCATCTGGTGCTGTGCTATGAGATTTTTCAGTACCGGCGTGTTGGATGGCTATGGTTGAGCCTCGACCAAGGGCGTGTTGAACCCAGCAATGGTAGGGGTCCAAGCAATTGCTGCAGAGGCATTAGCACCATTTTGCCCACCTGGAGGGATTGGTGCCTCCGTCAAAGGCCCAGTGGGCAGCTGAGGATGAAGGTCACGTTCCTGAAGCAAGTCTTGCAGAAGGGCCTTCAAGTGCTGGTTCTCCTTCGTGAGAGTCTCAAGAGTCATCTCTTGGACTTCAATGGCCGGAGAGTCATTGTTGACTGATTCTACATTGACAAGGGTGGCACGCTCCTCGATGGGAACTTCCTCCGCTCATGTCGATGCCTGAGGCCCAGCAGAAGTGCTGACATGGCCGACCGGGGCCGGCGGTTGAGTCGGGTGACGGGGTCTCCTAATGTGAGATATGGGCTGGTTCAGATCGTCAGTCTGAACCTCAGGCTGGTGCTCGGTGGTGTAGCACGCAAACACCCTGACTGTGTCATTGAGGATCTAGACCGTCCGCCTCTTCTAAGAATGCCTCTTGGGGCGGACGGGTGTCTCTAGCCTATAAAAGACAGAGGTGCGTTGCAGAGGAGTCTCCATTACGGCATCTTCCTTAGGAGAACTCAAGGCTAGATATTGGTGGGGCCCAGAACGAGCCTATCTCTATTTCTGCCTATGTGAGTGAGAGGTGATGAGGGGCTAGGTGTCGTCAGATGATGCAGCTGTAGGGCCAGTTGCACCTTGCTTGGCGCGACGTCCTAGTGCCCGAAAGGGGCTGCTGAGACGCACCTCCCAGACAGCTTGATCTTCCTCTGGGGTAACCCAGATCCTTCTCAAGTTAGATTGCTAGTCCCCCTCGTCCCTATGACTCCGACGGGACTTGGGAGCTGGGATGCCAAAATGGCATTGGCACCTTTGGGTCGTTGCCGAAGCATTCACCCTTTTGAGTTCCGCCTTGTCTTCCCGCATTTGATGCAAGAGGCTAAAGTGGTTGGTGTGGGGACCGTAGAGATGATCTGTTCTAGAGGTACAATGGGTTCGCCCCCATCCAGGTGAATCCATAAGTCCCCAAAAAGAATGATCTTGCCGGCATTACTGGTGGCAGTAGCGAGTCACTTGCCCTTACGGCTGCGACGCTGCTTCTTCTAGGGAGCCGAAGATGATTCCGCTCCAAGGTGGTAGACCAAAAAAACTGGGTCTGTGAATGCTGGTGGCACGAGGCCACTCACCGAGAATATTGAAATGGGCCCCCAAGATGCATAGTTTGTAGTGGAGGCCGGTGGCTGGGTGACTCGAGTGTAAGCCTTCGCCCGAGCCGATAGTAGTGTTGCAGATACTCGCAACGGTGTGCTTACACCTGGAGCTGACACTACAAGGGGTACCGAGATGCTGGTGACCCGAGGCCTTGACCCTAGATTGGGAGCTGGCGAGACCAGAAGGTGTGGTAGGAGGCCCTCGGTCTATGTCAGGGTCGTCGTGTCCCATAGAGGCAGACCAGTGCTGGGAATCGACGTTGTCAGGTTGTGGGAGGAGTGCCCTTGAGATAAAGTCAAGAGATCCGGAGCCTGACGTGGATCAGTCGTGCCAGACGTCATCTACGGGAAACCCTGGGATTGTACACCCAGTCTAGATATTGAGACGCCTCGCGCCAGGGATTGGGAACCCGAGTGGGGCGGTCACTCTTCTGAGGTTCGGGTCAAGAGGCCCAAACGGGGTGTTGGGGAGCCATGCCCCCAGGTCAGGGGACCCGTGTGGGGAGCCGGCTCGATGGAGGCTCGGGGTTGACGGCCCGAGTAGGGTGTTGAGGAGTCAAACACCTTGGGGTGGAGACCCGCGCCAGATGCTGACTTGGCCAAGACCAGGGGCTGGAGGCCTAAGCAAACTACAGAAGTGGAGACCAGAACTCGGGACACGAGGCCTGCATCGGGAGTCGATCAGAATTGGGCCCAGGGGCTGGCACTTGCCCGGGCTGGGGCTGGTCTGGAACCCCTACGGGGACCGATAACAGGAGACCCGAGCCTGACGCTTGATCTGGCTGTCGAGACTGGTGACTGGTGTGGAGCGTTAGTGGCGCCAAAAGAGACGGGAGCTGGGGGTGGCGGTGGAGCAGCCACGGGGACCACACCCAAAAAGTAGGGCGATCCGACGACTGGGGCGAAGCTACCGAAAGTGATCGGCACCGCCAAGTAGCCCACCCGTGCATGGGTGGCGACGACGATGGGACTGTAGGTGACGGCTGCCATAGTTGTTGAAACACCGGACGAGCTGGGACAACCGCCGCTGACAGTCGTCGAACACGATCCAACAACTGGGAGAGAAACTAGAAGCTACCGAAATGTGCGAACAGGTGCTCTTCTTCTACCTCTCCTGCAAGGATAGGAAAAGGGCATCAGGACTTTAGGGCTGGCACAGACTTTCTCCTCAGCAAAAAGAAGGAAGGCAGGAGACATCCCACCGAGCGTGCCATCCTTTTGTACACGCGTGGGTGGGGTTGTCACCGGCGCAACTTGTGTGCAGTGACTAGAGTGAGGGGTAGGATATAACCACGGGATAGGTGTCGGAATGCAACGCATCTCGGGCACTCCCTCTCATGATCATATCTTTCTCAGAGTGGCACCGTGCACTCGCCTTTTTCAGAGAGTCGAGGGGAGACCGAGTGACACTAGAGGTTTCTGGGTTTAAAGGGAAACATGGCTGGGATGCAGGCGTGCCAGTCGATTTCTCGACAATCACCCGTGGAACCGAATGTTTAACTGGGGATGTGCCACCAGGGACCGGCATGTGGACTCAAGGGGTAAGAGACACGTGGAGGGAAGGACGATTCCATGGGTGCGAGTGCGCAGGCGACTGTGGGGAGTCATGTACAGGACATCTTTCTCCATCGACCGCAAGTAGTCTGTGTTTATTTACATCGGATTGAATCCAAAGACCTTCGTTCCATGCCGAATAGGAGTCCGTATATTCCTGAAGTCCTAGGTGGAGAGCCAGGAGCACTTTGCAACTATAGGTTCGCCTCATATTGGGTGGTGTTGGCTGAGGTTAGGGGATGTTGGAGGTTCACACTAGGTGACACAGAGGGAGGACTGAGGGCCCGAACGTGGATGCGAGAGCATTCGTCCAATTGGCAGTTTAATTTTTGAGTTATACATGTCTTTATAGGTAGGCCGTAGTGGCCAGGGTACAACTGGTGCACGTCACGGGACAATTCCGATGTGATGATCAGTCCCCGGGTCAATGCGTGATAGATGAACACATGTGTGTTTTACAGAGGGCTCCTCCCATGGCGTGGGCCGTGGTTGCGATGCCGAACAGGGGGCTCATGACTGGACAACTAGAGAGGGCATCGATCTGGTATCTGGGTGAGGGTCCATCACGACTCGAGTGGAGTGGTCGAACATGGCCTCGTGACTACGGGAGAGCGTGACGTCATGACGCGTACACGGTTGCAACTGATGGGCACGCGATTGGAAATCCCGGCATGAGAGGACGTTCATCCTTGTCATAGCGTCTCGCACATGGTGGGTGTTAACTTGTGTGTTACGACTAGATACCGCGTGAGGGGAGTGCAAACGACATACCCCCGGTGTACTAAGCCGATGAACAAGTCACCCACACACAATTCTCCTTAGCTCGTTGCTTGGAGTCACTTGAAGCTTGAAGCTACGTATCTTCTTCTATATGTTGTGTATATGCCCCTTGAGCTTCTAAGGGGGTTTTATAGAGAAGTTGAAGGGGCTGAGATGGGTTTAGGAGGACTAGCTTGATAGGGTCAAGCTAGCCCACGTAAACCCACGTCAATAGTATGGGTTTAGGAGGAAAAGCATAATAGGTTCAAGCTAGCCTACGTAAACCCCACTGAATAGTGCAGGGGAGAAAGGGTTTACGTGGACCAGCTTATAGGGTTGAGCTGGGCCGCGTAAACCCAGCCCCTGGGTGGGGTTTACGCAGTGATGGAATAAAAGTTAGATTTTTTAGTATATGATCTGGTGTTCACTCTTATGTGTGTAAATGTTTAGCGCTTTGATTATCATTATAGCGTGAGGCTTATCCTGCCGGCTATTTATGTTCCCAACTCAATTCTGCTACATATCTCGGGGCGTGATAGCACTACCCCTGGAGATTCGGTCTGTTGCGCTGGAGCTTTTAATTTTTATTTTTTGACTTACTTTTGTTTAAGGCACGCATACGATTGGGCTCATGATGTCCTGTGGGGATACTATGCTGCCACTCTTGCCATGTCCTTCTTTCTCATATTTTTCTTTCGATTTCTTACCCTTTTGACTAGATTTTGCATGATAGTTCACATATATAGTTTTTGTAGGTTTTTGTAGACCGCCCCTATTTGAGACCTTCTCTCGTCGGGGAGTGTTTAGGTTGGTTGTCTCACCCATTCCACCTCTTGCCCTACAATTAGACAAGTGTAGAAGAGAAAGAACCTTCAAGCATCTAGGTATGGCCAAAGCAATGGTGGTGTTCTTCAAAGGAGTTAGCTATAGTTCACCGTGTAGTGTGTGGACTGTGCTCAACGTTACCCTTAATGAATGGGGAGGGAATTTTGGACTTTCAGTGTGGGGTCATCATTAGCCTAAGCATTGTGAAAGCAAATCCTAACTCATCCTATCCTATGACTACAACTTGTGATTATGCTTAAGACACCTCCATTTTTTATTTAACCATGCGTTGAGATAAAATAAGGTTTTGGTTGTAATGAAAATAAATTCATATGCAAGACAAAAGGTACCTTGCACCCCTTTAATTGTGAATTCCTTGAAGCATCTCACAATCCAGAAGTAGCTTTTGAACATCATGGCGCTTTGTAATCTTTGCTTGATAGGATGATGGTGGCGAAGGTGTTGAGGTGATTAAGCATAATCTTGTGATGACACAATAAATTGAAACGATAGCCTAGACTATGCCTCAACACTACCTTACCGACTGACTCTATCCTAACTAGGAAAAGATGGAGAATTCATTGAAAGGGGAGAGAGGCCGTCCTGCCCCAAGGGGGGACCCAAGCCTAATAAGTGAGTCAATAGCAGCAAGTTCTTTGGAACATATTCGAGTTTAAAGATCGACTTTTTTTCATGTGGAGATATACCGAAAGTCATAGGGGAGGAGAGCTGAGGTGTAAGCAAGCCAGGATCAGGAGGTTTAATGCACTAAGAGGAGCCATTTAGAGGAAGTTAAAGGTCAGGGCCAAGAAGCAGGAAAATGGTCAGTGATAAGGGGAATAGAATAGGGGGCGAAGGCGGTATAAGGGCGATGGCTTGAAGGGAGGAAAACAAATGGGGAGGTGAAAGTGATGGATGGAGAATCGATCTGCCCTTCTCCATGCTTCTAACCATTTGGCCTTTCATTATCTTCATTCTCACAAAACAAGTGCCTAGGGGCTATGACAAAATCATTCATATCGAACCACTGATACTAGTCGGCTCCCAGATCTTGGCGCCTTGATTGCTTATATCAACAAGAGGCCTTTAAAGCTTTGAACATGAGTTGTGGCACCATGTGGTGGGTAGACTTGTGTTTAATACACCCAAGTGACATAATCCTTACTTGCATATCCTTGTGTACAATCTGCCTCTTGGATCTAAGACTCGTTCTGTTAATTAACTCATTATTGGCCACTTCACTGATGGTGATGCATAGCGGCTCTTTAAGGGCCAACCTTCTATCAATCGTAGCTAAGTCCAAGGACTTGCCATTGGCTGTCACATGTTCATTCACCATAATTTTATAGAAGAGTTTCTCAAGGGTGTTTTGGTGAATTTCAAAGATTGATATTTAGGCAGGCATCTTGCCCACATGATGGAGCAACTCATAATGAACATTTAGCAAGTGGTCTGTCTTTTCTTGGTTCGCTTTCATCCTCGAGGACCAAGAATGAGTAATGGATAAAACCACGGATGGACCATCCTTACAAACCACGTGCCTGCTCCAGAGGGCCAGATTTGGCACGGGCGATGGGTTTAGGGGTATGATGGCTAGGCTTGGTGGACTAGGGCAAATGGTGGTGATAGGTTTTATAGGCTCAAGTGGGGGGAGGATAATGGGTTAGATAGAGATGGTAGGTTTGGTAAATGGTGGTGTAGGTGCAATGGAAGGGATTGAGGTGATGGTAGAAGGTTTAGGGGATTTGATTGGGAGGATGGAAGGTTTATGAGGTAGTGGTGTGGATATAGCAAGAATAGCGGGAGTGGTGGAAGGCTCAATGGGGGGAGAAGGGACAATGCGTGCGGTAGATGGTGTAGATGATGGAGAGTTGATTGGATGATGGGCATGGTTAAGGGCCATTAATTGTTAAGTGGGCGATTCATCATCGTAGGCCCTATTATCATTAGGAGCCAGGTGGTGATGATGATGCCCAATCGAGTTCATTTGGGTTGGCACTAGTGTCGTCGGGTTAAGAGTGAGTGGATTGTTTGGCAAAGGATTTTGAACCCTCCCCAAATCTTGCAGTGGTTGCTGCGATGCCTGATATTGCTGTGGTGGCTATTGTCTTTGACCCTACAGCCTCCTCTTTTCATTAATGTCCATAATAACTTTGTGCATCTCAGCCCAGTCTATCCTTTGTTCATCATGTAGATTGTAGACCAAATCCCAGAATTGGAAATGGTTTTCTATAGTGACCCCGAGCTACTGGTGGAATGCACAATACTTGGTCTGATCAAGAGCCCCTCTCTCTCCCCATTCTCTCATTCTCTCCCTCTCTCTTTTCTTTCTCTCCCCCTCTCCCCCGGGGTGACCGACGGTGGCGGAGGAGGGTGAAACGGCGAGGTGGGGAGGCAAGGAACGAGGAACGGGTCGAGGATGGAGGGCCGGTGGCGCGATGGAGCTCGACCGCGAGTTCGTGTCTCGACGAGGGTTTCATGACATTTTCTTCGCAGATCGGGATCCACGGTATGTCAAATCTTCGGTGGAGGTAGGGATATGGACCCCCAGCTCGTGTACTTCCATTCCCGTGATTTTGGTAGGCTGTGGTGAGTCGAGCGTGCTTATTTGAGCATTTTGAGAAATATCCATATTTTTGGGGAGTGAGCTGGATCTAGTGATTTAACCGTGATTTTGGGATTTGAATGAGTCTTCTCGGTGCTAGAGAGGTTGGGGATGAGTTTCCCCATGTTTTCCCCTTCGCGTGGGCGTGAACGGGGTGTGGAACAGAGTTTTCCACCGATTTCATCATTTTCGATTTTCAGAATAGAGGCGGTCCGAATGGAAACTGCGAATAGGTGGGGCGACCCTCAGGGAGGCCACCATTCATTCGACTTGCCTTGTTTTGGTTCGTGGTCTTGCGATAGACCGCCAGGTGGCTTAGCGGTCACGAGGAGACCGCCAAGCAGGGCCAAGTGACATGGGGATGACCGCTTCGGTCTCCCTTATGTCGGTTCGATCCTAGTGGTTGCGCGATAGACTACTACTTATCTTTGCGGTCTATAGGGGACCGCCAGGATGTCGCTTGTGGTCAGGGTGTGACCATTTCCTGATTTTGAGTCACGTGAAGTCTGGAAGCATAGCGGCCATGTGACTGACCGCTAGGTGACACCCAGTGGTTAGGCAATGGATCACCATGCTTGGTTTTGCGGTCTGGGAGCGACCGCCAAGTTCATTAGGCGTTTGGGGCTATGCGGTCCTGGCTAGACCGCCATGCTAGGCTATACGGTCCTAGCCAGACTGCCTAGCTCTAGGATGGCCCAAGGAGGGCCGCCTCTTGGTTTTCATGTTTGTCGTGCCCATTTAAGCGTTGTGTTGGTCTCCGGTCGACCCGGTTGTGACCCAGTGGTCGACTTTCGATCTCGTGAATGTCCCAGACACCCCAGGGATTCTGTGTCTGTGTTTTAGGGTGTCTGGAGGTACCGTGTTATCTCGATTAGTGTGCCCGTGGGTTTGAGAGTCTGGGTGACTCCACGTGTTCGGGGGTTTTGTGTTACGTTCGATCGAGTCGCCGTGTATCGATGTGAGTACGGTGGGGGTTCCCTCACACATCATGAGTTTTTTGAAAAGTGGTTTATGAGTGGGCCATGCGTAAGGCCTTGGACTGCAAGTCTAGTCACCCAGCCTAGGGCTGGAGGTTTCTTGCTTTTCCCTGGGATTGGAAATCGGCTTGGCGGCTTGTAAGCTACCTTGGGAATCATGCTTCTGTGTTTTCTGCGTGGGCTGTGTATGTGTGTGGCCCGTGGACTGTGAGTCCCATTTACCAGTCTGGGGCTGGAGGTTTTCTTAGTTCCCTTTTTGAGGGAATGGTCTCGGCAGTCGTGAACTGCCCGTGAGTCATCGTGCCGAGGTTTCTGACCCTAGGGTTAGGGCAGATTGACGGCATGACGCCGTTTGATGCAACGGTCTTGACCTCGAGTCTTGTGACTCAAGGACCGTTGAATTTAGTGAGTTTAGAGGACTGTCCAGAGTCTAGTGGCTTAGCGCCATTTGGTTCTTCGTGACTTTCGCACAGAGTGCGTGCGTGGTTCTTGGAGTTTCTCCTCGGAGAGTGGTCACATCAGTGACTCCCCACTAATCGTAGCCTTCCAACACGCGTGTGGTCCCACCAGGGAGTGGTGGCGAGGCTACCCGAGAGAGACGGTTTTAGGCTGGTTGCCGTGAGCCTCCTACTGTGGCGGCTCGAGTCCGGGCCAGGAGGAAGAACCAGCTAGAGGGTCTGACGTAGCGCAGTCAGTCAGTGTGTGCACACGTGGTCGGGGACTTCGGACGCGTGATGACGAGCACGACCCCGACTAGACCCTTGTCAGTGTTACTTGTGTGTGTGTCTCAGTTTCCACCTGGTGCGTGTAGGGAGACACTGCGGTGCAGTGTAAGTCGTCAGGGGACGCATTCGGCTGTGCTTCTAGTAGGCAGGTACTCTTGTCACGTGAGTTGTGACTCTCCTGTTTTCGGGTTCCGTTTCCCGTCCACGAGACATGGCTTCTGGACCGTTCCAGCGTGTTTTCCCGAGGTGGTGGCCAGAGGTGCTTGGTAGGGATCACCGAGGCCTCGCCGAGCCAGTGTGGGGCTGTGCGGTCCCAGTTGGTCATTCCTGTGTGGGCAGACTTTCACGACAGGGTTGCCGTGAGTGTTTCCTCGGTAGGCCTGGTGTTAGAGTGGTCTGGTTCCCGATTGTGAGATCGAAAATTTCCCTTTTTGTTGCCGGTAGGAGTAGGCTTCCTGCCATGAGTTATTAGCTTCCGCGGTTTAGTATGACTCTCCCCTTCGTCGTTGTTGTACTCCTCCCGGCATTGCTGTTGCTTAGCTAGCGTAGCTTTCCTTTTTGCCGTGGTTTTCTCGGTTGGGGTTCCGCGGGACCCCTATTGAGTCTCTGTTTGGAGACTCATCCCTACTTTTCAGGTGCGGCGATTCTTCCTCGAGATTCGAGGGTGTTGCGTAGAGGTCCTTAGCTACCAACTTGCTGGGCATTGACATGATTGATAATAGACATCGTCACGCCACATCCGGGTTCTATCTTCCGCTGGCTCGGGGCGTGACATGCGGTGCCTTGCTCATCTGTGGGAGGGCTTAGTCGTACGGACGACTCTTCCTTTGCCATGGGTGGTGATGGAGCTGGACCCTCTTCTGTCGTTGGGCTGACCCCTCCCTCTTTGTCGTTCTCTGCAGGCCCCTCCGGTGGTTTTGCTCCCCCCCTGGGGTCCCCGCTGACATTTCTTCTACCTCCCTAGGTTGTTCCCTACCGATTGGTGGTCGACACGTCGCTTCTCCCATCTACACGCCATCGCCAGTCTTGCCATCTGAGCCGCTCATCCCCTCGTCACTACCCACGCAGCCCCCCACGGTAGGCCACGCATCCACTATCTCCTTCCCACCTTCAACATTCTTAGTCCCGCCCTCCCCTGCCTTTGATGGGACATCGCCTCAAAACAATCCCCTATTTTTGCCCTCGTCCCTGCTTGGTGAGCATGTGCCTCCTTCATCGCCCCTTTCTGCAACCTTGGCCCTTCCGTCATCTCCCTCTGGCCATCCCCCACTATCTGCCTTGCCTTCCCTCCATGTTTGTGGCGTACCCCCGGCCGCTGGTCTCCCCGCCACACCTCTGGTTGCTGCTCCCCCTCCTTTGGCAGAGAACGTGACTGGGTCTGTCCTGGTCGCCACCCTTGGCCACCCTCGTACCCCTGCCGCTCTAGGTTCTTCTCCTACACCAGTGGGTGTCCTACCGCCGTCCCTTGCTATCGGTACTCCGTCAGCTGGTTGCTCATCGATCGCCTCTGCTGCTAGTGGCCACCTGCCCGCCGCCTGTGCCACGTCTCTATCGTCTATGCGTCCGGGGGCCGTTGGCTCTTCTGCTTCTCCTTTGGCCGGAGGCCTCGCTGCTTCGACTGGTGCTCGCCCTCCCCATGCTGGTTCTCTCGTGGCCAGAGGGCATGTCACTTTGGCTCGTGCCTGCACTCCCCTTGCTGTTTCTCCTATGGTCGGAGGCCTTGTTGCTCCGGATGGTGCCTGCCCTCCCCATGCAGGGCCCCCCACCAGTGGTGCTGCCTCTTCAGTGCCTCCCCCCTCGGCTATTGGTGGGTTGCCCACCTCCTCCTCTGCCCCAGGGCCCTCGTTCGCCTAGGTTGTTCTGCGAGCTATCTCTCCACTGGCACTCGCCTTGGCGGTTCATCCTCCAGCCTCTACTAATTCCGGTGATCTGGCAGCGTTCTTCTCCCACGATGAGGTTCAGACGTCTTGCCTGCCACTTCAGTTTGTTGTGGTTGCCAAAACCCCTCAAGGGCGTCCTCCCTTCCAAGATATCAGGGGCCATCTTGCCCATCATTTTGACTTTTGTCAGGATTTCCTTATTTGCGCCCTCGACTACCGCCATCTTCTCATCAGGTTTCAGAACCATGAAGATTTTCTTCAGGTCCTACTCAAAGAGTCATTGTTCATTCACAAGAGGCTCTTCAGGTTCTCTGGCTGGTCCATTGGCTTCACGCTAGATGCCAACACCCCTCTCATCCCCGTCTGGCTAGAGCTCCCTGGCCCCCCAGCCAACTTCTTCTCTGATGCCATGGTCTGCTCCATCGCTGGGAGCATCGGGCCTATGCTCAAGGTCGCCCGAGACACCTCATGTCTACTTCGACCCATGTGGCCAGGGTGTGTATCCAGCTCAACGTCTCCAAGCCCCTCCCACCTCACGTTTGGATTGGTATTGGGACTGGTGGGTCTTGGTAGCCCGTCATCTACCCCAACCCCCTGTTGTTTTGCTACCACTACTCGCACCTCGACCACCTTACGAGAGCTTACAAGAAGAACCCCCTACCACCGGTCGGTGGGTCTGTTGGTCCTGCCTCTAGTTGTAGGGCTCGGCCCCACCCCCACCCTATTGCACAGGGCCCTGCTCCGCCTTCGGCTCGGAATCCCCTCCTTGCTGGTGGCCTCCTGCCCACTCCTACTGGCCCTACTCTGTCGACCCCTGATTCATCCATGAAGGGTGGCGGTTCTCCCCCTGCTGTGCACCCTGCCCTTCCCTAGCTAAAGCTTCTCTTCTTGCCACGTCCGGCGAAGGGCCTTGTGTCAACCTCCCTAGTTCCTACGCGGGCATCCCAATTGTTGCGGTGGCATGCTCAGTGGCATGCTCAGTGGTGGGCCCTTCACTACCTTCCACGTTGCCATCCTTGCCAATGCCCTCTTCAACTGCTCCCTCCACGTCTGTGCTCGCTCCTGTGCCTCTGCTCCAGCCACCGTGCGTCTCGCCGTCACTGCCAGCCCTTGTGTCGCCTGCACTGGGGTGGGCTTTGACTTCGCCCCTCTAGCCAAGGTCACCCCAACGGATGCCTGCCCTTGCTAGTCTTCCTTTGTGCTAGGTCTTTACCAGCCAGGTTCTGTGGACCGGCTCCCCCCCTGCCTCCTCCGACAATAGGTGGCGTGCTGTCCCTAATGGCTCCGCCTGGGTTTGACGTTGCTCCTACCCCCTTGCCTTCTATGGAGGGCCCCTCGGTGCTGCTTCAGAACTCGGGAGACCCTTCCACTCCCCATATAATTCAGGTCCTCCCCATGCCGGGGCTGGAGCGGCCTCCTTCTTTAAGAGCCTACATGCTGCTCCTGCGTCTGTTGCAGCCACCCCCCTTGGCCTCAGTGCTAGCCCTGCTGCTTCGTCGGTGCTGCCCCCCCTACGCCCGTCGCTGCCTCGATGTAGTCCGCGCCTGATTAGTTTTTTGGGTTATTAAGATGTTTTTGAGGATTTTGGGGTTAATTGGGTTAATTGTTTATTGAGTTGGAGCCCCAGGCTCCCCAGCAGCAGAGTCATAAGCTCGTGCGAGATTCGTACTCAAGCACGACATTCATTCTTTGTGAAACAAGTTTTATTAAGTCCGGATCATGAGGATAACTTAATAGTTAAAACCCTGGTGAAAATTCGGTAGCATCTCCCCATCCCCGTAGGGTTGTGGGGGGAAAGCGGGGATATGCCCACGTGGCAGAGCAAACCCCTTAGAGCCGAGTGGCACAACGGCGGTCAGCATACCCGAACGGATAGGAAACCCTGAGGACTAGCCTACTAGGGGCACCATTGCTCCGTGGGTTGGAATCGATCGGATAAGGTGTAAGGTGACCAATGAGGGAGGTAAGGACCTCGAGGGCTAGACTACAAGGGGCACACGACCCGTAGTCAACGCATAATCTGGCAAAGGGACTACTAAGAGGGAAGGAAACTCAAAGGGCTAGCCTACGAGGGGCACACATCCCATAGTCACCACAATGTCCCTAGGGACAGTGGATTTAATGTTGGGTCAAAACTATATCATTATTCACCTTATGGCCCATAGGGGTACTCATCACTCACAGATGGAACCCTTTGACCAACTGGCGATTCGGACATATCAAATGGGTATGTCCCCCTCCCCGGATCATTAAAGCTAAAGTTATTAGAGATAACAAAGCTGGAAGATTCTGAATCACATGTGGAATAGGAAGGATACAGCAGCATATCACAATGGTCAATGAGTTGGAGAATCGGCACTCACAGGGTTAGCATGTTAAGGCTCACGGGGCTAAGGGTTTAGCACTCACAGAGGTAGATAGTTAGTGTGCAAGTTAGGGGGTTAGTGGATCAACATTCACAACAGGTTAATGGGTTAGCCCGTGAACTAAGGTGATCAAAGTACAGAAACATTCATTCGAGCAACTGGCATACAATCAGCATAGAATGAATACATAGGTTTTAGAGGTGGCCCCATTCCCTCCGAGCTATGGAGAAGTACAGAGAGGTATTGGGGGATCGACCTCGAATCAGAGTGGACAGAGATGCACACACGAGTGTGTCTCTGACCACGAAACCCACAGCGCGTATGGAGCAAAGCATAACCATTGCATCAGAAGGGAGAAGCCCCAGGGAGGGGGAAACCATTACTGTGGCCCGTATAGCTCCAGGGCATGTTCGACATCGAGAAACCAAACCCGTCGACTAGATGCACAGGGGGACGATTGGATACCAATTTGAGAAAGGAATGGGAGAGATATGTGCACAGCATCAAGGAGCATTCATTCCATTAATATATATATGTCATTCATCTCATCAACAGGAGGCAAATACATGAAACATTACAAGAATTCAGCGCGACTGGCATTGTCGCTCGGGTGCCACTTCATTGATAACACAGATAGAGCTACAGAAGAGCCAAGATGAGGAGATGGTGAGGGGGGAGACGGGCTCATATCATCGCCCTCCCCCCTCACTTACATTATATCAGAAGGGGAAAATGAGAGAGGGAATCGTCAGGAGAATCAACGGAACCTACCTACCTTTCACTGGTGAAACAGAGTATCGGATTCGGCCTTTCTTCTCTAGCTCCAGGAGCTATTTAGGTGAGCAGACAGAGGAGGACGACGGCGGGATCACTCAGTGGAAAACCCTACTTCCCCTCCAAGCCTCCCTCTCTCTCAGACGAATGGATTCCCCAAATTAGGTGTCTCTCTCTCTGTTTCTCTTCTCTTCTGTTCCCTCTTAATCTCTTCTCTTCTCTTCTCTCTAATTGGCCCCTCTTTTTTTTCGAATTGGTCAAACCAAGTAGCATATATAGCGGTGGCCTTATGGCGCGGAGAATGGCGCGCCGGGAAGAGGGTTTGCTTGATCATTTTGCGCGTCAGGAAGAGGGGCGCCGGGAAGAGGGCACGCCGGTGGAAGGAGAGTGCCGGGTAAGTGCCGTTTACTTGACACGGGTTAGACAGTGGGCCCCAGACGGGTTCCAAGGGTCACCGTGACCATTCATCTCACCGTGGTCTTGCAAAACCTTGATAAGAAGTCTTGACGAAGCTCTCGGGTTGACGTATAGCCTTTTTCAGAACCTCGTGTATCTTCGGCTTGAATACACAGGTTTTTCACTAACACGGCCTTCGACACTGTAGCTCGTGCTACTGGCTCAACCTGACTCATGCTTGAAGCTTTCTTTGGGGGTAGAATACCACCTAGGATGCTTCCGCCTTGACTTGGTGATCATTTGGTCATTAACGGGCCCAATATGCTGAGAAGTCGTACCCATGCCGGGTCATCGGGGTCTTCTACTGACATAGCCTTCGGTCCCTTGTCCTGAAGGGCCAAGGGCATTCTTTCACCTCGGGAGGATCTTTCATTCAGGTGACAGGCCACCATGTATACCTTTGTTCCTGGTCAGACAACGGATGTGGTTTATATGGCATAACCAAGTCGATGCCGATTCATTGGGCAGGCTTGATTGCACTGCCGGTTGGTTATGAATTCATATCGATTCTCCTGAGGTGAAGTCCTCGGCATTGATACTGGGTGACTTGAGGCTCTGGCAGCTTGAGAAGGCTTCAATATATTAATCTCTTTTGGCTTCTGTGCCTCAGTGGGCTGTGTCATTCGTCTTTGAGGCTTGATCGCCTTTGAATATATTTTGAGTGCAAACAGTAGACCAAGGGCTGGGGCACACAAGCACGAATGAAATGCGATGCAATGTTTAAACACGCATAAGGGAGTGTTCCCCTCCCCTTTTTTAATGTAAAATGCACAAATGGAGTTGAGTTCACTCATGAGATGCATGAGGGAGGTTTCTTAGTTGACCAGCTCCCTTTCCCTTTATTATGTGATTAAGTCCACCGTCCTATTCAGCAATCTGCCATTGCAATGTTCAGTTCAGTCCTTCTAGTCCTCCACAGTTCTCTTGTCTTTGTTGAAGCATTTTATCGTTATTTGTTCCATTTGTCTTTTAATGTGTTGTCATTTTTGGCAAAAATTTGGCAGCATCTCCCCTTGACCCAGATGCTAGGGGAGTGAAAGGGGAACGGGTCCACAAGGAGTGGCGTGACCCAACAAGTCAAGGTGTGTGCAATGGCAACGACACCTTCAAGAAAACTTCAGAGAGTCCATAAATCAGCAAGCAAGAGAATGCTCAACTAAAATAGGTTGCAGGTGCACCGGATGAAGGCTGGCTAGGGCGTGTCGAGTCATATGAGCTAGGGTGCACTGGGCTGGATGGGCTGGGAGTGCACCAGGCAGCAAGGAGGCTGGTGTGTATTGGTTAAAGGCCTGGGGTGGGGTGCACCGAGCAAGGCTAAACCGAGCGGAGTGTGCTGGGCAACACGCAAGTAGGTGTGCCAGTTAAAGGCATGGGTGGAGTGCGCCGGGCCGGGGTGGCTAAGGGGTGTACCGAGCAGGGTTGGCTCCATGTGTCGGGCCAAGGTGCAAAGGATGCACCAGTCTTCAGGGGATTAAGGGGGGCATACCGGGTGAAGGGTGCAGTGGGTACATTAGTTGAAAGCCTGGATGGAGTGTACCGGGCGAGGCATGGCTATAGCGTGCCGGGTCAGATGAGCTTGTGAGGCATGTGCTGGGTGGAGCACGGATGGGGGGGTGCCAGACAAGGGTAGCCCAATACGCACTGGCTAAGGGACTAAAGCGGGCATGCCGATTGACAGAGAAGGCTAAGTGGGAACTGGCTGGTGAAAAAGGTCTAGGGGTGTTGAGTGGAATACCGGGCTCAAATTGCTTCAAGGGAAAAGGTAAGCGGCACTCAGAAGGGGAAAATCTCCCTGCCAAACTAGGAAGTTGTTGAAGTAAGCCAACCTAACACCACTACGCCAAGACACTGCCCTTCACGTTGGATAGGCCAGTGTTTTGGCAAGAAGGTAATACAAAGAACTAGGAAATCAGGGGGATCGATGGGATGAGCCACGAAACGCACCTGTAGGGAGCAGAGTTTAATGGGACTAACAAGAAGCACAAAGAAAAGGGAGGTATTTTTATTCATGAAGAACAAGGTGACTGAAGATCATGGCCAGGGGCCAAATACAACGTGATACAACAAAAATAAGAGGGGGGAGAGGAGCAAGAAAAAAAACAAGGAGATAGAAGAGAAAAGAGAATCTGAAGAGAAGGCCCGGGGCAAGGAGGGGCGAAGGCTCCCTTCTTTCCCCGGTTCCCTCCTGCTACACTGAGAACCTTTCCCTCTCTCCCTTATCTCTACTGCTTACTCTCTCTCTTCTCTCCCTTGCTTCTCCTTCTTCGGAACCCCTTGAGTCTCCTAGACACTGGACCGGTTGCTCTTCTCTACCTTGGCATTCTCTTCTTCCTCTCTATGGAAGCCACTCACTGCCTCTGTATTCTTCTCCGGAGCGATGGCTTTTATACCTCCGGACACGTTGATAATCCGCTGGCGACGGGGGTCAATGGGAATTGACCCCGGTCTCATCTCCGAGCGGGAGGACGCTTGCGTGCCTGGATTGGGTGTTGACACCTTGGTAGCATCGTAGCGGGCTCGATGTGATCCTACTGCTCGCCAAGGGTTGCACGCAGTGACCGGTGGTTTTGTTGGCGGTTGCATCAGTCCTATGGATGCAATGTGTCATCGGGTGAAGTGGCTAGGGAGCGTGCAGGGCCCAGGGCTCTGAAGGCGTGCCGGGCACGACTGATTCAGGGCGCGCCGGATGTGGGCTACCTTAGGCGTGCTGGGTAAAAGAACCTTGAAGTGTACCGCTAGAGGGGCTCAGGAGTGTGCCGGGTAAAGGTCGCTCGGGGCGTACCGGCTAGGGGCTGTTCTAGGTGTGCCGCTGGAGGGGCTATCATTTGGGCTAGCTATGCTTTTCTTCATTCTCCGAGCCCCTTTAGGCCCGGTATGCTCACACTTTGATGGATGATTTTGCTGGGTGACTTGATTCGTTCGCTGTAACATAAATTGACGACACGTACTCTTCTGTTAGCGGTAGCCGCGGTTTGTTGATTTTCTTCAGGGGCTCGGAAGTTGTAAGCCTCTTGGGAGTGGTTCTTCCTTATTTTCGGGACTCCGAAGATGACTCCACGACATGGTACATATTCGGGGAGTTGTTCCTTACTTCCCCACAAGGGCGGTAACATTCCTCAGAGTCTGGGCGTCCAATCTCCCCGGGGGCTTCTTTATTCAGTTCCGTCTTAATGCGGGACCGAGCGGGACATATGGATGTGCGATTTTACGCGTCCACATGTGCCCAGGCCAGGAGTCTGTCTAGTCAAATGAGGTTGAAGAGGGTGTATTTTTTAAGTGAATCTATTCACCCCCCCTCTAGATTTGGTTGCACCCAAGCAAGAGACCCAACACCCTCCGCCACTAGTGGTCTCCCCCCTCCCATTCCCGTGTCCCCCTCTGCCTCTGCCTCCCCCTCCCCCTCTTTTCTTTTCATAGCACCTATGTAATTGCTTAGTTTAGCATATTGGTGTTATTTCTAGCTAGTTTCTGACTGTACGTTTCGATATTATGCGTCGGGGCGTGACAGTTTGTATCCCCTTCGTTTCGGAACGAACGGGGCGTGGAAAGGCCTTGATCCGATCGATCCCATGGTTCTCCCACCATAACGCTTGAATGGTTGTTGCAGTAGCCGTTCAGTGTTCTACGCGGTCCAGCGTGTGACCATATAGGAGTATGTCAGTTTGGGTCTGCACAGTCGTGCGACAAACCATTTTGTGGATTTCACGGCTCTAAGGACCGTTTAGACCCCTTGCATGCCCTTGGTTTGTCCATGTAGTTCCTTGTGTGTCCTCTGAACGATACTTGAGTGGCCGTGCGGTGGCATTTGAACAGCCAATGTCTGGCCGTGCCATTCCCTTCGCCGCTTTGCACGGCCCGAGTCTGGCTGTGCCGTTTTCTTTGAACCGTTTCATGGGCGGCCTCCCTTAGACCGTCCAGTTCCCCTAAGCGGCCCTTAGTAGACCGCGTAGTGGGGTTTGGTCCGTAGTTGTGTCGGTTAGCCTTGGCAGCCTAACCTTCATCCATCTTATCGTCGTAGCGTCCTTTCTTAGGCTGCCACAGTCCATCTATCTTAGGTCCATGTCTTAGGGCGGTTAGTCTGGCGGTGCACTCTTGAATCACTGAGTCTATGTAGTGGGTCTATTATCGACCGCTTGGTGGTTTGTTTGGGCTGGTCAACTAGAGTTTGACTGAGTCTAGCGGCCATAGCTTTGACCGCTACAGTCACCTCATGGCCCTATCTATGACCGCAAGAGGCTGTGCCTCTATGTATGTGCAGAGTGTCACCTTCCGATGTTTTGGTTTTAGATCATCTTGGTTTGACCTTGTCGTTCGACCGCTGACCCGTGGATGTCTGCTGATGTCCTATGAGGGCTATGACCACGTTATAAGGTAGCCAGGAGTGCTTGTGTATTGTGCCATGTTCTGTGAGTCATTGTTAGGTTCTGGTCAACCTGGTGAGATCTAGTGGTTGACAAGTAACCTTGTGTGTGTCTCGACTATTCTGAATAGCTCGAGACAGTGGTTCTGGATGCGTTGAGGTACTATTTTACCTCGGTTTGTGTATCCAGGGATGTTGAGAGTCCCAATTGTTGGCCTAGAGAGATGGCGGATAAGAAGGGGGGTTGAATTGTCCCCTTGTCGAGATGGCGAATTTTAAAAACTTTCTTTACTTAACACGACAGAATTAAACAGTTAACATAGATTAACAAAAACTTCAAGTGAGATTAAGACGTTCTCTCAAACTTCCCGATATCACACGGATAGGTAATGCAACTAATCAAGAGAATTACGCACAACACGGATAATGGAGGTAGCAGTGTGTGACCGTGTAGTGAATTAAAAACCTATATAATGTACCTGTGAAGGGAGATAGAAGAAATAACAATCACACAGGCAATCACATACGACTCAAGATTTTTAAGGTGGTTCAAGACCACGACAGGCTCCCTACGTCCACCCCTCACCCAACCGGGTGAGGCTTCAGTCCACGCTACTTTCGTAGCAACACGGGGACAAACCCCAATCACACACATGCTGCTTCCGCAGTAATAACCACATGGGGACTGACCCCAACATGCTGCCACTGCAGTACACACACACACACACGTTCGGGGAATGTACCTCGGACACCACAAACACATGGAGTCATAGCTCTGTCCGTACACAACTAAGCACGGGGAAGGTTTCCCCTCAATAAATTTCAACACACGCAGAGATACAACTCTGCTCACACCGACAATATTTCAGGTTTAGGAAAATAAAAGGATATACAATAACCACACAAGATATTGATCTATGATCAAATAATAAGAGTAGGAATGAAATGCTAGAAAATCTCCCTCAAATCTTCAATGCAGTCCATAGATAGGATGGATGGGTGTGCTGAGGATATCCGATCACGGAGAGGAAGACGTCTAAGACTGATGGAGATGCCCAGGTGGAATCTGGAGCTACTGCGCTTCAGATTGAAATCAGATCGGAAGGTTTTCTGATAGATGGCCGTCTCCCCTTCTTCCTTCTCCTTCAAGGTGCGTAACACTTCCTCCACGTTCTTCTTTCTCCTGGAAAGACAATATAGAACGATAAGCCCAAAATATTAATCTATGTCCAAATAAGAGATTAGAAATGAGAGAAGAAGAAATCCCCCTCAAATCTTCAGTGAATCCAGTAGATAACAATGGTAGGGTGCATTTGGAGTTTTATCTTCGGAGTAGGAAGAGCCTAATATTGTAAAGACCACCCAAAATAGGAACTCGACGATGAACAGCATAACCAGCTACAGATCGGAGTGGGAGCTGGTGGATGGCATCTTCAGCGACGTTCTCCTTCCTCCAGTGATGAAGCAACCCTCCAGCTCGTCCTCCTTAACCTACAAGAAAAGATAAAAGAAGATAAGCCCCTTCAATAATCTTCCAATCTAAAATTTGCAACCTACATATAGGGCAGTAAAAAGATGAACAAAAGATCAAAATATCCTACATAAAACCCTCTCAAAGCAACCCTCACACAAGTGGAGAAGCCCTAAGGGTGTTAGGGTAAAACCCCAAGCCATTCAGACCATCAAACCCTAAGTTCGAAACCAAACCAGCAAGCCCGATCCGAAAAGTTCAGTAAAAGTGTCGACCTACAAAGGTCGACCTTCGCGAACTCCCAATATAATTCTTACCCATTTAGTCCCGTGTTTCATCTCAGTTCCCTGTTCGAACCAAACACGGCAACAGGTTTCCGTTTTACGATTCTCAGTGAAATAGCGCCTTGTCTGGGGGCGCTGTTTAATTGGCGACAAGTCAAGGGGCGTCAGTTTGTAAATTAGCGTCATGGCACAATCTCTTCACTTTAATAATTGGCGCCTTGAGTCAGAGCGTTAATTACCTCTCTAATCCAAGTAAGATTCTTACCGTCGTTTGAAATGATTTGACGTCTTTATAAAGGGTCATTATTTGATGAATTGATGACTTTTATAGAGCCGTTAATTAATAAAATGACGCCTTGATGGAAGTCGCTATTTATTATTTTATTTAAAATTTTATTTCAAAAAAATTCAGGGTTGCTACAAAGAAAGTCCAGAGGTTCCGGTGGAAGAGGACGGAATGGGGCGCGATGTCCCAAGTGAGGGAATAGAACATCTGGAGGTTCCAGGGAAATAGCAAGCAAGGGGGCGCGATGCCCCGGGAGAATTTGGGAAGAAAAATCTGGAGGGCTGCGATGCCTTGGGGAGAGTGGGTTAGAAGAGGGGGAATGGTCCAGAGGTTCCAGAGGAGGAAGGTGTAAGAGGGTGTGATTCCCTAGGAGGAGAGAAAGATCTGGAGGGAGTGGAGGCGAGGAGAGGCACGGTGCCCTAGAATGGAGATTCAGAAATTCCAAAAGAAGAAGACAGAAAGGGGCGCGATGCCTAGGGAGAATCAATGAGAAGCCCGGAGGACCCAGGCATGATGGTGCAGAGGTGCACGATGCCCAAAGAGGTAGGTCTGGAGATTCTGGAGGAATGAGACACCATGGGACACGATGCCCTAGGAAGACAAGTGAGAAATCCGAAGAGTCCGGATGCGAGAGTTGGAAAAGGGCGTGATGCCCTGAAAGAATATTGGAGGGGGCGCAACGCCCAGAAAGTGTAAGGGGACCAGGAGATCCTGAGGACAGAGATGAATGAGATGAAAAACATGTTGGATCTGGAGGTTCCAGAAGGCGGGGGAGATATGGGTCCAGAAACCCATTGAAAAAGGAATGCAAATGCATACGAATGCAAAAGAATAGATGCGATGAAGGCATGGATGCAACAGAATGCATGAGATGCAAAGAATATGAAGGGTGAGAAGATGAGATCCTCCTTCTTACCCCTGGAGTGGCCCATGAAGAATTGGTGATAAACGAGGGTGGAGTTGCATAAAAGATGGATACGATGGAGGACGGCCCCTTGGCAGAAGAATGCCTGCCCTTCTACAGTAACAAGAGTATATAGTCGATTGGCCCAACGGATAAAATTAAAGCCCATGATGAAGCTTCAGCAATAAATGCCAACTCCCTTGGAGGGTGACGAGCAACAGTGTGAGGGAGTTGACAAATTGGAATGGGAAGCATCATGTTGCCCAGGGATTGCGGCATATAAAGAGTTTTGAACAAAATGGGCATTCGCCCCTTGTACGGAAGAATGGGTTCGAGATTGAAAATTTGAAACAAGTAGTGCCCTTCCCGACCCTGGGGCATACACTTATACGACATCAATTTTTGACATTTTCTTCTGGCGAGCAACAGCGGGGACCTGGCCTCTTCAATCATGCTTGGCACAGAAATGCGGATTGGCATTCGCCAAATAAGTTCTTACATCTTGAATGGCACGGTCGTGGCTGAATCCTTCTTGCCTGACTCTTGATCATCCTCGGCACAAGTGCTCGCAGAAGCACTCCCATTCCGAGCAGTAGAGGAAGAGGAGGTGGAAGGCTCCATGGGTGGTGATGGTGTAATGGAAGGTGTTGGAGAATGGGTGAGTGGAAGCAGAGATTCAAACACATCGAGCTTCCCCCTTTGCCCAGAAGTAGTCGGGGTTGGCTCGAGTGCAAAAAGGGATGGATCTTGCTCTGGATTAACCATGGGTAAGGGTAAATGGATAGATGAAGGAATAGGCAAAGTGGGTTTTGGGGTAAAGGGGATAATGAAGGGCCGATGTGGTGGTAATGGTAGGTTAATTGGGGAGGGTTCGATGGTGGGCTTGGTGGAGGCCGATGTAGTGGAGGCTAATGGTATAACGAGAGGTGTAGAGGAAGGAGGTTTGGCGAAGGCCGGTGTTGTGGAGGCTGGTGGCATAGCTGGTGGAGGTTTAGTGCGTAGGAAATGCTGAATGGGGCGAGCAGTGTTAGGGGTAAGAGACGCGTCTTGGTGTGCCAATGCGGGTGATTGGAGTATCGACCCATCATCATAACACCAATAAGTCTCAATGGTGGGGGTTGGATTGGGGACAGTGGCTTCGTCCTGAGCAGGGGGTTCATCTGGTCGTATTGGAGGGAGAGGAAAATGAAGAAAACTCAGAAGGGCTGCCTACATAGCTTCATCGTCACGTGCCGCTTTAAGCTCTTCAATCACCGATTCTTCATTGTCATGCTCAAGTAGACGCATTTGTGGAGGCATAGTAGTGGGTGGTGAAATGTAATGGTATTGCGGATGATTTTGTGAGTGTAAGTGTGTATGCAGAAGCGGAGGCGGAGGGCCATATGAATGAACGGGGTGAATGGGCGGAGGATGGACGGCATCCGCTTCATTCCTGAAATCTGTCGGCTCTTGCTCACTTGCATTGTTGATGCCGTAATCATCTCTCCTATCCTTCCAATCTTTCTCCATCTTCGTAATGTCATTTAGAATGTCATAAAGGGGATTGATTGGCTGAAACATTGAAAAGAATGGAAGAGCGAAGAGTTATTTATTGAACAGGGGTAAAGCTTCAAGAACAAATTTTTAATCCGTTTGAGACAGATGAAATCCCCGGGAACCCAAAGATTCCCCGGTTAAAACCAAAAAAGGATGCATCTTGGCTCCTGCCATGGAACCTAACAGTAAACCCAACAATTATAAAAAGGAAAAATCAACAAGAGCCAAACTATTTATATGATCTTTCCATCTGCATCTCCAGATGGGGAGCGCAGAATTCCGATGGAGGGCAAGTTCTACGGTAAAAAATGACAAGAAGGGGTGCCCAGGATCTTCGGAAACCCAAGTCGTTCTCATCTCCCATCCCAGACCTTTGTAGTGGAGATTTCGAAATGAAGGAGATTAGGATTATTCTCTGTTGCAATTTCCAATGACGAAGAAGACAAAGGGCCTTCAAGATGGGTTCAGGAGAGGAGGTGATGAGGATGGGAGGAATTTAAAAAAAACAGAAAAAAAACTGAGCAACGACAAAAAGAAGGTGAAGCGTGCGAGCTTCCATTTTGCGCACCTGGATCTTTTTCTCCGACGAGGTCGCCGTCCTCTCAGAAGGGCAAGCTCTTGGAAGTAGAGCTGGCGGTGAGCGCCCGGAAGTGGTCGGAGGGGGCGAAGTCCTGCGGGAGGTTCGCCCGGCGTGCAATCCTCCGCATGTTGTGCTGCAGGCTCTGCTGGACCAGCCGCTTCACGGCCCTCCTCTCCTCGCTCATCCCGGCGTCGTCCTCGCCGCCGTCTGGCCCCCTCCCCTCCGGCCCGACACCACACAGGGGCGCCGACACAGCCGGCGCGCCGGAGGCGCTGCCACCACCACCTTCTAGCCCCTCCGCCACACGCTTCCCCTTGTCCACGCTTAGGCATTCCAGTATCCGCGAAGCCCGCTTCTGCGCCAGGCGTGTCCCAAGCAGTGTGAGCTCCAGGAGGGCGGAGACGACGCCGGCCTCGACCATGGCCGCCCGGTCGCTGTACGCTTTGTGGGCCATCACCATGAGGACGTACGCCGCCTGCTCCTGGCACCCCGGCGAGTCGGACCAGGTGAGCACGTCGACCAGGATATGGAACGCCTCCGCCGAGCGGCTCACCGTCCTCCGACCCTCCCCCGTGGAGACCACGTTGCAGAGCACGGAGAGCACCCGCTCCGTCACCTCCATGTCCCCGACCGCCGCGAGGAGGTAAGCGACGAGACCGGTGTCGACGAGGTGGGGGATGTTGGCGGGGGAGAGGGAGAGGTTGAACAGGGCGCGGAGGGCGTCCTGCCTCGCCTGCCCGTTGGACGGGACGCCGGCGTCCCGGAAGGTCCCGACGAGGAAGGGGATCGCCCCGGAGGAGCCGATGATGGGCTTGTTGGCGTCGAGGGCGGTGAGGCCCAGGAAGTTGGCGACGATCGCTTCCGACACGCACGCCGGGGTGCTCCCCGCCTCGATCAGCTTCAGCATCTTGTGCACGGTTCCCGCTGCAACAATGGCAGCTTTGTTCCTGGGAGACCAGGCCGCCACATCAGAGAGGACAGAGGAAGAACAAAGGGGGGAAGGAGCAGAGAGTTGGAGGAGGGCGTACATGTCGTTGCCGACGCCGAGGTTGAGGAGAGCATACAGAGAGGCCACCTGCAGGCCGAGGTCGCCGGAATCGAGCATACCCACCAGGGGAGGGATCGCCCCCAGCATCGCCATCGTCTCCCGCGCCTCGGGGTCCTCCCTGGCCAGCCTCCGCACCTCCTCCGCGGCCGCCCCCCTCCGATCACCCTCCCCGTCCCCGCCGCACGGCAAAGCCTTCACCACACCCTGGAGCTTCTCCAACAACTCCACCTTCCTCCTCGTCTCCGCCTCCGCCACCTCGCCCGCCTCCGCCACCTCCGCCTTCAGCAGCTCCGCCAGCCGCTCCGATCGGCCACGCCTCCCGGACTCCGACGGCGGCGCAGGCGCTGGCATGGGCGCCGCCTTCTCCCGCCGCCGCCTCACCGGCGCCGGCGATCTGAACACGCCGCAGCCGCCGCCTTTCCTCCGCTGCTGGGACACCCCGCACATCAGGGCGTCGACGAGCTTCCGCCGGAACGCGGCGGCGGAGAACAGGGGCCATAGGCGGAACCCGCCGCCCCCCTCCCGGTCGAAGGCCAGGGATCCCACTGCGTCCCGCTCGCATGCCGCCATTCCCCAGCCAAGCTCGTCACATTGCAGAGACGCACACCAGTAGAGAGAGAGCGAGAGAGAGGGAGAGAGGAGACAAGTCTAGAGAGAGAATGGGGTTTCTGAGGGGCGTGCGAGGGAAGCCACAGGGATGGGGGGGTTGGTCTGCAGAGGTCATTTATAAATCGACGCCATGTCCGAGGGGAGGCGGTGTGCGGCTACTCTACTCTCCAAACTACTGCCACTACAACACTCGTGCTTCGGCCACTGGGGACCTGGCGTGACCTGCTAAACAGTAATTAGGGTTACGAGCTCAGCTGTCGGAGAAAACTATTAACTAATACCTCTGAGTTGACGCGGGGTTTTGGTTCGTTAAAACGACAGATGGGTGGGGTTTTGGCTGTGTGTTGTGTGGCTAGTGATGCGATTCTCAAAGGTCAACTATTATTAATGTAAAATTTTAAGGACCCCCTTGGATAAACGAGCAGGGTGGTGGGAATAAGTCGTTCATCTTAACCGGGTAAATGGAGTACTTCACCCTAGGATTTGTCGGCTGGGTCGTTTCGGCGAGAGAGTCCGCTCGAGTGGAGTCACCGGTCCGCGCATTTGCTTGCTTGCTAGGTCCGAGGGTCTTCGGTCTTGTGACTACCACCCCCAAGGTGGTTTCACATCAGGGAGTCTCATCATCATAGGACCACCCAGCGTTGGGAGCTACGTGCTAAACAATATTCACCTGAGCCGGTGCCAGCGACTGAGGTTGCAGAGCGGGTGGATGATTCGACATCGGGTTCTAATGAATCCCTAGTTCAGGTGCAGGCTGCTGCTGCTGATGTGGTTATACTTGTTGTGGCTATTGTTGCTGTGGTGCCGGCTACTGCGGCCTCGGTGCCTGTCTCCTTCTTTCTTTAATATCCTCAATCAACTTGTGCATTTGTGTCCAATCAATTCTCTGTCCTTCATGCAAATCATAAATAAGATCACGGAACTGGTAGCACCTCTCAATAGTGTGCCCAGGTTGCCGATGGTATATGTAATATCTGGATTGGTCAGCGGTCGGATTCCAATTTGGGTGTTCCGGAGGAAGCTGGAGATCACCAGTGTACATAAGAGTCAAGAAAATATCCAGAAGAGTTTCAGGAAGTGGAGGGTAATGGGCTCTTTTGGGACCCGGGTGAGCAGGTGCATAGCCATTTGGTGGTGGAACATTGTGGTACTGTGGCGGCTGCTGTGGCTATTGTGGTTGTTGTGGAACGGGGAAAGATGGTTGGGTAGCTGGCGGGGCGGTGAACTAGGGGTTGCGGGTGACTGTTGGAAGTGAGGGGGAGTGGATTGGTTGGGGAAGTGGACAGCCTGTACCTGCTCATTTGTTTGGACTCCTTCAGTAACTGGACCCTGAGTTTTTCTAGTGGGTTTGGACTTCTGGGCCTCAAATAGGGAGTGAATAGGGGAGTCCATAAATTGGGTTTGAATGAACCGTGCCCTATTGTATAACTGGTGCATATTAGAAATATCATTCATAGCCCAAATGTTCCGGAATGTAGGTGTGGCATTTGAAATCAACAGCTTTACTTTCTCTTTTTCCAGAATCTGCCCGTGCACACGGGAGGCCATCTGCCTCCACCTGTCAACATAGGTTGCAAAATCTTCATCGGCCTTCATCTTTTCAGCCACTAAATCAGTGAAGGAATACTCCGGGCCCACCCGGTCTTGGAACCTTGGAATGAACTTTTCTTTAACAACTTTGAAACTCTTTGCCTCCTCTAGTGGTAGAGTATAAAACCATTCCAACGCAACCCCGTCCAACGAGTGGCGAAAGAGATATGCCATGAGGTGATCATCATATTGGAATTGTGTCGACTGGTATAAGAACTCCCTTATATGAATAAAGGGGTTGCCATTCCCATCATACTTCTGGTATGTGGGGAGCTCGGACTGAGGAGGGAAACGGATATCACGGAAATTAGGAACGGGGATATCAGCAAGGTATTGTGGGCCGACCCGCTTGTGAAGGAGGTCAATCTATTACTGCATGGCAGCCCACTTATCGAGAAGTTCCTGCTCCTGGGAAGGAGGCGGTAGAATCGTAGGAAAAGAGCCAGTATATGGAGCCGATGGATAAAGAGATGGACGGGGAGGCTCGTCGGAAGGATAATGGGCCAAGGATGGGCCCATATCCGCATGAGCTAACTGGGTGGCCCCTGATTGAATATGTACAAAATCGGTCGGGGCCACAAGGGCCTGCGGCACTAGAGGGGAAGTTCCATAAGGATCTACAGAGGAGGATGAGGGAGATGGGTCTTCCCCTTATCTGAAATCTGATGGGCCGAGCTGGAAGCTTGGCCTACTTCTAAACTGGGGAATCGAAGAGTCCGAGGATGGACGAGAGTGAGGTCTATGGGCGTCGCAGAAGCAGCCCCAAACCCACTAACTAGAAATGGAGAAGCGGCGACAACAGACATGTCGTGGGGAGAAACTGAAGATGGGGCATCCTGTCCCTGCAAAGCCTGACAGAGGATGTGAAGCTGGGTTGGATCTAACTGGGCCATCATGTGAAGAATTTGATTGGCCGAGTTATGAGTGGAGGAATCAGAAGGGGAGGGTTGAGTGCCCTCAACAACAATAGACGGGAGAGGAGGGGTGAATCCCTCTCTCCCCTGCACAGACATGACCCTGGGTGGGTCCTCCAAGAATCCTTGAGGAAGGGAGTCCTCACGGGCCTGAGAGAAATAATAAGAAGATGTAGTGAGAGGAGAGTCGAACAAGGGATTGAGGTAAGAAACAAAGGAAGAGTTGCCCCTAGGAGAAGATCCTATGGGTGTGAAGCACCTCCACATGCAATGAACACCCTAAAAATAGCGAAGAGCAACACCTAGTAAGGACCTAAATGGAGATGAACAACCAAAAATGCATAAACAAAGAGAGGAGAGAAGAGGCAATCAATGATCAACCAAGTTCCAAATGATGCACGGAAGATTTTATAAGTTCTCTTTTTTAGAACCTTAGTGAATTAAATTAGATGAAAATTCTCTCAACACTGGGATTCCTAATAGGAGTGGAATGGGGGCTTGGTTGACTCTAAGGGTACTCTCTCTCTTACGGATGCAACCTAGACTCGGTGTGGTGAGGTACAACCTGCCCGGTGTCCGTGTGAGAATCCACAGCTCACGGGGACTTACAAAGGTCCCGGGTAAGGTCACCTAGTCGGCTCTAAGGAATATGGAGACGAGAGGATCCCCTACCAAGGTAGGAATACAACTAGTATGATGAAATGTGTGAACCTATGTGCACCGGAGGTTTTATACCTTCCCATTATCCGAACCTTACTTATATTCCCTATAGTTTCAGAATAAAAAATGATAATTTGGTTGGTAGGATTAATAAAAAAAGAATGTAGAGAAAAATTATGGAGGAGTCTTAAGAACTTAAAATAGAAGAGCGGGTGTCTGTGTAGGGTCACGACCGGGATGGGTGTGTCGA
Organism: Amorphophallus titanum; assembly: GCA_024336825.1. Lineage (NCBI taxonomy): Eukaryota > Viridiplantae > Streptophyta > Magnoliopsida > Alismatales > Araceae > Amorphophallus > Amorphophallus titanum. The sequence goes on along the minus strand of JANBPO010009603.1, from coordinate 27,155,333 downwards.
TTTAACACATCGCTACAATGGAGGTGGTAACACAGCCCCTCGGGAGCAGAAAAAAGGGGAACGTGGGGAACCCTAGCCGAACGATCGTCGCTCGATCGGAGCATATTGCAGAGGTGATTGGACAAGGGAAGGTGTAGGCGTAATTGGGAGAGACCCTTCATCTTCCACCGACTTTAGGTCTTCCACCGACTTTAGTAAATAAATACGAATACTTTAGCAGTAACAGGAGTGCAAGACTCCAAGAGGGAGAGACGTGTGCCCGGAGCCACCTTTTTTTCTGTTTGTAAATAACCCATCTATCTCTTTCTCTCTCTCTCTCTCTCTCTCTTTCATTTGTCACCCCTACAAGCTATTTTTCACCTTTAGATACCCATTTGTTACCCTTAGAAGCTATTTATCACCCTCCGGTGCTGTGCCACGGCAGTCGACTGCTATTTCAACCGGACCCGCCCACCGGCTGCCATCTAGCACCACTACAGCCACCTTCGTCAGCCGCCCATCGCCATTCCGACACCGTCGCCTGCGCAGGGCCTCTATAACATCACATTCAAGGTGTGACTGCCATGGTTTAATCCCTTAGTCATGATTCCTAATTTCATCTCTCAGTTCACATGTTGGATGTATTTATTTTTATTTTATTTAATAATTTTTTTCAGGATGTACAAAAGTGGAAAATAGTCAATTTTGAGGGGAGATGCTGTCAATTTTTTTTAGAATACTCACTCCATTCAGACCGTAAATTTGAAATAAGCTCTTTTCTGAAGTAGGTATCGTGATCTCTCTCTACAAGGAAGACCAGCAGCGACCAGCCTATATGTGTAAACCTTCATGGTCTGTCCTAGTCTAAAAGTAGGACCAATGGCTTGGCGAGATACCAAAGCTATTGTTCGTGCTATTAGACCAGGACAGACCAAGAAGGTTTACACATACAGGCTGGCCGCTGCTAGTCTTCCAGTAGAGAGAGATCATGATACCTACTTCAGAAAAGAGCTTATTTCAAATTTGTGGTTTGAATGGAGTGAGTATTCTAAAAAATTTCGACAGCATCTCCCCTAAAAATTGACTATTTTTCACTTTTGTACATCCTGTAAAAAATTATTAAATAAATTAAAAATAAATACATCCAACATGTGAACTGAGAGATGGAATTAGGAATCATGACATAAGGGATTAAACCATGGCAGTCACACCTTGAATGTGATGTTATAGAGGCCCTGCGCGGGCGACGGTGGCGGAATGGCGATGGGCGGGCGACGAAGGCGGCTACAGTGGTGCTGGACAGCCGGTGGGCGGGTCCGACTGGAACAATGGTCGACTACCACGGCACAGCACCGGAGGGTGACAAAGAGCTTCTAAGGGTAACAAATGGGTGTCTAAAGGTGAAAAATAGCTTGAATGGGTGACAAATGAAAGAGAGAGAGAGAGAGGTGCTATTTACAAACAGAAAAAAGGGTGGCTCCTGACACACATCTCTCCCTCCTAGAGTCCTGCACTCCTGTTGCTGCTCAAGTATTCATATTTATTTACTAAAGTTGATGGAAGACCTAAAGTCGATGGAAAACGAAGGGTCTCTCCCAATTACGCCTACACCATCCCTTGTTCGATCACCTCTGCAATATGCTCCAATCGAGCGATGATCGTTTGGCTAGGGACCTAGGGTTCCCCACATTCCCCTTTTTTCTACTCCCGAGGGACTGTGTTCCACCTCCATTGCAGCCCGTCCCCAAGCTTTTCCAATCTAACGACCTATCTAACGATTAAACATGTGCACCTAGATCATCATCGTTTTTGGTATAGGGGAACATCAGATCCCAGAACACATGAATGACCAGCCAATTCTCGAGATAATATATCTTAGATAACATATAGTAATGCACTAAAGGACTAGGGATCGAGATATTGTACCTGACTTTCCTGTTGGCGAGTGGATGAAGCATGCCAAGTGATAGCTTGATGGTTTGATTTGCTCAACTAAAAGGGTTAGCCATCAACAAAAGTATAAACAGGGAATAATCATTTGATCATCATGAATGTACATTGATAAGATAAGGCGAGAAAGCACTCAAGCATGTCATAAGGCAACATAATTCAGCAAATGATTCAAGGACTCTAACAGTTGCTTAAAGGTGCGCCAGAATAATGTAATGGTCTAAAGATGGTCCATCATAACTCGTCAGTCCACATTCTTCAAGATTGATAACGTAATGACCTGATGGTCTAAGATTAGCGCGTTAGAATTCTGTGACGGTCTCACGATAGACCGTTACAGTTTCTGGGCATTCAAAAAAACTAACCGATCATCCTCTCCCTCTCCCATTCAAACCAAAAATGCCCATACACCCAAAACCAAAATCAAGCACCCAAAAACCCCACCGGTGACCCATCACTGGTGACGAGCACCACCGGCCACTAATGACGAGGGAGAAGGGGAAGAAGCGGAAGGCAATCAAGCAGTTCTAGGCACGGGTGGACAGGGAGGAGGTGCCGCCGGTGGTGAGCTCATCGGAGGAGGAGGAGTGGCCGGCGACGGTGGCCCAACCGGAGGAAGAAGAGGCTCCACTGGCCATAGAGGATGCTGGGGATGCTCCTGGAGAGGTCACCGACGGCGAGGAGGAAGCTACGGCGCCAGAGAAGAAGAAACGGGGCCGAGATGTCGAGGTAGGCCACCGCCCTAAAAATCTTAATTTTTTAATTCGTGCATGTATGAATGAAGGGGTGGTAATGGGTCTGGGGACCCATTAGGTCAATTTGTAGGCCATTCTAGCCATTTCTACGGGCTGGAAAAACAAAGAAGATTATGCCCATTCTGGGAGAGTGTAACGGTCATTCCAGTGACCGTTACAGATCCTGACGTGCCACTATGGGTGCATCAGAGATCTCTAACGGACCAAAAAGCATGCATCAGAGGAACCAGAAATAGAAGTCCACTTTTTTAGTTTTTAGTTATCTGATTTTTTTTTGTTGTTTTAGTCTAGGTAAATGCAATGCAATGTGATGATTGACCTACGATTTGTGTGTGCAGGGGAAAAGAAGAACCAGGATATCATGGTTCCAGATCAGGGGGGTGTACCAGACACTGCCAGAGTACCAGAGGGAGAGATTGGCCACCATGGGATTCAGCGAGGTCCTCGGTATTGAAGTTACGAGGATGGACACACCATTACTGTATGCTTCGCACAAGAGATGGGATCCGGTGAGCAGGGCATTCATCTTCCCATGGGGTCATATGATCTTAACATTGGAGGACATGGCGAGGATCACAGGCTTGAGAGTGCACGGGAAAGCAGTGACAGGGTACACTTATGGTGACTACCGAGATCTAGCACAGGACTTGCTAGGATTGGATCTGATCAGGCCGGGGCATCCATCATCCTAGTTGTCATGGGCAAGACTCCAGGAGAGCCTGGGGCTTCGAGGAGCAGCAATCATAGTGGGAGAGCTACCAGAGCATCACATCGACCGAGTGGTCGAGCAGGTGCGCCCGAGCATGGCAGCGAAGGCGGGGCCAGAGGGAGACAGAGTACTGAGGCACTTCTTGATCCTACTGTTCGGGAAGCTGTTGTTTCCGACCAGAGTAGATGTGATCAGTTGCAGGCTCCTACCCTTGCTGGAGGATCTGAGCAGAGTGGGAAGATATGCATGGGGAGCGGCAACCTTGGCCTTCCTGTTTGAGTCACTTAGCACGACGGACCGGGAGACAATGCTAGGCGACTTCTCGCCATTCCTACAGGTACATGCTAAACTCTAAATGCTTCTATATGATGATTACTCATGATTGCTATATGCTGACTTTTGCCTTCTAAAATGCAGATCTGGAGCTTCCTCTACCTTCCTGGGATTGGGTGAGGGACACAGCTACACCCGAAGAGGATCCCCATCGCGAGGCGGTGGATTGTAGCTTGAGACATGGGGTCAATCACGAGACTGACCCGAGCGATCCAGGACGATATCGACTCCTTCCCGCATGCATCGGTGAGCTCCTTTTCTATATGCTCCTAAATGTTTCTTAAATGCTCCTAAATGCTGCTAAATGCTGACATGGACTTGATGGCCCTTTCAGGTGCGTTGGACACAGTATCAGGATGAGAGATACGAGGGACAGTCGTGGGTAGAGGCTTCCCTAGCGTACGGAGGATGAGACATCTGGTTGCACTGCATCAATGTGATTGAGCCTTTGCACTACCGCTTGATCATGAGGATGCGAGGAGTGCACCAGCCTGAGGTGGTGTTCCCCTGTCGAAACGATGAGCGTCCTGGAAAATCTTCGAAAGGGATCAGCGGCGATGTGGATTGGAGCTGCCGGGCAAGGAAATATGTGCAAGATTGGAAGCAGAAGGGTTGAGCAGTGATAGAATAGGCTGACAGTGACGAGGCCTACCTGAAGGCCTACGCTCTACGGTATGACGACCAGGACTTCCGCGGTACTCGACGATCGGTATAAACTCTAGACTCAAACCTTCCTATTTAATTGATTTATTTCCATATGCATTGACACATGTCTTCTAAATGCAGCTAGACCCACAGGGATGCATCGCTGAACTCGAGGGACTCCTCCACGCCACCATCCAGCAGTGAGATGAGTACCGGAGTGCGTTGGAGCTTCTGGTGAGCTAACCCTGAACTTAAATGCTCATGCTTATGATGACACAAAATTGACTGACTTCTAAATGCAGCCAGTCGAGGGAGTCCAGAGAGCAGGATCGAATGCTCTGTCTTCCTCTTCACATCCTGTCAGAGGTTGTTTTGAGCGAGATGCAGAGTTTGCTCGGGCAGTCATGATGGCCGAGGAGGCCGAGGCCACCCTCGCGGAGCGGGTAAGCAACTAACCTCGAATTCCCTTAGACTCAAATTCTTTATGATACAAATTTCCTAACCATGCTGTGTCTTAATGTAGGTGAGAGAGCTGGCGATAGTGGTGGCTGAGGCAGAGTGGGCTCGAGCGGAGGCAGCAGAGGCACGAGCAGAGACAGAGAGATTCTGGGCCGGGGTGGCTGACTTGGAGCGTTACCGGACCGAGGCACGGGAGGCGCGACTTCAAGCTCATGACTTGAAGGTCGAGCTCCAGGCGATGGAGAGAGCACTGAGAATGGTAGGCCGTGGATCTGAGAGGAGTGTTTCCCAGAGTGGTGCTCGGAGTGGCACTCAGAGCAGGTTGGCAGCAGACTACCTTACCAGTTCTTCCGGCCAGCGGAGGAATGAGGAGGGAGACTAGAGACGGGGATGAGAGGAGGGGAGCATAGCCATGGGCCCGCCGGCAAAGAGGCATGAGGGTACTGGCGACAGCGACGGCCCGAGAGATAGACCGGCCGAATGACTTTATATTTTTCTTTCTTCTTTTCTTTTGACACACACTTGTACATGACCTTTTGTTAGTGGAAAAAAAATCTTTTTATTATTTTTATTTAATTTTGTGCAAATGCGAATGGAATGTGAATGTATGTGGATGAATGTGAATGGATTTGACAGGAGGACAGAGTGTGAGAATGGCAGGTTTGAGTAAAGAGGGGGATGGAAAGAGTGAATTAAAAACCTATAGAAAAAGTCATGTAACGGTCTACTATAGACCGGACGAAGTATGGATTTATTCAGCCTTCCCGCCTTCGACTCGCACGTAGGCGCGAGTGCCGCGGATGCTGTGGGAGCCTTGTCGTCATTTTTTCGACGTCCACAGTAGCCTCCATCTTAGCTTCCCCCGTAGAAGAGGCCTCGGAAGAGGAAGTGCTCGAGCTCAAACTCTCCTCTGTCTCCATCGCCATGCTGTCACTGCTCAAAGAGCCAGACGAGGCCCCCGACGAGCCCCTAGACGCGGTCGAGCCAGAGGCCCCTGCAGATCAATAAGCCAAGCGAGGTCACTACGCAATCCAACCTCGTGTAAAGACAACTCCCCTATCAAGGGTTTCGGGCATGAAACTCACCAGTCGGGGCACCCTCTTTGGAAACCCCCTCAATGTTGATGATCTCATCATCGCCCCCAGTTAAAGCCGCAGTAGCGGGCTCATCCCCTGCTCCCCCAGTTATGTCCTGGGAAAGCTCACCCTCCTCTAGAGGGGAAGAAGTACCTGTGACCAACGCCAAAGGGAGCTTAGCATTAACAGGCAAACTAGAAAGCTCACTACGAGTGGCTAAGTGCTCAGTCACGTACTTGAGGGTCCAACGCTAGAGGACCTGACCAGTCCCACAGTGCAGGCTGACACCACACTGGCCAAAGGTGCAAGAGGCATCCCTGCCAGCAACTGTGGCAGCACACTCAGTGAATCCTCAGCAATAGATGGGATTGGGCCGCCCACAGTCCTGGGCTCTCCCTCAAAAGAGGGGAGGGCCACTGACGGACCGGCATAGACAAGCTCTTGTATCGTCTCCAGGGTGGCAGCCGGGTCCTCACCTGGCCCACACAAAAAAAAAGAAAAAAGACAAACATAGTTAACAACTCCAGCCCGTCAAAAAATACAATAAAGGGAGGGCAATTCCCTCCACACCAATTCAACACTTACCTAAGCCATCTCGAGTCACCACTAATTCCTGCTCTTCAACTTGTAGAGGCACTTCGCCCTGCGCCTCAAAAGGGGCCATGGCCCCCGACACCTCTGTCGTCCCTACATAAGGCAAGTGGCTATGTCAGTCTCTAGAAATAGCAAAGTCGTAGCCAGTATGTACCCGGTGCCAGAGGTCCTTACCTGATCGAGCGTCCCCTGAAGCCTTCCCCAACTAGAAGTCGGGGAACTCCTCGATATTGTGGGCAATCTCATCCATTACACGAAGGAACCCCTCCATGTCTATCTCACACTCAGCTCTGTCATCGGGCAAGGGGTCCGCCTCTTGAGGGGGTGAGAAGGCCACCTCTGTGCCAGTCTCCAATAGGACTACAAGAAACAAATCCAGCAAGATAGGATTAGTTAGTCATCATGGCTAAGCCAGCAAGGGACAGAGAGGCAAATGTGGTGCTTGCTTAAAGCTGGCTTTGCCTCAATGTGATCGCCAACCTCGGGTCCCCGAGAGGACTCGCCACCACCTGCCGCCTCAACATCCACTCGAGGGCGCTTCCGCCTAGGCTGAAGGCCCCCGTCGTCGCTCCCAGAAGATGTCCCTATGGAGGGAAGATCCCCCACCACTGCGGAGCCTATCGACAGACACAACAACACACAACGTCTCAGTCACGAAGCCCAGAAAATGATATAGCTGAGACAACATGCTAAGGAAGGGATCTCACCTGAGGCCCCAAAATGGGTCAACGGTAGAGGGACCAACTACTCCGGCCTCAGTGCCAGCACCCGGGCAACCTTCGTAACTACCTCCCGAACGTCCCTCAGAGTGTGAGCACACTCAATATGGGACACAAACTCTACGGGCCCAGTCGATCCGATCGCATGGCCGATGTGTCGCCTCCAGTCGTCGGCCGTCGTATCGGCAAAGCTCCCCTCAGGGAGCACATGGTCCAGCGAGCCCTTCTTCCTGAAGCCGTGGTCGACTAGGAATTGGGCCCACCAAGTCTTCGATGCCCTTGCCTGGGACCCCCCTGCACCAATCACCGCTGGCACCGCCTGCACCTGCCTGAGGGGCTTCAGCACCCCACTGCCGCCTTAACCCACAAATAATCCTCCCCGGCTGCTCTGGGGCCACTGTTGTGTTACCCGCTCCACCTCCCGACAGACCCAAGCAACACAGGTCCTCAAATACTTGTCATCTAGCGGGATGGGAGGTAGGTCCTCCCTCAGAAGATGACCCTCCTCAACCTTCCTGATCACTGAGGCCCTCTACCGGTATAGGTGGCTGTGCGTGAACCACCACCTGGTGTAGTGGACATTGAACCGTCCTCGGTGCCCCAGTCCCAGCATCGGTAGTCACACAGGCTCCTGACAATAGTAGAAATCTCACCACGCTGCAGCCAGCAAGTGGGTGTCTCAGCCTCTGTACTGTCGGCTCGTCAAAGGAAACTCCTGGTTCTGAGGGATCCTCAAGCCATACCCAAAGTTTCGAGTGAACCTATGTGGGTAGTACGGCTCCATGAAGCTGGTCACGGACCGGTGTAGCGCCAATACCACCGGTCGAGTGCTCATCACCCACTCTATATATGACGCCGCGTCTGGCTCCCGCTGGTAAGGGAGAGCAGTAGTTGCCCTCCGCTTGATGGCACCAGGAGCAGGCGAGAATCCCTCGCGCAGTCAAAAGGTAACCCCTCCTTGCCCCTACCGAGCAGGTCACACAGGGCTCTCCTAGCCTGGTGAGGACACGAGGCGCACCACTCGGCGGAGCACTCGAGCCACGGCAGCATCCATATGGCTCGGCGACTACGGCGTATTATTTCACCTAAGAGGCTGGTGGATGTGGGTCTACTGGAGGATAGATCAATCGCTCCTATGTTGTATCATCATACCCATATGATGTGTCTCTGCCCCCAATGATAAGGTCTTCATCCAAGTTAACTTTCACATCACGTACTGGCGCTGACTCATCCCCGTCCACATGCACATCTGCATCATCTCCATCCCCCACTGCTTAATGCACAACTGCTACGTCGTGGTGTCTCTCCTGGCTCTTTAGCCTCCTCATCAAATTCTGCCACACCACATTCGATTGTTGTTCTTGCAACCTATGCTATCATAGGGCCATTATCGTCTCACAAGTAAACAACATCTGTAGGATCATAGTCTCCCTCTATCCTTCATTGATCTATCTTCACATGCTTAACATTTAACTTCATGTTGTAATGAACATACAACATTTTGTCTAACCTTTTGTGTGTTAACTTGCTCCTCAACTTCATATGTAGGAAGGAAAATGTTGGCCAATTCCGCTCGCACCTACTTGGGGAGGATGTTTGGGATAAAATTTTCATTGCAATCTTCCTCAATGTCGGTGCACTTGTGTCGTAATTGAGTCACCACTCAACTGTAAGTAAGGGCGAAGAAATAATACAAAATGAGATGCAGTGATGTGCCCGATTTGAAAATATCAGCATTGTATATTTAAATTACCTGCATCAAGTCTATCATGACTGGAAACACATTAGGGCTCACAAATGAATCAATTGCCTCTCTAAATACTTTTCATCTACATGCACTGATATAAAACAATTGCATAAATAACCATGTTGTAATCCCGTGTGATGCATAAAACCTAGGTCAAGTCACCAAATATATCTCATTCAATGGATCATCAACTTCTGTTGGATTGTGAGACAATCTATCAACCACAATGTTCACGGATTCTATCAAAGTATTATCATAAGCAAGACCTTGATCATACTGAAAGGTCAGCTGTAGGTAGTATGTTGCAATCACCACAGATTGAATAAACAACAATTTCATGTAAGTGGTAATGTCAAACATTGTGAAATATGGGTACGTGCCATGTGCAGATCATGGCTCATCTGCCTATCCCATCTATCCTCCATAATTTCTAAGATCGTAGGTTCATATTTCTTGGACGTTGTAAGTATCTTCCGCTTTGTAGCTTCACTCTTGCAGGATAGCATCCCCATGGCAGGCACTCTATCCCCATCTATACATCAATACCTTATACCGTGGCTCTATCAATGAAACTAATATTTTGACTCTGTTATAAAAGTTTGAGGTGTTGACAATCCCTTCAACTTCTGCTCCTTCACATGAAGCGACAAAGGAGGAACTCAGTCAAGTCCCACCCCTAAACATTTGTTTCAACCCATCTTGTGTTTGAAAAGACTTTACAATGTGATGTAGTTAGTAGCAAATCATGCGTTGTCAGGCTCAATAGCTCACCAATATAATGCTCTCTCATCCACACCAATACAAGTGTGTGATTGTAAATGTATTTGGTGACCTTCTGTGCCACCTCCACGATAGACTTGACTACACAATCCTAACCAATCTCTTTCAACATAAGGGATACACAGTGTGATGCACAGGGGGTCCAGGAAAGGTGCTGCATGGTCCTCATCAACTCCTCTCTAGCCTTCTTATAGTTTGGACCATTATCTGTGAGCACTTGGACAATGCACTTCTCCCTAATCTCGGTCACCACTTACTCCATCAAGGATAAAATGTATTAGTAATTGTGGGCATGACCCGATACATCCATCGACCTATGAAAGAATATCTGTCTGTCACAATAAATAAGGAAGTTAATCAGGCTACTTTTAGTGGTGCCTGACCATCCACCACACATTAGTGTGACTCCATACTTGCTCCATTTCTGTTTGGAGTCCACATAACTCTTGATCTCAGCAACTTGCTCATCAAGGTATGTGCCGGTCAACTCTCTCGTTGTAGGCCGTTACACATGTAACCCAAGCAGTTGTGCTTCTTGGAACATCAGTTTATAGTAAGGGTTGTTGGCCGCATTAAAAGGCAATCCGACGTGGTGTCACCATTTTGCAAAGGTTGTCTCGAGTTTTCATTTCGCCCCCTTTTTGCCATAGGCATCATCCATCTTTATTTACTTATCATGCTCTCGAGATAGTGCACCGAGCTCCACATCTTCAATGTTAATTGATTGTGTCTGTTTTCTTTGTGAACATGAGTCATTAGTTCAGAAACTCCTGATGTCCTGCGGTTGTCAAGTAGTAGATGAAGTGTCACTGTCTGATGCTCTAGTCCCTATCGTCTCATGGCTTTGGGCCCTGTCGTCTCATGGCTTTGGGCTCTCGCCTCCTCTAGATGTCCTGTCTCTTCTCTGGTCAAGCATACTACCTCATGGTACTGCCCTTCATATGGATCATTGACTGTGACATACACATTAGGCTGGCGAGTATGCGCTTGCTCATCTTCGTCGTTGGCTGTCTACGTGCATGCTTCATCGTCACTGCCAACTACTCTTCTGTTGATTGCCCCTTCATTCTTTTTCTTCTTTTTTTTCCTTTTGTTGCATCTCAACTATCTTCTCCCGTAGGTGCCTGGCCATTGCAAGTTCCACTTCTTTGCGCACATGTGTACAAGCATCAACCTCAGAGTATCCTGCATCTACCCCTCCTGCCAAATGCTTCTTCAACCGGGTGACACCTCCTCCCCTGTCTACTTCTTTATAATAGTTGCAACGCTAGTGGTCTATTCTTTTCCTTCTTCATTATTTTGGGCCTGCATTGCCCCTAGGGAATAGTGTGTGACCGTTATGTGTAGAATTAGCGGCCGCCATTTCACCGGTGCACCAAGCACTGGAGGAGTATTCAGATAATCCTTCAGCTTGTCAAAAATCATCTGGCATTCTTCATCCCAATAAGAGGGAACATCCTTCTTCATCAACTTGTGAAGGGGGTGACACTGCCCTGATAGGTTGGATATGAACCGCCCGATATAAGCGAGCCGGCCTTGGAGCGACTGAAGCTCAGAGAGGTTCCTTGGCAGAGGCAGCTCTTGAATCGCCTTGATCTTTGCGGGGTCTATTTCAATTCCCCGATGCCTGACAATGAAACCCAGGAATTTGCCACTAGATACCCCAAAGGCACACTTCAGTGGGTTCATCTTCAGCTCATATTGCCTGAGCCCCTGGAATATAATTCGAAGATCATGTAGATGATCTTCCTTCTTTCTTGTCTTAACAACTAAGTCGTCTATGTAACACTCGATCTTATGGTAGAGTAGCTCATCAAAAATTTAGGTCATCACCCGCTGATAGGTTGCACTGGCATTCTTCAGCCCGAATGACATCCTCTTGTAGTGGTAGATACCCTTGGGGGTCTGAAAAATAGTATTAACCAGATTATGCTTCGCGATCCATATCTGGTTATAACCGGATGAACCGTCCATGCAGGAGAGGGCCTCGTGACCGATCGTGGCATCTATCATGAGTTCCATTATTGGCACCAAAAAGTCATCTTTCGGATAGGCCTTATCTAGGTCCCAGAAATCCATACATATCCGCATCTATCCATTCTTCTTTTTGACAGACACAATGTTGGCCAGCCAGGTGGTGTATTGATTTTCTTCGACAAAACCTACGTCAATCAGCTTGTCGACTTCTTTACATATCTGGGTGATGAGCTCTGGCCTCATACATCCTGGCGACTGCTTCACTGGCTCCACCTCAGGATTTATAGCCAATTCATGTTGTGAAACTCCAGGGCCGAGTCCTGGAATTTCTTTGTAGCTCTAGGCAAAGCAATCCCGAAACTCTTGTAAAAGCTGGATATATAATAATTGCTCTTCTGACCAGAGCTGAGCACTAAGAAAGGTCGGCCGGGGATCATCTCTAGCTCCCAAGTTAACCTCTATCAATTCATCAACCGTGGCTTGACCTCCATCTTCAATTTCTAGAACCTCGATGTCATCATTACACCGCCCCTGGTTTCCTTCAGGATATTGCAACTAGGGCGGTGACCGCGATGCGGGTTGCCCCTTTAAGGGGTCCTCTTCAGCTCAGCTTTTGTATGGCCAATTATGAACTTTGTCAGGATGGGATTCGTCCATTGTTGAGTTAAAAGCATGATATTTTGGCTCTATCAGACACGAGGATGGCCTTGCCTTGTTAGCAGCTTGGACTACAGCAACGCTGGTAAGGATAGCTTGCTCCCCAGTGGCTATGTCTTCATCAACAGAGATCATTTGACCAACCACGACAGCAACCTTATTGGTGGGCTTAGGGCATATCATTGCCAGAGGAGGACTGCAGGAATAGCTGGCTGCTCCTTCTTCAATATCTTCAGCTTCACTGTTGTCAGCCATATCAAATTGGGCCTGTAAAGCCGTTTCTTCATAGCGGACTTGTTCCCAGCATCTACAGGTGGTGGCAACTTTGGGCCCTTGGTCCTGTAGTTGAAAGGCTCGGCCTTGTTCAGTTTTCATCGAGTCTTTATCATATGTTGCCCCCAGCATGCTTTCATCCGTGGAGGGGAGGATAGAGATGGTGTCTACCTCGTAACGTCCACTATAGTAATATTCTTCAAGTGAGAATCTCAGTCCCGAGTGTTGGGATACACGCCTTAGCTCCTTTTCTACATTGGCAGGATACCAAAGCTTCTGGAAGGCTTCTTTCTTTTTTTGGGGCTGTTCAGAGGGGACATGCTACTTTACAAACAGTTTTGCCACCCTATCTGAGATAAAGGACAACCCTTGGATGGGGACGGTGGGATTCTCCAGATCTTCCGGGAGGCGACAATCAACGTCCTCTCGTGGAGCATGCTCTTCAACTGTGTAAAGTAGACTGGTGGGGCCTTCAGGCTGGGTTATATCCAATGTCTTGATGGGCATGACTGTACAGTGGTCAAGGCTGGCTATCGGCTTGATGAGGCCTTTCGGGACTTTAATATGTCCGTAATGCTTGTCAACCTCAAGCTCATCTGTCTCAGGATAGATGGTGGGAGGTGCCGCTCTGCCCACATCTCCTATGCAAGTGATGTGTGACACTACCCGAGGGTTAATGTAGCCCAGTATTGGCGGCGAAAATCAGTCATCACCAGAATTTGACTTTGTTGACTTGGAAGAGGCCTTCTCCTTGGAGGTCTTCTGTGGCTGCTCCATATAAAAGGGTGCATCCAACATGTGACATTCAAAAACTTCGAATGGGTGGAGGTCAGCAAATATCCTTTCCTCCTTTCCATCATGGTTGTACTTAATCCACTGGTGCAATGTAGACGGCACCACCAAGTTCTCATGCAACCAAGGGAGGCCGAGCAATGCCTTGTATGTGGTATTGGAGTGAATGACATGGAACTGGACTCTTGTAGTGAAATCCGCCATGTTAAGGGTAAATTCTGCCACACCTAGTGGGGTTTCACATTTCTGATTAAAGTTGGCGATCCGCATGTCTCCAACAATATCTATGTGCACATTGAGAATATGTCACCTGGGAGGAGCTCGAGTCCCTCGAGCTGATCCCCAAAGTAGAAGCCCAAGCAGAACAAGAGCCTCCCTTGTGGGGCGAATTCCCTCAAGAGCAGCCACCGACTACTGCAAAAAAGAAGAAGAAAAAGAGAAGACTCAAAAGTAAGAAGAAAAAGGAGGTCGTCGTCGCCTGCAACACCCTCTCGGTGCTGTTTGACACCGTCCTCTCTCTGGAGGAAGAAGAAGAAGGGGCATCCTGTGACCCACCGGAAGCGAATTAGGTTGAAGCATCCACCTCCCAACATGCCACCTGGTCGGGGAAGAAATAGGGATGCCCTCCTCAGGACAACCGCAACATCATGCTAAGGGGCGAGCAGCCGTACCAAGTCCCCGAACCCAATGTTTGAGGTACAGAGATCCCCCCACTGTCGGGTCTTTATCCCGAGAAGTTGAAGAGTCAGGGCGCTCCCTTATTCGCTGAGTTCCTTTGGGTCGGCAGAGAAAAGTAGGTGCGCCCGCGAGGACCCCGGCTAACCAAGGGAGCCAGTAGCCTCCCGGCTCTGCCAGCAGCAATCCTCCGACTCTACCGGCGGCGGACCCATCCCAACCGGCGGAAGAATTTGAAGGCATCCCTAACCTCTCCAAATTCATGAAGGAAAAAGAGGAGGCTCAGCAGGCCCCGCAGGCTCAGGTAGCTATACCAGATCCAGCAGAGGAGTCACCTTCTGACCCAACGCCCCAGGCCCAAGCTGGGGGCAGACGCGGCAAGGATGAAGCGATGAAGCTGCTCAAGGTTCAGGCTACCGATTGAATAGTCAGGCATCTCAAGAAGATCTCGACCTGGTTCACCGTCTGGGAGATGCTATTCCTGGATGAAGAAATGCGGCAAGCCATCATTGCCGCACTTCAGATGCCAGCACATCTTAAAGCCTGTTTGGCGGAGATGTCACTAGAAGTGGTCGTGGCCTTCATAGAAGATGACATGCTCTTGTCCACCTGCAGTCATAATAGGCCGCTCTACATGAAAGGGCAGCTGAATGGACAGCCTATCAACAGGGTCCTGATTGACCCAGGAGCAGCAGTCAACATACTCCCCTACCAGGTGTACCAGAAGTGCTACTTCGATGTGCACCTGGTCGAAGTAAAGAACGTCAAGATCGCTGGTTTTAACCAGAAGTGTGAGGTGCCCATGGGGGTTACAGAATTTAACCTGGCCTTCGGCGACTGCATCACCAAGGTCCAGTTCCATGTCATCAACTCCAACACCTCCTACAAGGCGTTGCTTGGTCGGCCTTGGCTACACCAGAACAGAGTGGTGCCGTCCACTTTGCACTAATGCATCAAGTACCCCTATGAGGGGAAAGAAGCCAGCATCTTTGTCGACCTCCACCCATTCGAGGTGTTTGAGTGTCACCTGCCAGATGCTAATCTATACCTAGAAGAGACAAAGCAGGCTCCTAAAGTTGCCTGAGACAAAGGGAAGAAGAAAATAAAATCGGAGGGCTGGTTTCCCCCGCCACCCCAAGGCTATGTGGCTCCTCTGCATGTGCCTTTCATTGCAGAAGAAGAAGGGATATTCAGGGCATTTTCCCTCGCCATCTATCCCACACTAGGGGCACCTTGCCTTGAGGACCTACTAGAGGATGTCAGAGTCCTACCAGGAATTATTAAGCCAATAACAGAGCTCGACTGCCAAGTGGCCGAGCAGCTAAGGACCTTTGAGGTACCAAATCCTGAAGGCCCGCCCACTATTTTCTATGTGGCTGGAGAACAGCCAGTCACAGGAGATGATGATTGCCGACTCCCTGACTACCTTCATGACCCGCACGTCCCAATTGCGGGGCTTCCCTACATGACTGATCGCGCGGCCAAGGTGGTCAGAAAATAAAGGATTCCTCTTTATCAACCCTCTAACTAGAAGGAGATGTTTGAAAAGATGTGGAACCCGTCGATTACCAAGCATCTGGGTTTGGGCTTCTCACCAGAAGACTACTACGAGGCGGAAGTGATATCGGTCTTGGCTCCACTTGGCAGTGACCCCATCAAGGTTGCAGCCCTACAGGAAGCCCGCCACAATGAACAACCTCTACCACTGGCTGAAGAGACACAAGATGAAGAAGTATTTCTTTGGAACCCCCTCCACTGTAGGCGCGTGGGGAAGGCCTTCCCCTCACCTGAAGGGTCAACCTCAAGGGACCGCATCATCAGGGTTCCATCATCCCCGTCTGTTGGTGAGGTAAGAAGCGGAGGTACGGGCCGTGCTCCAGGCCCTCCCCGATACAACCCCGTTATGCTCGCCCTGTACCATAGGCAGCAACGAGAAATCGAGATGTTGACGGTGAAATTGGCCGAATTAACTGCACTTGTGTCAGACCTGATCCAGGGCTCCCTCCACCTGTGGGGTGAGCACGTGACTTGGTCCCGGGCCACCAGTCCCGATACCTCTGTCCGGTTGGGAAGGGCAGCGAGGAATATGGCGAGCCCTTCAGCCAGACAACCAGCTGGATGAGGCCTTACATTGCAAGAGAAGCTGTAAAAGCCCTACTCTTTCCCGAGAGAGAAGACCTGGGGCATTTTTTATTGGGCTTGCCACTACGGCAAGGTTTCCCTCCCCAGGTCCAAAAGGCCCCAAGATGTTCAGAGAAGTGGTGACCCACTGCTCTGCCCCTATCACCAGATACTCGGTCACCCTATTGAAGATTGTTACGTCTTCAAAGACATAGCTCAAGACCTGATTAAGTGGTTGATGCCGCGATAGTAGAGAGAAGATGTCATATGTTGTGGTGAATCTCTAGAGGGATCAAGGGTTGGTGTGGAACCAAAGGGGTCTTTTTATTTATTGGTTCAGATAATAATTCTGGACCAATGGTAAGAGGTTTGTCAGCTTAGACCAAAGGTCATGACGTCGAGCGACTTGGCTTAGATGTAAGATCGTAACGCCAAGGGATGATATCTAACAGCCTAGACATAAAGTCATGACGCCGCACAACTTGACTTAGGCAGAAGGCCATGACGTCAAGGCAGAATATTTAACGGCTTAGACGTAAAGTCATGACACCGTACAACTTGGCTTAGGGAGAAGGTCATGACGCCGGACAGCTTGGCTTAGGCAGAAGGTTATGATATCAAGGTAAAATTTTTAACTAGCTTAGGCAGAGAGCCATGATGCCGGACAGCTTGGCTTAGGTAGAAGGCCATGGCACCAAGGTAGAGTTTGACAGGTTGGCTTAGGTAGAAGGCCATGATGTCAAGGTAGAATTTTTAACCGGCTTAGGCAGAGAGCCATGAAGCTGGACAGCTTGGCTTAGGCAGTAGGCCATGACGCCAAGGCAGAATTTGACAGCTTAGCTTAGGTAGAAGGCCATGACACCATAGCTGAATTTTTAACCGGCTTAGGCGGAGAGCCATGATGTTGGACAGCTTGGCTTAGGCAGAAGGCTATGACCCCAAGGTAGAATTTGTAACTGGCTTAGGTAGAAAGTCATGATGTCGGATAGCTTGGCTTAGGCAGAAGGCCATGATGCCGTAGAACTTGACTTAGGTAGAAAGCCATGACGCCAAGACAACATATTTAAAAGGCTTAGGCGAATTGCCATGAGGTCGGATAAAAGTATTTAACGACTTAGACATAAAGTCATGACGCCGTACAACTTGGCTTAGGCAGAAGGCCATGATGCCAAGGCAGAATATTTACCGACTTAGACAGAAAGGCATGATGCCAGACAAGAGTATTTAATGGCTTAGACGTAAAGTCATGACGCCGTACAACTTAGCTTAGGTGGAAGGTCATGACGCCAAGATAGAATATTTACTGGCTTAGGTGAAAAATCATGACGCCGGACAAGAGTATTTAACAGCTTAGACGTAGAGTCATGATGCCGTACAACTTGGCTTAGGCGTAAGGCCATGACGCCAAGGGAGAATATTTACCAGCTTAGGCAGAAAGTAATGACGCAGGATAAGGATATTTTTGTTGGTTTACGCGTCAGCATAGACGAAAGGTCATGATGCTGGCGACAAAAGTAATCTTTTCGTATACCGATCTAGATGGAAGGGCGGAGCCACAGGTAAAAGGATCTTTTGTTCCCTGGCCAAGTAGGAGGCCCGAGCTAGAGGTGAAGGGGTCTTTTTTGTTATCTGGCTGGACAAAAGGTCTGAGCCAAAGGTAAAAGGATCTTTTATTGTCCGGTCGAACAAAAGGGTTAGAACCAAAAGTCAAGGGGTCTTTTTGTTGTGGGGTCGGATAGAAGGTCCTGGCCAAAGGTGAAAGGGTCTTTTTGTTGACTGACTGGACGAAAGATCTGAGCAAGAGGTAGAAGCATCTTTTTGTTGCATGGTTGGACGAAAAGTCCTGGTCAAAGGTGAAATGGTCTTTTTTGTTGACTGACTGGACGAAAGGTCCAAGCCAGAGGTAGAAGGGTCTTTTTGTTGTATAGTTGGACGGAAGGTCTAGACCAAAGGTAGAATGAGAATGTCAACCTAATGGGATGTCGAAGTCAACAAACCCTGCTTAGACGGTATGTCTAGGATGAGGGTCAAAAATAGTGCATTGTTGTTGATCTGACATTATGTCAAAAATCGACCAATCTGGGAGAGACACAGGGTCTGGGCCAAGGTAGAATATGTTGTTGACTTGACAGACTTGCCAAAGTCAACCAACTTGGCAAAGATGTGAGGCCTAGGCCAAGGGACGAATATAAGATATGGATGCTGACCCAACGTCATGTCGGAGCCAACGAACTTGGCAGAGACGTGAGGCCTAGCCAAGGGTAGAATATAAGATGGGTGTCGACTCGACATCCTGTCAAAGCCAACGAACTTGGCAGAGACGTGAGGCCTACATCAAGGGCAGAATATAAGATAGGTGTTGACTCGATGTCCTGTCGATGCCAACGAACTTGGTAGAGACATGAGACCTAGACCAAGGGTAGAAAATAAGACAGGTGTTGACTTGACGTCCTGTCGGAGCCAACGAACTTGGCAGAGACGTGAGGCCTAAACCAAGGGCGGAATATAGGATGAGTGTTGACTCGGCATCCTACCGTAGCCAACAAACCTGACAAAGGCACGAGGCCTAAGTCAAGGGCAGAATATAAAATAGATGTCAATGTTGACCCAACGTCATGTCAAAGTCAACGGGCCCTACCCTGATAGAAGGTTTGGGGTGAGGGTAGACCAGATGATAGACGAACGAGAGGCCCAGACCCAGGGCTAAATATTGATGTTAATCTGATGAAATGTCAGAGTCAAAGAACCTTGCTCAGACAGAAGGTCTGAAACAAGAGTAGAATATGCAGATGAGGATGTCGGCCCGACGTCATGTCGAAGTTGACCAACCTAGCAGAGACGTGAGGTCTAAGCTAGGATAGAATATGGACGTTGACCCATTGATGTGACACAACCTATGGAAGGTAGTGACAACCCAAACACCGAGTGGTACGTGGCGAAGGACGAACCCGAAGGGTGTTTTCTTTTTATTGTGTGTAGGGTCCAAGAAGAATAAGAGCCCGAGTCACATGGGACTTGGTGTGGGCTTGGTATCATGCCTTACCTCCTAGGCAATGGGAGAGGGTGGATCGAATGGGCTTCGGCCCGTTCTTCAGGATCTGGCCTTTCCAGGTGGATGCCACCTTCCTGACGGCAGTGCGGGAGAGATGGGTGGATAGCTGCAGAGCATTTGTGATGCAGTGGGGGCATATGATCCCCACCCTTGAGGATGTGGCCTTCTTGATGGGATTGCCAATGGCAGGGATCCTGATGCTCGGTCGGGAGCTGAAAGATTATCGAGAGGAGGTGGAGGACTTGCTCGGGCCGCAGCTGGCTCGATCTAGGAGACCAGTGACCAGCCTTCCGCCCGGGAAGATCAGTGCTAAGATGGAACTCGTGAGGATGACACGCGGGCCACTAGAGGACTTGGATGTGTATTTGGGGCGAGTGAGACAGAGACTCAGATCTCAAAGGAGGAGCGAGCAGGAGGAGTTGTGACTTTTCTTCTTGTACTTCTTTAGGAGGCTGTTGTTTGCTATTGCCTCGAACAAAGTGAATTTGAAGTATCTGTTGCTGGTACGGGATCTAGAGTAGGGTCCCCCGCTTGCGTGGGGAAGAGCGATGCTGGCGCACCTCCTCGCCCACTTGGATCCAGTGCGCCCGGGTTCGAGGAACCTGGGTGGTCTCACGCCCTTCTTACAGGTACGAGTCTACCCCTTCTAGGCATGTTGATTCGAAATTTTAATTGATTGCTTTGTTTCTTCTTTTAGATTTGGGGGTACACTCGGTTCCCTCTAGGTCGCGGCACGCTCCCGCGAGCCTTGATGCACGTGGTCCCTCCTATGGCTAGATGGGAGATGGTCCAGGACCAGCGTTTAGTAGCCGCTAGACTTTCTGATCTTAGGGCAGCCGTGGATGAGTTCCCTCCCCACCAGGTAAGTGTTTTGGCTAAGAGGGTTTGTATGATTTGTTGCATTTGTTATGTGCTCAATTAGCAAAACATTCATTTTTTGTGTGGCAGGTGACTTGGACTCCTTATGCGACGGAGGACACTACCTTTCAGCCGTGGGTGAGGGAAGGGCGAGCTTGGTTCCAAAGAGACACAGTGCTGTTCTACGTGAACCTGAGGGAGCTGCTCTTCCTTCACCTAGTGCAGAGGACGTTGGGGTGGCATCGACAGCCAGTGGTGATTCCAGCCGAGCACGAGTTGGATCGGGGACGTCGCCAGGCTTCGACAAGCGATCAGGACTAGGCCTCCCACTACCGTGCTGAGGTAGAGGCACTACAGGGAGGGTCCTCACTGGAGTATGACTGGACCATGAGGAGTAGCGAGGCTTACTTGGCAGACTATCGGGACCGGTCTACTGGACGGCTTCATCTCGACACTCAAGAAGTGAGTTACTCTCTTAGCTTTCAAATGTGATGTTCTTATTCAACTTCTGGGGCTAAGTGAGTTTGTGACTTAATGTGCAGATGCTCGAGATTGAAGCAGTGAGGATTCTCATGGATTGGATCGTCATCCTTGACCAAACGATCATGAACCTATGACATGAGATCCGAGAGATGGTAAGCCCAAGCAAATTAATTGATCTTGAATTTGGAATTGATTGGATTTGACTAACTGCTTGCCCCTTGTGTTGGCAGCGAGGGGAGTGGGCCTATGTGCGCATGAGAGGGGGTGGAGGGGCTGGCCCTTCGTTCCAAGCTGACATCATTGATGAGCTAGAGGATCGCCTAGCTGGGGCTATTGAGCAAGCCGAGGAGTGAGAGGTCGAGCTGGCTGAGGCGGTAAGAACCTAACACTCAAGCTGAAAGTAATTCTCTTCTTTATCATCTTTGCCTATTTTACATGACTGTTCATTTTCTGCAGAGGAAGGAGCTGGCAGCTAGCCTGGCCGTTTGTCGAGAGCAGGAGGCCCGCATTGAGGAGCTAACTCACCGACTAGGAAAGACGAGCACGATTGAGCGGCTTGAGGGTCGCCTAGATGAGGCGAAGGAGAGAGAGGCTGAGGCACGTGCTTGAGAGATGGTGATGGCAGTGAAAGAGCAGCGAACTCATGATCAGCTGGAGGCCTTGCGACAACAGGTGTTGCGGAGGTACCAGGGCAGGGGTGCCCCAGGAGAGGGAGTTAGGCCTGTGACTCCTTCTGAGGCACTACAGACCATAGGAGACGTGCACTTCATGATGGATGAGCTCATGGGTATGGTGTAGTCTCCCGTAGGACAGGAGGTGATTCAGCTAGCCGCCTCTAGTTCGAGGGCTTCGCGGCCGTCACGGCTGCGAGATAGAGTGAGCAGAGATGGAGATGAGGCTGATAGTCGGTGTAGCCGACCTCGCACCGATGGAGACTAGGAGAGATAGAGAGAGACGCCGCTAGGTAGCAGCTGCCCCTTTTGTACACTAGGAGTATGCCCCTAGAATGTTGTTTCAATGGAATGTAATGGACATATTTGGCAATGAAATGAGCTTTCTTCAGTGTAGTTTTCTCGACTCAACTTGACGCCGCCTTCCCTTTTTACATGTTCAACCACACTAAAGGGAAAAAGGTCAGTGTAGCATGACTTTAGCCCCCTGCCAAAACTTTCTCGATGTAGGGTCAGAGGGCTAAATCTTATTAACAAGATTTGGAAAAAAAGAATAGTAAACATGATATGCACATGCAAGCAAGCAAAATGTAAAAAAGAAGGGAAACATGATCATGGTGAGACAGACGGTGGGTGAGGGTTTACATTAACCTGACGGTGGATGTGTGTTAAACCAGTTTTTAAATGATGAATGGGTTTCGAAATCTACCCCAAAATTTAATGAGAAGAGTTTTTATAAATTATTCATCTTCTCTCCTCCCGTGTATTTCTTTAAATTTTTTTTTTAAAAATCCACTCAACATAAAAAACAGAGACACTCCTATTTCGTTTAATTAAAAATTGTGAGATTTCAATCATTTTAACTTCCGATGATCCGAAACAAACGGGACCCAAGAGAGGATGTTTTCTTACAACGCGAGAGTCATCTTTTCTCTATTTAATGGGTTTGTGGGACACCGCCGGGAGACACAGACGGTGCTACACTCTTTAAAACCTCTTTTCCAAACTCAAAAAGACACACTCGGGTGTCCTCACCGCAGTGGGTCACATGGCCGGCGAACAGCTAGTCGAGGCACGGGACGCTTACATGGCTCACCTCGCGGAAGGCGGCGGCCCCAGGAGAAGAACAGGGCATTTCCTGAAGCCTGTTGGGCGGTTCGCCCACCAGACGGCCCGCCTTCCCCTCGACCATGGCTGCCGCCCTTCCAGTGTCTGCTTCTTCAAGGGTTGGTACCAGCCTCTGGGAAGATGGCAGGAATGGATCGATAAAATGGAGCCACTCCACGGCGACGAATGGGATGCCGTCGGCATCCGGGGTGCCATCAAGGCCTCGACTTATAAGATCAAGCGGCGGCCGGAATTGATATGGGAAATGGTAAGACAGTGCTGGTGCGTTCAGACTAACACGTTTGTATTCCCATGGGGAGAGGCCACCCTCACGCTGGAGGACATGGCTATCTTGGGGGCGCTCCCCCTACTTGGAGAGCCGGCGGTGGCCATGGGGCCATTGAGTGGTGACCTCGCTGCAATGCACGAGAGGATGATAGTAGAGAGAAAAGTATTTAACACCATGGCCGCGAAGAAGGCCGATCACCGCTGCTGGTTGAGACATTACATGGATGAGCATGGGGCGGGCGGGGACGACGAGCTGGAACACGTCGCCTTCCTGTCCCTGTGGTTGTCCAGGTGCATCTTCCCCGGCCCCACCGAGGGCACCGTCGGGCAGCATGTGTTTCCCGTGGCCATCCGCCTGGCAACAGGTTCTCGACTTGCACTAGCCCCCGCTGTGCTACCTTCAGTCTACAGGGACCTGCGGGTGCTCAAGACGCATCCCTCTGCCCTCGCCGGCAAGGGTAGAGATGCCGTGGTCTGGGCACCTTTCCAACTTCTGCAGATGTGGGTCTGGGAGAGATTCCCCTCCCTGCAGCCGGTGGGAGGTCCTCGCCGGCTCCAACCCCATGAGCCGAGGGCTGCTAGGTGGCACGACATGGAGCCGTCTCCTACATTCTCAGCGTCGGTGTTCCGCTGCGGAGAGTTTCACTGGCGGTCCTATGCAGCCAATGCAGAGGGGTCGGTCTCTCCTCCATTTTATCCGGATGTCGGCCGGTGGGTCGACGGCAGCTCAGAGGAGGACGAAGCGCTCCTGTCATTTTCTCAGTGTCTGGCGTCATCCGAGCTGGTGGGTTTGGATTCCATCGAATAGTACTTTTCCCACCGTGCCTCGATGCAGCTGGGGTTCGACCAAGACATCCCCGCCAGTGTCCATCCTGCAGACTCGTCTCCGGAGTTGGCATGGTTCACCTACGACAAGGCACTCGACAAAGTACGCTTCTACCTTCCTCCTAACTCGGCTCAGCCGCATACCACGTTGCAGTACCGCCTTTGGTGGAAGAAGCACTACTACATCTCAGCTCCTACAAGCCAGAAAGCCGCTGAAGATCAAGTCCTTGCTCCAGCGAAGGCAGTTCAAGAACCCTCCGCAACTAATTCCCCTTGTGTTCCCGTAAAGACGGAGAAGGAGACGAAGGGCACGTAGTCCTCTAGTTACGAGCAGGGTACGCAAAACCCTGCACCTGGGATCACTCCAGAGGGGGCGATGACGGAGGAAAACTTGGCCAGTACGACTTCCACGGGAGGCGTCCGGGAACCCGAAACAGAATACGACTGGGTGGACAGGGTGCTATTGGCAAGCTGGCTACGATCTCTTCTGTTGAGCAGGAGGCGATCTCCGATGATCACTCTGTAACAAAGAAATCTAGAGGCCCAGTGTCGCCTAAATCTGTGTCTCCAAGAGCTGCGCGGGAAGGTGGCCGTCTAAATCCGGGGGCCTCTTCTTCGGACCCCTTCGTCATAGATGATGATGATGATGATATAGAGGTTGTGCCCCTCGTTAAGCTCGAAGAAGGGGAAACGGGAGACCCAACCCGGCAAAAGGTTCGAGAAATCACCACTCACATTGGCAAGCTCCCGGAGGAGGTCGCCCTGCTGTAAGCGAAGGTGATGCCCCTAGCAGCCAAACACGGATGAACGTTGCAGAATCGGAAAAAATAGGGAGCGAGGATCAAAACTTTCCTTGGTCTTTTTTATATTCTCCGCTACGCCCCACGGGTGCTTTGAGATATTGAAAAGAGCGTTTTGATAAGCGGACTAGTGATTGTGTTTGTTTGTTTTCTTATTTCATTCCTATGGGATAATATATAGTGTGACATGAAAGATATTACATTTGATCATCTAACTCAAAACTTTTTAAAAATATTATATCTAATACTCTTATCAATATCAATGCTATATTAATATAGATGAAGAGTGTTTGATTAAGCTCTTTTAATTTTAACACAATCATCGTCTCTAACTCTTGGCATTTACTTTTCTCGTATATTTTTGTATGCCGCTGCATGAGTGTGTTGGGTTATCTAGCCCTTCAATTTTATTACCACTGAGAGTGAGTGAGCGTAACTGTCCCGTGACCCGATCCGGGCACGTGAGAGAGCCGATACCCTCTACTCATTGCCGGTTTCTCAACCACATAGATCCACGGAGTTCCCTCACTTAGGGGTGCCCGCAAGCTAGAGTTCTAGGTTCGCTGTCCATCCCACATCAAATTGGTATCAGAGCCAGGTTGAGTCTAGGGTAGTCTTTGCATAAAAAAAAATCAAAAGAGTCTTGTCCTTGATTTGTATTTCATCCCAGTACCTGGTATATCAAAAGACGTTACTGGAAAGATAGGTTACGCCTGTTTGGAAGGTAGCCCCTTGCGTAAGGTTTACCTCTGCCACGTACCAGATATTGGTTAGAGTCTAGGTTTGTAGTCGAGTCTGCATTCAACTTCAACACATGTAGTCTCCCCTTCCCCAATTTCCCATGGATTCCCAGTCGCCCAAGCGATATGACTGTTGGCACACCCATGGGCTTGGAAACCATCCCATCTCCTTCATTAGGCCCGAGGCCTCAAACTTTCATGGCTCCAAGGTCTCGAGTGACTACTTACATTGGGAAGCCGCAATGGACCAATATTTTAATTGTTATCCCATGTCTGAGGCTAGACAATTCTTTTTTACCAAGGAGAGGCTTATTCACGAGGCTGTTGAGAAGTGGAGAGACACTGAAGGCTTGAGGGGAGTTAGGAGGCAATGGCCCATCGAGTCATGGTGGATCATGAAGATTGAGCTTAGGAGGGTCAACCTTCCCCACCTGGTCTCCTCCAACCAGTCCCACCCAGTCACCTCCAACTGACCACACCCATTCACCTCCAACCAATCCCACTCAATCAACTCCAACCAAGTGGACCATAGTCAGAGGCAAAGAGCCCCGCATGTAGCCATGCCTAGGTCCACAACCAGGCCGAGAGACGATGAGTGAGTCCACCACGATGCCCCTACTCCAACCCACACCTTTGCCGAACTCTTGAAAATATTTTCAGACCGGTTGGATAGGATGGATAGGACGTGTGCTCATATTGATGGACTCCTACCCGAGTCGAAGAAGGTCGTAGCCAGTAGTCTCAACCCGGTGCCACCCCAGGGACCTCTTCCCCTCCGGGAGGACATTCCTTCCCCACCCATGAGAGCTCTTTTGCCACCACCCTCACCTGTTGATCTTTATTTGGAGCCACCTCAGCCGGAGCTACCCGTACTTCTAACGGGGAAGCTACTCATAGATGAGCCACTACTTAGCTGGCTCAAGAAAGGCTTGGTCCCTAGGACACCATTCTACCCATCCATGGACCCTGCACTACAAGTAGTGCCCATCAACTCCTTCCACACAACGTTTTGGTCTAGTGACCATGTAGATGCCTTGGAAGACCTTCTCTAGGGATTAGATTGGCAATGGAAGTTGATGCACATGTTGGCCCCAGGCTTCGACCAATCTATGAGTCGTAGCTTCACGCATCCCGCTTTGAGGTATATTACCTCCGTGTGCACTGTGGGACATGTCACCACGGAGATCCTTTTACTCCTCCCCATGCCTGACGAGCCTTTCTTCATTCCACTTGTCCAAAGGGAGGAACCTTACCTCCTACATGAGATCCCTACCCTGTCTACCACAATGAATGAAGGTTACCATCTACACCTTCAAGAATCCCACACATGGGACCATGTCATGGGGGAGCCCATCTCGAGGGGTCACACATTCTTTGACCCTTTCGACCCCTTCCCTAGTGGGCCTCGTGACCCACCACTTCCCATCTACCTTACCAAGGAGGTCCACTATCACATCCCTTCCTCACGGGTCAATCATCCATCACGTAGCAGGGAGCCAATTCATTGGGGAAAAGGAGAAAATAAATTTGGCTCCCCCGGCCCACCCGAACCTCCCACACCCACGTCCAACGGGAAGTCATTGCCGGACTGGTTCATACTTGGTTGTCTAGGAGTCCCCCACTCCACCAACCACCGGTTACGTCAAATGCTCGCAAGTCACACATTCGGATGTCCTGGTCCACCATTGCATGGGTCTGCATAGCATTAGGACTGACTAGGATATAGAGTGTACTTTTTTCCTTTATTTGTATAGTTTGGTTAGAGTCAGCATGCATCAAGTCTAGTTGGTCTCATGCAAGCTCAGGGTGCCCGTCCCTTTCGAGTATGAGGCAAGTCGGATCTCATGCGTACGTTGTAAACTTGCCGAAATTTGGGATCAGCTCTACCACAATGTCTCAGATCTAGTCACATAAAGGGGCCAGCGGTGATTCCTAGTGAGTCTTTGAGCCGTCTCCTCCCTTTGAGAGTGACCCCACCCCAAAGTGTCCACCACCAATCTCATTCCCACAGCAACGTGAGTATATAGAATGTATACGGGATGAGCAGGTGATGATTACTAGGAGTGGAGCGTACCTACACTACCTGGTACGGTGACGGATCCTCAGGACCGACACACGAGCAACTGCACCCCTTTACTCGACGAGGTCGAGTTCTTCCCACCCAAGGAGAATTAATGGGACATCAGAGCAAGGCATCTAACTTTTTTATTTTTTTATTTATATTTATATCCTTTAGTTTACATTTATACCCTTGGGATAATTGGGTTGCAATTGTATGGCAAGTATAAGCCAATGGGCTACTTGAGCTAGCCGGCAGTGTTGTGTGGGTCCAAGTTGAGTTCTTCTCGATAGACTCAATCTCCTTGGCCATTGCTTCCTTCCACACCTCCTGGCTGGCAGCATCACGAAAGGATGTTGGCTCCTCCATCTCTGCAAGCAGTGCTTCATCATCTAGATCTTCTTCCTGAAGCTCCACTCTTTTCGCATCCTTCATGATGTCATCAATGTGTCGGTATCGGACGGGCCCATCATTGGAGTCGTCATTGCTGACTGTTGGCGGCGTCTGCACCGATGCGGCAGGCGTTGCCGGCTCTCCTACCGGTGATCTCTGCGCCTGCGTGGTTGCCGGGGTTGTGGCAGATGTCGGGGATGACGCTGCCGTGCGTGCCGCAGCACGCGCCCTGGTGATCGGCCCAACCGGCGTCGCACCGCCGGCCAGCGTGCTCGCTGCAAGGGCCGGGTTGTAGTGTGTCGCGGGTGCCGACTCGCCTGTCGCTGTAGCTGGCTCGCCTGCCACAGTAGCCGCAGGTGGCACCGAACCACCTGAATTTGGCACGGTGAAGAGCTCCTCCTCCACTACGAAATCTGATGGTTGCCCACCATCTACGCCTACACTTCAATTCCACTCCATGTTCTCCTCGAATTTAACATCTCTACTTACATGGAGTTTGCCGCGCCGAGGATCGTAGAGGCGGTGCGCCTTGCAGTCGTACTCGACGCCAAGGTACACCATCGCCTGGCTGCGATCATCAAGTTTCTTTTGATGTGGCGTCGCTACCTTCACATGTGCTGTACAGCCGAACACGCGGAGGTGCACCAGATGTGGCTTTCTCCCGTTCCAGGCTTCAAAGGGGGTGCGCTCACCCAGCGCTTTGGTTGGCAGGCGGTTGAGGAGATACACCGCATGCCTCACGGCCTCCCCCCAAAATCTGCCGGGCAGGTGCATGCTCTTGAGGAGAGACCTGGCCATCGCCATCACCGTCCTATTCTTTCGTTCCACCACGCCGTTCTGCTGCGGCATATACGGCGCGGTCAGATGCCTCACAATGCCTGCCTCTTCACACAACTTGGTGAATTCAGTGGAGAGGAACTCGCCACCCCGGTCAGTCCTCAACGTCTTCACTCGGTATCCACTGAAGTTCTCCACCTGCTGCTTGAACTTCTTGAACACTGAGTAGACTTGATTCTTTGTCTTGATCATGTACACCCACATCCATCGGGTGCAATCATCAACGAGCAACATAAAGTAGTTGTTGCCGGCGAGAGTCGACGGAGTGATCGGTCCACAGAGGTCGGTGTGCAGCAATTCGAGTGGCTCCCCCGCTCGATAACTCGCTGCCTCTGGGAACGATTGTCTCGCATGCTTTGCAATTAAACACCCTTGGCACAGCTTATTAGGGTGCTTGATCAGCGGCACCCCCACCGCCATCTTCTAGTCGACGAGCAGCTTTAGTGCATGGAAGTTGACATGGCCGAGCCTGGCATGCCACAGCCACGCCGGATCCTCGAGGCTTGCCAAGAGGCACACCGGTCTCGCCATCTCCAGTTCAATTCTGTAGAGGCGATTTGCAGTTCGCCTTACCTTCATGAGCAGATGCAGTGGATTTTTTTGAAAACCTCTAGCTAGTCGTCGTTCATGATCACCTTGTGGCCGAACTCAGTGAGTTGCCCAAGGCTGATCATGTTACTGTAAAGCCTCGGAATGTAGTAGACCTCCGGGAGCAGCCACTGGTCGCCGTTCTTACAGCCGAACAGAAGAGACCCTTTGCCCATGATCTGCACTGTGGAGCCATCTCTGAACTTCACCTTTCCGATGACACCTTCATCCAGCTCTCGAAATTTCACCCTATCACCCATCATGTGATTGCTGGCCCCATTATCGAGGTACCAGACATCAGTGAAGGTACCTTTCTCATTTGCGCCCCACAGGTCTGGCTTCACTTTTTCTTCATTCAGCAGCACGACATCCTACCATTCTTGCCGCGTCAGCGCCGACTCCTCCGACACCGTGAGCATCAAAGCCGGCTCAGCGTCGTCAGAGCGAGTGAGGTACGCCTTCTCCTCCTTCTTTGGGGCCTTACACTCGGAGGCGTAATGGCCCAACTTGTCACAATTGAAGCACTTTATGTGGCTCTTGTCGCGGCCACCGCCGCTTGAGCTGCCCGCGCCATCTTTGCGCGGTGACCCGTCGTGCCTGCCCCTTCCACGGCCTCTGCCGTGACCGCGCCCACCCTGGCCACGGTTGCTGACATCACCAGGGGCTACTTGTTTCCCCTTGTTGCCCGAGGATGAGTCACCGCCGCCGATCTTGTGCCGTGTGAGCCACTCGGCGTGAGTGAGCAGTAGTTGGCTGTCACCGTTCGTGTTGCCGCCGGATGCGCGCAGACATGCGCGCTCGTCGTATGTCTTCAGTTGGCTAACGGCCTCCTCGAACAGCATGGTCTCGAGATCACAAAACTACTCGATGCCGGTGATCACATGGAGATAGCGATCCGGCACGGTATCGAGCAGCTTCTTTACTAGCACGGCGTCGCTGAGGGTCCCCCCAGGTTGGCATATCTCACGGACATGCCGTTGAGTTTACCGGCGTACTGGTCCAGCGTCTCCCCTTCTTGCATGCCCAGCCCATCGAACTCGCTCTTTAATGTCTGCAAGCAAGCGCTCTTGACGCGGGCTGCTCCAACGAACCTCGTCTTGAGGCAGTCCCAAACTTCCTTTGCCGTCTTCTTATTTGCAACCTGCATCAAGAGATCCTAGTAGCTTCTTCACTCTTCGGTGGACTCTTCCTCTCAGAAGATCCCACTTCTCTTTCCCTTTCTTCTCCCGTTGCACGCTGCCCAACCAAGAGGGAGCCAGCCCTCTTTTCCTTCATGGCAATGCCCTTTTATAGAATGGTGCCGAAGAATGTTCCTATCACTTCCACCCCATCCGAAACGAAGTTTGGAGTTGACTTGCTACGCTGGATGATGCTGGTTCGTGCCGTACGCTGTCGTTCGTCCGAGGATGGGATGTTCACAGGTCTGCCGGGGGTTGCTTCATCATTGCCACTTCTGTGTTGTCAAACGGAGGCAGAGGCAGAGCATCAGGCATTGAATGTTCTCTGCACTTCACATTTATGCCAAACAGAGCATCGATCGGCAGATGGGATGGCATGGGGTTAAATTGGCGTGGGAGAAAAGTGACACGCCGGTTTAAACCCAAGTGCAATTGGCACGCCGTATTAAGGTGCATGCAAAGAAGGTCGCCATATTAAGGAAGGCAAGGGGGAAATGGGGCGCGCCGATTTTAGTGGCGTCGTATTAGGATGTTGAAGGTGCAAATGGGCCACGCCGTGTTAAGGGGCATGCAAAGAAGGGAGCCGTATTAGGGAAGGCAAGGGGGGTGCCATTTTAAGCATTAAAAGGGAGGGCCATTTTAGCATAGCATAAAGGGGGAGTGCTGTATAAGCAAGGAAGCGCGCCATTTTAAGGCGTGCCGCTTTAAGGCCCTTCCGCGTCGTCTTAAGCACCAAACGGATTCTTTTCGAAGTCGCGGCCATTTATATGAATGTCGACATTCCTGGAGTGTTCTGATTGTGATGTACGGCCTTCGTAATATTCCGTTCACAGCCTCCGGGGCTCAGTCCCAGACTTTACGTGATTTTCGGTGCGTGTTGGACCCGTGCCTGGGTTCCCGACTTTTCTGTGATTCAGCTCTCAGCACGGTCAGTTGGAGAATTGGAGCTGTATCTTCCGCCTGGGGGGGCTTCCTTAACGGGTAGCAGACCACCAAGCGAGTTCTTGTCCTGATCGGGTGAGGAATAGGTTTGTTCGGCCTTCCTGTCTTCGACTTGCACTCGAATAAATAGATGCGGATGTCGCATGATCATCATCATCATTTTTTGACATCTACAACTAGCCATGATCAAGGGGGCCACCGGCGGGGAGCAGAGATTGCCAGAGAAGGGAGGGAGAATCAACCAGGCACATACAAAAACCCAAGCAAATGGGGACAGTAGATAAACCCAAAGAACAAAAATTTCATTCATGAAGAAAAGGGGCCATGAAGGGCTGTGCACAATCCGAAGACCGTGGAGTAGGAGTTACAGCAGAGAGAGGGGGAAGAGAAGAAAAGAAAGGGAAGAAGGAAAGGGAGGAGCTTGGGGTTGAGCAGGGGCGACGGCTCCCTACTCTTCCCCACTCCCCCTATTACACCTCTCTCTCTCTCTCTCTCTCTTACTCTCTCTTTGGGTGGTCATCGGAGAGAAACCTCATGGCGGAGCTCTCTTCTTCTTCTCTTCTTCTTCTTCTCTTCCTCTCTATCTGTGTGTGTCATGTATCTGTCTGTTCTCTCTCCCCCCCTTTGTTTACAGCGAAGGAAGGGGTTTTTATACCCCAATGGCAGGATCGTTCGAAGGTGGGAAGCACCCACGGCTGGAGGCGTTGAAAGGGGATTTGACCCGTCATCCTTGGTGGCAGGGGGGAAGTAGCCTGCATGCCTTCTCCTCTAGTTGACAGCTCAGTGGGTTTGTTGCGTGTCAAAGATCCCTAGGGGATGGGCATCACGTCGTTCCGCCGAATGTGCCAGGTAGACGAGGAACCAAGCTGTGCCGCTGAGGAGCTAGGCCGCTGTGCCGCTGAGTAGCTGCCAAGCGTGCCGCTGGAAGAGCTTGCAGGCGTGCCGTCGAAGGGCCAGCCCAGCTGTGCCGGTGAAGAGAACGCTTGGGCATGCCGTGGGACGCCACAACCAGCATGCTGCTGAAGCGATGGCACCGGTGGAAGGCCACCCTGGGTGTGCCGCTGAATGGACACGCAGGGGTGTGCCGATGAAAACACCCAGCTGGGTGTGCCGGGGAAGGTATTAACCTCAGCGTGTGCCAACGAAAACACCTAGCCGGGTGTGCCAGTGAAGGCCTTGGCACGGGCATGCCGGGGAAGCCACACCGCGGGTGTGTCGGTGAAGGCTTGTGAGCATGCCGTTGAGGGGGCGTACCACTGGAGCTTCGCGGGGGGGCATGCTGCCAAAGGTACCCAGGAGGCGTGCTAGGGTAGACCCGCTAGGTGTGCCACTGAGCACCACGGAGGCGTGCTGCTAGAGAGTGACGTTGAGCGTGTCGCTGAAGGGGCACGGGCTGGGTGTGTCGCAAAGGGGCTACCCCAGTGGAGTGTGCCTTTGAGATATACTTGGGCCTATTTCGAGCCTGATTAACAGTCCACTTAGTTCTCTTCGGGGCCCACAGGCTGTGAGCCTCCTGGTAATTGATTTCTTTTCGCTGTCGTGACTCCGAAGGTGGCTTCACGGCAGCATGTGCATATTTGGAGAGTCTGGATAGCCCATCTCCTCTGTGGTTTCTTCATTTGAATTTGTTATTGATGCTAGACTGGACGAGACATATGGACGTGTAATTTTACACATCCACAAATGCCCCTCACCCACGGGTGACGGGGGCGAAGGATGAGCCGGGCGGTGCCCGTGCGTGTGCTGGTTCTTCAGGGCTGCATCCAATTAGAGTTGTAAACTTCTTTTGATGAAATAAAAGTATCATTTTCTCATTCATTTCTGATTTTAGAAATGAAATTATACTTGATCCGACCGACACGCTCGTTTACGACTCGTCGCACTCCCGATTTTCCGCGTCGAGGCGTGACACCCCAAGCCTCAAGGAGGCGTAGGAGAGGTCCCGGAGGTTTCATCTTACCTCGGCCATCGGAACTATTTTGTTCTCTGGTGCTATCTCTCCCTTCTCTAGAACCTCACCGGCCGTTGATGCGGCCTCCGCGGCTGCTTCCTGCTGCAAGACCTCGAACAAGGCCGCCAGCTTCCCGAAGCCGGCGTCGCCGCCCCCGGGTGACTCCGCGGGCACATCCGGGATGGGCGCCTCCATGGTTCTTGGCTGGGTTTGCTCCTACAGGTTGACCGGGGGATAAGAGACAGAGGGCCGAAAGCTAGCCACAAAAGGGGGGCCCCATATGAATGGGCCTACACTTACGAAATCCTCACCCGGTGCCGCCTCGTCAGAGGAGTAGTCGTAATCTACCTTCTCGCTCGAGGAGGACTCGGCCGGGATAGGCTCCTCTCTTGTCGGAGAAGGGACTCTCGCTCGGTCACCGTCAGCCTCTTCCTCGCGCGGGCTGGGGGACGGTGATGCCCCAGACTTCAGCCTCCTCGTGTAGATCTGCGTCAGCTCGGGGATCTCCCGGGCCTCTATCCACCTGAGAAGGGGTGCGAGGGAAGCTGCCAAATGAGAAAACATTCTGGTCAAACGAAAGTCCTCGAGCTCCCAACGAATAGCAAAAGGGAAATACGTCAGCCACGCTAGCGAAAGAAATTACCATGTTCGGTCTCCGCGCCTGGGAGCGGGCTGGGGATTGTCTCCTCCACGGAGGGCGCCACCCGAGGAGCAGCGGCTTTGCCTTCATCCGGAGCAGAAGCAGGTGCAGGTTCCTCTGCAGGGTCTGGAAGAAGAAACCCGCATAAAAGGCCTTGTCTCACAAGGCGAAAGGGTGTTAGGCGAAACAGCCAGAAAAAAATCTCACCTGTGGGTTGGTTGCCCTCAGCCTGAGCGGCTGCGTACGCGGCCACGAACTTCTCAGTTTTAGCCTTCCTCTGCTCTAGTTCCTGCGGACTGATCGTCATACAGGGGATCTGCATGGAATGTACCCCCTTTGCTTCAGCTGAGAGAAGGATACATGCACGTCATGCGTGAGTAAAGAATTTCTCCGAGGGGGGACCGGACCCTGAAAGGCGCCAACATCTAAAAGCCTCACCTACAAGATGGCTCGGCTCGGCCTGGGGTGTAGCAAACTTTGCAAAGGATGGAACCGACGGAGGAGGGGAAGCTAAAGCCGTCCGGAAGACCTCCGCCCTCTTCCGCTCGGCCTCCTATTGCGCAGCCACCTTGGCAGCGGCAAGCGCCTTCTTCACCAGTGACCTCTCCTGGGGCTCCCCAGCAGTCCCTGGCGAACGAGTGGGAGTGGATGGAGGCTCGGACCCGACCCAGGCTTCACCTACAGCTGGCATCGGTGGAGGCGGGGCCTCCTCCCTAGTTGATGAACATGAAAGGCATCCGGGTGTGAGCAGCCCATGCTGAAACAAAGATAGACTCCACCTGAAAGACAACCTTAACAAGGGAAATCTCACCTGCGGGTTGGCTCGATTCAGTCCGGTCGACCTCAAACTCCTCAAAGGACGGGATGCGAGGTAGTGAAGGAACAGTCTCTGTGGACTTGGCGGTCTCCACCCTCCGGCGCTTAGCCTCCCGCCTTCTGGCGGCCTGTGCCTCGCCCAAAGCCTTCTTCACGGGTGACTTAGCCCGAGGCCTCTTCGTAGGACAGGGTAATGGGGTTGTGGTCGGGACCACTGGCGCCTCGTCAAAATAAGCCGGTGTCTCTGCTTGCTGAAGGAGATTGCGGTATGTCGCCAGCTGGGTGCTATCCGGATGGTCTAGGACGGACAGAAGACAAAGGGAACGAGGAGTCGGTTACCATTCGACACTCGAGAATGACCGGCAGAAGTAAAAAAGGATGTAAGGCATGTGCACAGTAGTACGTACCATGGGGGCCGGTATAAAGCCGAAGCGTGATTGGCCAGTAGCTCGTGGAGGGCGCCTGGTCCCGGCGGGCCGCTTCCCGGACTAGCCAACACATGTCCCCGATCGTCCGGTAGCGATCAGCAAGGGTGGCCAAGTCAGCATGCTTCTTGGCCGATAGATGGCAGTATAGGTTGAAGTGATCCATCCCCCATCCTTTAGTGTAGTGGTAGGCCACATGTAATTGCTTCCCCAGGATGGCCGATGACCGATCCTCGATTGTTAGCCCGTGCACCCGCAGGAGGACGTAGAGCCAAGTGGTATCTACGTAATTCTGTGGCTTCCGCTCGTCCCTCCTCAAGAAGCTACGGTAGGGGCAAGTCAAGTCCTTCTCGGCTCGCCAACTGGTGGCAGGGGTGCCCTCCTCTTCCACCGGCAGCGGATAATTGATCAGCTCTAGGCGGTCTGAGCCGATGCGGCAAAGGTCCCGCAGAGTCTTCTTGAAGTCATCCTTCGCCACCGAAGGCAGCTTGGCCTATGGTGCCTATCTGCTCTCTCGGGCCACCTTATGAGCAATCATATAGTCGGCCACGTCCTTGCTTTTGCCACGCCATAGGCACAGGAGGGGCTCTGGTTCGACATCAAGGATGGGCGTTGGCTGCCGGCTTAGGAGTCTTCTCTCCGCCCCATCCCAGCAATCCTGATTCGCCCGCAGTCGCTTCCCCGACGACTCCAACCTCAGGGAGCATCGAGGGTTGAATATCAACTGAAAGTGAAAAAATAATGATGAACAGTCAAGACCTGACCGAAGACATAATGGGCCATGGAATTCTATGGATGAACTCTGAGTTACCTACCGGTTCTTGATGAGGTGTCGGTGAAGGTAGATCTCTTTCAACAAAAGTCGAAGGAGTCTCCTTCTCCCTCTCTCGGGCCCCGTCACTCGGCATCGCCGCTAGTCCAATGATAGCAGAAACAGTGCCTGCGTCCGCAGAAATGGTGATCAACACAATGACAAAGCGGGCGGAATGACCCATAAAGAAAGAAGGGGAATTACCTTCATCAGTGGGCCCTTGTGTCCAGGCGGCCTCAAAGTCGTCAAAGGAAGGAACCGGAGGAGGCATAATGTCTGGTCCTCCCTTTGTAGCCTTCCTCCGACGTGCCCGCTCGGCCCGGGTCTCTGCTCTTTTGGCCTTTTTGGCATCGCTGATAGCCTCTCTAACTTGAGACCGGGTCCGCTTCCGCGAGTCACCAGGGGGCAGCGGCGTTGTAGTTGGGGGTGGCTTTGGGATTTCGAAGTAAGAGGGCTTCTGCGCCCTGGAAACCAGCTCCCTATAATGTCGAGTCGCCTCTAGAGAGAGGTGAGCTGCAAAAGACGTCTGGGTGAGAAAGACACACGATGAGTATAAAAGAAAGCAACGTAGTACTAAGACGGGGAACAAGCGCACCTGGCGGTCCCGTGTATAAAGGAGAGAGCAGCCAATGCAACAGCGGGGGCACTTTATCTCGGGAAGCCGCCTCCCGGATAAGCCAGCAAAGGTCCCCAATCTTCTCGCTCTTCTTGGCTAACGATGCCAGGTCCTCATAGCCGCGGGAAGATAAGTGGCACGCCAAGTTCAAATGATCTAGGCCCTATCCGTCGGCATATTTGAAGGACACCGATAGTGGATGGTCCCGGATGGCATCCAAAGAGCTAGCCACAGAAAGCCCATGTGAGTGAAGTAGGGCGAATACCCAGGGGGTATTGGCGTACATGCCTTCTCGCCTATCCTTCCTGCTGATAAAGGTCTGGTACAGATGAAGACGATCAGACTCCGGACACCAATCCGCCATGGCTGGAAGAGGCTCCTCCACCGGGATGGGGATTGCTTGGAGAACCACCCGCTCGCTGCTGACCCGACACAACCCCTGAAGGGTCTTGACGTAGTCATCCTTCTGGACCGACGGCATCTTCGGGTCGGCTTTGGAGGAGCCACGCTTTGCGGTCTTCCACGCCTCCAAATAGGCCGTGACTTCGGAGCTGGACCACCCCTTCAACTTCTTCAAGTAGGTGGGGTCGATGTCCAACACTGGCTCCGACTGGGTGTCCAGGAAGCGACGCTCAGTAGCTCGCCAGTAGTCCTTCCGAGAGGTGCGGTAGAAGCCGGTCCACGCATTCCACCACTTGATGAATTCTGGCGTCACCCGGGGCAAATGGGCGGGGGAAGGCACCCTAAAAGATACGTCCTCGCGATGATGGAAGTAGTCCCACCACAACCGAGCTTCGTCTGCAGTCGTCTAGCCGGCCTGATGGCGGCTGGGGATGCTGAAGCAAGCGAACGAAGGCGGGATCTACTAGTCGTATCTGAAGTTCTGGCTAAACCGGAAAGGATAGTATGGTTCCAGCGATAGTAGACCGCTCTTCCGAAAAACTAGAACGCTTGGGCGAATGGCCAGGGCCCAGTCGACCAGCTCCGGCTCTAATATCGGCCTCGTGCTTTTGGCACTGGTGAATGAATGAATAAATTCCTCTGTCTCGTACAAACGGTATTGCCGCATTCTGTTCACGAGGGGGCTGGAACTAGCTGCCATGCTCCAGAAATGGAGGACTCTTGGCGAGTCCATCGGAACCGCGGTCAACTTCCCTCGAATAGCAAATAGCTGGTCCGCCAATGAAGAAGGTTCGGCACTGGCAAACTCGACCATCCTTGGCACTAGACGATCAAATTGAAGAGAGCGCGGAGCTGCCTCCGGAAATAGGGTGCAGACCCACGCGTTGAAGAAGTGGAGCGGGCCAGCTGTCTGCGAATTCCGGGGGATGCGTGACTTGTGTAGATCCCCCAACATCTTGTATATCAGGCATAGGGCCACCGGACAAAGTGACAGCTTCATTCCCCAAGCCATCAGACACGCGGGGTAGATGGCTTCTGGCCTGATCATTGTCTCATCGCCTTGTGGAAGGGCGAACGAGCACAGCCAGTAAGTTAAATACGCAGCACAGTGCGTGACTGCGTCGACTCCCATGGGGTTCGGATCCCCTTGTCGGCCTCTCTGCATGACCAGAGGAAGGGTCATCTGGCGGCGGGCTCTTGACTTCTTCCTCACCGCCGTCGGAGTAGCTGCGTGGAAGTCTTCATACTTTTTCTCCCCACTGAAGAAATATTGAAGTCACGTACCCATTCACACGTGTCGCTTCTCCCCTGGCTTCCGTGCCTCCCGTGGGTCGAGCGTCAAGGGCACCATGGCGTGGTAGGCCTTCATCAAGTACCAGTAGGCGAAGCCGGTGAAGTACTTGCCTTCGCCATCCGTCTGGCCTTTCAGCGAGTCCGGAAAGCATACTTCTTCATATGGCTCCCCGTCTATGGGTAAGCCACTTAGCTATGCCAAGCTCCAGAGATCCAATGAAGTCTCCCCCTCAGCAGTGTAAAAGGTGTTGTACTTGGGGCAAAGACTTATATGATGCATGCTAGGTTTAAAAGGAAAATCTATCTAATGCATAGTCGAAGGATTTATTTGCCTGCCTCTGTGATTGTTCGGTCAAGAGTTCGAGAAGTCTATCATCCCATCTTAGCAACGGACATAGTCTGGAGTCTGCTGGAGATCCGTTGTTCTATGTCTATTGTTAAGCACGGTCGAGAGTTCAGAAAGTTTGTCATCCCGATTTTAGGTGGCATGCGACCGTAAAATAGCTTAAGGAGCATAAACTCTTCATGATTTTTATTAGAGAGGAACTCAGGGTTTATGCGACTGAAGCTATTAGCCTCCGGGGTCACTACCTAAAATGCTGTGATTGGTGACGACGTTGCATAAACTTTTGATGGCTGATCTTGCTATCTACAGCTGCATCAACACACTTGAGCGAAGCTCATATGACAATACTAATGAAGCAAATATCATACTGGAAGGCAAATATGAAAATAGACCTGACTCCTAAACAAGTTTGAGAAATAGATAAGGTGATTGCCATTTCAGATGGTGGGCGGCCAATCTTGCAGCCGTCTAACCTTGGTGGGTGGCCAGAGATGTGGCTACCTACCTCACCCAAGGCGGCCAGCGGGCTGGCCACCTACCTGTTGAGGTCCTGTGAGTGCCAAAAGCCAAAATAAAGTAGGGCTCTATGGCTATAAGCCACCGGGAGCTGATGCCCCTTTCTTGTGAGCTTTAGGGTTTCGAGGCAGAGAGCCGGCACCATCAAGGGGAGGAGCCTTCGAGATGGTGTCTTCTTCCTCTCATCAATTGGGGAGTGTAGAACCTGGGGTACTCTCCGAAGTGAGGGGCCATCTTAGCTAGCTTGTGAAGGATGGCCAGGTGAGTTTTAAGTCTTATGTGTGTTAGGATGCAAGGTGAGACAGTCAAAGGATTAATCCACTATTTTTTCTCTCTTTTCCAGCCTATTCTAGTGTTTCCGAGGGCAAGGCATGCCCACGTTATGGTTGGCTCCATGATCTCTTGGCGGCGATCACACCCAATATGAGGGTTTATATGCATCAGTGGCACCTGACACGCTTAGTCGTCATGGCTAAGAGGTTCGCCAGCATGAGGTGGAACTAGGAAGCTCTAGGTGCATTGCTTGAGCTGTGGCATCCAGAGACCCACACCTTCATATTCCCAGAGTTTGAGGAGTTCAATTTTCTCTTTCAGTGGGGTGACTTAGACACGGGTGACCTAATAGACCTCCCTCCCTGGGAGGAAGTCCTAGCCAAGGTAGTTCATGATAAGCGGGAGGTTCGGTAGATGATGAACTAGTAAGGGGTCTTGGTCGATTGCCTTGCCAGGTGGATATTGGGCCAGATCAAGGATAGGTCACCTCAGTTTCCACTTTAGCTAGTCGCTTTTGCACGGCTTGTTCAAACTTGAAGAGGGTTTGGTAATAGGAGTTTTGGAAATGGAACGTCTTCTTGTCTCCCGGGGATTGCAAATGACACCCTTTTCCTTCAGGATCGATGACCACTTTTTGTTCTTCCATCCATTCTTTTCCCAAGCTAATATGTGATCCAAGGGGCCAGATTTTACACCATGCTCCATTAACCCATGTGATGGACTTGGATGAAATGGGGGATACACAAGGTCGGTAGAACTCCACAAAGATCCATTCCCCATGGATGACAATTTTTCCCTCTTGTGATAACGAGTTCACAAGAGATTGGGAGATGTAATTTCTCAATTCATCCTCGTCAAAAAATATGGTTGTATGCTTATTGTGGGGAAGAACTACTTTGAAGCTGAAGAACATTGCGAACACGAGACACCAAGGATCCCGATTTGGATGGAACAAATCGGATGACTCGCTCTGATACCAAAACTGATGCGGGACAACTAGGTGGACTAGGACTCTCTATGAATATGCGGCCTATTGGACAATTGAGACTAGTGACCTCGCAATCTAATAGGACGGCGGTACTCAACACCAAGGTTCCCAGGTGGGGACTATGCCAACGAACAAGCAACTACGCGCTCACAGGCGTCCCTAAGAGGGAAGCGCACCGATCCGCACGGTTGTGAAACCGGCCGGGTCTAGGGTGGTCAACTCCACACTCATGGCTCGAATGAGTCACGGGACGGTCTCGCTCACTCACCGCAGCAGTGAATAAAATAATGAACTAGCTAGGAACCTACTACTCACACAAGCAGCGGCATCAAGAGATTATACTAAAAGAGTGGACAACGCCAAGGAGGGAGTAGTCGCGTACCTCCATGCTCGGGGCGTGGGGAAGAAGCCCGGCCCAAGTCACACAGTCACCCGGTACAAAAACTAATCAACAATACATTCAACCAAGTGCCCACTCCTCGCAGGGAGGTAAAAGGCTACACAAATAATCCGGATCGTGTGACGTGGGGTGACGGGCTCGGGGTCGATGACGCTCGACGTCGGACCACGGGTCGGTGCTGATTGCCTGGACGGTGAGACCGGGGGTGCCCAATGGTGGCTGCGGTCCCAGGGGCGTGCTGGCGTGGGTGACACTCCACCGGGAAGAAGAGGTACATAGCAGCTCAGTCGACGACCTCCGAAGCATGCACGAAGGAAAGGGCAGATTGCTGGTCAATCTGCGCAGGCGCCAGTGAACAGCTGAAAGAGTCCCTGGATGGAGACCGTCGCCTCGTCTGGTGGCCGCGAAACCCGGCGTGAACACTGGAGGGGACGTCCCTGTGACGCCCGTGGAAGGAGAGCAGCACTAGAGAGAGGAGGTCTCTCAACCAAGCAGCAAGCCAAAAGTGATAATTCACACAATATAAGCAATCAATATGCACAATGAAATCAGAGATAATAGCAATAATAGCACTGAAATAAACCTCGGCAAAACACAGGCAGGACACGCCCTAGGTCAGGGCGTGAGCAAATCTGGACACGGCGACCTGCCTGCCGTGACTTCTGGGAGAAGTCTGCAGGACAGTAACAAGAGATGCCTGGGCTGAAGGCGTTACCAGGAGGAGACGCCTGGAGGAAAGGGCGTCGCCAGAAAAAGAAGCGCCTCTGGAAGAGGCGTTAATAGCAGATAAGCAGGGCCGACAGTCGACTGAAGGTAAGGAGAAAAATCACGCCTCAGGTGGAGGCGTGAACAGGAAGAGACGCCTGGAGAAGAAGACGTCACCAGGAAAAGAAACGCCTCTGGAGAAGGCGTCAACAGCAAACAAGCAAGGCAGAAAAGTCGGCCGAAAGCAAGCAGCAAGATCACGCCTCAGGTGAGGGCGTGAACAGGAAGAGACGCCCTAGGGGAAGGGCGTCTTGCAACGTAAGAACGCCTTGAAGAGGTGGCGTTACCAGTGAAGGAGGGTCTGTCAGAACACAGACGAGGCTGAAGATATGTGACTCCAAAGCAGTGAAGGAAAGACACGCCTCTGGTAAGGGCGTGAACAGGAAGAGACGCCTCCTCGAGAGGGCGTCTTTAAAGTTGGAAGCGCCTCGAGGGAAGGCGTTACCAATGAAAGGGAGTGCCAGAAGACAGCAAATGTTTGACCAAAAGCGGGGGAAGGACACGCCTCTAGTGGGGGCATGAACAGGAAGAAACGCCTGTGGCAGGAGGCGTCTTTCAATTGGAAAACGCCTCTGAAGAAGACGTGAAATCAAAAAACGCCCTGGGGGAAGGCGTTACTACGCAGCAAGTGACTAGGCCGTCAAAAATGTGCAGAGTGCACGATGAAGGGTGTGGAGGGTGCCTGAGAGACACGAAGGAAAGGGTACCGAGGGCACCGAGGGGAAAGGGCACGCGAGGGCGCCGAAGGGAAAGGACACGCGAGGGTGTCGAAGGGAAAGGGCACTCGAGGGTGCCAAAGGGAGTAGTAATCAATCAAATAAAAGACAGTGGAAGTCCCACCGTGATCGCCAATTTGTAGATCCCGTTTAGAAAACAACGAGAAAAATAACTACTATGAAAAGGAGATGATGATATAACAGTAACAATATGCAATAGGCACAAATCAACAAAATGAGCACGAGGTGCTAATGGAAGTGTGATCGCCAGAGACTTAAAAGCCTCAAAAAAAAAAGGGAGATGTGATCGCTTACCTGTCGATGCGGGGAATGCGGGGTAAGTGGGTGTTCTTTCCTCCTTCTTGAACCGGCCGGCCGATAAGAAGGGTCTTCTTTTTTGATTGATTACCTTGCAAAAAATACACAAACAAACAAGAAAATGGGCCAACGTCAGTGTGCTGTGTAGTAACAAATTCCAGAAATAAACAAATAATGGATGCAGACGTGATAACACATGCGCACCTTGTGGTTTTTTGTTGAAAACCCCTATAATGAAAGGGATGGGAGGAGATGAAATATGTATGCAATGCAGACAATTAATATGCAGCTAAAATGATGACATGCAACGGTATAAATTAAACCTAACAATAAAACAAGCCCTGCTGTCCCTGCGACAGTAAAGGGCACACTGTTGACGGAAAACACAGGGAAGGGGCTATAGCAGGAACAGCAACACCAGGGGAACAGCACAACAACACGTAGGGGAAGAAGACTTGGCGGCCAGCACGGGAGGAGAAGGACGCATGCAGCAGGAACAGCAGCACTTTTCTGTGCATCCAACCGTGTATCCCTGTGTAACCTTTGACACGATGAATAGGAAGCCCTTTTATAGCACAGAGACGTGCAAAAATAGGGAAGACAAGATTAACTACGGCAGTAGTTATCTTGGGGAAGGGATCAAACCAAGGAAGAGTCCACTGGGCGCGGATTCCGGAAAGAATCAAGGGAAGAAAGTCCTAATCAAAGCAATGATCTTCCGGGGAAAGACAGAAAACGGCAGGACTCTGAAATGAAGACACGCCTTCGAACAGGACGCGTCTTAGAGATTTGACGACTGGACCAAGAGGCGTTTCTTGAAACACGCCTTCC
This sequence comes from Amorphophallus titanum, assembly GCA_024336825.1. Classification (NCBI taxonomy): domain Eukaryota; kingdom Viridiplantae; phylum Streptophyta; class Magnoliopsida; order Alismatales; family Araceae; genus Amorphophallus; species Amorphophallus titanum. The sequence goes on along the minus strand of JANBPO010009603.1, from coordinate 27,112,164 downwards.
TCCAAGGCGTTACTTCCTGGGTTTATTTTCAGGAAATGAAATATTCTTTCTTTTGAAAATAACAGAACACGCCTTCTTCAGAGGCGTTACTTGAAAGACACGCCTTGAGCCAAGGCGTGTTTAATAAAATACCTTACTTCCTTTCTTTTGAAATTGGATGATCACCAGGAAGTAACGCCCCGGATGCAGGCGTGACTTGCTTTGAAAACGCCCTGCCACAGTGTCGTTACTTAAGTAACGCCCTGCCTCAGGCCGTGACTTCCAAAAGTGCAAGAAAATACTGGGAAAATGCATAAAAATACTTAATATTATGACAATATTGAAGTTCACTTTGGGGCGTCAACATAGCGACATGACATTTGATCAACTCAGCGTCAATTTTGGCATGTCTACAGACGCGACCCCGGGACATTGCAAGGAAAACGTCGCTTCGGCGCCAGGCCCAGATGAGTCAGAAGAGGCCTTTGACGTCCTCGAACTCGAGGAAGGAGAAGGTCAAGACTTTGTCGATATGCTGCCGGCCCCGCCAGAAATTGAAGATGGCGGTCAGGCCACCGTCGACAATGGGGAAGAGGTGAGGTGGCTCTTGGGACCCCCAATGGTCATTTTGTAAATAACCCCCTAATACAATCTAAATTACAATCCAAATAAAATCAAATAAGCACACATTGCACACAAATAAAATCCCAATAAATATGATAAATGGGAAGACTCAAGGGGGAGTCTCCAGGCTATCTCCGAGCCAAATGGACGCTGTCGTGGCTCGCGTGGTGCTCCGTGTATGGTACCGATGGCTCGCTGACCCGGACCGCTCATGTGCTCGGGTGTCCGCACCATAGAGTCGGTGCCATCGTCACCGACTCGTCGGCCCGCCTCACCAAACATGCCACCGAATCACTGGCCCGCTTCTCCTTCATGCGCCACTAGATCACCCGCGAAGGCTCTATCGACTCAAGCACAAGGAGGCTTGATCGCCACCAGATCAATCACCGCCGAATCACCCACGAAGGCGCCACCTAGTCAATGGGTTCAACACCACCGAATCCTGCTTTCAAGGCGCCACAGATTCAATGAGGGGTATTTTCATAATTTTGACATTTTACCCTGAATTTGACCCAGTGAGAGCTTGTAGTCCCGAGTAGCTCTGGAGTTGGTTTGGCGGCCTCGGAATGTGCTTCAAAGCCTTAATTTGGGGTTTCTAGTGGTTTTCGGCACGTGCCGAACCTGCACTGATTTTCTTAGGTTTTGCCCCGATTCGGCCTTCGGCACCATGCTTTGTGCTGCCAGGCCTGCTTTAGAGCCATAGGGGGCTTCTTCATCGAGTGGTCTATCCCTCAAAGCGCCTTCACCCTGACTGGATGTCTTTATGGTTAATTACAAACTTTCCCGATATTCCACGTGTGATAATCGGATTCCCCAGGTCTTTCGCGGACATCGCCTTTGGCAGTGTAAATTATGCCCTCAGGCCTGCTTTACACCTGTAGGAAGCGTCTTCATCAATTGGGCAACCACTCCAGATGTTCTCACCCTCATGGGATAATTCTTCGGCCACTTATGGACCACTTCGGCATTCCGCGTGTCTTGATTGGATGACTCAGGTTTTCTACTGATTGAGCCTTCCGCTCCCCATTTTAGGGGTGTAGGGGCACTCGGCTAGCATTTATGACCTGCAAAAGCAATGGTCAATAAAAATTAGAAATATTTTCAGTATCAGCAACATCCTATGAGTGTTGTGACCGTGTTATAGGGTGTCAAAAAGTGCCATTGTATCGTATAGTGTGCCCGTGTTATTTTGAGAGTCATTATGATTTCTGGTCAACCTGATTGTGACCCAATAGTTGACACGTGACCTCGTGAGTGTCTCAGCTATCCTGTGTCGATCGAGACTCTATTTTTGGATGTTTGGAGATATCATCTAATCTCAGTTTACGTGCCTACCTGGTTGGAGGGCTTTGATGTCCCCTCATGTTCCGTGTTTCATGTTATGCGGAATTGTGAGTCCTATGTGCAACCTAGGGGCTGAGGACTTGTGTTTTACTGTGATTTGACTTAGGGACTAGGCTGATTAATGGTATATTACTATGATGTGCAATGATCTTGACCTGAGTTGTGAGACTCAAGGATCATTGAGTGTAAGTCTAGTTGGTTGTCCTGAGTCTGGTGACAGTTATGTGTGCTGCTTAGTGCTTTGTGGTACATGTGACAGGTGCGTGCTTAGCCTATCTATACTTTAATGTTTTTATTTTGAGTCTCTATGTCTAGTGAGCCTCCACTAGTCGTAGCCTGATGACACTTTCCTGTGTGTCGGCCCACCTAGGAGTGGTGGCGGGGCAGAGTTCCCAACTGAGATGATTTTTAGGCTAGTTTTCGTGGGCTCCCTTGCCTTGTAGTAGTGTCTTGCTGGGGGAGAAAACTAGCTAGAGGCCTGGCTCAAGGCATTGAGCTTGTGTGTGTGCATGTGGTTAGGGGTGTTTGGATGAGCACCGACGGGCGTGACCCTAACTAGTCACTCGTTACTGTTGTTCCTTGTACTTGGTTGAGTATCTCAGTTACTGTCGTTCCAGACGTGTGGGAGATGCTTGTGGCGCAGTGTAAGACGTCAATGGACGCATCTAGTTGTTCTTCTAGTGAGGAGGTACTTCTGTCACATGATGCATGACTCTAGTGTTTCTTGGAGCTTGTGTCTCTTTCCGGGTTAGTCTTTTCTTGGCTTTACCCAAGGTCAGCTTCATTTAACGTGCATGATGCTCCAGTCATGTATGCGCTAGTGTTCTCATCTGTATAAGTCTTCTTTTAGGGCTTTTCGCCTATGTTGTAGGCCGTAGTTTCGGGCCTAATGCTTGGTTAACAGATCGGTAACTCCTGACTTTGTGAGATCAGGGTTCACCCTTCTGTTGCCGTTTAGAGTAGCTTAGGGAATCGTGTGTGGACCGGCAGCCGTGTTTCTGTCCTTTATGGCTTTTCCCTTTTCTTTTAGCTGTTTCTACTCCTGCTTTTACAGCTTTTCTGTTGTAGCTCAGCACTGTTGTCTTTCTTGTTCTTCCTATTTTGCTATTGTTTAGCTGTTGTTTAGCGTGTTACTGCATTATTTCTAGTGGGGATCCGCGTGACCCCTACTGAGCCAGTGACACGAGGCTCACCCCTGCTTTTCAAGTATGGTCGTCCTTCTTCCTCGTGGTTCGTGGGCGGTGTCGATTCGTGGTCGCCAGTGTTGTTAGCGTTACCTGCGTCGGGCTTCCCCCGACTTCAGTGTACATTCTCTTATCTATTAGATTGTACTTGTCTTTAGTTTCGGCCGGGGTCGTCTTCCCCACGCCCGGAGCGTGGAGGTAACTCCGCCACCCCCTTGTAGTCGTAGTTATTTACTTGCTTAGTATATGCTTATATTGCCGCTGCTAGAGAGCATGTCTTAGGATCCATAGCTCGATCTATTTACTTCACTGCTGCGAGAGAGAGCGAGCCTTCCCGTGACCTGACCCGGGCACGAGGTTGAGAGTTGACCACCCTAGCTCATTGCCGGTTTCTCAAACGTGCACGTCCGAACGCTTCCCTCGCATGGGACGAACACGAGCTTGCTAGAGTCTCAGGTTGCATATCCGACTCGACGTCGAGTCCGCGTCGTCGTCCCGCATCAACGACATCCTGGGAAATAACCCCCAATTCTTATACCATCCTCTGCAGATTCGTCTATGCCTACTATAGAGCGTCGGTGGAGCCAAGCATCCATCTGTTCCGGCACTTCTTTCTTCTCCAGAGTTGTCCGGCCGATACCTATTTTGCCTATTTCAAGGCTCGCTCCCATCAACATTTTATCCAAGTCTCCCGTACAGCGTCTAACCGCAAGGGCTGGTCGGAGCGGTACGTGTATATCATCAAGTCGAAAGATCGTGATACCTCCAACAGGTGGATGCACAGAGGCACCTGTCCCACCTAGCGCGATACGAGGCCCTCCCTCAGGACTGAGGACCGTCAGAAGTTAAAGGCCATTCTTCGATATCCTCTCATTGATGCAGACTTCACTCTGACTCCGGTGCTGCTCCAGGAGCTGGGGTTGAGTCCTTCGTTACAGCATGGTACTAGTCTTCTTTTTTTCGTCAGGTCGGTTCGGTTGTGAATGGTACTTAGCCAATTTTTGCTCTACTTTCAGGGTTGCCCGAAGTTCAGGGTTGGACCTACGAGATTGTCAGGTTGCCGTGGTCTGCTCCCCGTCCCGTGGATCACGTTGCTCCGGGGGCCGGCCAGGTGTCGATTGTCGCCCCCCAGGCTGAGGTTGTGTTCACCCTGGGGAGGCTGATACCCGATCTCGATCGGTGTTCCTCTAGTACGTTCACCGACAGCGTCTGCAGCGAGTGGGGGAGCTAGCCCTCGGAGGGGCTCTGTGGTAAGTGGAGGACCTAGTCCTCAGAGGTGCTCCCCCGAGGGAATCACTAGTGCAGCAGGTGAAGAATACGCCATGGCTGGCGGTAGTCGCGCCCCCTTGACCGATGACGATCTGGCAGCACTGGACACTCAGCGTTGGGTGAGAAAGAGAGCAAGGACTTCCACCCCTACTCGGAGTCGTATCCCGCCTCCTCCGCCATCCGGGCTGCCTCCTTCTGAGGCTCCGCCACCATCATCGACTGGTGAGTCGGTGGTCGCCCCCCTTGTGTCGGTCCCCTCAGCACGGGGGCGCGACAAGGGCAAGGCTCCTGCTACTGACGACGCCAATGTTTCCTCTCCGCTGGGGTCTCCTCAGCGTAGTCAATCTTCACCACCCGGGGACTAGACATCCATGCTGGCCGGGATCACGACGATCGTCGATCTCATGGGGAGGAGTGCGTAGTGGTACGAGCACACCAGTGAATTCGGCCGTGGAGCCGAGAAGGAGCTGACGGCAGTAGCCTCGAGGAGTGCATGCCTAGTCGTCAGTGCCTTCGGCCTGTGGAGGCACCATTTCCCGGGTCTTGCTCGGATGCTAGAAGCCAGCCAGGCTAACCAGGCAGGGCTCGAGGAGCGTTTAAAGGGGTCTGAGGCTGCCAACGTCGGGCTCCGCGACCAGCTAACCCAGCAGGGACTAGCCTTTTCCTTGGTGGAGCGGGATCGGGACTTCCACCTGCTGTACGCTGACACGGCCAACGCCAGAGTGGCCGAGTTGAGGGCACAAGTGCAAGCCGCAGAGGCCCGTGCCCAGGAGGTCGAGGTGGAGCTTGCTAGGCTGCATTCGTCCATGTCTTCTGTTGGTGAGGAGGCGGTGGAGAGTTTTCGCTCCTCTTCGACTTACCAAGATGAGCTGACTGAAGTGGCCTTGGAGTTCTACGGGCCAGCCTGCCACCGTGGCTTCCGGGAGGGCTGAAGCGCCGCGGTGGAGGCCACAGCGACGAGCTTTGGCCACGTGGCCCCGCCTCTTCTTCCTCCCTCGACTCCTTATGACCTGGAGGCCGACGATGGAGAAGGGGAGCCTGGCGTCGAGGAGGTCGATGCCGAGGAGTTGGTGTCAAGGGCGAGCGTGGGTGAGAGAACACCCGCCAACGTTTCGGCGGGGGGCGACCACGTGGTGGACTTGGACGATGAGCAACCTTCCCCTAAAATTGTTGTAGCATGTGAGCCCGAAGAAGCCAGGACAAGTGACGATGTAGTTGGAGTGGGCCTTTAAGAGGGTGCCCCTCGCCTCTTCAAATTTCCTTCTGTTTTTTATTGTTCGCCTAGGCGGCAGCCTTACTTTTGTAAGTTCTTTATTTTGGAATAGAAAGCTTTCCTTTGTTTTACAAATCTCGAAATCTCTTCCGTGTACTTCCCTTTTTTCGAACTGCTATGAGATCTTCTGGGGATACGAAACGGCGCCCTCTAGTTAACTTTGAGAAGACGTGACTTTCGGGATCCGTCACTTCGATTTCTAGGGATTTGCTTGAGGTGGTAGGTGTAACGACCCGGGATCCGAGTACCGGAAAGGAACCGGTGCGTCTCGAACCTCGGCCCGCCTCCCACGAGCCCGAAGACTCGGAAGGGATAAAAGGATAGGTGTGGTGTACATAGAGGGGCGCATCATCATCGGCAACAAGTTCGCGTTCCGGGCGAACGGATATTAAGCGGCTTCGCGATGCTGGCGATCGGATCGGGCCGGACAACGATCTTCACCTTGAACACATAATGCGCGAGGCAGATTTGGTCATTGTTGCATGGGGCACGCTCGGAAAGATACCGGAGGTATTGCGCTCGCGATGGAAAGAGGTTGTTCGGATTGCTGATCGCGCCGGATGCAAGATGCACTGCTTCGGTACGGCGAAGGACGGACACCCGCTGCACCCATTGAGGCTCGACTACGAAACCAAGGTGATCCCGTGGAATGTGCCGTGGTTCTCCAACCGTGGCGCGCCTTGGATCGCAGCATAGGAGAGGAATGCGGAGATGACCGAGGCCGAACTCAAGGCAGCGCTGGACGAAGCGGATCGCCGTGCCGGCGCGGCCGAGCGGCAACTCGCCTACTACCGTGACGATTACGCGGCGCGGCAAGGATGGCTCGATAAAGCGAAGAATGCCGAAGGCTACAGCACGAATACATCGTTCGACGATGTTTGGGCGAACATCCGCGCGGAGCGTGATCGGCTCAAGGCTGCCTTGATGGCAGACCCGGAGCGCGCCGCCGGCGCGGTCGGCCGCCCGCCGCGCACGCAGCATCCCGATGATCAGACCGGCCGCGAAGACCGCCGCGGGCAGCACGGCGGCCTGCACGAGCGACGGCCGCGCCGCCGGATGCAGCGCCGTCGCGGCCACGCCGAGCGACGCGGCGGCGAACACGACGACCGCCGAGACGGCGCCGACCGCGGGATGCCCCGCCTCGGCGATCCGGCGTCCGGCGCGCACGCCCAGCAGCACCGTGAGCAGCGCGAAGCCGAGCAGGGCGATCGTGAGCCGCACCGGGTCGCCGGCCGCGGCGAGGCCAAGTCCCGCGGCGAGGTCGGGGTCGAGGGTGACGGTCACGTCGACACCGTGGCCGAGCAGCCAGGTGTCGGCGGCGATCCGCCAGAAGATCCGCCAGTCGGGCGCGAAGCCGTACGTCGTGCCCCAGAGGATCGTGAGCGGCACGAGGATGCGGTGTGGCGGTATCGCGCGGCAGTGGGCTGGGAGGCCGCGCTTCGCAACGCGCGAGTGTACGACCGCGTGGCACGCTTCGGCGGGAGCGAGGTCCCCAGCGGTGGCGATCGGTTCCAGGTCCGCGACGGGATGGATTACGAGATCCGCAACATCCGCCGCGTCACCACCCCCGCCCGTGTCGAGATCCGGCCGGTGAGGATACTACCATGAGTATTCCGAAATTACTCGCCGCCCATTGCGCCGTGCGGACTGGATGGCGCTCTCCCCCCAAGGCGCTCATGACGCCGACGACGATCATCTGGCAGGGCGAGCCGTGGACGGTCGCGTCGGACGGCACCCGCATGGCGCTCGTGCGGGGTGATCGCGGGTATGCGCCTAACCCCGACTACCCCCCGATGATACTCGACACGCTGCCAACCGATCCCGGCGCCGTCGTCGATCTCGTAGCCCTGCAACGGTGGCTGGACTGTCCGCCGATGGACGGTCCCTGCCCCGTGTGCCATGACCAGCCGGTGGTGTGCGACGAGTGCAATGGGGCTGGTGAGTCCGAGTGCACCTGTAGGGACTGCGGCCATGAGCATGAGGCCGAGTGCGAACAGTGCGGTGGCTCCGGCACCACGCCCTGCGACCGCTGCTCCGTCGTCGGGCTGACGCTCGAGCGTGTGACGATCGACGGCGTGCCGTTCAATCGGGCGGTGTTGCGCGCTGCGTTGCGGTATCTCGATGCGCCCACCGTGCGGGTCGTGACAGGGGGATATTCGGCGGCGAATGTGCCATCTCCGACCGTATTCGCCGTGCCGAGCGGCGATGTGCGGGTGCTCGTCATGCCGCTGCTCCGGACCGACGCCGACGGCGCGTGTCCAACGTTTCGCACGGGAGGCGACCATGAGTAATCCCTCATCCGTGGGCGAGGATTTCCCGGTGCAACAGGCCCGCGTGCGCGAACTCCTCGTCGTGTATCGCGACCTCGGTCCGGCCGGACGGTTCGGTGTGGCGGTACTGGAGCAGGTACTCCAGCGCGCCGATCGTGCGGCCATCAGCGGCGACCCGGTGGCGATCCTCGCCGCCTACCACGAACTGCTAGAGTGCGAATGAGTAATCTATCATCCATCGACCGCGCGCGCCTCGTCGCCTAAACGCGACGCCGCCGCAGCCCGTTCCGATGCCCGCCTCAGCAATCATTCCTGGGGCACTGCTTTCGATATCAATGCGGAATGGAATGCGCGCGGCTCCGTACCTGCCCTCAAGGGCGCGAAAGGTTGCGTACGCGAATTGGTGGAGATCGCCAACAAACACGGATTCTTCTGGGGTGGCCATTTCAAGGGAGGCAGCATAGACGGTATGCACTTCGAGCTGGTGAAGATCATCCCCTGACATATATAACGGAAACAAACATTCGAATATAAACTTTTAAACGTTTTCATATGAACAGGTTCTTCGAATTACAGGAAGAGCTCTTCCTGAAAAATAAAAAGAAGGCAAAACGTACGCCACCACCTGTAAAGGCGCAGAGCCGTTATGGCTACCCGATGAACAAAGTGCCGAGAGGCATCAGGAACAATAACCCGGGCAACCTGGTGTACAGTAAGGCAAACGACTGGCTGGGCAAAGTGCCGAAAGACAAGAATACCGATGGCACTTTCGAGCAGTTCACCGATTACAAATACGGCCGGTGCGCCCGTGCCGGCCGCGGCGCCGGTCGCCGCGCCGGTCCCGCAGGCGGTGCCCGAGCCGGCGCCGGCTCAGCAGTCGCTGGACGATCAGGACATACCGTTCTGATCGGTCTTCTGGCAATTTAGACAGCCGGCACTGTGTAAATACGGCCGGCGCGACCTGGTTGCGCCGGCCGTTATGCTGTCCCCTTCCGATGGCCTCACCCGAGTAGGAGCCAAGCCACCATGCCTATGCCGCGCTCAGGCCACACCACGGCCTTCAGACACGTCAGACAGGCGTCCGCGCCGATCGGCTTCAGCAACACCTATCGCGTCGAGCGCGAGCCCGAGTACGTCAATCCGCTGTCTACGCTGGTGATCGTGAAGACGCCCGCGGTCGGCAGCATATTCGGCGGGTCCGGGCTCGACGCGATAGCGGAGTGAATCGACCCAGCAAAAAGCGCCACCCGACTGACTGGTAAGGGGGCGAAGATCCGATGGCGGCCAAGCCTCTTCGCGGTTACCGACGCCTGCCGGGCAGCGCTCGGCGCTATGTTACACCATCGGGCCAGGAGATTTCGCGCCATCAATATGACCAAATCCGGGCGCGCCAGGCAGGTTGGAAATCAACCTCCGAGATGCGCAGATTCCGGAAGTCGAACGACTGGCACGCCTGGCGGTTCAAGGCCCGCTCAAATGACCCAAACGTCGATACCAGCTACAGCGGCGACCTGATGCTGAACGCCTACCGCGTCCAGCAGTTGCGCGCAGCCGGCTACTCCGACTCCAGCCCCGAGCTGAGCGACCCCGACGGCCCGCTCGCAAACGTCCTGGTCGCTATCGGCTACCGCGATCCGGGTTGGGACTGGTCGGTTGGTGACACCCCGTCAGGCGTCAGAGCATGAGGCCCCGGCGCAGACGGCTCATCACGGCCAGATGTCTCTGGTGCGGATGCCCTCTCGGAATCCACCAGGAGAGATTCTGCAACGACGAGTGCGAAGTGCTGTTCCTCTTCGATCAGATGGGAGATTGGGAGAAATGACCCTCATACGGAGCAAGCAGTACCAGGAAGCGTTCAACGGCACCGTGCCGACCGCTGTGCACGACCCGCGCCCCAAGCCGGCAAGCATGCCGGCCGACACCCAAAAGGTCCTGGTCAAAGTGAAGTACGATCACAGCGTTCCCGACTTCAGAGAGCTGGCACGGTTCATGGGGTATTTCCCATACGTCGTCGTGACCGTCGTCGGCAGGGCGTCCGAGCGCTCCCGATCCCTGAAGCGGGCACTGACGGATGCCGAGAGCAGGTATCCGCACAGAGACCTCATCATCGGCGCCGAATTCCTTGGGTACGAATGATGCCCGGCGTCCGCATCGAAATTTACGACCAGGACAGCGGCAAGCACCAGGGCACAGAATTCATCGCACCGAACGACTACGTGGTGCTGGCGATCGGCACCGCCCACATCGCGGGCACGGAAATTCTGAAAGACGGGGACACGCATCGCGTCACCGTCTCGGGGCGCGGTACGGAGCGCGCGCGCATGGGGTTGCCCGAGCGCAAGCCGTTCAATGGCTAGAAGAGGCCCGCCCAAGCCCTTCATCGTGATCGACGGCGAGGATTTGGAGGAGCAGACGGCAGTCGCCGTGCGCCCCTCCGTGTACGGGCTGATGTGCGCTGCCTCCAAGGGGCAGCGCATCCAGCATATGTGGGCGGCGAACATGCGCGAGGGCATCGACACGCCCTCGGCCCTGGAATTCCTGCTGTCCCTTGCCGGCCGCGGTGAGCTGGTCTGCTTCGGCCTCAACTATGACGCGAACAACTGGATCAAGGATTTGCCCCTGCCCCAGTTGTACGCGCTCCAAAAAGAGAACATCGCCTATTGGTTCGACTACCGCATAGAGTGGCTGCCTGGCCGCTGGTTTGCCGTGAAGCACATCGACGGCCGCTATGCGAGAGTCCAGGAAATCTTTGGGTTCTTTCAAACGTCGTTCGTGAAGGCCCTGGAGGCGTGGGGGCTGCGGGCCGGCGAAGAAGTGGAACAGATGAAGGCGCTGCGAGGCAGATTCAGCGCCCGCATGAGAGGGCGGGTGCTGGACTATTGCTACACAGAATGCGAGCAAGGCGCCGAGTTGATGGAAATGCTGCGCGACGCTTGTAGAGACGCAGACATCATGCCCCGGTCGTGGATCGGGGCAGGGGCAATTGCAAGCGCCCTCCTCAACCGCAAGGGCGTCGGCGATCACCACGCCTATGACATAGACATCGCAGGCGTCGGAGAAGGCGAGACCGAGCACCCCGCCGTGACCGCAGCGCTGTCTGCCTATTTCGGAGGGCGCGTCGAGCTGCTGTTCCTCGAGCCCGAGCCGTCGACGCCCGCGCCCGACGGCACGCGCGCGTGGCGCTGCCTCGCGAAGGCGCGCCGCCCGCTGCGCCCGGGCCAGCGCATGATGCAGGGTTCGCGTGTGCCACCTTCCCAGTTGGTCCTTTTACCCTCGCGCAATGGCTTGGCCGAACCCGCATGATCTCCAAAACATAGCCATGGACCATTGTCCGAAGTGAAGATCACCCAGGTGTTTTTGTCCACGCCCGCCCGCTTGGTCGCGTATTCCGGGTCTTCTGGCGTGTTCTTGTACTCGGCCATCAGGAGAACTCCGAAGCGAAGTTGAGGCGCACGGGCTTGGCAGGCGCTGCGACGGGCTCAGCAAAGGTCAGGGCCACGGAGTCCCACTCATCAGGACTTGGCACTCAGGTGGTCGCTATTTCAAAGGGCAGCAGAGGGAAGCGTTGCCAATTCTGAGGCATTTTGAGATGGATTAGGACTTTTTAAAATTTGAAAAGAATTGGCGACCATGAGGTGATTGCTAATTAGAAATTAATACGAGTCTCGGATGGAGTTAAAAGCTCAAAATATAGCAAGGAAATTGGAGACTTCCCGTACGGGAGCTATTTATGAAATGGCGACCTTCCAAACAGTCGTAGGATAAAAATAATATGAATTTCACTCAAAATATGAAGAAAGGAATTGGCGACCTTCCGAACGGTCGCTATTAAAGAAATGGCGACTTCCTGGAGTGTCACCAACTCAAATAATTCAAAAATCAGCAAAATGGACACTGTAGGGAATGAGTGTCCTCTGCCTGGGCGCCAATTAAAGGGCTTTCAGGGATGGGCGCCCATCTGGTGGGCACTAATTCAGTAATGGGCGCCCAGCTTTCGGGCCCCAATTAAATAGCGTCAGGGTGGTCGCCACTATTTCGTAAAGTCAAAAATCTGGTTAGAACAACACAAGAGGAATGGGTGCCTCTCACCTGGGTCCCAATTAAAGGGTTCCCAGCTCCTGGGCACCATTCCCAGTAATGGGCGCCCCTGTCATAGGCGCCCATTAAATGGTGGAGGCCCGACTGCCATTAATTCGAAGAGCCCATGGAAAAATGGAGAAAAATCTCAAAAAAATATATAAAAATAGGAACGCATGTGGGAAAGCTGGGGAAGTTGAAAATTTAAGAAAAATGAGGACAATCACTCAAATAAGTCAATTTGAGGGTCAAATTGGAGCATTACAATGCGATAGGAGATATGCTCATAATGATGTCAATTTAGCGTGTCTGCAGTGAGCTGCTAGAGTTTAGAGAGAAAAAGAAAGAGTGTTGAGAGTAAGAGGAAGAGAAGCCAAGCCATGTCTTGCTATGTAGTCAAAGTACTTCCATAGGAATCTATAGTCCTGGTTTCATATTGAGAGCTTTCATTGTGATGTTTAAGTTCGGCATTTGTTGTGTTTTTTCTTTTCATTTTCTTCATTGTAATTCTGACATTCTGTTTAGGGGTTGGGTTCCCTCTGTGGTGTCAGAGGAAGGGAGAAGTGTTTCTCCGGGTTCCTTCTGGCTTTCAGAAGAAGAGAGGATTCTTTCCTCTGGGTTGTGAGTAGCTGGAAGTTGTTCACGTTTTTCTTCTGGGTCTTTCAGAAGAAGGGAGGAGTGTGTTCCTCCAGGTTAAGCTATGTATCAGCGGTTGTTGCAGACTGAGTCTGCGTGTTTGCTTTGTAGAAGGGAAGCCTCACGCGGGTTGAGTGAGGGGTGGATGTAGGTCTGTGGGTTACAGATAGAACCACCTAAAAACCTCTATCCTGTGTGGCTTGCTTGTGAGATTGCTCCCTTGTCTCCTCTACCTCCTTCGCAGGGTGCTTGTTTGACGTGCTTTCAGCTAAGCTTGTTATGTTAATCATATCCTCTATGTTACATTGCATATGACTATGCTTAAGGCTTTGTGTGGTAAAGAATTTGAGGTATAATCTGTGTGAACTGTATTTGATTGTTTAAATTGGTCCAGAAGTTTTTAATAGGGCATAAACTTTCATAGGGGACCTATTCACCCCTCTCTAGATCCTAGCTGAACACCTAACTCTTGGCATCCAAGCTTACATCAACTCTTGGTATCAATGCACCAACACTCTCAAGGGTAGGAACCTAGTTTCAATATGGTTTGTCATTGGTTTCAACTAGGTAACTTCTCACTACGTATAGGCCAACTAAATCTAAGAACTTCAAAGGTACAACCTGTCCAGTGATCGAAGAGGGAATCATTCGATGTCGGAGACTTACAAAGGCCTTGGTGGAGGTGATTCCAGTCCAATGAGAGGAGTTCTTAATTGGAGGGTCCTTCCTTCACCAAGAGAGGGTAAAATCTCCTAAAAAGTGTAGGAAGAGGAGGTCTCCCAAGCCAAAAATGCCCTAAATGCAATGCCAATGGAAAGGAAATAACAAAGAACGTAGAGATGACCAATAGTATGCAAAGAGAAAAGCAAAGCAGATAGAGTACACAAGGTTCTGCGAAAACAAGGGAAATTCACGTTTGCATAGTGGGTGCCAATTAAAAATTGGCATCTACTATAGAGATGCTATTTTGTTTGCCCCAAAGCGGAACACTGTCTTGATGTAGACCACGTTCAAAATGCGATTTATGTGGAAACTGCGTTCAAAACCAGTGCAACGGGTAGAAAGCTCAAACAAAATAAAAAATCATTGGAATAGAAGGCTAAACACTCACCAAACAACAATAAAATCATGGCAATCAACTAAGCATTGTATCCATTTTTTTTAAATTAAAATCACATAACTTGGTGATCACTTAGGGAGGGGGTGTGCACGTGGTACACGAGTGATAAAAGAAAATAAAAGAGAGAGAGTGTGTAACATGGAGCACAATGGGAGATGCACTGCGGGTGCAAAAGGGAGGGGCATATGTGGATGCCGAAAGAAGAGGGTAATCAAAGAAAAAGTAAAAGGGGTCCCACCGTAATTGCCAATTTGTGGATCATGAAAATTTCACACAAAGATTAATGAATAAAAATAGATGAAAATTTTAATTATATGAAAGTGGTGTGTGGTGAAGATGATCGTGATCGCCAGAGATCGCGGGCCTCAAAGGATATGACAACAAAAAAAGACGTGATCGTGTGATAAATACCTTGAAGCATGATTGCGTGGCCCTGCAGAAATACCCGAAGACAGACCCCCGCTACTGGGCCCTCAAATGGATCTGGTATAGCTGGCCGCTGAAACACGCGGACCACGTAGCGGCCATCTCGGAAAGCACGAGGCAGGAACTCCTGAAGCTGGTTCGTATCGCGCCGGAGAAGATATCGGTGATACCCAACTATATCGACCCGTGCTTTGAACCCTCCCCGGCCGCCTTCAATGCCGCCTGTCCCCGCATCCTTTTCATCGGCTCGACACCCAACAAAAATCTCGACCGGCTCATCATCGCGCTTAAAGACATCCCGGCCATCCTCGATATCGTCGGGGAACCCGATGAACGGCAGCTGGCGGAACTCGGGAAAGCCGGCATCCGGTACGAGCTGTCCTCGCGTCTTTCCCGCGAAGAGCTGGTCGCCAAATACCGCGCCTGCGACATGCTGTGCTTCCCCTCCACCTACGAAGGGTTCGGCCTCCCGATAGTGGAAGCGCAGGCCGTGGGACGGCCCGTCCTCACCAGCGACCTTTCACCGATGCGGGAAGTGGCCGGCGCCGGCGCCTGCCTCGTGGACCCCTACGACCCGGCCTCCATCCGCCGCGGCCTCCTGCGCATTATCGGCGAGCCGGCCTATCGCGAAGAACTGTTAACCCGGGCCCGGGAGAATGTCACCCGCTTTAGCCTTACAAGCGTCACGGAAGAATACATTGCGTTATATCGCCGCCTGTTGCGGCGCAAAACATCGCCGGAAAAATAGACCGGCCCCACCTATGGAATATATCGATACCTATCGGCAGCTGCTTCAGTATAAACCGGTCTCCCTGCGCTCGAAAGCAAGGAACCTCACCCTGGACCTGCTTTCCGCCGGCTTCAGGCTGTCCCGCGATACGGATGCCCTGCTCGCCCGCCCCCGGATACAGTTCCTGTACATCCACCATATCTTCAAGGATGAAGAAAAGGCCCTCGACCGTCTCCTGAATGCCCTGTCGCGGCAACACGTGTTCATCTCCTATTCCGAGGCCGTTAACCGCATCCTTACAGGCGATATCCACCGGCCCTATATCTGCATCAGCTCGGATGACGGGCTCCGGAACAACCTTAGTGCGGCAGCAGTCCTGAACAACTATGGGGTCAGCGGCTGTTTCTTCATTTGTCCCTCGATCATCGGCGAAAAAGACCCGGAAAAGATCCGCCGGTTTGCCGCCGAACGCCTGCATTTTCCGCCGGTAGAATTCATGAGCTGGGAAGAGGTCGCGGAATTACAACGGCAAGGCCATGAGATCGGGGCGCATACCCTGTCGCATATCAATGTCGCGGCGACGGAGGCAAAAGACCCCGGCCTGCTGGAAGCGGAGATAGCCGGCTGCCATGAAGTACTCAGGGAAAGATGCGGGACCGCCGATCATTTTGCCTATCCCTATGGACGTTACAGCGATTTTACCGAACTCGGCCGGGAGATCGCCTTTCGCAGCGGGTACAAAAGCTGCGCTTCGGCAGCCAGGGGCTGTCACATCGTGCAAGCGGGGGCGCAGCTGCAAGCCAGCGATCTGCTCATCAGGCGGGACCACCTCATCCTCGCCTGGCCGCTTAAACACATCCTTTATTTTATCGCGAAGAACGCCTCTGTCGCGAGCATCGGTAACAATCAATTCCCCGGCCTATGCGCATCCTGATATTGACCAGCAATAGAAAAGGCACGGCAGCCTGGTGCCTCCCCTACCTGCTGGAACACACCGACGCCGAGATCGTACAGGTCATCTATAACCAGGGCATTATCCGGAACCGGTGGGCCCATTACCGGAAGAAATGGAAGAAGATACTGCGCATCGGCCCTGGCGGCGCCATCAACGGCATCCGCATGCGCCGCTGGTATTCCATCCATTCCGTAGACGAAAAGCCCATCGTAGACATAGAGACCATCTGCAAAGAGAACAATATCCCTTTTGCCATCACCCAGGGTATCAACACCCCGGAGACCATAGCCCTGGTCGCCGGCTGTCATGCCGATGTGGGCCTGAGCCTTGGCAACAGCTATATCTCGTCGAAGGTGTTCACCCTGCCGAAATATGGCATGTTGAATATCCATGGCGAGGAGCTGCCGGCATTCCAGAATGCGCAGAGTGTGATCTGGCAGCTATACGAAGGAAGCGCCATGACGGGATATACCATCCATGAAGTCGACAAGAAGATCGATACGGGACGCATCCTGAAACAGGAACGATTCCCGATCCTTTTCCGGGACACCCTGGGCGAGACGGTCAATGCCAGCTGCACCGAGATCCTCAAACGGGCCGCCGCGGGACTCGCCGACGTGGTCCGGGATTTCAAGACCCATAGAGATAACGGGAAGGAACAGGGGCCGGGCCGTTCCTATACAACCCCATCGCTGCGGGAGTTCCGGCGCATCCGCGCGAATTTCAAACGCCTGCGGAGACAGGCAATGACCGAAACCAAAAAAGTTTAGCTATGTGCGGAATATCCGGGATCGTTAGAACCAGCGGCGGCGAAGACCTGAATCCGGCCATCAGGGCCATCAACTGCGCCATGGCCCATAGGGGACCCGATGCTGAACAGTTCTTTGTCACCGAAGAGGTAGCCCTTGGCCATCGCCGGCTTTCCATCCTCGACCTGTCCACCGCCGCCAATCAACCCTATACCGACCATTCGGGCAGGTATGTGATGGTCTTCAACGGCGAGGTCTATAATTTCAGGGAGATCAGGAACGAGATTGAAATTATGGATCTGTGTCTTCGCATGTCCCTTGACCACCCAAGTGTTATAAAAGTATCTCTTTGGGTCAAGAAACCCTAATGACTCAAGGAATCAAGGGGAGACTAACAAGAGGAGAAAGAGAGCTGCTGAAAGAACTCCGTGAACAGTGATTCGTCCATAAATTCTTCATCCAAGATCAAGCTGAGGCAAATCAAGTGAAAATCAAGTGGAGATTCAAGCTTCATACAAGATCTGCATTATATACTCAGGGGGAGCCTAAATCAGAAGTCCTTCTTTCTGTGTTTCATCTTCTAAAGTGTTTTGAGCTTGAAGTTTGTGTTCCTTGTAATCTGTAAACATACATGTGTGTGTGGATCTATTTAGATCTGTCTATTTGTGTGTGGTTTTATTCAGATCCATGTGTGAGCGTGGATCACTTCAGATCTACGTGTGTGTGTGCAGATCAATCTGATCCGAGTTTTTACGTGTGTAGAGTGCTGCATCTATTGCAGTGTGTATGTGTGTTGTTGATCTAGTCGTCAGATCATGTTGGAGACCTCATCTCCGTGTCTGTGTGTTGGGACGTGTCCCCGTGTGTGTACATGCATCTCCCTGCATGTGTGTGTGTTGGGGCGTTTCCCCGTGTATGTGTAGGCGTCGTCCTGTGTGCGAGTGTTTGGAGCTAGTCTCCGTGTTGGGGATTTATCCTCGTGCTGATTTTCCAGCAGTGAAGTCTCACCAATTTTTGGCGAGAGGTGGACGTAGGTTGCCTTCGTTGCATCCGAACCACTTTAAAAATCCTTGTGTCTTGTGGTTTGAGCTGTGTGGTTTGGTCCATCTCTTCTACCCCCATTCTATGTGAGTGTACATGTATATTGTCTCCTCCGTGTTGTATCCTTCAGATTTAGCAAAATCGGTTATCGTGAGTGACTGATCTTGATAGATCTAATTTGATATTTAACAGATCTGAATTTTTAATTACTACTTCATCACATCTGTTTTGAATGGGATAAAGTTTTCTTAAAATCTATAATCACCCAATTCATCCCCCCTCTTGGGTGTCATTGATCGCGGGACTTCAGATTGAAATAAAGAAGCTGGGCTACTATTGGCCAACTATATTTGACGACTACTGCAAGTTTGCCAAGTCATGCCAAAAGTGTCAAGAGCACACCACCGTGCTAAGAAGGCCACCCGTGCCATTACATACCATTATCCCTAGCTGACCTTTCACCCAGTGGGGCACGGATGTGGTAGGTTCTCAGCCAACATCCTCGTTAGGGTGCAAATATATTTTGGCAGCTACAGACTACTTCTCCAGATGGGCGAAAGCTTTGACATTAAGAGAAGTGACGTGTGAGCTGGTCACCAAATTTGTCTGTCAGAACATAATATTCCGGTTCGGTGTGCCCAATTGAATCATCTCTGACAATGCTAGCCACTTCAAGAACCAGAAGATCTATAGGCTAGCCAATAAATATAAGATTGGCTGGAGGATTTCGAGTCCCTTTAATCCTCAAGCCAATGGGCTTGTTGAAGCATTTAATAAAACCTTGTGCACCGTGCTAGCGAAGACAATCAGTACTAGCAAGAGGGATTGGGGAGAAAGGATGTACGAGGCACTATGGGCCTACCGTACGGTTTATAAAACCCCAACTAGCTATTCACCATTTTCCCTGGTGTATGGGTCAGAGGCAGTGGTACCGATAGAGCTGGAGGTGCTATCTCTGTGCGTCGCCACTTAGCAAGGCCTAGCCGACGACAATCAAACAAACATAGAAAGAAGATTGGAGGAGCTCTCTGAACTCGAGGGAAGATGACTCTGAGCTCAACAAAATATACCACTATACTAGGCTGACATGGCTCATGCTCTTAACAAGCTGGTTAAAGAGTGAGAATTTAAGAGGGGCGACTTGGTTATGGTCAAGGGAAAAGAGGTAATGGCAGCCAACCCCAAAGGGAAGTTGACAGAAAACTAGGTGGGTCCCTACGTCGGCCACCGAGTATACGAATGAAATGCTTATGTCCTAGTGGACCATAAAGGAGTAGTCCAGTTCTCCCCTCTCAACGGAAAGCACTTGAAACTATATCATGCAACCTTGCCCGCCTTTGATGGGTCAGCCAATGCCCTATAAAAAAAGAAGAAGGAATGGACAAACAAACACTGAGGTGCTCTTCCCTGGAGTATGCCCTTGGCTAGGCCAACCTCTCACTCTATTTTGCCGATGGCACTCCGCCTCGACCGAGCTCTCTACATTCCATACTTAGCCCAATCCCCTGGGCCACCCTGCCCACACCGATCCAAGCCAGTTGGCTCCAGGCAGTGAGTGACCCCCCTAAGTGCATGAGGCCACAAGGGTTTCAAGAATTCCACCTTTGTCCTACATACACCATCCCCAGTTTGGACCTTACGTCCGAATTGGTGCTTAAACCATTTTCTTTGCATTGACATTACCCCCACGTCGATGAGTACATTCCTGTCAACGAAAGGCTTCATGCCCTAGTTGACCCATATACAACATCACTAGTTTGGACCTTACGTCCAAATTGGTGCTTAAACCATTTTTTTTGCATTGACATTACCCCCACGTTGACGAGTACATTTTTGTTGGCCAAAGGCTTTGTGCCCTAGCCAACCCATATACATCATCTCCAGTTTGGACCTTATATCCGAATTGGTGCATAAACTATCTCCTTTGTGTTGACATCATCCCTGTGTCAATGACTATACATTTCTATCAGCTGATGAATTCTCAAGGCTTCGAGAATGCTATCAGTCCACCTGTTGCAAAAGACAGCGAAGGGTTGAAAACAGTTCTATCAATACAAATCTTCCACCTTGAAGGTTCAGTTGACCACACAATTTTCTATGGCATAATATATATGCCCAAAAATTAACAGCAGGCAAATGTCTGTCTCAATAGGTACAAAACAAGCTGTTGCAGAAGTGCAGCATTAGAAACAGATTTTCAAAAAGCCTACAGATCAAAAGGATTCTCCAATTCCACAGGGTACTGTCCCTGTCGGCAGCCTCTTTAATGACTTCCTAACAATGTAAAATTCATATGGATGACAATCCTGCTGAAGTGGCAAGCCTGTAGTATCTGTGGCCACGGAACCCCAACCAAGAAAGCTATTGACGGACTTGCTACTCAGACCATTGAGGTAGCCCATTTTGGGATATTCTCTAGTTGTTTACACTTGCACAATGGTTTAATTAATATATCAGTAATCACTTTCAAAAAAAATAATATATCAGTAATCTACAAATGCAGAATGCAAAACAAGCTACATCATGATTGTGAAATAGATAAACTCCAACTTTTCAATTTTACAAGAAGCAAAAAAGTTACCCATTTACCACATGTGAACCTTGTAATACAGTGACTGGCAATGACCATTGACGATCTAACACGAAGTTCAATGATCCAACACCATAACTCTCTCCATATATGATGGCATAAACAAGATGCCAGAAAGAACTTGTGGGAAGAGAACTTTAGCCGCGAGTCACCTTGTCAATGGGTTATGATATGTATTTTGAGTGAAAGATAAACGACAAATTGATGTGGGATCTAGAATGCATATTCATTAATGACATCCTTCGCCAAAGGCAAGGTAATGCCTCTAGTTTAAAATAGTAATGATCAACCAAAATACCTAGAAAGGAATTTTGGGATAAGTGAAACTACCCTTCCAGACCGGGGTTACTCGGAAAGTACACATTCTTCAGCCCTAGTCGTTTTGCAGCCAAAGCAGTTGTCTCACCGATGCAGGCTACAGAGTTGCTCCACTCCTCCCCTTTTGCAATGAGGTTTACCCAGGCACTGTATGATTGAGCATTCAGATGGCATAGCAATGATAATTCTGTTAACAATTACTTTACAAATTAAAAAAATGCCAGTCAGTAAAAGAGGGGTAAAAGAGATGAGGTTTGAACATATTAACCGGGAAGATAAAGGCCAGGGGTGACACAGCTTCCATAAAAAGATGGGAGAACATAATGGAAAAACCAGTTGGACCGGCACCCATATGGCTAATTCCAGTCAGATTCCAGAACAGAACTAGCTAACTGGCCATGTACCAACTTCACTACTGAAATTGAACCGAACTAGAAAAGACCAGTATCCCTTGAACCCAAACAAGGTTCAACAGGTCCCATTCCAGTTCAGATAGTTTATTAAAGAAGAGGGAGCAAGGTTGGGATGTGAAAAGGGATTAAAAGCTAGCATCAGAATAAAGAAAAGAGCATTCCTGTTGGATAAGGAATAAGGCAGGATGTGCAATGGCAGGATAGGCAGTGGACACACTGATGATGTAAAAGAAGGTTGAATGGAATGAGGAAGAACGTGAAATTGCAGGGTCGTTGGTGGACACGCTGACAATGTAAAAGGGGGTTGAATTAGTTTTCTGTATTCCTCTTCTGCTTCACAGCTGCACATTAATACAATTAAAATAAGGATCACTGTCAAAGCATAATGAAGACAAATGAACAGTGTTCAGAAGTTGCTCCAAGTGTGAGCCGGACCACTAACAAAGAGTGGGATTGCCCACAAATGGGTTTAAAGAGCAAGCCTGGAGGAAATAGAGACAAGTGAATATTAAGAACTAATATGTTCTGAACTAGTTTTCTGACCGGACAGCAGAAGGAGAAGCTACTGCAACAACAGGAGCTGAAACTGCTTGTCTTAAAACTGTTTGGTCCACCTCATTGACAGGAGCCTGCAGAAAACATGAAGATAGTCATAATTCACTTCCTCGGGTGATCAACAATTATCTATTTTTCTTATGCTAGTGATAATACCATGTCATCTCAGAATTTACAGCATACAAATATAAAATGAATGCAACAGTAACATCAGTTCATCAAAGCCTCCAATTCACAGATAACCAAAAAATCTTCATTAGGGAATTTCTGGATAATTGTACAAATCGCACAAACAGTCGAAGTAGTTCTAGATCTTGGCCAAGACAAACTCTCATAGGGGATTTATTGAACTGTTGAATTCAGAAGTAAAAGCTAAGATGAATAGCTGAGAGCGATGAATTCAGAGAAACGGAGAGAAGAGAAGCACTGGTGGGGGAGATTATGCAGGGAGGAACCAGCTGTTCCTAGATAGACAGCCGCATGCCCTGTTCCCTCTAGTTTTATTAGGTTTTCTTCTTTAAATTTTACAGGACAAAAATAACCCTTACGGCATGCAATAAAACAAAAGAACAGACCCGATAAACCAACACAATGGCAACAAAGTCAAGGAGGCTAAAAAAACCCTGACTGAACATGTTATCTTCTACACCCCCCTCAAGCTGAGCATAAACATCATGTGAGCTTGGCTTGCTTAAATTAGAGGTAAACTGAGAATGGCTACTTGATTTTGAGATTTGACATAGGGCAAACAAATCTCCCCAAATCCAACTTCTCTCTGATGAAGTGGCGATCAATCTCTATATGTTTAGTTCTGTCATGTTGTTTCGCCCACTTGTTCCCTGATGATAGTCTGTCGCTTGGGGTTGCAACCCGTTCGGCGCTACTGTACTGGGCGACAGGTGGGGTCCAACCTAAGTTGGTGTGTGATGACCTCCGGTGGGATTCCGGGGAGCTTATCCTCGGACCAAGCAAACACATCCTGGTTGGCCGTGAGGAAGCTCGTGCATGCTTGCTTATCGCACTCGGATAGGGTCGCGCTGATCCTCAGTATTCTGCTCGGGTCTTCTCCCACCTGGATGGGGTATAAGTCTTCTGCTGGAGTGCTCGTGCTTGGACCCGGGTCTTGGGTTCTCCCTTTCTTCTCGAACGGTGCCTCTTCGAGCTGTCAGTCACGCGTCGAAATGAGGTAGCACCTTATAGACTCCCTTTGATCTCCTCGGACTTCCCCCACTCCCCAAGGGGTGGGAAATTTGAGCTTTTGGTGGTACGAGGAGGGGACGCCACGGAGCGTGCCGAGGATCCCTCTCCCGATGATGGCATTATACCCGATCATTGCACGAACTATAGTGAAGTTGGCCAAGAAGGTTACCTCTTTTGGCACGGTCTCGAACGTGATCGGGAGCGATATGCATCCTTCCGGATGGACTGTAGTGCCAGAGAAGCTGTATAACGGTGAGTACAAAGGTGTGAGTTTAGACAAGTCTACACCCATAAGCACAAGATAGTCGTACACAATAACATCAGGACCGCTTCCATTATCCATTAAGATGCGGCGCACGGTACACTGGTTAATGGTGGCTGAGACCACCAAAGTGTCAGAATGGGGGGTAGCTACACCATCCAGGTCATCCTCAGAGAAGACAATAGGATCTTCTAGGTGCCCCTGGGCGGAGGCCTCCCATCGGGTGTCGTCGCCTCATTCCACAATGTGGATGGCTGATGCGTACCATCGCCACTTGCTTGCGTTGTCTCCTCCCACGGCCGGCCCCCCAGATATCATCATGATTTCCTTCCCATTGGGTCGGTTGTTGATGGGCGGGGGCACCCACTGTCGCTTCTCTGTGGCTTTGGTGAGGAATTTATCGAGGAGTCCTCTGCGGATGAGGTCCTCGATGGCATCCCTTAAGTTGATGCAATCGACGGTGTCGTGGCTGTGGTCACAGTGGTAATAGCAGTACTTCTTGCTCCTCGAGTTTGGATTTAACTTCATCCGGGGAGGCCATTTGAGGAATGGCTCCTCATGGATTTCCATCAAGATCTGGTCGGGTGGAGTTGTCAGGGGCGTGTAGTTGCGAAAATTGCCCCTTTCTCTTTTGGAGCAGTCGTGGCGGTCTCTGTCTCGTTGCTCCCACTTGCTCCACCCTTCTAGTGGTGAATCGGCAGATCTCTTTCGGTCAGACCGATCAGTTCCAGCTGTGCGGCCTAGGGCCACAGTATTCTCCTCGCAGTGCGCATGCTTCTGGGCTAAGGCGAGGAGGTCAGGGAGGGTCATCGAGGCTTCAACTCCGAGCGCGCTTTGGAGGATGTGGTCCCGCGTCCCCTAGGTGAGAGCCGTAGCTGCAATGCCGATTTCGAGATGTGGGATCTAGAGCGCCTCCTCGCGGAAGTGGGAGACGAAGTCCCACGGCATCTCTTCTTTGCCCTGCCTGAGAGCAAGCAGGGTTACTGCTGATTTGGCCACCTTTCAGCAGCCGACAAAGTTCTCCTTGAACAGCTTCTTGAGTTATTGGAAGGAGGAGATAGTCCCGGCCGGCAGGGACTCAAACCAAGCTCGGGCGTTCTCCCGAAGAGTCGTGACGAACGCCAGGCACTTCACAGTGTCTGAGGCCTGGTGGAACACCAGGTGGGACTCGAAGCTGTGCATGTGGTCGGTCGGGTCAGTGGTGCCGTCGTAAGAGGTAAACGACAGCAGTTGGAGCTTTGGCGGGATGGGGGCCTCCATGATCTCCCTAGAGAAGGGAGCGTGGAAGTCCTGATCATCTTCGATCAGGCCGCGATTTCTAGCTTCCAGGAGGACATCGTCCAGATATCAGACTTTGTCCTCTATCTCGTCGATGCGTTGGAGCCGGCGATCCATCTCGGGGTTGGAGTGCAACGGGCTGCGCACCCTTGGTGCAGGCGTGCTGCGCGATCGTCGGGCCCTTGCGACTGAGGCATGGGAGGCCTCTCGCACTTGGCGGGGATTCTCCCAACTCTGGCCCCTTTCATCTTGCCGTCGCTCGGGCAGGATGCGCTGGGGGTCCACTGGCCGGTCCAAAAGCTCATGGCAGAGTCCTGTCAGGGCTTGGATCTATAGGCGGATCTCATCTAGGTCACTCGGAGTGACTTCTTATCGGGGATGAGTAGAAGAAGCTTCTTGCGATTCCCGACGGGAGTTGGGTCCCTGGTGGGAGCCGCGGCCCCGATGGCTGGCATTGCGGAGGCTTCCACGGGGTGCCATAGCTTCTCGTACGGTTTCCCACTGACGGTGCCAAGAAGTGTAGAGGCAGGAAAATAGTTCCTAGGCCACGTATCACCTTCTCTATTTATTGTTGGGGGAAGTCATCCCGCATCCATAGAGGCCTGCAAACACCAGGAAGCAAGGGACGTCAGAAGGAGTCTCGGGTGTTATCTCAAGGGACAACCCTCCGATGTTTAAGTCAGCAAGGGACTAATGGAGAATAGAGAAGAGCGAGTGAGAGAGAAGGAGAGAGGTAGTACTAGGAGACCGAGGTGCCATGTAGATCCTCCAGGCAAGTGCTCACCGCTCCCAGTGCCCACTAGGTGAATATGCCCAGTCAGAAAACCATCACTCTTACGTGTCATTTTCATTAGACAAGACTGATTTAAATCTATCTTATATTGACATTAAAATAGTTTTAAGTTTTTGAAAAAAAACTCAGAGTCAACCATATTTTCTTTTTCTTTTATTTACTTGATTAAGCATTCTAGTATGCCTACACCTTCTTACACAAGGAGACATGTTGACTAAACACCAGAATCCCTAGTTACTCAGTGCAATCTACCTTTATGCTTCAAGTTGTGAACAAAGATAGCACATTTTACCATGACATGACCTCTAAAGTTTATTGATATAGATGGCCAGTTTCTCCAAAAGATGTGCCATTGCTTTACCTTCTTATTATTTTTATATAATGGTGTATTCCCTGTTCTTGTATCAGATTTCATCTTAAAATAGCTTAAGAACAATATAAGTCAATGACTCTTCATCAGATTGTCTTGTTACTTATAATTTTCAGATTTCTGGGAATCAACTAGATAGTTTCATTTCTTAGAATGTTTTAAGACCATTGAAAGTACATTCAAGGACAATCTTGAACAATTAAGATTAGATTTAATCTTCATAGACAGAAAAACACATTTCTGTAAAGTCAAGCAACTTCTTTATGATCTGGGTGGTCTAGTAATTGTATCTCTTGATTAGTTAAGATAACAAATTTCATGACTTACTCACCCTGAATGGCAAACTCTAATGACAAACTCCCCCTAAAAAAATGCATAAACATTTAAGAAGTGGGAAAGAACTGTCATAGACAACACAGATGAGTGAACAGGGATGGAGAATTCAATGAAGGTATAGATGGGTAAGAGAAGTAAAGTAGAAAACCACATAGAAGCAAAGGGAGAGACTAAGGTTAGATTTGCAGATAACCATAGGCACAGCCTCAATAGCCTCTCATCAGACATCAACCTTTTTCATAGAGCACATCTCACAACAAACAACTTGTTCCAGGGATAGTAAGGTCGGTGTTTCCTTCATATACATCGACTTTCTAGCATAGTGAGGTCGGTGCAACTACCTCATGCATCGACCTACCAGTATAGTGAGGTCGATGTTCTTTTCACAATTGTAAACCTACTAGCTTAACCAGGATATGCACTCCAGCCAGAATGAGTCTTAGCAATGGCTCTGCACATCTCACAAGACTAACCTCAATGTTAAGCACATAGTCCTCTGAAGTGAGGTTGATGCTCCTCTCATATGCTCCGACTTGCTAGAGTACCAAGGTTAATGTTCATGTCCTATGCTTCAACCAGCTAGCATGGTAAGGTCGGTACACCTATCATACACATCGACCTATTAGCATAACAAGGTCAGAGCATCTTCCATATGCATCGACCTGCTAGCTTACCAAGATAGACTATTTCAGCTAAGCATCAAACATCATTGACTCTACTAGACAAAGGTTGAGACTTATAAAATTTTATCCAGTAGCTACTATAGGAACACTTATTCTGACAACTGAAGCAGACCAATATCTCTGACAATATTAACTCAGCTCTCCCTCACTGTGTGTAGTAGTTCCAGCCAAACAGTAGTCCTTTTCTCATTGTACACAGATATGCAATAATGAAATGTAAATTGCAAATTTATCACTATGTGCACTTGGTACTTGGCGGAGGACTAGCTTCTACGCATGATGAGGGTTTCTAGACAGAAATGATCTATCCTTCTCCTAGCATACAATTTGATATACCAAAGGGTCATGTAGGACTATGCTTCTACTATGAACATGAATGACTAACATGAATGAATTTTTAGCATGTAAGATCTCATTTGAATTTGCATGTGACAGATAATCAGAAATATAACGCCCAAGACAAGATTGCATCAATTGACATCAATGAATTCAATCTAGCCAGACATGCAATAACTCAAAGAGAATTATTCAAGTAATAGGAAAAAGAAACTAAGAGTGGGGTTTGACTGACCTTCATGTGCCTTGATTTTTATTTCACCCCTTTTATTTTCTGCGATCAATGCACACTTATAAACAAAAGATTATGTTGCATACCTAAGAGCCCAAGAGTTCTTGGGTCCTGTCAGATGAGTAACATCTCTAACAGGTGTACTCTAAGCATTCCAAGCATTTAAATGGTCAGATTTCATCCAATAGCATTCAACCATAGTATGTCTAGGTTTTCCACAGTAATTACACATTGGATGTCTATGAATTGGAACAACATTATTCCTGACATGAGTATTTCTAAGTGCAAGCAACTGAGCATGTTTAAAATGAAAATTCTTCTTAGCAAACCAACATTGAGATGCAACATGCCCAAATTTTCCACAATTGAAACACTCAACTTTTTGAACAGCATGTTTCCTAACATGAAAATTATTTAAATGATTATTTTTAGCATGAGTTTTGCTAAACATCTTATCATCTTGTGTCATTAGGTTACAATCAAGCATGTGGTGACCAATTTTTCCACAGTCGAAACATGAGGTTCCACCTTTATTTCTGTTTACATGTTTATGCGAAATAGCATTATGGTTATCATGCAAATTAGCAGAACTAAGAAAAATATTTCTGAATTTTTTCTGCATGTTCTTATTTTCTTTCTTAAGAACATTTATTTTTTCATGTGGTTTCATGTCATCAACTTTCATAACATGGTAGTCATACATTATATGCCCTGCCCTATCACAGTAATGACATGAAACTTTATTTTTATGTGTATGTGAATGAATGGGGGACTTATGAACTACATCACCCAAGTCCGCAACAACGGCTTGACCGGCGCCAGGGTCGCCCGATAGCCGACAGACGGTCCGTAAATTACGGAACGTAAGTGCCCCTGAGTCTCCTTGCGCGGAGAAATTGGATTAATTTGTTCCCCTGCGCAGGAAATCTTATGTGGTTTTGTAATAATTAAATCCTCCCTGCGTGGAGTGAATTTGTTGTAACTGTGAAGCTTCGTCGACGCCGTGCGGGCGCGCACGTCCCTGCTCGCCTTCGTCTCCTGTCGGAGCTAGACTTTTCAGTCTAGCTAGGTACGTGCTCCAAATCCCTTGCTCATTTAGTATCCTTATCAGTTGCCGCGCGACGAAGTGAGAGAGAGCCCTATCCATGCAGCCTGTCTCCTGAGTGCATCGCTGTGGACGGAGAGAGAGAGCTTGTATGCACCCATCCTTAAAGCCCTAGAACTCTCACATTAGGGCACCCTAATTGTCAGGAGGTAGTTCCACAATTACTTCGCCTACGGGCGAGCAACTTTCCCGGACCGGTCCCTTCGAATTGACCCTTAGCATATCAGCCAACAAATTGAGTCTACACCTTGTTAATTTTTGGTCCTAGGATTGCATCATTTAGGTCCGAGCTCGTGCATGCCACGTTGGTCTAGGAATTCATCGGGCCGTCTAGAGCGCAGTTCAACCTTACAACCAGCCATGAATCAGGAGGGCGTGAATGCCATGTTAGCTCAACTCGAGCAACATCTTACGGCTCAAATTGAAGAGTCTATAGCCCAATTGCGAGTGGAGCTAGATGAAAGGATCTGAGCCTTAGACGATCATGTGAGGAGAGAGAAAGGAAGATTGAATGGTCACGGAGACCCCGTGGTCAACCATAGGGAGGAGAGAGACCATACCCGACAGGATCAGTCTCCCCGAGGCAGGGAGCAAGATGGTCGAGCACCTCTAGGCAGAGACTATGACGATGAGAAGATCATCCTATGGAACGTCAAAATTGACACTCTTAGTTTTGATGGGCCCCCCACTCCTGCCAAATACCTTAAGTGGGAGACCGGGATGGATTAATATTTTAATTGGCATCATTGCATGACCCCTGCCACAAGGGTGAGGTTTGCCAAGATGAAAATCCTTGGTCAAGCCAAGACCTATTGGTGTAATATTTAGAATCTCCTAGCAAGGAGATGAGAGGAGCCCATAAACACGTGGGAGGAAATGAAGGAGAAACTGAGGGAGAAGTATCTGCCACCCTCCTACCATCAGCATCTTTTAGACCAATGGTAGAAGCTCACCCAAGATGGAAAGTCTGTGGACGAGTACATCACCAAATTTGATGAATTCTTCCTTCGGAGTCAAGTCATGGAAGATGCCTCCGTCACCCTTTCTCGATTTAGGGCTGGCCTACATGAGAGCATCCAACGGGAACTTTTCTTGTGAGAGGTTAACCCTTGAGCACGCCTACCAGGTTGCTCGAGATGTCGAGTGATTTTAAAGGGTGGTCCCACCTCGGGTTCCCACCTACCACCAACCTGAGCCTCGGAACCCCATGGTTCATTACACTGAGAGAGCTGGTCCCTCCACTTCCTATGTCCCTATGGCTACCCCACTTCGGGCCTTTGCCCCCACTGCCCCTATCGTGAGGAACCCCTTACTTGCACTTGCTGCCATACCCAGGCTGGAGTACACTCCACCGACTGATAGGAGAGAGGACATGGGAAAGAGAGTCCTTCCTAGTACCTCCCAACTAGCCGCAGTCTCGGGAGTTCGTTGCTTTAGGTTCCATAACCTAGGGCATGTTGCCACCAATTGTCCCACCCGAGCCTTGGTCATCACCAACCCCCAGCCTGTGGAGCTTCCACCTTAGGAAGGAGAATCCATTGATAGGTATGAGGCCGACCCTAACCTCATCGCCCAGTTTGAGGAATTATATGCAGGATTTGATAGCACACATGTTGAGTACATACAAGTGGGAGAAATTACCGAGAGTTATAGCCATGGACGGTTGGGTGTAGTTCACTACATCCTAACACAGCCCCAGGAGAACAACTGGCATCGAACCTCCATCTTCCAAACCTACATCATGCTGAAATCCCAACCCTGCAAGGTGATCTTTGACAACGGGTGCTGTATCAATGCAGTCTCTTCAGACTTTATCTCCTGTTTAGGTCTACCTATACATCCTCATCCTAAGCCATACAATGTGGCTTGGGTTGACGACACTTCTATCCCAATCACCACTACATGTGCCATTCCCATTCAGTTCTAGTCCTACCAAGGACAGATTTTATGTGATGTAGTGCCAATGAAGGTCGGGAGCATCATCCTAGGATGACCATGGATCTATGATGTAGACCTTACTACATTTGGTCGGTCCAATCAGTGTTCCTTCTCCCACAACAGGAAGAAGATTCAGTTGTACCCGACACCCCCAAAGGTGACCCCGGGTAAGAGTTCCACTTCCACCACCACTAAAACCCCCAAGGTTCAGGAGAGTCCCCGAACTCCCAATGAAAGGAAACTTTTCATTCCCTCTTCTCCTACACCTATCACACTCGTTCCTAAGGCCCCTAAGGTTGATCATGACCCAGTTAGGCGCCTTAACTTCATAGGTGTTCGTGAGCTGGATAGAGAGGTTGCCGAGGGTGCCCCTGTCTGGGCTGTCGTCGTCACCATCACCCCCGAGGAGTCCCAAGTCTCAGTCCCACCTGAAGTCCATGCAATTCTGCAGGACTTCCAAGACATCTTTCCTGAGGACTTGCCCTCTAAGCTCCCTCCCATGCGTGATGTACAACACGCCATTGACCTAGTCCCCGGGTCCACCCTACCCAACCTTCCCCACTACAGATTGAACCCCAAGGAGCATGCTGAGCTCCAAAGAATTATCGAGGACCTTATTCAAAAAGGCTTCCTCAGGGTGAGCGAAAGCCCATGTGCTGTCCCTGTCTTGCTCACACCCAAGAAAGATGGCACCTGGCGGATGTGTGTTGACAACCGCGCCATCAATAAAATCAATGTCAAGTACAGATTTTCCATTCCCCGTCTTAATGACATGCTTGACATGATGAGTGGGGCCACCATCTTTTCCAAGATTGACTTGAAAAGTGGCTACCACCAGGTCCGTATCCGACCAGGGGATGAGTGGAAGATAGCCTTCAAGACAAAAGAAGATCTTTATGAATGGCTCGTCATGCCATTTGGGCTATCCAATGCCCCCAGCACTTTCATGAGGCTTATGATGGAAGTCCCTCACCCTCTCATTGGTCGCTTTGTTGTCATCTACTTTGACGACATTCTTATCTATAGCCACAATCCTCAGGACCACATCCAGCAATTTGAAGGAAGTCTGTGAGACTTTGAGGAGAGAAACCCTATTTGTCAACCTAAAGAAGTGTGAATTCATGACAGACTGGGTTACTTTCCTCAAATTTGTGGTTTTGAGTCAAGGAGTGTCTGTGGACTAATCCAAGGTCCAAGCTTAGGAGACTGGCCAGAGCCCCAGAACTTCCATGACGTTCACAATTTTCATGGGCTAGTCACTTTCTACAGACGCTTCATTCAGGGATTTAGCATAATTATGGCACCCATTACGGACTGAATCTGTAAAGGGAATTTTGAGTGGACCAAAGTTGCCTCCCAGGCTTTTCTTGCCATAAAAGAGCTTATGACCAAGGCCCCTATCCTCTGCCTGCCAGACTTTTCTAAAGTCTTTGAGATTTTCTGTGATGCATCTGGCGTAGGAATATGGAGTACTTAGCAAGGAGAGCCACCCAGTGGCTTATTTCAGTGAGAAACTTTCTGATGCAAAGTTTCGTTACTCCACATATGATAAGGAGTTTTATGCCGTGGTCCAAGCCCTCAAGCACTGGAGACACTATCTCTTACCACAAGAGTTTGTCTTATATTCGGACCACGAGGCCTTAAAATTTCTTAGCTCTCAGAAGGGCTTAAACCCTAGGCATGGTCAGTAGGTAGAATTTCTCCAGTCTTTCATATTTGTTCTAAAACATAAGGCTGGAAAAGAAAATAAGGTGGCCGACGCCTTGAGTCGAAGGGTCTCCCTCCTTTCCACTGTTCGGGTAGAGGTCACAGGATTTGATCGCATGAAGGAACTCTATGGAGAGTGTCCCGATTTGGGCCCTACCTACTCTACCTTGTCTGCTGGATCCTCGACTGCATTTGTTGACTATCTACTCCAGGATGGATTTTTATTTCGAGAGCAGCAACTCTGTGTCCCTAGGACTTCTGTTCGGGACTTCCTGATTTGGGAAATACATGCTGGAGGTCTTGCTGGTCACTTCGGCTGCAACAAGACCATCCATTCTGTAGAGGAACATTTTTATTGGCCTGGCCTAAAAAAAGATGTGGCCAAAATTATAGCCCAGTGTTGGACATGCACGATGGCCAAATAGGTCAAACAAAACACTGGTCTCTACACTCCTCTCCTCGTTCCTGATCGACCATAGGTTGATGTGAGCATGGATCTCATCCTTAGTGTACCTCGCACTGCTCACAAACATGACTCCATCCTAGTTGTAGTTGACCGATTCTCTAAGATGGCCCATTTCATTGCATGTAGCAAAACATCTGATGCATCTAGAGTAGCCTACCTATTTTTTGATGAAGTCGTACGTCTGCATGGTCTTCCCCAAACCATAGTGTCTAACCAAGATGTTCGGTTCACTAGTTATTTTTGGAAGACACTTTGGCATCTTGTTGGCACAAAGCTCAAATTCTCCACTGCCTATCACCCACAAACTGACGGGCAAACAGAGGTCGTCAATAGGAGTTTAGGGAATCTCTTGAGGTGTCTCGTAGGGGATCATTCTGGCACTTGGGACCTCCTCTTGCCCAGAGCTGAGTTTGCATACAACAGTTCTGTCAATAGGTCCATAGGCATGAGTCCATTTGAGATAGTGCATGGATACAAACCTAGGAAACTTGTGGATCTCATTCCCCTTCCCCTCGAGTCTCGAATGTCCAAGTCAGCTGAGGAGTTTGCATAACATGTCAAAAGTCTGCATGAGTCAATTAGCAAGTAAATAAGCCTCAGTAATGAGACTTACAAACGACTAGCTAATTCGCATAGGCGTCACCATGAGTTCTAAGAAGGTGACTTGGTTATGGTATGGGTCTGTCCCGAATGACTCCCCTCGGGAGCCGTTAAAAAGTTACAAGCCCGTAGTGATGGTCCCTTCCCGATACCGCAGAAGATTGGCTCCAATACTTATGTTGTGAATTTACCTCCTGAATATGAGATTAGCTCTACGTTTAATGTGGCAGACCTAGTGGCCTACAAGGAACCCACAGCGATCCCTAGTGACCCTTTTGAGCCTTCTCCTCCCATTGAGAGTGAGCCCATCCCTGTGCGTCCCACAGTCTCGAGAGCACCACGCGAGCAAATTGAGAGGATACTGCATGAGCAGGTGACCACTATACGGAGCAGGGTGTACTAGCGCTACCTTGTCTGCTAGCAGGATCAACCTCCTTCTGATGATTCCTGGATCAGCCGAGAAGATCTCCAGTGCCTCGATCCAGATCTGCTGGAGCACTACCACAGTAGTGTCCCCCCTTACTCGACGGGGTCGAGTTCCAGCCGCCCCGGGAGGGTTGGTGGGGACACCGGGCCTACTACTGGACCCACTACCTGGAGCTGACGTCGCATCACCCCGACTGTACCGAGCTTATGGCTCGGAGATTTGGCTTCTTGAAGACTCGGCATATTTATGTGTATTGAGTATGTATTTGTGTTACTAAATACGTTTCCTTTCGTCATATTTTCATTTTCAGAGTGCAAGGCCTTCAAGCTTTCATCATCAGAGTCAGTGTGAGCTGAAGCATTCAATTTCTTTTTCAAGAATTTCTTTTGTTTTCCTAATCTTTTATATCTCTCAAGTAGGTTAGCATAAGCATATTGCCAATCATCTATGGAGAAGTTTTCAAACATAAAGTTTACCTCCTCATCAACACTTTCTTCTTGGCTTTGCAAGGTATCACCCATGAGACACTTGTGTTGTTCTCCCTTTTTGTAGATGGCAACTAGTTTGTCCCAGATTTCCTTCGCAGACCTGGAGAAAGACACGAATGAAAAGATGTTGTGATCAATAGCATCTTGCAAGAAGTTTAGAGCTCTAAGATTTTCGTTGTTCTTCATCCTGTGACTGTCTGTCTACTTGCACATATTTTTGGGCTGTTTGTGTGGACCTTTGGAAATGATGTTCCATAGGTTTGGATTTCCTACATTTACAAAAGTGCACATACTGCCTAGCCAGGTAGAAAAATCTGAATTGTCAAACATCAGTGGATGAACCAAGGGAATCAAATCAGAGTTACAACCCATGATCATAGAAGCACACGTGCAGCATGATCCTTTCTCTGCAGATGGTTAAACCTGATCTATCAATGACCTGCTCTGATACCAATTATTAGGTCCCAAGGGGTGCAACCGGATCTTGAAGGGGGGGTTGAATAGATCCTGTCAAAAACTTTGGCCTAATTAAAAACTTAGCTACATAAAACATTACCCACTGCTATAATACAAATAGAACACTTGGCACAATGAACAGCGGATCTAAAGCGATAGCTCAAATGAGTAAAATAAAACATAGTGCACAAACTGTAGAGGTCGACACGCCCAAGTGGTGAGGTCAATGCACCTTCAGAGGATCACAGCTAAGTAAGTAGCTGAGGTCAACACTACCATATAGTGAGGCCGATGCATCTTCAGAGCAGGTTCAAAAGTAAGGGAGATCTTGCTGCACTAGATTGTAGGGGTCCCACCAAACTCCAGCAGGATGAATGAACATGCTGGATGTATGAGTGAAGACGATGCTAGAGTGAGTGCTGAAAAAATAACTACAAATGCATATGTCACTGCGAATAAATCAGTCCAAGTGTAAATCCTTTATGTTGGCCGTCCTGTGAATGGGGGAAAGAAGAAATGGATCAACCACACAAGGCACACCCCATTGCACAAGAAATTTTTAAGGTCGTTCAGTTGTAAACCCGCAACCTACGTCCACCCCTCACTAAATCCGGTGAGGCTTTCTCCATACAAGGATGAAGTCCTCAACACACACACAGGGATGAGATCCACTACACACACACACACACACACACGGGGATGAGATCCACCACATACACACACGCACACATACACATGGCAAAGGGATGCACTACACACACACGCACAGGGGAAAGAGATACACCATACACACAAAAGAAAACAACAAGTTGCAAGTGCAGCAACCACACTTCCAGTCTCTCACAAGAGCACCGAACACCCATGGTTTAAAGATTGCAAATATATAAGTAAAACCAGAAAAGCTAATACGCGGAAAAGGCAACTATGGCTTCAGATTGAAGTCTTGAAGCCCTATCAAACTTAGGCTGGCTACAAGGAGGGGCAACACTCCTTTCAGCTTCTTCTTCCTTTCTCACCACTAGTTGAACTCAAACCAGGACTGGGCTACTTTCCACACTCCTTTCTTTTCTTTCTCACAGGTTTTTGTTGAAGGCATAGGGAGGATGTGGGCATTTTCTCTTAAGGCAGTAGTTGCAGGAGCTTGTCCAATTGAAGCTACAAGTCTATAAATAGGAGCCAGCCAGAAGGATTTCCCTCCAAGAAGATTTGCAATAAGACCGATTCAATTTTGAACTCTGACCTTCTTTTTTAGTGGTGCTTGACTTGATCCACCAGTCATAAGGGAGCAGTGCAAAGGGAGATAATTTTACCTCTGAAATTTTCTCTTGGCTTGAGGCAAATGCTCTACAGGGAGTTGACTTGCTAGCATGGCTTATTAGCTCAGTCCAAGGATAGGATGATGGCAAGAAGAGAATAGTCCATTCTGAGGTCCTGTGGCTTTGTCCAATGAGTAATGGAAGTGCATACCACTTGGCCAGTCCTCTCTTAGGACAGAAAAGATAGAGCTCTGGCAGAAGGGACTTTCACAGACCTAGTGGCTGACCAATTTTTCTCCAAGAAGGTGTTCTGAAATCTCATTATGTAGTGACAGAAGCTCAAACTTGGGTACCTTATCCAGACATCAAAAGAGGTGTTTTTGGAGGTTTGCGCCTAGCATTAATGCTCTCTGGATGATTTTTGAAAAGATAGATTTGTCAGAATACTTTGAGATTTTCCTTCAGTGAGGTCGACCTATTGAGATAGTGAGGTCGACATGGCTTTGTAGAATCCTATCTTTAAAGGTTTTTGGAAGCACCATGAGGTCGACCTCTTGTAATGGTGGTGTCGACCGGTCTTAAGAACCTGCCTGTTATAATGGTTTCTGGAAGATGCCTGAGGTCGACCTATCTTACGAGACCATTCACACCTTAGCAGCGTGAGATGAGGTCGGGGCAGTTCTTTTGTGAGGTCGGAGCAGTTCTTTTGTGAGGTTGAAGCAGTTCTTCTGTGAGGTCGACCTGTCCTTTTTGAAGTTACACTTCTTATCTGAATTCTGCTCAACCTTTGCAACTAAGTTCCCCATATTCATAGTTCCTTGAATCGGCACAGCTGGCCAAGGACCTTCTATGGGAAGGATCCAAATACTTTGGTAGACCATCCATGTCAAGGTTCAGAAGAGCTTTAAATTCTGCCATAGTGTCAGTCGAGTTCGTGCCATCAAAGCTTGAAAGGAAGGGCAAGATATTACATACCATATTAGGTGGAAGGAAATGAATATAGAAGTAATTTGGAGACGACACTTACCTGAGGGCCTACCCATGCTTCCTGCCGGCTGAGGCTCAGGAGGTGCATTTGTCCCTCCATCTCTTAGATTAAATCCTGGGGCAGCACAGGTAAGGAGTTATAAGACGAAAATAATAGTAAAGCAGGAGTTACAGGATAAACTACCTATTGGATCTCCTCCACTTGAAAAGGTAGGTGAATCTTCGGACAAAGGATTATAATCATCATTTAATGGGTCCAAATCCCGGGGATCACCAGTGTTACCCACTTCTCGAGTTTTTGAGGGGTCTGCCCCTCGCGAGGGTTTGACATATGGATAACTTGAGCCCGGAGGGTCTGAAAGAGAGGAAAAAAAGGAAGAATAAGTTATATGCATCAAGGCCAAAGCCACATTTAGTAAATTTACGACTAAATAGCAAAGATTACCATGTCGCCGAGAGACCTTAGTGGCACGAGCCTCATTCTTTGTTGATCCTCTGTGGTGCTTCAGTAAATTTACAACTGAATAGCAAAGACTACCATGTCACCGAGAGGCCTTAGTAGCACGAGCCTCATTCTTTGTGACCCTCTATGGTGTTGAAGAAGCCGGTGCCTTTCTCTTCTTTGAAGCCTTTGGAACGACATTGCTAGCGACTAGGCTCACTGTAAGAAAGAAAGGAAGGAGGATGTAAGCAAAAACAATTACATAGATATTTAGAGCAAATTATGAAGCTTTAGAAAGAAAACATTGGGTAGCTACATACCGTCAAGGACCGAAGAGAAAGAGGGTGGCAATACTAGTTGCTTAAACCTGATGCCAATGGCTTTGCTTGCCCTCTCTGCAGCATCCCAGATATCTTGTAACGCATTCTCAACTAAAGTAAGACACTCAATGGGCCCAGCGCATCCAATAACATTCACAATGTGTTTCACCCATTGTTTACAAAGTTCATTTGTAAAGCACTCAGAATGTAATTCAGTGGACCTTGGAGCGCCCTGGGGATACCCACAATCAAATAGGAAATGTTCCCACCATGAACATCTCTTCAAGGCGTCTTTCTTGGAAGTTGCGGTCTTCTTCAAGGAGGCAGAAGCTAGGGGTTTCAAAGGTTTCATCACCCCCTTATATTGAGCCTTGCCAACCACAAGTGGGCCATTTTTAGCCTCCCATGAGGTGCAAAATCCTATAACAACATTGGCTAAGTGAGAAAAGTGGCTGCGAAGGAAATTGTTGTCCATTGCAATAGGAGGCAAAACCCTCCTCTTTAACCGAGCTTCCTTAGCCTGTTTTATCTTCTACAAGGGTTGCTTGAAAACATTGCTGTGGTTGAACCACCAGCGTGCATAATACATATCAATATGGCCCATGCCGGTTTAGTCAGGAAGAAGACACCTTGGCTCTGGCTCACTTCGAAAGAAATAATCCCACCAGCTGGCAGCAACAAGGTGGGCGTCATGACTGCGGTATAAGCGGGCCTCCAAAGAAAAATTAACATTCTGCGGAACCGATTGATCATAGCCAATGTTCCGCGTAAATCTGAAGGGATAATATGGCTCTAGAAGCACTGATCCCCCTCGGCGAAAGACACGCATGCTGGGCCTAATACAACAAACCTAATCGTAATAGAATGACCGATTGGGGCCGGCATGATGAGGCATGTGATAAGTGACTCCTCCTGGCCCGTCAACACTATACAACCTGAAATCATGAGATCTATGAGCAAAGTGTAGGCCCACTCGCCCCTCGGTCGGTAGGAAAGAGAGTGTCTTCCGGCCACCAACTAATTGCTTCAAGGAATTTTGACTGGGCCGGTTCTTGAATAAGAAAATCAATGGAGCCGCAGCATTTCTAAAATCCACATGTTGACACAACCCAGGGAAAAGTAAGTCAGCCCATGCGCTAAGGTAATGGGTGGCCATCACAACATTCGTGTCCCGCGGAGAACTGTGAGCTGTGAGATTTCCCAAGCCATGATAAATATTCGCCTGTGCAGTTGGCGAGATAGCAAGCCTGTGGCTGTCAGCAAGAAGACATGCTGGGTATATCAACTCCGGCCGTATAAGCTCCTCTTCCCCATGAGACATAACAAAAATGCTAAGCCAATATACAAGATATGCTGCTAGATAGATGTGATCTGGCAATTCACGGGGATTCCACCCCCTGTTCTCCGGTGCAGCCAAGTATCTCTTGCGCCGTTGCAATTTTAAAATCAGCTAATGATACTGATCAAGGGGCTTGTCGTTCTCTGCAAATGTCTCATGGAAACAAAATGGCCTGTTATAGAAGAAACGGACTCAAGCATTGACGCTCACTCTCACTGTGCTGGATGAGGCCAAAGGAGTGTCTTCTTTTCCTGCCCGGACAAGATCCCGCCAAACCTTCATTAGCTATTCATTTAAGCTGCTTGCTGATGTGTAAATCTTGAATTTTCTGATTCAAGGTCATGGAATTTCTCCTTAGCTGAGAAATGGCCACCTGTGTCACAAAATGATCACTTTGTTACTGGATCTATTCTTTTATAGCCTTTTTTCCAGCTTTGGTGCTATGAAATGACTTCTCTACACCTCCCTCCTCGGCCACCTCCCCCCCCCCCTACGAACACTAGCCCCCTACAACAGCCCACTACTACCTCGAATCCCTCCCCTTGATAAGTGTCCATTCTTCTACGATAATTCATGTCACACACACCATTTTAAGTGCATATAATTAGACAATTATGCATATTTTATAGTTAACCTCAATTTCATACATAAATTGGGCCTTTCACATAATTTAACTTAATTTGGTGTTATCAATCAATAAAGGGGAGTTGAGGCCCACGTGCATTAACTTCACATTGCATAAGTATGAGCACTATTAATTTATATGCACAATGTGGTAATTTTTATGGACTAAATCAAAATTGTGTGTAGGACACTCAAGGCAATTACAGGACAAGTCAGGCGAAATGGTCTCAAAATCAATGGAAGGAAGCCCTAGGGCGCCCCCATCATCTCTTGACCAAGTTAAGGCAGTTGTCATCCATATTTTGTTGGAGAGAGATAAAGGAAGAATTTAAATTGGAGATAATGAAGGAAAGAATCAAGAAGAGAAGATAGAGAAAATCTCCACCAGAATAGGAAAGAAGAGAGGGGCACCCAAAACCCTAGAGAAGAGAGGTGCGGACATCCTCTTTCTCCCTTCCTTCATCTCATTCCCTCTCTATCCTCACCATTCATTTTCATCTAACTCAATCCCAACCCTCCATTAAACTCATTTCTCCTATAAAAAGCCCATTGCATGGAGAGAAAGGGGGTTCTTCTTTTCTCATTTTTTGAGTAGAATTCTTCTCCTCTCTCCCACCTACGCCCCCATCTCCTTCTTCCCACTTCAACTTGCGCCCCCACCTCTCCTTTCTCTTCTCTTCTTCATCCTCCCAAGTGCGCCCTCATCCCTTTCTCTTCTCTTCTTCCTCCTAGCTAGGCCGCCCCCCTTCCTTGCTCCCACTTCTTCCATCTCCTACCATCACCTTTCCCATCTCCTAGATCTCCTTAGTTAGCCTCCCCTTCTCCACATATTCCCCTCTCTTTCTCACCCTAGATCTCTCTTTTCCATCTCTACAATACCCTCCAAAGACGGTGCCAAAGGTGAAAGTGGCATCCACTCCGGCGTAGATGACATCATCGGTAAGGTGGTTCGTGATCCAAGGCCAAGAAGGGACGGCACTACTATCACCACCACTGCATCAACTTCGGATCCAAGCTCCTAGAGTTCTTTTTGCTTTGTGTTCTTCATTCATAGTGTGTCACATTTTTCATTTTCATAATAGTTGTAATCTTGCCTTGCTATTCTATAGAGATTTTTCTTTAATGCAATAGAAGCAATCATTTTCTCATCTTGATCTTGTTCTCCCATCTCCCCCTCTTTCTCTCTCCCTCCCTCTCTCTCTTTCTCCATCCTCTACTTTCACTTTTTATGCATTGTTTTTGCTAGATAGATCTATTTTCATGATTTTACAACCTTAAAAGAAACACAAACACTTTTTCCATCTAAGGAACTCAAGGTTTTAATTTTAAAAATCTCATCCTCTTTGTGGAAACAACCCGCACTCGCCATAGTGCTACATATTTATTTAATCATTTCGTTGCGAGTCTGGTTTAAGATTGTTAACGGGCGTGTAATAACGACGTACGCTTCGACGTGATCACCCCTCCCCTATTTCGGTCACGCCTGGCAGCCACCGGCCTCCGCCCCTCACCTTATTCTCCTCCCCATACCACGCCGCCGTCACCAACAGCCCTGCAACCAGTCGAAGGTGTTTCCAGAACCGCCACCTCCACTATGATAGCTCTACTTCTTTCCCTCCCTCATAGTCAAAAATCATGGCCCATTTCTTAACGTCAACCCCTTATTTTATTCATCTAGCATTTAATGCGCCCAAGGCTTCCCTTTTAATTATTCCAAGATATGGTCACCACCCACCTTTTCTTCCTCCTCTTCCTCCCGACGGCCAAACCGCTCTGCCCCCAGTCCCAACGTCCTCCACGCACGCATAGACATTGGGGCAGCAGCAGCTTAATGGGCCCTCTCACGTTGGACGATGACCTCAGTCTGGCCTAATAGCAGGCCCACCAACAGCGGGAGACGTCCAGTACAGCTCAGAACAAATTTCATCGCTCTGTCCCCCATCAAAAATCCTAAAAGAAAATATAGCATTGACTGCTCTTCATCATAAAGTAAGCACGCTGTTTGTATTTCATCCATAACTATGGCAAATCTGTCACTGGTAGATACCATTCCTTGCAGAACCATCCAGATGAAGATCCTCACCTTTAAGGTGAACTAGTACGCCACATCAGCATCAACCAAGGAGACTGATGTCCTCCATTAGCAGAAAAACACGTGCAGATCCACAAGGAATAACTTTCTGCCGTCACATCTCCATTTCCATCTATCAACTCCGTACTATCCATGAGTGAAGATATTCTTGATGATTCTACTCTGCCATCTTCTCTTTCCCTTCACTAAGGATGTGGTAAATTGCAGATATCTTCCCCTCCTCCAAGATCTTGACAGAGTGGATGACTACCCCTGAAGAGCAACTATGCTAGCACATCTGTTCATCCACCTTCTCAACCATGCTGACACATCTGTTCATCCATCCTCTTTCTATCTGCCACAAGTCCTATAGTGTCAATGGTTTCACTCTGTTTCTTCAGGTGACTTTGACCAAATGATCATCTTTTTCTGTTCAACCCCTGCTGAGCCCATTGTTTTTCTCAAATTAATCGAAATAAATAAAAATTAAATCATTTGCTTGTATTCAACTGTATAAATACACATGTATGAGTGCTTGCATCTCCTGATTCTCTGGTATTTAAAATGATGATTAGCAGAAGGTTAGATTAAGTCCGACTAGAAACTATCACTAAGCGTGAGGTGATCTTCAGATCTAAGTTCTCTGCCTCGTACCAAGAACCGACTAAATAGAATAAATATTACCGTATTGCTTGCTTGCAAGCACAATTAAACCCTATTTTTGCTTTATAAAATGAGTATGTTTTCCATGTATTCCTTCAACCTC
The DNA here is from genome assembly GCA_024336825.1 of Amorphophallus titanum. Lineage (NCBI taxonomy): Eukaryota > Viridiplantae > Streptophyta > Magnoliopsida > Alismatales > Araceae > Amorphophallus > Amorphophallus titanum. Next base: position 27,070,129 of record JANBPO010009603.1, on the reverse strand, counting down.
GAGGGCTCTTCTATCCTGGCGATTAATCAAGGGTTATCCTTCTTCCGAAAGGACGTAATTAACACCATTACTTTTATAGTATGGCAGACTCAGGGTCCCAACACGATCACCTATTGTTGTCTAATCAGTCAAACGGCACGCACAATAAACTCGTCACTCTGTGACTAGCACGCCTATACATTAAATAAATAAACATAATAAACATAAACATAAACATAAAAAATAATTAAAAAAATCTCTTCCCACAGCCAGTCAAAGGCTTTGAACAAAGCTCACTAGTCGAGGCACCTCTATCGGAGATCCCCTCTATGTCAATGATCTCCTCATCCTCTCCAGCTGGAACCACAGTTGCAGGCTCCCTGCCTACAGAAGCTCACCCTCTTCCAAAGGAGATGAGGTACCTATGACACATACAAGAGAAATTTTAGTATTGGTCAAATATAGAAATCCAACGCCAGATTTAAGTTTTAGTCACATACCTGAGGGTCCCATGCTGGAAGACCCGACTAGCCCCACAGTGCATGCTAAGACCACGACCGACAAAGAAGTGAGAGGCACCGCCATCGGCGGTTGCGATGATAGCATGATTGCGGCTCCAACAATAAGGGCCGTCAAACCACCCGGTACTCCCAGCTCTGCCTCAAAGGAGGGAAGCTCCATTGACGGTCCGGTACTAACCAGCTCCTGGACCATCTCCAAGGCAGCAGCCTGGTCATCAACTGGCAGACAAGACAACAAACTCAGTCAACAACCTTAGTATAGAAAACACCAAGAAAGGAGGAGTCAACCCTCCATATAATGGCTTAGCACTCACCTGAGCCATCCTAGGGCTCCTCAGGCCCCCGCCCACTAGCAGAAGGGGACACTTCGCCTCTGGTCTAGGGAGGGACATGGCCCCTTGTCGTCTCCACCATCTCTATATGTGAACATATGGCAATGTTAGTCTCTATACAAAAAACATTGCTATGGGCAGATCATTACCAATCCTAGGGATCCTACCTAGCTGATTGCTCTCAGGAGTCTTCCATGACTCAAAGTGAGGAAATGCACCGGTGTTAGTGCCAGTCTCGTCCATCATCTGGAGAACCTCATGTACGTCGACATCACACTCAATCTCGTCGTCCAGTAAAGGATCGGTCTCCTAAGGTGGCGAGAAAGCCACCTCTGCCCCAGCCTCTAGTGGAGCTACAAAGTCAGCCATAGATGCGAGGTTAGTCAATTAGAATGACTAAACTGGTGAAATAAGAAGGATTGAGCATGGCACTTACTTAGAGCCAGCTCTGCCTCGATGTACTCATCCTCCCCGGGCCCGCAAGAGGACTCTCCGGCCTTTGCGGTGACAGCATCTACATGGGGGCATTTCTAACTAGGTTGAACATCTCCGTCACCAGTCCCAGTGGATGCCCCTGCTGCTATCGGGGAACCTACCACAGAAACACACCAATGAATTATATTTCAGCAAAAGGCACCAAGAAGAAAGGTAGAGACAATGTAAAAAAGAACATGTCTTACCTGAAGCACCAAAGGGAGTCAACGGCAGAGGGACCAGTTGATCCGACTTCAACCCCAACACTTACGCAGCCTTCAAAACTACTTCCTTAATATCCCACAGTGTGTAGGCGTGCTCTATATGGGAGACGAACTCCACCGGCCCTACTGACCCGATCACGTGAGCGATGTGACGCCTCAGTTCAATGACAGCAGTGTCAGTAAAACTCCCCTCTGGGAGCACACCGTCAAGGGTAGTGCTCCTCCCGAAGCCACAGTCAGCTCGGAACAAGGTCCACTAGGTCCTTAGCACCTTCGACCACGATGTCCTAGTACCAGTATCCATAGGCCCTGCCTGTGGCAGCCTCAGGGGCTTGATGGCCCCACTGTAACCCCACCTCGATGATGAGGAAGCCCGACCGTCCCTGGGCCACTACTGCTCAAGCCACTCCACCACCCGACTGATCCTAGAAAAGTGGGTCCTTAGGTACTCCACATCCAGTGAAATGGGAGGCTGATCCTCCCTTAGAAGTCGACCCTCCTTAGCCTTTTTGATCGCCAAAGCCTTCTGGCAATATAAATGGCTGTGCTAAAACCACCATCGAGCGTAATGGATGTCGAACCTCCCTCAGTGATCTAGCCCCGGCATCAGTAGCTTCTCCGGCTCCCCTTGGCAACTGAAGTCCCACCAGACTACTGCCAGCAAGTGAGTGTCCCTGCACTTATACACCCAGCCTGCTAGTGGAAACTCCTGGTTCAGTGGGATTGCCTGATCATAGCTGAAGTTCCTTGCAAATCATTGTAGGTAGTAGGGCTCTAATGCACTGGTGCTGGACCAGTGCAGGGATAACATCATCAGTCGGATGCTAATCACCAGTCAGTGTAGACAGGCACATCTAGCTCACATTAGTGAGGAAGGGTGCAGGCTGCCCCGTCACTCATCGGCACCAGAATAGGTAGAAAGCCTCTCGACCCGCAGTCAAATAGGAGCCCATCCTCGCCTCTGCATGGCAAATAGAACAGAGCCTTCCTAGCCCTCTCTAGCTGATCTACTGTGTCTCTATCTAGCTGACCAGTGAAGCTGAAGAGCATGGGGGCCGTCGGGTTCACCACTGTCACCCTCGTCACTAGCCTGGGAAAAAGCAGACCGGCCAACACACTGAGGTAGTGGGTTGGTAGAAGCAAACTCCTCTCTTGTGGTGCAGGGTGTACTGACAACGCCCCCAGCCCTTGGTAGATGTTGGCCAAGGCTGTAGGAGCCAACGCCAACCTCCATCACTCTGCTAACAAGAACGCGGACCATAGAGGCTCTGCGTACAGGAGACTGTCCTCTCTGTGGGGGACCACAAAAGTCACCAACCAATATGCCAGATACGCAGCCAAATAAGTGGCATCTGGCAGCCCATGGGGATTCCACCCCTCTCTTGGTGCATAAATGTATCGAGAATAAGTCTAGGACCATAACTCCACCTCCGTGTACTCCTCCCAAGGGGTCTGGTCTCGTGCAAACTCATTATAGAAATAAAAGGGCTGGTTGTAGAAGTGACAGACCCATGCCATCAAGAGCACCATCGGAGTATGTGCGGCCTTCTCTCTAGCCACTAGGGCTAAATCTCTCTCGGTCTTCAACAAATATCGATAGCTATGTGACGCCTAGTATCGCCCCATCCCATCAGTATGACTGTAGTGGAGGTCATCCAGCACTACCTCCTCGTAGCCTTCACCGCTGATCGACAGTCTTGATATCCAGAAAAGAGACCACAAGTCCAATGAGGTCTCCCTCTCTACTGTAGCTATTATGTTCCACCGGTGGTTGAAGCACTATGCCAGTGCCTAAATGAGCCCCATGTAGCAAGGGTGCCTGTATAGCATGGCAATCACTACATACCGGATCCCCATTCGGTCCATAAGCATCAGGAAATGGTGGACAATGCCCATCAACCACTCTGTCATGCCCTAGTGGTATCTATGCAAAGTGATCACGGACCAGCGGCCATACCAACTAACAACGGCCTATCGTAGTATCCCATCTGAGAGGTTGTGATCATCGTACCCCTCTCTAGCAAACTATAGCCCTGATGGCACTAGTATCAATCTTGTCACCCCCTCTATCTGAACTTGGTGGTGGCCGTGTAGATCCCAAGAAGCTAGACCCAACACTCCAACCTGGACCCCAAACTGGTCTGCCCTACTAAAGAACCCCAGGCAATCTATGATGGGGAATTGCCATTGCCTACAGAAATCTATTGAAAAATGCAGAAAGCTATACATCGCAACTCCGTGAAGGCTGTCCTTACCCAACAAAATTGCCTGCTCTAGCCGACGGTACTCTCCAACCATAGAAGGGTCTCCTTCCTCTATACCAGCGGGGACGAAGCTCTTCATTAACTCAAACAAGTGCCAGTCTAAGGGAAACTCTCTCAGATTGCCCCTCAAGCAGTCATACTTGTAGATATTGTCGGTCTCGAAAATCCTAGTCAACTCCACGGCTTCGGCTTCACTCGTCCCCTCTCCAATAGGACCCTTAGCCACCAACAACTGCCCCAAGTCCAATTGGCCAATAGTGGCCGTGGCGATGACAGGAGGGCCCAAGGGAGGCAAGGGCCACCCAGTCTGCCTCACCCAGAGATCCTCCTCACGGGCAGCGTGCCTCTAAGCAAGGTCGTCTCTGCCAAACCTCATCATAGCTACAAAATAGTTGCATAAAAAGGGGTGACTATGCAGTGTTGTGCCCCTGAGTGGGAGAATACAAGTCCCTGAGTTTTGATGATAGCACACACCATCAGTCAATTTGAGTTTTTATGATAGCACACACCATCACAGGCATTTCACCGAACACCTTCCAGGCGCAGGCTATCTAGCCCTTTCACAACCCCGTGGGTCCCTGCAAGGGCCCGGACTAGCTTGCCTTGATGCACGGCAACATAAGCAATTCCCCAGAGTCAACTCCGGCCACTCACATACGGGCTTTGCCCGTATCCTGCATCACCGCCCGGGCCAACCCGGGGGCACCCCGATGCCAAGCCACGCCACGTGGCACTCAGCAAAAGGGGCCAAGGGCCTACCTAGAGACACGTCTTTCAACCCTCCAAGGTCAAAGGGAGACTTAACTATGTCAACCACAGGCTTTGGAGGCCCACCGTACGCATATACGACCCACACGGGTGTGTTCGACATTCCGTCAAACACCTTGGGGGATGCATATGTCCCAGCCTTTCTACATCAAACCACGGGCCATCCCGTGGTTCCAGCCCCTCAATCAGGTCCTACAATGACCCCCCAGCAAGTCGGGGTCAACTCCGACACCCAGACACGTGGCAGCAAGCCACTTAACTCTAGCATTCGGGCCAACCTGAGGCTACCCTGTCAACCCACCGTACGACGTGGCACACAGCCCGAGGCATGGCTCACAGTCACAAAGTGCCTCCCCTTAGCTCCCACGAGCTCCCACTATTAACCCAAGGCCCACCATGTGGCCCCTCAGCCACCTACTCAAGTCGTTTGGCAATCTGGGGTGTGCCGAACATTTACCCGAACACCTTGCGAGCGACTGCGACAACCCAAAGAATGACGGCCCCCACGGGCCCATTCCAGCCTTCCGGAGATCAAAGTCTAGCAGAGGACAACCCAGATGGTGCAAGAAGACCCTCGGGGGCCATCCCCTATTGTTACAGCTGGCCCTGGGGTCAGTTCACCCCAGGGGCGACCGCTCGCCCCAGGGAGGGTGAACATCCTTGGGGGCCACGCCCTCGCTCCAGCCCAGTGGCCCCATGGCCCCACTCCATCCCAATTTGTTCGATCTACGATCCTACGGTGTCGTTCCAGTGCCGTACCAGTCTCAGAAGTCGATACATGAGCATGAGAGCACAACGCGATAGCACGGGGAATTCCTCAAGTCTGACATGCTCGCAAGCTTCCACATATCCTCCCAGTATCCTCCCAGTTAATTATCCTTTTCTTTCTTAGCCAAATTAGGAAGAAAATAGGGGTCCCCAGCGGGAAGTCGACCCACCGGTCCAGCGCATCCACGAACAGGCCACGAGACAGCCGCAGCATGTACTTCGGGGCCACCGACCCGACAGCAGGGTTCGATGAGTCCAGGCCGATCGAGTGCGTCGGATCGAACAGCTTCAGCGTCGCCGACCGCGAAACCTCAGCAGAGGCCGCGATGTTCACCTGCCCGTCGACGAACGCCGGAGTCACATCGGCGACGAGGCCGTGGTCGAGCGTGCAGATGGACACGTTGCGCCGGATTCGCTGGTTCCCCAGCATCGCCTCGACCGCGACCGCCAGATCAGGGGCCGACAGTCCAGCGCTCATGACCATGCGAGCTGTCCCTGCTGGTACGCCTCGAAGGTGATGCTGAACGCCGTCGCGCCGATCGACTGACGGACCGCGTTGACGTTCCTCAACACGACCGGGATGTTCAGGTCGTCGACCACGAGGCGGAACACCCGCGTCGGGTACTGCTTGGTGTGCCAGACCCGATCTCGCAGCCACCGAGCGCCCTGACCGCCGACGCCGGGGAGTCCGTCGTACACGCCGCCGGACAGCGAGCCCTCGTAGCCGCGCAGAGAGTCGTGGACCAGGACGCCACGATCCGAGCCGCGGGCATACAAGACCTCAGACGTCTCACCGAACGCGAGGCCGAGCTGGTCACGATCGGCCAAGGCCAGCCACCAGTCGGGGTCGTTCTCGTCCAGCAGCCACAGGTACAGCCGCTCGATCGTGTGCGCCGCGGTCGGCTGGTCCTCGGCGTCCTCGCCGTTGACCGTCGCCACCACAGACCACTCGTGCTCGACCATCGGCGACGCGGTGACATCGGTCCACTGGTACGCCGACGGATCACCGGGCGTGCTGCCGTCGAAGTACGGACCGTGGACATGGCTGGCGTCGCCGTAGGTCACCTTGATCTCATCGATCCAGATGTCGACCCCGACCACGCCGCCCGCGACATCGACGTTCATCGCACCCGAACCTGAGTCAGTGCCTGACGTCTCGATGCGATACCAGGCACCCACGCCAGGGACCTCGACGTGCGTGGACGCCGACGACTCGGTGATGCCGGCGCCCGAGAGCCGGATGCCGACACTGCCGGTGTACGAGGCGGCAACGAAGATCCCGAACGATGCCTTGAGCTTGTAACCCGCGGTCCGCGCAGGAAGCGATGCCGTGACATCGCGACGGCCGACGATCAGCGACGAGCCCGATCCGCGGTTCAGCAGCGTCGCGTAGGTGCCGGACAGGACGTGCGTCGTGGACTGGGCCGGGGCATTCGAGCCGCCGTTGGCGCTGAACGCCGCCGACACCTCCGACCCCGGGTTGGTGCAGAGGTTCCGGTCGACCTCGACGCCGTTGACGGTCTTGGTCGACGCCGAAGTGTTCGCGCTACCGGTCCAGGCGTAGGTCGTCGCACCAGGAGTGATCGGCAGGTCCCCGCCGTCGACCTGATAGATCGTCTCGCCGTCACGCAGGATCTTCCACACGTCCGGCGACTCCGAACGCGTCCACGACAACACCGCCACCGGACGAATAGCCTCAGTCATCACGGTCAGGTCAGAAGCGCCCTCGACCGACCCAGACGGCTCATAGCCGAACGTCGACGAGGCCGACGTGTACGCCGGGTCGCCGGGAGTCGTCGCACGGTCCTCGTCGTCCCACACCCGCACCTCAGCAGTCACGTCACCCGCGGCATACGACAGCGCCGCATTCAGGCTCCACGAGTCGTCAGCGCCCGGCTGATAGCCCGTGTCATGCAGTACCACCGCCCCACGCGTCAGGAGCACCTGCCACGCCGTCTGAGTGCCAGCGAACGACCACTCCACCACCGGAGTCGAATCCGCCGTCGAACCACCATCGACCGGTGCCGTGATCGACAGCGCCGACTTCACCACGTACCCGGCCTGAGTCGACGCCGACCAATCAGACCAGTCGGTGCTCGAAGCATTCTTCACCCGCACCCGCCAGAAGAACGACGACGGAACATTCGCCGTCACCGTGTGCTGAGGGACGCTCGACGCCACCTCACCGGAGTCATAGGACGGCGAGCCCCACGAGTCTGTCGCGTTCACCTGCACCTGATACGCAGACATCGCCGCGCTCAACACGTCGGAGTACGTCCACGTCAACGTCGGCCGCGACACCGACACGACCTGACCACCCGAAGGACGCAGACCCGTCGGAGCAGCCGGAGCCGTCACGTACTCCACGACCAGGCGCGGCTTGAAATCCGCCGACACCTTCGCGTCCGCCGAGTAGAACTTCTGCAGACCCGTGCCCGTCGAGCTGACATTGAAGCCGTAGTTCGCGGTGCCCGCCGAGAAGCCCTGGACCAGCGCCGTCACGTCGATGTCCAGCACCGAGTTCATCGCCAGCCCCGACACCGACTGAGTGACCTGGCCCGTCGCAGTCGTCGACGGCTGCTTGTTGTACGTCAGGGTCGATGGACTCCACGCCTCGGTCACCCGCTGCGTCGTCACCGTCGTCGAACCCGACCACGCCGCCTTCAGCGTCAGCAGCAGATGCGCACTCACCACCACCGCACCAGCCGGGATGCCCGACACCAACACGTAGGACGAGACATTCTTGCCCGACTGCGTGCGAAGGTGCAGCGTCTCCGTGCCACCGCTCGCCTGCTTCGGCTGCGTCTGCGTCGCGTAGGTGTCGGTGATGCCGCGCAAGGTCACAGTCGGCATCAGCGGTTCATCCTTCCGATGGGTGGTGACTTCCATGTGGTTGCTATACCGGGGGAGAGGACATGTGACCACCCTCTTTCAGGGGAGATGGATTATTTCATTGAGTTCATACATGAGGCTGCACTGATCGACATTAGAATGCCAGATGCTCAATTTACCTGGTCGAATATAAGGGTAGATTCCACTTGCTTAAGACTGGACAAACTTCTTGTTTCGGTTGCTTGGGAGGACCATTATCCACATGTGCAAGCAGCCTCTCTAGCTAGGCCAATATCGAACCACAAACCTATTTTGCCGAAGACTAGTCGACGGCATGCGAGGAGGCAGAACTTTAAATTAGAGAGGTGCTGGTTTAGAGAGGCTGATTTTATGGATATAGTTAAGCGGGCATGGAATGTTCATAGAGATGAAGGGTTAACTATGGCAAGACTAGTGGGTAAACTGAAGTATGTGGCACAAGTGTTGAAGGAGTGGGTGCTAGCAAAACCCTACTAGGAAGAATTGCAAAGGACAGAATTCTTCAACAGATCGAGAGACTGGAAAGGTTGGAGGAGGCAGGTTGTTGGATGAAAAAGACAGAAGGCTTAAGGGCAACACTCAAAATAGAATTTGATGAGGTCCTTACAAGGTAGGGAATTTATTGGAAGCAGAGATCAAAGGAGAAATGACTTAAGGAAGGGAACAAGAACACTTCCTATTTTTAACGAGTGGCATCTTCAAGGAGGAGAGTCAACCTCTTTTCTTACATCAAATTGGGGGAGCAGCTCTTTACTAGGGATGCACACATCAAGATGTAGGCCAAGGGCTTCTACTCTAAACTCTTCACTGAGGATGATTTGTCAAGACCTGTAATAGTTGGACTCCTACCTTCTCTCTCTTTGGAAGAAAGGGAAGCTCTCTCTCATCCCTTCATAGAGTAAGAGGTCTAAAAGTTGATCTTCTCCCCTGTAGGTGATAGAGCTCCAAGTCTGGATGACTTCCCTTTAGCTTTCTTCCGGAAATGTTGGGGCATTATCAACAATGGCTTCATGCATGCAGTGTGGGAGTTCTAGAAGGGCATGGCACACTTGAGGGGTGTCAACTAAGGTAAGCAAGATCACGGATCGGTCTTGGATTAGGGGCCCAAAACCTGATATGGATCAATTGGATCCGACTATCCGAGCCCGATCCACATGTGATTCTGGCCGAGTTTGTCTATCGTGCGTTTGAGGTTATATTGTATGTACAATGGTTTTCGGGGGCTTTTATATAAATTGCAATACATTTTACCTTTTGCTCTTGAATTGAGAGTTATAGACCTTTGTAGCCCAACCTTGATGGTGGAGTAGTACAAAAGAGGAGGAGGACGTCGACGATAGCGCGACACGATGGTGACGTCAACAAGTGGAGGCAATGGCAGTGTCATCAACAAGTATTTTTGTTCAAGTTTTTTCTCTTCTTGAGCATAAGAGAGGAGGATGATGATGATGATGATAATGATGTCAACGATGGTGTCATCGGAGACAACGGGTCATGATGGTGACATTGGCGGCAAGTGGAGGCAACAACAATGTCATGTTGTTCTTCTTCTGCTTTTTACTTTTTTACTGGTGGGACTGGCGTAGGATCGAGCTAGATCGGCCGATCCTGGTGCCAGATCGGCCGATCTAGGTCTATCCTTGGTCGACCCCAGTGATCCCACTGATTCTCAATGAGAATCAGGGATCGGGTGGTTGGGGTCTAGTTGATTTGGCCCAAAACTGATTGCATTGGCCGATCCAGACGGACTTGACCCGATTCTACCATCCATGGTACCAACAATACTTTTTTGGCCCTTATCCCCAAGAAGCATGGTGCCCATTGTTTCTTGGCTTTTAGACTCATTAGTCTTTTGAATGGTACATACAATATTATTACCAAGTTGCTGGCTATGCTGGCTATGAGGCTAGACACAATGATTGACAAGTTGATTCGTTGATTCCAAGGGGCCTTTATCAGGGAATGACACGTTCAGTAAAACTTCATAGTGGCACATGAATGTTTATATGCCATGAAGACTCAAACGAAGAAAGGGATGGTCCTGAAGCTGGATTTTGAGAAGGTGTTAACTGACAATGCTTGTTTGATGTGCTTGCAAGGATGGTATTTGATGATAGATGGATCAGATGGATTTGTGCTTGTGTTGTATCGATCTCATTTGTAGTGTTAGTTAATGGGCAGCCCTCCTCTTCCTTTCATAGTGGTAGAGGCCTTGGACAAGGAGATCCCGTGTCTCCCTTTTTTTTGTATTGGTAGCACATATATTGAGCAAGATGTAGTTGAGGATTGAAGTCCTAAGGTTGATCATAGGATTCCAGGCTGGATCCAGGTATGTTTGAGTTACTCATTTGCAGCATGCTGATGATACCATCTTATTTCTAACTGAAGATGAAAATCAATTATTTGTCGCCACGGTGATGCTAGAATTGTTGGAGAAAGTCAGCGGTTTCAAGGTGACTTTTGATAAGAGCCATTTAGTGGGAGTGAATATGGAAGATAGGGTCCTCAGCTTAGGAGAGCAGCTTTCATCCTAGGGTTCAAGATAGGAGAGTTTCTTTTCTCCTATTTGGGCCTGTCACTGTCTCCAGGGGTTCTACACTCCAGGGATTGGCAAAGTGTGGTGCAAAGATATGAATCCAAATTGGCATAATGGAAGGTAAAACTTCTATCTTACGCGGGGTGATTGGTATTTGAAAATTAGTGTTGGATAGCTTATTGATATATTATTTATAAATGGTGACTTGATGAAAGTCGCTATTTATTATTTTATATAAAATTTTTATTTTAAAATTCAGGGTTGCTACAAAAGTCATCATGGTGGTGAGTTTGAGAATCATGATTTCAACAGCTTTTGTAAAGAGCAAGGATATACGCATAATTTCTCATCACCAAAGATGCCTTAGCAAAATGGTGTAGTGGAGAGAAAAAATAAAACATTAATAGACATGGCAAGGACCATGTGTGGATGCACTTTCAGGGGCATTATTTTTGTTCATTCGTTCATTCGTCTGTTCATTCGTTTATTCGGTTTATTTGTGTGAGGGTGTGCCGATCGGCTAGGTGACGATTTATTCGGGCTTCAAGAAAGCCCATGGTGTGCTCGATCTGACTAGTTAGACGATTGTGTGTATCATGTCGGGACTGAGAATCCGCCGTACCATAAAGGTTACGATGTTAATTACATCTCCTCGGAGAGGAGAAAACCCTTGATTGATTGCCAAGAAAAGGGGCCCTATGGCGTAAAATTCATCATAATGAAAGCGAGAGTGAAATCTCGAATTGCATTTAAACAAACCTCGCATTAGAGTGTAAATGTTCATAGATACATGCGTGTCGGTCGCTTGCAGACCATTTCTTGATCGGACAGAAGTCCACATTTGTAGCGAAAGGGACGGCGACAAAACCATGCAAATGTCTGTCGCGTACGCGGTAAGTTTAATGAGGATGCGAGATCGGATCTCGGTAGAGGTGGGTCAAATTAACGAACTATTGGTCCGAGATGATTTCAGACCATGGCCATATCGGGGCTCCCAAGGTCCATGTCCGATGCCATGAGGCATCGTTGCTTTTCTCTTCACACACAGTCCAGGGAAGCGAGGGTCCCAAGGTATGCGTGGTTATAGCATTTTTTTATCATTGTTCCAATTGTTAAACTCCGTTGTTTGTTCACACGCGGGTGGTTCATGTTCTTTTATTTATATTTATTAGTTTCATGTCTTTTCTTTTATTTGGTTAATTATTTTTTTTGAAGGCACGCCGGTTTGATGGCCAAAGGAGGGTGTGCTAGTTAAGGCTTAAGATGGAGGGCGCGCCAGTTTAGAAGGTGCATAGGGGTGCACCGGTTTAAGGTGGCAAAAGGGCGCGCCGATTTTGTGGATGAATGGGAGGCGCGTCGGTTTTGGTGGGCAAGCAAGAGGGCGCACTGGCTTTGAGTGAAGTGAGTGGAAGTGGGTTTTGTGAGAGAGATTAAACCAGCGCGGGGGGCTACCGCGCCTGTTTAAGCCACGCCAGATTAAGGCTTACGAGTTTTGTTAGATTCTGCTCTTCTTTTCATTCACCAACAAGTCAAGGCTCTTGTTCATTCAACCAGATGGGTTAATGAGAGGGCTTACATGTTTTGCTCTCTTATTCGTTAATTCAGTGAGAAGGTTTAAGTACCTTATTCATCTGTCAAGGTCAAGGTTTGAGCATTTTATCTGAAGGTTCATCGTGCAAGGCTCCAGAGTTTATGAGTTTCGTTTATGGCTTGTTCAAATGGATTCAAGCATGTTCGTTCATTCACCCATGTGTGCATCTTCCTTATTCTCATTATTCTCATATACCTGGCGAGAATTGGGCAGCATCTCCCTCGGACTGAAGTTTGTCAAGGGAAATGGGGGATTGTCAAACGGAATGTTCCGGGATGACCCCTAAAGTTTGGAGTAGCCATACGGCGGTCCGATGACCCATAGGTGAGTACAGAGACTCGAGGACTAGCCTTAAGGGTTCTAACAACTCACAGGCATTAGCTTTTCGAGAGCTCCAAAGGAATGGATGTTCGCCATGAAGGCTATAAGTGTTCACCCTTCAAACGGGTTCCCTCAAAGGTCAAGCCATAGAAGGGAAAGCCTCCGAGGGCCGTGGGTGATTAGAAGGTAGGGAGAAAAGGGAGATAGAGGCTGACAAAGTCAAACCTTATGCTTGCTAAAGCTTCTCTTTTTATTCATCTATAAGAAAAGGGGAAATGAAATACAGCAGGGGATCTACCCCACAATAAAAGAAATACAGCAAGGGGGAAGAAGCGGATACATCGGTGAGAGAGGGGGAATAGAGCACAAGCCCCTCCCCCTCAGGCTCACCTCTCTTCTCTTACACTCTCTCACTTTCTCTTCACCTCTCTGGCACAGGGGGGAAGCAGAGCTTTCTTTTTCTTCTTTCCTCTTCTCCTTTCTCTTCACTCCGCAGACGCAGGTGGATGGATCCTCTTTCCTCTTCGGCTAGTCTCTCTTCTTGTTTTCCACCCTCTTTCTTCTTCAATGAGCCTCTCTTTTCTCCAACCGTCAGCCCTTTCTTTCAGTGAGGTATGCCTCACCTTAATAGGAGTGGAGATGGGGTTTGCCTCTGAAGCCCAAAATCACCTTTCTTTTCCTCCTTCTCTTTCTCCCTGCTTAAAGACGTTAGTGGCCTGCAGATAGGGGCATTGGTAGAGCAGGAGGGGTGTCCGTCCAGGATTGGACGATGGTGACCGGTGGAGATGTGACGGTCGGTGCAGAGCTCAAAGACTTCCATCCTTGGGGGCTTGAGGCACGCAGGCAGTTGCCCGTCGGTCAGATGTAGGGGGCTTATCCATTTCAGGCAAGGGTGCCTTTGTTCGCAGAGAAAAGTAGAGTATCGGGCTGAGGATGGGATGGCTTCGAGTTAAAATGGTGCCAGGGGGTAGGCGCGCCGGTTTAAGATGCTTTAGAGGGGGCGCACCGATCTCTCTTTTTTTTTTTTTTGCTTCTATCACACGTATCGCCTATCTCTTTTTATCTCTACCCCACCGCCTGTATTGATTGAACGAATTGGATTTTATGGGGAGGAGATTGGACTTGACACAGCGGCGCATGGCTGAAGGGCTCACCCGACGGCTAGGGGCGGAGGTGGCACCATCTGGCGGCCAGGGGCGAAGCTGGCCTTGGCCGCCGGATCACCATGTGGCTGCCGGATCAAATCCAATTCTCTTGGCCTTTCTGTGATGTTCTCGTCCCAATTGTGATGTTCCTTTCCCAGTAGAGTGGGGCAATTTGTCCTTGTCACTTGGAGTATTTGTCTATTTTACTGAGCTGGAGCTGGTGAAGGCTTGTGCTATTGTGGGGCCCTATGGCCCAATGCCTATTAACGCATGTTACGTAGCTATATTCTTGATCTTTGAGATTTGTCCCGAGCTTGTCTTGAGTTTCAATATTTGTCCCTATAGCCACATCCTGCGGTCGAAAGCTCACTGTAATGGTTTTATCAGTCGGATGATCACCTGGGAGTTCTTTCATTCTTGGAGGACTAGTCTTTGGGTTTGCTCGGCTTGATCACTTCTATGACAGACGACGATTTTGCCAGGCAATTGCTCTACTGGAAAGGCATGGCCAGATAAGTTTCTTAATAATGTAGTGGTCTCCTTCCACTGACGAGGTTGGGACTTGTTGATAACTACTCCAGGGATCGTGCCTCAGCTCCGGTGACTTCTTCGACACTCGACTTGACTGCTGCTATGCCTTCAGAGTGCTCCGTAACACATCTGTGTAATTTTTCAGGTGTCAACATGGGTCTATTACCTTTTGGGGGGGGAAATTGCATGTTAGGATCATGAGCACAGTTTGACCGGGTTTCATAGTGATTCTTAGCATAAATTTAATTTTATAGATGGCATTGTGTCTGGGAATGAGTTTCCCATGTTTCTTGAGGGCTCCAGCTCCCATTGGGGGTGAGTCAGGCTTGAGAACCATCCTCTGGACATCATTTTAGATGGGGGATTCCTGATCACGAGGCAGCCAAATGGCTTGCTGCCTTGCCCACTCTAGGCGGCCATTGGTCTGCTGGAGGGTTGGGCGGCCACTACTATGGCTACCCAAGGGCCTTTTCTCTGGGTGGCAAAAGCCCTGGCTGCTTGGGTAGCCAGAGGGTTGGTCACCCTACCATTCAGACTGGGCAGCCGCCCAAGGCCCTTTCCTCTAGCCGCCCAAAACCTTGGCCGTCCAAGTGTCTGGGCAGCCAGAGGGCTGGCCGCCCAGGCCATAGGGGTGGCAGCCACTAGTGTGGCAACCCAGGAGGTTGGGCGGTCAAGGGGTTGACCGGCCAGGACCCAGTTCACCCGACGACTATGTTTCGTCATTTGGCATGATTTGTGGTTCCGGCTTGTTCTGTACACCCCATTAGTCAATAGATCAGCCATGTAGTCAGAGGTTATTGGGTTTTGATGATGTAAAGTCATCACGTGACACGTTACATGTGTATAGTTGGATTAGCACAAACTGGTGGTACTCCGATGGTTTCCGGTTCTTCAGCGAGTTCTCACCTTCAGTGACCTTTCCCACTAGTCGTAGCTTTTCTGCACACCTATAACCACTCAAGATCCGAATACTAGGAATTATCCGATACCATTCGAATCTTATTCCACCACCCACTGTTGATTGGAACAATGGCTTTTCCTTTTAAGTGCCGGCAATAGAATGAGGTCACCCTTTTACTCCTCTCGGCTAGAGAAGCACGAAAGAATCAATGAAACCGAAAGGATGGGGTGAAGACAGAACCTGTGTGATTGCCACCCAAGACCTCGGACGCGATGGACACGCCGTGTCTTGAGAAATGAGGAGAGACACTCGCCTTTGCCTAGCGCTGGGAGGATGAGCGACCGATGAAGGACCGCCTAGAAGAAGTGCAGCTATTTGTAGGCCACCTACCAGCGCTGAAATGAAACGAGGGACGAAGCACGCCGGTGGTGGGATGGTTCTGGATCAGCCGTAGGAAGAAGACGAACGGCCACGAAGTAGCCGCTCAACGTCTTGGATGGACAACGATCGACCGCTCCACTCCATCTTCCACCAAGTCGTAGGACTTCAACCTCCACTATTTTCGGCCGGCCAGAAAGAGTGGGCCTCGTGCTAGATAGCTGCTGACCTGCAAGACAATGTGCGACCAACAAAAGAAAACCCAGATTAGATCTACGCGGTTTAGTATATGCTCGAAATGACAAAACATAAACTAACTGACATGAATGGGGGTTCACCTGGAGATTTTTAAACCCCTAGGGGGGCGCCAAACGTGGGTGGGTGTGTGAAAATGATAATGAGGATGAAAAGAAGCGAATGACGGTGATGAGAAATCGTACATGCAACGACAAATGGACTAACGGGACTGACGATAGACAACGCGACAACTGGACTACTCCCTTGAACCGGAGACCTGTAGGGACGTAGAAGGCCTCCCCCTTGTGCTAGGATCGCTTGACAATTCGAGAGAGCTTCGCCGTCGATCCCTGATCTCCCCCCCTTTCAAGCTGAGCCTCTAGAGTCTATTTATAGAGCACCCGCAGTCATAGCTTGAAATTGGGGATAATTAGGCATTTTCAGGCCAAGTTAATAACATAAAAGTTGGAGATAATTGAATTATCTCAACTCCGGAAGAAATGGCATTAAAAATGGTGAAGAATCTACGGAGGAATCATCGGGAGCTTGACTCAATAAAAGTTAAATTACATAGATATGACTCCAAATTGAAGAGAAAAAATACATAATGTGACCAGACAAAGCTGATGAGCTCGAATTCTTGTTGCTGATGATCATCCGAGTGCTCGAGTGAGAGGGAATTGGGGAAGATGTTTGCATCACACCCCCTCCAACCAAGTCCGCATAAACCCTCCAACCCTTCATATTCTCCTATAAAACCACCTTAGAAGCTCAAGGGGCACAAGGTGCATACAAGCAAAGACACTCACTGGTAGGCGCTCAAGGACTCGTGCCTCAAGGCTTGTGACAAAGACACAAGGAGCAATGCATGTGGGTGGCTTGTTGATCGGCTCATATACACCGAGGGTATGTTGAATGTACTCCCCTCACATGGAGTCTAGCCATCTCCTCAAGTCCATTCCCTCGCGTATGAGACATTATGATAATGGCAATCACACCCACATATTGTGTCCGCCCGCACATGGCATGTTATGATAACAACGTGCAAGCCATAATGTTAGATTTGCTCCCACCATGGGACCACGTGCCCGCCGCTAGACCCCAACTAGCCACTGATGGCCCCAATCGTTGACCCGAGTTAGTCAGACCGTGGCCCAGAAGTAACATTCCTTGGACCGGCTCTAACACTATGGAATGAAGACACTTGCCTTCCGGGACCCGTACTCGACTGCTCACCTCGAGCCATGTCTGACCTCCCTCAGGCGCCATCCTATCTTCACCTCTGCAATCCAATCTAGCCCTCCATCGACAACTCGAGCACACACCTAGCTCCTTGAGGAGACCCTCTGTAAAATATGCAGATATCCACTATATCTTACACTAACCCAGGGATCGACCCACATGTTAGAATTGTCTCGTGACTTGTACTAGATGTATTTGGCCTTGAAGGCCCGCCTGTAAAGCCTACATGGCATTTATATAGAAAGAAACAAGTTGTTTATGCATTCATATACTCAAGGTGTCAGTCTGACCTTCACCCCTGCTAGTGTGTGAACAGTCTCCCAAACTCCAGTCAACTAACCCTCCTAGTCGAGTGCGATGGTCACCCTATAGTTGCAGGGTATACCCAGTCCTCTACCCCATTGCTTTAGAAATATCCAGGCCCTCCTTCAGCATGGAACAAAGGTGTTCGAATTCAACCCGATGTAAAATAAACACCGGCTACTTGCGATCAGTGGGGAAAGACATCTTGCAAACAAATCCCCGCAATCGCCTACACACTCGTACCCGTGGAACCTCCCTTTTCTTCATGTGTCGCCCAATACCCTCGTGCCCATGTGCCATGCCCTGGAAGTGCTTCCCTGATCAAAATGTGGTTCCAAAGGTGATTGTCGAGAGATTGACTGGCACCCCCACACCCTGACCAGTTACCGAGTCACCCAGTTACCTTGGCTCCATTCACCCAGAATGAGCAACCACTTTGTTTTCACATACTACCACTATTATTCATTCACTCGCGTAAACCTCTCGTGCCAAGTTAACCCCTCCCAACTTTTCGTAAAAGGCGAGTGTACAGTATTATCGTAAGACACATACGGTTACAAAGGAGAATACCCCTGATATAACATAAACACCTTTGTTCTCCTTTGTTGCTTTATTTCCCCTTCTCACTCGGTCACTGACATTTCGACGTTTTCATTGCATCAGAAACAAAGTTGGCACGCCTAGTGGGAAGTCTCCTGCCTTTCTTCTTTTTGCTGAAGAAAAGCCTATGCCAGCCCTGAAGCCATGGTGCCCTTTTCCTATCCATGCAGGAGAGGTAGAGGCGGGACACATTCCCCTGTAGCTCCAAGCTCGCATTCCAACAGCTAGATCATGCGCGACGACCATCTGTTTCTTCAGTAACTAGTAGTCCTACAGCCATGGCGGCCGTGACATATGGCCCCATCGTCATCGCCAACCATGCATGGGTGGACCACATGGCGACATTGATCGCTTTCGGTGACTTCGCCCCCGTCATTGGATCACCCTACTTCTTAGGTGTGGTCCCTGTGCCTGTTCCACGACCAATCCCGGTTCCTATTCCTACTAGTGTGGTTGACTCACCGTGTGCTTCTCCAACACCGGTGGCCCGCCTGGGTACTAGACTCAGGGTCTCCACCATCAGCCCCCGCAGGGGTCCAAGATCATCTTTCGCCTGCACAAGCGTCAGCTCTCGGGTCTAGCTCCAGCCGACCTCCAGCATGGGCCCCGAGCCCCAAATTTCAAGTGCCACCTCATAAGTTCACTGGGGTTTTCAACCCCGAGCCCCAGCCAAGCTTGCACCCGATGTGGGCTCCCTACCCCCAGTCCATGCCTCCTCAGTATCTCACTCGAGTTTTCAACCCCGAGCCCCTGCCAAGCTTATGCCCGACATAATCTCCCGGCCCCGGGTCTAAGGCTCCCTAGTCTTTCACTAGGACCTCCCATCCCAAGTCCCAGTTGGGCCAGCACTCAACATAGGTTCCCAACCCAGAGTTTGAGGGTCTACAGACGCACTTTCAGGGGCACCTCATCTTTTCATTCTTTAGTTCATCTCTTTATTTATTTATTCGATTTATTGAGTGCGAGGGCGTGCCAGTCACCGAGGTGATGATTTATTTGGGCTTTAAGGATGCCCAAGGTGCACTCGATCTGACTAGTCAAATGATTGTGTGTCGTGTCAGGACAGAGAACCCTCTGTACCATAAAGGTCATGACGTTAATTACATCCCCTCAGAGAGGGGAAAATCACTTCCTCCAATTCTGGATACGCCCCTTGAATTTAGCGTGCTACGTATGGAAATCTCTATATTAAAAAAAAAATAAAACACAAAAAAATAACAAAACGACAATGAGGTTAAAAATAGAGATATCCCGATGGACCCAGTCGTTCCCATCACAAGGAGGCGACTGGGGGCAAAAATTACCACCAACTCAGGTGAGGTGAAAACTCGAAAGAGCACCTCAGGCGAAATCGGGTAACCTCTCGGAGTGAAAACCCACAAGGGCGCACCGGAAAAAGTAAAAGGGGGCTAGCTCTGGCAAAAATTCGTAAGGGCAGTAAGCTGGTAAAAAGAAAAAAAAAGACTCTCTCTCCCTCTCTACTCCTCGCAGATGAAAGTCATCGACCGTGACATTGCGCCGACAGCAGGCTCAACTCCACTCCACAACAAAGGTGGCCAACACACCCCCGAGGGTTGGCCATCGCCAACTCCAGCTCCAATATTCGGCTACACAGCACAACGGTCAGTCGACCAGTTCCAGCTTCCCAGCTACAACACCTTAGCAGTCAGTCGGCCAGTTCCAGCTTCAGTCCCAGCACCAGTCCCAGTATTCCGGCTACAACGCCTTCAAAGGCCAGCACGCTAGTTCCAGTCCCAGCACCAGTCCAGTCTCCCGGCTACAACACCTTAGCAGTCAGCCGGCCAGTTCTAGCTCCAGTCCCAATATTCTGACTACAACACCTTCACAGGCCAGCCGACCAGCTTCAATCCAAGCACCAGTCTAGTCTCCTAGCTACAACACCTTAGCGGTCAGCCGGCCAATTCCAGCTTCAGTCCCAGCACCAGTCCCAGTATTTCAGCTACAATGCCTTTACAGGCTAGCCGGCCAACTCTAGTGCTAGCACCAGTCCTAGTATTCCAGCTATAACGCCTTCAAAGGCCAGCCGACCAACTCCAGTTCCAGTCTCCAGTCCCAGTATTCCGGCTACAATGCCTTCAAAGGCCAGTCGGCTAGCTCCAGCCCCAGCACTAGTCCCAGTATTCTGGCTACAACGCCTTCAAAGGCCAGCTGGCCAATTCCAGGTCCAGTTCCAGTCCCAGTCCAGTCTCCGGCTACAACACCTTAGCGGTCAGCCGGCCAACTCTAGCTCCAGTTCCAGTTCCAACACTAATCCAATCTCCTGGCTACAACACCTTAGCAGTCAGCTAGCCAGTTCCAGCTCTAATCCCAGCACCAGTCTCAGTCCCAGTATTTCGGCTACAACGCCTTCACAAGCCAGCCAGCCAGCTCTAGTCCCAGCACCAGTCCTAGTATTCCGGCTACAACGCCTTCAAAGGCCAGCCAACCAACTCCAGTTCCAGTCTTCAGTCCCAGTATTCCGGCTACAACGCCTTCAAAGGCCAGCTGGCTAGCTCCAGTCCCAGCACCAGTCACAGTATTCTGGCTACAACGTCTTCAAAGGCCAGCCGGCCAGTTCTAGCTCCAATTTCAGCCCCAGTCCAGTCTCCGGCTACAACACCTTAGCGGTCAGCTAGCCAGTTCCAGCTCCAGCCCCAGCACCAGTCCTAGTATTCCAGCTACAATGCCTTCACAGGCCAGCCGGCCAGCTCCAGTCCCAACACCAGTCCCAGTATTCTAGCTACAACGCCTTCAAAGGCCAGCTGGCCAGCTCCAGTTCTAGTCTCCAGTCCAAGTATTCTAGCTACAATGCCTTCACAAGCTATCCAGCTAGCTCCAGTCCCAACACCAGTCCCAGTCTTTCGGCTACAACACCTTCAAAGGCCAGCCGACCAGCTCTAATTCCACTCTTCAGTCCCAGTATTCCGGCTACAACACCTTCAAAGGCCAATCGGCTAGCTCCAGTCCTAGCACCAGTCCCAGTATTCTGGCTACAACGCCTTGAAAGGCCAGCCAGCTAGTTCCAGCCCCAGTCCAATCTCTGGCTACAACACCTTAGCGGTCAGCCGGCCAGCTCCAGTTCCAGCTCCAACACCAGTCCAGTCTCCAGCTACAACACCTTAGCAGTCAGTCGGCCAGCTCCAGCTCTAGTTCCAGTTCCAGCACCAATTCCAGTATTCCAACTACAAGGCCTTCAAAGGCCAGCCACCCAGTTCCAGTTTCGGCACCAGTCCCAATGCTAATTCTAGTTCCAGTCCCCAGTCTAGTTTTAATTCTGGTCCCAGTGCTAGTTCTAGTCCCAGACCCAGCTCTAACCTCCAAACCCTGTCCCAGTCCCAGTTTCTGGCCACAATGCCTTCTCCGGCCACCCGGCCAACCCAGCTCCAATTCCCCAGGCCAATGTGAATTACATTTTTGACTAACAACATGTCAATAGTGTTGGATCTCTGGTTTTGATGATGACACACTATGTATCATGTCAGTGATAAAGTGCTTGCTTACATGATTCATATGCTTGATGTTATGCATAGGTGAGGTTGATGCTAGTTGCATCTTCCATCAAATAAGGTCGAAGCTAGTTGTGTTTTTCACTAAGTAAGGTCGATGCTAGTTGCGTCGCTCATGTAGTGAGGTCGATGCTAGTTGCGTCGCTCGTGTAGTAAGGTCGGTGCTGGTTGCCATGATTGCATAAGTAAGGTCGATGCTAGTTGCGTCGCTCATGTAATGAGGTCGATGCTAGTTGCGTCGCTCGTGTAGTGAGGTCGGTGCTAGTTGCCTTGCATACATATAAGGTCGGTGCATGTTGTGTCTTGTACAAATAAAGGTCGGTGCTAGTTGCCATAATTGCATAAGTGAGGTCGATGCTAGTTGCGCCGCTCATATAGTGAGGTCGGTGTTAGTTGGCTTGCATCCATATAAGGTTGATGTATGTTTTTGTAGAAATGAAGATAAGGTCAGTGTATGTATTGATCTTCCCATATAGAGGTCTGTGCAGGTTTTGTCATTCTCATACAAGGTCAGTCTTAGTGCTCATGCTTGCATATATAGGTCGATGTGAGTTACCTTGTTAGCATATAAATTCATGCATAAAAGTCGGTGCTAGTCTGCATTAGCTCATGAACAAAGGTCAATGCCAATCTTCTTATCTTCTGTATAAGATTAAGGTCTAGGTTGATGCTAGTGGTGCTGTCATGCCAAATTTCATAGAATTCCTTGTGTGTTCTGTCTCCTTGAACTAAGTCATACCCTAAGCATCTGAATAAGACTTATTCATGACCATCGATCATTTCTCTCTCTCTACAACATGTTTGCATGGTTAAGTCAAATACATTATGATTACTTTAATGTGCCTGCAAGGTGTTTGACAAAATGTATTTATTGAATATGTAGGAACTTAAGTGCACGCGTGACCCAATAAGTATCACGTGATCCCATGATGTCTCGATGACTGTGATTCTGTCACATGGCCAGCAACCTCCTGACACGTGGACTGCCAGCAAGGATAAGTCGCTTGGAGAATGAGCGGGAAAGTGCCATCCACGCACCATCTATCTCCCGCCTATAAATAAAGGGTTTTGGCCTAAAAACAAAATAAAAAGAGATGATTTAGAAAGAAAAGATGAGTCTATCTGCCTAAGTGAGACCGTGAGAGTCTGTCGAGGAAAGGAAGAAGGAGAAGAGCTGCAGAAACAGGGAATCGGTAGTCAGAGATCAGAGAGAAGAATTGAAGGCGCCCTTACAACCACTAGATCAGATCTATGGTTGTCTGCTCTGTAAAGAGCTACAGTGGTGTTATATCTATATCTGTCATTTATTCTCAGATCGATTGTTTCTATTTCTTTTTCAAATCCTTGTTAAGCTGTGTATCAGCAGTGGCAAAGTTGTACTGCCCAGCTGTTAAGTTGTGTATTAGTGGTTAGCTCAGCTGTGAAGCTCAGCGGTGGCAAAACTGTAATGCCTAGTGGTCAGCAAGCTATAAAGCCCAGTGGTTTGTACACAAGCTATGATGCACAGCAGTCTTCAAGCTGTTTGTCAGCAGTAAACCACACTCAGGTTTGAGTGTGGGATGGATGTAGGTCTGGAGGACCGAACCACCTAAAAGATCCGGTGCCGTGTGATTGTTTGTGGTTCTGCTTGAACTTTTTGATTTTCACCTTGATCGCTTCTGCTAGTGTGATCGTTAACAGCTGATTAGACTGAGTACCATATTCACACACCGAGTGTTCGTTCATATTCTGAGCCAGCGAATTTACTCTAATTGAATCAAATTCTTATTTGAACTAATTTTTTTTAAAAAGGGTCCATTCAACCCCCCTCTGGATCCACGATTATTCTGACTCCATCATCTAATCACTGGTATCAGAGCATACCACTGCGTCTAACAAATAGTAGGTACACTGCCACTCGACCTATAACCGACACACCCCAGAATTGCCTCAGGAGCTTCAACCGTTGGGCCATCACAGCCTCACGGATCCACCTCAACCCTCCCCAATAACATAGGCTTATACTCTTTAAAGGGTTAGCCCCAGCACCCAATACCCTGTCCTAGTACCCAGCACTTAGCTCCCAGTACCCATCACCTGGTTGCACCATTCTCCATACTCAGTCCTCTGTTCCTCTACCCAAAATTGGGTATGCTTAGTTCTCTGCCCCCTACACCATCACATACTAGAAGAATCAAGCACGACTAACAGTAAGTGGTCGACAGTGCATACATAAAACACTATTCCACAAGAGAAGAGGTGGGACAACCCAGCAAATGACAAAAGAAAATCGGAAGTTGTCATTAACATTCTGTAAAGGAGCCCAAGACATGCCCTTGGGGTGACAAAATCCATACAATCTGAGTAACACAACAAAAAAGGGGAAAATAGATATAATCAAGTCCTAGGCTCGCTCCCCTCCAGTGCCGCCAGACGAGAGTCAGCAGCTGCAAGCCCCACCTCCAGAGTAGACTAGAGTTGAGCATTAGCCTCGACCGTAGTCTTGGTCGCCTACCACTCAGTGCCCGCCCCGTGGCCAGCAACTGCTCCTCTAAGGTCCTCCTCAGGCCCTCAACCCGGTCCTCCGCCTCCCTCAGTTGGACGGCACGATCTCGGGACAGCGACTCGGTCGCCTCAGCATGGTCCCTCTGCTTAGCTATAGCCGACGCGAGCCGGGCCTGCTGCTCCTGCACCTCTCGGATGCTCGCCAGCCTCCGAGTCCTCCGCTCCCGAACCTCACGGGTACTCTGCCTAGATTTCGGCTAGCCCGGACATCCAAAGCTCGCGAGGAAAGCCGAGGGTGTGGTAGCCATGGGTGCACTCTCTCAATCGCTGCCTCAGACCCTCTGGAGAAGGAAGAGGGTCGCCATGCAGATAGCCTTGGGCTTGCTGGAGCAGGGAGGCACCCGCGCTCATGTCCAACAGTGGCTCTGGTGGTGAAGCAGACGTAGGCCACTTAATTCCCAGGCTCAGAGAAGAGTCACCTATCTCGGCCAGCACACCAGTAGAGCCTACACAATCCTAGCAAACATAAAGAGAAATAAGCAATACATGTAAAATTTCCCATGACAAACAAGGTGGAAAACCTGGTAAAAGACTTGGCTCTTACCCAGTGCATGTCCCGCGGTGCCTGTGGCGTCATCTGCCTGAGTTGGGGAAGGCAACCTCCCCTCCGTGCCTGCGGTATCACTCGCCGGGGTCGAAGTGGGCAGTGACTCCTCCTTGACCTGGTCGTCTCCAGCAACTACGGGTGGGACGGGAGGATCCTCCCGGCCGCTCTCATCAGGGGCTGATGTGTGCTCCTCTCCTAACTCCAACACTATATACACAACTCAGAAGCGTCAGCACTCTAACATAAAACATAAACAAATGCCAAGGGGGGAGAGACCCCCATCTCACACTTAGTCTCTTGAAGACACAAGATATCAATCTTGCACCTTCTAAAAAACTCCTTCACCGCCCTCCTCATCTTGCCCCCCCTAGACCCCTCACATTCCATGAAATGATCCTCATAAGACAAAGGTTGTATCCCCCACGTCCTACTCCTGCTCCTCCCCCTACTCCTCACTCTCCACACTCTCCCTTAGCCATCTTTTGAAATTTCCCCAACTTCGTCTGCCTTGCCAGTGCGATGTGCCACCTCTTATGGACCTTGATAAACAACCCCCTAATGTCCTTCTCCACCCCCTTGAAAGAGACCTCACATCTTGTCCACCAACTCCCTCATGTATGACTCCATCATTTTCTCCACCACCCCCATCAGCTCCCACACCTTCTTACCCAACCTATTGCTCTCCTCTGCATGCTCTTCTTCGAACTCACCCTCCACACCAAAGGTGTACCCAAGACCACTTCCTCTACCTCTGGTGCCATAAGCCACTTGGTCCCCTGTCCATTCAAATCCTACTCAAGAATAAACCTATCAATGTAGACCTCCTCACTACCTCCAGCCTCCAACAGTAGTGGCTTAGACAGGAGATTGGCAAGAAAGCTTGACCAGTAGGTGGCAGCTCCTTGTGACCACTCGAGCGGCCCAAGGGTTCTCTGAGTCTTTTGTGGGAGAGTCACATCTCCTGGTGTATCCGAGCACGGCCGATAAGAGATTGAGGGCATGTGATCTCCGTTAAGGTGTGCACATGAACTTGGGCCGGCTTTGTGTCCGTCTAAGATGGTTGGTCGAGCCCAGTCATAGCCCCGCAACTCAAAGTCAGAATCGATCGTAGGGACTCACGCCAGGAGGGGTTGGACACCTGCAAGTCGAGGACCACCTCCCTAGTTGGTTTCGATTGTCGTGATGGGCCTCCCATGTCCCCTCTAGCCAGCAAAGATGTCACCCAACGAAGGAACCCCGATCGCCCGCCGACAAACACCTCGCAGGTGGCCCTTACAAGAGAAGTCTTCATTCGTCGATGAGCAGGGCCATCGTCGTCAAGAGCAAGGCCATCTCCTATCACCAAAGCCGATTGCCCTTCATTAGAAACCAACAGGAAAGATGGATAGGAATGCCCATTATCATTCAGTCCGCCGGATCCGAGTAAGTCATGGGCCGACGATACCGGATCCAGGCTTCAGATTTTCTCAACAGGCTTGGGCTTTTCGACGGAAACTAAACCCATCAGCCCCGATAGCAGCCCAGCCCAACCACTCTACTGCGCCAACCTTGCCTTGGCCCACCAACCCACACGATCTGCCCGACCCATCCTGGCCCACCGGCCCACCCGTCCCATTCAACCACCCACCCCGATTCAAATTCGAAGCAGGGCCCTTCATCCTGCGACATACCCCCTCAGCAGGGTCTTCTTCCTTCTGGCAATGCCCAAGTGGTTGCCCTACTATGCTCGACCGCCGCCACTGCAACTCTTCCTTCTCTAGTAGGACCACCACCTTGACACCTCAAGTGTGCTAACATCACAAGCCGAGAACGGGGGCAGGCTGCAGGCCTCCAGTCTCAAAAACCCCTGACGATCCTACCCAGTCCCTCATCGTCACATAAGAAGAGTGACATACCAAGGATCCTCACTCTCACCCTGAGGGGTCTAGGGTTGGGGTAGGATACCCTCCTACAAGCCCATCGGTGCAACCAGAGGATCTTCCCTCTTGCCATTACGACACCCTCCTCCGCTGCCGCCTTCACGACCTCCGGGCACCGACCAACAGCCAGGAAGCCTTTCCTGAGGACCGAGCATACCTCTCATTTGTCATCTCCGGACCCTTGCGATTCTGGCAAGGTCCTGACCTCTTCCCCATCCACCTCACCTTCAGTCAGTGACACCCATAGGCACCGGCAGAGCCATTCCAGCCAGCCTTCGATGAGCACCCCTATTTTCCAACCTCGAAGCAGTCTCCCCGCACCTACACAGGTGGCTTCCTCCCACGAACGACCTCCGCGAAGGTAGCTTTGCGGAGGAAGCCCTAGGAAGTCCCTTCATCATCCTGAACATGCCGTCCTGCCTGATCCCTGCAGTAGCGGAGGGTGTGGCCTCTCCTCTCACACGCAAAGTAGACCCCTTGGAATTGTCCCCAAGTCAGAGGGGAGTGTCGTCGGCTGCCGCCACCACTCCCCATGTCGTCGGCTGCCACCACCACTCCCCATATGGGGATGGCTGACCCCCTGGAGAGAACTCCGGCCACCGTATCAAAACCCCAAAACTCATAGCTTCACTCTCTAGAAATCCCTAGAGAGAGACAGCACCCGATATCACTATACAAGTTCATGCATTGATGGATCTATCTTCTTATCACTGTCAAACCAGCATTTTATTGGGTTTTATCGAAATTGCAAAATGACAAGTTTCTGACTACCAAACTACACTGTTTTGCACTTGACAGGCTGATACTTAGTAGTAGACTTCGATCATCACGATACAAAGAACAAAAGAGTAACTATATGAGCATAATACACTACTACACAATCTAGAACATTGACAAGAAAACCTCTCCAAGGTGTGTCGGAACAGTTAAAAAAAGATGCCATAGACATGTACCTGATATGGATCGAAACTATCATTTTCAGGTAACTTGAGAAAAGTTGCAAGGCAAATAAGCTGCCAAGACAAGAACCATTATTAATAATACCATCAGAAAAATAAGTGACTAGGAAAGAGCAATCCATCATACCATTGATCACTAGGTAGTGAACTGCAAGGAAGGGAAACAGATAAGGGGGCCTAGGGATAGTTCCCTAAGGAAAACCCTTCGATGCCTAAGTTAGCAGAGCAGTGGTGCGAAGCTATGTAAGGAGTATGAAGAGGATGAAAGAGATCCCTCTCCACCAAGGTGGTCAAGTGGTTCCTACTCAGGGAGTTTAGGCGTGTGTTGGCCTTACCTTTCATCGAAGGGAGTCCCAGGTTTAAATAGTGCGCTAGCCTCATGTGTCCCATAAGTGGAGGAGTTTCGGGTGGGGGTTACATCCTCGACGTCGGCTCTTTACGTCCTCGCCGTGGACTCTTTACGTCCTCGACGTAGGCTCTTTATACCCTTGAGGACTCTTGGCCTCCCTTATCCTCAAAAACTCCTACCTGTAAAGGGCTCTCAATGGCAGCGTGTATAAGCAACCATCAGTCGACCCAAGCATGGAGAGTGCTAGCCCTTATTCGGGCGATTGGCATAGCTCGGGGGTAATTGGGTCGGAGTAGGCGCGGGGCGCCAGCCCTTATCCCAGCGAGGGGCATAGGTCGGGCGTGAGTCTTCCTCTGACCGGACCGATGCTCGGCCTTCCGAGCCTAATGGCCGCCAAGGAAGTGCTTTTTCCCGAGTGAACTTATTGGGTTTTCAAGATAAGTGGGCCCCGCGGGCTATCACTTAGATGAGTTGGGCCTCATTTGGTCTTGTTGGACCTAGTTCGGCCGCTCTTAGATGAGCTGCAGAAATCTCCCTCTCCACTTGTCCCCCTCCTACTCCCGAGCCTTTTCAGGCTCGGAAGAGTAGCCGTTGGGTTTGGACTAGCGTGGCTTGGGTGGGTGGAGATCTGGTGGTATTAGGAAGCCACTTGTCATGGTCACCTTCGCCCGTAATAATGATAATCCTGACGGATTTGAAACGAGGAGGCCCCTTTTTCTCAGAGGTCGGAATGACGCGCCGCCTTCCGCGAGGGAATATAAATGTTGTGCACTTCTTGTCATTCCTAACTCCCTCTGCTTTAGGGTTTTGCTCTCCTTCGTTCTTACTTTCGGGGCTCTCTTATGTGCCGTGGGGATAAGGCGGAAGAGCAGAGACTCGCGGTGGTGTTCACAGAGTTGGCGGAGATAATCGCGGAGGCGATATGACAGCTTCCTCTTCTCCCAGAGTCTTCAGAATCTTCCTCCTCAAGCTCCTCTTCAGATTCCATGGTGGACCAGCGTCCGAGGGCCGAAGAGTTGGAGGGCGAACATGGTGCAAGGGTGGTGGCGATACCGCCGACTCTGAACTGCAGCGAGTTGGGGGAGGCAGAGGTGAAGCGATTGGAGTGCCAGTTCTGCCTACCCTGGCAGTATTACTTCACCACTGCTACCCCTTACGAGACAAGCCTAGATTCGCCTTCTGTTGTGGATGAGTGGATTCCGCATCCCCTTTGACCCTTTCGTTCTTGAGCTCCTCAATTTCTTTTTGTTTGCTCCCATCCAGTTGACGGCCAACTCTTATCTCCTCCTTTCTGCCTTCTGCATCCTCTGCCTCCAGTGCAAGGTTCCTCCTTCCTTGGATCTTTTCCATTATTTCTTAAAGCTAAAGGGGCATTCCTCACCCGGGAAGGGCTTCTATTTCGTTCAGGCTAGGCGAAACGGGAGTTGTGTGTCCCTGGCCGTGAAGGACTCTTCCCACAAGGGGTGGAAGACTCAATTCTTCTAGGTGGGAATTTATTCAGTGGAGGAGTCTTGGAGATGCCTTGTGTTGCCCAACTTTCACCCGAACATCCCTCTGAGGCAAGATGAGTTTTCCCCGGAGGTGGAGAGGTACGCAACGATTCTGTTGAAGCATCGACATTCCACGGAGGAGCTAGTGACCTCGGAGAGCATCGAGCGATGTCTTCTCCAGCGTCTACGGCCAGCATGTATGTACATCAGGAATCAGCTTTCCCTTCAGATGAAGAAGCCGTTCTTCTTTCCCTGACCTTGTCTTCCTTTGCGCAGACACAAGGCGGCCGGCTGCAGAGGAGGAGCCTTTGGTCGAGTGGGAAGTGATCGATCTGGGTGACGACTCGGCCATTGTTGAGTCGCGAGCTCCTGAGGGTCACTCCTGAGCCCGAGATAAGGGCAAGGGGTTGGCCCGGGAAGGGTCTTCTAGGCAGTGGGGTTCCAAGCGCAAGGATCCCGTGGAGAGGATGCGGCGGGACGCCATGAAGGCCAAGAAGGGGGCCAAGAAGGCCGGGGCCATCCCCGAGATCGAAGGGGGTTCTGGTTCGGTTCTCCCCTCTGCCAAGCTAGAAGGGGTCGAGTCCTTTAGACCAGCGCTTCCATCTGCTGAGCAAGAGGGGGCCGAGGAGGCCGGGGCTGAAGCTGGTAGCTCCAGGATTACGGCCGAAACTAGAGCGTCGAGTGAGGCAGGCAGCGTTCTAGGAGGAGACGCTGGGGGCTAGCCGGTGGAGGCCGGGGGGGCACGAGGAGAGGCGACGCACCCCCAACCGACCAACGCAAGAGGGGTGGAGGAAGCAGCGGCTCTGATGTAACACCATTATGGGGGGTGGTAGCCACAGGACCAATGAACCTTGGACTTAGATTTGCATGCACAACCACAAGGCCAAGACGCCTACGCAAGTCAACACTCTTCGACACACACACTCAACCCAGGGTGACTCAGGGATGCCGAGTTAGGGATGTGGGGTGGGTCCCTTGCTGGTAGAGGGCCAGCAGTGCTTTGGTAAGTCTCCCCTCGGTAATTTTTTAGTTCATTAATGACTTAGTAAGCACTGTTTCAGATTCTAGGCAGCCAGAAGGTCATCTGAGATGGCAAATAGAACATAATCAACCCTTTGGGTCAGACCCTCGAGATGTATAGTTTTGATAGAATGTAGTTTGCACGAAGACCGCCACTAGAGAATGCAGTTAGGTAGGGATCTGCGATCAGGTCAAAAAATCTATCGACTTAAGGTAAAATCCATCAATTAAAAATCAAAGTCTGTCGACTTAGAATGGAATTCGGTTGACTGAACATGAACGCGGTCAAAGGGACAGTCGCGTTCTTTAGAATGCGATTGATCGACTAGCCGCAATCAGGACAGATCATGAGAATCGTTGAAACATGAGGTGCTCATCTAGTCCTTGGGTTTTTAGGATGCAACTAACTTGACATTCCAGTGAGAATCCCAAGCTCATGGACACTTACGGAGGCCTTGAAACATAAATCCTGAGCCCGATAGAAGGAATATTCAACGGAGAGGTGTTCAATGTCCAAGGTGGTGTTCCTATCAAGTGCAAGTGACTAATAGCAATGTACCGGAGTACGGTCTATGTACTATTAATGAAGAAAGAAAGAAGGTGATAGCAAACGTGTCAAAACATAGACCACCGTATAATCAAAAGTATGAAAATTCCTTTAATAGAAAACTATAGGGTGTTCTTGTGACAATAACATATGATGAAAATAACCTTGATAAAGCTGACCGTGAGCTACAATACTAGTTGAACACGTGACTACAATACTATGGAGTGTGACAATAATAGCTGAACACGTGACTACAATGGATTAGTCATGTATCGAGCAGCTCCCCAAGAAAAGACCCACGACAACGAGAAAATGACAATCTCAGGGAAACGCATCTCAAGGACCATGATAACGCCTTGAGAACACAACACCCAAGAAAGAAAAGCAGAGCAGAGGGTACTTAATCAGCTGGAAAGTCGACAGATTTCCCAATACTCACAAATGCCGATGCCAACACCAGAATGACTTCAGCAACAGCACGGCAACAAACGACATCAAGGCACTGGTAGCCAAGACGAAGTCACATCGAGAAAGATAATTCTCTCAACTGGCCAGAATCTTACGACAACGATCCTCGACCCATGGGTTATTAGCCCACACGCTTCCACTGCGCACTCATACAACGCACATAGGCATCAAAAATATCTCGGTATCTGTATCTCAATACACATTCGGCACCATCGCAATTCATAAAAATCACAAATAGCACTCCATGAGTACTGATCCAGTGAATAATCGATCACAAGAAGCCAAAGTGCAAAGAAAGAGAGCACCAGCTTCAGCACAAAGCACAAGGAGAAATGCCAATCTCAGCTTACCTTTACATCATGAAACAATAAATGAGCCTTCGCAACACGTCAGTCGCTGGGCATGGCATGACAAACACAGTACGCAACAGCTCTTAACACCATAACGGAGTCCAAAGCCAAGCAACTGTAAGACAAGGAGAAGATCAGGCTCAGAATAAATGTTGTCCACACTTAAGCAGACACAGGACAAAGGCATCACCAAGACAGCAATTCCAAGGCTTACCTCGAAAAGACTCCACCAAATGGAATGAGAAGCATCAAGCTCACTAATAGAAGCTCACCAAGAAGGGAAAATCCTAGGTCACCTGAGCATCTTCTCAACCAAGGAATCTAATCGAGCACTTCAACAGAAGTGAAACACATCAGGAGCTGAACAGACTCAAGCTGGGACGACCAAAACAACGTAAGAACGTGTAGGGCCATCATACCAACTAGAAAAGTCAACAGTAACCTGAACCAATAACAGGAAAACCTCAAACAATGTACCGTAGATTCAAGCCTTTCGGCAAATACTGTCAAGTACAACATGATCGAGACAAACATCATGACGAAAAAGGAAGGACCTCGTCACGTCTTGACGATAGAAGAACCATCTCGAATAGTGCTAATCCAGCACGCACAAGATGATACACGGAAAACAAAGTGATCATGAATCGCGAACCTAACACCAGCGAATGACTGTACTGGACGTTCAGGACTCTGAAAATTGTATATCTCGGATTCTCATGTACTTCACACAACAACGCTCTGATACCAACTGTGACGACCCAGATCCCGGATACCAGATATACCCGATAGGACTATCGAATACATCTCATACCACTCGGAACCCGCGAGGCCTCCCAAGAGCGGTAAAGCTCCTGAAGGGATAAAAGGATTGTTATGTAATACATTGAAGCCACAGAGATATAACAGTAAGCAATTAAATTTTATTACATCAGTTTGCTAAAGTAGCAGAAATAAAATTATTTTTTAATTAACATTTTACATTTAACAATTATATACTAGAGTCCAGTCCAAATGAAGACAACAAGTCTAACAGCATAGTACAGTCGACAGAACAGAAAAGATGTACCAGAAAGTTAGGGGAAGCCCGACAAAGGTACCAGCTGGCAGCTACAAACTCGCACACCAGGACTCGCGGAAGCAGAATGAACGACAGCCCACCTGAAAAGTAGGGGTGAGCCTCGTGTCACTAGTTTAGTAGGGGTCACGCAGATCCCCACTGAAAAACACACAGTAACACGCTAAAACAACAGGTAAACAACAGGTAAGCAACAGGTAACAACAGTAGTAAAGCAGGAAAACTAAACTACAAAGCTGTAAAGAAAAGGGAAGTAGGAGTAGGGAGCAGGTAAGGAAGAGGGGACTTTTTAATTTTCTCCTTCCCTTATTGTACTTACAGAACCCAGCGGTAATTGCAGGCCCTCGAGGCTTGATTAAGCTTGCCAATAACAAACCTTTTTCTATAGGAGCTCAAGATCTAGTTCCTGCGATGGGATCTAGCCGAGATGCGACTCCCCAAGCAGAGGTGCGACGTCGAGGCAATAGTTATCATCACGTTCATGTTTTGATTCTATTTTGGTTCATCCAGATCTTGCCTCTGGACTACGAATCACCCACACCCATTTTCTGAGCCGATCCAGTCCTGGTAATATTACCAAAGGTACTTCTACAAGTCAGGAAGAATCCAATGCTAGTTTCGCGTCAATCGGATTTGGGATTGCTGGCAACAATTCTGACGGTGAAGTCACGCATTTCTATCTGAGCCTGCTGTCCCTGATTCTTAGTTTCTTGAGAACAAATTTCTACAGCCCTACTCTCAAATCCTCTGGATCTAAGATTCTAAGTGGTCGTAGGATTTTCTGTCCTCTTCACA
The DNA here is from genome assembly GCA_024336825.1 of Amorphophallus titanum. NCBI lineage: Eukaryota > Viridiplantae > Streptophyta > Magnoliopsida > Alismatales > Araceae > Amorphophallus > Amorphophallus titanum. The sequence goes on along the minus strand of JANBPO010009603.1, from coordinate 27,036,574 downwards.
TTGCCGCTGAGCTCGCATCATTCTGAGGTCGGTGCCGACCGTGGCGGAGATTCTTGTGGGACTGCGCAGACCACCCTGTGCAGATCTGTCCCAGAAACAGAATCAAATTCCAGAAGCTGCCCCACCCTCCTATTTGCAGATCTGACCAAACCCCTAGGTCAGATCCTTCCTCCAAACGATGTCGACGTTCCACCACAAATGGCATCTCATTTTCACACTGGGAAAATTTTTTCCCATAATTGTTTGTTTACCTGTGCAGTTCTGTGTGAGCAGAATCAGAGGCTTAGTGCAGAAGCTGTCACACCCAGATCTGACCAAATCTGACGGCACTATGATCGGATCCTGGATCTAGCCGTACCAGCCTCCGCAAGATTGCTGCACAGGGTGACCAGCGTGGGCAAAATCAGACCGGCACCCGATCGTCATCCGGAACGGCCCCGACCCGCCTCCCTCGGCTCCCCCGAGTGCTGCCCGTCAACCCGAGTCCCAGCAGCCCCAAAACTCAGCATTGTAGCCTGTTATCTCCCTACAAGGAGTGGGCAAAATTTGAGGATTGTAATTATTCTTTCATATTCGTGTATCGGGGTTGTCGGATCCGGTCGGGATTTCTTCCCCATGCACTAGTCGTGGAAGTACGTGCTTCGTTCCACACTCACCTTGCTGATTTAGTATATTTTCTATCATGCTGCGTTTGTGAGATTAGGGCCGATAGCTAGCTACAAATTGCTGCGATTGTGAGATGTGAGCGCCCATTCCTCAACTCCAGTCGAGCACCGAGCTCAGACTGCACCACCCTAGGCGACAGTGGTTCCTTAACCACTGCGATCCCACGTTTCCCTTGCAAGGGACGATCGACGGGCTAGAGTGAGTTTCTGTTGAGAGACGCCTCCACCCGGAGAACACCACAGTGGTCAGTCGCTTGGCTTGTCTTTAGCGTGTTAGTGCTGGCCACACTTCGAGTCAGTCGTATGTCTTAGCCCGGTCGTGTCACTCGTCCCGCATCACTTACCTCAGAAAATCCAAGGATAAGTTAAAGAGGTACTTTGTCCAAAAAGTTCAAGTTACAAGGAACCATCAGGTCCTTGGATTCAAAACCATAAAACATGGAGAAAACTCAATTCTGGAGGATATGCGGTCTAAACTGGGCTGCTCAAGCTATGTACGGTCATATCTAGGGCGTACCAGGAAGAACTGGGCCGAAGATCAGTCCTACCGAAGTTAAGGATAAACGGACCATTCTGGGTCGCTCTTCAACAAGAACGGTCAACAATGGGCCACTCAACTAGTATGGATGGTTTATAATGGGCTGCGCAAGGCCAGAAGGACATGAAGCCCAAGAACAAGATAAACGGGCCTGATAGGGCCACCCAAGAGAGGAACGGTCTAATAAGATCCGCTCGTGTACATGGACGGGCCAATCCAGTCCGCTTCAACACTGGGCCTAACAATAAACTAGAAATACACCCAAAACGGGCTCTGGGCTGCCATAAGCAGGGTCGAACTGAACCAAGGTCTAGCCCACTGTCTGCTGGTCAGCCTAGGGCCTTTTGGGCTGATCAAATCACGAATTGGTTGAAGATAGAGTAAGGATAATCGACCAACATTAAATGGCAATCAGCCAAGGATGAACGGTCTCTATTGAGCCGCCCACTGAGACATACGGTCCATGTCCGGTCGTTCATGACTCAGTCGGTCCAAATCGAGCTGTGACTCACAATACAATGGTTCGATCACGTGAACAGGTTCAGGTCTTGGTGGTACAACCTACCCGGCATCCTAGTGGGAATCCCAGGCTCGCGGGGACTTACGGAGGTCCTGTAATGAAGGTCCTAGTCTGACGGAAGGAGTATCCGGCGGAGTGTCCCAATCATTACAAGAAAATAAGGCTAGTAAACATCGAAAATCAAGAGTCGCGGTCAGTCAATCCTACTGGAGTAGAATGACTGTCAAACAATCCTAGTGTCATGTTCATATAATCATGTTTGAAATTTTATTGAAATAATAAATCAAGATCATGAGGAAAAATAACAAGTAATTGCAACTTTAATATTTCATATGCTCCATTTTTCCATGTTGGTTGCTAGCCTATCATTAACATGAAGCAACTAGTAGTGAAACATGTCAAATTTGAAATTAAAACAATTCTACGAGGATGAATGGTTCTTACAGAACCTTTCAAGGGCCTCTGTGGTCGTTCCACAGGCCGTTCATACCCTGCCTCTGCATGCGGAGAAACACACGATCCTCAACAGGAAGACCGCAATTAGCACCTACTCGGGTCGACAGCTTCTCCAGTTATGGGACACCGAACACTCCCTACGAAAAGCACCTCACACCTCATCCGCAGACGGGAACCTCACCGCCAAGCACAACAGACCACCACACTCCAATCGGCTCTGCATCGCCAGCGGCACACACTTTCATGTCGAACACCACAATACTCACCGGCCAACACCGGTCCCAAAAACCAACGTCTCATCGGACACCAACAACACCAATGGCACCTTACGAACAACCGCCAGGGCTTCACCAACTGGAAACCACCACGCACGGCAACCAGCTCTCCGCGCCTACATACGCCCAACAATCCCTTCCACAGCTCCCTCCGAGCCAAGGGAACACCACGATCCAGCCAGCGGCACCGCCAGACGCACCATGCTCCAAACTCTCCAGAGTCTTGCCACAGACAAGCACTCCATCCGTAACCGTCGCAACTCTTAATCGATCTCGAACCTCATGCCCGCCGAGCACCCGACGCAATAAACTGCATCTCAACCGGGCGCTTAGCACTTCCAGCCACTTCCTCGACTACCCACGCGGCATCCACGCGGGATCTCCCTGCTAGCACCGACACCTCTCACACCTCGGATCCACCTCCGGAACATCCGCACCGACCAAAGTCGGTCAACTCCCAAGCTCATTCCTGAGCACCGACACCGTCGCCAAACAACCGGCCCAAAAGGCCACGACCTGCCTCATTACCAGTCGCTAGGTGACTTTACCCAAGGCCATGCGACACCATTCAAGCGGAAAACTGGCGCAATATACCACCTCGACCAACCACTCTCACCACTGAGCTTCCCGACTCTCAGCGCCACCAGCACCACTCAGCACGATACCGCTACCCACACACGGTAGCCAAGGCCATTCACTCGGGCGAACACAACTCTTCCACCTAAGGCAACACTCTGCAACCGATTCCGAGACCTCCAGGACACGCTCTATCATGAAACACACGCCATGTTCCACCACTAATCCGATCTTGGGGCCTGTGGGTTATGGGCCCACCACGCTTCCGCTGTGCAACTCTGCACCAACCATGCCACAACAGGAGGGGAAAACCTGGCATCCGCCAAGACGATCCACCTACCAACGCAGGTCTTAAGCAACGGGGCACCTAGAGAGACCCCACACCAGCCCTACAACACGACACACAATCTCGGTTGGTGTCTCTACTCGCCCGATCTAACGCGACCTGCCAACGCCTACGCACCAAGACATGATGAGGGACAACCACAAAGCCCCCATTGGCAGTTCCACTGCCAACGAACAAGACGCTTCCGGGAATTTCCCCCGAATATCTCGGAAAACATGAGCACATGGGAACACAATTATAACAAAGAAACAATGGATTTAAACGCAAGCGCAACACAAAATTAACCGAAAAATTCACACGCACTCCCACGGAGTGAGCACGATAACTCCACCCGGCCGAGTGCCTCGCGCACGCCGGGAACCCTAACTCGCCAGGCCAGTGGAACGCTGCAGAGACGGCTGGAACGGGGTGGTCACCATGGGGACTCACGAGCAACATGACCAATCTGACCACACCAGAAACACTCCAGCTCGGCTTCATCCACGGCACACGGCCCGCCCACAAGAAACCTGCCACATCTCGGACATTGTCCTGGCTGCTCACTCATGCCATACCGCAGTGGTCGGACCACTGAACGCTGAATAACACGGCAAACACCTCCTCCTCCTGCTCCTGGCGCCTCTTGCCGGACCTGCTCTTGCTAAACAACCTAGCCATCCGACTGAACCTCGACCTCGAAGGGAAAAAACTCAAATCAGGAGACAGAAGAGTCGACTCCCACTCAGTGGTCCACCATGACAAGGTTGGACCCAACAACTAATAACTCGCCAGTAGAACCTTCTCATCCTCGGCACACGCCACAGACCGGAACACCCATTCCACCACATTGATCCACAACCTCGCTGCATCAGGATCCGACTAGCCTTTAAACATCGGAGGGTGAAACTGCAAAAACTCTCGCAAGGGACGTCCACGACCGCCATGTGACGAACTGCCCTCGCTAGCCTCCCGACCGCGACACCGACTCAACCGCCGCACAAGAAACCAATACATGCCATCACAAAACTCGGCCTTACCTAGCACACCAAGGCCGCTACCTCCGAAGGAAAGACTCGCCACACGGCTCCTCCCGAGCCCGCCGCCGGCACTCCGAAGAAAATCGCAACTACCTTCAAAGCGCCAACGCCGCACACTCGAGCTCTCGTGCGAAAAACAACGCGAAAAATAAACACAGGACCTTATGCCAGCTGCCGACTGTACTGGACTCTGTAGACTCATAATCACTGCATTGTCTAGAATTCCCATGCATTTTCACAACCACGCTCGGATACCATCTGTAACGACCCAAGATCCGGATACCGGAAACGACCCGATACCATTTGAATCCTGAACCGCCACCCACGGGCTGGAAGGCCCGGAAGTGTTAAATGGTTGGTGTGGTCATGCATTGAAATTCTAAACAATTGCGGGAAAGTAAATCTACAGAATTATTCTACAGTCTTAACAAAAATAAAATTACATTTTATAACAATTAAAATAACTACTGAGTCCAGTCCACAAGTACAGTCAGGGAAAAGAAACGCACACTATCCCGGGGCACACCCCCGGCAACCTGGCGAGTTGGCAACTACATAGTGGCGACCTGGAGCTTGGCATTCACTTAGGTCATCGGAGTTGTCACCGGAACCCGTGGCTGCAAGCCTATATTAGGAGTTGATGGGGGTGGGATCTGGGGCTGGAAACCCATATCGAGTGCCAACAAAGCTGGGACCCAGGGATAGAAGCTTGTCTCCAATGCTAATGATGCCGGGACCTAGGACTAGATGTCGGTCTTGGGCATTGATGAAATTAGAACTCGAGGATAGAAGCCCATCTCAGGTGCTAATAAAACTAGGTGTTAGAACCCTGGTTTTGGATGATGTCACACTATGATTCATGAAGTTAGCATAACTGCACTTATGATGTGTGTTGAGTTGTCAATTCAATAAGTAAGCATAAGTCTTTGTCTTCAAACTGCACTCATGATCAATCAGGTTGACTTTGTGAAGTTCATCATGTCACATAAGTCGATGAATGTATATTTGATAAGATCAACAGGTCGATGTATTCATTCATGTTGAAGTCAAATAGGTCAATGCATCCATAGTGGTTAGAGTCATCAGGTCGATGCATCCATAGTGGTTAGATGCATTCAGTTTGGTTGAAGTCGTTAGGTCAATGCACTTAGGCGGTGCGTCGATGTTGCTGATCAAGCCACTACATTAAGGTCGATGCACTCTGGCGTGCGTCAATGATGTAGATAATATAGTTACTAAGTATGGTTGATGCAATAAGTTGGTGTGTCGATGCAGCGGTACTAGCAGTACTAGTTTTTTCCTTGACAAGTCAACACTGTATTATTAGTTCTCGATTGACAGGTTGATGTTGTTGTTGTTGTCTTGATGTATCAGGTCAACCTATCTGATAAACAAGTCGATGCATTTAGTTGACACATCGACGCATATGCATAGCTTCATGTGTTCATTTCTTGTGTCTTGATTGTCTTCATGAATATGCATGAGTCTGCAATCTTTAAGTACTGGAGAGGGGGATTTCTACTGCCCAAACAAGAGCGGCCAAACGAGGTCCTAACGGACCGAACAAGGCTTAGCTCCCATGAGTGACAGCCCTCTGAGGGCCCACTAAGCCCAATAACTCACTTAGATTAAGCACTTCCTAGGTGACCTTTGGGTTCGAAAGTCTGAGCATCAGGACGATCGGGAGGTACCCTTCAAGGTCCTATGCATCCTGCCCGAGCCTAGCGCCTATCGCTCAAAAAAATTGATGTGACACCACCTTGGGGGTGGCAGCCACTCGACCGATGACCTTGGACCTACAACCCGCAAGCATGCAACTTCGACAGCGGAGTCACTCGGGCAAACTCACTCAAGTAGCACACACTAGTGCCCGTGGGCAACTCAACGATGGTGGAGAGGGTCCAGGGTGGGACCGCGCTATTTTGGGGCTCGGCTAGCTTGAGGCTGAACACCTAAGGGTCTAGGATGCCCAATTTGATAGGCGGCCAGTACGCCAAGGGTGTGGGATGAAGGGTATCTCTCACAACTCTCCCCGTGGTGGTCACTCGATCGATTGGCCTTTTGGACCGGGCACTCCCTCACCACCGATGGAGCTAGGACGCAATACTAATTAAGCAAGGAATGCCAACAAAGAAGAGTGACCAGAGGCTCACCTGATCGGTGTGAAGACGTCGATCCCGACCGGAGACGAGGGCGAGCGAGGAGGCAAGGGGACGCACCCACCCATCATGTCAGTGTAGCTTTGACCTGAGAATTTAGAATAGCACACCACTACACCTCTCGTAGGAGGGGGATCTTGGGGTGGGGATTAACTTGAATTACACTCAAAACTAACTCCACGCAAGGAGGGGCTTTAAGTCGGCCAGGCGGGGTGGGGAAAACTAAGTTAGAAAGGTCAAACAAAGAAGATGTCTGTTCTGCTAGCCCTCACGAACAGGGGACAGACTGTCACTGTCAAGGTCACTGTAGACTCTCCCAAACTCCGTCGGTGATGAAGCTAGTGGCAAAATCTCCTTGTTTGGCCCGGGAGGATGTCCAAATTTTGGGGGAATTTTTGGTTGGCGGCGATTGTCGGGGCAGAGTCGTGAGCCGGGCCTCTGCTTTCTGGTTCTGACAGCTTCTGCACCACAGCAACAGGAAGACGAGGCTACCACGGACGCTCCCGGACTCTGATTCAGGCGAGGTAAGAACCGTTGGATTCATGGATGACTCCTCTTAGAACAGAGACCTACGACGACGCCAGAGAAGGTCGGAGCAGATGGCGAGGATCAGAATAGTGATCGGGTGTCTGTTCAATCCCAGAGAAAATAGAACATCGCACGTGGGGGAGAAAATTGAGAACTCTCTGCTCCGGGCGCCGAATGGGGTGCCGCTTATTGGTGCTGGAAGTAGACTCATCGTAGAAGCTCTCAGACAAGGCCCGCTTCCATAACTTCAGGATTTTTGCTGTGGGAGCCTCTGCAACTCGCCTCTGGATAACTATCAGGAAGAAGTGGTGCAGTCCGATGATAATGGCTCCGCCGGGCAGCCACGACCTCAGACAAGGATGAGACCACCGTCGTTGCGAAGAGGACAGGGAGATGCTTCCGACAGTATATGACACGCCTCCTGAATCTTCAAGATGACACCGTGGCAGCCTCTGCAAGTCTCTGGTACTCTACTGCCTGTGAACTGAGAAGTGCAAGTTGAAGATGGGAGGTGGGAAAGGAGATAAATGGGAGGGAAAAGGGGGTGGATGGGTGTGGAGGCAACCCTTGGCTGTTAGGGGATCTGGGAGGGGCCCCTTTTCTCTCTTTTCTTTGTTTTTTTTTGCTTCTTTTTAAGACCCCCAATAAAAGGGGCGGGGGTGGCACGGTTCGAACCACCCCCTCTTCGTTTCAAACTTTCCCCCTCTCTTCTCTCTTCTTTCTTCTCCTCTGCCACCGGACGACGCCACCACTGAGCACCGTTGCTGTCGTCGTCCCCCTTGCCAGGGTGAGGAGGCCGCCGCGAGAGGCTTCCCCTCTTCTCTCTTCCTCTCTTCCCTTTCCTCTTCTCCCTCTTCTCTTCCCATTCTTTCTCTCGTTCTCCCCCTTCTTCTTTCTTCCGCTTGGAGGACGACGGAGCCCTAGGCTCCCTTCTCTTCTTCTCCCACTTTCCCCTCTTCTTCTCCTTCTCTCATTCTTCTCCTCTTCTTCTTCTCTTGTTCTTCCTCTGTTGGTGAGATGGGATGACGGCGAGCACGGCCGGTGCCGCTGGGTGAAGGCACGGTGGTGCTGGTGGACGGGCTCCGGAGCTTGCCGGAGACGGGGCACGGAGTGTGCCGGGGTGAAGGGCATGAGGTGTGTCGGGTATAGAGCAGGGGCGTGCCAGGTATAGGGCAGGGGCGTGCCGGGTAGAGGGCACTCCAGGTGTGCTAGGTAAGGGCCTCCCTCGAGGGTGTGCCGGGTGAAACATGCGAGGGGGCGTGTTGGGTGAGGGCACAGGTAGTGTGCTAGGGAAGGACCCAGGGAGTGTGCTGGGCAAACCACCAGGGCGTGCCGGGTAGAGGCTCCAGGGGCGTGCCGGGTAGAGGCTCTAGGGGGGTGTGCCGGGTAGAGACTCCAGGGGGGTGCCGGGTAGAGGCTCCAGGGGGGCGTGCAGGGTAAAGACTCCAGGGAGCGTGCCGGGCAGAGGGGGAACATCTTCAACCGGAGGAGCATCCGGTGTTGCCTCTGGGGCACACCGTGACTTTGTTGGGGCCGTCACTCCTTGTGGATGCACACTCGTATTTTCCCCTTACACCTCCAGTCTAGGGGAGACTCTGCCAAAATTTCGTCAGAATTTATTGACGTTTTGTTCATTTTAATTGTAGTATAGCCCCTTCATAGTTTTCTCTCCCTTGTCTTTGCTTCTAATTTGTTCTGACTCTGAATGTCTTGCACCTTGTAGATAAATGGCTGCTCCAGGTGGTCCCTTTGCCTCCGCTGCCACTGGTGCCAGGTTTGCACCCCTGCCAACTGTGCCAGCAGTCACATAGCTTAATGTTGAAGACTTGGACCGTGAGTACGCTGAAGTGGCCGCCTTGGCTGAGTCGTCAGACTCTGAGACAAGCACTATGGAATTCAGCCGAGTCACCTGGACCGACAGCGGCTTTACCTTTGATCGATCCGGAGATTACCAGAAAGACTATCCCAAGGACAAGCATCTCATTCATTTCTTGAAGCACTTTCATCATCGGGACAGGAGGGACCTCCGAGCTGCGAGGGATATCAAACATGCAATTCTACAGTCTCGGGACAGCTTATTATACAGTGTGCCCAGGAGCATTCCCATGTATCTGGTGGGTGAGGCAAGAGAATGGAAGCCAATATTGGGGCTAGAGGCGGTGCTGCCAAAGGAGGAGAAGCTGGTATGGGCTCCCGACTTCATTTTTGCCCGTTGGGACATCTCTATTGGGCGGGTCCACAAAGAGCAACATCGCTTCAGCCTATTCCTGGCTCCGCTGAAGCGGGGGTACATGGAAGAGCCCTTCCTTCTGGACTGCTTAGCCATTCGCTTCAAGCATGAGCTGGCCCTGGGCTAGTTCACAGAACTGAAGGACCAAGATGCACACACTTTTCGGGAAGGAGTAGTGGAGTTCACAGAGTATGTACTGTTCAACTATGCTCCGTTGCTTCTTCGGGCCGGTGTCTACCACAACGTCTACACTTCTCGGTACAGCTACCCCATTTCCAAGGGCCTCTGCTGTGGGATGATCGAGGTCTTCAACGCGGAGCTGAACACTTTCTATACCGCAGAAGGCGAGACCTCATTGGACTTGTGGAGTCTCTACCAACTGAGTGGCTTGCCCATTGATGGGGAGCCGTATGAGGAGGTGTGCCTCCCCGATCTCATAAAGGACGAGACCAATGGGGACCACTTCTATTCACTCGGCTACTCCTACCGGTACCTCATGAAGGTATACCGGGAGCTGTATCAGTTGGCCCATGGCGGGAAGCAGCCTCCCCGTGGGGATTGGAAGAGGGTCCGCATGACCCTATGGCTGAAGTATTTCTTCGAGGGGCCGAAGCAGTATGAAGGTTTTCCTTGCATCGATACTACCACCCTCCAGAAGAAGCGCAGCAAAAGCAAGGCCGAGGTAAAGATCCCTTCCTTAAGAGGACGTCAGAGCGGAGCCAACCTGGCAGGGGTCGATCCAACGACGCATTGTGCGGCCTTCTTAACGTATTGGCTTTGTTCCTTCGCGATGCCGTATGGGGACGAGACAGTCATTCGACCTGACGCGATCTACCCAGCTTGCCAGATGGCATGGGGGATCAAATTATCTTTATGTCTGGCCGTCCTATGCTTGATATACAAGACGATCGAGGATGTTAGCGTGCATCAGTTCCCGCGTCAAGCCCGATACATCGGCCTACTGCACTTCTTCAACGCGTGGGTCTGCTCCCTATTCCCCGAGTATGCTCCACGTACCCTTCAAGCCTGGGGTGTAACGACCCAGAGTTCCGAGTACCGATAACCCGATAATATTGGATTACCGCCACTACCGAAGCTACACAAGAAGCTGCCCGTCAACCCGAACCCATTACTCCCGGGTCCCACTGTATCGCCCTTTACCTCCCTATATGGAGTGGGCATAGAAATCACTGCTGTAATTAATTTCATTACTGTTCCGGGAGTATCAGTATGGCCGGGGCCATCTTCCCCACGCCGAGAGCGTGGAGGTATCGTGTTCGCTCCTTTGACTCGGCATTTTACTTTATTTGTATATATTTCATATGCCGCTGCTAGAGAGCATGCTAGGATCGTAGCCTGCTTACTTTTTATATCACCGCTACTGCGAGAGAGAGCGAGACCATCCCGTGACCCGATCCGGACATAAGAGAGAGCCGACCACCCTATCTCACTGTCGGTTTCTCAACCGTGCACGTTCGTACGCTTCCCTCGTTAGGGGCGATCGCGAGCTTGCTTAGAGTCCAAGGATCACATATCCAATTGGAGCTGAGTCGCGCGTCCGTCCCGCATCATTCCCTATAGGATTCCTATCTTGACGGAATTGTGCTTAACTTAAAACATTAAAAGGCCCACCAAAATTTTAACAAATAAAAATTCCCATCATATTAACTTGTTTGACTTGGTTGAGACCCTTCACATTGTTTTGTGTTGTGTGGGCTTGTCCAGGCCCAGTTGTGGTGTTTTGTGTTGCATCCCCTTATCATTCACATATTCTGTTGTTGATAGACCCATTTAGGTTAGCCCATGTTGTGTGTCCATTGTCTAGTCCCACTATCCTAGGTCTTTTTTTTTCCTTGGTCTTTGCATTAGTGGGTCAGTCCCCCTCCTGTTCTCTATCCCATTACACCATTCACTTCCCTCCTTATATTAAGTCTCCATTTGCCCTCATGGAGCATCTTTCCAACCCCTTGTACCCTTCTTCTTCCCAATTTTCTTCTTATTCTCGTATGGAATCCTCTTCCCACATGAGCCTATCCTCTCGTGGTCCTTCTGAACCGTTTGAGGAGCAAGTCCATCTTATGGCCCACTTATCAGGACTTTTTCGCCAAATGGACCCGGCCCAGGCCCAACGACTCACTACAAATCACCTTAATGGGCCTTCTTCCATTTAATGGGCTCTCTTCCCTTATTGAGCCTTATTCTTCTAATGGGCATCATTCTCTTAATGGGCCTTCTCCTTCCTATGTTGTCGGCCCAATGTCCAATAGTCAAATTCATCTTAATGGGCCTTCTCCTTCTTATGCTGCTGGCCTGATTTCTAATGGCCAATTAGGTCCTGATGGGCCTCCTCCTTCTAACCATGTTGCTGCTGGTGCAGTTGGTCCTTATGCCCATGTTCAATCCAGGCCCATGTATACTTCCACTCTTGGAATGGGCCCTTCTTCTTCTCAACTCGGATCCTCTTATTCGGCCCATTACCTTGCTCCTAGTTCAAATTCACAATTTCTTACTCAGGCTAGCCCACTTTCTTCTCGATCACTCCCTACCCAAGAGATGATTGCCGAAGCTCAACGCCAGCTTGATGAACTCCAATGCCGAATGCATCCCAAACTCTCTTTAAGTGACCCGTTTTCCTTTCAAGGTCTTCGGCTTCCACCTCCTTTGCAAATTCCTGTACATCACTACTATGGTGGAGTTGGTGATCCCTTTGCGCACATGAAGGAGTTTGTTTATGAGTCGACCCATTTTTGACATGACCAACGTTTGATGGCTTAATCGTTCGGTCTGTCTTTAGAAGGCCTAGCTCGGGGTTGGTTCTTTTCTCTTCTGCAAGAGCAAGTTGTGAATTTTCAAGCTATCCGAGACAAGTTCATTTAGCAGTTTCAGGACCAAGTTGGGCCCAGGTATTCTATGGTGGATCCGACCCATGAGAAGATGTAGCCCGATGAGAAGTTCTACACTTTTGCTAACTACTGGTGTCACCTTGCTGTGCAAGTCCCGGGGCACATTTCGAACCCGGAGCACATCAAGATGTTAATTTCTAACACAACACCGGAGTATCGGTTCATCTTAGCCCTCAACAACATGACCACCTGGTAGCAACTTTATAGTCGAGCCCGCTTCATTCGCCAACAACTCCATGATTCCCTTGACCCCGAGTCTTCTCCACCTTCTACATCTCCATACACCCCGCCATCTACATCTACCTCCACATATCAACATTCACCCTCCACGAGTCAACCTTCCACTTACATCGCACCCTACATGAGTCAGCCCTATGCCTCCACATATCAACCCTCCATGAGTCAACCCCCTCGCATATCAACCTTCCATGAGTCAGCCTCCTGCCTCCTCATACCCACATCCGCCTCCACCCCCGGTAAAGAAAACACCACATCCCGAGCAGGTGGATGCCATCTATATACCCCCTCATCCCGCACCACATATGCCTTCACCAAATCCTTCCACCACTAGCCAAGCACTATTGCCTACGCATCCCCCACAACCCTCTCCACAACCTCCTTCATCTCATACCCCTCGGCATACACCTTGCCTGAGGCGGGCTCCTCACTCTCCATTGGCGGAGTGTTTCACTGATGTTTTCTGGGCTTTGTTGGCCACTCACGCATTGCCACTTCCTCCAGTCGTGCCTTGCCGACCCGCGGTCGAAAATATGCTCTAGTTCTTTGATTTTCATCGCCAGTAGGGGCATTTGGTTGAGGATTGCCCTGAGTTCTGGGAGTTGTTTACAGCTTGGAAGATCAGAAGAGGATTGATTGGGCCGCTATTCATAAGGTCATTTTACATCTTCACAACATATAAGCATAAATGCAGAAGGCAAAAGAGAATGAAATTTTATTGCATGTTTGTGCTTGTTCATACATTGGGAGGGGCAATAGCCCTTACAATAAGAAAATGATTACTCGGCGCGTACAGGGCGAGCAGCTTCCGACCGAGCCACTGACTCCACCAAGGGTGGAAACTGGCTCGGGTGGTGAAACTACAGACCCAATAATGCCCAGATCTGTCAATGTTACCTAGGAAGGCGACAAGAGAAAAAAGAAACCAGAAGGGCCCAGCAGAAAAGAAGTGTCGGGTCATGCCTACCATCTGGGATCTGCGGGCAAGAAGAAACATGAAAAAGAAAAGATGAGGAGCAAAAGAGGACGAGAAAAAGAATGAGGGGGGAGCCCCTCGTTGGATCTTGGAAGGAAGAGGGAGGGGAGGCGGACGAGGGGGAAGCTTCTTCCGCGCAGCCCAGAGCGGCCTTCCTAACGTGTCTCGCTCTCCCAGCAGGAAGAATGTAACAGAGAGCGCGTCTCCGGGGGCCCCTTCCCTCTCCCTACGTGGGCGGCAGCGGGCATGCGGGGAAGGACCTATCGCGTGTTCTCCCTTCTGCTATACCGTCCACCCAATCGTCCTCCATTCTGTTATGCCGAGTTGGCCCATCTGCTCTAGTAAATGCCAAGATCTTCGTCTTCATTAGTAGATTCCATGGCTCCGCCCAGAACAAAGGAAGACGAGGAAGAAAGAAGAAGGGGAATGAAGAAGGCTGGTTAGCGCGATGCACGTATGTGCAGGCCAAAGCCACTCTTCAAAGCCTTTTATAGGTAGAGGATGAGGTGGTGCCCCTCCCATACGTCGGCGCCCCTGCCTTAACTACCCCCTCCTTCGAAGTGACACGAGCAGACTTCGAAAAGTCGCATGCATGTACTCCAAGGCGCAGTTACACCTGATTTTGCGAGCACGCCAGGGGGGATACGCGAAAGATATGCTCTTTCAATGCCTGGGGAGACAAGCGGACGCGAGCGTCGCGCCTGGGAATACGTACAGGCAAAGCGAGTGCTAGGCGTATAACCCTAATTTTTCAGCTGGAGAATTGTACGGAGGTATTATCTGCTGACGTGTGCAGATACTATGGACAACACCCGATCAAAGATTTCGTGAATCATTCATTGCCTTTGGTGGAACGTTTTCTTTTTATGACAAGCAAAGGAAAGAAAGTACAAAAAGAACAACAAACAATAAGGAAAGAAAAGTCAAAAGGCAAGTACAAGTTGATCTCAGTCTAACGAGATCAGGGAGGAGGATCAGAGGATCGGTTGCCTTCTGGAGGCCTCGGAAGTTGGAGGGCCCTCGGTGTCCGAGGCCACCTCGATGATCGAAGGTTGCGCAAGCTCGGTCCCCTCTGGAGCCATTGGCTTGGGCACTAACCGCACCTGTGTGGGAACTGTCTTGATCGAGTGATCTCCTGAAGCGGTTGGGGCTGGTGGCTCTTCCTCTGCGGGGTCGGGATGACCCTTGCTCTCTTCATCCGCGGCACTAGACTTGGGCATGAACGGAGGGGTTGAGCTTTCTTCATCCGAGTCGTATCGCTGCTCGAAGTTGAAGATAAGCTCCTCGGCGATCTGGTCCTGGGCCAGGCATACCGCTCGTTAGAGCCCCTGTGCAAAACCCTTCCTCAGCCCGCGCCTATAGCTCGACCCATAGAAGGTGAAGCCGGTTTTCTTCAAAGCCTTCTATTATTCTTCTGAGGCAAGGTATCGCTCCACCGCCTTCGCCTCAGCCTCCGCCTCCCTTGCCTCAATCTCCACTATTTTTGCCTCGACTTCTGCCCGTTTCGCCTCGGCCTCCCCTCTCTCTTGCTCCACTATTAGGAGGCGGCCCCTGAGCTCTTCCTGCTCAGCTTCCCATTGCCTCGAGCTTGCCTCATGAGTTTGGCGCTCCTTCTCCAAGAGCCCACTTTTGAGCTCGGTCGAGTATCGGGCCTGGGATAGCTGCTCTGTCAGAGACCGCACCTCTTCTTGCTCAGCTTGGGCCCGAGAGCAGAGTGATGCCGTTTCCAGGCGGAGGGCTTCGTGCTCGGACGTAAGTAGGCCGAGCTTCCGATCTAGCTCGGCGCGGGCCTTTGCTTGTGTCGCCTTGCCTTTCTCCACCTGCACTAGGCAGTCCACAACCTCGGCCCCCAACTGGGCCAAGAAGAGGCCCCCCTCCATGACTCGCTCCAGAAGTGCCTGGGAGGAGAAGCGCTGAAACTCGTCCCGTATAAGGGGAGTCGCCAACGACCGACAACAATCATAGATCGATGCCCGAAGGGCGAACTACCCTCGCTGGGGGACGGGGCCGCCCTCTGTCTGCGGCGGCAACGAAGGGACCCCTCCAGGACTCTTCGGGCTAGGGGTAGTGGCGCCCGATTCGGTCGGAGGGGCCGCATCAACATCCCCTTCGTGTGGCTCGACGATGGCCCCCTCGACTGGGGCCTGGTCTACCGGAGTTTCGGTGGCCGGGTCCTTGGCAGGGGCTTGAAGGACCGGAGCACTATGTGTTGGTGCTTCGGCTGGAGGGGCCCCCGTCGAGCAAGGAACCTTTGCCTTTTTCCGCCTGCTTTGCTTGGCGGCCATGGCCTTCATAGAGGCTAGCATCAGCCTTTGCTCGGGGTCTTTTCGTTTGGACCCCCGTCGCTCTAACTCCTCCCCGGTAAGGACCCGCTTGCCCTTGTCTCGGCCTCCGGAGAGGTATCCCGCGCGATGGCAGTCGCTTCCTCCTCGGCACCCTCTCCGGAAGCGACTTCGGTCGAATGATCTTCTTCGGCACCCGCGAGGAGTCTCTACAAACTGAAGAAAAATCATCAAAGGAAGGCTGGCAAGATCAGTAAGCGGGGCCGAGCTCCGAGCTCTCTAAGTCCTTACCTATGACATTCAAGGGGACGCGAGTATAGCGCTTTAGATTGACCTTGGACATAAGCTCCACGGTCGATTACTTATGGCTTTGAAGAATCTTAATGCCATCCTCGACCTCTTGGGTTTTTTTAACCGCCGAAGGCCTCGAGGGAAGCACCGGATCGAAGTTCGGTAGGACTGGGAAACCCCAGGGGGCACCCTTGGAGTACTCTACCCAGAAGTACTGGGTCTTGCACCCCTTGTCCGAGGAATCCCGGGAGGAGAGGGTAACACAGCTCATCCCTCTTATGGCCTGAAGGAATAAGAAGCCCTTCCTAGCCTGCGGATGCTCTTTCAGCTCATAGAAAGCATGAAAGAGGTCAAGGGATACGGAGAGGCCACACTTGCGGCAAAGGACGATGAAAGAGAAGATGAAGATGTACGAATTAGAGACCAATTGGATGGGAGTCAGTTGGTAGGAGTCCAACAATTGGACGACAAAAGGGTGGAGAGGGAGACAGAAGCCACACTTCCAGGCCAGAAAGTAACTGCAGAAAGCACCTGAGTGAGTGCTCGGGCTTGACTCATGTGGTTTGGAGGGAGAGAATGAGTACCGCCAGGGCAGTTGGTAGCGGATTTCAAGCTCTCTCACATCCGCGTCCATGAGCTCGCTGTGGAGTTGGTGGCATGACATTGGGGCGGAACTTCCCGTTCCTTGCTCAACCTCCTTGTCGCCGGTGTCCTCACTGCGCTCCGCCATAGAGGATGCGAGAGACGACGGAGAAGTGCTTGAATCTGAGGAACTCACGGGAGGAGGAAGTTGGCGAATTGCCTCCGTAGACATCTTTGCAAGCTTTGCGAAAACTCTGGCAATCTCCTGCTCTCTCCGGTTCCCTTCCTGAAACATGTATCTCCCCAAGAACTCATAGAAGCGGGGGTGAGATAGACGAACCCTAACGAGGAAGGCGGGGAGGATAGGAGTCGGGGGGCACTGCCCTAGGCGACCCTGAGAGAACCGCCGGGACGTCTCGCAAGCTTACACACCTCGAGATGGCGCACTCGAACCGGCGTAAAAAGATGTGATCATTGCGCTTGAGCCCCTGCACGCTAGGGCAACCGCATTTATGTACCCGAGAATCGAAGCTGGGACAACTCATAATGGCCAAATTCCCGCCCTTGCCAAAAACCCTGATATATATAATCTCTACTCACCGAGCCCATCCTTGGCTCGGGAGTGGGGGGAGGGCAAGTGGAGAGGGGGAGATTCGCAGCCCACCATGCACTTGCCCAACGGTCCATTAAGGCTTACTAGACCCAATAAGTGGCAGCCCCTGTCGGGCCCACTTACTGGGGGACCTCATTTGCTCAAAGCCAACATAGCCCATCGAGCCTTGGCTCGGTGGCCCAATCGACAGGCCTCCCCAATGCTCTGGAAAAGCCTACAGGCGATTATACCGAGCGATCATAAGGCGGAGAGATGCTCTTTTAGGGGTGCCCAACACTTCGGCCCCTGGCGTGAGTAGGGGATACTCCTTGTCTTGCAGGGATCAGCCCGTCATCAAGACTCCGTGTAAGCCATGGCGAAGTTCTCGCTATTGGGCACCTATCCAAGCAGATATTATGTTGGTGCCTGGGTGTGAGAAGCTCAAGAGGATAAGGGGAGGGCGAGAGTCCTTGAACGGTAAGAGTCTCTCCTGTGGACGTTACGTCCCTTAGGACCTCATGCTTCCTTTACCTAGGGAAGGGAGCCAGCAACTATATAAACCCAGAGAACCGCTCCAGAGAGTAAGCCTATTTCTAGCCGCTTCAACTGGTGGAGAGCCGTCTCGTGCCCTTCATCTCTCCTGCCCCCTTTCTACACCTCACTCGTACCATTCACTGACTTAGGCATCAGAGGGTTTTCCCCGGATCTCCTGATCGCTCTTTCCTCTTCTTGTAGAATTCCGTTCTGAGGTGGCTGCACCTAGTGATCGCCCTAGATCTGACGGTTTATGGCTTGGCACGAGATCTCGCCTCTTCATTATTATTTGTATGTTAGTGGGTTATGTGTTATTGGTCTGGCGCAGTCTGTTTTTCCCTTTTCTGTTTTTTCTCTTTAATTTGAAGGTAAAAAGGTCAAACAGTGTAATTAAGATGGTTAACCCTAAATATAAATGAAGGGTTGTGGGGTCCGATTGGTAGAGATGGCGGACAACCTAGTCCAGCCTCCTTTTTCTCTGCGTGTCTGTTTCTTGTCTCTTCTCTCTGTTATGCAGTACAACATGGTATCAAAGCAGGGCAGGGGCATGAAGGGACAGGTCGCGGGCTGCTGAGCAAGAGGAAAAGTGCGGGAAGCCACACCGTTGGGGTACCCCCTCCTCTCAGAACTCCGGAATAGGAGCAAGGGGCGTGCCATCTCCTCACCGGAACTGGGGCCCAGGAAGGGCTGCGGACCAAAGGAAACAGGTGCAGTTGGTGCCTCCGCCCTCCTCTCATCTCCCTTCTGTGGTCGCACTTCTTCCCTTCCTTTCCAGTTTAGGAAGACCCTTGATCCTAAACAATGTCGACTGTCGAAGTTGACCACAGCCGCCAGTGGGACAACTGTGGTTGTTGGGAATGACAATCCTACACTGCAGATTACTCCTATGAAGTTGGACGAAAAGAACCTCATGTTCTGGTGTGTTGCCGTTGAACTTTACCTCACAAGTCGAGGGAAACTCGGATATGTTAATGGTAAAATCAAGGCTCCAACTAGGGAAGACCCGAAGTATGATGCATGGTTACTGGCGGACAGCATTGTGAGATTCTAGGTTCGTAATTTTGTTGGTCCAGAATTGCAGCACTCAATTTTGAGGAAGAGAACTGCTAGGGATGTGTGGTTACTTCTGAATGAAATGTATGGACACAAACAAAATGCTATCCGTGTGTATCGTTGAAACATTTCCATGTATCTCTTTTCTTTCTATATACAATGGCAATATTGTTTAGAGCATACTTAAATGCTCCTTACCATCTTTGACCAAGTATGATTCACCAAATCTGCGGACGTCAGCAAATCAAAAATCTCGTACGATTTTCTTGTCAAAAAATTAGGTCACGCGTCAATCGATCTATTTGCAGGTGTTGATCTGACGCCTCCCTACCTTCCTGAGCCTTGAAGAACCCACCCTTTTGCATATTCCCATTGAAGGATTCTGATGGATTTCGGGGGAAAGGGGCATAACTGCTCCTAGGGGAGTATGCTACGTTCTCTTTGAAGTCTCTTCGCATCTTTTCAAGGGGAGGATTAATTAAAGGCGAGGTATCCTCCCGTCGGCCTATAAAAGGCTACAAAGGGTGCCTCCTCCTCTTCACGCTACATAAGGGCCTTCGTTGTTTCCCCCATCATCTCCTTCTTTGTTGCCTTCTTCTGGTGAAGCATGGAGGCTGACGACGAAGATGAAGTCCTTTATGGATGCTGGGGTGTTCGGGCTACTTCAGCATAGGAGAATGAAAGACGACTGGGTGGATGATGTATGAGAAGGGAAGATGCGTAATGAGGCATTCTTCCTTGACTTCATTGTTGCTGCCCACATTGAGAGAGGGGATGATCTGAAAGAGGATGGTTTGAGAGAGGCCTCCTGCTTATCTGTCTCCCCTCCCCCCTCCCACTCCCTCTACCCCAAGGGAGTGTTCCTTTTCTTTCTCCCTCTTTTGTTCTTCTTCTTTTATTCGTTTCTTCTTGCCGACACCATCACTTCTTGATGGGGCCTTTTGTTGTCTCTGCTTACTGGTACCATCTCTTCCTGACCACTCGAGGAGACTAGGTCGATCACCTTACGACCCAAGCCAATTTCCACACCCGGTGGAGTTAGTGGCTCGGTCTGAGGCTACAAACCCTGTTTGCACCGAGCTATCAGTCCCTATTGTACCATTTGCTTCTTTTTTTATTTTATTATACTGGCTATGGCCTATCTGATGTATCAAAAATGTTAATGCAATAAAAATGAGTATCGCTATCTCATTTGACTTTTTACACATATGGGAGGGCTCAGAAATAGAATTTGTGTAATGCCGTAGCATTCCAAGTCTGGGAATTGGTTTCCCTTCTATGGTAGACAACCAATAAGCTCCTTTTTCGAGCATCTCGACCACTTGGTTGGGGCCTTCCCAATTAGGGGCCAGCTTCCCCGCCGCCTCTAGTGGTCGAGAGGCTTTGACCTTTCTTAGGACGAGGTCTCCCGGTTGGAACTGTCTATCTTGGACACGGGCGCTATAGTAGTGAGCCATGCGACACTGGTATTCCGTTGCTCAGATTCTCGCAACCTCGCATACTTCATCAGCCAAGTCCAAGTTTTCCAATAATTTCTGTCCATTGGGCTCGGGCAGGAAGTTGATAACCTGAAGAGAAGGGCTACCGATCTCTAGTGGAATGACTGCCTCGGTGCCATACACTAGTTGGAATAGAGTTTCACCTGTGGAGGCCCTCGGGGTGGTTCGATGCCACCATAGTACACTAGGTAACTCCTCAAGCCAGTTACCCTTAGCCTTCCCTAGCCTAATCTTGATGCCTTTGAGGATTGTTTTGTTGGCATTCTCGACTAGTCCGTTAGCCTGAGGGTGGGCTACCGAGGTGAGGTGGTTGCGAATATGTAGGTCAGCGTATCTATTCTAAAAATAAGTGCAGTTGAATTGCCAACCGTTATTGCTCACAATCACTTGGGGGATGCCAAAATAACAGATGATTGACTTCCACACGAAGCTTCAAATCACCGCTTCTGTTATTTTCACAGAAGCTTCAACCTCGATCCACTTGGAGAAATAGTCGATGGCAATGATGAGAAAGTTTTTCTGAGCCTGGGCCACCGGAATTGGACCCAGGATATTGATCCCCCACCGAGCGAAAGGATAAGGCTCGGTCAGGGTCACGAGTTTCGAGGCTGAATGGTGGATTAGATGGTCGAATTGCTGGCAACGGTCGCATTTTCGAGCGTATGCCAAGCAGTCATGCTGGAGAGTGGGACACCAATAGTATTGGCGCAATAAGATCCTTGCGATCGATCTCCCTCCCTGGTGCGTGCCACAAATTCCTTCGTGTACTTCCTCGATCGCTCGGTGAGCTTCCGGGACATCGAGGCACTTGAGGAGGGGCCTGGCAAAGGATCATCTGTAAAGAGATCCATCAAGTAGGATGCACCATCAAGCTTGATATTTCAATCTCCTCACTTCTCGAGGGTCAATAGGTTACCGGGAGTCATTCAACCAGGCCATGTATGGGGTTCTCCAACCATCGGGCGATATTTGTGCGATGGCCATGAGCTTGATTTCCACACTGGGTCGCTCTAACTCTTCAAGGAGGATCGACTTGGTCCCTTCTGAGCTAATAGAAGAGACCAAGTGATATGACACCACTATGGGGGGTGGTAGCCACAAGACCAATGAACCCTTGGACCTAGCAAGCAAGCATTATCCGGACCGGTGCTTTCAATCAAGTAGACTCCCTCGCATAGCGCACCCTAGTGCCCGTAGGCGACTCGATGATGGTGGGAAGGGTCCGAGGTGGGACCTTGCTGTTCCAGGGGTATGGCTATCTTGGGAAGGACCCTAAGGGCCTGGGATGCCCGATTCCGTAGGCGGCCAGCACGTCGAGGGCGTGGGATGTAGTGTCTCGCTCACAACTCATCCTCGAAATTTAGAACGATGTACAGAACTCAAGGGGAAGCACTCACCCAACAGGCCATACCACTGAAGCGCAACACAACCACCTTACTCGACACGACTCCTCTGAGGGCCAATGCCAAACCAATGCAACCTATAATAAGGTCCTCTCGAATTCCTATGCCAATCCAAACCAATCCTCGGACCACCTGAGGCCCACACAGATGGATGAGTCTGGCATTACCTCAGCTTCTCAAAGCTTCGTGGCACGCTCCACACAAGGAGGGAAACACCCAATTCTGGCCACGACTCCACCTAATGCTAGGGAAGACCTCACCCAGCAGTCCACTCAGGACATCGACTTCCTTACTTACAGAACGCTGAGTACCCCCACAGGGGGTATAATCACATCTCAACCATGAGCACAACTCTGACAACCATCACTAACGACCGCGACATATCTAACAGCTCCACATGGTCAGCAACTATTATCTCAAGAGCCGAAACTCACATAACTAATACCACTTGTAACGACCCAGGATCTAGATACCGGGAATGGCCCGATACCATTCGGACCCTGGCCCGCTGCCCACGAGCCGGAGGGCTCGGAAGGGCTAAAAAGGATAGGTGTGGTGTACATGGAAATAAGAAATAAAGTAGGACAATATAACAATTAACAGAAATAAACAACTAACTACAACAGAGTCCAGTCCAGCAGAAAGTACAGTTTAAGGCAGAGAACGTACCAAATGCCAAGTAAACACTCGGCCCTGCGAACTGGCAACTAAAAACCTCCACGCAACGTCCTCGAACCTCGAGGAAGATCCGCAACACCTGAAAACTAGGGGTGAGCCTCCTATCACTGGCTCAGTAGGGGTCCCGCGGAACCCCAACCGAAAACAACGGCGATACGGAAAGCAGCAACTACAGCTAGAATAACAACAACAGCAGGAACAGTTAACACGGTGGCCGGTAAAATCTCGGCTCTACAGCTACTCCTACTGTACCGGAACGGAACCCAACACCTCGATCCCACGATCGAGGAGCAACCAGACACGAACCACCACACTACAACTGCCCTAGTCACGCTACCAGGAAATCGACACAATGCCACCATCGTGGAGGCCTATCCTCATAGACAAGGGCCCACCGAAACCACGCGGTTAGGAAGCACGGTCACGACCTCGCCGTCGTGAACTCTACGCCGTCTATGGGAAAGCCCTCGGTGATGCTCACCGGAAACCCTAGACCTTGGCTCCGGGAAAATACCCGAACTGCACACGAAATCCCGTCTCGCAGACGAGAAACGAAAACCCGTGACACGACAACTCACGTCACGTGACGGGAGTACCTGCCCACTAGAAGCAAGGCTGGATGCATCCACTAACGACTTAGTCCGTAGCCTCAGGTGTCTCGCTACGACGTCCCAGGCGGAGACTGAGACACCGTACAATAACCAGGAACATAGAACAAGGACTAACTGGGGTCGCGCTCGTCAGCGCGGGTCCAACGCTCCCAGCCACATGTGCACACACAGACCATACGCCCTAGGTTTGACCCTCTAGCTAGTTCTTCCCCCGAAGCCCAGACTCGGTTGCTCGTGGGGGCCCTACGGTGACCAGCCTAAAAATCATCTCTCTCGTGTAAGCCACTCCACCACTCCTAGGTGGGTCAGCACACGCGTGCCGTAAGAAGACTACGACTAGTGGGGGCTCACTAAACGTGAACAGAAAAGTTACACACGCACCCATCACGAGTAACACAGAGAAATGGGTGGCTCGGGGCCACCAAACTCTGGATGGTCCACTAGACCTAATAAACCCAATGGTCCTTAAGTTACACAACTCGGGTTAAGACTGTTGCACGTGACTGCACAATGCCGTCAATCTAGCCTAATCCCTAGGTCTGAAATTACAATGACACGATTCTCAAGGTAGTTTACAAGCCACCAAGTGGATCGCTCATCCACGGGACACATAGAAAACCTCCAGCCCTAGGCTGGTTAATTGGACTCATAGTCCAAGGCAATTCTCATAGCCCACTCGGAAACCACTCTACGGAAAAACCCACGATGTGCGGGGAAAGCTCTCCACACAGATGCCGACTCATGGTGACTCGTTCAAGCATAACACGGAAACCCAGAACATACGGCGTACAAATCGAGGTAACACGAGACCTCGGGAATCACGAAGAACCACTTGGACTCCTCTCTCACGAATCTGTATCGCATACGGAGACTTCGGGGCAAAGGAACACGAAACACGATGGCCCGGGAGCTGACTGGGCTGGGCGGCCAACCCCTTGGCCGTCCAGAGGCCTGGGCAGCGACATCAGAGGCCGCCCAGCACCTGGGCTCCCTAAGGTCTGGGTGGCTACCTCTCTGGCCGCCCAGAGGGCTGGGTAGCCATCGGGCTAGCCGCCTAGTCCTAGGCCTTGCTGGGTGAGGGCAGCCAGAATGCTGGTCGCCCAACTCCCCAGGGCGGCTAGACCTTTGGCCGCCCAATGACCTGGGTGGCCAGGGTCTTGGCCGCCCAGACTAGGGCACAGACGGTCACAAAGGTGGCCGCCTCCTGCTTTCACCCGTGGACGGGCCAAGCTCCGCCATGAGCTCGGTTCCGTGCCCCATTCACCTCCAGCTGAAGGGGAAAACTGGTGAGGACACCAAAGCACGAGTACGGCCCGATTCAACGAGCCGCCGGTACCGGACACGCAGCATGACTCGATCGACACCGACCTCTTTGTGACTGGGCCCGAGCCCTTAATGTCCTCATATATCTCATAGATGGATAGGGGCATGTACCGCTTGAATTTCTGAGGGGGCTCCCTGTGGTCTCCCTCTTGATTACACCTTTTCCCCTGGCCCGAGCCCTGCTCGGATGGTCACTTTTTATCCCCCTCTTGACCCGAGCCCGTTGCACCACGGTAGGCACTGAGGACTTCTTCGCACTCTGCATGACGCAGGGCTAGGGTCACCAGATCAGCTAGAGAGGTGGGGGGATGGAGGACTAGCTCTCGCTGAAGGTTCTCATCGCCGGTGCCTCTGGTCAATGCGATGATGGCTGAGGCAACATCCAGGTGAGGGATGCATAGGGCTTCTGATTTAAATCAGTTGATATAAGCCCGTAGCTTTTCCCCCTGTGCCTACTTTAGTGCTAACAGCCCCACAACTGACCTTGGAGGGCCGCTACCGGCAAAGCTCTCGTTAAAAATCCGTCTGAACTGTCGAAAGTCGTGGATACTACCGGGGGTGAGTGCTCGGAACCAGGCTTGAGTGCCTTGGACCAAGGTGGTCATGAACGCTCGGCACTTGATAGCGTCAGAAGCCCCGTGTAGGGTCATCAGGGTGTCAAAGCTATCGTAGTGGTCAGCCAGGTCTCCCTGGCTGTCATATGACTTGAAGGTTGGTAGTGAGACTCTAGGGGAGATCTCGGCCTTCAAGATTTGGTCAAAAAACGGGGATTGCTCCTCATCCACCTTGGTGGACATCTTCTATAAGGTGCGGAGGGCGCACTCTTGCTTTGTGAAATGTCGCTCGAAGTCTCACAGTTGGAGTGATAACTCTGATGGCCGCTGAGCCGAGGGGCTAGGAGGGTGTCCTTGCTGGCTGCCTCATCGTCCCTCGGGGGCGTCGGAGCTGCTGGCACATCCCAGGCCCTTCTCTCCTCAGGGTGGAGGAGGCTTCTTATTCTGGAGGAGGGGCTTGTAAAGGTCCTCCTCACCTGTTGTGTACAATCCATCATCCCCTAAGGGTAAAGTAGCCTCCGACAGTTTGCTGGGAAGTTCCTCCACGGGATGGGGGGGGGCTTTCCTGAGGAAGTCATGACTTCTCCTCCCTAGCCACCGGGGTCCTTATTAATTCTACAAGGAAATCCAGTTTTGCGTTGAGGATTTGGAGGGCATCAGAGTTCCCGTTGGGGGGTTGCACCCCCGTGGCTGGTGGGGGCAGCTCATTGGCTTGGTTGTTACCTTTAGAGGGGGAGCTTCCTGTGGAGTGGGGAGGGACAACTTCTCCTTCCCCTTCCCCCAAGTCCCTTCCCTTGCTGTCGACGGTCCTCCTACCGAAATTTCTTCACACCATTATGGCTCTTCGCTCGTTTCCCATAGACGGCGCTAGATGAAGAGGTATGATCTCGCGCTGATCCTGAGCTGTGGATCACAGAGGAATTCTTGATCACGATCACCACGTGTGTATGACCTATAAGGTAGGAAACAGATCAGGGGTGCCCAGGGATGGATCCCTGGGGAAGACCCTCCGATGCTTAAGTCAGCGAATATAGTAGAGCACAGGTGCAAGGGGAGGTGGTAGGAGAAGAAAGGGCACGAGATTGCCCTCCAACAAGGGATGTGGTGGTTCTCACTTAGGATCATTGCTTACCTCTTCGGAGAGTCTTCCAGGGTTTATACAACAATCTGTTTAACGTAAGAATCCAGGGAGTCCAGGGAGTTGAGGGGATTCAGGGGGGGTTAAGTCCTCGTTATAGGCTCTTTATGGAACAAGGACTCTTGCTCTCCCCTATCCCTTGGACTTCCCTGCTCTTTTAGGGTGCGTAATGGACGCTCGGATAAGCTTCCAATAGTCGGTCCGAGCTCAGGCGCTTGCTGGGAGTCCTCCCGAGTGATGGGCGCATAGCTCAGGTGGTTACACTGGGTCCCCATAGGGGCCTTCCCGACCGACCTGTCGTTTGGACTTCTGGACCCGGGGGTCACCTAAGAAGTGCTGATCCGAGTGAGTTTTGGGCTTGGAGCAAGTGGGCCCAAAATGGGGCTGTCACTCTGGGGAGCCGGGCCTGGTTCGGTCAATTTGGACCTAGTTGGGCCGTGCTATTGGGTGGTGGATTTTCCCCCTCTCCATGTTTGATGAATCATGAAAAACCAAGATCATAAAAGGTGCTTAGGTAAGAGAGATACACAAGAAGTACACAGATAGCCTTTAGCATTTTCATTTTCTAGTGTGTTGATTAGAGGAAGATAGAAGTTTAGTTTTGGAGGAGGATAGGCTTTAGCTTTGGTGAGTTCCTACTCATAACCTTCTTTTCAGTCCAAGGTATCAAAAGAGTTTGGGTCCAATTTCCATTTTGCTCTATCCTTTTCATCCTATAGATAGACTTGATAGAAGATGGGACTTTGGCGACTTCATCCTCAAAGCCACTGTACACCTTTTGTAGAGACCACTCTAGGAAGGGTATCAGATCTTGTTCATTTTCCAATTTGGCCTTCATTTCCTTTCTATATAGTTGCACATCTTTGAAAACTCTACTCCATTCTTTGTTGTTGTATTTGAAGCACTGCCTTTCAATGTTCTGAATCTCCCTGACATGTATAATCCTTTGATGCATAAATTCACTGAGGAGATGATTGATTCCAAGTGTACTCTGGCCTTGAAGTTTAAGGGCAATGTTGACCCTTATCATTTTGACAAACAACATTTAGTATTCTTTGTGTTTGGTGAATGTGATTTGGAAGAGAGGGTATTTTAACCACTATCCAAAATTGTTGTTTTGGTAACCCAATGATGACAAGGATAGTTGACTGTCTTAGGAATCTTTTCCACACCACAAAAATTATGTTTTTGGAGGTTTGAGGTTACTATTTTTCATTCTTGGTTGGTTTTTGAAAAGTATAGATCTGATATAGTACTTTAGATGTTCCTTAAGTGCGGTTGACCTCTTGTGAAAGTCAGGTCGATGCGGCTGTTGAGAGCAGACCTCTAAACTGCTTCTGTGAGGCCTCCCCGTGTCGACCTCCTTAAAAAAACAAGGTCGATGCAACTAACGTTGATTTCTATCAGATTGCTGCTTGAGGCTTGTGAGGTTGACGCGTCTGATGACGAGGGCGAGGCAGCTATGAAGAAGGGCATGTATAGCACTTTCTGTGAGGGTCTGAGGTCGACCTCCTGAAAGTTTGAGGTTGATGCAGCCTAGGAGAATCATGTTTATAATGACTTCTGGAAGAAGCCTAAGGTCGACCTCCTTTGAAGGCGAGGTCGACGCACTAGAGATGCTTGGGCTTTTCTTCCTTCTGCGAAGACCTGAGGTCAACACTTTGAAAGCCTGAGGTCGACCTGTCTCTTAAGTTCTATTCAACCTCTTCACACCTAGCCAATTAAAGGATGTATCATGAGTTTCTAAATCAATTGGCCAATGACTTATAGTGAGACATCATCAAAATGAAATTTACTCAACATTCTCCCCCTTTTTGATGATGACAACTATGAGTGATTGTTTGTGCTTACAAGTTTGAATCTTGGCATGCAACACATCAAAGATTTAAGTACATAAAGAACTCAACATGATATGCTGTGAACACATACAGACAACAGATAATGAAGGCTGACTCCCTTTTTTTTACATACGGTTGATGACACATCAACAACTCTCTCCCCCTTTGACATTAGCAAAATATAAGTGGGGTGTTCAGAAGAGACAGGCAATGAAAATGAGATGTGGAGAGAACTTCAGAAGAAGGATTCAAGTCTAAGACACATGTGAAGAAATAGTTGACTCCAAAAATAGATATCTCCCATTACACAAACATTTCATGGTAGTAGAGTATAAATTGATGAAGTAAAGTCAAGAACATGTAGAATTGTAATAATGCAAACAACTAACAGGAGAGTGCTCACTCAAGATTACTGAAGCTGATGCACAGTAGTGAACTGAAGTCCTAGATAATCTCCGTTCAGTCTAATTCATTGAGATTCAGTGACCTTTCAGGATTAACTACCATGAGTATTGAAACCAAACAAGCTAGAATTGTGAGAACTTACTTGATCATGTGCCTATGATTTTCATAATGGCTATTCTGACAATCAAGTTCAAGTAACACCTTTTTACGTGAGGAATCACATGTGTTAGATGCAAATGCCCTAGCTACTCAGTGCCTTTAACTGTCATGCCTCTTTTTGATCAGAGGTAGCTTGCCACTTCATGCCAGACCCTCTATCACTTCATTGGTGAAGGGGTGCACTTTCTCAATGGACAAGAGCCATTGCTCTGCTAAGCTCCTTCTGATCATTTTTTAATAATATAATCAGATCAGAGTTAGTCAAGACATTACCTTTTGACACGAATAACCTCACGTCTCAGGTGAAGTGCATCCGATTAATCAGTAATCCCTAACCATTGCTCTGCAATGAGTGCTTTGGAGAAGTCTTAATAAGGATGGTTATTTGAACACAATACTCAATGGAAGTTCATCAACCACAATTGTTACTAAATATGCATAAGCAGATAGAGGGACAATAGAACGTAGTACACTGCATGCATTAACAGAAGTAAAGCTAAGAGGTCCCTCCTTCAAGCTACTTGTTTTCAGATTACAGGAAGTTGTTGACCTTAACACCTCAATTCATTTAAAACACCCATGATAAAGAATGCAGGAGATGTCATTCAGAGATATCAGTCAATAAAAAGTAATCTTAGAAAAGAATCTCCCTTTGAAGGTGTGCAACCGGGAGTGGACAGTTTAAACAATGAAGAGTGCACACCCTCCCCCTCAACTCATGCCATGATTTGGAGGGTAAATGTGAACGTTGTGTTGGGAAAAATAGCCAAGACATGATAGAGAATTGAGACTTAAGCCCTTCAGTTGGATAGAAGAAGATGATAGAACAAGTCCTTTGACGATGCAGTGCACATAAAAGGAATGCATTGTGAGGTCGACCTGAGCTAGACATGAGGTCGACTCAGAGTGGTCTCACAGGGTAGGAATTGTGATGAATTTGAACTGAAAGGTCGACGCACACTGATCAATGCATCGACACACTTGAGTCTGACAAATTCAATACACTAAATGCAATATACTTGATAATGAACCTGTCTCAAGATGAACAACCAACTCCCCCTTAATCCATGGACACTACAATGCAATGTGTAAATACCCTTGGTACCTGGCGGAGAATCTTCTCACGCATAATGGGCGCTTTCAGACAGGCTGTGCCTATCCTTCCACACACCACCATTTCATATACTAGAAGGTCATGCAGATGAAGAAAACAAAATGCCGCCACCCTAACATGCAAGTGAACTCCCCCTGACAACAACAACCAGTGACCCCTTGGACTTAGATGAGCAGAACCATGCAATTGCAATCAAGTGGGGGTCTACACAGACGCAGTTCTCTTCTGAAGGTAGAAAACCTTTCATTGCTCAGAGGTTTAGTAAAGATATCTGCAATTTGCTTCTCAATTTCAATGAATTGGAAGACAAAACATGATTACCCATTTTGGGGTGGGGTTTTGTCCAACATATTACATGGAAATAGGAAGAGAAGAAACGTGGAAAAAAAGAATGTACATGGAAC
Organism: Amorphophallus titanum; assembly: GCA_024336825.1. Classification (NCBI taxonomy): domain Eukaryota; kingdom Viridiplantae; phylum Streptophyta; class Magnoliopsida; order Alismatales; family Araceae; genus Amorphophallus; species Amorphophallus titanum. The sequence continues at coordinate 27,006,689 of JANBPO010009603.1, read as the reverse complement.
AAACCATTGACAACAAAATCCATACATATATTTCCAAAAACTGTCATGTACATCTGAAATAAAGGGGGTGGGTGTATAAGTAACTCTCTAACTCTCACCACCACCCTCCTACTAGTCCGTCTAGTCACCCCCCTCCTCTCTCCTAAGACGAAGGTCCCCAGGGGTCGCCTGGAGCCCTGCGAGGTAGTACTCGCCTCACCCTGTGGTGCCTCACCAACATCTGCAGCACGGCGACACTCCTCTATCGAAGTGACAAAGAAGCTACCCACTAAAAATGAACCCAACTGACGGAGTCATGGCCCGTGCTCCCATGCCCTCTGGTAACACTCCTCGGTCTCCTTTAGCCTTTGCTCCACTGTGCTGAGACTCAGTCGAAGCTCGATCATCCGGGCCTCCATCGACCTCCTCTCATCCCACTCCCTCCTCTCTCTCTCTCCTCTCCTCTCTCTCCCCCTCTCTCCCCTCCCACTCCCTCTCGATGTCCCTCAGCGCCACCTAAAGGGCGACCCTTAGCTCTATGATGTCACGGGGAAACTCCTCTGCATCGCGTCACTGTCGCTCCTCCTCTAGCTCGGCTATCCATGCATCTCGCTCCGCCAAGGTGGTAGCCCGGGCGTCACACTCCTCCTCGGCCCAGACTGCTCAGGCCAGTGCATCTTGGATCTCCGCTACCTGCCAAGGATCAATCATCTCTGAATCAGTAAAAAGAGCAAAAATGTGCAATGAAGGATTGAGGCAAGCAAACACTCACCCGAGCCACGAGGTCACGCTCAGCCTCCTCAGCACGAGCCACCGCGGTGGCAAGCTGCTCCTAAAGGGAAGTGACCTCTGGAGGAGGAGCCTGGGAGCTAGAAGATGCTCCACCTGCCATCCCCGCTATCACTGCCAACTTTGCACATTGAAACAAAAGAACAAATGATAGTTAGTGACTAAACATCAGGAATCCAGGCGAACACCCAAAAAAAAGCATAGCCTTACCAAGATGTCTAGCTCCTGATGTGTGATAGTCAGCTACTGTCTAGCATCCGCCAACTGAGCCCGCAGGTCAATGATGATGGCGTCGTGGGCATCCTGCATTCATATAGATTAGTGTTACATACATGCGCATATATTCAAAAAAAAAATCCATACTGACCCTTGCAGGTCTCCCAAGGTAGAGACTCCCTACGTAGGTCTCCCCGTAGCACTGCAGGTAGTCGATGTTGTCCTGTGGTTGAGACACCACCGGTATGCCACCCTATTGCTAGTCCTGGAACTGGGCAGGGAAGCGCGTACACCAGTCCATGAGCTTTGCCTTGCCTCGGGTCTTTTGCCCAATGCAGCTTGGCTCCTCCACCTCCACCCATTCTGGGGCAAAACCTAAGGTCCCCATCGCCAACCTAAGTCGAAGTGGCTAGATCTCGTTCAAGCAGTGGACCCAAACGTCCTGCCCAAAGCAAGGTCGACCGGCCTCGACCCAAGGCTGGCCCGCGTCGTCCATGCCCAGGTAGGGGCTTCATACCACCTGCATCATCACACGTGTCAGTTTCCACATTTAATAAATAAAATGTATACAAAAAAGGAACAAATCATACCATGGCCTCGGGATACTCCGACAGCTCACGTCAGAGTGATGACAATTGATAAGAATGTAGCGCCGCAATCACGATTGGCCTCCACTATCTAGCTAGTGGCACGATCACCGGGTCCCAATCCCTAGCCCTCCCCATCGAGAAGTAGTACCAACTCCACATCTGCATCCATTATATGTCATTAGCATAGTTGATTGCATAACCATGAAATAGAACCAACTATAAATAAAATTAACAAAATTAAATTAAATTACATTGAGGAATGGTGCGAAGCCACTGACTGTCATCTCCTGATCTATCCCCTGAGACAGATCGACAATTAGGTGGGCAAGTGGGGCTACTCCCCACGCGTAGTGCCCCACCTAGTCCAGGTCTGCGAGGATCCCGAGGAAGCGACAATGGATGTAGTCTCCCTTCGTCCCCAGCAGCAGGCGACCCAAAGGAAGAAGAGGAACCTCCAGAGGTCCCGATACGCTTGCTCACGATCACCTACATCCTGGAAAAATGCCCCACGGGTGGCTCCCTCTAGTCATGCCAGGAACACCACTGGGCTCTCGCTGACATACTGACGGGTGTCGACGAATCCCAGCACCTCCATCAGGTCTGTATGATAGAGCGTCTTGCTCTTATGCTCTGTGGTACTCGTCTCCAGCCCTAACAGCTCTAGGGCACTCTCTCTGTAGTCGAGGTAAGTCCACCCACTGACGGCCTCCCCATGCACCCGTAGTCTGGTGATCTATACCACGTTCTCTAAGCTGGGCACCGTGTGCCCCCAGGGCATTAAGAACGCCCTACTCACTGGGCCCCATCTCTCTTGCAACACCTAGACAAGGAGGCAAAAGGGCTCGATCGACAAGAATGCCCCAAATCCCATAGCATCCACTCGGGCCCGCTGAAAGTCCGGTAACCCTCTATACGCTGCTACCACCAGGTACTAGCTAATCCGGGTCCTCATTACGCCCTGCACATCACAAGAAAGAAAACAAGAACACAACGTCCGTAAGGGCAGGAGATGACAATAAATAAATAACAGTAATTAACACAAAAAAAATAAAATCTGAAGGGGGCGCTATTTAGTTATTTTATTCCAAATAGGATTCTTACCGTTTTATCCGGATCAATTGACGCCAGTTTATAAGGGCGTCTCTTATTTAATTGGCGACTTTAAGTAAGTCGCTATTTAATATTTTGATAAGATTTTTATGTTTTGAAAATTTAGGGTTGCTACACGTTTAGTGACTCCCCACTAGTTGTGGCTTTACTGCGCACGCGAGTGCGAACCCACTCGGGAGTGGTGGAGAGCTTCCCTGGTGTGACAGTTTTCAGGTTGGTTATCGTAGGGCCCCTCGCCTTTGCAGCCTGAGTCTGGGCTGGGGGGAAAACCTGCTAGAGGACCCAACTTAGAGTGCATAGTCTGTGTGTGCACACATGGTTGGGGGCTACAGACCCATGCTAACGAGCGCGACCCTAGCTAGTCATTGTTTTATGGTTACTAGTATGATGTCTCAGTTCTCGCTGGGCCGGAGGGAGACACCTGAGGTGCGGACTAAGACGTCAGTTGATGCATCCAGTCTTGCTCTAGTGGGCAGGTACTCCCGTCACTTGACATGTGTTCTCATGATTTGAGGTCCCGTTTCTCGTCTGCGAGATGAGATTTTGAGTGTAGTTTTTGGGTGTTTCCCGGAGCTGAGGTCTACGATTTTCGGTGAGCGTCACCGAGGGTTTTTTCCCAGACGGCATAGAGCTCACGATGACAAGGTTGTGACTGGGTTTTCAGACCACATGGTTTCGGTGTGGACCTTTGTGTGTCAGTACAGGCCTCCACGACAGAGGTGTCGTGACGTTTTCCTAGTAGCGTGACCAGGACGATTCGTAGTTTGGTGGTCCCCCAACTGTGGGATCGGGGTGTTGGTTTCCTTTCCGGTAGGAGTAGTTGTAGAGCCGTGGTTTTATCGACTGCCGTGTTTTGAGGATTCGTGTACGACCACGCTTTTTGCCGTTGTGTTATAGCCTCTCCTGCTGTTGCTGTTGTTCCTGCCGTTGTTGCTTTCCATATTGCCATTGTTTTCGGTTGGGATTCCACAGGACCCCTATTGAGCCAGTGATAGGAGGCTCACCCCTAGTTTTCAGGTGTTGTAGATCTTCCTTGAGGTTTGAGGGTGCTGCGTGGAGGTTCTTAACTGCCAGCTCGCCGGGCTGAGTGTTCACTCGGCATTTGGTACACTTTCCTATTTTACACTCTACTTTTGTTGGACTGGACTCTGTTGTAGTTAGATTATTTATTTATGTTAATTGTTGAATTATCCTATTTTATTTCCTATTTTTGTGTACACCACACCTATCCTTTTACCCCTTCCGAGCCCTCCGACTCGTGGGTGGTAGTTCAGGGTTCGAATGGTATCGAGTTATTCTCAGTATTCGGATCTTGGGTTGTTACAAGGCAGACCAACCTGGGGGTCCAAGTTGGTCCGCCACCATTGTTGTGGAGTGATGTTTGCTAGCCGTCGGTGAGATGTCACGGTCGACGGCTTTCATCAGTGAAGAGTAGAGACGAAGAGTGTTATTTTGTTGTTGTTTTTTTTTCTTTACCTGCTCTACCGCCCTTGCGGGTTTTCACACCAAGGGGTTACCTGACCCGACCAACTAGTCGTGGCTCACAGCGTCGTCAATAATTGATTGGGGTTAGCCCCAATCACTCAGTTTGTGGGTTTTCCCGTGTTCTACGTGGCCACCCTAGGGCAACCCGGGGGCACCCCGACCACAGGCCACGACATGTGGCACCCAGCAACGAGGCCGGGATCTACCCCCAAGATGCCTCCATCCAATCTTCTAAGGTCAAAGGGAGACCTATTTTGGTCAACTATGGGTTTTAGAATCCTATAGCACTCGTATGCGGCCCATACACACGTGTCGGGAATTTTCCCGAACACCTTGTAGGCACACGTACCCCAGCCATTTTACAACAAGCCGAGGGCCAACCTGCGGCCCCAGCATTCCAGCCACGTCCTATGAAGACCCTCCAGCAAGTCGGGGCCATCCCCGACCCTTAGATATGCGGCGACAATCTGTTTACTTTCAGTTCGCGGGCCAACCTGGGACTGCCTGTCAACTTCCCGTGTTAAGCGGCACACACCATGAAGGCCGGGCCCACACGCCCGAGATTCACTCCACCTGCCTGCAGCCCAAGGCCTAATCTAAGGCCCGTCGGTCACTCACCCGAGCCGAACGACAACCCAAGGTGTGTCGAGAATTTTTCTAAACACCTTGCGAGCGACAAAGACAACACGACATCCACAAGCCCCCACAGGTCAATCCCAGCATCCCAGAGCCCTCTGTCCTTCAAAGGACACCCCCAAACGATGAAAGAAGACCCTCGGGGGCCACCCCTTGAGGCCACGACACGCCCGGGGGGAGTTTACCCCAGGCACGATCGCGCCCCAGGGAGGGCGAACCCCCTTGGGGAGCGCACCCTCCTCCCAACCCAATGGCCCCACGGCCATTCTCCAGCCTAGTGTCTCCCAGTTCCCTGCAAGATGACCAGCATACCTGTTCACAGAAGAATCCAACGATGAAGTCTCGAGATCGCGCAAGTCCCACATCAACACTCGTGTTCCTCGTACGCACACGACTGGTCAACCAGTATCCTCTAGTATCCTTTTATCCTCTTGTTGTTAGTCAAAGTTGGACAAAAATAGCAAAAAATGGGTTTTTATAGAGGTGGGGATTGCCCCCCTCTCTGTCCTAGGCTTTGCTCCTCCTAACCCCCCCCGGGAGAGGGTTTAGGAGACCCTGATTTGGCTCGGAGATGGCTCGACGAGATGGAGCGGGTGTTCAGTTCCATGTAGTGTACTGCGGAGGACAGGGTGACGTTGGCCTGTAACTAGTTACAGGACACGGCTCGAGAGTGGTGGGCTTCCGAGTGGAAGACATCTTTTTAGTCTCGCCCCCTTGAGCAGATCTTGTGGAGCGACTTTGTTAGTGCTTTCGAGCGTGCTTACTGCCCAGAGTATGTTGCTACGTAGAGGATGCATCAGTTTCTGGAGCTGGTACAGGACGACATGTCCGTGTTGCAGTACAGGGCCTGATTTGTTGTGCTAGGTCGCTATGCACCTCACATCATGGAGCATGAGAGGGTGAAGACAGAGCAGTTCGTCCAGGGCTTGAGGCAGGAGCTGAGGCACCATTTGATCGCGAACGTTGCCTCTGATTTGGAGACGGCTTCTCGTATTACGATATCATTGGAGATGGATATGCAGAGGACACGAGGACCGATTAGCCAGGGGTAGTCCTTGTCAGGCCGCAGCCACCAGACAGCTACCCAGCAGTAGAGCACGTTCCAGCTTCCTTCTGGTAGTTCAGGAGCTTCGACTCCTGCAGCTTCAGCGATAGGTTCTGCATCTTTCGGAGCCAAGATCAAGAGGTTCTTCAAGAAGGGTTTTCGGAAGAAGAAGGAGGAGGGCCGAGAGCAGCGACAGGCTTCTTCGGGCAGTGTTCAGTAGCCGGCACCTTTGCAGCGGCAGGGGTCAGTCAGTGGTTCTCGTGTGGGGTGTCCCCGTTGTGACGAGTCGCATCCAGGCAGGTAGTGTTCGGCGCAAGTGATCTATTTCAGATGTGACCAGCTGGGTCACATGGCGCGCAGAAGCTTGGAGGAATGGCGGGCTGAGGACTTCGTGCAAGGATCTCGGAAGAGGAAAGTGCAAAGCGAAGCTTATGTTTAGCAAGTGAACAGTTTGAAAAAAACACAAGCACATCCCCTGGGGCAGGTGCGACAGTCAATGAGAGAAGGGTGTCACCCGAATGAGGGCAGCTTCTCACAAGAAGGTGAAGGAAAATGATGTCACTTCTGAGGGTACTATGTCTAAAATGCGTCTACTAGAGTGAGTGCAACCATCCAAGAAAGAAGAAGAAATATTTGTCCAAATGGGCACGCCTCTGTGAGATATCTCAGGGAATCGATATCAATGGAGTTCACCTCCAGAATGCGATTCCATGGACATATGCCATTCAATAAATGAAGAAGAATGGGAGAAAACTTTGCCTGAAGGAAAAAAAAATGTCTGTCCAAATGGCACGCCTCTGTGAGAAATCTCAGGAGACTAATGGAGTTCACCTTCGAGACACGTTTCCATGGAGTGACACAAATGGAGAAGAATGGGGAAAACTCTGCTTTAAGCAAGAACATGGACACACGTAGTTAAACAACTTGGAGAGAGCCTTGGAAGCTTGCCTTCCAAGCTACTTTCTCCTTATAAGAGGTTGGAGGCACTTGGGGAGAGCCTCAGGAGCTTGGACGGTCTGACCAGAAGCTGATCGGATGGATTGATAGTGATCATCTTGGCGATCCAACAGTCTAATCATATAAAATTCAAATTCAACTATCCACTAATGATAGGAGTAAATTCAAAGGTCTAAGACAGACTGAAGCAAATTCGGAAGTCGAGTCTTGATTTAATGTAAGCTTGACGATGCGATTACAAGATCGGAACCAAGTGTAAAGGTCTTGACAGACCAATTGTAATCAAAATTACGTGCATTCTAAGAATGGAAAGTCTTCAAACTTTCTTGCAAGCGATTGTACGCATAATGGTTGGTCATCAAGATCACTAATATCACAACGAATAAAGACTAAAGATTTCTTTGACAGTTAATCAAGGGTATTCAGACTTTATGCTGAAGTAAATAAATATCAACTGGGTCGATGGAGAAATGTATCGTATTTGAACCCAAATCATATGATAAAATTAAATTCATAGAATTAATAATGCACATTGCTATTTAAATAGCTAAACAAAATGTGCATTTTATATTATGTGTTAAACGATCCATCATTTGTCTTTTATTTAAATCTCTTAATTTAATGCGGATAGATTTTTTTTTTCGGTAGGCTTTAAGGAGGATAACTAGCTAGGCACCCATATATGGCCACATCCTTACCAAACATTGATTAATGTGATTATGCCATTTATTGGCTTCCAAATCAGATCTTTTCATTTAATGATGATGGATTTTTTTGGGAAGGTTTTAAGGAGGATAATCAGCTGGGCACCCATATATGGCCACATCCTTGCCGAACATTGATTAATGTGATTATGCCATTTATTGGCTTCCAAATCCCGTCTACAACTTCTCTTATATAAGTTAAAGGCAGTCGAAGGCCTTTCTTGAGTAGAGAAGGCGCCCGGCGAGGGAAATCTAGGTAGCTAGCTGGGGTTGTACCACATATATATGTGTATGCATAGAGAGGGGAAAGGGATGGGTGGCGGTGCAAAGCGTATTGCTGGTCTGACGTCCATGCTGCTGTTTCTCTTGATGACCATCTCGTTGCATGCGGCTACTACAGTGGCCAGAATCGTTCCCATGCAGTGCCACACCTGATCATTCAACTCCCTCGGGCACAAGTACTTTCGGGTGCTCTCCCTAGGACCAGATCGGGTCCCATAAATGCCAGGCATTGAACATGTAGTGCGACATCCACTATAGTTATAGCCAATATAGAGTTTCAAGGAATATCGATATTCTAAGAATCTTTAAGGGAGGAGTGACCAGAATATTCTGAACATCATATAAATGCTGCCTTAATCTGTGATTAAGATGAGATCTTTTGAGATCAACCATGAAGATATAATTATATCCCATAGATCCTGTAAAAAGCTAGACTCACAAGAATATGCGAGACTCAAAATTTGAGTCAGACTTGATCTACATAAGTTGTGAGCTGTGTGGTGTCGTTTGTTTATTGTGACATGCCCATCATATGTTATTGATGGAAGGAGACCGCAGCATGCGCTTCATACCGCATGTGCTATATGACTATCAATGAGTAATGATGATTTGATCTCTTTTCGTCATTGTGTGAGCTCATCTTCTTTTGGGTACCCCTAGTGACCTATAGCACTCTGTCATGAAAAGGCGGCTCGATGTCGCTACTTTGACATGTTTACTTAAGACGAAGATGGATATCGTCTAAAGGAACATGTTAGGAAAGCGGTCGAGACAAATTGGATTGTCATGAGAAGCATAGGGAAGACATCTTGCTATCACACCGTATTTTGCAGCTCATTTCCCGGGAGGCTCTGTCACCTGTGCAGTAACAGAGTCGTGAGTGCAAACATTTAGTAAGCGACACTGTCTGTTGTAAGAGATCAAGAGTTTCGAGTCTGGTGGATACTAAGAATCTGAGGTACACGTCGAGATAGTTTAAGTGTTCTGCTAGTATGGTGATGACTTAGCAGACCACTACACCGATGTTCGAAAAATCTCGTGGAGGTCACGCTCCATTTTCTAGTATGACCGTAGAAGCTGTAGCTTTATGAGACGAGGGACATGTACTGTCATGATGTATGTCATCGGCCTTAATGGGCAAGTGGGAGCTGTTAATGGGCCATGTGCCCATGGTCCGCCTGTAGAACCCACTGGCTGGCTGGGTAGCCACCTGCACGTGGCACCTGCCAGCCCCTCCACCTCCTCACTTTATATAATCTCCTTTTACCACACGTGATCTTATCTTCACCCCCCCATCGAGGTAAATATCTTGTACACTATGTAAAATCTTATCATCCCTCTAGTGTTCATCCTCCACATAAACCCCCCTCCGCCATTTAATGCATAGCCTAACCCATTCTTTGTGCTGTAAATAGGGATGAAGGGGGATCTTCTCTTACATGGATAAAAATGAAAGTGGGAGAGAGAGAAATAGTAAATGGCGGTGGAGAATATGTACGTGGGAGAGAATATGTTACATGGATAAAAGTAGAGTGTGTGGGTGATGAAGAATATGTACGTGGGAGATAGAGAAAAATGAAAGTGGGAAAGAGAGAAATAGTTTAGCAGGTTTTGAGTCCAACTTACATCTAGTGTGTATATTAGAGGGAGAATATGCACCCTTTTAGTTGTCCCTTTGTCTGATCACTGACAGTGATAAGTTTTACTATGGCTCCAGAGGGTCATCACCACAGCGCTATGGATTTGGAGGGTGGACTCGCAGGTCGGCTCTCATCGTCTACCCCGACTCTACTCGAGTCCGTCGATGTCGTTAAAAGCACTGTGTGAGTTTCGACTTAGACTTAAGTTCCGGCCTCTGCTTCCGCCTCTATTGTCTATTTTGTACGAACAAGGTCGTCATTAAACACTGTACACATAAGTTTTGTAATTATATATATATTGTCGGGGGTTATCAACCGATGATAACAAAACAAAGACTCTGAGTGGTTAATGGGCCATGACTATGTTGCTTGTGAAGTATTCTTAAATTCTTAAAGCAGGAGAAGAGCCAAACCAAATTCAAGTTCAAATCAGATGAAGGTTGAAAAATTGGAAACCTCGGGGACATTGACCGCCTTGCGCCCAAAATGGTTGACCTAAATTGTCACCGTATAAGGTGATCTTAGAAACGTTTGGGGTGGCCGACCACTTTACAGAAAAATGGTGGACCAAATTTTTCAGTCGGAAGATATTCTCAGACAATGGCCGCAGAGTATCGAGATGGTGGGCCACTTTACAAAAATGATGGACCACTTGCGGCGCATGAAAATTGCCAAATCTTTCCCAGTTCTAAAATTTGATTTCTATATTTTGGCTAACACCTCTAGGGTTGCTATTTTATATCTTAGGTTATAAATAAGACATGATGGGGGCCCTAACTCTAGAGAGCAAACTAATTCATATGACTATTTTGAAAATAGTGAATCTTGCAAAAGTGATCTTCTGCTCTTCCTCGATCCCATAGCTCCGATGACAATCTACTGCTAGAGGAGGACTCCAAGACATGTCGACTCCGTACAAAGCATCCTCTCCAAGTGCTAGACATGGCTTCTACTACGGGGGAACTTATTACACGACCCTAGTTCATTTTTGTGATTAGATATTCTCTCTTCTTTCCAAGTGCCTCGTTGTATCTAGCGAGGAAGAAACAAACATAAGCGTGCGTACATGTAACTGTTGCTCATGGCACCGTGTTCAGGTGTTCATTTACTTGTATGTAATATGGTTTATCATTTGATAATGTACCACAGGAGGGGCGCTATGCCAACCAGACAGAAAAACTACAACAAGGAATATAACGCGCCAAGACAGGGGCGTTATACAAGCATAACGCACCTCCAGAGGGGCGTTATGCACAACAGACCCCAAAACACACGAAAGTAATATAACGCGCCTACTCGGGGGCGTTATAACCACATAACGCGCCACTTGAGCAGCGTTATGCTCCACAGACCAACAAGACACATAACGGACCACCAGGTGCCCTCGGCCGGGACCCCTTCCCTCCTGTCGCCGCTGCCCTCGTCGAAGCCTATCTCAAGGGCTTCAGTGCCCCATCACTGCTTCGCCTCCCAGAAGTCGAACCCCGGCCACCCCGGGGCCACCGCTCCATAACCCGCTCGATCTCTCGATGGATCCGAGTAGGGTGGGTCCTCAGGTACCTGTCGTCCAGAGCAATCAGAGACAGGTCCTCCCTCAGCAAGTGGCTCTCCTCCGCTTTTCGGATCGTGGAAGCCTTCTGGTGGTACAGATGGTTGTGCTCGAACCACCACCTGGCATAGTGAACATCGAACCTCCCTTGGCATCCATGTCCCGACATCGGGAGATACTCTGGCTCTCGGTGACTGTAGAAGTCCCACCATGCCGCCACAAGTAGGTGGGCATCCCGGCCCCGGTACTGCCTGCCTGCCAAAGGGAACTCTCGGTTCGGCGGGATCCCTTGGTCATACCCGAAGTTCCTTGCGAATCGGTGTGCATAGTACGACTCCAAGGAACTCATCATTGACCTGTGTAACGTCAGCACCGCTGACCGGGTACTCCATGTCCACTCCGTCCATAGCCCGGCGTTTGCCACCTCCTAAACAAGGTGCGCGTTGGTCACCCCTCCACCTGAAGGCCCCAGAAAAAGGCTGGAGTCCCGCGTGGCGCTGTCAAAAGGTAGCTCCTCCTAGCCCCGAGAGGGCAAGTAGCAAAGGGCTCTCCTAGCCCCCTCTAGCTACGTCTCTGCATCCCCATCAGGCTGTCTGGGGAAGGTGAACAAAAGCGGTGCCGTCGGGTTCATCACTGTCCCTCGCGTCACCAGTCCTGGAAATAGCAGTCCAGCCCACACGCTAAGGTAGTGGGGTGAAGGAGTATGCTCCTCTCTTTGCACCGGGTGTGCCACCAGAACTCCCAGTCCTTGGTAGATGTTGGCTAGTGCAGTAGGAGCCAAGGCCAATTCTCTCCCCTCAGCTAACAGATAGGCCGGCCACAGCAGCTCGGCCCTCAACAGACCATCCTCCCCATGTTGAACCACGAATGTCGCTAACCAGTATGCCAAGTAGGCGGCAAGGTGTGTCACGTCCGACAAGCCGTGGGGATTCCACCCTTCCTATGGAGCATAGGCATACCGGCTATAGGTCCTGAAGCGTAGCTCCACCTCTGTATACTCCTCCCAGGGAGTCTGGTCCCTGGCAAACTCCTGATAAAAGTAAAATGGCCCGTTGTAGAAATGACAGACCCATACATTCAATGGCACTCTCGGAGTCTGCGCCACCCTCTCTCTCCCTGCCAGGGCCAAGTCCCTCCAGGTCTTCATCAGATATTGATAGCTGAACAGCACTCGGTACCTCCCCTGTCCATCACTGTGGCTGCGATGAAGGTCATCAAGCACTATCTCCTTGTATCCCTCACCACTAACCGACAACCCAGAAATCCTAAATAGAGACCACAAGTCTAGCGAAGTCTCTCCCTCTGCTGTGGCCACCATGTTCCAAATGCGGTTGAAGTGCTCTAGCAGCCCCTGTAGCAGCCCAGTGTAGCAAGGGTACACGTGCAAGGTGACAATCACAGCGTACCTGATCCCGACCCGGTCCAACAACACTCGGTAGTGATGGATGACCCCCATCAGCCACTCAGTGGCACCCTGGCAGTAATAGTGCGATGGAATCACGGCCCAGCGACCATACCAGCTTGTGACAATCTACCTCATAACCCCGTCCAGCATGCTGTGGTCATCATAGACCTCTCTAGCATACTGCAAGTCTGCGGGCTCCAACAACAATCAGGCGGTCCCCTATGTCTTGATGCCATGATAACCATGCAAGTCCCAAGAAGCGGAGGCCAGTGGTCAGACTCTAACCCCAGATCTCTCCGCTCCACCAGAAAACCCCAAACACTCAACATTGGGAAACTATCGTTGCCTCCAGTAGTCCTCTAAGAAGCTAGGGTAGCTGTAGAAGGCTACGCCCTGCAGGCTGTCCCTGCCAATCAAGATGGCCTGCTCAAGCCGATGACGGGCTCCCAGAATCCGTGAGTCATCCTTCACCATGCCAGGCAGAACGTAGCTCCGAAGAAACTCAAACAGGTGTCGATCTAGGGGGAACTCCAACGCATACCCTCTACCCCTATCATAGGTGTACATGCCACCGGCCTCCTAAATCCTAGCCACCTCTACGGTCCCGACACCAATGGCCCTCTCGCCAAGGGGACCCTCAACCATCACTGTGCGCCCATTGTCTAGCTGCTATATGCTAGGCACTGTAACCACTGGCGGGCCCAGAGGAGGTAGCTATAGATCATTCCTCCGCACCCAGTGATCCTTCCCTCGGGCCATCCGCCTCGGGACCCATCCATCTCTGCCAAAACGCGCCATAGCTGCAAGACAAAGCATGAAAAATTGGTCAGAATACCAGTAAAATCCACATAAGCAACACAACAAAAATAAAGGCTCTTGAAGTGCAAAAATAAAACTACAATAGCCTGGGACAAGAGTCTTACGGGCCGTACGCCCTCGTCGCCACCTCTGACGTACAACCCGTGGGGGGCATTTGTTGTACCCGAACTATTTCCCGACAAAATCACAAGAAATAAGGGTTCGGGCATTTCACCGAGCACCTTCCAGACATGGGCTATCCAGCACTTTCTACGAACCCATGGGTCCCTACAAGAGCCCTGGCCAGCCTGCCGTAACTTACGGTGACACAAGCAATCCCTCGGGATCAACAGATACAAGCACAACACACGCAAGCGAGTGAGCAGAGGCCACAAGTCAATCACACAGAACTCAGGAAGTTTTAGGTGATTCGACGTAAGCCTACATCCACCACACACTCAAATTGAGTGTGGCTTACTGCTGATTCACAGCTTCTCACTGCTGATCCACAGCTTCGGAGAGTAGATCCCTACAACTGCTGATCCATAGCTTTGGGGGATTAATCCCAGACCACTGAGCTTCACAACTTGCTACTGCTGAGCCTTACAGCTTATGCTTCCAGAGGAATCCTCCTCTACCGCTGGGCCTTACAGCTTGCCACAGCAACTGACTCATAGCTTGAGAAAATAAGAATTCAAAAGAGAAATCGAAAACGGATCTGAACACATCAAACGAAACAATGTAGCTCTGGATGAGTAGTCTGGCTAAGTTTTGAACCAGAAGCCAGAATCACATACACCTCACTCTCTTGGCACTCTATTACTCTTCCTGCACGGTTTCACTAGCTCTCACGAACAACTCTCCTCCTTTCTCTGCTTGCCTCCCTCTCCTTCTTCTTCCTTGTCTTCACTACTTTCTTAACTGGATGAATTTCCCTTTTTTATATATGCATGAGATGGTGAGTGCGTGGAGACCACGTTTCCCACTCAAGCTTCCATCCAGATTTGAGTCTGTAGTGGCCACATGGCAGCATCTTGGCTTAATGGCTTTCCACGTGTCACTATATCAGTTTGCCTTTTACTTGGATCACGTGCCCAATCATTATTGAAGATGAGTTAGGGGCCACCTGCCTTCCTTAAAGTTCACGAGCAGTTGCCCTGGTTCTCTAGAGCCTTTTCAGTAAAGTCCCTGTCAATATATCAAACACTTGGTCAGCATTTGTGGTTCATAAGATAGTCAGACAAGTATAAGATTGCACAGACTTGGTTACGTGAGGTGCACATATGCCCTGACCTGATACATGAGGGTGCACAGACTATGCAAGCCATAATAAGAGATATGCATTCACTCATTTTATGCACAGACTAGATGTTGCACTGACATTCTATATCGCAAGGCAAAAATGCACAGACCTTATAACTTGATATGCATTGGAACCAAACGTGCATAGACCTGAATTGTTAAAATCATGCTTATATGCTCAGACCTTAGTGGGCTTATGACCTTGACTATGCAAGATACAAACTTGCACAGGCCTTAGCTATGCAAGGTGCAGACTTGCACCAGCATGCTTAGACTTGACAAATGAGCATGATCAAATGTGCACAGGCTATGTAAAAGATAAACGTCAACGTGCACTGACCTTAGTTGAGTGTGCTACAGTGTATGCACAGACTTGTTTACATAAAGACAAGGATGTCCATTGACCCATATATGCCTGATGGAAAATGTGCACTGATGTTCATGTGTGCAACAATCAAGGATTGCACCGAACCTAGCAGTAATAAGGATTGCAACGATCTTATTACGCCTTAAGCACTAAATGCACCAACTTTTGATTTGAAGATCAAACAAGTGTGCACCGATCTTACTGAATGAGCAGTAATGTGCACTGACTATAGTACTCAGATCAAGCAAATGTGCACGGACCTTATGTGCAAGGTACAAGAACTTACATCGACCTAAATGGCAGTCAAACAAATAAAAATATGCACTGACTCTATACGCATACTGCAAGTATGCACCAACCATGCGTGCAGTTCCACAAGAACTTGCACCGACCTAACTTGTAACAAATGATGTGCACAGACTTTGCTAGGCGCAAGACAAAGCTTGCTCCGACCTTAAGTGTGCGAGATAGAAGTCTGCACTGACTTCTATATGCAAACTGCATGAACGTGCACCAACATGAGTCTGTGCAGATGACAATATGTACTGACTATATGCAAAACCTGCACTGATTTTATATGCCATAGACACAAACATGCACTGACCATATGATCAAAATGAACGTGAAAGATCATGTTTATAAACTATTTGTCAAGATGACTTGTTTCAGTAATGAGGTGTAGACATGATTTATGTAATGTTCTAACATACAAAAATTAATCAAAATACACAAAATTATCATGATCAAGATAAAGTCACCAAGTCAACTTTACAGTCAACCTGGTCAACTCTACTATTGCCAATCATTCAAAACATATTCAACTCACAACAGTCTACATACTATTGAACAACTCCCGAGGAGACCCAACAGTAAAACCCTTTGAGCTTGATGCTATTTTAAATTTTGGCTCATGCCTGATGAGTGCTACACAATCTCGAGTGGACTTTGTGCATTATAACTTTTGATTCTTTTAATGAGATACATTGCAAGAGGACTAATATGTCTTTTTCATGGATGAGCCTAAAGAAGATACCATCTATGAGCTCGTGTGATGTTACTTGCGTAGCAATTGTACCCTTTGTGCCCGCTAAGGAGGGAGCCCTTTGTGCCCACTAAGGAGGGACCCAACTATTCTTGATCTTTATGATAGGTTGTCACCAATCTTCTTCCTTTGCAAGATTATTTTCTATAATGGTGTTTGTTGACACCCATTTTAAGCATACAAGGTGAGTTACTTCTCTTATCCATCCTTTGTGATGTCCTGAATTATCCGTTGTTTTGGAGCCTCCCTTGAGTGAATTTCAAGCCTATTCTTGATCATTCATCTAGCCCATTGAGCTTGGAGGCCATTTTCTATAAGTTCTGAACTGTTTCCCATAGTTTCCCCATGTTTCGGTCTATTCCCCATCAAAAATAAAATTACCTTTTTAATTAATAGATTAAATTTAACAATTATACCAGAGTCTAGTCCAAAGGAAAGAAGAGTATAGTCAACAGAAAGGAAAGACGTACACTGAGGTCGGGGGAAGCCTGACATAGGTACCGTTGACAACTATGAACACGCCACACCAAGAACCGCGGAAGCAGAACGACCCACCTAAAAAGCAAGGGTGAGTCTCGTGTCACTGGTTCAGTAGGGGTCATGTGGATCCCCACTAAAAAATAACGTAGTAACATAGAGCAACAAAACAGTAGGTAGTAGTAAAGTAGTACTAAACTACACTAGGAAAGATGTAAAGAAGAGGAAGCAGGAGTAGGGAACAAGCAAGGGAAGAGGGAAGAAGCCGTACCCACAAAACACAGTTGTTGAGTTGACCTCGGCCTCCAAGCTACTCCAGATAGCGACAGGAAGGCGAACCTTGATCTCACAAAGTCAGGAGTTATCGATCAGTCGGCAAGCACAAGGCCTAAGACGAAAGCCTACGAGACCAGACAACAAGCCTAGAAAAGACCTATACATACACAGACCCAACACGACTAGAACATCGTGCACACGACATAACGCTGACCTCGGGTATAGCCAAGGAAAGGCTAATCTGGGAAGATCACAACATGCGAGAAACACGAGAGTCATGTGTCACGTGACAGAAGCACCTCCTCACTAGAAGAACAGCCAGCTGCATCCACTGACGTCTTATGCTGTGCCTCGAGTGTCCATCAATGAAGTCGAAAACACAACAAAGACTGAGACACTGTCTGAACAGAACTAGGAACCATAGTAACGAGTGACTAGTTAGGGTCACGCCCATCGGCGCTCACCCAAACGCCCCTGACCATGTGTACACACACAAGCTCAATGCCATGAGCCAAGCCTCTAGCTAGTTTTCTCCTCTAGTGGATGCTACTACTAGGCAAGGGAGCCCACGGAAACTAGTTTAAGAACCGTGTCTCGGGAACTACAACACCACCACTCCCAGGTGGGTCGACATGCCAAAATGTGTCGTCAGGCTACGACTATTGGAGGCTCACTAGACACAGACTCCAAAACATAAGTGCTAGAGTACAGACAGGCAAGGAAGCACTGTCGCATACACTACGAAGCACCAAGGTAGTACAACAACTGCCAACAGACTTAGGACAAGATAACTAGACCTACTAATGCACGATCCTTAAGTCTCACGACTCGGCGGCAAGATCGTCGCGTAACGGCGGAACAAGCCACCAATCGGTCTAATCCTAAGCCAGAAGAAACGACACAACCGAAGGAAATGACTCACGAAGACCTAAGGGAAAGCCAAGACCCTCAACACAACTGGACATGTAAACTTAGGTAAGATGATATCTCAAGGCATCTAGAACCACTATCTCGAGCTACACAGAATAGTCAAGACACACACAAGGTCACTTGTCAACCACTGGGACACACCGGGTTGACCGGAACCTGACAATAACTCACAGAACATGACACAATCCACAAACACTCCTGGCTACCTTATAACGTGGCCTTAGCCCTCATATGACGTCAACTGACATCCACGGGTCAGCGGGCAAACCACAAGGTCAAGCCAAGAAAGGCAGAAAGTAAAGCACCGACAACCACTCTCTGGGCATAAGCGATTCATCACTCGGCCGCTAAGCAACACAAATAGTCAAGGAAGAAGTCGCTACAGACACAAAGGCAAGAACACTGACAGTCTTACACTGGGCTGAGAGGTGATGGTGGCGGTCAACATATGGCCGCTACACTAAGTCAACCCTCGAACCAACCTACCCAGTAAAACCACCAAGCGGTCTAACATAGACCCGCCACACGGACACTAGCAGTCCAAGCAAGAACCGCTAGAGACACCGCCCTAACTGACCTAAATGTTTGGCACAAGTCAAATGGGACTCACACGCAGACAGATAGACACAGGACAGGCCATCAAGGCCAACGGATACAGCACGGACAAAACCCACTGCACGGTCACTGAGGGGGCGCTCAGGGGACTAGACGATATACTAGAGGCCGCCCAAGATGAATGAACGGTCTATAGGAGGACTGCCCAATCGAACTGACCTACTATAGTAGCTAGGTCAAACTAGTCAGAACAGTCAGGGACTGACCACTCAAAGAATGTTACAGTTAAGGGGAAACCGCTCCACGAACCGCCATAGGCACATTGAGCGGTCTATCGATCGACCGCTCCACTGGCATGAGGCAACAGAATGGCTAAACAAGGGCCTTTCAATGCACAAGGGGAAACAAAACGGCTAGCCCCCAGCAGTCCAAGGGGACTGCAAGGTCCACACCTGGCCGTGCCAGTCACGCGGCGATCTATCGCGCAACCACGTAGACCCCCACCGACCCACTCTAAATGGTCACAACCACGACCACGTAACACCCTAAACGGTTACGATTAAACAGTGTAGGCATCACGACGAACAAACCAAGGGATCGGCCAGATCTCAGCTTTTTCACACCGCTTTCATTCCGAAATGAAGGGAATACATCCACAACGACGATACACAACATTTAGGCTCCAACAAGAGTCAAATCAGCTGAGAAACGAGGAGAAATGGGCAATTCTTTTGAATTGACCCAAATGAGGTTTTCGGGTTTCCCGGGCTCCTACCGGTCCCGAATGACCACCAATCAACATGAAATCAGCGGATCTGGAACGTTGATGACGAGGATCGTCAAGCAGCATGGGCAATTCAACAAATTCCAAAATTCACAATCAATCAATTTGTTTTGGCTTACCATCTCTCGGATCTCATGTTGCAAGTTCAAGATCGTCTGGTTGAGGACCTGTTGGCACTCAAAATATGATCGCTGGTGACCAAGCCTCAAAGACAAATGACACGGTTTGCTAAAGCATAGAAGCCGATGAAGATCAACATATTGAAGACTTCTTAAGCTGCCAGAGCCTCAAGTCACCTGGAATGAACACTGGGGACTTCGGCTCGGGAGCATCGAGATGAATCCACAACCAACCGGCAGCGTGACCAAGCCTGCCCAATGATCCGACATCGACTCCGTCATGCCGCATACCCTACACCCATCGCCCAACCAAGGACGATGGTCCACCCGATGGCTCGCCACCTAAACAAAGACTCTCCTGAGGAAGAAGAACATCATCGACCCCTCATAATAAGGAACCGGAGGCTCTGTCAGCAGAAGGTCCCGATCACCCGACGTGGGTTCGGCTTCTCGCTATAGTGGGTCCGTCAACGGTCGAATGAATGCCCAGTCAGGGCAGAATTATTTCGGATGTCATACCATCCCGCAAGGAAGCTCCGAGCATGAGTCAGGTCAAGTCGAAAACACGGGTCGTAGTGCCGAAGGCTGCATCAGCGAAAAACCTGCGTGCTCAAGCCGAACACACATGAAGTTCTGGTTAAGGCCATTCATCATGCCAAGAGCTTCGTCAATGCCCCGTCAAGGTTTTCCAAGGACCGTGGTGAGAGGAAGAGTCAACGAGGGCTTTCGAAACCATCCCCGGACCCATCGGCTAGCCCACGTCGAGCGAACAAGCTAAATCGGCACACAAAGGTCACCAGAGACACTTAATCCGGCGCTGCCAAATCTGGCGCGCCAAAATGATTGGGGGACATTTGTCCCCGATGCCACTGAATCCGGCGCACCCTCTGTGGTGCCAGATTAACACCTGCTATAAAAAACCACTTATACGGCCAAGTAAGAAGCCAGACAAAGACAGAGACAGAGAAAAAAGAAAGGAACCAATTCGAGGGGAGATCATCGTGAGAGAGCGCCAGCCAATCATTCCTGTCCGAGGGAAGGATTTCTTCAGGAAGAATCCTTTCTCCCCTAAGCGTCTCTAGTGGCCGTCGTCAATTTTCTGATCTGTACGAACCTCCCGGCGCCGGGGAAGAGGAGTTGTTGTTCCTTGGGTTTAGGTGGGTCACCGTGTAACTCCGTCGATTCCCTTCTCTGTTCTGGTTTTCTCTCCATCGTGATGTGATCGAGAAGGGGGGAGGGCGATGATATGAGCCTCCCCCCCTCATCTTCTCTGCGTTATAGTCCTTGCCCTACAACTTCTCTCTATTAATGTAAACAGCGACCGAGCGATAACGCCGGCGCCGATACATAGACTTGTAATCCTTCTCTTATTTGTGGAATGAATGAATGCATTAACGATTCAAGGGGTTTAATATTACTTTCTCATCTCTTCTCATTTGTTCACTGCATTTCTTCCTGTGGCCAGTGGGACGGCATCGTGCAACAGTGCCGGCGCCAGGATGGGCATTATATGTATGCACACCCCTACCCACTGTGCTTAAAAATGATGGATGGAACGTGTTGTGCTCGGCGCCATCCTCTTCCTCCTCTGCCCGCCGTCTTCTCTATGTCCATGCTTCAATCCCTTTGTCGTGCAAATGGTTTCATGCCCATCTTCTTCGACACCGAACACACGCCCTGGTACACCATGGGCCACAGCAATCCCCCTCTCCCCGAGGTTCTTTTCCTTTTACGGGATATCAAGGTTTCACCGCCAGAGAGATGTACATATGGGTCTCCCTGGTCAGCCCTAGGGCCCGTCCTCTCGCCCCCTTCTGTTCTTAACCATGAACAGAGGGAGATGAGGCCGCCCCTATACTCTGCATCACTATCTTCTGAGCATTAACTCGACAATCACCATGTTAACCTACTAATCAATATATATATGTCTATGGCTATCCCAATCAGGTTGCTAACTTAGCCTTCCGTGCTGTATTACCGTTCCTTTAAGGAGGTCTGGTGACTGGGGAGAGGGGAACATTCCCCCATGATTCTATTCCGATATCGCTCTGTCCACAGAGGTCCGTCTATCAGTGACAAGTTCCTCATGGGCCAATGAGTGAACAATAATATGGGTTGACTCCAACAAATTTAAATCCACAGTCCTTGGTGGACTTTGTGGTGACCGTGGGTCGTGTGCCCCTCGTAGGCTAGCCCTCGGAGTTTCCTTCCCTCTACCGGTCATCCCGACTCGAGCGTTGAGTCGACTCAGGTCGCGTGCCCCTTATAGGCTAGCCCTCGGGATTTTCGCTCCCATGATGAGTCGTGTCATCTGCTCACTCCCACCCACGGACTTGGTGCCCCTAGTAGGCTAGATCTCGAGGTTTTTCCTATCCGCTCGGGTTTGCGGGCCGCTATTGTGCCACCCGAATCTTAGGGGTTGCTCTACCACGTGAGTGTTCCCCGCTTCTCCTCGACAATCCTCCGGGATGGGGAGATGCTACCGAAATTTCGGCTCGAGTAATCTCATAAATCATTTAATAATCTTAACTTAATAAATCGGCTCGATTTGGAACAATCGCCGCACTCGAGTATGAACCTCGCTCGAGCCCGTGACTTAGCCTCTAGAAGGCCCAGAGCCGAACCAATGAACAATTAACTCGATAAAGTTCAAAATCCTTTAAAACATTTTAATAAACCCCACCCACAAACTGGAGGGCTCAAAAGGGTAAAAAGGTGTGTATGGAGTACATAGAAATACGAAATAAGGTCGAAACAACAATAATAATAATAATTAAATAAACTAACTATAGAGTCCAATGCAAATAAAGTATAGTCTACATGGAAAGGCACGTGTCCAACACTGAGTGAACACTCGGCCCAGCTAGTTGGCAACTATGAACCTCTACGCTGCACCCTCGAACCTCGAGGAAGAACTCCCACACCTTAAAAGTAGGGGGTAAGCCTCGTATCACTAACTCAGTAGGGATCCTGCAAAACCCCACGCGTAAACAACGGTGGTAACCAGCGCTAACAAGAATAACAACAACTGCAAGAATGACAAACACAGTGGTTGGTAAAACCTCAACTCTATAGCCACTCCTACATGAATGAGAGCCAACACCCTGATCTCACAGTCGGGGGACCACCGGACTACAACCACCCTGGCTACACTGCCAGGAAAACCATCACGACATCATTGTCGTATAGGCCCATCCTCGCTAACTAAGGCCCAACCCAAGACCACGTTGTCTGGGGAACATGGTCATGACCATGCCATCGTGAACCTTAAACTGTCTAGGGAAAACCCCTGGTAATGCTTACCGAAAACCCTAGATCTCGATGTCAAAAGGACACTCAGAAGCCATCGAAGAAACACAGAGAAACTTGTCTCGTGTGACAAGAGTACTGCCCACTCGAAGTAAGGCCGGATGCATCCACTGACGACTTAGTCCGTAGCCTCAGGTGTCTCCCTACATGACCCAGGAGGACACTAAGACACCGTACAAGAACTCACAGGACAAGGGTCTAGTTAAGGTCATGCTCGTTAGCACGCATCTGAAGTCCTCGACCACGTGTGCACACACTAACTGACTAAGCTACGTCAGACCCTTTAGCTAGTTTTCCTCCTAGCCTGAACTCGAGCCACCATAGTGGGAGGCCCTACGGCAACCAACCTAAAGTCATCTCTCCCAGGTAGCCGCTCCACCACTCTCAGGTGGGTCAGCACACGCTTTCCATCAGAAGGCTACGACTAATGGGGGCCACTAAGTAGATGACTCTCGACGAAAATCATTGAAATGTAGATAGGCTGTACATGAGCCTGTCTTATCTAGCTTGAAAAATAGGTGGCACAATGCTACCAAACTTTAGGTAGTCCACTAAAGCTACTAAATCCAATGGCCCTTGAGTCACAGGACTCAGGTCAAGGCTATCGTACAGGGACTACTCCATGCAGTCAATCTGGCCTATCCGTAGGTCAAAAACCATGGTATAATAATTATTAGGGCAGCTCACGACTGCCAACCCTAATCCCTTTCCAAAAGGGAGGCTAAGAAATCTTGATTGACTCACAGTCCATAGGCCATATGCATGGCCCACACAGAAACTACTTTCTGGGAAAGCTATCGGCATGTGGGAATGTGATGCGAGACAGCGCCGACGTGCAGTGAGAAGCTTTAGCTGGAACCAACGTCAAACAGTTGGTGGGCGGGGAAGTCCTGCATCAAATTGGTATCAGAGTAGGTTCCAGCTTGTTCCTACAAGTCGGGTCCTGAATAGGAAGGCATGCTTCCCCCTTCAGTAATCTCTACAGCACTCCTACCAAATGGCACCATCACCGAGATCAACGTCTATGAGATGGAGTCATGGAATTGGATCTCTCTAGATATCGTCGACGCCCTTTCCAAGATCGATGAGATTGTTCATGATGGCGATCAAGTTTTTGTGGAGTTCCAAAGGAGGATCGGTCAGGTCCTATACTTTGATGGCGCATGCTGTCAAATTGGCACATTAGCAAGTCCGTGCAAAATACTTAAGAAGCCTTGGCTAGATGAGAGGAATGCCATCATCAACTCAGAGCGACGTACTTGTCGAGTGCATCCCCCGCATCTACCGAAAGTCATCACATTCCACAATATACTGCTCTCCCCACCAATTAAAGAAGAAAAGTCACCGCCTGTTAAAGCCTATGAAGCCCCTCCAGCATCAATCGATGCATGTGATGAAGCTGGAGGCCAATTCATGGTCGACACACACCTAGATGAAGTGCTGCCCGCCCCCACTATGTTACCAGCCAACCCTGGGGATGAAGTATTGTCTGCCCCCGATATTTTACCAGCCACCCCAGCACTGCCCGCCGTCATCGATCTACTAGTCGCCACCGAGCCACCCCCCACCACGATGCTACCCACCGTCATCGATCTACTGGTTGCCATCGAGCCACCATCTGTACCTCCCATCACAATAGCTTCTCTGCCTGCAACATCATTTGTCGATGTGATTTGGGAGGACTTCTAGAAGGCCCAAGGATAGTAGCGGCCCGAGTTCTTCTCGATCGCCGTCCAAGCCAAGCATGCCACCCACTCACCAGCGATCATCTTCCTCATACTCTAGCACCTTAAGACTTGAGGTCAAGTCTTTTTCAAGCGGGGGAGAATTGATGGAAATGTGTTTCAGATCCAAATAGAAACTGTAACAAATTTTGGGATATTTGCATCTTGGGCTATCCATGTGTGGACAAATGGATTCTCTTTTGGCCATATGAGGCCCATGGCTTGCAGACATGAGGTGGGCCGCCTTGGGTCTTAGCAACCTACAATGTGGTGCGTCTCACTCCCACAGTTGGGCCCAAGTGGGCTGGGCCAACTTGTGCACGGGAACCAATAGGGTTAGGGTTTGGGGACTCATGTCTATTTATTCTCTTGTACCATGTTGGATGTCCCCGTGGTGAGAAGACAGGCCCCAAGTGTGGGATCAGATGGTGATGACCCCATCAATACCTCATCGCTTACCTTTCCCAGTTCTCAGACACGTCCCCTAACAGCACCATGCTACAGACAACGATCCCCAGAATGAAAAAAAAAATATCAAAATGGGGTTAAAAATAGAGATACCCCTTCAGACCCAGTCGTTTTCCCCCTCCACGAGGAGGCAACTGGGGACAAAAATTGCCATCAACCTAGCTAAGGTGAAAATCTGAAAGGGCGCCTCAAGCAAAATCAGGTGACCCCTCGGTGTGAAAACCCACGAGGGCGTACCAAAAAAAGCTAGAGGGGGCCAACTCTGGCGAGAACCCACAAGGGCGGTGGAGCTGGTAAAGAGAAAAAATAAAAAAAATCCTTTCCTTCTCTGCTCCTCACCGACGAGGGTCGTCGACCGTGACATTCTGTCAACGGTGACCTCAACATCACTTCACAAGGATGGTGACCATCGCACTCTTCAGGGCCAAACAACGCCAACCGTAGCATCAGCAGTTGACCACATGTCTTAGTGGCCGGTCCCCAGCTCCAGCATCGCGGCTACAACGCCCCCACAGGCCAGCCGTTCAATTCCAGCACCAGTCGCTAGTTCTAGCATCGCGGCTATAATGCCACCATAGGTCAGCCGCTCAGTTCCAGTACCAGTCGCCAGCTCCAGCATTGCGACTACAATGCCTCCATAGGCCAGCCGCTCAGTTCTAGTACCAGTTGCCAACTCCAGCGTCGCAGGTACAATGCCTCAATGGGCCAGCCACTCAATTCTAGTACCAATTGTCAGCTCCAGCATCGCGACTACAACGCCTCCACAGGCCAGCCGCTCGGTTCCAGTGCTAGTCGCTAGTTCAACAGTCTAGCTATAGCACATCAGCAGACCAGTTACCTAGACCTAGTACCAACATCTAGCCCTAGCGTCTCGGCTACAACCTCATCATGGGTCAGCCGGCCAGCCCCAGTTCCTAATCCTAGCTTTCAGTTGTGACGCCTCCCAGGGCCATTCGGCTAGCCCAGCTCCAGTTCCCCAAGCCAATGTGAACTACATTGCCAGCTAACAACATAAACACAGTCAATACCAAGTGTCGGCCTACAACCAAAACAAGCCAGAATCAATTCCCAGCCTTAATTCCGCGGGCCCCCAAGTCCCAACGGGCCTACACTGACCTTACATGACATGGGTCTTCCCCTTCTTTTGTCAAGGGACTGACCCCCAGCTCTTGGTCTTTTCTCCTATCTTCCAGTACCCAACCCCCAACCCCCAGTATCCAAAATCTAGTTACACCTCTCCCCTTTCCCGGTCCTCTATGTCAATACCCTAAAATCGGGTAAGCCTAGTCTCTTGCCCCCTACATCGGTACATAGTGGAGAAAATGAAGCAGACTAACAGTAAGTGGTTGCCAGTCTTTGCACTCCACACTATTCCATAGAACGGGAAGAGAAACAACCCAGAAAATAACAACCTCAAAGTCTGGATTTTGTCATTCATACTCTATAAAAAGGAGCCCAAGACACGCCCTTGGGATGACAAAAAAACACATGGTCTGGATAACAAAAAAGTAAGAAAAGATAAAGGGGCGATACAATCAGAGCCCAGGCTCACTCCCCTCCAGTGCTTCCTAGTGAGACTCCGCAGTCGCCGGCTCCACCTCTAAGGTCGACGCAAGCTGAACACTGGCTTCGGCTCTGGTGTCGGCAGCCCGCCACTCGACCTCAGTGAGCTCCACGGCTCGCCGCTGCTCCTCTAAGGCCTTCTGCAAGGCCTCAGCTCTACTCGTCGCCTGGCTTAGCTGCCTAGCATGGTCCTGAGCGAGTGACATGACTACGTCGGTGAGTCTCCTCTGCTAGGCCGCTACTGATGCAAGCTGAGCGCACTACTCCTGCGCCTCCCAGATGGCCTCCAGCCGCTGTGCTCACCGCTCCTAAGCAGCCAGAATCCATAGATACTCTACCCAAATGATGGCCAAGCCAGACATCCAAAGCTCTCGTGAGAAGCCAAGGTCGTGGTAGCCCTCGGTGTAGTCCCTCAACCGTTGCCTAAGCTCCTCCGGAGAAGGCAGGGGGTCACCTCCCAGGTAGCCACGGGCTCGCTGAAGCAGGGCCACTCCCACGCTCGTGTCTAGCAGTGGCTCTGGCGGACAGGGGCACGTAGGCCAGTCGACCCCTAGCTCTAGAGGGGAGTGGCCCATCTCGGCCAACACAGAAACAGGACCTGCACAATCCCACCAAATACAAAGGGGAGTCAGCAACACCCAGGGCTTCCCTGTGACAAGACAAGGTGAAAAACCTAAGAAAGGTTCTGATCCTCACCCAGCATGGCTCCCACCGCGCCTGCGGCATCTCTACTACGGGTTGGTGAGGGTAACCTCCCCTCCACATCGGTGGCATACCCCATTGGAGTCGGGGAGGGCAGAGGCTCTTCCATGATCCGGTCATCCCCGACAACTACCGGGGGCATGGGAGGCTCTTCCTGGTCATCCTCAATAGGAGTCGGCACGTGCTCCCCCTCAGACTCCAGCCCTGGTCATAACACAATGGTGTCAATACCCGCCTATAAACTCTAAATGAGAGCCGATAGGGTCGGGGAAGGATTTCTATATACCTTCCAGAGCCGCCTCCGTCTCGGCATCCCCGGCGGAAGAGGCCTCAGAGGAAGAAGAGCCCGAGCTCGAGCTCTCATCGGTCCCCTCCAGTTGCGTCTCTGCATCTCCGTCAGAATGCCCGGGGAAGCTAAACAAGAGCAGCACCGTCGGGTTCCTCACTGTCCCCTGCGTCACCAAGCCCCAAAATAACAACCCGGCCCACGCACTGAGGTAGTGGGTCGGCAGGAGTATGCTTCTCTCTCTCGGCACTGAGTGTACCGCTAGAACTCCGAGCCCCTGGTAGATGTTGGCTAGTGCAGCGGGAGCTAGGGCCAGCTGTCTCCCCTCGGCCAGCAAACAAGCTAGCCACAATAACTCAGCTCTCAGTAGTCTGTCCTCTCCGTGAGGTACTACAAAAGTCACAAACTAATACGCCAGATACACTGCAACGTGTGTCACGTCTGGAAGACCATGGGGATTCCACCCCTCCTGTGGCGCATACACATATCTGGAGTACATCAGAAGCGTAGCTCCACCTCGGTGTACTCCTCCCATGGAGTTTGGTCTCTAGCAAACTCTTGATAAAAGCAGAATGGCCCATTGTAGAAATGACAGACCCATACATTCAGTGGCACTCTCAGAGTCTATGCCGCTCTCTCTCTCCCTGACAGAGCCAAGTCCCTCCAGGTCTTTAGGAGGTACCAATAGCTGAAAGGTACCTGGTACCTCCCTTGTCCGTCACTGTGACTGCGGTGGAGGTCATCCAGCACTACTGCCTCGTATCCCTCGCTGCTGATCGATAGTCCAAAAATCCTGAATAGAGACCACAAGTCCAGTCAGGTCTCTCCCTCTGCGGTGGCCACCATGTTCCAACGGCGATTGAAGCGCTCCAGTAGTCCCTGCAGTAGCCCAGTGTAGTAGGGGTACACGTACAAGGCAGCAGTCACCGCATACCTCATCCCTGCTCACTCCAACAGCACCTGGTAGCGATAGATGATCCCCATCAGGCACTCAGTGGCCCCCTGGTGGTAGTAGTGCGAAGGGATTATGGCCCAGTGACCGTACTAGCTCATGACGATCTGCCTCATAACCCCGTCCAGCATACTGTAGTCATCATATCCCTCTCCAGCATATTGCAAACCCGCGGGCTCCAGCACCAGTCTAGCGGTCCCCTCTGTCTTAGTACGATGCTGGCTGTGCAAATCCGAGGAAGCGGGCCCCAGCGGCCCAACTCTGACCCCTGACCTCTCTGCCCCACCAAAGAACCCCAGCCACTCAGCACTGGGAAATCGTCGCTGCCTCCAGTAGTCCTCTGAGAAGCTAGGGTAGCTGTAGAAGGCTACCCCATGCAGGCTGTCCCTGCCGATCAAGATGGCCCGCTCAAGCCGACGACGGGCTCCAAGAATCCGTGAGTCATCCTCCCCCATGCCAGGTGGAACGTAGCTCTGGAGAAACTCAAACAAATGTTGATCTAGGGGGAACTCCAATGGATAGCCCCCACTCCTGTCATAGGTGTGCATGTCATCGGCTCCCAGGATCCTCGTCACCTCTACTGTCCCGACTCCAACAGCTCTCTCGTCGAGGGGACCCTCAGCCACTACTGTATGCCCACAGTCCAGCTACTCCATGTTAGCCATAGTAACCACTGGTGGGCCCAAAGGGGGTGGCTACCGATGGGTCCTCCGCACCCAGTGGTCCTCCTCTCGGGCCATCCACCTCTTGACCCATCCATCTCTGCCAAAATGCGCCATAGCTGCAAGACAAAGCATGGAAAAGTAGTCAGAACACCAACAAAACCAACACATGCAGCACAACAAAAATAAGGCACTTGAAGTGTCAAAATATAACTACAACAGCCCAGAGTAGGGGTCTCACCGGCTGTACGCCCTCATTTTTACCTCCGACGCATGACCCGTGGGGGGCCTTTGTTGTACCTGAACTATTTCTCTACAAAATCACAAGAAATAAGGGTTCGGACATTTCACCAAGCACCCTCCAGGCATGGGCTATCCGGCACTTTCTACAAACCCATGGGTCCCTACAGGAGCCCTGGCCAGCTTGCCGTAACTTACGACGACACAGGCAATCCCTCGGGATCAACTCCGGCCACTCACATACGGGCTTTGCCCGTATCCCGCACTGTCGCTCGGAGCCACCCGAGGGTGCCCCGACGTCAGGCCACGCCACATGGCACTCAGCCAAAGGGGCCAAGGGCCCACCCAAAAACACATCTTTGAACCCTCCAAGGTCATAGGGATGCCTAACTAGGTCAACTACAGGCTTTGGGGGCCTGTCGCATGCATGTACGACTCACACGGGCATGCTCGGCATTTCATTGAACACCTTGTAGGCGCGTATGTTCCAGCCATTCTACACCCAACTATGGGTCGACACGTGGTTCCAACATCTCAATTGGGTCCTACAATGACCCCTCGACAAGTCAAGGTCGACCCTGACACTCAGACACGTGGTGATGAGCCATCTCATCCTAGCATTCGGGCCAACCCGAGGCTACCCTGCCAACCCACCGAACAACATGGCACACAGCCCGAGGGATGGCTCACAGTCACAAAGTGCCTCCCCTTAGCTCCCACGAGCTCCCATCATCAACCCAAGGCCCGTCGTGCGGCCCCTCAGCCATCTACTCAAGCCGTTCGACAATCTGGGGTTTGTCGGGTATTTACCCAGACACCTTGCTGGCGGCTACGACAACTCAAAGAACGGCAGCCCCCACGGGCCCATTCCAGCTTCCCGGGGTTCAAAGTCCAGCAAAGGACAACCCCAAACGATGCAAGAAGACCCCCGGGGGCCATCCCCCGGGGTTACGACACGCTTGATTTCTAATTGTTGAACCTTGAAGTGAATTAAGAATTTTAACAAAGTTGATGTGATCCACTCAAGGTAATGAACCTAGTTTTAATAAGATTTTCTTCAATGCCAACTTGGTAATTCTCACCACGTTTTAGGCCAACTAAACCCGGAGACTTCAAGGTTACAACTTGCTCGGCATCTGTGAGGGAATCCATGGGTGCGAGGACTTACGGAGGTCTTGGCTTAGGAATTCCCAGTCTAATGAGACGGAGTGCTCAATGGAGGGTCCTTCCTTAACCAAGAGAGGGGTATGGTCTCCTAGAAGTGTAGGGAGAGGAGGTTTCCCAAACCAACACAATATGAATGCTGAGTGCTAATGTAAAGTTAATGCAAAAGAAAACCAAAAAGCACACAGAATGATACAAATGCAAAAGATGGAAGAAGCACCGAGCAAATAAGAAAGCTAACTATATGAATAGTGTGCAACAGTGATATACAATAGTGTGACATGAACAGTGATGTGCAATCCTGTTATAGAATAGTGAAATGCAAAAAAGGACAAAAATGTGAGATGCCCTGAGTGAATGCAATAGAGGAATCGAACAGGCGATACACAACATATGCACTAAGTGCACTTAAGAAGCACATGATATATGGATGTGATATGCAATGATGGTGTAACTATATGCAGCAAGGCATGTGGGTATGAATAATGCCACAGAATGATGTGCGCTGTTAATACCCCAAAACTTCTGTGAAAATGGTAAAGTGAGATAGATGCCAAATATGTGAAACTCATACAAATGCAAGGCTAAAGCACACAAACTAAAATGCCCTGCACAGTGAAGTGAAGTGAGTGCGTACCAGTAATGGAATCACAGGGGAATGCATGGTGAATAAATACTAAGGCAGATGAATCACAGAGGATGAAATGCAACAGCATTGAGCGAGTGAATATGCAACAGGGTATGAATGATATGCGACAGAGATAACAAAAAAACAAGCAGAGAATTAGCGCCTGCCACTGTGGACGCTCATTAAATGGGCGTCCACCTCGACAGTTGCTGATTTTTTTTAACAGGGATGGGAACTGGCGTCCAGAGGACTGGGCGCAAATTTAATTTGTGTCCAATGTAGTGGACGTAATTTTTTTTATTATTTTTTTAACGTAGACAGAAGTGGAATTTTAAACCAAACTACGAATGACAATCACTTGGGAGAACAAAGGGGAAAGAGTGCTCATGGAGCACTAATGGGAGATGCACCGTGGGTGCAAATGGGAGATGACACATGTGGGTGCCCGATGGAGGGGGTAATCAAAAGAAAAATGGTAGAAGGTCCCACCGTGATCGCCAATTTGTAGATCTAATTAAAAATCCACTTTAAATAAATAAAGAAAAACTATCTGTTATACTAAGAATGGGAAAAAGGAGAAGTGGGAGCATGCATGGATGCTAATAGGAGGGTGATCGCCAGAGGGGTTACCTCAAATAAGTACGGGGAGATTGTGGGTGGCTTCCTTCCCTTCCAACCGGCCGACTGATGGAGGGAGTTCTTCTTTGATTACCCTTGCAAACAAAGAAACAACACCAATAATAAGATATGGAATTAGATAACCAATGTGTAGTATCAAATCCAAAGTGAAATGCATAACGTGAAGAACATGGAGTGAGACACACCTGTTGGGTGTTGGCCCTTTAAACCCCTATGCAAAGGGTAGGGAAAAGGATGAATGAATGACTATAATGAGGGTGTGCAAGTGTTGCACTGATGGAGGCTCAACGTGGTTGAGGTAAAGAAGTGAACATGAAATGCTATGCGTGCATGCTGTCTAAAAAAAAGAAAATATAAAACAGAGAAGAGTGAAAAGAAGGAGAAGCCTGGTATTGTTTCCCCTGTGGCCTAGATACGTAGTCGGGAGGGAGACTCCTTCCAGAGGATGATGTTTTAACTGCACAAGGCAATACCACCGTGAGAAACCGACAGCACCTCCCCTCTTGTATCAAGTTGCCCCCCTTGACAGAGAGCCGTCGGGGCTTATTTATAGGGACTCAGAGGGTTTTTAATCCTAAATTGATTAGGATAAACACTCAGGGAAGGGGGATAAAGATAGGAAGAGTCTTCTCCAGCGAGGAAAGCCACCAGGAAAACCTTCCCAGTTGGAACGGCCCTTAAAATGAGGAAAGAAGGGGCTGCAGTTGAGATTCGGAAGTCAGAGAAATGGCGTCGGACACCCTGGACGCTAATTTAATTGGCGTCCAATGTGACGGACGCTAATTCCAAGCCATTTTTAGGAAGATTAAAATTTTCAAATTTAAAGAAGAAATCACGTCTGGGTTACCGAACGTAGATTCAAAATTTCCTGAATTTTTGGACGGAATGAAAATATCTGTAAAAATGGCAATGATGTACGTGTCTGGGTTTCTGGACGTATTTAAGAAAAGGCAGTGAGCTGAATAGACGTATATTCTTGATTTATTTTGGAAAGTCGAATATTACTAAAAATTGGTAAGTGAATCGCGTCCTGATGAACAAACGCGTACTCTGGAATTTCAAGAATTTTGTTATTTAAAATAATAAAATGCATCCTTCAAGACAGACGCGTATTGTGGAATTTCAAGAATTTTGTTATTTAAAATAATAAAAGGCATCCTTCATGACAGACGTGTATTATGAAATTTCAAGATTTTTGGTATTTATCAAAAAAGAAATTACATCTAGCCGACTAGCCGCCTATTAAAAACGAAAATATTGTGGGTTAGCCCTCAGGATTAGGCACCTCCACAATCCTTAACAGTTCGACTGTTTGACAGTCTATATCTGTGAGGGGTTTTGTGACTCCCAGAGGGACTTTCATGCAACCCAGAAGATCCTCAAGCCTTGGCATCTCCGGTTTGGGGTAAATGTCAGAGGAGATTGCTCTGAACACCCCTTTAACTTCAGTAATATGTGACACCTCCTGCTGGGCCACATAATCAGGCGGAGGTGGAGGGAACCCGTCGTCGGCTTCTTCTATCTTCTTACCTTTGCTTCGATATGGTTGAGGAGTTTGCTCCGGCTCCTCCCTGTAGAGTGATGCATCGAGCAAGTGGCATTAAAACACCTCGACGGGGTGTAAGTCGGTAAATATTCTTTCTTCTCTGCCATCCCGGAGGTATTTAATACACTGGTGAAGCGTAGAAGGCACCACCCAGTTCTGATGTAGCCACGGTCGGTCTAGCAATGCTTTATATGATGTATCAGAGTTGATAACATGGAACTGTACCTTAGTGATGAAGTCACCCAGTGCGAGTTCAAACTTTGCCATGCTGATCGGGACTTCAAACTTTTGGTTAAACCCAACTATCTTCATATCCTTGACCTCGGCCAGGTGCACATTGAAGTAGTGCCTATGATAGACCCGGTAAGGGAGGATGTTTACCGCTGTGCCAGGGTCAATCAGGACTCTATGTATCAATTGGCCGTTAAGCTGCCCCCTCATATGCAAGGGCCTGTTATGGCTAACCGAAGGCAAGAGCATGTCTTCTTCAGTGAATGTAATGGCTGTCCCTGAATGCATCTCGGTGAAGCAGCTCTCGTAATATGCTGGGGTTTGCAAGGCCGCAATGACAGCTTACCGGGTTTCTTCATCCAAGGAGAGTACCTCCCAGACACTAAATCTTGCTGGAATTACTTTCAATTGTTTCAATATTCAAGCTCCAGCTCTGACATTAGCTAATCTTGCTTCCTCGGCTCGGACGTGCTTGCCGGAGCTTGGTGACAGTGAAGCCGGTTCAGAGGATGGGTTGTCTTGCCCTTCGGCTACTACCTGATCTTGACATGCTCGGTTAGCTGGCTCTTTGATCTGCATTGGCTCGACCACAAGGGCGCTCACTCAACCAGCTGGTTCTTTAATCTGTAATGGTTCGGCCACAGGGGCAGCGCCCTCCTTGTCTTTGCTTCCTGAGAATATTGCACCCTCGGCTTTCGGATTGGCCTGCCGACTAGATTGTCCGCCTTCCTGTAGGAGTAGAAATTCAACGAATGAGGGGATTGCCTGGCCGGTAATATCTTCAGGGTATCGGCCTGGTGGAGGCGTGACCTTTGCACCTTTCACCTCGGGCTTGAGGATTTGGTATGGTTGTTTACCCCTGAAGATGATGTTGTGATTGGCCGGGGGCAAGCATTCCCACCTCCTTCCAGATCTCGTAGCATGCTGAGAAGTGAAAGCTTCAGCCTGGTTCACTTTGGTTGGCGCAAAGTATAACTCCTCATCTTCTTCTTCAGAGATTTGGGCCGTGTTGAATAAGGCCGAGAAAGTATTGCATGACACCGTGCTGCATTTCCTTTTGTTCTTCAACCTTTTCCTTTTCTTCTTCTTTTCGGCGAGCGTCTACTGGCTTGAGGCATCTTTTGGGGGAGCTTCCCCCCAAATCTCCTTTGCATCTTCCTGGTCGAGATTGAGAGACTCAAACTCTTCCCAAGGAATATATTCCTTCAGCTGCATTGGCTGAAGCTCGGGCTGTTCATACTCTTCCAACCCGTCAATAATCGCCTGCAATTGTTTAGCGATCGGGCTGACTTCTTTGTGCATCCGTAGGAGAATCTGCTTCTTCTTGTTGTTGGTCGGCCTTTGGATGACAATGTGAGGGGTCATCTCGTGCCAAACTGGGGTCACAATGGGCTGTTCCGACTGAGGCGTGACACCATGGATTCTGACTCCCTGAATAGGGCAGGATGTCGATTTTCTTCTTGTCTTCTTCGGCACCACATGCGAACTTTTTTGATCCTTTACAGGGTCCAGGATAAATTCCTCGTAGGTATGCTGGGTGCAGGCTTTCGACACATCCTCGAGCAATTGCTGATATAGGGATATCCTATTTGTTGTCGCCCCCATCACAAGCATCTCGTGAGGGCGAGGTGAGTCCACCTTGTGTTCGCCCATTTGGAGCTCTCATTTCTGGATCATGCCTTCAATGATATCTTTGAAAACATAGTAGTCTTCGATGGAGTGCCCGAGCATCTGATGGTACAGGTAGTATCGGGTATCATCCTTCCTCTTGACATCGCCAGGTCTCTTCAGCTCTGGGAGAGTGATCTTGTTATATTTGGAGGCCCAGTCGAGGAGGACTCGGGTCTTCTCCTTCGGGAAGGAATAAAGTTTCTTCATTCTAGACCGCAAGGATGAACTCTCTTGTGGTTCGGTCGGCTTAGCAGGAAGAGTGCTAACGACCCCTTTATCTTTATTCTTCTACTACTCGAAGGCTTTGAAGTCGACTGTGTTAACTTCTTTGGGTGCGGGCCGCCTGTCGGTCGACTTCGCCCTCTGGCTTGAGGCAGCTGATGTAGAGGAATACCTGGCGTTATTCAATTGGTCGAAAGGCCTGATCTCCATGGTAATCATATTTTCAAGGACTTCCCGCCTCAGGTTTTGCTTACAAATCTGGACCGCGTCCTCTTAGTGTGGTGGGCGCCTACACCTCATACTGAGGCTTCGCCACCTCTTGATGCACTCCATGGTAGTTTCATCGATCCTTTGCCTGGTAGCATAAAGTTCGGCCACAGTGATCTCCCTTTCGGTGACGTGAAATCGCTCCTAGAATTTTCTTTGCATATCTGGCCAGTCGCTGATGGATCCAGTCGGCAGGTTTGAATACGACTCGAAGGTGAGCCTTGTGAGTGAAGACCTGAAAAACTTCAAGAGGTATAATTCATTGGTCGCCAGATCACCCATCACGTTGATGTAATAGGCTATATGCTCCTTCGGCGAACCTTGGCCTGAATTTGTTGAACTTGGGAGGCTTGCTGACGCCGGGCGACAGTCTCTTGGCCGCATGATGTACATGGTAGGGAACCTTGTACACATCAAAAGAAGTGTATTCATCACTGCCCCGATCGATCAGCTTCATCTCGATCATTTGCTCGATCATCATCTTATTTGCCAATGTCGGGTCCACCAACTCTGGGTAAAAGTGAGCTGGCTGCATCCGCAGCATCGTCATCACCATCGCCTAGGGTACAGTGGCAGTTCCTTGACATTGAGGAGCCAGAGGTGGTATTGGAGCTGTGCCCCTAGTGTAGTTAGGGATAGGCTGTGAAGCCACCATCTGGGGCGAGCCCTCGAACTCGTCAGTGCCTCGCCTGGATGTCTCGGGAAGGGCCTCAACCTGCTTCGAGGTAGAAGCATGCATGGTCAGGCCACTCACTTGCCTCTTCAAGGCTTCTATCTCCTGCCTGTAGGCTTGAATCAGTAGCATCATTGTCGGATCAGGGGTGGTCGGGTTAGAGCCTTGGCCTCCCCCTTCCAATGGAGCTTCTGAAGATTGTGTCGGCCTTTCTTCTTCCTCTTCTGTGGTAATTACATTTGCCACCATGGTGATTACATCTAAGCTTGTCTCACCGGCTAGGGTTTGTGCTATCTCGATTGTGGCTCTTCTCCTTCTGGTAACGGGATCCGACCTTTCGGCGAGCCTAACCACCTCATCTTGGTCTTTGGGGAGGGCCCGATAACGACTGGCCACTCCAGCCATGTTGCAGGCAAAAATTTGCATCTTCTTGTTTCTTGGAATTACTTTCATGGATGCTTGTCCCGGGAAAGTCAGTCGGTGGAACACTGAGACCCTCGGTGTAGCTTCTTCACGAAGGGGCGGACCGTAACATCCCGATTCCATGTCTTGAATGACTCCCGGGTCGACTAGTTGCCCCCAGTTTCTCACCTCATCTTCCACGGCTTCAAGGAGCCATTGTGTCCCTAGACGGGTATCTCCAAGGCCACAGAGATATCCTCGCACAGCCTGAGCAATATCGTCTTGCCCATTGGTGAGGCAGACAATTGGTGATGGCACCCTAGCTTGTGCTTGTGGCTTGTAGGTGAAGCGCCTTCGCTCGTACATCTTGCCATATCTTCCTTCATAAATGTTCACCTGCCGGCTGTGAGGACGGAAGGCTGGTCTTCGAGACGCTTGGGCTAGTGCCTCGATCGTCTCTTCTTTATCTTTCTCCTCTTCCTCCTCGAGCCGACCAATTTTGATGGGCCCTGGTTGAGTTGGGGCTAGGGCCCGTCGCTTGGGCACCCACATTTGTTTGGACCTTGTAGGCCTCGGGGCCAACTGTCCCTTCTTCTTGGACCCAGTGCGGTCCTCTCGATCCCAAGCCAGCACTTGGAAGGTCAGTCTTCGAGAATCTCGAACTGGCACCTCAGGCTCTTCTTCTTCTCTATCTCTTTCTTTTCTCTCAAACCTGTCCGTCACGGTAGGTTCTGGTTGGACTGGGGCTGGGGCCCATTGCTTGGGCACCCACACTTTTTTGAATCGAGTCGGCTTTGGGGCTGGCCTTGCTTTTGATTTGGACCTAATGCGGTCCGCTTGATCTTATGCCAGTGCTCAGAATCGATTGTGCACTGGGATGGTTGGCACCACCCTGTCGGGCGCGATTGCAGCCTGGCGGCCATTCAAATACACTCGAAGTCCTCCGACCATCACAGATTTGCCTAAGATAGAAAGCCCTTCTTTGCTGCCCTCCAGGCAGCTTGAGTCCACTTCCTTCCCGTATCAACGTGATGGAGGTAGCAACCCACCACCTTCCCTTCTTCGGATGTCACCTCTGCAACGATGACAGGCTCGACCTCTTAAGCCTCCAAGAGGTTGACGAACATCACCCCCAAGAAGTTGGGGAAACCAACGATGGGAGGGAAGTGTCCGAATCTAGTTGGCATGGTGAGGTAGCCGTGCTCGGCATGGCTTGCCACCACCAAAGGACTGAACGTGATAGCCATCGAGTTCCCTCGAAATTCACTTTCCTTTCCCTACAATTAAAATTGGAGATCTTAGAATCTTCGGGGGGGGCTATAAGGTCCTAGATTTTGGAGAAAATATGAAAGGTGCTCCAGTCTCACCAGGCGTGCCAACTTGTGGACGCACTCGATCTTTTATGGATGATTTTGGTGGTTATCGGGGTATCATTCATTGGTTTTATCAAGTGCGAGGACGTGCCAGTCACTAATGTGACAATGTGTTCAGGCTTCGAGACTGGAGTGGTTCGAAGCTTGTAGTGCACTCCGTCTGACTAGCCAGACGACTATGGGTATTGGGTCCGGACTGGAGACCCGCCATGCCATAAAAGTCACGGCGTTAATTACATCCCCTCGGAGAGGGAAAAATCTTTGATTAATCGCCAAGATAAGGGGCCTCATGGCCTGAAAATCTATTGAATGAAGAATGTATCGTAAAGCATTGAAGTTCCCCATACTAGGGTGCAAAAACAGAGTACTTAAAATCATGTCGGTTGTATTGACCATTTCATATTCGGGCCGACGCCCAGGTCACAGATGTCCCAAGTATACAGGTAATACCAAGACAAATGTATGCCGAGGTATGACAAGTTTAATGTTTGAAGAGAGCGACACAATTCGATCAAATCTCGGTTAAGACGGTAAAAAATCAATGGATTATTGGCTTGGTGTAAGGTCGGGCCACGACCATAATGGGGATGGCTCCCCGAGAAGCTTGACCTGCGTTGGCCAAGCCCTCATGTCGGTGTCTTGCTGGTCGCGTCTCACTTAGAGTCCGAGGTCCGTAGTCCCTAGAGTCGGTCTCCCATGTCTGTCCCGCATCATCCTCCGTCCATACGTCCCCACGGACCAACAGGCGTCCCAGCATGTATACCCAAGAACAAGCACGAAGGCGTGGGTTGGGGTCGTCATCCTCCCCGGACGCCGAGGCCTCAAGTCCAACCCTGAAGAACTAACGCACCCACGGGCACCGCCCGACTCATCCTTCGCCCACGCTACCCATGGGTGGGGGGCATTTGTGGATGTGTAAAATTGCACGTCCGCATCTCCCGACCAGTCCAGCATCGATGAACAACTTCAATCGAAGGAACTGCAGAAAGGACGGGCCAGCCGGACTTTGCGAATGAACAGTACTCTACCATGAAACAGTCCTCAGAGTCACGACATCGAATAGAAATTAACCCCCGGAGAGCTCACGATTTGTGGGCCCCGAAGAAAATTAGACGGTTCTCAAGTCGTGCTCTTGACGGGCTTGGACGTGCCCTTAACGGCATGACTATCACCCTTCAACGGCACGATCAAGGGTCTTCCCCGACACACCCTTCCCCAGCGGTGCCTCTCCGCCACGCTCGGTGCCTGGCTTCCCCGGCACACCCACGGTGTCACTTTCCTGGCGCACCTGTGGTGTCACTTCCCCAACACACCAGCGGTGTTGCTTCCCCGGTACACCCCCTACAACGGCATATCCGTGGTGTCGCTTCCTCGGCAGACCCTTGGTGTCGCTTCCCCGGCACACCCCGAAGGGTCTTCCCCAGCACACCCCTGGGGGTGCCCTCAGTGGCACGCTCCCTATGTGCCCCCCTTCACCGGCACGCCCCTGCTGGTTTCCTCAGCGGCACACCTCACCTGTGCCTTCACTGGTACACCCAGCTGGGTGTTTTCACCGGCACGCCCATGCGGGCCCCTTCAGCAACACACCCTGCCACCCTTCAGTGGCACACTCACCAAGTGCCCTTCACTGGCACGCTTCCAACGCTCTTCAACGGCACGCTATAAATGCCTTCAACGGCATGCTTCTTCAACGACGCGTCCAACAGGGAAGATCTTACGCCATTCCCCTACGGATTTTTGGCGCACAACGGGCGGTCGGAGGTGTCGAATAGAGTGGGTGGCACGCTGGCTGTGCTCCCTGTCACCGAGAATGATCGGAGTCAAATCCTCATTAATGCCCTACGTTCTCGCCTCCGCCATTCTCGCGTTGGAAGGCCCTGTGCCGTTGGGGTATAAAAGTCCCTCTCCACCAGTGAACAAGAGAGACCACGAAGACATACACAGAAGCAGAGACAAGCAACACAGAGAGACTGAGCGGAAAGACAGATAGAGAGAAGAGAATAAGAAGAAGAAGAAGAGAAGAAGAGAGCTCCTCCGTGAGGTTCCCCTCCGATGACCACCCAAAGAGAGAGTAAGAGAGAGGGAGAGAGAAATGTAGCAGGGGAAAGGGGGAAGAGCAGGGAGCCATCGCCCCTACTCAACTCCCCCATTCCTCTCTTTTCCTTTTCTTTTCCTTTCTTCTTCCCCCTTCTTACGTTCAATGTACTCGGTCTCCATTTGCCATAAATAAAAATTTATTTTTTGTTGCCCATTTTCGTTTGTGTCGTTTCTCGTTGGATTGAGTCCCTCTGTGTGTTCGTCTACTGTTCCTCTTCTCCCCCACCCTAGTGGTTCGGATTCCCTTTGAGGAACCTCTGGCCTTCACCCTCGCCCATTTGCCACACAGGGAAATCTCTTCTTCTCCCCAGAGAGCCCAAGCCCCCTACACCATAGTTGATCTTTGTCCTCCCCAACTTCCTTAGACTCCCGATCCCTAGCCTCTCCTCCTCCCAGCTGAAGCCCCTCTTTCCAGCTGAACAAAACCCCCCTAGATCCCACAGCCTTCTCCCTCTCACTGGCCTCCAACTACTCAGCCTTTACTTCAGCGGCACGCCCCTAAAGCCCTGTCCCCGGCACACCTGTTTGATGCCTTCACTGACATACACACTAGCCCCTCTGTGCACCCCTTCATTGGCACAGCCTTTGGCTAGTGCATCTCTGGCCTCTTTAGCCTTCCTGGCCGGTACACCCTTAGGCTAACCCTTCTCTGGTACACTCCTAGCCCAGTACAACTTCCCTGGCCGGTGTTTTTGTCCCTGCACTCCTTCACCGGCACAACTCTTGCCCGGTGCACCCTCAGCACCCAGCTCCCCCTTCACCGGTACAAACCTTCACTGGCACACCCTCAACCAATCCCTCTACTGGTGCGCCCCAAGCCTCACTCAGTGGTACATCCCTTTGGCTAGACCCTTCACCAGTGCAACTTGGCTCCTCCAGCCTGCCTTGCCCGGTCCACCTTTGAGCCGCTTTGACAACACATTAAACCCTGCCTTCAACCCTGTGCCTCACCCCTAGCATTTGCAGCCAGTCCCTGCCCCTTACCCTTGATACTTGTGGCTAGCCTTAGAGTTGTCTCCCACTCGCCACTCCCTTCACATTTTTCGAGGTTTTCATCAAAGGTG
Organism: Amorphophallus titanum; assembly: GCA_024336825.1. Classification (NCBI taxonomy): domain Eukaryota; kingdom Viridiplantae; phylum Streptophyta; class Magnoliopsida; order Alismatales; family Araceae; genus Amorphophallus; species Amorphophallus titanum. Next base: position 26,965,769 of record JANBPO010009603.1, on the reverse strand, counting down.
CTGCCATCTTCAGATGCCCACCTCCAATTGTTGGGTTCTGTCACTCCATGTGGGCGTGTTCCCCTTATCTCTCTTACGTCCGGGTCAAGGGGAGATGCTACCAAATTTTTGTCAGAAATAATAATATGATAAGGACAAAAGGGAACAACAAACAAATGAAATGATCAATAATAAAATACTTTAACCCCCTTGTCGCTTAGTGCTTGTCCTGAATTTCGAGGATGAAATTCTTTTAAGGGGGGAGGGCTGTAACGACCCGGATCCTTTCAGATCCTTATTTTCTGATCTCAAATCTATTTTCTCAGAGCGTTTGGCTCTGTTGTGTCTGGAATTACATTCTGGACGTCTTTCGTGTTCGGATCGGCGCGATCCGGAGTTGTTTCGGGGGCCTGGAGGCGTTCTGTGACTTTTTTCGCGTGTTTTCCCGATTTCCGACCCGATTGTCGGCGAATCCTTCGGCACGCTATTGCGGGCGAACATGGTCGTTCACCCAGACGTGAGTGGTACCGATGCGATCGGTGCGTTCCGAGGATCGCGGGAGCGTGATTTTCTATTTTTTGGTATTTTTAAAAATTTTTGAATTTTCTATAAATATCCCAAACCTTTTTTTCCCTTTTCCCACATTTTCTTCTTCTTCCTCCCCACGTGAGCGCCTCCTCTCTTCCTCCTCTTCGACCGGCGATCACGGCGGCGCGTCCCCTCCAGCTGCCGACGGCGAGGTGGTCGTGGCGGTGGCATGGCGACGACGGCGAGGTGATCGTGGCGGCGTAAAGTTTGTGGGACATTGTGAAGGGACGAGGGTTTTCAAAGCGTCTTCCTTGATTTCGGCATCGATTCGGCGGAGCTTTCGCTCCATTAAGGTAGGGGGACGAATCCCTATGCTCATCCCGTCATCCCTCGCGATTTGTAGGCCGAATGGGAGCTGAGAGGGGTGTTTTTGAGCGGGTTAGGGCAAAATCATGTTTTGGGGAGAGTTCACCCGATCTATGGATTGGAGCTGCGATTCGGCATTTTGATGGCCTAGAATCATGCTAGGGGTCCCCGGGGGGCTTCCCCTTTGATTTCTCCCTCTCCCGTGGAGGTATAGGGGCGTGGTTACAATTTTTGTGTTGAGTTCATCGTTTCATCGCTGGGACGCTGTGGCGGTCGTTCCAGTGACCACCACAGTGTGTAACGTGCCTGGGCAGGTGCGTTACACTCCCTTTGTTTTGGGCTTTGGCATTCGTGGGCCTGACGGTCCCACGATAGACCACCACGTGACTGTGACGCCCCTGGGTTGGTCCATCACAGTGATTCGACCGTTGGTTTCTGACCGTTGGGGGTCATGGTTGCCTGACGCGCCCGGGGTGGGGCGTCAGGGTAGTGTGATGCCCCTAGGAAGGCGCATTAGAGTTAACGCATCCAACCTTTCACCTAACGCACCTAAATGGTCTGTTAGGTACTGTAATGCCCCTAGAGGAGCGCGTTATAGCCAACTTGGTCCCGTGGCCTAGCGCACCTGTGTTGGTCCGTTAGGTGACGTAACGCCCCTGGAGGAGCGCATTACGTTCTATGTTTGCTCATGACCGTGATGCACCCGTGTTGGTCCGTCAGGTGCTGTGACACATCTGCATAGGTGCGTTATAGTTCGTTTCACACCGAGTGTCTAGCACGCCTGAGTTGGTCCGTCAAGTTACTGTGGCGTACCAGGGTTGGTCCGTTACAGCCTGTGGCGCATCAGGGTTGGCGCATCACAGTGCGTTTTGCACTGTTGGCCTGATGCCCCTGTGTTGGGCCGTCAGACCTCTATGACAGCCCAGCGGTAGACCGTCAGACCTTGTGGCATGCCTGGGTAGGTCCGCCAGGCTCTGGACTGCACCGGGTGGTTTGCAATCCCGTTTCTTCTCCGACTGTGGTCACCGTGTGACGGTGCTGGTACGTGGGACGGTCCCCGTACTTCATCAGGTTCGAACATTATTTTTCGTGGCTTGAGAGTCTACTCCTTCAGTGACACTCCACTAGTCGTAGCCCACCAGTATGCGTGTGCTGGTATCCACCTGGGAGTTATGGGACAGCTACCCTGAGGATGGTTTTTAGACTGGTTTTCGTCGAGCCCCACGTCATCGGCTAGAGTTCGACTGAGGGGAAAACTAGTTAGATGCCAAACCTAGGATGCATGGTCTGTGCGTGCACACATGGTTGAGGGCAGTTGGACACGCGTCGACGGGTGCAACCCCAGCTAGTCACTCACTTTGTGGTTACTTGTGTGTGTCTGAGTCTTGCGTCGGGGCATGGTAGCTAGACACTTGTGATGCGGTATAAGATGTCAGTGGACGTATCTGGTCATTCTTCTAGTGGGAGGTACTTCTGTTCTAGACAGGGAGTGACAAACTGTCAGTCTCAGTTGCTTCGACCTTCGGGTTTGGGTCGGGTTGACCGGTGAGTTCTGATTGTTTCGCCATGGCGTGCGTGTGTGGGTTTTCACGCCGTGAGACTGGTACTTGTAGTGCAGGGCTTCTACTTCTGAGGTACTCGCTTAGCTACTAGTGTAGTGGATTTCCACTTTGTGAGGTAGGGTTCGAGTGATCCCTACTGAGTCTTGTTTTAAGACTCATACCCTGCGTGTCTTTACCGTGTTTTAGGCGAGGCGCGGCTTTAAGGGAGTGCATCTGAGGCTCAGCATGGTTCGAGTGCCCAGTGTTAGTGCCAGAGGCCAGAGCCGGGGTATGCCCCGTGTAGCTGTACTTTTCTTTCTTGTCTCTATACTAGTTGTGGACTAATGTTGTTGTTATTTAATGTTATCTTGTGGACCATGTAAATTGTAAAATGTTAATTTAATTTCTTACTTAATTATATAACTGCTTTAATTTCTGTAATTATTTGTGATACTTGTGTAGTCTCCACACCATCCTTTTAACCCTTCCGAGTCTTCGGAAGAATCATGTCTCACTGACGGGAAACTAAATCTCGAGTCATGAGAGTCATGTGTCCGGTGACGGGAGCACTGCCCACTAGAAGCAAGGTCAGATGCATCCACTGACAACTTAGTCCACATCTCGGGTGTCTCCCTACTCACCCCAGGTGAAAATTAAGACACCATACAAGTAACCAAGGACAAGGGCCTAGTCGGGGTTGTGCTCGTCAGCACAAGTTTGTAGTCCCCGATCACGTGTGCACACACTGACTGATTGCACTATGTCAGGCTCTCTAGCTAGTTTTTCTCTCGGCCTGGACTCTAGCCACCATAGTGGGAAGTCCTATGGCAACCAGCCTAAAATCATTTCTCCTAGGTCTGCTCTCCACCACTCCCAAGTGGGTCCGCACACGTGTGTGCAGAAAAGTTACGACTAGTGGGGGAAAGTCACTAGACTGAGGAACTCTCAGAAGAAAATCACTGGAGTACTGATAGGCTACACGCGTGCCCATTGTGGTAACACAGAATGTAGGGTGGCACGGTGCCACCCAAATCAGGATGACTAACTAGACTCGCTAATCCAATGGCCATAGAGTCACGCGACTCATCTCAAAGCCGTTATACCATATGGCACCATGCCGTCAAGTTATCCTAGTCCAAGTGTCAGAACCCACGGTCTTGAGAACTTATGAGGTGGCCTATAATCATCGAGTTCCCTCGCTAAGGGAGACTAAGAAGCCCCTCAACCCCTGGCTGGGTCACGGGACTCACCATTATTGGCCATACTCATGGTCCACATGGAAAATCACTTTCTGAGAAGCTAACACTGGGACAGCCCTCCGCACGTACACAAGTACACGATGACTCGATTTAGCACAACGAAGAAGTTTGAAACACGCGGGGTCACTCGGACCCTCAAACCACACGAGTACGCTAATCGAGATAACATAATTCTTCCGAACACCCAAAAATACAGTCACGGCCACCAAGGGGTGTCCAGGACATCCACGAGGCCCAAGGTCGACCAAAAGGACCGGAGGCCAAAACGGGCAAAAAGGACTGGGTTTGTTAACCTACCCCTAGGGTCGGTCAACCTCCTAGTAGAGGGTCAGTCGACCGGCCCATAGGGCTCAGTCAATCAAACCAACACGGTCACCCGACCGTGGCGAACAGGTTTAATCGATCGAACTCCATCAATCGATCGACCGAAACCAGTGTTCCTCTAACTCGACCCCGACTGAGGGGTCCTGTTCCACACCGCACTCGATCCCGATCAAGGGGGAAAACATCGGGGACCTTACCCTGAGTCCCAAACCACAAAATGCACAAAATTAAATGACGAAACATCGCCCGATCTGGTAAAAATCGTCACTCGCCCTAAACATGGAAAAATAGCCCCGACATGAATGAAAACCCACTCTCAGCCTTGCCTTGGCCTAAAAATTAGAGGAAAATGGAATACAAGGGTCAGGGATCCATCCCCCTACCTCCGCCGATGATTTCCAGTGCCAAGGATGCCAATTCCATGTGAAAATGAACCTCGAACCCACGTCGGCTTTACGAACTCGCGAACGAGCTCCGCCTCACTACCGCCTTGTTCCTCCCTCCATCCTCGACCGCTCGCTGTCCCCACATCACCTCCTCCTTGCCCACCTCCAACTCCGTCAGCCGCCTGGAGAAGAGAGAGAGAGAAAAAGAGAAACGAGAGGAGAGAGGGTGAGAATGAGGGTGAGAGGGGTAGGGGTTGGTTTATATAAAAAATAATTTAAGATTTAAAAATTAAGAAATAATAAAAATAGAGAAAAATCACCCCCATGATCCTCAAAAAATACACAATATGCTTGTAACATCTCAAATCCCGAAATCACAACGGTTCACCCTACACGGGGATCAGAAGGTCCAATAGCCAAAAACTAGATTTAATCGTAAAACACGATCCAGGACCCACGAAAGTGCTCTGAAACCCATGGATTCTGATCCAAAAAATTCTGGGTGTTACAAGAGCTGACGGTTGAGAAGGCCAAGCAGTGCCTCTCACATCGCTTTTCATGCCCCTTTTAAAGGGACAAAGAGGTGGTTAAGGCAACAACCGGCGTCAACGGCTCAGATCGTGCCACCAGTAGGAAGGTGGATCGCCAGCATCAGCCTGAATGGGGAGGGAAACCCAAGGGTGATGTCCCCTCGCCATCTAATCACGTGTCCCCACGACCGATTAGATGCTGCCATCGTGACAGTGGCGTCAAGCCCACACGCTCGACAATGCCTTGACGATTTAACGGAGAGGGGTGGTTAAGTGCATTTAAGACCCTACGCCCTATCCCTAAGGCACCACATGTGGGGGGCCAAGCACCACCCAGACGCTCCCCACACTGGCGATGGACCGACTTGAGTGCTCTCAAGCACCGAGTGCTGAGCACCCTCACTACTCAGGAGTGGGGGGGCTAAGTAAGGAGGGAAAAGTCCACCTGCCCATTAAGGCCTGCCTGGGTGGCTCGCTAAAGAAGCCTAGTGTTTCGGGCCCACACCCAACTAGTCCATTCTAGCACGCATTCGGCCGTGACCTACCACGATGTAGGCTTAGGTGTCATACTCGCATGCGCTTCCACCTGCCAGCAGCCACAACGCACATCCACGGTGGGCCTCAGCGCATTAATGGTGGAAGGCACACCTGATGGGGACATCACTTACCCCCTCCACGTTTTGAAGCCCGGATGGATCGTCATCAAGTGCCATCATGATCTTCCATAAAATATGCTAGCTTCTCTGCTTGCTGGAGAAGATTGCGGTACGTCGCCAGCTGGGTGCTATCCGGGTGGTCTGTGACGGAGAGAAAACAAGAGGAGCAGGGAGTTAGTTACCGTTCAACGCCCTGAAGGATGCAACAATGACTGACAGGAGTAAAAGAAAATATAATATATGTGCGTAGTAGTACATACCATGAGGGCCGGTATAGAGTCGAAGTGTGATTGGCCAGTAGCTCAGGGAGGGCTCCTTGTCCCGATGGGCCGCTTCCCGAACTAACCAACACACGTCTCTGACCTTTTGGCAGTGGTCGACAAGAGCGGCCAAGTCTGCGTGCTTCTTGGCAGCTAGATGGCACAGCAGGTTGAAGTAATCCATCCCCCAGCCATCGACATAATAGTAAGCGAGGTGCAGCTGCTTGCCCAGGATGGCTTTCCCCCGGTTTTCAATCTTCAACCCATGCACCCGGAGGAGGACGTAAAGCCAGGTAGTGTCCTTGTAATTCTCGGGCCTCCGCTCCTCGTTCTGCATGAAAGCGCAGTACGGGCAAGTTGGGTCACTCTCCGACCGCCAGCTCTTCGCCGGTGTGCCCTCTTCCTTTACTAGGAACAGGTAATTGATCAATTCTAGACGATCGCTCCCAACGCCACAGAGGTCCCGCAAAGTCTTCTTGAAATCGTCCTCCGCCACCGGGGGCAACTTGACTTGCAGCGTCGGTCAGGCCTTTTGAGCCTCCTTGTGCACAATCATGTAAGCGGCCACCTCGTCGCTCTTGCCGCGCCACAACCGGAGGAGGTGCTCCGGGTCAACGTTGAGGACGGGCACGGGTTGCTGGCTCAGGAACCTCCTCTCCGGCCCATCCCAACAATCAGTCTTGTGCAATCGATAAAATCCCGTTCAGGCATTCCACCACTTTACATACTCTGGTGTCACTCGGGGAACCCGGCCAGGAGCTGGTACTCGAAAGATAGCTATGTCCGCCCGGTGGAAGAAGTCCCACCAGACCTTGGTAGTCTCGACGGTCAAGCTCCCCTGGAGGTTCTGCGTCGCCAGAGTGAATTGGGCACTGTATGATGGGATATGCTGATCATATCCGAACTTCTGCCCAAAACGGAAAGGATAGTAGGGCTCTAGCAGCAGGTTGTCCCCCTTCCTGAATACCAGTACACTCGGACGAATTGACAACGCCCAGTCCTTGAGCTCGGGCTCCAGCAACGGGCGGATTACATTCTCCTGACTAATGGGGTGCACATACTTCTCCACTTGATCGTCCTTGCACTTCCTCTTGTTATTCACTAAGGGGCTCGAATGGGCAGCCAGCGTCCAGAAGTGAATAGTACCCGCTGCATCTTGAGGGACTGCCGTCAATCGGCCCAGAATATCATAAAGCCTCAAAGAAGTAGAGCTCGGCTCCGCACTCGCGAATTCCAGCATTTGTGGCAATAATCCCCAGTCCTGAATGGCGCAAGGAGTGAACTCTGGAAACAGCGAACAAACCCACACATTAAAGAAGTGCAGTGGGAACACAAATCGGGCCTACCGTGGGTTCTGGTGAACGCTCACTTCCCCGAGCGTCTTATACATCAAGCAGAGGGCGGCCGGGCACAGGGACAAGTTGATCCCCCACGCCATCTGACAGGCCGGGTAGATCACGTCTGGCTGGATAACCGTCTCGTCTCCATGCGACAGGGTGAACGAGCATAGCCAATATGTCAGGTAGGCGGCACAGTGTGTCAATGGATCAACCACCATGGGATTTAGCCCGCTCCGGCGCCCCTTCGAGGGGATCTTCACGTCAGACTTGGGCTTAGCCCGCTTCTTACGGGCGACGATCGTGCCGACACATGGGAAGTCTTCATATTTCTTCGGCCCGTCGAAGAAGTACTGCAGCCACAAAGTCAGTCGGACCCTCTTCCGGTCCCCACGGCGAGGTTGTTTCTCTCCATGCGCCAGCTGGTACAGCTCTCGGTACGCCTTCATCAAGTACCGATAGGAGTACCCCAATGAGTAGTAGCCATCCCCGTTGGTCTCATCCTTAATTATGTCAGGGAGACAAACCTCTTCATAGGGTTCCCCATCAATGGGCAAATCGCTGAGCTGGCAAAGGCTCCACAGATCTAGGTATGTCTCACCCTCTACTGTATAGAACGAGTTAGTCTCTGCACTAAATACTTCTATCATCCTACAGTAAAGTCCCTTGGAAATTGGGTATTCATAACGGGAGGCATAAACACTGTGATATACGTCGACCCGGATGAGTATGGGGGCATAATTGAACAGCACATACTCAGTAAATTCCACTACTCCTTCTCTAAAGCAATGTGCAGTTTGAAGGTTCAACTCCCTGAACCAACCCAGTGACAGCCCATACTTGAATCTGATAACCAGGCAGTCCAGAATAAAGGGCTCTTCCCTGTAGCCCCACTTCAGGCGAGCCAAGAACAAGCCCGAGCGCTACTTCTCACCCTGGACACATCCTGCATCTGTGTCCTACTTGGCTAGAATGAAGCCCGGAGTCCGCACCAACTTGTCCTCCGTCGGCAGCACGGCCTCCCATTCATGGGCCTCACCCACCAGGTACATCGGAATGCTTCTGGGGATGACATGTGATAGGTTGTCTCAAGCTCGCAAGATTGCACGCTCTACCTCCTTCACAGTCCACAGCTCCAGCCTGTCGTGAGTCCGCAGATGCTTGAGGTGACGGATGAGGTGCCTATCCTTCAGGAAATCTGTTTTAATTCTGCATCCTTGATAGTTAGATAAATTTTTAATTGGTCAAGGCTTTTTGAGAAGAATTCATTCACCCTCCCCTCTGAATCTGGCGCACCTAAACTAACAGCCTCGACTTGAGGGGAGCGGGGATCGCGACGGGAGAGTTGTCAGAGCAGCACTTGCGATTGCTCGTGGATCGGGCACGACCGCGGGTGGCAGCCGAGCCAGGACCGGAGGTGGACGTGGTGTTGAGATGCTTCTTGATGTTGTTGTTCGGGAGGCTCCTCTTTGCCGCCCCAGCAGACGTCGTTAGCTGTCGATTTCTTCCACTACTCAAGGATGTCGACTGCGTCAGCGAGTACGCCTGGGGAGCGACGGTCCTCGCCTTCCTCTTTGACATGCTGAGCTCAACCAGCCGACGGACGATGCTCGGCAGGTTCTCTCCTCTACTCCAGGTATGACTCGACTTCCTAAAATGATTATGTAATCTCTATATGAATTCTATATGATGACTTTTAATGAAATGCGATGCAGGTGTGGGCCTATGTGCACCTCCCCAGGCTAGGGAGAGGAGAGGAGACCTACCCGGATCGACTGCCCATCGTGCGATGGTGGACGGCACCACGGGAGGTTTGATCCCTATGACGCTAGGTCCGGGCGATCTAGGATGACCTAAACGCACTACCATATGCCTCAGTAAGATCTAAAACTCAAACTCTATGTTAAATGGAACTATATGCTCTGCATGCTGATGCAATTGTCCTACTCGATAGGTCCGGTGGACGCCCTACTAGAGCGAGGGGCATGAGGGTCAGCCGTGGGTCGTGGCGGCCCTGGCCTATGCCGGACGCGACATCTGGCTCCACTGCATGAATGTGGTGGAGCCCCTCTACTACAGACTGGTGATGAGGACAATCGGCGTCCACTAGCCAGCGGTGGAGTTCCCGACGCCCGAGAAGCCAGAGGAGCAGGTCGATCGGCACGCTCGAGGACTGACGACGGAGATGGATTGGACTGCTCGAGTGGCCGAGCAGATCTAGGATTGGACGAGACTCGGGCGAGTGGTAGCCGCCCGAGTAGAGAGCGAGGAGGCCTATCTGACGGTCTATGCCAGACGCTATGGGGACCAGGTCTTCCATGGCTCTCGACGACTGGTATGACTCTAAAATCTGTGCTTTCTAATATGCTTTTATGGTTATGATGCACTGACATTTGACTTCCTATATGTAGCTCGACCCCCAAGGGCGGATCGCCGAGCTCCAGGGTCTCCTCCACTCCATTGTTCAGGAGTGAGATGAGCTCCGACAGGCGTTGGACCTCCTGGTGAGTTTTACTGAACCTTAGACTTAATATGCATATGCCTATGATGTTGATTAACCTGGTCTTTAAAATGCAACGAGCCGAGAGGACCGAGCGTCAGGGGGCTGACGCTCCTTCCTCCTCCCTGACACTCGTAGACCGTGTCGAGCGTGACGCAGAGTTTGCGAGGATGGTGGCACGGGCCGAGGTGCCCGAGGCAGCACTCGCCGAGCGGTTAAGTAGACACTGCGCTTTCCAGTTGGTTATGATTATGCAATGCAATTGACTAACCATGGTGCATGCACATGCAGACGACCGAGCTGACTCGGCTTAGAGAGGAGATGGAGCGGAGCCGTCCAGCAAATGCGGTCGAGATGGCGCTTGTCTGTATAGAGTTAGAGCAACTTCGGGCTGGTGCTATGGATACGAAGTGCTACCGAGCCGAGGCGGAGTGGGCCTGGCTCCAGGTGGCGAGGCAGGAGGGTGCGGTGGAGGCCTATGATCGGATGAGCCGGAGGCTGGAGAATAGTGGGGTTCCAAGCGGCAGTACACATGGCACGCACAGCTTGTTCAGGGGGTACTTCACGAGTTCCTCTGGTCATCAGAGGAACGAGGATGAGGAGTGGCGCTGACGGCACCGAGAGGAGGCTAGCTCTACGATGGCCTTGCCATTGAAGAGGCATGAGGGGACGGGAGACAGCATAGGCCCTGAGGGACATGCCTGATGTACTTATGAGACCTATGTACATGGATGTTTATGATATGATAGCGTATGACATGCTTCTTTAGTTTTCTAAATGAATGTTATATGTGAATGTATGGATGCTTGACGCTAACTGACTAACAACGACTCCTACACTGACACGAGAGAGTGAGAGAGAGGGACAAATAAAATAGCTTGAGTGATGATGTAAGGAAGGCAAAACAAAGGCACAGGGGTATAAACGGTCACACAAACGGCCACTCCAGAGTACAGACGGTCTCAAAGTTGACCACGAAAGCTTGTTCGGCCATGGGCCCAAAGAAGGTTGTAAGCAGTCCCTAGTGAACCATTTAGAAATTGAAGACGATCTATCCTTGACCGCGGGTTTTGAAACACGGGCCCCCAAAAGGCCGTGTCTACCATCAGGAGGCGAAGTGTGTAGAAGATGATTAAAATGGTCCCTTTCAGACCATTATTAGGCTCACGTGGTCTATCGATTGACCGCGTAAAAGGAAACCCTGACAGCTCCGATCGGGACTCTCTTGGAGAATCCCAACTCGAGGATAGAGAGTCCTAATTCATGCCAAAGTCCATCCTAACCCGATCTAGAGTGATCCTACCTCAATCCTAGTGGGATTAGGCCATAAATTGGGTCTTATAAATAGGAGAGAAGTCTAATCTCACTCTTTACACAACACCCCTCTTCTAGGCATTGAAAACCTTGCCAAACCTCCCCAAATCACCCAGAAAATAAAAATATTACATCCACTAGTACTATAGCATGAGCTGATTAATCTGCTGACTCGGTTAGCACCCCTAAGCCGAGCCACTGACTCAACCCAGTGTAAAAATTGGCTCGGATAACGGGATAGCTGACCCTATTGGCTCGGGGAGCTCGGAAGAAAGATATCAGAGGAAGAAAAGGAAGGAATGCCCAGATGTCACTAAAACAAGAGAAGGCCTCCTCTGGCAACTCTTTGGAAGGCACAGAGTTAGAAGTCGAATAGAGAGCAAGCACCTATGAGCAGGGGAAGCAGGCGAAGCAGGGGTCAAGCTACTGGCATCCTCCAAAGAGTGAAGGATGAGAAGCGAGTTGAAGAGTAAAAGAGGGAGAAAGGTCGAGCACCCCCTCGAAGAGATAAGAGAGGTGGCGGGGATGGAAAGAAAGGAGGAGCAATAACGTTATGTCACCACCACCACCACCACCACCCCCCCCTAAAAGAGAGAGAAGGGAGGAGTGGGTAAAGGTGAGGAAGGAGCAGGATGAGGCCACCATGCCGAACGCCCTATCCCTCAAGCCTCCTTCTGCTTCTACCTTCCTCCTAAGATAGTGGCGACAGTCCAGAAGTCGGGAAGAGGCGCATTGCTACGCACTCTCCCTTCTTGAATGCCGTCCGCCCATCGCTGTCCCTTCTTCCACTCCGGAGTAGCAGGAACACCTCGACGGCCTCAAGGATCATCATCTTCCATGTTGCCCTCCATGTTCCATTGATATTCCCCTAGCATGAAAGGAAGACGCACTGCGAGAAGAGAAAAAGAGGAGATACTGCAAGGGAAGCCTAAGCGATGAAGAGAGGAGGAGACGCCCTTCGGGACCTTTTTATAGGCCGAAGGGGGGAACCCCCGCCTTAATTGATTCTCCCCTCGAAAAAATGCAAAAGGCACGCACCTTTCCCCAAAAGTAGTTACTCCATTCCCCTCAGTGACTACTCCCATGGGGATACGTGAAAGGATAAATCAGTCAAAGCATGGAAAGTGGAAACGTAAAGAGACGTCAATGCCACGTCAGTGGCCTGGCAGATTGGCATGCGAGAAGCCTGCAAAACATATCAAATCTCCGTTTCTCTGGCAACTACAGATACGGTAGTCAAATAATGCTAAAGGCGGTAAGAAATTGACAATTTAGATTCTGGAAACCATTGCCATTGTATAAAGAAAGAAAAAGTTTTTACATGGCAACATTCAAAAAGAGAAAGAACTAGTACATCCAGCTCATGCCCCTCCTAGTCTATGGAGATAGGGGGACTTCGAGAGGCCCGTGGCCTTCCTTGAGGCTCGACGTCTTGAGGCTCGATGAACGAAGAATCATCAACGCCAGGAGATCTGCCCCGGGCATCCTCAGTGGTGCTCGATCCAAGCACTGACCCCACTTGTGTGGGAACTGCCTCGATCGTGTGCCCCCCTGAGATAACCAGAGTTGGCGACTCCTCTGATGAAGCAGTAGCATCCCTACTTCCCCCTTCACTCGATGTCGGAGAGGGAGAATCTGTGACATCATTGTCCGAGTCGTAGCACTGCCCGAAAGGAAAAATGAGCTCATCGAACACCTGCTGCTAGGCTGTGATGACCACATGATGGAAGCCTTGGGCGAACCCCTTCCGCAGCCCCCGTCGGTAGCTTGGCTCGTAATACGAGAAGGTGGCCTTCTGGAGAGCTGCGTGATAGCCCTCTGAGCTCTTATATTGATCAATCGCCTTCACCCCATCATGGTCTGCCTTCTCCTTGAGCTCGGCCACCCTCTTCTCAGCTCCGAGCAACTTCATCTTGGTCTCAGACAGCCTCGCCTCAGCCTCGACCCCCGCAACCTTGGCCTCCCCATGCACTCACTCGGCCTCTAGAGCCTGGCTATTGAGCTCCTCCCCCTTGGCCTTCCACTGCTCGTAACGCTCGACCTGGTCCTGGCACTCTTCCTCTTGGAGCTTGCTCTTCAAGTCGACCATATAACAAGCTTGGGCCAGCTGCTCAGTTAGTATCCGAGCCTCCTCCTGGCTCAATTGAGCCTGTGCCGAAAACTAGGCTGCCTCCTGCCGAAGGACTTCGAGATCAAAAGATAGTTGCTCTATCCTACGATCAGACTCGATGCGGGCCCGAGAGAGGGACCTCTCCTCACTTTCTAGCCATCCAAAGTAATCAGCTATCTCGGCCCCCAGCTAGGCCATGATCAAGCTGCCCTTCATCACCCTCTCGAAGAGTAGGAAGGGGGGACCACGCCTGAACTCCTCCCAAACATGTGAAGGCGCCAAGGACCGGCACCTCTGGTACAGGGGAGCCCGGACGGTCGGGGCACCAGCCGAAGGGGGGAGAGTCTTCTCTGGGTGAGCTGTGATCGGAGCATCCCATCCGAGCATCCCCATTCTCGGGACAGCTTCACTCGGCTCGGGTTGGGTCGATGCCTCGCCCTGCACTCCCTCACCCCTGGCTGAGACTCTGGGACCAACCACCTCTGCCTGCTGTCTGATAGGCTCTGTGGCGGCTTCCCCACTAGCAGTAGCAGCCTCTAGCCCGATGGGTAGGAGATCTGAATGACGAATCTCCTCGACTGAGGCCCCCTCTACTAGGCGGGCCTACTCCTCGACCGGAAGGGCAGCCCCCACCTTCTTCGATCACTTCTTCTCCGCGAGCAGGGCATTCATTGAAGACAATAGTAATGGCTTGCCAGGTTCCTTATGTTTTGACCCACAACGCTCGAGGTAGTCTTCCTCAAGCGAGAAGGTAGACTACGACTACTCCTCTGACGAGGCGGCTTCGGGCGAGGATTTTGTAAGTGTGAGCCTGTTCACATGGGGCCCCCCTTTGCGGCCAGCCTTCTGTCCTTTGTCTCTTATCACTCGGTGAACTTGCAGGAGCAGATCCAGTCGGAGACCGTGGAGGCGCCCGTCCCAGATGTACCAATAAAATGATTCGGGGGAGGTGACGTCGGTCTAGGGAAACTGGCAGCCCTGTTCGAGGTCTTGCGGCAAGAAGCGGCCGTGGAGACCGCAACGCCGACCGATGAGGCCCTAGAGGAGGGAGAAATAGCACCGGGAAGCAGCATAGTCCCAGAGACTGAGGTAAATGCAGGGCCTCCGGGACCTCTCGTACATCCCCTCAAGATTCGGAGTAGCATGCCTCGATCGATGGAAGGCTAACCTCACTCTCTGTGTTTAGGAGGGAGCAAGGCCCCCAGAGGCACGTGCCGCTAGAGCTCGCAAGGCCGTCGCGAAGCAGAGGGAGCTAGCGAGCCCCGCGGGGATAGTTGAGTCGCAGTTACTCTCGACGTCAGAGGTGGAACGCCTGGTGTCGTTCCTACAGTCAGGGAGCGGACTGAAGCTTATGGTTCCTCTTCCCCCTCCCCGACCGCTCATGACACCAGAGGAGGGCCGACTTTTGGGGAAGACGCTCACCAGTCTCATGGTCTACAGGGAGGAGGGGGCATCGATGGAAGAGGTGGCCGGTCCTTCAGCAGTGACGTCCGATCCAGCTCCGCTTCACACCCTTCCTCCAACCGAGAGCAGGGTGGAGTAGCCCCTCGCGATGACAGAGCTGGGTGGTTCAGTCGCAACTCTACTGGCTCCTTTGGCGATGACCAGTCGGGAGTCGTCTGTCGGGGTCGGGCGCTCAAGCGACCTGGCCGTTACTATTCCGTCCTCCTCAGGCATGGTGGATGCGGATTTGTGGGCAGCCGTGGACAACTTGGTCGAGTTCGACCCTCCAATCGTGCCCACCAATGGCCACGTCAGCTCGGACGCGCTGGTCCGACAGATGCTGCTGGTCTTGCGGTCGATGATCTTCGCCAACCCTTCCCTTACATATCGGGGGGTACACACCGTGGTGGCGCAGTTGACTGGGGCGCTGCAGATGCTGGGCTGCCCTCTGGAGGAATGGTCACGGCGGGTCCTGTTGCTATTGAAATACATCAACCGCCGCGAGTTCCTTGAGGCCCGTGCTCCTAATGAACTCGCCGCCATCAGTGCCCAGGAGGACGAGTACCTGCATGCGCTGGACGTGCGGAAAAGCAATGAAGAGCAGCACGGGAGGGCCTTGGACGAAAACCAACGTCACGTAGGTGCCCTCACAGGTAGGGTAGGAAAGCTGAGAGGCTATCTCACTGCAGCCAAGGCCGAGCTGGCTGAAGCTGAGGCTACTGTGATTAGAGAGATCGAGGAGCTTACTGTCGCCAGAGTCGAGACGGCGTCTGTGACTTCTGAGCTGACGCGCCTCGAGGAACAGAGGAGCCGGCTGCGGGACATGGCAGAATTCCCCTGCGTCGGGGTTTCGAGACTCTATAAATACCCCCAGTGAGGTCCATTTGAGGACAGACAAAAAAAAGACTGCAGCGGGAGAAGTGCTAGTGTTTGGTGTTGTGCTTTGTTTGAAGGCCCATCTTTTGGGTTTCATCGTCGGGCTTGGGCTGTGTTTGTATTGTGAGGGTATGACATATATCTCTCACTTAACCCATGTGCATCACAATCCTTTTGTGAACTGTGTAATCTATATGGGTAAACGAGAAAATCTCTCTACAGAGAAATCTTTAAAGTCTCGTGATGTGTTTATGTAAACACCCTGGGTATAGCCAGGACACTTGTGTAAGCCCTGACTGCTTATGAGCAAAGGGTCATATACTGCCTGTGAGCAAAGGGTCATTTGCAATCAAAACCCTAATTGATTGTGAGCAAAAGGTTATATGCAATCAAAATCCTAATTGCTTGTGAGCAAAGGGTCATGTGCCATCGAAACCATGATCGCCTATGAGCAAAGGGTCATGTACCATCAAAACCCTAATCGCTTGTGACCTAAGGGTCATGTACAATTAAAACCCTGATTGCCTTTGAGCAAAGGGTCATGTACAACCAAAATCTTAATTGCCTATGAACAAAGGGTCATGGAAAAACTTGTTGACAACTCTATACTCGTGAGATGTACTTCTAATATCTTGTACACTTTGTAATATTTTATGAAGTATACTAATGGCCATGTGGGCATGATTCTATAAAATTTTGTGAATGCTTGAGTCGTGAAATATCATGCTTCGCATCATGCAAAGATAATTGCGGAGGATCGAGACTCAGTTAACCTCGTGGAGGTCAAATGGCCAACACATAGTGGCCTTGAACCTTGAGCTTATGAATTTAGGGATCTACCCCGATCTTCGTGAAACATTCTCAATACTTGGCATCGCTTCGCACGACTTAGCGCTTAGGGCAATGCCTTCAGCATCACAGCTAACGTTATGTAAATTGAGGATTTTCTCTGGCAGTTAATCAAGGGTATTCAGACTCGTACCAATGTAAATAAACACCGATTGCGGTCAGTGGGGAATTGTCTAGCACCTGAACCCTAATCGTCTTATAAACTCAATTCACGGAATATTGAACTTATATGCCGTAATCGGCTCTTATATGCATGCCAATAAACAAACGTGCATGTCTCGAATGTTTTCTGGAAGAATACCTCCCACCTTGTCCTACCAGTCCTATCCCACTCGATAGCTACATCCTATGGGAGGAAATGCAAAAATGAGCTCGCCTCAGAAACTGGGTCCAGGAGACGATCCAGAAGATTAAGAATGGCGAAACACTCCTCATCCCCGAAGAACTCTCTTTATTCTACAAGGATAAAGAGATCACGGTGGAGCAGCTGGAACGAATGCTTCGCGGCTACACCTGCAACATGGTGGCCATCCCACCCCCAGACAACATCAACGCCTCCCGGCGAGGCGAGCCAATAGCTTCTCGAACCCGACAAAGGGCCACTACCCCGCTTGGGCTACAACTGATCCTAGAGCACACCGACCACGGCCGGAGTCGTGGCCGTAGACGTGGAAGAGGCCACGAGAGGACCCCCGAGTCACCTCTTCACTCGACTGACTTCGACCCGGAGCGAGTCATCCTCTTTCGAGGAGAACAACCCACCCTAATCCCACCAGTGGAGATTCAGAGGGGATCTAGCATTTTCGACCATGTCAGCTCAGAGGAGATCACCGTCGGCACGTTCGGCGCCAGCTCCGATTCCTCCCACAAAACAAGTAGGGCCATCCGATAAGGACGATCTGATTCCCCAGTCGCCTCCAGAGGAGCCGTCATTGGCACTCCTCTTTCAAGAGCCTGTGGGTGGCCAGAGTCAGCCCGACCCCAGTGGTAAAGGCAAGGTGGTGCAGCTCCCAGACAAGGAGCAGCGTAACGGTCCACAGAAAATTTAGCCTGATATACTACCGTCACTGGAGGATGCTCGAGCTCGAGCCGACCGGAAGGTCCTCCACCAGATGAAGCGCTTCCCTGCCAGCATTACAATTTGGGAGGCCATTGCCTGGAGTAAGGAGTTGAGGGAAACCCTTATCAAGATACTCCAAGAACCAGAAGCCTATGAGGCACGCGCGACAGAAATGAAAGCTGCTGCATATGGGGCATTTGCTGCCACGGTCACTTTCACAGAGAAAGATCTGCTACTCTCTCCTCTGTGCCACAATCGGCCCCTCTACATGAAGGGAAAAATCAATGAGCATGATGTAAACTGGATCCTGGTGGATGCCAGTGTCGCGGTCAACATCATGCCCCTCAAGACCTTCAAAACCCTATATCTGACCCCCTACCTTCAGAAAGTTTAGGCGGTCAAGATATCCGGCTTCAATCAGAATACCAAGGATGTCCTCGGCTGAGTCGACGTCGACTTGGTGCTTGATGACTTCGCCTCCAAGGCGACGTTCTACATCGTCGATGCCAACACATCCTACAGGGTGTTACTGGGCAAACCCTGGCTCCATGCGAATTGGGTCGTCCCTTCAACCCTCCATCAATGCATTAAATACACCAAAGATGGAGAACAGCATACGGTCTTTACGGACTTATCTCCATTCACTCCCGCGGAGTGCAATCTGGCTGATGCTGCTCTTTACTTCAAGGGAATTAGCCCCTATCCCGTGATCAAGAGCACGAGCAATGGCTGGCTCTCAGAAGAAGAAGAGGATGACCTCTTCTCGGTTGATGAGGAGAAGGCCAAGCTTCGTCGACTACGCCTTAGCACTAAGTCGACCACCGACTGCCCTGAGAGGCGTAAAGTCAATTTCGAGGCTAATCTCGTCAGCCGAGCAATCAACAAGAGCATATGCCTACCACCAAACTGCATCCAGCTCACATGCGCCTCAGATGAGCACAGGGTTGAGCAGCTCACGACATTTCTCGACACTTACCGATGACGACACAGGTCCAAGAAGAAGGCTAGTAGGGATAAGTCCATTATTTTCCACAAAGGAGACATGGTCCCTCCAGCCCCACCGAAATACGACTTCAGCTGGACCAGGCAAGCCGACCACACCCTTGAAGTCATCCAAGTTTTAGACAACCTACCACCTCACATCCGGGAAATGTGCCTCAAGCAGCAAATCCCCTAGTGGCAAGGCTCCACATAGCGGAGCTATTTCCACAATTTGTGGACACCTTCACAAGTCCGGGGGCAACCCCATTCTCCTATGAGAACACCAGGGGGCTCGACTACGACCAAGACCCAGACTTTCACGTCTACCACACGGTCCACGTCATAGGCCCGATGTAGCCAGCCATCAACTCGGCAACTGTCAACACCAAGTTCGACAGCTCGGGAGATGAGGGAGAGGACATTTTAATCCCACTCCCCGCCGCAATCAGTACCCCAGTCCCAGCATTTGATGAGGTTTCCTCGCCCGTCCGTGGAAATGGTGAGACGGAAGAGACCCCTAGAGCCTCCCAGCCAACCGGTGATCCCAGTTTGCCAAGCTTTCCCCATGAGGAAGGCCCTCATGACAAAGACTGCGAAGCGTCATCGGCATTGGCAGGAAACTCTAACCAAGCCTCTGGGATGCCAAGTGACAGCTATCAGCCTGATAGGGATTACCTAGGACAACCTCAGTCTGGGCCTAGCAACAACAGTCCTCCAGTCCCCTCAACCTTAACTGTTGGCTCTGAGGACCCCCAGGTGTACGAAGCCGACACTGACGATGAAGACTTCATCAACTTCCTGCCAGCACCTCCTGAGCTGGAGGATGGTGGTCAGGCAACTGTCGATGAGCTCGTCGAAATTAATCTGGGTGAAGATGAAGCCCCTCGACCAACATTCCTTAGCGCTCGCCTCACCGAGGCAGAAAGGTAGGACTATAAGCAACTCTTGCTCGAATATGAAGACTGCTTCGCCTGGCAAGGACGCGCTAAGGAGATTTGTGTGTGTGTTTGCTAGGCTCACGCCGAGGGCATGCCGCATGGTCATCCCTCACATAGCGTCTAGCCCAAACACCCATCTCCGGGAGATTTGTGTGTGTGTTTGCTAGGCTCACGCCGAGGGCATGCTGCATGGGCATCCCTCATACGGCGTCTAGCCCAGACACCCACCTCCGAAAAGGCGCCCCCCAGTGGTGATGAACGTATGCCATCTCGATAATCGTGTGCGACCCTAGATATTACTTGGTGAAAGCACTCTGCCTGGGTCCTACCTCGATAATTGTGCATGACCCTGATGTCGTTTGGTGGAAGCACTCTGCCCGAGCCCTGCCTCGATGGTCATGCGCCCCCAGACATCGCTCTACGAGAACACCCGGCTCGGCCCTACCTTGGCATTCGTGCATGACCCAGATGCCGCTTCATGAGAGTGCCCCTACCAGTCCCTGCCTCGATAGTCATGCACCCTTAGCCATCACTCGATCAAGGCACCCTACCAAATCTCTGTCTCGACATCCGTGCACGACACAGACATTGTTCGATGATAGCACCCTGTCCAATCTCTGTCCCAAGGGTCACACACCATCAAACACGGCTCAATCGACGCGCCTGGCCTGGTTCCCCGCCTCGATGATCATGTGTCACTTCGGTGTCATCTCGATAAGCGTGCCCTCAGTGCTGTTACCCAGACAATGGGTATACTTCACAAGTCCCAGCGCAAGATGAAGCACCAGGCCCCTACCTTTATCAACGGGCCCCGAGCACGTGGATCAAGGTCCAGTGCCGCCCATCAACTACAGTCGCAACGGTGCCCCCGGCACCTGACTGTCAACCACTTCGGTCACAATGGTGCCCCCGGCACCAGACTGCCAGCCACTTCAGCCACAACGGTGCCCCCGGCACCCTACTGCCAGCCACTCCAGTCACAACGGTGCCCCCGGCACCCGACTGGCATCAACTACAGTCACAACGGTGCCCCCGGCACCCGACTGCTAGCCGCTCCAGTCACAACGGTGCCCCCGGCACCCGACTGCCAGTCGCTCCAGTCACAACGGTGCCCCCGGCACCCGACTGTCATCAACTACAGTCACAACAGTGCCCCCGGCACTGGACTGCCAGCCACTCCAGTCACAATGGTGCCCTCGGCACCCAACTGTCATCAACTACAGTCACAATGGTGCCCCCAGCATCCGACTGCCAGCCACTTCAGTTACAACGGTGTCCTTGGCACTCGACTGTCAAGCACTCCAGTCACAACGGTGCCCCCGGCACCCGACTGTCATCAACTACAGTCACAACGGTGCCCCCAGCATCTGACTGCCAGCCACTTTAGTCACAATGGTGCCCCCGGCACTCGACTATCAAGCACTCCAGTCACAACGGTGCCCCTGGCACCCGACTGCCAGCCACTCCAGTCACGGTGCCCCCGGCACCCGACTGTCGGGCACTCCAGTCACAACTGTGCTCACGGCACCCGACTGTCAAGCACTCAGTCACAACGGTGCTCCCGGCACCCGACTGCAAGGCACTCCAGCCACAACGGTCCCCTGGCACCCGACTGCCAGGCACTCCAGCCACAACGGTGCCCCCGGCACCCGACTGCCAAGCACTCCAGCCACAACGGTGCCCCCGGCACCCGACTGTCAAGCACCCCAGCCACAACGGTGCCCCCGACACCCAACTGCTAACCACTTCAGTCACAATGGCGCCCCGGCACCCTACTGCCAACTACACCAATCACATCAGGATCCGTAACACCTGATTGCTCAACAACTCTAGTCCCATCGGGGCCCATGGCACCCAGCAATCCTGAGCTCAATGGCTTTTGGTCGCTCCAGTCATGGCGATGCTCACGCCGTTCGACCACTCAAGTCTTAACAGCGCCCGACCGCTCTAGCGACAAGTGGTGC
Source organism: Amorphophallus titanum (assembly GCA_024336825.1). NCBI lineage: Eukaryota > Viridiplantae > Streptophyta > Magnoliopsida > Alismatales > Araceae > Amorphophallus > Amorphophallus titanum. The sequence continues at coordinate 26,944,568 of JANBPO010009603.1, read as the reverse complement.
CTACGTCATTCGGTCGCCTCGGTCATGGTGATGCCCAACTACCCTAGCACAATGGTGCCTACGACACCTACTACTCCGACCTTGACATTGTCTCATGACAGGAAGACATTGTGGCACCCCTCGGGCAGCACCCAGCTGAGTCGCGGGTCCTCTTAAGGACTCTACGTGTGAATACGAAATTACCCACACAATAACGCAATGACCCGGGGATCGTCACAAATGATGGAATTGTCCCGCGGTTTGCAAGCACTTGTAACCGGGCTCTCACGCCCCCATATAAATGCCCTTTACAGCATCTAAGTCATGTAATCCATTTAGGGAGTGGATCCCCCACCTCGTTGGGACCAGTCTCCTTGCCCCCAGCTATCTATGCTGTGTTGCTGTTGCCCTATCACTATTGCATGGACTAAGCCCTCCCAGCGTCGCGGCCTCTAGGGTCCCTGACTCGCTCGTCGGTAATAGAAACAAAGGTGTTCGGGCTCTGCCCGATGTAAAACAAACACTGACTGCTTGCGGTCAGTGGGGAAAGGCATCTAGTACACGACTCTCCACAGTCGCCTGCGCACTCGCACCTGCGGAACATCCTTCTCTTCATGTGTCGCCCATCTCCCGAGCACACGTGCCGCATCCTGGTGATGCATCCCCAGTTAAACATTTGGCTCCACAGGTGATCGTCGAGAAATCAACTGGCACGCCTGCATTCCATTCAGCCATCCCTGTTCCAGTCTTCCAGAATGATTAACCATACGCCACTCCCTCCAGTGCGTTCCTATCGTTCTTTCCACCCTCCTTTCAATACCGCGAGTGAGAATGAGAGAGGGTGGGGGTTAGGTTTATATATAAAGAAAATTAGAATATTTTTTAATTTTTGAAAATTTGTAAAATATGCCAAAAATATACAAATTTAAAAAAATACGTAAAAATAGTCGAAACGATCCTCGCGAAGAGTACTTCGCAACTGTATCGTCAACGAGTCGATGAACTGAGAAATAAACTCACCGTAGGGTTCCATAGGTTATACGGGAGAAAAACCCACACGGATTGTAAAATTTAACTTAGGAGCTACAAAAGTAAACCGAAACTCTCCAAAAAGGACCCGAAAGACCTAATAAAGATCTGACAAGAACCAATAAAGATCCGTCAAAGATCCAGGGTATTACATCCTCCCCTCCTTCAAGAAATTTCATCCTCGAAGTTTAAGGACTAACAAGAAGGAAGAAGCAGAGAAGAACAACCCAATAGTACAACTATGAAGTGACACGAATCATGAGGAACACAGCTCAGAGGAACACAGTCAGACCATAATCACAGGTACACACTCAAGACAGAGCACGACACAAGTGGAGATAAGTCTGACACCTCTGAAACAAGGGCAACGTCGCTTACGTCTCAGGATAAGAGACATGACTGCCACGACAACAAATCATGAAAAATGAAACGACAGGCACATCAAGCAGGAGCTTAAACAAGGAAACATAGTCCTCTCAGCTGACAGCTCGACCACATCATCGGCTCAAGTGCCAAAGGCAATAGGGAACACCTAGCGCACAGGACGCCAACGACAACGAAACTAGACCACAAGCGTAATCAAGCAAGTCCTCACTCCGATATTTCATCTGATCGAGTCGCAAGCTAGCTCTACTCGGGAAGAGGAGTATCGCAATGCTAACCAACAAGACAACAGTCGAAGATAGAAATACAAAATCATACGGAAATAGCACTCGAAACAACAATACGATAGCACCTACAGGATTTCGGCTCCGTATAGCACACAGAACCACAGAACACCACTGCAAGTAGGGTCACATCAAGGTACAATAGCAGCTGAACACACGACTATAGGGAACGAGTCATTCTTCTGACAGCTCACCAAGAAAGACCCATGACCACGGGAAATGACACAAAATGACAATCTCAAGGGATGCATCTCAAGGACCAAGACAAAGCCTCGAGAGCACAACACCCAAGAGAAAAGAAATGCAGAGTAGAGGGTACTCAATCAGCAAGAAAGTCGACATATTCCCCAACACTCGCAAATGCCAATGCCAATACCAAAAAAAGTACCAGCAACAGCACAAAGCACAAGAAAAAATGCTAATCTCAGCTTACCTTCACGCCTTGAAACAATGAATGAGCCTTCTCAACGCATCGGTCGCTGAATACGACACGACGAACATGGTACACTATAGCTCATAACACCATAACGGAGTCCAAAGTGAAGCAACCATGGAGCAAGAAGCAGATTAGGCTTAGAATAAAGCTGTCCACACTTAAGCAGACACAGACAAGGGTATTACCAAGACAGCAATTCCAAGGCCAACCTCGAAAAGATTCCACTAAACGGGATGAGAAACAATAAGCTCAACCACGAAAGCTTGCCAGGAAGGGAAAAATCTTAGCTCGCTCGAGCAACTTCTCAATCACGGAATCTAATCGAGCACTTCAACAGAAACGAAACACATCAGGAGCCGAAATAGACTTAAGCTGGAGTGACCAAAATAATGTAAGGACGTGTACGGCCATCATACCAATGCTAAAAGTTAACAGCAACCTGAGCAACTTACAAGAAAAACCCTCGAACAAGGTACTGCAGATTCGAGCCTTTCGGCGAACACTGCCAAGTACAACATGATCGAGATAGACATCACGAAGAACCAAGCGATACCGAATCACGAAACCTAATGCCAGCAAATTCCACTAGCCATCAGCTGGGTGACTATACAGGACTTTTACGACTCTGGTAATTGTATATCTGAGATTTCCATGTACTTCACACAACAACAGCACTGATACCACCAGTGACGAACCGGATCCCAGATACCAGATGTTGGCCCGGTTAAGAGGCAATCGAGAGGGGGGTGAATTGATTGCCTCCCCTTTTTGGACAAATTTAAACTAAAACAAATTTATCCACAGAGATAGAGATATGAAGACAAGATCAGACTAGAGTAACTGATGAAGCAACAGCAATCAAACTCTCACAACTCTCAGCGTTTGATGATGATCACTCGGATATCGAAGAATGAACGGACAATTAATAAGTGCTCATCTCACCGTATCAAACTCATAATATAAACGTGAAGAAAGTTATGGCAACCATGAGCATCAAACCACAAATAGACTGTGCACGAAGAATTTTTAGGTGGCTCGGGACCTTCCAGGCACCTTACGTCCACCCCTCACCAATCGGTGAGGCTTCACTAGCTTCAACCCAAAGCACACGGAGTGAACACTCCAGAACCACAAAGACAATGTCTCCAGAACGATCCACCAATGGATCACGACCCAACGGACACTGCACAGCCCGCAGCTCCGCCCACGGTCACACCCGTCCGCAGACGGTTCTCAACGAAAATATACTTAGAGTTTGAAAATACAATATATGATCAATAGACCCTCAAGAACCACTAGCAAATGATCAAGGTGACTCTATAGAAGATATGAAAATAGATCCCCATGAGAAGAAACGAAGAGTAAGAAGTTTTCTCTGTTGCTTGGATTGGAGGGTAGCCGGATGCCGACGTTGAATGGGGGTCCTATTTATTGGCACCCACTTTTTTCATGACCATAAGGCCCCTTGACAAATAGATAAAAGACCAAGACTATCCCATGGGTGCCCATGGGCCTAGCTTACTAGTTGGGCCCAATTAGCTAACATGATGGCCCAATTCTCTAATGGACTGACTCAAATAAAGAAAGAGGATACACACATGACTCAATTAAAGCAACAATTACATGATATAAGACTCAACAATAGCGATAACATGTGAGAATCATAGTCGATCCACCTCACAGTGGAGCAGGCGACCCGAGCCAGAGAGAGTGATGTGAGATGTCCTCATCAAATCCACCGGGGTAGGGAGAACTCGGCCCCGTCGAGTATTGGTCCACCTGGCTGTGGTAGTGCTCCAAAATGTCTGGGTTAAGGCACAGTAGGTCCTCCCGACTCACCCAAGTATCCTCTGTTGGGAGACGGTTCTTCCACCTAACCAGGTAGCGCCGGTACACCTTGTGCATGATAATGGTACTTTGCTCATCCAGTATTGCCTCCACCTGCTCACGTCGGCCTCTCAAGCTAGGAGGTAGAGTCCCACCGTGAGTGTCTCTCTCAAGGGAGGGTAAAGGCTCAAGCTCCTCACTGGGTCCCACCGCGGGGCCCTTGTAGGGTACCAAGTCTGCCACGTTGAAGGTAGGGTGTACCCCAAAACTCTCAGGTAGGTCCAGCTCATAAGCATTACTACAAAGTCATCTCAGAACTCGAAAGGGTCCCGAACCTCGTGCCCTCAATTTGGAGGCGAGCCCCGGAAGGAGCCGCTCCATCCTCACCATCACTGAGTCTCCCACTTGGAACTTGTGGTGATGCTGTCGAGCATCTGCCTGCTTTTTGTAAGCCACATTACTTTTTCCTATATGCTTGCGGATGTCATCATGCAACTCTTTGGTATGCTCTGCAAAGGACTCGACTGAGACTAACACTCTAGCATGTGGGGGAAGGGAAATAAGATCTGAAGGCTTTCTAGGCCTATAACCATGCAAGAACTCAAATGGACTCTTGCCTATGGACCTATTGACGGAATCATTGTATGCAAACTCGGCCCGGGGCAAGAGGAGATCCCAATTCTCGGGGTGGTCCCCAACTAGGAAATAGAGCAAGTTCCCAAGACTTCGGTTAACGACCTTAGTTTGGCCATCAGTTTGAGGGTGGTAAGCAGTGGAGAATTTGAGGAGGGTCCCTATCAAATGCCAGAGGGTTTTCCAAAAGTAACTAGTAAATTTCACATCCCAATCTGACATAATGGTCTTAGGTAATCCATGGAGTTGGACTACCTCATCAAAGAATAATTGGGCGACCCTAGAAGCATCTGAAGTCTTGGAGCATGGGATAAAGTGAGCCATCTTAGAGAACCTGTCAACCACTACAAAGATGGAATCATATTTGCGCAATGTCCTAGGTAGGCCAAGGATGAAGTCCATGCTCAAATACTCCCAAGGTCTATCCGGGATGGGAAGGGGTGTGTAAAGCCCGGTGTTCTGCCTCACTTGCTTGGACGAGGCACAAATGTGACGTTGCCCCACAATGTTGGCCACATCCTTCTTGAGACTGGGCCAATGGAATTGTCTCTCAACTACCTCTATGGTCTTTTGGACCCCAAAGTGACCCACTAGGCCACCACTGTGTAAGTCCCAAACTAAGAAGTCCCGAAGTGAAGTCTGAAGTATGCATAGCCTAGCTCCCTTGAAAAGATACCCCTCTTGGAGTATGAATCTCTCATGTTCCTTGTGGGACTGAGTGGAGAGGGTGTTGTAGTAAGTCCCAAAGTCGGGGCAATTTGGATATTCCTCTTTGATTCTCTCGAACCTAGTGACTTCGACCTAGATAGTGGAAAGTAAGGCTACTCGCCTACTCAGTGCATCGGCGGGGCGATTCTCACTACCCATCTTGTACTTGAGGATAAAGGTATAGGACTAAATGTATTCTACCCAATGAGCATGACGGACATTGAGCTTTTGTTGGGTGTTGAAGTACTTCAAGGCCTTGTGGTCCGAGAAGATCACAAACTCATTGGGTAGGAGATAGTGCCTCCAATGTCGAAGGGATTGAACCACAGCGTAAAGCTCTTTGTCATATGTGGAGTACCTAGTCTTAGCCTCACAAAGTTTCTCACTAAAATAGGCTACTGGGTGACCCTCTTGGCTGAGAATGCCTCCAATCCCTACCCCGAATGCATCACAAGTGACCTCGAAGACTTTTGAGAAGTTTGGTAGGCAAAGGACCGGGGCTTGGGTCATCTTTTCCTTGAGCTCTAGGAATGCTTTGGAGGCTGCCCTAGTCCACATAAAAGTGCCTTTCTTGAGACAATCCGTGATAGGAGCGGTGATAGTGCTAAACCCACGGATGAATCTCCTATAGAAAGTGGCTAGTCCGTGAAAGCTTCGAGCCTCATGGAGGGTTTTGGGCTCGGGCCACTCAAGAATGGCTTGGACCTTCTCGGGGTCCATGGATACCCCTTGGGATGAGACAATAAATCCTAGGAAGGCTAGTTGATTGGTCAAGAAATGACACTTCCCGGGGTTGGCAAAGAGGCTCTCTTTCCTAAGAACGGTGCACACTTGTTTGAGGTGATCGAGATGGGCTTCCTTGGATTGGCTATATATGAGGATGTCATCAAAGTAGACGACAAGGAAGATGCCAATGAAGGGCCGGAGAACCTCGGTCATGAGGCGCATGAAGGTGCTTGGTGCATTGGAAAGGCAAAATGTTGCTGGCTTTAAACCACCAGCGGGCGTAGTAAATGTCAAAGTGCCCCACCCGGGGCTGTGCTGGCAGAGGCCCCGTTCCGGGCCGCGGTGTCGGAAGACGTCGACTGGTCGCGCCGCGCCGTCGCGGCCGGCTTCCGCCTGGGCTACGAGAAGCGGGCGGTGATCTGGCATCCGGCCCGGCGGGATTGGCCCGACCTGCTCTCCAAGTGGCGGCGAATGAACCGGGAAGCGTTCGGCCTGGCCGGCGATAGCCCGGCCGCGCGGCTCAAGTGGATGCTGAAGGCCTGCGCCCTGCCGGCCTCGGCCTTCGTGCACAGCATCCGGGTGTTCACGAGCCCCGAACTGTCCTCCGGCCGCCAGCGGCTGCTGGCGCTCGGCACCCTGTTCCGGCTGAGGTTCTGGCGCTCATGGGACGCTTGGCGCATCGCACTCGTCCCGGGCAGCCGGGGCTGACCATGCACGTCGCCGTCACCATCGTGGCCTTCCGCAACGCCGACGACGTCGCCCAATGCCTGGAGGCGCTGGCGCGCTCGACCCATGCCGATTTCGAGGTGGTGGTGTGCGAGAACGGTGGGCCCGATGCCTACGCCGTGCTGCAGGACCGGCTGCCCAGGGCGCTCGCGGGCGGCCAGCCGGTCAAGGCCGTGTTGGCTCCGGGCAACCTCGGCTACGCCGGGGGCGTCAACGCCTGCATCAAGGAGAGCCCGCAGGCGGACGCTTGGTGGGTGCTCAATCCGGACACCGAGCCGCAGGCCGAGGCCATGGCCGCGCAGGTCCGGCGGTTGGAGAAGGGCAATTGCGACGCGGTGGGCTGCACCGTGCAGCTGCCTGGCGGGATCGTGCAGTCCTACGGCGGCCATTGGCAGAGAAAGCTTGCCCGCGCGGTGTCGATCGGCCATGGCGCCTCCGCCGCCGGCCATCCGTCCGCCGCCGAGATCGAGCAGAGGCAGAACTACCTCAACGGCGCCGCGATGATGGTGTCGCGCGCCTTCGTCGAACGGGCCGGCCTGATGCGCGAGGACTACTTCCTCTATTGCGAGGAGGTCGAATGGTGCCTGCGGGCGCTGCAGCGGGGGGCGCGGCTGGCGTTCGAGCCTGACGCCGTGGTCCTGCACCACCAGGGCACCACCACCGGCAACGCCACTTCGGTGCGCAGCCGTTCCAAGCCGCCGATCTATCTCAACGAGCGCAACAAGCTGCTGCTCACGCGCGATTGCTTCCCGGGGTTGATGCCGTTGGTGACGGTGACCACCCTGGCCGTGATCGTTGCCAAATATGCGCGCCGCGGCGCCTGGCGTCAGGTCGTCTATGCGCTTGAAGGATGGTGGGCGGGGCTGCGCGGCGAGCGCGGCATCCCGGCCTGGATTGCGGGTTAGGGGACCATGTCTCAATTACGGGAAGTCTTGAAGCGGTCGATGCCCAAGGGGCTGCGCCAGCAGATCATCAGCGTGCGCGACAAGCTCGGGCCGCCGCCGCTCGAGGACATCGTCCTGCACGACTATGAGCTGGAGCCCGACGCCAGCGCCGCGCCCCGCCTGTCGCTGATCATCCCCACCATCGCACCGGACAAGGCGTTCGGCGGGGTGGTGACCGGGATCGACCTGTTCTTCGGCATCGGTCGCCGGGCGGGGGTCGAGCTTCGCGTGATCGTCGACGATTTCGGCGCGGCCGACGACGCCTCAGTGGTGCTCAAGCGGGCCAAGGCGGCCGGGGTCGATCCGCAGGCCGTCGAGATCGTCGCCCGGACGCGGCAGACGCCGCGCATTGCGGTGCGCGCCAACGACGCCTTCTTCAGCTTCAACTGGTGGACCACGCTCAACCTGCGCCCGCTACTGCGCCGGCAGGCCGAGCATTTCGGCGGGCCCGTGCGACCCTATCTCTACGCCATCCAGGAATACGAGCCGCTGTTCCACCCGTTCTCCTCGACGCACATGATGGCGCGTCTGGCGCTGGACCCGCGCGAGCCGTGCTGGGGGCTGTTCAACAGTAGCGAGCTCTACACTTACTTCCTGGCGCAGAAGCATGGGGTGGAGCGCGCCTTCGTGTTCGAGCCCAAGCTGTCGGACGCGCTGCGGCCCTTCCTCGGCGGCGAGCGCCCGGCCAAGGCCCGGCGGATCCTGGTCTACGGTCGCCCCACCATCAACCGCAACTGCTATCCGGCGGTGGAAAAGGGGCTGCGGCTGTGGGCCGAGCGTTACCCGCAATTCGGCGGCTGGGAAGTGGTCTCGGCGGGTCTGCCGCATCCGCCGCTGCCGATCGGCCCCGGGCGGGCCATGCGCTCGCTGGGCAAGCTGCCGCTGGAGGCCTATGCCGAGCTGCTGCGCACCACGGGCGTGGGGCTGTCGCTGATGGCCTCGCCCCATCCCAGCTATCCGCCGCTGGAGATGGCCCACTTCGGCGTGCGCACCATCACCAATGCCTTCGCCAACAAGGACCTGTCGACTTCGCACGACAACATCCTGTCGATCGCCGACGTGAGCCCTGGGACGGTGGCTGACGCCCTGGCCGAGGCCTGCGGCGCCTTCGAGGCGGCCCCGGACGCGGCCTGGGACATCCCCACCAAGCGCCCGTCGTTCCTGGAGCCCGGCGACTGGCCGTTCCTCGATGACGTGGCCCGGGACCTCAGGTCGAGGGTGTGGGCGACCGCCTAGCGGCGACCTGCGGCAGGGCGCCCACGCCCGCCACCTGAACGCCGCTGGTCTGCGCCCGCCGCGCCTTCACGAACACCTGGTTGCACGGTTCGAATTGGCGAAGACCAGTTGACTATCGGCGTTCAGCGTGTATTACGAGCGGAAGGTAGCGGAGGGAAAAAATAAAATGAGTGTGCTGAATGCGCTGCGGAATAAGTTGGTGGCGATCATCTTTGGTCGGGTTCACCCCTACAACACCACATGCCCCAACTCCGGCGAATCGCCGATCCGCTGCAGCTCCCGCTGCACGATCGTATCCACCTCACCCCGGATCGATTCAAAATTAGCCAGCAGCATCTCCTCGCTCACCTCCCTGATCACCGGCAGCTCGGCAAAAGAAGCAGCCTCCGCCGCTAGCGCAGCCGGATCATTGACCAGCCGGCAGCAGAACGTCTTCACCGGGATCGGCTGTATAGGCGTATCGGCGACCATGCCCACAAACTCCCCGGAGCTCAGCGACGCGATCCGCGATATGGGAACGACATGCTCCAGCTGATGCGATTGGGTGACCTGCAGATCGTTAAAACTCGTGGTATAGCTTTCCCTGTCCTGCATGGTCCTGCCGAAGCGTTCGGATAATAGTTGCGCCGTGTCCCCGGCGGTCTGGCCCGCGAAGACATTACCGCAGTTGTTGAGGATGCCATCCGAGAAATCTTTGCCATAGGCCAGCCGGAGCTGGCTCGCATCCTGCATACAAAGTGTAATAGCCATTTTATTGCTCCGCCCGGTAGCGATCGACTGGCTGATGGTATGTATCCGCACGGTGCTGAACTCGTCGAAGATCTCCGCCAGGGGATGCCGGTGCTTTTGATTTGCCAGCCGGTTGATCGTATTGATGTAGGCCGCGACCATCGGCCCATACGTAGCCGTTTTCTGCGGATTGCTGCCTATCGTCAGGAGTTTGGGAAAAGCGGGATCGTTGAGGTCCAGCGAAAACTCGTCGCCCGACATGATATAATAGACGGCCGGGGAACTCAGGCGGGCCAGCCGGATGCCGCAGGTCGCGAGCTGACCCTCCAGCTGCTCGGGCGCCTGTTTAAAGGCGTTGATAAAGTCGTTTATCAGGGCAAGCAGCTGCGGCTGGGCGCCAAGTACGGTAAAGAGGTCCTTATAGGGAACCTGCGCCAGCTCGATCACATGCGGCCAGGTGCAATAGGCGCCCTTCTCATACAACCGCAGGAACCAGATCAGGGCCTGAACGAAGTTGACGGCCGACTCGAAGAAGAAATCGTCCCGGCTGTCGTTGCCATGCGCCTGGACGCCGAGCAATACGGCCCGCGCGGCTTCGCCCGCATCCTGGATGTCGAGCAGGGTGGAGGGGTGCAGCGGGTTGCAGCGATGAGACCGGCTAAGATCGCCGAAATGCAGGTTATAATACGCAGGCGTTCCCGGGTAACGATCCTTGCAGCCAAGGAAATGGTTGTATACGATCTTCGACAGGTCGTCGTATTTGAAGTCATACACCAGCATGGCAAACCCTTTTTCGATGTATTGCCGGATCATAGGTTCGATGATGAACCAGGTCTTGCCCGAGCCCGGCGAGCCCAGGATCAAGGTACCCCTGAACACATCCACAAGATTCACCCAGCTTTCCCGCTCCTCGTTATGATACAGGTATTTCCCACGCAGGTTCACGGAAAAAGGACCGTCGATCAGCCGCTCCTCCTGCGGGAAAGATTCATGCAGCCGGTTGAACAGGTCAGGTTCGCTCTGCGGCCAGACAACGCGTGTAAGATAATTGCCGCCGTAAAGCACCAGCACATAACCCAGGAAACAGAACACACAATACAGCAAGGGTACATCGCCGAGCAGCAGGCTGCCAAAATAGAGACACAACCCGGCGAAGAGCCAGGAGACCGCACTATCCAAACGGTATTTCGGGTCCTTCTTCCCCCGTGCGCCCAGCAGCGTCACCCCCAGCAGCAACAAAGCGATCACCCTCGTTCGGATCGCCGAATCGAACACCCCCGTCTCCGCAAAGGCCGTCATCAGCCGGTCCACAATGGGATTGCCGGCCTGCCAGGCAGCACAAGCCGGACAGGCATGATAATAAAAGTGTAAGCCCAATAGCGCCATACTGCCGAGGCGCACAAAATCGAGGATGCGATGCAGGCTCCGTTCGTCCTCGCCGGTTTCTTGACTCATAAAAAAGATTTAAAGGTGTCGCCCTCGTTTGGAGGTTGCATCCGCCGCGATGATTGGAGCATTGGGTATCGCCTTTTTTTGACCTCGCGCCAGCTGCCGTTCGGGTGTCGCCCGCACAAAAGGGTCGAAGCCCAGGACCTCCCTGATCGCCGCCGGTCCGTACCGCTCACCTAGCTCGGCCGGCGCAAGCGCCCATTTAGTAGCCAGGTCGATAAAGAACAGCAGGCTCACCTCTCCCTTTTTGTCAAACATAGGAGCCGCGGCCAGCCGGCCGCGCCTTAAGACATCCGTAAACTGTTCGGCGCTCGAAGGCCGGCTCCGGATAACGTCATCTAATGTCCTTCGCACCCGGCTGGCATCGGCTGTCCCCAAATCAGCAGAACGCCGTTCCAGGTTATCCAGGGTCGGCTTAAAGGCGAACTCGCTGGCCTTGGTAGGCGCATTCAGGGGTTTCCCGTTGTCATCTGTAACTTGGTACAGCAGACCGCGGTGCCGCCGCAGCCAGCTATCCGGCCCGCCGCCGTAGGCTCGCAGGTTGTACAGGCTAAGGATCGCATTGAAGGCTTCGAGCGACCCATAATGATAGGACTCCATCACATATTGCAGGGTGTCCGATTCTGCGCCAGAACATCCGCCCGACCGACATCGCCGCCCGGCTGGAAGGCGCCACCTTCGCCGTCATCCTGAACGAACTCCGCACGCTCGAGAACGCCGCCACCCGCGCGTCCGAAATTTCGCGCGTGATGGCGGAAACGCCCTGCATCTCGCGCCAGCACACCGTGCAGATATCGGCCACCGTCGGCCATACGGGCTTCGGGCCGGAAGATAACGTGGCCGATATCCTCGCCCGCGCCACCAGCCCCAGCGCTCCTTCCCCCGAAACCGACTAGTCTCTTTTTTCTGATTCCTGATTCCTGAACCCTGATTCCTGTTGCCCCTTAGGGCAACCCGTGTTACCCCGCAGCGCAATGGGTTACCATTTGCTTTACGAGAACGCGCTCGGCCGCACCCGCGCCAGCCTGTTCGATAATGCCGGCCGCCTCCTCATGCTGCGGCAGGATGACCCGTCCCGCCCCTTTATCGAAGGCGCCGTGGTCTGGGGCCGCGTGCGCAGCATCACGCCGGGCATGGGGTCCGCCTTTGTCGATATCGGCGATACGCGCGACGGCATCCTTCCGCTCACCACGCTTCCTGCCGGCAAAAAGAAACTCACCCAGGGCCAGCCCGTCCTCGTCCGCGTGGTCCGCGGCGGTTTCGGGGAGAAGGGCGCCAAGCTCGATGGCCGCGTGGCGCAGGACCCCCCGGCAGCTTCCACGCCCACGCCGCAACTCATCAAACCGGCGCTGCCCGCCATTACGCGCGCCTTGCACGATGCCAACAGCAATCCCGTCACCGTCTGGCTGTGCGATGAAAGCTTGAGGGAGGAGGTCAAAAAACATGTGAATGAAAAAGCCATCCGCGCGCTGGCGGACCCCGACTCGCCCCCCCTGGTGGACTTCCTGGAAGACGCGCTAGATGCCCTTTTATCGCCCAAACCCACCTTCACGTTTTCGGGTGGCAACCTGATTGTCGAGATCACCTCGGCCGTCGCCACCATCGATGTCAACGGCGCCCTCCATGCAGGCAAGGGCGTTACCCGTGCGGAGGCCATCCTCGCCACCAACCTCAAGGCGGCGGAGGAGATCGCGCGCATCTCCCGGCTGCTGGACCTGGGCGGCAGCATCATCATCGATTTCATCACCCCGCCCACCAAGGCCCACCGGCAGATCATCACCGACCACCTGCTGGCCAGCTTCGTGAGTGCGGATGAAGGGGACGTGGAGATTCGCCCCATGTCCCGCCATGGCCTGGTGGAGCTTACGCGCCAGCGCACCGGCCCCAGCCTCAACCTTTTGCAGGCGCAGCCGGAGTATGTCGCGGCCCGCCTGCTCTTCCAGTTGTGGCGCGTCAAGGGCACCAGCGGCAAACGCTATGGCAAAACGCTGCTGTGCCACCCTTCCGTGGCCGCCATCCTCAAACCATTGCTTAAGGAGAGCACCTGCCTCGTGCAGCTGGGCCAAACGGTGGAGGTGGAGGAGGAAGACCTTCTCCAGCCCACCGCCTACCGCCTGCGCGATAGATCCCCCACCTAGATTATTTTAGATTTTCCATAAGTCCATTGAGCATGGCTCCAATTTCACGATAGCCTTCGGCAAACCCATCAACCACAGGGGGCTCCATATATCCAAGTGCTTGGGCAAATTGCAGCCAGGTTTCTGTTTCAACAGAACTGCCAAGGGCAATCATCAAAAATTTCTTTTTGTCCGGGGCACTCATTTGTTTCCCCAACCCTTCGGCAATATTGGCGCAGATACTTTTGCTGCTCCGCCGCAATTGGTCGGCAACGCCTCCGAATTGCTCAATTTTAGGGAATTCCAAACTCAATCGATGTAACTGAACAGCCGCGTCAAAGGCCTTGATATACACCTTCAGTTTCTGGGGAGGGGGAAATCCCAAAATCAGTTATCTTTCTTTTTTACTAACTACTAGCCACTAACTACTAGCTACTAGCCACTAGTCACTAAAACCCCTTCGACTTCAATATCTCCAACCCATTCAAGGCAGGCGCATACGTCGGCTCGATCGAAAGCGCCTTTTCAAACGCCTTCCGCGCCGTGTCGGTCTGGCCGCGCAACAGGGCCAGCATGCCTTCAATGCCGTAGGTGTAGTAGCTGAACCCGGCGGAGCGGTGCAACCGCTGCACCAGCTCGTCCACGCGGGCCATGTCCTTGTTGGCACCGGCCTGGTCGCCGTTCATTTGCTTGGTTTCGGCCAGGGTCAGGTATTGGCCGCACAGGTTCACCAGGTGGTTGGCGCCGTAGGGGTCGCCGGCCACCACCCATTCCAGCATGTCAATGCGCTGCTGCGTGGGCAGGGGCTCCTTGCCGGAGTAGCTGGCGTAGAACACGCCCAGGTGTTCGTGGATGCGCGGGTCCATGCTGTAGATCTTCTGCGCTTCGTCGATCAGGCGCTTGGTGTCGTCATCCACAATCCCGGCCATGCCGCGCATCATCGCCACCTTCAGCACCTTGTTGGCTTCGCGGAACTTATGGCTGTCCCACAGCGCCAGCCCGCCGGCCTGCAGCACGATCAAGCCTGCCAGCAACAGGCCGCCGGTGCCCAGCACCCACTTCCTGCCCTCAAGCTTTTTAAAGGTGAAACGGCTCAGTTTGTGGTCCGAAAAAGCCTGCACATGCTGCCAGGTCAACACGCCCAGCAGCATCATCACGATGGCCGGCGCGGTGGGGAGCTGCATGGGGAAGTCCATGAGGGCATTGAAGCTGATGGTGAACAAGGCCACGCATGGATGACACGAGCGAAGCCATGACGCGTGGGGGCGCGGCAGGCGGCGGCAAGGGGCGTGGCCAGGCGGGACGCAAGTTCCAGGCCCGGCGCGCGCTGATCGTCGGTGTGGCGACCAAGGTCCTCAACGAACGCGGCGTGCGGGGCATGACCCTGGCGGACGTCGCCGCGCGGGCCGGCATGGTCACCACCGGCATCGCCTACTACTTCGGCCGCAAGGAGGCGCTGGCCGCCGCCTGTTTCGAGGCGGGGCTGGAACGGCTGGAGGCGCTGGCGACCGAGGCGATGGCCGGCGAGACGGCCGAGGCGCGCGTGGCGCTGTTCCTGCGCGGCTACTTCGCCCTCACCCAGCGCATCTGTCGCGGCGAGGAGCCGGAGATCCCGATCTTCTCCGACATCCGCACCCTGTCGGAGCCGATCCTCAGCCTGGTGCTGCAGCGCTACATGGCCTTCTTCGGCAAGGTGCGCGACCTCCTGCGCACGCCCGATCTGGCCTGGCTACGCGGCAGCGCGGCGGCGGCCCGCACCAACATCATCCTGGAACAGACCTACTGGCTGCGCGCCTGGCGCGGCCGCTACGACGCCGAGGACCAGGCCCGGCTTTGCGAGCGGATGCTGGACGTGCTGCTGAACGGCATCGCGGCTCCGGGCGCGGCGTGGGCGCCGGAGGGGCTGGACCTGGACCATGCCGTGAGCCCACGGCTCGGCGCCGCGCCGGAAGCGCTGATCACCGCCGCCATCCGGCAGATCAACCAGCATGGCTACAAGGGCGCTTCGGTCGAGCGGATCTCGGCGGCCCTGAAGCGCACCAAGGGCGCCTTCTATCACCATATCGAGGCCAAGGACGACCTGGTGCTGGCCGGCTTCGAACGCACCTATGACGTGCTGAAGGCGGCGCAGAGCGCGGCCCTGGCCTTGGACGCCGACCCCTGGGTGAAGCTGCATTCCGCCGCCGCCGCCCTGGCCGAATACCAGCTGACGCCACAGGGACCGCTGATGCGCACCTCGGCCCTGCAGTCCCTGCCCGAGGCGCTGCGCGCGCCGGTGATCGAACGATCCGACCGCATCGCCCGACGGTTCTCCGGCATGATCGCCGACGGCGTCGCGGCCGGGGTGCTGCGGCCGGTCGATCCGGCGGTGGCCTCGCAGATGCTGAACGCGGCGATCAACGCCGTGGCCGACATGCGCCTCGGCGATCGCGAACGCGCGCCGCGCGAGGCGGACCGGCTCTACATGGCGCCGATGCTGATGGGCCTGCTCAAGCGCGTGAATGTGTAGGGGCTGTGTGCGAGGCCGGCGGAACTGCCGGCGCGCTCGGGCTTTTCTCCCGCAAAGGCGGAAACGGTCCGTCACGCAAGCGGAAGAAAAGTCATGTCCATCCTCGCATGGCTGGTGGTCGGCCTGATCGCGGGCTTCATCGCCAGCAAGATCATCAACAAGCGCGGCGAAGGCGTTCTCATGGACATCGTCCTGGGCGTCGTCGGCGCCATCGTCGGCGGGTTCATCTTCAACTTCTTCGGCCACACCGGCGCCACCGGCATCAACCTCTACAGCATCTTCGTGTCGGTGATCGGCGCGGTCGTGGTGCTGCTCGCCTACCACGCCGTGGTGGGTCGCAGGGTCTAGGGGCGCAGGGTCTAGCGGCCTGCAGATGATTTTGAACTGATCGAAATCACTCCTGCATCCAATTCAGTACCATTGCATGAGGCGGCGCCTCAGGGTCGGCAAAACCCTGGAGCGCCGTCTTGCTGTCCGGACCCCGCCTGAAGGCTGAAGTTCGCCTGAAGACCCTTTCGGCGCAGGCCTGGCCCGCCATCGCCGCGCTGGTGATCCAGAATGGCCTCGGGCTGATCACCACCGCCGTGGTCGGGCGGCTGGGCGACGCGGCCTTGGCCGGGGTCGGGGTGGCGACCGCCCTGTTCTCCATCCTGCTGGCCCTGCTGTTCGGCCTCGACGCGGCCGTGCAGACCCTGGCGGCGCACCGGCTGGGGGCCAGGGACGCCGCTGGAGCCGGGCTTGCGCTGCGCCTGGGACTGATCGTCAGCGCGGGGCTCGGCCTGGTGCTGATGGCGGTGGTCTATGCCGCCGGGCCGGCGGTCATGCAGCTGGCCGCGCACGACCCGGCCACGGCGCGGTCGGGCCAGGCCTTTCTCGCCGGCTTCGCCCCGCTGTTGCCGGTCGTCGGGTTGAACATGACCTTTGCCGCCTACTGGTACGGCGTCGGCCGTCCCGGCCGGGCGCTGGCGGTGACGGCGGCCCAGACCCCGGTCCATGCCTTGCTGTCCTGGGGGCTCGCCCTGGGGCCGTTCGGCCTGCCGGCGCTGGGCGTGTTCGGCGCCGGATTGGGCGCCAGCCTGGCCGCCATCTTCGCGCTCGGCCTGCACGCCGTCCTCGCCGGGCGCGAGCCGGGCCTGCGCGTGGGCCCGCTGCGCCACGATCTGCCCGAAATGACCCGCATCGGCCTGCCGATCAGCCTGCAGCAGTCGATGTACTACGTCGGCCTGACCCTCGCCTTCGCCGTCATCGCCCGCATCGGCGTGGCGCAACTCGCGGCCGCCAACGCCATCAACACCCTGGCGCTGGTAGGCGCCTTCGCCGCCGGCGGGGTCGGCACCGCCGCCGCCAGCCAGGTCTCCGCGGCCCTCGGCCGGGGCGAGCCGGGCGAGGCGCGGACCTGGGGCTGGTGGTCTGCCGGCTTCGCCGCCGCGATCCTCGCGCCCTTCGCCCTGTTTGAAGGGGGACCATTAAGGTTCCATCCTCTATAAATAATGATGTAATCTCAATTTTAGAGTTAATGAAGTTGGATGATTGGGAATTTGAAAGAGCTGCCAACTTTCTTCTCTGTGGGGTGCGAAACCCTAGGGTGGGGTGCGAAGCCCTAGGGTGTGAAGCCTTTCCCCTTCCACTCTCGAACCTCTTCCTACGCCTTCCCCTTCCCTTCCCTTCCCTCACCATCAACACCTCCTCCTCCTTCTTCTTCTTTCTTATCACTGCACTGTCGTACGGTCAGTCTCCAACCCCCCTGCCCGTGACCCCCCAATCGCCTTCTCCCTCTATTCTGCCACCTCTGTAAGCTGGACACCATACTCTGTAACCTACCCAGGCCGCCACCTCCGACCTCTTGTCCTGCCGCTGCCGCCGCACCGGACAGGGCCCTCCCACCACCATTGGCGTTGCCCTTGCACGACCCTCTTGCGCTCGCGGTCACCCCTTGAACCCTGTCAGGTCGCGCACGGCAGCCCTGCGCCAGTCTCTCTGCCCTCCTCTCCTCCTACCGCTACCAGGCCGTGTGTAAACGTCCCCTGCATCCCACACTGTGGCCATTTGGGACCCCCCTTAGATGTATCTGGCCTGCCTGTCATAGCTGCTAGAGGTGCCTCTGGGCCACCCTGCTCGCCTTGCCGCTGATCCCCTGCACCACAGGCCCCAGCCACCTGAGTTTGAACGACCGCAGCCACCAGTTCGTGGACAGTCCGCGGTTATTGCAATTGCGTGGAGCTTGAGCAGCCCGGATCCAAGCAGTGATACAACGGCGCTGTACTCTTCCACAACATCCCTCCGTCTGTGAGGACATCGCTCCACTTCTACAAGGCCCATGTGACCTCAGTTTGTGTTTCTCGCTCTTTAGCGAGTCGGTCAATGGTTGAAAGTTCACTCATTTCTTGCTTATCACGTATTTGGTTAAATTTACCGCCATGAGTTAGGAATTTTTAGCCCGTTATATTATTTTGCTGTTGGATTGAGTGTATTGTGAGTGTTCCCTTGAGAGCGCTGATTTGACGTCGTTGCTTGTGTGTGCTTCATACCCTAGATCGTGGCAGCCCTACTTATCGTTCGGTTCGACGTTTCTTGCTGCGAGGGATGACTTTTTAGAGCATAGCTTCTGTTATTCTCACGCATTACCTCTCTCGGAATTTATGTGGGCGACGGTTTATTTGCCGATTTATTGTAGCATATTACTGATTTCGTTTAGTCGCCTAATTGGACTCGTTTAGGTTAGCCGTTCCACATCATTATTGGTTTCAAAGGCGGGTTGGCAGCCTCGGGTAGTCACCACATTGTTTTTCCATGTCTTGCATGCATTGTTAGATCGTTGCATTGTACTTATAAAAAAAATTTGCATCCATATCATATCACATTGTGATTGGTGCATCTTAGTTAGTCTAGTCATGTGTCACATGTCCACACGTAGCAGTGCTCAGTACCACTTGTTAGCACCGATGTCAGGCTCACATTTGAAAATGTGAGGTTTAGACCCGAACATGTCAGATTCACACGAGGACCCTCGAGAGATCCCGACTTGACCGAGTTAGTGCACAAACTCATGGCTCAGGTAGAGGGGATGGACAAGCATTTGGTAGGCTTAGCAGATAGGGTTATAGAGTCCGATCGTACCGTCCAGAGGATGCACTGCTTTGGAGAGAGCCACCTACGGCTAGGAGCATGATGGGGCAGTGGATCACCCTGATCTACACCCTTAGAGTTGTCAGTGTCGATTATCGGCATGATGGTGATGAGGAGTTTGATAGGGAGTCTTTTGGTGAGTGGGATGAGATTTCTAGGGCTCTAGTTGCCCAAATATATAGGAAGTTGGATAGGAGGCTTGATCATGAGTTTGATGATTAGCGGAGGGCGTATCGAGATCGGGACCAGGATATTTAAAATGCCCGTGCCGAGGCTCCCAGTTTTGACGGCTCCTTGGAGCCGCAGGTTTTTCTTGATTGGGAGGCCGGTATGAACTGCTACGTTGATTGAATGATGATATCTGCTTCAGGCGAACATGTTTCGCCAAAATAAAGTTGACATGGCCGATGAGTTTCAGTTAGAGGAGGGTGTAGTCGACATGTAGGACGTGCCAGGCGATGACATGCTTGGAGTCGTTCGTTGCATTCTGACCCAGTCAAAAGAGAGCGACGACTGGCACAACACTGCGATCTTCCACACCTACATCCACCTGGGTGGTAAGGTGTGTAAGGTTATCATTGATAGTGGGAGTTACATTCATGTAATCTTCACTGCTATAGTCACGCACTTTGGGTTGACGCTTGTGGATCACTCTCGCCTCTACTGTGTCCTGGGTGGACGTGACTTCCATTTCCGTTTGGTCGAGGTATCTCGTACCAATACATTTCTACTCATATGAGGATCAGATTTGGTGCGATGTCTTGCCTATGGAGGTCGGGAGTATTATCTTGGACATGTCATGAATTTCTGATGGGGATGCGACCCTTTATGGTCAGTCCAACACGTGTTTGCGAGCATGGAGGTCAGCGTATCACCGTTCATGCCTCCCAACCACGAACTTCCACTCTACAGGAGAGTACCCCACCTAGTGCCACTGTTGCTACTGGTGCACCACAGCTACCCACCACTGCTACTTCAAGTACCACCCAACAGGGCACTGCTTCCACCTCCAGAACTCCCTAGTCTAGTGGCACACCTACACCTCATGTTTCTATTTTAGGTGCCCCGACTTCTCGGACCTTCCAGTTGATCACCGCTTGGGAGTTCAAGTAGGAGCTTTCCCAGTGTGATATTATCTATGCCATAATGGGGTGGGAGGTTACAGATAAGATCACGGAGGAGGCACCGAGCAAGCACCCTGCTGAGGTTACCTTACTCCTCCAGGAGTTTGGGGATGTCTTTCTTGAAGATCTTCCAGATGGATTGCCTCCGCTACATGACATCCAATGTGCCATTGATTTGATTCCGGGATTCACCTTGCCGAACTTGTCACACTATCGTGAGGAGCATTTGAGGAGAGGCCATGCGAGAGAGAGTATGAGCCCTTGCGTTGTTCCTTTACTACTAGCTCCAAAGAAAGATGGCACTTAGAGGATGTGTGTGGATAATCGTGCGATTAATTGCATCACGGTGAAGTACCGTTTCCTATCCTTGCTTGGATGCTAGCGGGAGACACAATGTCCTCGAAGATTGATTTGAAGAGTGGTTATCACTAGGTCAGGATTTGACCTAGAGATAAGTGGAAGGCGACCTTCAAGACGAAGGACGAACTTTATGAGTGGTTGGTCATGCCCTTTGGGTTGTTCAATGCCCTTAGTACTTTCATGCGATTGATGACCCTAGTTCTATTACCATTCATTGGGATGTTTTTGGTCGTATATTTTTGATGACATTCTTATCAACAACTGCACTAGGGATAGTCATGTGGACCATCTGCACAGGGTGTGTCTCACCCTTTGTCGTGAGAGCTTGTATGACAACCTCAATAAATGTGCTTTCATGATTGATCATGTTACATTCTTGGGGTTTATTGTTTCTAGTGACAGTGTCTCTGCTAACCCAGAGAAAGTTAGGGCGATCGTAGAGTGGCTGCTTCCATAGTTTGGTTACATCTTACCGTCGATTCATACGCAGGTTCAACACTGTTATGGCTTCGATCACAAACTGTATCCGAAAGGGATCTTTTGTATGGACGAAGGTCACTGCTTTGGCCTTTTGTGACATCAAGGAGCTAATGACTCAGGCACCTGCACTTCGACTATCTAATTTTTTGAAAGTGTTTGAGGTCTCGTGTGATGCTTCTGGTGTCGGCATAGGTGGAGTGTTGAGTTAGGAGGGCTATCCCATTGCATTCTTCAGCGAGAAATTGAATGATGCGAAGTTGAAGTACTCTACCTATGATAAGAAGTTTTATGCGGTAGTATAGGTTTTGAGGTATTGGAGACACTACCTACTACCGCAAGAGTTTGTGTTATATTCAGACCATGAGTCCCTCAAATATCTCCACGCCCAGAAGAAGCTCAACCCCTAGCATAGTTGATGGGTAGAATATCTTCAACTCTATATCATTCGTCCTCGGGCATCGGGTGAGTGTGAAGAACCACGTGGTAGACGTATTGAGTCGTCGATCCTCCCTCTTATCTGTTGTCCACATGGAGGTCACGGGGTTTGAGAGACTCTGGGAGGAGTACCTCGATTGCCCAGATTTTGGTCTGATCCATGCGTCGCTCCAATCAGGACCCTCTCGAGAGTACAGTGATTACATTCTTTAGGAGGGTTATCTTTTTCTTGGGGATAGGTTATGTGTTCCGCGGATCTCTGTCCACGAGTTTCTGATATGGGAGGTTCATGTAGGAGGTCTCGCCGGCCACTTCGGTTGGAATAAGACCATTGAGTTGATTGAGTATCGATTCTTTTGGCCTAGTCTGAAACGCTATGTAGCCCGCATTGTGGCTCAATGTTGCACCTACGCTACGGCTAAGAAACGAAAGCAGAACACCGGTTTGTATACTCCCCTCCCTGTGTTAGATCGTTCGTGGCAGGATGTTAGTATGGATTTTGTTTTGGGATTACCACGTACGGTCTGCGGGCACGATTCTATCATGGTGGGTGTCGGTAGGTTCTCCAAGATGGCTCACTTTATACTCTGCGCTAGGACATCTGATGCGTCGAAGGTATCTCACCTCTTTCTAGCTGAGATTGTTCGTCTACATAGGCTACCTAAGACTATTATCTCCGACAGGGTTGTGCGATTTGCGAGTTATTTTTGGAAGATCTTATGGCACCTTATGGGCACGAAGCTCAAGTATGACTCCCACATCGATGGGCGGACTGAGGTAGTTAATAGGAGTCTGGGTGATCTTTTGCGATGTCTAGTTGGAGAGCATGAGCGTGGTTGGGATCTAATTTTACATTTAGCAAAGCTTGTGTACAACAACTCGACATGAGTCCTTTTGAGATAGTTATTGGCTATAGACTTAGGAGGCCCATAGATCTTGTCCTCATGCTCATTCAGGCCCATGTTTCAGAGTTGGGCGGGTCGCTAGCTGAGCATATTAGGAGTCTGCATGGTAGCATCCGTCGTGATATTGAGATCAACAATGAGAACTACAAGAAATTGACAGATGCACACCGCAAGGTACAAGAGTTTCGGGAGGGCGACTACGTGATGATCAAGGTCAGACCGTGGCGGTTTCCATCGGGAGTCGTGAAGAAGCTACAAGCTCGGGGAGTAGATCTTTTCAAGGTATTGAAGCGTGTCGGGCCCAATGCATATGTTGTAAATCTATCACCAGTCTGTGGTATTAGTTCCACATTCAATGTCTCAGATCTGGTGGCTTATTAGGGCTCGATAGTAATTTCTAGTGATCCTTTTGAGCCTTCTTCCCCCCTTGTGAGTGACTCCACCCTTGAGTGCCCACCGGTAGCCTCTATTAGCACGACGTGAGCGGATTGACCAGATATTGGATAAGCAGGTTGTTACCTCATGGAGTTGAACTTTTCAGCGTTACCTAGTTCGTTGGAGAGGATGGCCAACTACTGAGGACGCGCGGATCACACGCGAGTAGCTACAATAGATCAACCCCGACCTCTTGGAGCGATACCCATGGTTTGCCATATCTGATCTCGGCTTCGTCTCGGGGGGTTTGGAGAGAAGAGATTTTGGAGAGATCTCGAAAAAATCTCGGGAGATCGAGTTCAATGATTTTAGAAAAAAATTCATATGTATAGCCTATTGTAACCCACTCTCTCTTAACCTAATCCGTTATCAAAGTGACCATTAATTAACGGTGACTTTAACTCTCTCTCTCTCTCTCACACACACACACACTCACTCTCTCTCTCTCATTGGTAATTTTGTGAAAACATGCATAATACGTACATTTAATTAACTGTGACCTTAACACTCTCTCGCTCTCTCTCTCTCTCCTGCCTCATTAACATGCATGGCTGACCGTCCAAGGTTTACAGGTCGTGGTCTGGACAAAAGAATCTACTCATCGAATCTCTAATTCCTGCAGGCCGGCGGATTCAGTTTGACCCGCGCGCGTGGTGTACGTGCTGAAGCTGGACGGTGCAGGTGAGACCTGGGTTATGAAAGGCAACCCAGAAACAGTCATGGCCCTTCTTCCTGGTCATCACGATGTGTGACTCCCCTTTTGCTCATGTTCTCCCTTATCTTTCTCACAAAGTGGAAGGAAACGCCCCTCCAAAAGCAGATGACCTGACCCAGTTTCTGGACGTACCAAGGGCATAGATGCAAGCTGGCTCCCTCCTCCACGCTGTCTAATTATATATGACACTCGGCCGTACCCTCTGCCTCCTTGATCTTGAGACACAAAAGAGTGCATAACAAGATCTGTGTGCCCCAGAAACAGCACAAAAGAAGTGCCAATGTGATAGTGTACGAAAAGCTCGAGACACAGACACGGGGGGGGGCGTGACATATATAGACAGATAAATATGAAGCTAGTTCTTTGCGTTGCGATACAGGACGTCCCACACATAAAGGGCATCACTAGTTGGGCTGTTGTTGGAAACTAATTGGGAGACCCCCAGAGGCAGGAGAAGTCATTCATTCATCAGTGTGCCTTTATCTTCGTTCTCAAAAGTGTTCTCCACTCCTTATCCTCTGCTCTCATCTTCTTCTCATTATCACTCCCATGGTGGCTCGTAGGAAACCATGGTGCCTTTCCTTTGTACTGGGGTGGCTCTGTGTGTGCGTTAGAGAGAGAGAGAGAGAGGATTGGTCGTGGCGGCTTTATTGCATGCACGTCCCCGTCGTATGGATACGACGATATCATGATCTGAGAATCCCATTCCCGTGCTGTAGACGACCAAGACCGTTGATCTCTTGCCGTCCTCGAAGAAAAGGGTGGATTTTGACCCCGGATCAGTCTCCAATCCCCACGAAGATCCAAATTTATAGTATCCCTCGCTCTTCGCGACCATATATTTATACACCATATCTAAAATTAAATCTCCACCCATCGTACTCCCTGCGGTGTGATCTTTGAAGGAAAGGGACAACACCGTCCGTGGAGCCAGCTCACAGTCAGATTCTTCTACATCCCAAACAGGTTTTCCTCCATAACTCGTCAGCTCGCAAGATTTGAACAGCCAACTGTCAGTACGTGTATATATATACCTCTTTAATCTTCAACTACAGATCATCTCGCGGTCTCACACGTCCGAGGGCGCGCTGATCTATCCACACCTATGTTCTTTCAGAAGGAAGTTGTTCGTTGGTTATTTTGACGCCGTTTACTGTTATTTGCTATTACTTTGATGGGTTACTTCTATGCGTAAAATTAAGAACTGCAACACCCTGTGTGTTTGGCAAGAGGTGACAGGTATAGCTGCCGTACTAGCTAGATCGTTCCAAGTATTAAGTTATGCTAATTTTTCTAGTCAACTGACGCACTCAAGTTTAGGTGGAAATTTTCGATCAAATCTTTGTGTTGGTGCTCTTATCTAATGACCTCATGTCCCTGATCGATTAAAATAGGCCACGAGGATCACGGTATTCGCCCTTGGCATGCAAAATCTCAGCCGAATCATGCAGGTACGTAAAAGAAGGTTTTCCGGACGTCAAGTCCACGACTACTCTTTCTTTCCTTAATAATTGAACCAAGATGATATCCAATGTTCGCTGGTGGGACTTCACGTACCGATAACGGATGAGATGGTGGGTCGCTCCACACAGTCTTCCTTTACTTGTCATTCACATGCTGCGAATGAGATTTCGGAAATCTCGTTCGAATCCATTATTGTTGGTTCGTAGTAGCTAGGGATCGAGACTAGGATCCAGTTTTTTAGGTGGACTTGGTCTCTTCACGGCCAATGGGACTGCTCGTGGTTATCCAAGTGGGGTGGCAATAAATCCCGGCACAAATCTGACGAATCTTCGACTTTTCCTCTGATGAAACCCTGTGTGTGCTTCTAAAGGGACGTAGAGGCCTACGCACGTTCAAGATAATGCCGATTTTGCACCCAACAGGGGGTCACCAACCTCCCAGATCCTCCACGGATCTCATGCCATTAACCTGTGTGATCGATGATGGAAAACGGCATAATCTGTACTTACGTGAGAAAGGGCACTGTGATGCACGCATGAAACGGACAAAAGAAATAAAAGATGTTCTTTTCAAAATCAAAATCGGTTCCCCGGTCTATAATGAGATAATCACACACGCACCAGAAAGAGAGAGAGAGAGAGAGAGAACTCGTTCGCATGCAATGACGCATCGGGAGAACCGGGAGAGGAAGATGTAGTTAGATGTGATGCACTCACAGACGAGAGAGAGAGAGAGAGAGAGAGAGAGAGAGAGAGATGGGAGGTGAAGGATCTTCCTGGTTAACAATCTTCATTGCATGTGTGGAGTACCAGACGGGAGATTGGATCCTGATTAACAATCTCATTTAGACGTGGCAGCATTTCAAAGGGTCTTCTTGGTTGCTAAGCAAAAAATGTTTTCAAAAAAAAGAAAAGAAAGTGTGTCATTTGCTTGATTGCATTTTGCTTGGTCATTCTTTCGAATTCTTGTTCACATCTGCTTGCTTACATGTTGCATTTTACTATATCTTTTTATTATTTACCTTAGTTGATTAAAGTCTTGGCCCCTTGACCCTTTATCAAGGTCAAAAAGGACATCCACTTGCTTATCGAGCAAGGGGCCAAGTCAAACAGATTAACTAACCTGTTTGCTAAGGTGTGACACGCAGGGGTAAAGAGAAGCAAATGACACAAGTACACAAGCGCACAAAAGGACAAACCCAGGTAACAAGCATGCTTTTCATTCCATAGTCATAATCATATATCTATGTGTGTACAAAAGTGCAGGAGGTGGCGTACAAAGGTAATCTCTCTAGCTCTCTCCACCACCCTCCTCTCTCCTACTCTCTGCCTCTCCTCTCTCATCCTGGTCCCTAGCTGGAGCCAGTGGTGGTCCCATCTACCCCTCAGTGGCGGCCAATCTCCTGGTCTATGCTCGTGCCTCTGCCTCGTTCCTCTATTGAGTAGAAGAACTCACTAGGTAGCTGGTGCTGGAGTAGGCGCTCGGGTGCCCCTCTCGCTGTGCTAGCTCTCGGTCTGGCTGGTAGCACTCCTCCACCACTCGTGCGCGCTCCTCGGTTGCACCAAGATGAAGCTTCAGCTTAGACAGCTCCTGTTCATACTCGAGTTGCTCCTCTAGCTCCCACAGCCTCTCCTCCATCTCACGAGCGTGCTCTCTCCTCTCCACCTCGATGAGGATATGTAACTCCATCACCTCTCATGGGAGCACCTCTGTCTCCCACCACCTCCTCTCCTCCTCCAGCTCGGTGACCCGCTGGTCACGGATCGCGAGCTCGGTGCCTGCCATGGCCGCCTGAGTGAGTGCGTCCTATAGCTCCTCTGTCTGCACAATGCATAATTCACCACATTTTTATAAGCATATTGATATATCTGTTTTAAAATAAATGTTAACTACAATGCTTTAAAATCTTTTTTAACTTACCCGACCTACCAAGTCACGCTCCGCTACCTCGGTGCGTGCCACTTCCCCTGCGATTCGCTCCTCTAGCAAAGCGGCCTCGGTGATCGAGTCCCTTGTACTTGAAGAGGCACCTCCTGTCCCTAAAGCTACTGCTCCCTATTGGGCTCGCTGCATTGATTGAGACTGTTAGTTGCCAATTGCCAAAATTTAGGACTAATAATCATAGCATATAGCATACACTCACTAGAGTCTCCAAGTCTGCCCGCGTAGTCGCGAGCTGGGCGTCGAGGCTGTGGAGCTGCACCTGCATGTCTTTCGCCACCGCATCACATGCATCCTGCATCCATCACATGTTGGTCAGTCAAAAGCATTCATCTTATTAATCAAAGCGTATAAACTAGAAAGCATGCATTCATACTTAGCCCTCAGGGCCTCATTTGAGGTCAGTCGACGTAGGTCTACCAGTACCTCTACAGGTACGCCGTGTTGTCTGTCGCCTGGGAGATGATAGGGGTCCCACCCCTCTGCCAGTCAGCGTACTGCTCCAGGAATCGCAGCCACCAGTCGATCTGAACCATACATCCCCAGCTCTTCCTTCCTTTCTCGCACGGCTCTGTCACATCCACCCACTCCTGGTGGAGGCCCAATGTCCTCATCACCAACCTGAGCCTTAGGGGCTCGATCTTGTTTAGGCAGTGAAGCCAGACTTCACGCCCAGACAAGTGTTGGCCTACTGCGACCCAGGGCTGGCCCTTGTCGGTCATGCCTACGTAGGGCGTCCACACCACCGGCATGCACATATGTCGTCATCATATCATAATACATAGGCAATGAATAACAAAAGACATTAAAGTTATATGTACCAAGGAGGCGGGGTAGTCACGAAAGTCCCTCCTGATGACCTGTAGCTCGTAGGAGTGAGGGGCCCCAGTCACCCACAGTAGCCACCACTGTGCCAGTGGGAAAGCCTCCGTGTGTCGTGGGCCTACTCGATCCATCGGCATGTAGAGGTGACTCCACACCTACATCCACAAGTCATTAGCACCACAATCATAATCATAATAATAATCATAATCA
Organism: Amorphophallus titanum; assembly: GCA_024336825.1. Lineage (NCBI taxonomy): Eukaryota > Viridiplantae > Streptophyta > Magnoliopsida > Alismatales > Araceae > Amorphophallus > Amorphophallus titanum. The sequence continues at coordinate 26,916,832 of JANBPO010009603.1, read as the reverse complement.
TAATCATAATCATAAGCATAAATAGGAACATAAATAGAAATTACATACCTGAAGGAAGGGCGAGAAGTCACTAACAGTCGTCTCGCACCCTATCCCTATGGATAGGTCGGCTATCAAGTGTGCCAGCATGGCAGCACCCCAGGCATACTACCCTACCTGGTCTAGGTCCTCTAACAACCCCAAAAATCTATAGTTCATATCATCTCCCTTGGTTCCAAGCAACAACCTTCCCAACATTAAGAATAGGAACCTCCTCAAGTCTCTATCAGCTCTCTCCCTCTCTCTCGGGTCATGGCAGTAGGCCACTCTCGCCCTCCTCGCCATCTGGACTGTGAACTCCTCTAGTGACTCCCCCATCCTCTAGCGTGCCCCTCCTAGCCCAAGGACACCCATCAACTCTGCTCTGAAAATCATCCTACAATCTCTAGGGCCACCCGCCACTGTGTCCAACCCTAGTAGTCTTCGAGCTAGCATGTTGTAATCTGGGTAAGTCACTCCGCTTACCGCCTCTCCATCTACCCTCAAGCCTGTAATCCTCGCCACATCCTCTTGGGTGGGCACCATGTGTCCTCAGGGCATTAAGAATGCCCGACTCACCCTATCCCATCGCTCCCTCAGTACTTGAATCAAGATGAGGTCACCCCATCCGGCATTCTCACACGAAACACATTGAAATAAGGCATCATTTCCTTTGAGATAAGGTAAGCAAAAAGAATTTTGAGCTCCAATTCATTGAAATTGAGAAGCAAACTGTAAGTATTTTTACTAAACCTCTGAGCAATGACAGATTTTCAACTTTAAGAAGAGAATTGGGTCTGTGTAGACCTCCCACTTGATTACTATTCTTGGTCATCTAAGTTCAAGGGGTCACTGGTTACTATAGTCAGGGGGAGTCCATCATGCATGACTAATTGGCTACATTGTTCATAAATTGTAGGATGTCTCATTCCATTGCATGACCTTATGGTATATTAAATGGTGTTGAGAGAAAGGTAGATTATGTCTGTCTGGAAACCCACACCATGCGTGAGGTGATCCATGGATCTAGGTTCTCTGCCTGGTATCGTGGGTCTTAGTCATACTCCCTTGCATGATTTTAGTGTCTAGCTTACATACAAAGTGCATTGCATTTTAGTGTCCTTGTTTTGAGGGGGAGTTGGTTGTTCTCCTTGAGATAGGTTCATAACAAAGTCTGCTACATTAGAAGTTTTTCATCTGTCTAACTCAAGTGAGTTGATGCCTTGATCAGCATGCGTCGACGCCATGGTTCAATTCACCCTAATTCTACGTTCTGTGAGACTGTTCTACGTCGACACACTGAAATAGTCAGGTTGACGCTATCATTCAGTTTGTTCAAACCTCTCACTACCCTCTCACTTCTTGTGTGCTACACTTCTATAGGTGTTGCATTCATGTTTCTCATGGCTGCTTTTCATTCATGTTCCTTTCCATTTCAATCACTGCAGCTACTGAGGGGGAGTGTGTCCTAGTCACTTATCTACTTTTCACTTTCTTGTGGAATGTTTCAAGGGGAGATTCTCTTCTAAGACTATTCTTATTGACTGACCTATCTAGCAACAATCTCCTGCATCTTCTTTTATCATGGTTGTTTAAATTAACTGAGGCTTAAGGTCAACAACTTCCTAAAATCTAAAAACTAGCAACTTGGAGGAGGGACTCCATAGGCTTACTTCTGATGATGCTTCTCATGATATAAGTTCGAATGTTTCATGGTCTACTTATGCATTTTCAGTGACAATTTTCGTTGATGTACCTCGATTGAGTATTATGATCAAACAACCATATCTAGTGAGACTTATTCAAAGCAGTCATTGTAGAGCAATGGTCAGGATTTACGGAGTAACCAGATGCACTTCACCTGAGACGTAAGGTGGTTCACGTCAAAAGGTAATGTCTTAACTAACTCTGATCTGATAAGAGTTTTTTTATCAGAAAAGAAGGCTAGAAGGGCTTAACAGAGCAATGGCTCATGCCCACTAAGAAACTGTCACCCTTCTCTAATGTAGTGGTAGTGGGACAGACATGAAGTGGCAAGCTATCTTTGATCAAAATGAGGCATGATAGTTAACTACACTAAGTAACTGGGGCATTTGCATCTAACAATCATGATTCCTCACGTAAAAAGGTGTAAGTTGAACTTCACTGTCAGCTCGGCCAACGTAAAAATTAGAGGTGCAAGTTCAGAAAAGTTCTCACAATTCCAACTTGTTTGACTTCAATACTCATGGTAGTTAATCCTGAAAGGTCACTGGGTCTCATAAGTTAGACTAAATGAGGAACATCCAAACTTCAGTTCTATTGTGTGCATCTGCTTTAGTAATCTTACTTTACGTACTCCTTTAACTACTTAACTATTGGCAAAAGTTCTTGACTTTAATCCATCCATTCATTTTCTATTACCATGACATGCTTCTGTGTTGGGAGATGTCTGTTTTGAGGTTTGCTCCAGTCATTTTCTTGAATATGTCTTAGTCTAAAATCTCTCTTCTGAGTTTGTTCCCCACATATCATATTTTTTCTATGCTCTGCCTACAGTTCCCCTCATGTTTTTATTGATGTCAAAGGGGGAGAGTATGCTTTGTGCTCTACAGTGTAAGTATGTCAAAGGGGGAGAGAAGAGAATGTCTAGTTGTGGCATTTTCATGTTGATTTCGTGTATCATTGCATATCATGTTGATCATATTTAAACTAATGTGCATAAAGACTATACCCAAATTTGTTGTCAAAACTATAAGCACAATGACTGATAGTTGCCATCATCAAAAAATAGGAGAATGTTGAATAAATGTTGTTTTGATGATGGCTCACTATAAGTCACTGGTTAATTAACTTTGAAACTCATGAAACATCCTTTTTGCATGACTAGGTATGAAGAGTGTCGACCTCACCACTACCAGTGTCGACCTCACTAACTTCATTGAGCGGCCGTGTGTTAAAATCACCAAGGAAATCAACAAAGGTAGTGTCGACCTCATTTCTCAGGAGGTCAACCTTAGGGGCATTCCTGAAACCATTGTTATCATCTTGTTTAGAAGAAGTGTCGACCTTAGTCACTCAGAGTGTCGACCTCATGATCATAACCAGCACTCTGGAAGGCGGCCAGCGCATGAAGTGTCGACCTCATCATTATCAGCCAGCATTCCAGGAAACGGCCAGCAAATGAAGTGTCGACACCATCGATTCAGGGTGTCGACCTCAGCTTCATTCCAGAAGCCGTTATAAACACTCGTCTTCAAAGCAGTGTCGACACTACCATTGCAGGAGGTCGATAACAGAGTCATTCCAGAAACCATTGTGAACCATAATTTGTGAAGCAGTGTCAACCTTACAGTTTCAATAGGTCGACTTAACTTCTACAAGATGAACCACAACAACTCATGATACAAAGGCCCAGGGTCATAATCACATGAACCACAACTCATTTAACCAATACGGGACTATTGTAAAGGAGATTATGCCCAAACTTCAACACTCTCCCTCACGGCTAAGATGGGCCGTGGATATTAATTGGGTGGAGGTGATAAGAAATATATGGGAGTTGGGTCAAGACCATGCTTTGATACCATATTGAATCCACAAAACCGCGGTGTTGAGATACAAAGGCCCATGGTCATAATCACATGAACCACAACTCATTTAACCAATACGGGATTATTGCTCAAGAGACTATGCCCAAACTTCAACATTTATATTTATAATTGAAGCATGTGTTGTTCCTCCGGAAGTCGATTTGAAATAACTGTGAGGTTTCTTGTCTGCTTGCTCTTTTGACTGAAGATTGACATGATGCAACATTTGACTGAAAGTTGCCTGATAGACTAAGCTGTTTGCTATATTTTCAGGATCCTCGGACAGAAAATAGCCCATATCTCGGGTTTATTTACACATCTTTCCAGGAGCGGGCAACCTTTATTTCCCATGGAAACACAGCCAGACAGGCCAAGGAACATGGAGATTTGAAGCTAGCACAGATATGTGGTACTATTGCTGCGGATGAGAAGCGCCATGAGACTGCATACACCAAGATAGCAGAGAAACTCTTTGAGATAGATCCAGATGGCACGGTGATCGCTTTTGCAGACATGATGAGGAAGAAAATCTCAATGCCTGCACATCTGATGTACGACGGGCGTGACGATAACCTGTTCGAGCACTTCTCGTCTGTTGCTCAACGGCTGGGTGTCTACACCGCCAAGGACTATGCAGACATCCTCGAGTTCCTGGTGGGAAGATGGAATGTGGAGAACTTGTCGGGTCTATCCGGAGAAGGGAAAAAGGCTCAAGACTTCGTCTGCACCCTGGCTCCTAGAATAAGGCGACTGGAAGAGAGAGCCCAGGGAAGGGCCAAGCAAGCATCAGCCGTACCTTTCAGTTGGATATATGATAGGAAAGTTCAGCTTTGAGTATATACATATACAACTGAGTCTCAAGCCATCAACAGTCACTTTGCAAATTGTGACTACTATCTCCTGTCTGTGCCCCTCTTCTCTTTCCCCCCTTCAGTTCAGTGTCTTGTTGCCTCGGAAAGGACTTCACTTCTTTGTTATTTCTATAAGTAGAGGATTTTGACATAATGGAGTTTGTAGATAATGAAGGCTCGTCCGATATGATGACATGTGTTTTGGTAGGTCTCGAGCACCCTATAAGAGGGACAGAAGCGACCCCTTGCAGCACTTCATTTTTTGTCATATCTTTTCGATTGTACTTAAATGTGCTGAGGGAGCGTGTTCTCCTGGGTCGCAGGTGAAGAATTGCTGCTGAGATGGATGTTTGTTGCCTATGGAGGGGGGCAATTCCATTCCAGGTAAGCCCACTTCTCTGCCTAGCCTTCATCTCTTGTGTGCAGGAGACCTTGGTTAAGCGAAGTTTTCATCATCAAGTGCAACAGTTATAAAAAGGAGTTTATCTGCTGTTGTTCTTGGTGGTGACGGTGGCCCCGTGGGATGATGATATTTGTGCTGCCCAGTGGTTATGCTTTAAACGGTGGCGGCTGTTTGTTCTTTGTTCTGCCCCGTGCATCATTAATATTTGGTTCCTGGCCACTGGAAATGATGCGAGTGTTGTTTGGGTATTGTAACATGTCTTTTGATGTTTCTTGATGTTTAAAATGTCGTCGTGATTTTTCTTTTTTTTTCTCCCTTCTCTAATTTTAATTTTCAGTTTAAAAGTATTGTAGATCGAAACTCATGAAATTTAACCACCAATGATTTGAAAATTACATTTTACATCACAGCAAATAACACTGCGGACTTAATTAGGAACCAGTATTTGCTTCATTTCTCTCCTGCCTCGTGCTCTTGGAGGGAGGGAGGATGAATGGCATCGGATCAGATATACCCCGTCCTGGGTTTTGATGTTGTAGCTCACATGCGAACAATGCAACGGGAAATCTATATATAGAAGAGCATGACCAATAGCATGGAGGAGAGAGCAAACAGGTGCCGCTCATCGCTCATCCTTTGTTCATGTGAAAGCACGCTTCCAAGTAGTTTCCCGTCTGTATTTTGTGGATGGAAGGGCCTCCTCACCCATTGCTCGCGTTGGACTTCTCTTTCTCTCTATCTCTCTGCTATTATTGTTCTCTCGACATCCACGCGATATTGTTGCACACGGGTGGTGCCTGCCCCGGACAAGACATTAACTTTGGAAAGAGCCCCGTGGCGAGGGGAAGCTGATCACCTCTGCTTTCTCGTCTCCCGATCTCATACCATCATCTTTGGGGAATTAATAAAAGTCCCTTTCCATTCCCACGTCAAGTCTGTCTCGTCGGGCTGTCTCTCTCTCTCTCGCGTGTTGTCGTTTCCGAGGAGAAATAACAAAAGTACAGGGCGATCAGCCAGCACGTATTGTCACGCACCGCCACGTGGGTGGGGGGGGCGCGCGGAGTTGGGAGCGCTTTGTAGGCATGTGGCTGGCACCACAAAATTAGGTGACGAATTAACTTCCGAATGCCGTACCGAAAGTGACGAGCAAGAATGTTAGCTGTGAGGCCAGGATGGACACGACCAAGTGGAGCTCTGTCAGCTGCGTTTTATCTCTCACAGGATGTAGCTTGTTTTCAAAATTGATATTGGAAAATTTTTCTAAGTTGAGTCAAGAAAATAATTAAATAATATGGTGATACTATTATAGAAATTCAGGATGCTACATGTTAGCCCCTCAGGCCACCCTTCATTTGGTCCCTGAGCCAGTCACTACCCTTCACTGGAGATTTAATAGCCTCCCTAAAGCAAGTTCTTAATGACTGAACCTCGGTGAATTACTAGCTAAATAAAAAAAACAAATCAATCAATTATGCGAATTACTGGCTATTAGGTTTCAAATAGATCATGTGTTAGGCATGAACATATATGTATATATATACCATCTAATCAATGCATGCTTACATGACCGAGCCCTCGGTATATCAAATGATGTCTGGCAAAGGTTGGGCTATGCCCAACTGGAAACTCTCGCTATGCGTGAGTAGTCTTTGGACTTATGTTCTCCGCCCCGTATTGAGGACCGGATCTAAGAAATGGTGCTTGTCTCACATGAATAGATAAATAAATCCTATGCATTATCATTTCAATCTCACTTCGTGTGCATTTTGTCTCGACCCTAGAATGGCATTCTATATTGGCAATTAATCAAGAATTTTTCTCTCTTTCAGAGGATGTAATTAACATCACAACCTTTATGGTGTGACAGACTTCCGGTTTTGACACAGACTTCACATTCGTTTGACCAAGTCAGATCGAGCACACAATAAATTTGTCACATATGTGACTGGCACACCTACGCAAATATAATAACAAAATAATCTAATAAAAATCATTCCACCAAGTTGGCACGCCCGGTGGGACTCAACCTCCCTTCATCTTTTCGTCAAAATAAAGGGACCATGGGGCTCCCGCTCACATACTAACTATTCGCTCATATTGCTCTTCCTTTTCTTTTTTGGAGGTTGAAGCGATGACGAGTGGATTGTCTGGACTTGCCTTCGGCCCCTAGATCGTGGCCGACCATGCTGCGTATGACTACCTTGCCGTACCAACTATCTTTGGCAACTTCCCCCCAATTGTTGGCTTCCCCAATTTCCTGGGAACTGCATTCGTAAGTCTTCTGGACGTGAAAGGCTTGGAACCAGCAAAACTAAAGAATAACTAAAGAATGATAAAGCTGCAAACCGCCAAAGTGAGGGCCAGATTCACAAAAATCTGCTGAAGAGTCCAGTGATCGTGAGCTGCCACGTTCATCATCCTACCTGCCCGACTAGGGAAAATAAGAAGATGCCCGTTGGGGGCAACAAGAAGAGCTCCAGAGCGAGAGTTGCTGCCGCTCCCTGGGGCCGATTGCCAGCGTCTGGGAAATCTATGTTGATCGGAGGCGTCCGAGTCTATTTCAATGGCCGCAACGTCGAAGTTCTGCTAGACTGGGTCATCCCAACCGTCCCCACCCATAACACCTTCCAAGTGCTAGTGAGCCAAAGAGTGAATTTTAATGATAACAAGCAAGGGAGGTCAACCCCGAACTTGCCAAAGTTTAAGCAAATGTAGGTTCCCAAGAAGACCCGAAAAACTGCACTGGCCTCACAGAACTTCAACAATTCTACTAATGTCCCTAGGAGTGGAGGCAACAAAGTTATGCATGCGAAGGAACCCGTAGCTACAACTCCTCCATCCACTGTCAGGGCCTGTGTAAGACAATCTGACATTTCTCAATATTTGAAGGGTCTCAACCAAGTGGCCAAGCTAACACGACTTTCATACATGCCGTCAGCTTGAATCCAAGCACTACCTTTTGCCCTCTCTGCAAAGTGTATCTAGGAAGACATGATAAGGAAGGTCAGAGAATATTTACATAGCTTTGGAAGCCCCGTCGTGGGCCGACAAAGGTCACTTCTTGCCGTCAGGGCCGAAGAAGAAGAAAAAGATAGAATGTTACCAGTTGGGGTGAATGAAGAAGGGAGGCGATCCGAAGCTAGAATCCTTGAAAGGCCTCCACAAAATGAAAAGATGGAAAGAACTTCTATGTATAAAGAGCCGACTTTCTCTCGTCAGGCCCGAAAGGGAGTTAAAAAGTACAATAGAAGAATGCAAATCCCCACCTGTAATATGACAGGGATAATGAGCGGGCATGGCACCCTGCCAAATGAACAAGAAGAGCCAGCTAAGATCGCTGAAAGAAAAATCCCAATGATAAGATAGGGCAAAGTCACCACTAAGCTACTGTAAGCTGCCAAGAGCAAGAAGATTGCTGATGAAGGCATCGCTACTGTCACTATCAGAACAGGGGCATCTGGACAAGAAGGAGTGTTCCCGCTTCCTCCATTTGAGTGTGCCTCCAGTAGCACACTCACAAGCACCGGTAATGAAGCAGCTATGGCCCCTGCCGTCCTGATGGCATTATAAAGGTACCAGCAAGAGATAGAGCTGCTGAAGAAACAATTAAATAAAAATATTGAGCATGCTATGGCACCCGAGCAACCGGGGGCGCAAGCTGAGCCGTCATGGGGAGGTTCCAACTCCACAGGTGCTCCTTCACCGGCTGTTCTATAAACTACTGATCAGAACTGGGCCACTCCCCAGCATTATTCCTAATGGCTCCAGCCAGTATGGCTAATCCTTCCTCAAATGTAGCAGCAGGCGCCCTTGTCAGAGCCCTTGCCCCCTCATGTTGCAGTTCTGGCTACACAATTAGTGTAGCCCGTCCACCTCCACACTCAATTGGCAGAGCCAGTTATGGTGAATGAGCTGATGGTGGAACAATTGATCGAAGCAAGGGTGACAAAGAGGGGTGGTGATGATCATGCCCCCTTTGTTATAGAAAATCTGGAAAAATCAAAAAATATGGAAAATTGGGAGAATTCATTTTCCCGATCCTCGAAACACGCTCGTCGCATTGGTACCATCTCGGAGTAGGAGAACACAATGGTTTGCCCTACACAGGGTTCCGTAGGTCTACAAGTGAAAACATGCGTGAATCACAGAATGCACTCCGGGGCCCCCAAAAGTGATCCAAAACTCACGGATCTTGATTCGAAAAATGTCTGAAAATTTTAGGATATTACACCTTGCGTCTAAGACGAGAGTTCTTATGCCTTGGCGCCATGACTCTCTATCTTAGGCAAGTCATCCAGTATTAGAACCTTGTATCTAAGCTGAGATTTAGCCTGCCCTGGCATTGAGATCTTCCGTCTAAGCCAAGTTGTTATAACTGATATCCTTGTGTCGGCATCTTCCAGTGCTGGAAATCCCACTCCACTCGGTTCAGACCTTCTGTCCGAGACCAAGAAGCCCAATATCCTTGTGTCGGTGCAGCCTTAGCATCGATAATACACTTAACTCGGTGCCCATGGCCTTTCAAGGTCTTAACTGAGAGGTGCGGCCTAGACCATCCGTCTAAGTCAGAGAAACCCAATATTTTTGCATCGATATAGATCCAATATTGACGATCTCATCTTGATTGACGCCCGGTTCTTTTTGGGATCGATCGATGGGTTCACAGTCGATGCTATTCATCCAAAGCCGAGACGATCCCGTCCTGATACTAGCTGCCAGTCGGTCAAGTGAGAGGCTGCACCCGCCGGCCCTGCTCCCTCATCTATCATCGCGACGCCAGCGGATGGGGGGAATTTGTTGGTGATAAAAAATACATAAAAAAAAGAAAAGGAAGAAGAAATGAAGATGAACCAAGCATGTTAAGGCCCACATGAAACAAGAAGGGAAGTTGGGGCATCGAGATGGGCTACGTGAGAATGGGGGAAGGGCCCAATAAGAGAAGGGGAAGGAGGAAAGCTTTTTCTTTAAAAAAATGAAATGAGAAGAGATATTATAACAAGAAAAAAAAACCCACGAAGCTGCCTTTTCCTTCTCCTGCATGGAAGATGGCTGCCGGTGAGCTCCTCCTTGCCTCGTTGTCCGATGGAGAAATGGCGGGGGGCTCATGCCAGGGACCAGCGGGTGATGATGGCAACCATCGGGCCTTCCTGCTTCGAGAGTCCTTTTCCCCAAGGTGGCATCGGCACATAGCTCTCTTCAGCATGGTGTCCACCTAATGATACCCAAGGCAGGCATACGATCATCCCAAAAGGCCAAACCCTTCTCCAATGAGCCCCTGCGACAAGCAACGGATGTAGCAGCCTGGGGAAGAGCGGCAGCAGCAGCAATAGAAGCCAGATCTGGAGGAGGCTCCCCTGGAACGAGAGGGCTCTGAGCCCCCTATAAGAAACCCCCTGCGGTGAAGAATAGCTTCTACTCTGGCTTTCCGCGGCGTCTGGTGGGTGGAAGGATAGAAGAAAAGGCCTCCTTTTATTTTTTTTTCTATTTTTCCCCATCTTTTCCGATCTTGAGTGGTGGGAGACCAGAGATAAGAGAAAAGAAGTGGGGTGAGGGAGAGAAGAAGGATTACGGTATTGTAAGAGGGTGGGTTGTTACCCTTCCCTTGTATTTCCATTTTTTTACCCTTTCTCCCATGATGTATGATGTGTTTTGATGTAGCTCTTTTATAAGGGAATAAGATGTAGGGGTTTGATCCCCGATTTGCTTTTAAAAATATAGCTATCTGTCGTGTCTTTTATATTTCACCACCCCCAATGTGTAGATACGTGAGTATGATACGGCTATATGCCCTCCACCTTATTTGAATCTGCCCTTTCCCCCAATTTTCATCTCCTGAACACCATGCATGTTCATATGGCAAGGATATGCATAGCTGCATGATTTCTATATATGCTGGCCATAGCTTCCCATTTTCTTAATACGAGTGTGCATAAGTATGGTATAGCTCTATATACATATCTTCTATCTCATCTGATCTCACTCTCTCTATGGATCTAGGAATATTTTTGTTTAGATGGCCTTTCCTTCTTTTTACAACCTCCAAATCCCACCTCGATGTCTGGCTGGTTCCCACCACCATGTTACCGAAGGGATGAGGCACATGGGATTCATCCCAAGTCGAGCTTCTTCATAAATCTCTTCTTGCTGCCCTTCAAAGTTCTGATCACTCTTGGAACCCTGGTGCGTCATTCCTTTATAATGTGGACCCCAAGTGATTCCCTCCAATGAGTGAATATAGATGGCATCATGCTTTGGCGAAAGACTTTCAAGACCACTGTTGACACCCATTTTTAGCCTGAAAGTCGAGTCACTTCTCTTGTTCACTTCCGTGATGTCCCGAATTACCCGTTATTTTTTGAGCATCCCTTGATCTGATTCTGAGCACATTTCTTGATCATTCCCCAGCCCTCTAAGTTTGGAAGCCTTTTTCCATCAGTTCCCCGCTATTTTCCAAGTTTCTATATGTTCCGGGACTGTTCCCCATCATCTCCGGTGCTCGGAGTGCCTTAGGCCTACAGTGAGAGGGAGGTGGCCCTCACTGGGCCGCCCAAGTAGTGAGGCGGCCCTCACTGGGCTGCCTAGCTCCCTGGGGGTGGCTCTCTGGGGCAGCCTTCACTGGGCCGCCTAGAGCAGTGGGGCGGCCCTTACTGGGCCGCCTGGAGGAGTGAGGCGGCCCTCACTAGGCCGCCAGGTTCAGAGTGGGGCGGGAACTGGGGAAGAACTAGGCTGCGGGCATATAGATCTGCATAGAAGGTAGATTGCTAGGGGTGGAAAGAAGGAATTGGGAAAAATAGCTAACGAAAGGGAAATGATCTGAATTTTTTTGTGGAGGCTGGGGGGGACGTGGGGAACCTAACCACCAATTTTGAGCATGACCTGAGCTCCTGATGGAGTGCTAAACATCATACTTTGTTGTTTTGTCCAGGGGTAGATAGAACTCCGAAGAAGCGGCGGCGGTGGCAGTGCTGAGCTTCTCACTCAGGAAGGGGGTAGAAGGGAGGCTTCACACCTCAGAAGAAGGAGGCTTCACACCTCTGCAAGGGGGAGAGAGGAGAGAGGAGAGGGCTCCCCTAGGGCAAGCTTGGGTAATTTTCACAAAATCTTCTTCATTAATTCCATCAAAATAAGAAATACAAGGTATTTATATGAAATGCAAAATGACCTAAACTATCCTTAGATCTAGGGTTGGTGAGGGGCAAATGGGGGAGGGAAGAATTAATTCTCCCATGTGTTATTGACCCAATTTAAACAAAAATAAAAATCCTTTTCCATGGGGGGCGCCCCTTTGAAAGGGGGGAAATGAATCTTGCACATTTTTATCCATTTGTCCCCTTGAATGGTCCAGTATTTTAGAATCCCACCTTGGACATTTGACTAGGCTCATATGGACCCTAGGGCTTAGGTGGACCAATGGGTAAGAAGGTGGGGGCCCCTTGCTGGACCTACTGGACTTTTGTAAATAAACCCAAGGGTTCCTAAGGAATAACAAATTGGCTTATAAAACCTTACAATTGTAAACTCAATTATCCCGGGATATAAATGTAAATAAAATGACACAAATGCAAATAAAAAGGTTAGTGCCCAGCGTTGATTCCCATCAATTCTCCTCGGGTGAGAAGAACTCGACCCCGTCGAGTAAGGGGTACAGTTGTGCGTATGTCGCTCTGGCGGATCCGTCACCGTACCAGGAAGCGTGGAGTACGCTTCACTCCTAGTAGTTGACACCTGCTCATCCCATATATGTTCTACATGCTCATGTTGTTGTGAGAATGAGGCTGGTGGTGGACACTCTGGAGTGGGGTCACTCTCAAAAGAGGGAGATGACTCAATGACTCACTAGGAATCACCACTAGGTCACATTGGTGACTAGATCCAATACACTAAAAGAAAAGCTGATCCCATCACTAGCAAGTCCACAACATGCGCATAAGATCCAACTTGCTTCATACTCGAAAGGAATGACATCGCGAGTTGACGACAGACTCGACTCGACGTATATGGACTCCTGACAAACTGGACAAGTAAAGAAAAACAAAGAATCATGTATGACCCTAAACAAACCTATGGTTATTCCGACCCATACATATGCAATAGTGGACCAGGAGACCCGAATGTGTGCCATGCATGCATGTTATGTAACCAGAGGTTGGTGGCATAGGGGACTCCTAGATGTCCAAGTGTGACCCAGTCATGCACTGTCTTGCTATGGGACTTGGGTATGGGAGGGCTAGGAGATCCAAAACTACCTTTGTCATCACCCCTAGATGTAGGAAAGGCATGCCACCCTTCCCAATCAACGGCCTCTTGGCTAGGTGGAGGTGGACTAGACCATGGGGTAGGGGTGTGATAGTGAACTCCTCGGAAGAAGTGGAGTGAATATGATAGCTCGGGAGGTTCACTAGTGAAGGGGTCGAAAGGATCAAAGAATGTATGACCCCTTAAACGATATTCCCATATGTCACGGTCCCATGCCTGAAGATCTTGAAGGTGTAGATGGTCACCACGGTGATCTCATGGAATAGATATGGGTCCTCCCTCGGGACGGCAAGACCGTAAGAGGGGGCAAAATCAAGCTCATCAGGAAAGGGGAAGAACAATAGGACCTCGATGGTGATATGACCCAATGTGTACACCGAGGTGATAGACCCCAAAGCTAGAAGCATGAAGCTATGAGTATAGGGTTGGTCAGACCCTAAGGTCAATCTATATGTCAGCTCCCATTGACATTCTAAACTCCTTAGTAGATCCTTTACACTTTATACGATGCAAAAGGACTTGAAAGTGGTGTGAAAGGAGTTAATAGGGACTATTAGGAGGGCTGGGTCCATGGAGGGGTAGCAAGATGGGGGTCTAGGGACCAAGCCTATCTTGCGCCAACTAAGTAGTGGCTCGACGATGAATAGTGCTCTCGTTAGAAACACGGGTAGCTCGGGTTGAGATGGTTCTAAATGATGTGGCTCCGAATAAAGATCGGAAGGTGAAGGTGGCAAAGGAGCTCTAGGGTAAGGGTTCCCCGACTATGGTGGGTGAGATTGTGGGGCTGGAGCGTCCTGTCTCGTGGGCTCATGTGGAGAGGTAGATGCTTACCGAAGGGCAGCATCAAACCTTGACTCGAATGGCTCGACCTCTAGAGTGACCCGATAAGATTGCTCCAGAGTGGCCACATCATGGCAAAGACATTCAAACTGGTAGTGAAGCCGCAAACCTCTCTGGAACTAAAATTCGGCCGTGGTGCTCTACATCTCGACTCCACATCTTGACCGGTACACTTCGAAGTCCCTAATGTACTTAGACATGGACTGGTTGCCTTGGACGGGTCTGATGTAGGGGTTGGTCATAGTTGCGAAGAGATGGGAATTGATTCCCCTAGGAGTGGGTGTTGGCCCAGATAGAGATGTCGGACAAGAAGGGGGGTTGAATTGTCCCCTTACCGAGGTCATTCTGAGTTAATTTATCCTTATTCTTATCCTTAAAAATGACTGAAAATAAATATTTGAACCATCTATCTGCACTAAGCATCGACGTATATACTTCCTGTTATCTTCCTTCTAAAAAATTCCAATTCCTTCTATACGATCGAGTGTAGCAAACATATATGGAATTGAAACTACGTCTAAGCTTCAATTGTTCCTAGCTATATATCGTAACATATATATGTGGCCTCACGAAAACAAGGATGAAGAGAAAGGATGGCAATATTGGAGTGGTAACATAGACGTTTCCCCCTGTACGTAATTAGTAATTTAATTAAGCCTCTTGCAAATTTTCAATGTAATATATGAAAAAATTTTCATTAACTCGGCCCCAAGGCTCTAATAACAGTTTTTTTTATGACACCGCCAAGGAAAAATTTGCCCCTCCGCCACTGACAAGGATTAAGATTACTCAAATGGCAATGAACCTTGGAATTTCCTGTTATACCTCTCGCTCCATCACTCGTTTGATGTACATACCTATGTTTCCCCACCGTTTTCTAACATTCTTCAAACCTAATTAAATTCCATGCACTGAAGCTCTCACAGCTGCTTGCATTAGAAAACAAAGCTACATATATGAATAGCTGCTTCTACGTTTGTTTTTATTCAATTTTGCACGCATATGTATAGGGCCGGACTAATTACAAGTGATCCGGCCGTATCAGTTCACCCTGCTGCAGACCCTCCTGATCTCCCCGCTGGTGCCGGTGAGCGGGCTGATGTTGCCCATCCTCACCATCGCCGCCACGAAATCGCTGAAGAACAGGGCGCTGTTGCGAATGTAGCTCTGTACGATGGCGTTGGTCGGGCCCGCCGCCGTGCTGCTGCGGAAGAGCTCCTGGTCCGAGTGGAGCAGCCCGCGCTGCGCCACCAGGTTCTGGTAGTAGGCGTTGTCGAACCTCCTCGGCGTCTGGACATCCAGCGGCGACAGGTTGTTGTTGCCCCCGGACCGGGGGCAGGTCTGGGCCGTGGAGTTGGCGAAGGCGCGGTCGATGTTGGCGTCGTTGTAGATGCGGTTGCGGAAGGTGGTGCAGCGGGCAAAGCCGAAGGTGTGGGCGCCAGACAGCGCCACCAGGTCGCGCTGGCTGAGGCCCTGGGCGGCGAAGCTGGAGGTGAGAGCGGCGAGGCTGGACAACGGGGAGGGGAGGTTGCTGGTGGCCGCGCTCTGGCTCGCCGTCCTCGCGTCGCGCCGCCCCAGCAGCACAGTCCAAGTCGGCCCTCCGGCCTGCATGCATGCATGTAGGAGACGCCAACGTCATGAATCATAACATATGAGACTATTTACTCCCCGGCATGTCTTTATCACTTGTATTCGTACGTGCAGGGTGTCAACTCGATGCATTAATTGGACAATTTTTGCTGTATGGAAGCTCTACTTTCGCCACATGATAGGTGATGTGGGTAAGGAGTTCATCCGGTTTGATGCGCTAAAAAACTTACCTGAAATCGACGAAGGACGAAACGACGGGTCTCCAATTATAAACGATCGAGGTACAAAATTTAGAATAACACTTGCTGTAAATTTGACTTTTGCCAATTTGGTTGCAAACTTGTCGCGTTGGTTAAGATGGAGTCCACGTCTTAATTTGTTTCCCATGCATATGGATCGATAAAGAATGATCGGTTCGCAATAGTACGTCGTTGCAAATGTTAATTTATTATCTAAAATCCAAAATCTAAACGGATGAATTTGCATATTATCTAAAATCTAAATGTTTTAATATTCGCAAACTTACTTCAAGCTGTCAAAAAATTTGACCACCGATCTTGATGCACGAGTCATCTAGAAACATTATTTTTTAAACCATATTATGTTATTTTTGTCTCCATACAGTGTAAGACGATCTTAAAATTGCAACTACTGTTGGAGCCCGCCCGGCCATCTGCTAACACCCCCCGCAAATGGCAGAACTGTCCAATATCCGCAACTTCTCCATCGTCGCCCATATCGACCATGGCAAATCCACCCTGGCCGACCGGCTGATCCAGGTCACCGGCACCCTGTCGTCGCGCGAGATGACCAACCAGGTGCTGGACTCGATGGACATCGAGCGCGAGCGCGGCATCACCATCAAGGCCCAGACCGTCCGCCTGGAATACAAGGCCCAGGACGGCCAGACCTATATCCTGAACCTGATGGACACGCCGGGCCACATGCTCACGCTTCTGGGGAATGAGGCTAGTGGTGGACACTCCAGGGTGGGGCCACTCTCAAAGGAAGGAGACGACTCAATGACTCGCTAGGAATCACCGCTGGGTCCCTATAAGTGACTAGATCTGATACACTGAAGGAGGAGCTGATTCCCTAATTCACTAGTAAGTCCATAATGTACGTATAAGATCTGACTTGCCTCATACTCAAAAGGAACTGACACCGTGAGCTTGCGGCTGACTCAACCTGATGCATACAGACACTGAACACATTGTACAAATAAAGGGAAAAAAGCACACTCTATATCCTTGTCAGTCCTAATGCTATGCAGACCCATGCAAAGGTGGACCAGGACATCCGAATGTGTGACTCTCATGCATTTGATGTAACCGGCGGTTAACGGCATGGGGGGATCCTAGACATCCAAGTATGAACTAGTCAGGCATTGAATTCCTATTGGACTTGGGTGTGGGAGGTTCAGGTGGTTTGGGTGGGCTGGGAGAGCCGAATTCTCCTCCTTCATTTCCCCTATGAACGGGCTCCTTGCCATGTGTAGGATGAGTGTCCCATGTAGGAAGGGTGTGATAGAGGGCTTCCCTGAAATGGTGGAAGGGAGGTTGTGGGTTAAGAGGCCCACTAAGGAAGGGATCGAAGGGATCAAAGAATGTGTGACCCCTCAATATGGATTCCCTCATGACATGGTCCCAAGTGTAAAATTCTTGAAGGTGTAAACGATCACCCTCATGCATTGTGGTAGGTGAGACGGTGGTCATATGTAGGAAATATGGTTCCTCTCTTGAGATAAGTGGAATGAAGTAAGGCTTGGCCAGCATGGGGAGGAATAAGAGAACCTCCGTGGTGACATGACCCACAGTGCACACGGAGGTAATGGACCCTAACACGGGATGCGTAAAGCTACGACTCATGGAGTGGTCGAAGCCTGGGGTCAACATGTGCGCCAACTTCTATTGCCAGTTTAATCCCTTAATAATGTCATCCTATGTTTCAACATGGTGACTAGACCAGAACGTTGTGTGGTAGGAGTTGATGGGCACTATTGGTAGTGAAGGGTCCATGGATGGGTAGAACGGTGTCCTAGGGACCAGGCCTCTCTTGAGCCAGCTAAGTAGTGGCTCATCTATGAACAGCTTCCCCGTTAGAAGTACGGGTGGCTCCGATTGAGATGATTCTGAATAAAGTTCAGAAGGTGAGGGTGGTGGCAATGGAGCTCTCATAGGTGGGGGAAGAGGATCCTCCATGATGGAGAGAGGACTTGGGGACTCCGTAGTTGACACCGGGTTAAGACTACCTGCTATGACCTCCTTAGGCTCCGGTAGGGGTCCGTCAATGTGAGCACGTGTCCTATCCATCTTATCCAACCAGTCTGAAAATATTTTCAAGAGTTCAGCAAAGGTGCAGGTTGGAGTAGGGGCATCATGGTGGACTCGCTCATCGTCTCTCAACCTGGTTGTGGACCTAGGCTCAGCTACATGAGGGGCTTGTTGCCTCCAATTATGGCGCACTTGGTTGGAGGTGCTTGGGTGGGGTTGGTTGGAGGTGAATGGGTGAGACTGGTTGGAGGGGACCGGGTGAGGAAGGGAGACCTTCCTAAGCTTTCTCTTCATGTCCCACCATGACTCAATGGGCCATTGCCTCCTAATTTTCCTCATGCGTTCAATGCTCTCCCATTTTCAGGCGGCTTTGTGAACAAGCCACTTTTGGGCAAAAATTACTTGCATGGCCTCAGACATAGTGTAACACTCAAATTATTTGTCCATAGTGGCTTCCCATTAGAGGTAGTCGCTCGGGACTTTGGAGCCGTCAAAGGTCGTTGCTTCGGGCCTATGGAAGTGGAGAGGATGGTTGTCAAGTCCATGGGTGTCATGCAACCAGTGATATCACTGGGGCGATTGGGAATCCATGGGACTCGGTGAGCTATAGGATGGCCATGCAGACACTTGGTGATGAACCAAACTAACTCTCTAATGGGCTAGACAATGGACTAGACAATGGACTAAACACAACCCTATACAACCTAGACTTACCCAATATCCCGTAAGTGGTGGAGGTAGAAACCTCACGCAAGGGGCTACCTTCCTAATAGACGTAACCTATCTTTCTGGTAACATCTTTTGATATACCGAATAGAGGAATGCAACTACAAATCAAGATACTTTTTTTTTTAAAACAATGACTATCTTAGACTCAACTTGCTCTGATACAAATTTGATGCGGGACGAACAAGGGACTTGACCGATTTACAGGTAACCTGGGACTCTAAGCAAGCTCGTGACTCATCCCTTAGCGAGGGATGCGTGCGGACATGCGCGGTTGAGAAACCGGCAGTGAGCTAGGGTGGTCAACTCTCACTTTCGTGCCCGGATCGGGTCAAGGGACGGTCTCGCTCTCTCTCGCAGCGGTGATTGAAATTTGAGTGAGCTAAATTATCTTAACACTCTAGCAGTGGCATATAGAATTATATACGAAATAAGCAAGAAATGCCGAGTGAGGAGCAAACACGATAGCTCCACACTCCGGGCGTGGGGAAGAAACCCCGGCTGGATCCGACAACCCTGATACACGACAATGAAAGAATAATTACAACCCACAAATCATCACCCACTCCTCACAGGGAGATAACAGGCTACAATATTGATTTTCGGGGCTGCTGAAACTCGGGTTGACGGGTAGCACTCGAGGGAGCTGAGGGAGGCGAGTTGGGGCCGATCCAGGTGAGCCGAATGGAAGCCGACTTGTTCTATCCACGTAGGTCACCAGATGCAGCAGACTTTCGGAGGCCGGTATGGCTAGATCTGGCGTCCGATCAGGGTTCCATTTGTTGGAGAACGTCGACAACTGGAAGAAGAACAACTTAGCCAAACGGTGTCATCAGATATGGTCAGATCTGGGCGTGACAGCTTCTGCATTAAGCCTCTAGTTCTATTTGCACAGAACTGCATAGGTAAACAAACAATTATGGGAGAAATGGTTCCTAGTGTTGAAACGAGTTGTCATTTGTGGAGGAACATCAGCGTCATTTGGAGGAAGGATCTTACGAAGGGGTTTGGTCAGATCTACAAATAGGATGGCCGGGAAGCTTCTGGAAGTCGATTCTGCTTCTGGGTTAGATCTGCACAGGGTGGTCTGCGCAGTCCCACGAGAATCTCCGCCACGGCCAGCACTGACCTCAGAACAATGCAATCTTGGCGGAAATGCGAAGAGGACAGAAAATCCTATGACCAATTAGAATCTTAGATCCATAGGATTTGATAGTTGTGCCATAGAAATTTGTTCTTAGGAAACTAAGGATCTGGGACAGCAGGCTCGGACAGGCTTGTGCGACTTCACCGGCAGAATTGTTGCCGGCGATCCTGAACTCCGATTGACACGAAACAAGTACTGGATTCTTTCTGACTGCAAGGAGCACCTCTGATAATTTTTTCAGAATGAGATAAGAACAAGCAGGGGAGGATAAGGGGGGCAAGTCGAATGCTAAGAGAATCCCATCACAGGATTTGGGGCAAGGGCATCACACCCATGAGGGGGGAAAGAGAATCACTTTTAGATTTGGAGTTAAAATTCGTACCAGACGATTGTAACCTTCTTTTTCTAAACGTCTTGCCCTTGGATCTCAGAAATTGTTGGAACCTACGGGTCAGCATGGCTTGCTGCTCTGAGTCAAGATCAGAGAAACTGTCACATTCCTCTCTGCTGTCACTATCACTACTCTGGGACACTTTAAGAGCAATGTTTTTGCCCTTCTTGTGATTTTCTTCAACATTTCTTTTCAAATTTAATTCATGCGTCATTAGGGATCCTATGAACTTTGTGATTGTCATTTTTGACAAATCCCTAGATTCCTCTATGACTGTGGCCTTAGTGTGCCACGTTGGAGTCAGTGACCTAAGAATTTTCCTAACGAGATCCACTTCTGGGATATGTTTTCCTAGACCCTTGAGGCTGTTCGTGATCAACGACAGTCTAGCATACATCTCAGAAATTATCTCCTCAGAATTCATCTTAAACAATTCATACTCAGAGGTTAGCATATTTACCTTTGTAGCCTTGACCTGGGATGTACCTTCATACATAACCTCTAGTTCATCCTATATTTTCTTTGCTGTCTTGCAAGCTAATATCCTAGCAAACTCCTCTGGATGAACTGTGCACTGCATTATATTTAGTACCGTCCAGTTCACAGTGGAAAGCATGATGTGTTCATTTGTCCATGTCTTCTCGTCCTCTGGAAGCTTGAACGGTCCTGAGGTGATCACTATCCAATGTTCATGACTCTGTGCTCTTAAGAACACTTCCATCATGTTTTTCCAGTAAAAAAAATTGACACCATTAAAGAAGGGAGGACGGTTAATTGAATGTCCCTCGACAATGAAGCTACGAGGAGTGTTAGTTCCAGGTCTACCCCGGTCGTTAGACCACATATTGGGCAACCCACTCTGATACTAATTGATAGACACCGAGAATGTGATCTAGAAGGGGGGATGAATAGATCACTCCCAACTTCTACCGATGATAGAATTTAATCAATGAAGATAGAAAACGCAGCAAGTGTACCAGCACTCAACATGCTATAGCCACAATAGACCAACAAATATAGCTCAAAAACTCAAACTAAGATAGAGCAACTATCGAACAGTTAACGTGCCAGTAAGATACTAATGATAAGACTCTTTAAAATTCAAATAGAGAGAGCTGAGCATAGTGGGAACCCAATGATGTATCAGTTAGATGCCAGGGATACGAGACCGAGGTTGGACCCTAGAGTCTCCTCACGCAAGAAGGTAACTCTCCAGATAGGCGTGACCTATCGTTTGAGCTACGTCATTTAATATACATCTTGGGCATAGCCAAACCACACAAGCAATCACAGAAACAAATGAACAAACCACACGAGATGGGACAAAGGGTTTTTTAGTGGTTCGATTGCTAACCGCAATTTACGTCCACCCCTTGCTCACACCGAGCGAGGATTCCTTGCACTAAGCAAAAGCAACAAGCATACTTAGTCTGCGATAAAATGTTGGCTGACAGCTTGAAACCCGAGGGAGACAAATCCCTCAACCCAAGTTCTACTACCCACAGAGATTTGGCACCTGGGCTTGCTACCCGCAAGTCCAGAACCGGAGAACAATCTCCCTTCCTCTGAGTCCTCAGAGGGAACCCGTGAGAGACTCCCTGTCACTCACGATCAGAGACCTCAGTCTCCCTTCCTCCAAGTACCCTTGGTGGGAACAAAGCAATAAAAGAGAAAATAGAAAACTGAAAAGAAGGAAACACGATGTAGCTTTATAGTAGCACTTTGAGTCACTATGGCTGGCTGCTCTCAGATTCCTTTTCTCACTCTCTTTCTTCTTTTTGGCACTGCGAACAGGATCTTCACACAGTAGGACCTCTCGCAGCTTTCTGTAGCTTTCTGCAGCTTTTAGCACTTTTCATCCAAGGGTAAGGCACCCTTTAAATAGGACAGAGTCTCCGTAAGGATGAGGCAGAAAAAACCTCGTGAGACCCCATTGGTCCACGTGGCAATGGAATGTTCATCTGGAAACTTCTTAAAAAACATGCCACTTCATCTTGGATCACATGCCACTTGATTTGCCATTCTGGGAACATGTGTCCATCATTGGGTGACTTGGGATCACATGCCTCAGCTTCAGTTCGACTTCCCATGCTTGCCTGAGTCTTGATGTGTTTTGCCCTTCATGTGTTTGATAAGGTTCCTGCCAATAAGAGATGGAGCATTTCATCAAACACTTTATAATCAGATGTGTATTAAAATGATGTATATGCATTGACCTGTACAATACACAGGTAGAGTTTATATGCATGAAGATTATGAATGAAGATGGGAACTAATGAAGATACACTGACCTTATAGTGTAATATGCAAACATGCATAGACCTTATAGCAAACGTGCACAGACTTTGTAGAGTAATGTGCAAACATGCACAAACTTATATGCAGGAGAGAAAAACAAGCATCGACCATAGGATACTAGAGAATGTGCATCGACCCTTGCTAGCAGTCTAGAAAAAGTTCACAGACCTTTGCTAGCAGTTTAGAAAATGTGCACAGACCTTATATGCAGTCAAATAAAATGTGCACAGATTTCATGCTACACAGACACAGCCTAGCATTGACCTTATAAACATGCATCAACCTTTGCTAGCATCGACCTGATATATGCATGTGCACCGACCTGTGTGAAGGTGTGAATAGGGATATGCATCGACCTTGTGTTTCACAGGGTTAGAACGTGCATCGACCTTAGATGCCCCGGTCCACCTTCGCACACTATCCTCTCTCACACCCACTCACCGCATTATGATGCATGGCATGAGCATACACGTAAGCAAGTCGCAACGAGCGGTGAGGTTCATAATGAGCAGGCAAAAGCTCGTAAGTGCCACTTGGGATTCCCAGTAGGCACCTTAGCGATGTTGAGTTTGAGTTTGGAATGGCTCTATCCTAGGGTCATCTCCACCTCAATTGTACCCGTGAAAAAGAAGAATGGGTTGATTCAGATATGTGTGGATTTCTGAGATTTGAACAAAGCATGTCCCAAGGATGACTTTCCGATTCCAATAACGGAAGTCATAGTCGATGCCACAATCGGCCATGAAGCTCTACCATTTTTGGATGGGTCGTCCAGTTATAATCAAATATGGATCGCGAAGCATGACCAGGTCCATAATGCCTTCCAAACCCTCAAAGGTATTTATCACTACAAAAGGATGTCATTTGGATTGAAGAATGCCAGTGTAACTTACCAGCGAGTGATGACCAGAATATTTGGTGAGCTGCTCTACCACATGGTTGAATGCTACATAGATGACTTGGTGGTCAAAATCAAGAAAAAGGAAGACCATATGCATGACCTCCGAGTCATATTTCAGAGGCTCAGGCAGTACGAGCTAAAGATGAACCCCATGAAGTGCGCATTCGGAGTGTCGAGTGGCAAATTCCAAGGCTTTATTGTCAGATATCGGGGAATTGAAATAGGCCCCATAAAGATCAAGGTAATTCAGGAGCAACCTTCACCAAGGAACCTCTCCGAGCTAAGATCTCTGCAAGGCTACTTGGCTTATATCCGACGGTTTATATCCAACTTGTCAGGGCGATGTCACCCCTTTCACAAGTTGATGATGAATGATGTTCCCTTTTATTAGGATGAAGAATGTTAAACCGCTTTTGACAAGCTGAATGGACTATCTGAAAACCTCTCTAGTGCTAGGTGCACCAGTGAAAGGACGGCCGCTGATCCTATATATATAGCAGCCATACACTACTCCCTGGGGGCAATGTTGGCCCAGAATAATGAAGAAGGAAAGGAACAAGCCCTCTACAACCTCAGTCGAAGACTAGTCAAAACTGAGAAGAAATATACTTTCATTGAGAAGGTCTACTTAGCACTGGTCTTCGCAGTCCAGAAACTCTGGCACTATATGCTGTCGCATGAGATAAAATTGATATCTAAGGTGGATCTGCTAAAATATATCCTATCACAACTGGCACTCAATAGCCACTTAGGCAAGTGGGCGGTGATTCTCATGGAGTTTGATATCTCCTACGTACCGCAGAAAGCTATCAAAGGCTAGGCTATCGCATACTTCTTTGCTACGCACCCAGTACTTGAAGACTGTCCACTAGAGACAGAACTTCCTAAAGATGAGACCCTTGAAGCCGACCAAGTGCAGCCCACCTTGTGGTAGTTGTATTTTGATGGCGTGTCCAGAATTGATATTCCAACAGTCGGAGCAGCTAAAGTCAGGGTCGGGGCAGGCATAGTCTTGAAATCCCCCGAGGGAGAGGTCATATATACCTCCTGCTTAATAAACAAGCCTTGCACAAATAACGAAATAGAATATGAAGCCCTGATTATCGGGTTACAAATTACTCTATCCATAGAAATTTGAATGCTTGAGGCGTTCGGAGACTCCATGCTGGTTGTAAAACAATTGGAAGGAGAGTTCGATGTGCAGAAGCAGGAACTCCTCCCTTACCACCAATTGGCATTGTGTTTGATGGCGAGATTTTATTTCATCAAAGTCAGACACATCAATCGATGACAGAATACTCAGGCAGATGCCCTCGCAAAGCTAGCCAGTTCTTTGGCAGTCCTGCCAGACACAAGCCTGAATATAACAGTGATTAATCGACGTCAGGTCCCCAGTGTGACAGAGGTCCTAGCTAATGAAGAAGAAAATGAAGCGGCAACTGTGGAGGAAATCCAACAGCCCAATTGGCAGGAGCATCTTTTACATTGGTTCCAGTACCAACAGCTCCTGAAAGAAAAAGAATATAGAATGAAGCTCCTCAGAATCAAGGATTCCTCTGAGATGAGAAATGAAACCTTGTTCCGAATAATGGCAGATGCCAGAAAGAAAGTCTTGCTCCGTTGCTTGTCCCTAGCAGAATCTTGACAGGTGATGTAAGAAGTTCATGCCGGAGTAGTCGGGGTACATCAGGCTGGTCTAAAAATGAAGATTGAAATAAAGAAACTGGTCTATTACTGGCCCACTATGTTTGACGATTGCTGCAAGTTCGCCAAGACTTGTCAGAAATGTCAAGAACACGCCACCGTGTCAGGAAGACCACCGGCGTCGCTGCACCCCACCATCCCAAGTTGATCGTTCGCTCAATGGGGCATGGACGTGGTGGGCCCTCTGCCAGCATCTTCATCAGGATGCAAGTATATCCTAGTAGCCACAGATTACTTCTCCAAATAGGCAGAAGCGATAGCACTAAGAGAAGTAATGGGGGAGCTGGTCGCCAGATTCTTCCGGTGGAATATAATATTTCGGTTTGGAGTCCCCAGCCACATTATCTCCGACAGCCATTTCAGAAACCAGAAGGTATATCGACTGACTGATAAATATAAAATTGACTGGAGGACGTCATCCCCCTACAACCCCCAAGCCATTGGGCTTGCAGAAGCCTTCAACAAAATGCTCTGCACTTTGCTGGCGAAGACTGTTAAATCCAATAAGAAGGATTGGGCATTGACGGGTTGGAGGAGTATGAACAACCCAAAGTCCAGCCGGTGCAGCTAAAAGAGTACATCCCTTGGGAACAACTCAAGTCTCTTAGACTCGACTCAGAAGCTATAAATGAAATCTGGGGGGAAGCTGCCCTAGAAGATGCTTCAAGCAAGCAAACCCCAGCTGAAAAGAAGAAGAAAAAGAAGAAGCCAAATAATAAAAGAAAATGCAGCATTGTGTCTTGCAACACTTTGTCGGCTTTGTTTAACATGGCCCAAAACTCTGATGAAGAAGAAGAAATATGCTTTACACCGACTGAGGTAAACCAAGCTGAAGCTTCCACCTCCCAACATACTACCAGATCTAAGAGAAGGTGGGGACGCTTGCCCCCGACAAACCACAACATTATATTTAGGGGTGAATAGCCATATCAAATCTCCAAACCCGAAGTAAAAGGTGCAAGAGTCCCACCTCCACCAGGTCTCTATCCTGAGGATACAACCGGCTAGGTGGTCCCCTCATTTGTCGAGTTTCTCCTCGCAAAGGAGGGCAAACAATCAAGCCAGTAGGCCCATTCAGAAACCAAGGAGGCGCCATCCCTTGCAAGCAAGGATGATGACGGCACTGCCCCTGCGGCCAAGCCTATACAGATCAAAGAACCAGCTGATCAAACATGTCAAGATCAGACAGCCTCTGAAGAAGAAGATAAACTATCTTCTCCGCCGACTCCTCCGGTACCAAAGCATGGCTAGCACAACAAAGCCGAAGAAGCCAGGCTGGCCAATGTCAGAGCTGGCAACCGAATAATGAGGCAACTGAAGAGAATCCTAGCAAGGTTCAGCGTTTGGGAGATACTCTCCTTAGATGAAGAAACCAGGCAGGTCGTCATTGTGGCTCTACAAACGCCACCATATTATGAGAGCTGCTTTGCCGAGATGTGTTCGGGAGTAGCCATTACCTTCACTGAAGAAGACATGCTCCTGCCCTCGGTCGACCACAACAGGCCCTTGTACATGAGGGGGCAGTTGAACGACCAACCAATAAACAGAATCCTGATTGACCAAGGTGCAGCGGTGAACATCCTCCCCTACCGAGTCTACCAGAAGCACTACTTCAATGTACACCTGATCGAGGTCAGGGATATAAAGATAGTTGGGTTTAACCAGAAGTTCGAAGTCCCAATAGGCATGGCGGAGTTTGAGCTTTCGTTGGGAGACTTCACCACCAAGGTGCGGTTCCATGTCATCAACTCTGATACTTCCTATAAAGCACTGCTGGGCCGACCATGGCTACATCAAAACCAGGTGCTACCTTCCACTCTACACCAGTGCATCAAGTGTCCCAGGGACGGAAAAGAAGAAAGGATATTCGCTGACTTACACCCATTTGAGGTGTTCAAATGCCATCTTCTTGACGCATCCCTCTATATGGAGAAGCCGGAACAGACTCCCCAGCCATCTAAAAGCAAAGGGATGAAGATAGAAGAAGCCGAAGACTGGTTCCCCCCGCCCGACTACGTGGCTAAGCAAGAGGTGTCGCACATTGCCGAGATCAAGGGAGTGTTCAAAGCAATCCCATCTAATATTTACCCCGAGCCAAGAATGCCAAAGCTCGAGGATTTGCTGGGTCACATGAAGGTCCCCCCGGGAATCACAAAGTCCCTTACAAATATAGACTGTCCAACAGTCGGAGTGTTGAAGACCCTCAAGGTTCCTAATCCCGAGGGGCAGCCCACAATGTTCTATTCGGCTGGTGAACAGCCGGTAAAAGGCGATGATGACTGTAGACTCCCCGAAGAAATCCAAGATTTGGTCGTCCCAATCATGGGGCTGTCTGACATATCTGGCAGAGTGGTGAAGATGGCCAAAAGGTAGTGTATCCCCTTCCACCAAGCTGAAAGCCAAAATCAGGTGTTCAAAAAGTTGTGGTATCCACCCAACTTGGACAAGGAATTGCTGCAAATTACCCGACATCCTGGCTTGGGTTTCTCAATTGAAGAATTCTATGAAGCAGATATGATATCCATCTTTGCCTCAACCGGCGATGAGCCTCTGGGGAATTCAGATGTAAACACAGCTAAAAGCCAAGAGCGACTGCCAGATGGCGAAGCACAAGATGAAGAAGTACACTTCCAGAATCCTCCTCCACATAGGGCTTGGGGCACGTCCACTGCTGAAGGGCCGGTCCCAGCTATTCATGATGACGGGGCACTGTTGCCCCCGCCCAATGTCAGAACGGAGGATAGTGGCTTGAGCCATGCCCCAGATCTTTCACAATATAAGTATATAACCATGCCCTGCTCGCATTGTTGTACGAGCCGCAACAGGAGATTACAAAGCCCAAGAGGCAGCTGGCTGAAGTGACTAGGCGCTTGTCTGAATTAACAAGGGGCGTCCTTCCCCGACAATGCAACCCTATAGTTCCGAAGTGCTCTCCTGTAACCAGAGCGGAGTTGCTTATATACAAGCAGGAGAATGATGAACCTGTCCTGGATTACTTCTAGAGATGGAGAAGCCTTTGTGCAAGGTGTGAATCTCCACTGAGCGATGAAGCTACTGTCCAGACTTGCAAGTAAGGTCTAAAGAAAGAAATCTAGCAAAGGATGATTGGCATCAAAATCCAATCCTTTGATCACCTAAGCACGGTTGCGGCCGACATTGAAGCCTTTCTGGCAAAATATTGCCCCGCCGTCGCTGCATCGAGGCGGGAAAACAACTCTGGAGGCATTGACCTCGACGCTTTCGAGCATCAAGAAACGGCCCTGGCACGACCGTGTTTGTCTCAAGTGTTTTTAACCCGAAGTTTGATCCACGGGTTGATTTCCCTATGTTCCTAGATGGTCTATGGATTATCTAGAGCTTAAAACCTTGTTCAAAAAGCTATCTAATGAATTATAAAAGTTAAAGAATGTACCATTATGTCACCAGATTCCTCCCGTTGCATGACCTTGTTCTTAATGCACTCTTTGAACTCTCTTGATCATGTTGGTACGTTCTTTTCTTGATCTTGTTATCATGAGCTTATTATTGAACTTGTTACATTATTGGCCATATTTATTGTTATATCTCGTGGAAGTAGCTTGATTTATAGCATGAAGTTACAGATCGGGCACTGATTGTGTCCAAAGACTCGACACTAGCCCCCTCAGCTGATTGTCAGAAATATATTATAAACCATGGGGTATGATGAACACTAGCGTCGTATTACGCTGGGAGTACTTTTTTATAAACGAGTGAAACCCAAGAGGCCATCTCATGAAATTTACATGCTCATTAGGTGACATTCTAGTGCATAGCCTTATGGTTATGAAAAGTGAAAAGTGAAAGTGCGTTCTTATTAAGTGCATTCTCGTTCGTGAAAGGCCAAATTATACTTTTGCTTGATCATGCTCGTATATCATCTCATATCTTTTATCATGATCACATCATGTTACTTGTGTTGTTATTATGATTTTATCGCATGTTTTACCACATTTTCTTTTATCTTATTTTCTAGAGCTAAAATGTTAATGACTTAAATATTACCTTCATGTTGATACGAAGATACCTACTGAGCAAGTGTGGTCATTACCCTACTTTTCTAACCTTTTCAGGAAATACTAGTGAGTTGGATTCGGACTATACAAGTGGTGGATCTGAGAGTGAATAAAGATCGAGAGAAGTCGTAGTTATGAGTCCATGTAGTTAGTCATGAGTCGAGATTATGTAATTTTCCTTTTATTGAGTCTAGTGGAGTCAAAGTCAAATATTATGTAAACCTTGATCATTATTGGCACTATAAAAAGTTGAATTTTGGGTCAATTATTGTGCATTCCTCCTTATGTAGATGTTATTGCGCTTTGATTTATGTTACTAGCTTGAGGCATATTGCCGACTGTCTACGTTTCTCGAGCTGCTTCCACTGTACACATGTGGCTCGGGACGAGACAGTTAAGTTGGTATCAGAGCTTAGGCATAAGTAAGTCCTAGGAAAATGTCATGTCATAGGCTAAGTCCAAAGATTTAGGACCCACACCTATGGACTAACGAAAGAAATTTCCCACCTATGAGAGATTGGGTAGAGCCCAGAATGAGATAGTAAATTAAGAATTTTCTCTAGGATTAATTCCCCTTCACTTCGTAGGAAATAACAAATTGTTCCTCTCCTCAGGTACCTTTTTCTCACGATGGCTCACCGTGTCAACTGGGATGAGGTGCAACAAACTATTGCGGGTCTTACCCAGGCCCTCCAAACAGTGGCCCAAGCTGGTGCCAGGGCTGGCACGGGAAATTTGCACAAGAATTTTTGGAGTCTAAATCCTCCACGATTCTCTGGATCGTCTAACCCTGACAAAGCAGAAAATTGGATCGACGAGATGAACCGCATATTTGAGGTCATGCAGTGCACTGACCAAGAGAAGGTCCGTCTCGCCACATTCTAGGTAAACAAGGACGCACGTACCTAGTGGAAGGCCACCTCGGCACAACTCCAAATTGTTCAGCTTGCATGCGATGGGTTTCTTACACTATTCCGAGTAAAATATTTCTCTAAACATGTCAAAGAAATGAAGGCTATGGAATTTTCCTCTTTAAGACAAGGAATGATGTCTGTAGCGGAGTACGAACTTCAGTTTTCCCGTCTGGCTCCATATGCTCCTCACCTGGTTAGCACCGATCTATTAAAGACTAGCTGATTTATGGATGACTTAAGGCCTATTTTTATTTCTCAACTTGGGCCCCAAAATATCCATACTTATGCGGAGATGGTTCAACATGCCCATCTATGTGAAAGGACTTTGGAGAAGGTCTAAAAGTTCAAGGGAAAGAGCGAGGAGTCAAGTCGGAGGTCCGACAAGCAAGGACGAAAGGAAGAAAAATTTAGCATCATCGGGTCTTATACAACCCATGATAATAAGAAGTGATCCCATAGTGGTAACGGGGGTAACAATGGCAAGGGAAAGAAAATCAAGGAGGAAGAAAAGACTGTCACAACTACCTACACATTGTGTGAGAAGTTCGGCCATTCGACCGAAGAAAGCTGGAAGCATCTCGACGCTTGTTTATGATGTGAAAGTTGGGAGCATCGTATGCCCGATTGCCCCTTGATGAAAGAACAACCCTCAAGGAACGACAGTGGATGAAGACGACAGGCTCATCTAAATGCTGTCATGGAAGAGGAACATGCCAAAGAAGGAAAATTGATTGAAGGTACCATTCAAATTTACTCACGTCCTACATTTGTGTTATTTGGTACCGGTGCTTCTCATTTCTTTATTTCTAGTTCCTTTGCTAAGACCTTGCCAGTTTCACCTGTTCCTTTATCGTCTGATCTAGCTATAACTACACCCCTAGGTCTTGGAACTAAACTTAAAACCCACTACCCAAATAGTGAGGTAACAATTGAAGGCCACAATCTACCTGCAGACCTCATATGCCTTGATATAGAAGGCTATGATGCTATACTAGGAGTCGACTGGCTCGTGGATCATTATGCCAACATCTATAACCCTAATGTGTGTGACCCTCTAGGCTCAGTGTCAATTTGATTTTAGGCCCACTAAGCTTAAGAACTCCTTCTTAGCTTTTCTATATTAATGTTTAATATGGAATTAATTATTTAATCATCTCATTATGGATAATCATCTCATAATTATTCCTTTATTGGACTTTAAGATCACGGTAAGCACCAAGTAACACTCCGTGACCCCAAAAGATAAAAGGAGTCTCTTAAACCACTCTGTGACCTTTCTGCCTACAATTAATTCACAATTATAGTTATTTATTCATACACAATGCTCATGTCCACAATTAAGGGTACAGTCATACTGTCAAACCCTTCATGCTTATGCATGACGAACTCCATACTCTAAGTCTGATTAGAAAACTTCCTTACTATGAAATTGTATACCTTGGCCAAGGATTTAACTAAGTATAGTTCATAGGGCATTCTCTTTCATGCTATATCTGAGAGTGAATGACCCATTGTTGTCACTCAATCACCTTCGCATGTATTTTGTTGTATCTAAATACCCGAGCATCCAAAAGTTATGATTAAAGTCTCTTTGCCAGGAATTAAAACATAGAAGTCCTCATGCAAGATATCCTTAGTGGCTCATATCTAACCAACTGTGCAACTGTGACTAAAGAATTTTTTGGTTGACAGTTAGATGTAATTACCATCTAGAGATTCATAATTAGATCGATTCAGTGAACCCTATTCTTATGATGGGCACCTGCACATATATCTTAGTGTCTCCACACCAGTGACTATAAGATCAGTCACCCTCATCATATGAGAGGATATCATGTGCACTGGCCTATCCGGATTCTTTGATGTCCTATCTCAAAGATCCTATTCCCAGGAACATTTAGAACACATGCATCTAGAAGGTTGATCTCAGTATCATAATCTCATTATGATTCAACCTTCATAGCATGTGTTCAAGGACTTCATCACGTCAAGCAGTAATATGCATAGATAAATAAGATATAATGAAGAAATTGCCATAAATTTGAATGTGAATATATAAGAAATAATGCCATCAATTCATAAGTGATTAGCTTGCAGGGCATACACTTCTTTCATCCAGCACACTGGGAACTTGTCGCCGATGTATCACAACAATGTTGAGTGTTTCATCTGGTGGGAATGCTAGTGAACTGGCTAGTTTGGCCAATGCATCAGCTTGAGCATTATGCCCCCGACCCACATGGCTGAGCTTAATGTGGTGGAAATTTGTCATAAGGCGTATAGCTTTCTGACAGTAAGGGCCTAGTTCTGGCTTTCGCACTTCAAACTCCCCTTGCATTTACTTTATTATCAGCATCGAGTCGTCAAACACCTGGAGCATCCGAATACCCATACTGAGAGTCATCTGAAGGCCGATTATCAGAGCTCCATACTCAGCTTCATTGTTGGTGCATGGTTTATTTATGGAACACGAAGTGTGTACCACTTCCCCTTCCGGTGACTTTAGGACAATGTCGGCCCCTGCTCAGATTCTGACCTGTCCAGTTGAATTAGTTTTTGTTCTTGATGCCCCATCAAAATATAGCTCACATATAACCGACTGAACCTGGCACGCTTCTAGAATTTCATCATCAAGAAGTTCAGTCCCCAACAGAATGTTCTTTGATACAAGGTGTTCTGTAAAGAAATTAGGTACAACTTGACCTTTTATAGCCCTCTGAGGTACATATGAGATGTCAAACTCCATCAGGATTACAACCCATTTACCAAGTTGACCCTTGAGTGCCAGCTGGGATAATATGTACTTGAGTGGGTCTACTGCAGATATTAGCCTGATTTCGTAGGATAGCATGTAGTGCCAAAGCTTCTTGATAGCGATGACCAGCGCTAGACAAGTCTTTTCTATAAAAGTACAGTTCTTTTCAGTCCTTACCAACCTTCTACTAAGGTAATAAAGGGCTTGCTCTTTTCCTTCTTCATTTCTCTGTGCTAACATTGCCCCCAGTGAACAGTGAGTGGCTGCTATGTAAAGAATCAAAGGTCTGCCCTTGACTGGTGCCCCCAACACCGGAGGGGTCTTCAGATATTCTTTCAACTTCTCAAAAGCTTCTTGGCATCCATCGTCCCCGAAGAATGGCACATCTTTCATCATTAGCTTGTGAAAAGGGTGACACTGACCTGACATACTTGAAATAAATCGACGGATGTATGCCAACCGGCCTTGCAAGGATCTTAGCTCGGACAGGTTCTTCGGTGGAGGGAGCTCCTGAATAGCTTTAATCTTGGATGGATCAATTTCAATGTCCATGTGTCAGACAATGAATCTGAGGAACTTTCCGCTGGACACGCCAAAGGCACATTTCATAGGGTTCATCTTCAGCTCATATTTGCGCAACCTTTGAAACACCACCCTCAGATCTTGTAGATGGTCCTCCTTCTTCCTGGTCTTCACCACCAGGTCATCAATATAGCACTTCACCTTTTTGAAGAGGAGATCATTGAATATCTTTGTCATGACTCTTTGGTAGGTAGCGCCGACGTTTTTAAGGCCGAACGACATTCTTTTGTAATGAAATATCCCTTTCGGGGTGCGGAAGGCAGTGTGGACTCTGTCTCGTTCAGCAACCCAGATCTGATTATATCCGGAAGACCCGTCCATAAATGATAAAGCTTCATGCCCCGTAGTGGCATCAATCATCACCTCAGTAATTGACATAGAAAAATCATCTTTCGGGCATGCCTTATTAAGGTCCCAAGCTCGATCATCCTCTCCACCATCAGCTTGTTTATGGCAGTGGGATCAATTGGTTCTAGATAGAAGCATGTTGGCTGCATATAGGGGGTGAGCAAAGCAGTCGCCTGTGAAGGAGGACGCAGCAGTGGGGGTGTTTGGTGCACCTATGGCAGCAATGGCGGCATCAGCGGCTGTGACGGACTGTTGGCACTCAAAATATGCTCGATAGTAATCAAGCCTAAAAGACAAGAATGATGTGACCAACTGAAGCAAAGAAGCTGAAGGAAACCAATACAGCAAAGCCTTCTTGAGCTGCCAAAGCCTCAGGTCACCATGTATGAACACCAGGGACTTCATCTCAGGAGAATCGAGAAGAGCTCACAACAAATTGGCAATTTCAACAAGCCTGCCGAATGAACCGGCATCGACTCAGTCGTGCCGCATAAACAACATCCGTTGTCTGACCAAGGACAAGGGTATACCTGGTGGCCCGCCACCTAAACAAAGATCTTCCTGAAGTGATAAAATGCCCTCGGCCCTTCAGGACAAGGGACCGAAGGCTCCAATAGTAGAAGACCCGGATGACCCAGCATGGGTATGGCTTCTCAGTAGACTGGGTCTGTTAGTGACCAAATGATCGCCCATTCGAGGCGAAAGTACCCCAGGTGGTATTTCACTCCCCGAGAAAGCTACAAGCACAAGTCAAGCCGAGCCAGTAGCACAAACTACAGTGCCAGAAGCCGTGTCAGTGAAAAACATGCGTGTCCAAGTCGAAGATGCATGAGGTTCTGAAGATGGTCGTATGTTGACTCGAAAGCTTCGTCAAGACTTCTCACCAAGGTTTCACGAGACCGTGGCGAAATGAAAGGTCATGGTAACCCCCGGAGCCAGTCCGGCACCCACTATTTGACCTGCTACAAATGAACGAAGCCAATCCGGCGTGCCTCTTCTCTGGCGCGCCCCCTTTTTCAGCGCCCTCACACCCAGCGCGCCAAAATGTTAAGCGGCCTCTCACCCGGTGCGCCAAAATGTTAAGCGGCCTTTTCCCCGGCGTACATTCCCCATGTCGTGATATGCGCCATCTATATAACACCAATTGGTTCGAACAATCCAAAAAAAGGGGGGAACGAGAAGAGAGGCAATACAGAGAGAGATACAACAGCAATGCCAAGGAGAAGAATAGTAGCCAATCACCTGAGAGAGGGAAGCTTAGGGAAGAAGTAGGGTCTTTTGAGAGAGAGCCTTGGAGAGCCACCACCCTTCCCGTCCGTCCGTCTGAAGAAGCCCAGTGTCGGAGAGGAAAGTTATTTTTTCGATACTCTGTTTCACCAAAGTCATAGGTGGGTTTCCGATGGTCACTCCCCTGGCTATTTTTCCCATTAATCTGATGTAATTTAGGGGGAGGGGCGATGAGATGAGCCCATCTCCTTCTCACTATCTCTCCGTTTCTTCCTCTTCTGTAATTGGGTTCCATTCTCATCCCTGTAATCGGTGAGCCGCCTCCGAGCGACAATGCCGTGCCATGCCGAATGAGCTTTGTACTGATTATTTTCTCTCGTCAACATAATAAATGCAATCGAACAAGGCGATGTCTCTATACGTTTTCTCTCCCTCTTTCTGGATTTATATGTCTGACTGCCCTCCCGTTGTGTGCTCCATGGGTTTTGATTCGTGATGCCGAGCACGCCCTGGCAAGGCCATGGGCTATAGAAATAGTCCCCCCCCCTCTCTGGGGTTTTCCCTCCTAATATGATGGCTGCGCCAGATATGCTACGGGCCCGTTAGGGTTTGATTGTTGGAGGCACGTTCATACGTGTATCTCCATCTTCCCCCCTTTCCGAGATCGGCTTCCCTAATACCTCTTTGCACTCTTTCAGGAGTTAGAGAGAACAGGACCGTCTCCTTAACCTGTACATTCACCATCTGCCAATTGTTCGAATGCTTGCTCCCTAAATCCTGATCACTCTAATTTGCATGCTAACCCACTAACCCCGTGAGTGTTAACTTGCTAACTCTGTGAGTGCTAATCTGTTAACTTCCCTAATGTCATGTTACTCCGCCCCTTTTATCCTCTACACGAGTTACTTCATCGCATTTTTATTTCGAGAATGGCATCCTTGATGTTCCGGGGAGGAGGACATTCTTCATTAACATAATCGGATCACCATCGGATCATAGGGTCATGCCCCTTGATGGCACGTACCCTCATGACCCATCAGAGGCGAATATTAAGAGGGCTCTTAGCCCAACATGCAAATCCACTATCCTTAATGGAGTTAGCGGTGGCCATGGGTCGTGTGCCCCTCGTAGGCTAGCCCTCGGGGTTTCCCTCCCTACCGAGCATCCCTTCGGATCGTGATTTGACCATGGGTCGTGTGCCCTCATAGGCTAGCCCTCGGGATTTTCCTTCCCTTATTGGTCATCTCATCCAATCACGTTTTAACCCATGGAATGATGGTGCCCCACGTAGGCTTGCCCTCACAGTTTTCTCTTCATTTGGGTCTGCCAGCTGTTGTTGTGCCACCCGGCTCTAAGGGGCTTACTCCGTCATGTGAGTATGTCCCCGCTTCTCCACCGCAATCCCCCGGGAATGGGGAGATGCTGCCCAATTTTTACCGGGTTTTAACCAATAAGTTACCCTTATGATTTAGACTTAATAAAACATGCTTCTGAAATAACAAACCTCTGTGCTAGAGTACGAACCTCGCACAAACTCCTGACTCTACCTCCGGGGTGTTTGGGACTCCAAGAAAAAAATATGAAAATATGCTATTTAACTTCGAATATAAGAAAACTAGTTAGAAGGGTTTGACTGTGATCACGATTGCTATGAGGGGCGCATTCAGAATGTGGTCTCTGGGTGTGACACATTCAAACTTTAATGGGAGATGTAGTTTCTATCCTGTCTCGCTCTTTAGTGGTCTAAAGAGCAAGGGTCTCATGTCTTCTTCTAGTCTGATCGTATGAAAGGGACTAAACATGAGAAAGGCCCAATTAGACTTCAACAAGTGAAGTATATATCCCTTTATGCCCACACCGCCCCGGTGGACCTCCCGGGGTGAAACACGCACCTAGGAGTTGGGTTTTTAAACCCATGTGCGGGCAAAAATAATAGAAGTGTGTGTGTGTGTCGTAATTGAGTGTAGAAAAAAAGGGAAACAATACTAGTATGCTATGATGAAGATTTTTTCAAGAACAAGATAGAACTAGAAATAACTAAGAAAAGAAGAAGAAGTAAGAAGACTCCTAGAGTACTCCCTAGTTAAAGGCAGATGAAGTAGTTGATTCACAGCATAACCTCGTCTAATCTTCTTGGTTGCATCCCCTCAACCCCTAGACTCAAGGGGTCTATTTATAGGGGATAAGACACCCTAATTTGGCCTTGGAGGATAATCTCTAGAAAATAGAGTCTTAATGTGATAAATCCACCAAGAAATAGTTGGAAAAGGTTTTTACGATGACTAGGAACCTATTTGGATCAAAACAATCACCAAAAACCTCTCAAACTTGGACTCCATGGCGTTCACAACCAAAAGAGACAGCTTCTGGATGGACTGCATAAAACTCTGAGAACACGGTCTATCGCACTGTTGGGTACAATATGGGATCTAGAGGGGGGTGAATAGATCCCCTTATAAAAATTAGGCTCAAATTAAAGACCACACAAACCCAATTCTATTCAAATTGAACGGAAACTAGATGCAAATGATGGTTCGTACAGAACAGATTTCGAACACTTAGCACTCAACTCGGCACTCAATGCACTGAAAAAAAGTGAAGGGAAAATCGCACGGCTCTCTTACTGAACAAATCTAAACATAGTTTAAGAGGGATGTTTCAACTAGAACCAATATCAAACACTAATCAGATCGAAACCTTAAATAGCTCAGAAATCAACCTGTGAAGAAGGGTAGAGGATAATGATCAACCACACAAGCGAACCACGATGCACGAATACTTTTAGGTGGTTCAGCTCGCACCAAGTAGACCTAAGTCCACCCCCCACTCTACCAGAGTGAGGCTTCCGCTGACTAACAGCTTGAACAGTTGATCCACAACTTTGGGGATCAAATCCCTACAACTGCTGAGCAACACAGCTTGCTATCTGTTAATACACAACTTAATGAGGAACCAGTCCTCAATAAAACTGAGCCTTACAGTTTGCTCGACTGACTAACAGCTTGATGAAGGAAATAAGGAAAGACAAGGAACAAAACAAAAATGAAGGAAGAAAAATCGAATAAAACATGTAGCTCTTAAAGAGCAAAGATGGTCTGGATTTGATCCAAGGACCAGTAGATCTGAAATAGACTCCGGCTACACACTCTTCTTCACAGGCTCTCTCTTTCTCTTTTACTTCTCTTCTTCTCACAGTCTCTCTCGCATATGGCTACTCATTTTTCTTTCTTTTTCTTCTCACTAGCTCTCTTCTCTTCTCACGTAGTTCTCTCTCTCTTTTATTTTCTCTGCTTGGAACTTTCTTCTCCTCTATTAGATGCTCTGATTAGGCTCATTCTTCTTCTACAAGCACACCCTTCTTCACGAAGGAAAACACCCTTATAGAGAACAGGGGCTTCAAAAATGCTTTGGATAAAATAACCTGATTGCATCTTTTTCTCATTGGTCCATGTGTCTTGGAGAGAGATTATTCCTTTGACATGGTACCTCAGATCACGTGCCAAATGATTGATGTCGATGGCACAATGACATCCCACGAGATCCTCACGTGTCTGGCTCTTTTTCTTCACTGGCGATCAATTTGTCACCCTTAACAAGTCATTTTACACCCTTACATGCCTATTTGTCAGTCTTAACCATCTATTTTTCACCCTTATTCTGTCATAAAAACTCTCCTTCTATTGTTGAGGATTTCTTGTACATGGAGTTGACTTTAAGACTTCACGGAGTCGACATTTCTTCTATGCGTTTCAAGGCTTCACCCTGGCGGCATATTTTTCAGCCTCAGCACCCAGAGCCGTCACCTTAGCTGCTTTCCACTTGGTTTTTAGCCATCGCCAAAATCTATTTATCACCATTGTTCAACTATTTGTCACCCTTGTGTGACTATTTGTCACCCTTATGCTTCTTCAGCTGACGAAGGGCTTGGCTTGACTTTGTTTGAACTTGGTTGACTTTGACCTTGATCACTACAGTTAGTTTGACTAGAGCTTGGATTGAACCGAGCTTGACTTGAGTTGACTTTGACTGATGTTACCTTGAATAGGTCATCTTGAAGTTTATATTGCTGGAGTCACTTTGACGGTCGTTGACTTTACCCAAAGTCAACTTTGACTGAGTTGGTTTGACTATGGTCAACACCCTTTTTGGCCAACGGAGTCCAACTTCTTCTCCTTTAGCTTCTCAGTCATACTTTCATATCAATCTATTTGTTACCACTATCAACCTATTTGTTATCGTTGAGAAGCTATTTTTCACCCTTAAGAAGTCATTTGTCACCACCAAATATCTATTTTTCAAATGCTGTGGATTTGGCGCGATCCCGAACGGCAGATTCGAAGCCGGCGGTTCCCTCTGAATTTCCTTCAGAAATGTGTGAACTCGCCATCATGCACAAAAGACAAGGCAGGATTTGTCTCATTTGCTTGGAGAGAACTCATCCTAGAATCCAGTATCGCCAGTTGAGACTTTACCCAGGGAGGATTGTACCTGCCTTCAATCCATAAAGCTTCCCCAGTGTGTTTGTGCTTAAAATCAGGAGACTTTGGATTTCTCTGCAAAATGGTAAAGCATCGTTACCTTACTTGCATGGTAACATTGATAAGATCTTTATTCTGATAGTAGATGGTACCACAAGTTTTATTAACAAATAAGGGATGTACAAGCATGGGAAACATTGATAAGATTTTGAATCATTCTGGACACAACAAAATGAAGCAAAAGAAACTAGCAACAAATAGTTAGAGAATGATCTAGACCTAATGGAGAGGGGAAGATTCGTGGCCCAATGTTTCACAGCCCAAAGGCCCATGAAGGCCTACGCAGCCCAGAAAGTGAAAGCCCAACTCCATATTGAGGGCCCGCTTACTATAAAATACAGGGTAAAGGGCCCAAACAAGGCCCACCAAGTCTTGGCACAGTCGCCCATGTAAAAGTCTTCCCGACGTTCGGGAGGAACTCAGGCGCGCCCTTAACCGAGCCAATAAAAGGCAGATGAGATGCTCCTTCAGGGATGCCCAAGGTCGGGACTCCATATGCTTAAAGCTCGGGCTTAGAAAGGGAATATCGCTTACCCCCCGCGGATCAACCCTTCACTGGGACTCCTCGACGAGCCAGGATGAATTCCTTGTGGCCGGACACTCATCCCTAATAACTGTAAGTGAACCCTACGCTGTGGGAAGCCCATGAGGATAAAGGGAGAACAAGAGTTCCAGAACGGTAAGAGTTCATGCCGTGGATGTAACGCTCCCAAACTCTCAAGATTCTCACTGCTCTAAAGAAGGAGCCTGCAGCTATTTAACCCCAGGGATCCCCTCTGAAAAGATAAGTCAATCCTAGCCTCCTCAACTGGTGAAGAGTAATCTCATGCCCTGCACCTCCTTTGCCTCCCTTCGCACCCCGCTCTTGCCCTTGCCGACTTAAGCATTGGAGAGTTTTCCCTGGGATACCAATCCCAGACCCCCTAATCGCTTCTTTCCCTTTTACAGTATTCTGTCTTGAGATGGCTTCGTACGATTGATTTGGGACTAACTTTGCCCCTAGATCCGACGGCTTGCGACTTAGCATGAGATCTCATCTCTTCACCTAAATTTATATATACATAAGCATATACATATGCATACAAATATACAAACACATGCATAATAACTGAAGCAAAAAAATAATAGCAATACATGGTAAGCAAATTATGTACACAATGTGTGGGAGGTTAACTACGTTGTCACCAAACTATTCAACCTCCAATTCTCAAGCCACAATGTTCAAACTTCCATATCATCAATAAATTATGTATGAATCCAAACCATATCCTCTTAACACTAGCATCCATACCACTAGCGCTAAATGAATGGCCTAGAAAGTGAAATACATGATACTGTTTAACCCATTAAAATTTCATTTCGGACTTGAATGAGTTACCGGTTGTGGTTGATTTTACTGATTAAGCAACTACATAGAACGTTTGATGGTGTGGATTGAGAATTGAATATTAAGTTGTAACACGCCTATGGTGCTATATTGGGAATGAATACTTGATCCCCATATACCTACCTTGTTCTTCCTGTTATCCCACCAATCCATTGGATTAGCAAAGAAGGCTTGCCATAGCTCTTCCGGTGAACTACCGTCATTGCCAGTGTAATTTCCAGCCTTCCCGCTAGCTGAGAGAAACAGAAAAGATGAAGAATCAATTTCAGATGCCAAAAACCCGGAAGCCATTCATTTTCTCGGTTACCCACAGCCTAGGTCTGTCAAAAGAGGTCCACCTTTTGTTGGAGAGCTCGAGTCTGACCCATATAGAGACACTGGTGGGAGGCTCCTCTCAATGAAGTTCAGCTGCTGGACCACAACCTTTAATTCAAACACAACGAAAATGTCCATAACCCACCCATAGATGGCGCAAAACGAAGCAAAAACGAAGTGAACAGCAATCTTAGTAGCAGAGCAAGTTGCTGACCTTATAATAGACCTGCCGCTTGCCACCATCGCCCTCGACAGAGTCAGCCGCAAGCCGGCCAGAGACATATATCTGCTGACCTTTCTCTACATGTTGGAACGCAACATGCGCCAGCTCATCCCACAGAGTCAGGTTGATCCTGCACAACAGGAGGATGAAGAACCAAAAGAACCCTTTTTTTGTTTTTTACGGTTTTACTCATCTTCTGCCGATACCGATGACAGACGGAATTTAGACCGAGGACGGGGAGGAGAAGGGGGAAGAGCAATTCGTGGTGTATACCAGGCGGTGTCGGTGGGGGAGGTTTTAACGCCGAGGCGGGTCCAGGCGAGGACCTTGCCGCTGCTGACGTGCTTGATCTGGACGGGCGCCCCGACGATGCCGATGAGGTGGACGGTGTTGGCGAGGTCCTTCCGCCAGGGGATGGCGGCGGGCCTGGGGCGCACCACGCGCTCGTGCTCATAATCGACTCCCGCCTGCCCGAGCCCGCCGCCGCCCACCGCCGAGCACCTGGCTGAGCCCCAGAGGGGCCATCCTCCACGGGAAGAAATGGGGGCGGGAGAAAGGAAGCGAAATCTTTGAGTCCTGATACCCCCAGCTCAGGGTAAATATTGGACTGAATTACTTTGAGCACCCCTTCCCCCTCAGAGATGAGTGACACTGGAGGAGCTACATAATCAGGCTGCGGCGGAGTGAACCAATCGTTGGATTCTGATTTCTTCTTCCCTTTATCCTGAGCTGGGCGGGGAGGCTTCTTCAGTGTTTCTAGATATAGTGATGCATCCAGCAAGTGGCATTCGAACACCTCGATAGGGTGCATGTCAGCAAATATTCTTTCTTCTTTCCCATTCCAAGGGTACTTTATGCACTGGTGGAGGGTAGATGGCACCATCTGATTTTGATGCAGTCATGGACGGCCCAGTAGCGCCTTGTATAAGGTGTTGGAGTTTATCACATGGAACTGCACTTTGCTAGTGAAATCACCGTGTGAGAAATCAAACTCCACCACACCCATAGGGACTTCAAACTTCTAGTTGAACCCAACAATTCTCATATCCCTGACTTCGATCAGGTGCACATCAAAATAATATTTCTGATATACCTAGTAGGGGAGTATATTCACTGCTACCCCCGAGTCAACTAGAATTCTGCTTATCGGTTGCCCGTTTAGTTACCCCCTCATGTAGAGCGGCTTATTGTAGCTGACGGAGGGCAGAAGCATGTCCTCCTTCGTAAAGGTTATGGCCACCCCTGGCTGCATCTCAACAAAATAGCTCTCAAAGTGTGCCGGAGTTTGCAAAGCTATAATGATAGCTTGTCTGGTTTCTTCGTCTAGAGATAGTATCTCCCAGATAGTGAATCTTGTTGGGATTCTCTTCAGCTACTTCACTATTCTATTGCTGGCCCTGACATTGGTCAATCTCATTTCTTCAGCTTTATTATGTCTGCCATCATTATGTGCTTGAGAAGTCAGCTTAGAGGGTGGCTCATCTTTTTCTTCAGGTGCTGCCTGGGCCT
This sequence comes from Amorphophallus titanum, assembly GCA_024336825.1. Classification (NCBI taxonomy): domain Eukaryota; kingdom Viridiplantae; phylum Streptophyta; class Magnoliopsida; order Alismatales; family Araceae; genus Amorphophallus; species Amorphophallus titanum. The sequence continues at coordinate 26,874,030 of JANBPO010009603.1, read as the reverse complement.
ACTATGCCCGCTCGACTGGCTCCTTCTCTTGCATAAATTTAGTGAGGCTTGGAATGCCAGTATAGTCTATATTCACCTAAGGAGGGGCAGTTGAGGATGAAGCTAGTGTTTTTGGCCTTCAGCTCAACCTGCGGGCATGGCTGCTTGCCCTTTTAGGACAACAGGAATTCAGTAAATGAGGGGACCCCCTATCCGCTTGTACCTTCGGGGTAGAGGCCAAGGGGAGGTGGGATTTTCATGCCTTGAACTTCAGGCTCGAGGACTTGGTATGGATGTTCACCCCAGATCATAATGTTACAGTTAGCCTGGGGAAGGCACCCCCATTTACTTCCAGATCTGGTGGCATGCTGGGAGGTGGAAGCTTCAGCTTGATTTGCCTCTGTCGGCATGAGGCATATTTCTTCGTCATCCTCTTCAAAAATTTGGACCGTGTTAAACAAGACCGAAAGGGTGTTGCAAGATACGACAATGCCTTTTATTTTGTTCTTTGACCTCTTTTTCTTTTTCTTTCCCTTCTCAATCGGTGGATGCTCCTACAGATGTACATCCCATATGCTCGGTTCTTCTACTTCGGCTTCAACTTCTTCTGCCAATTCCAAGGATTCGAAATGTTCCAAAGGAACATATTCCTTTAACTGGAGAGGCCAGATTTTGGGCTGTTCATATTCATCTAGCCCATGTATAATTTCTTGAAGCCGTTCAACTACTGGATTGGCATCTTTATGCACCAGCAGGGGGGTCTGCTTCTTCTTGTTACCGGTAGGCCTTCTAATGACCACTGAGGTGTGACACCCCGTATTTGAACTCTCGGGCCAAGACGGGGCACTACCCTTCTTCTCATTTTTACTGGCACAAGCTGCCAACTCCCTGGTCTTCTGTCGACGCCAGGATGTAGGCCTCATAGGTGTGTTGAGTCGGAGGCCTCTGCCACTTCTTCGGGCAATTGCTGATATAAGGATATCATTTTAACTGCTGCCCCCAGAGTAAGCATTTCATGCAGATGTGGAGGATCAACCTTATAGTCGCCCATTTGCAGTTTCTCTTTCTTGATTAAGAATTCAATAATGTCTTTAAAGACATAGCATTCCTCGATAACATGCCCAAGCATCTGATGATATGGGCAGAAATGAGGGTCATCCTTTCTTCTGAGGTCGTTCGGCCTCTTTGGCTCTGGGAGAGTGATCTTGTTATATCTAGTAGCCCATTCGAACAAGACTCAAGTCTTATCTCGAGGGAATGAATACAACTTTTTCATTTTCTCCCGTAGGGAAGGGCCCTCTCACCGTTTGGCAGGCTTGGCCGGGGGAAGATCAGCTACCCCTTTGTCTTTTTATTTCTACAACTCGAAGACCTTGAAGTCAATCGTGTGCACTTCCTTACGGGTCAGTCATTTGTCAACTGGCTTGGACTTCTGGCCTGAGGCGGCGGGAGTAGAAGAGTATTTTGAGAGGAATGCCTCAATTTCTGCCACAACATTGTCTAGTCGATCAAACAACTTGATTTCAGTGCCTATCATTCTTTCCAGCACTTCTTTTCTCAAATTCTGCTTGCATATCTAAACGGTATCCTCTTGGAGCGGGGGACGCCTGCACCTCATACTGAGGTTCCTCCATCTTTTGATGTATTCTAAAGTGGACTCATTGTTGTGTCCCTGGTTTTGATGATGACAAATTCATTATCTTATGATTTCGATGATGACAAATTTATTATCTTAATGTTGTCAACTTATACCTGATTTCATCCTAATTAACAGCTGAAGAAGAAGTTGACGCAGCAAAGGTGAACGCACCGATCGCAACGGTACCACTCACGCCCGGGTGAACGACCACGTTCGCCCGCAACGGCGTGCCGAAGGATTTACCGAAAACCAGACTGAAAATCGAAAAAACACGCGGGAAAAGTCGAGGAATGTCTTTGGGCCCCCGAAACGACCCTGGATCGCGCCGATCCAAACACGAAAGATGTCCGAAATGAAATTTCAGACACGATAGAGCCGGACGCTCTGAGAAAGTAGGTCCGAGACCCAAAAATAAGGATCTGAAAAGATCTGGGACATCACAGGAGATCCGGGAGTAGAGTGTCATAAGGGGGCTGTCCACGAGTGGGGGTGGCGCGGGTGGAGTCCGAGCAACATTTAATGCGTGTTGAGGCTATGGGAAAGAGGAAGAGAAGAGTGCATGGCGATAAGGAGGGTTGGTTTGGCAGCGGTCTGTGCAGGGGGGAATGGATGGCAGCGGTGTGAGTAGTGATGGCCGAAGGTGAGAAGGGAGGATAGGGGGGAGGGTGGTGGACGGGGGATAGGGAGGGGCATCTCACCCCATCTCCTTCTCGGAGAAGAACACAAGATACAAGGCTTCACACCTTACGAAAGATGGTTTTCAAAAATTTTGATTCAACTTGTTGCTTTAAAGAAAGTTTACATGACCTTTATAAACTCCACAAATTAAGAAGACCAAACGACAACTCATTAACACCTAACACCTACTTTCTACTCATCATAACTCTCTTAGGAAGACTAGAAGACACAAAATAAAAAGGACTCTTACATGATGATTGTGGACGTAATTACTATAAACATAAAATACGACCCATTAGGCCCATACATGTGGCCCAATTAACATGAGACAACATAAATATCTATTTGTCAGTTTTACCGAAGTTGCTTGCCGATCCCGTCAAACCCCTCCGCTTGGAGGAGGTTCGACCTCGACCCTCGAACTGTGAGACCTTCGCTTGGAGTGGGTAGTGGCATCGACAGTGGTGGAGATGAGTGGGGAAGATGGACGGGTTTGGAGCTTCGAATGAGGTCTCGCACCTATCCTCATCTCAAGGACGATGCACTCAAAGATTCAAACTCTCCCTTCATGGTAGAGTGGGGATGGACCTGGAGCTTCGAATGAGGTCTCGCACCTGTCCCTATCTCTAGGATGATGCACCCAAAGCTTCAAATCCTCCTTTTATGGTGGAGTGAACAGTCCAGAATGGACCTCATGCATGATTGCTCAAGCCTCAGCTGGGGAGATGCACCTCAGAAGAATTGGCTTGTCTTTCTCGTGGACAAGTCGGTACAGGGAGTCGCCAATCCACTCATACGATGCTACTCGGTGGAGTATCTGGACCCTTTGAGCTTAGTCAGGAGGAAGCCACCCTTTCTTGAATTTGATGATGGGCTCATGCCAATCTTCACCTTCTGGAGGAGTGTTCTGGTCGAGGTCTTAGACCTCGTAGACAGTGAGACCAGAGTTGCATTCGAGTGATCCAGATATCAGTCTTCAGTGTTTGATTGTGATGTCGACCTCACCCTTAGGTAGGAGTTTAATGGCCACAGCCAATTTGGCCACGGCATCTGCCTGGGGATTACTACTCCTTGGAACATGGTCTATTTCAAAGAAATAGAACTTCTGGGTTAGTCTGGTGACAGCGGCGTGGTATGGAGCCAACTCTGGCTTTCGCGCATCGTAGATTCCAAGGACCTATCAGACTATTAACTGAGAGTCCCCGTAGGCTTTGAGGCACTTGACGCCCATGTCAAGAGCCATATGGAGTCTAATGACTAGAACTTCATACTCAGCTTCATTGTTGGTTAGAGCTTTCATGAGGGCACAAGAGTTGTACGAAACTCCACCCTGAGGTGTCAGGATGACGATGCCGGCACCTGCCATGACACCTGGGCTTTGATTGCTTCGGGTAGTCCCTCGGGAAGTGTCGTCGAAGTACAGCTCCCAGCAAGGTTGATTGGCTATGAGGGTGCCTTACTGTTAGTAATGCAAGACATCTCCCCTTTGTTCAACCGATTGTTGTGGTCGAAGTGCAAGGGACTCCTCGTCTGGGAGCTCTGTGTTAAGAGGTGAGTCATCCGGTACTGGATGGGCTGCCAAGAATTCAGCCATGCCCTGCCCCTTGATTGCTTTTCTGGGGACATAGGTGATATCGTACTCCATTAGTAAGAGAGTCCATTTCCCTAGTCGACCTGAGAGAACGGGCTGCCTGAAGAGAAACTTGAGGGGGTCATGCTTAGATATGAGCTCAACCCGATAGGAAAGGAGGTAGTGCCACAACTTCTTGACGGCGAATACCAGTGCCAGGCAAACTCTCCATGGGGGAGTAGCGGCACGCGGCACCGATCAGCTTGCGGCTGAGGTAGTAGAGTGGCTGCTCCTTTCCATCCTCATAGATCTGCGCCAGCAGAGCCCCTAACGAGGCATCCATGGCGGCAATATAGAATATGAGGGGTTTACCCTTGACCGGTGCCCCCAGGACTGGAGGAGTGAGGAGGTACTCCTTGATTTGCTCGAAAGCTGCCTGGCATTCTGAATCCTATATGAATGGGGCGTCTTTCTTCATCAACTTACTGAAACGCGCACATCGACTGGAGAGGTTGGAGATGAACCTTCGAATGTAGGTCAGCCTACCCTAGAAGGACCTGAGCTCAGTGAGGTTGCGGGATGGTGGAAGCTCCTGGATTGCTCTGATCTGTTGGGCATGTATGTAACATGCTTAATTCTATTTTGAAGGCATGGTAAAGAAAGATGAAATTGAATTGGGGGAGTACAAGGTCGACCCTCCACAGCCACATGAAGTCCCTCTAAGAAGGGCAGGAGTCAACATGGTCTCTACATACCAGGCATTGCCCGAGGAGATCTCTAAAGCTAACACTTGGCGCACCTATGAAGCCCACTTCCTAGATCCCGTGAAATAACAACAGGGGTGGAAGCAGGCCCCTACAAAAAGCAAGAAGAAGAGAGCACCTCGCCCGAAGGGGGGGGGCACATGTGCGTGGCATTATGCCATGACTAGCTCCACTAGTAGCAGCACCAGTATGGACCAATCCACCTGCAGTTATCAGAATACCTACACATAATCGGAGGAGGCAAACTCCGCTGCCAACAGTAAAGGAAGTCAGCCCCGAAGCCCGGAAGCTACAGAACTATATAGATGGGCTAGATGATTATGTACAGCCCGAACTGAAGCCCTTGCTGATGCGGGACCACGTCCTGTGGCAAGAATTAGAGCAGCTTTCTCTCGAGCAGAAGGAAGAAGCTGATGCAGCATCTGATAAGGATGGCAGTCTATTCTAGGGGCAGGCGCCTGTTGAAGTAAAGAAAAAGAAGAAGCAAAGAAAGAAAAGAAAGGCCGCCAAGGTCAATGAAGGGCAGGTCGTCACCTGCAACACCCTATCAGCCCTTTTCAACCTGCTCGGTGAGGAAGATGAAGAGGAAATCAGCTTCACACACCCTTCCAAGGGAGGGAAGGCCGAAGCTGCAGCTGCTACACATGCAACCCGGTTAGGCCGAAAATGGGGGTGCCAGCCACCTCCCAACCATAATATAATATTCAATGGAGAGTAGCCCTACAAGACACCTCCCCCAGAGGTCAAGGGAGTTCAAATCCCTCCTCCGTCAGGCCTTTACAACAAGAGTGGGGGCAGGACAGCCCCTTCCTTTCTAGAATTTATGAAGATGGCCAAGGGAAAGCAGCAGTGCCAGGAGGCCAACCCTGCACTTGGGAATACTCACCCGCAGCCACTGCAGTCTTCCGAAGCTCCGGATGCAGATGAAGCTTACCCGGTAGCAGCTGATGAAGGGCAACAAGAGCCTGGCGCCAAGCAAAAAGGCGCAGAATCTGAGCCAGAGGAAGCGGGTCTATCAGGGACCGCAGTCCAAGGCTCTCCCAAGCCTAGATGGGCGGAGGAGATGAAGCTGTCTAACGTCTGAGCTGGGAGTAGAATAATGAAGCTGCTCAAGAAGCTCCCTGCAAGATTTACGATCTAGGAGATCCTCTCTTTGAGTGAAGAGACCCGGCAGGCGATCATCGCTGCTTTGTAGACGCCTACTCACTTCGAGACTTGCTTGGCTGAAGCGCTGCCAGAAGCCAGCATGACCTTCACTCAAGAGGACATGCTGCTCCCTACTATCAGCCACAACAGGCCGCGATACATGAAGGGGCACTTGAATGGGCGAGAGCTGAATAGGATTCTGATCGATCCCGATGCAGCAGTTAACATTCTACCCTATAGAATATATGAGAGGCACCACTTCAATCTGCGTCTCAATAAAGTCGGAGATATGCATATCATCGGCTTCAACCAAAAGTGTGAAGTATCGTTGGGAGTAGCGGCGTTCACGCTCACCCTGGCAGATTTTACTACGAAGGTGCAATTCCATGTCATTGACTCCCACACCTCGTACAAACCACTGCTTGGTCGTCCGTGGCTACATGAAAACATGGTGGTGCCCTCCATGCTCCACCAATGCATCAAATACAGTCTCGAAGGGAAGGAGGAGAGGATATTTGCTGATCTCCACCCGTTCAAAGTATTCGAGTGTCACCTGGCAGACGCTAACCTATATGCAAGGTTACCTCAAAAGACCTCTGAAGCCAAGACCCCTGTGGGGGCATCCAAAAGCACATCCGGCGATAACTGGTTCCCACCACCACAAGCCCAAGGCGGTCTCTCATATCACCATCACCGGGGACGTGGGCAGGATAGCACCTCCCGCGATATACCCCAAGGCCAATTAAGTCAAGGTCGATCTACAGCATGACCACATCGGGGTCCCAGAAGGCCTCACTAAGTCAATTCCCAGCCTCGATAATCCTACTGTTGAGCCTTTCAAAGCCTGGGTGGTAGCACAGATAGACGGGCCTAGCAGCTTGTTTTATACAGTCGAAGAGCACCCTACCTGGGAGGACACAGATTGCTGTCTGCCTGAAGATATAGAAAATCCACCAGTTCCCATCCAGGGCCTGGCGTTCACAACAAATTGGATGGCCAAGATGTTCCAGAAGCAACACTTCCCCTCCGATCAGTCACATAAAGGCAAAGAAGCTTTTTAGAAGATGTGGTATCTCGCAAGTCTGGACAAAGAACTGAGACGTATCTCTCAGCACCCAGGATTGGGCTTCACCCTTGAGGAATATTATTACAGTGGGCGTTATGAGGTGGACACCATCTCTGCTTTCTATCCTGCTGAAGATAACCCACTGGGGGCAGCTTTTGATGAATACCCAGCAGAAGCTAAATATACTGAACCGGCTCGATCAAGAAACCGAGAAGTAGGGACCATGACTCCTTGTCGATGCTGGGAATATGTCTATCCTGAAGAAGCGGCCCTCCAAGCCAAATTTGACACGACTAGCAGTAGCGAAGCTGAAGATGTTGAAGAGGCAGGGACTCCTCCCCCCAGTGGATCTCCACTGAGGATGATCTCAGCACCTCTCATGCCGATCGGAGAAGCGACCCAGCCTCAGGTGAGTGACGACTGGCATCGTACCACCATCTTCCACACATTTTGTAGGCTGGAAGGGAAGGCCTGTAAGGTGATGATAGATAGCGAGAGCTACATTAACGCTATCTCCACGGGCACCGTTAAATGCCTTGGTTTGACACTTGTGGATCACCCTGCACCATATAGAGTATCTTGGGTGGATTCCACTTCCATGCCGATCAGACTGCGGTGTTTGGTACTGTTGCAATTCCAGGCGTACCACGATGCGATCTGGTGCGATGTACTGCCTATGGAGGTGGGTAGTATCATCCTTGGTAGGCCTTGACTTTTTGATCGGGATGCCACCCTTCATGGATTGTCGAACACATGCACCTTCGACCACGGTGGCCACAGGATTACTCTCCACCCTGTCCAGCCGAAGGACCCATCTATCCGAGGACCGACTGGCCCCAGCACTTCGACCTCTCCCAATTAGGGGACGGTTGGCCCTCCCGCCTCATGCTTGGCATGGGCCACTACCTCTTCGGCTGCTCCTAGCAAGAGGACCTCCCACCCAGGAGGTTGATGATGATTAGTCCCCGAGAGATGGATCAAGATGTGACAGGGGGTAGCCCTATCCTTGCTATTATTGTTCGAGGAGTGGAAGATGTCACCCCTAGGTCAGATGATGAGCACCCCCCGGAGATAGCTGCGATCCTGTGGGAGTTTTGCGATGTCTTCCTGAAAGACCTCCCTGGAGGCCATCCACCTATGCGGAAAATCTAGCATGAGATTGACCTCGTCCTAGGATCATCTTTGCCCAACCTTCCCCACTACCAGATGAGTCCCACGGACCATGCCGAACTTTAAAGGCAGGTCAAAGAGCTGATGAGTCAGGGATCTCTTAGGGATAGCAAGAGTCCATGTGCTGCTCCCACTTTGCTTGCCCCGAAGAAAGATGGCACATGGAGGATGTGCGTGGATAGCCGTACAATCAATAAGATCATAGTTAAGTATCAGTTTACCATTCCCCGATTAGATGATTTGCTAGACATGATGTCGGGAGCCACTATCTTTTCAAAGATAGACCTACGTAGTGGCTATCACCTGGTGCAAATCAAGCCTGGGGATGAATGGAAGACGACATTCAAGACTAAGGATGGTCTCTATGAGTGGTTGGTTATGCGCTTTGGGCTTTCCAACGCCCTTAGCACCTTCATGCGGTTGATGACCCAGGTGTTGCGCCCTATGATAGGCGTCTTATTGGTCATCTACTTTGATGACATTCTTATCTACAGCCGCACTAGGGAGGATCACTTAGACCACCTTAGATAGGTCTGTGTTGTATTGAGGTGAGAAAGCTTATTCGCCAACCCAAAGAAATGTGCTTTCATGACCGATCAGATTACCTTCCTCAGGTTTATTGTGTCTAGGGATGGAGTCTCCACTGATCCGAATAAGATTAGGGCCATCAGGGAGTGGCCCAAACCCCGCACACTCCACGATGTCTGAAGTTTTCATGGCTTAGCGACGTTCTACCGTTGCTTCATTCACGGCTTCAGTTCTATCAATGCCCCGAACACAGATTGTGTTAAGAAGGGGGCATTTGTATGGACTAAGGCTGCAGCCACTACATTTCAGGACATCAAGGATCATATGACCGAAGCACCTGTCCTTGCATTACCTGATTTTACTAAGGTGTTTGAGGTCACTTGTGACACTTCTGGAGTGGGAATTGGAGGAGTGTTGAGCCAGGAGTCCCACCCCATCCCATTCTATAGCGAGAAGCTGAACGATGCCAAATTGTCATATTCTACTTATGATAAAGAATTCTACGCAGTCGTCCAGACATTGTAATATTGGAGGCACTATCTGCTGCACAAGGAGTTTGTCCTCTTTTCTAATCATGAGGCCTTATGATTCCTCCATACTTAGAAGAAGCTGAACACTCGTCATAGCCGTTGGGTAGAGTATCTCCAGGAGTATACTTTTATGCTTAGGCACAAAGCGGGGGCGGAGAACAAGGTAGCCGATGCACTGAGTCAGCGGATGATGATGTTGACCACCATGAGTGTCGAGGTGGTAGGATTAGAGAGGCTGAAGGATGCCTATATTGATTGCCTAGATTTCGGTCTGATTTATGCTGTCCTTCAAGCAGGTCCCTCGCGTGACTATAGCGAGTTTGTACTTCAGGAGGGTCACCTATTCCGGGGTGACAAGTTGTGCATCCCACGGACTTTTGTTCGTGACTTCTCATTTGGGAGATACACGCGGGAGGTCTTGCTGACCACTTCAGCCAGAACAAGACTGTAGGTGCCTAATTTTGGACATCCTGTGGGCCATGTCTAGCCATCATAGAGGTGATACTTTTTTCTTGGTTGATTGAGAGCGTGGGGTCTTATCTTTGTTTAGGTAGACTCCACCCTGTCCCTTTGCGGATCCAACTTCGCAGTAAGTTGGCGGGGGGTTGCAACGGGGGTAGCGCCCCCTTGCCCATAAGGTCAGGGGTTCGGGGGCATGATCCCCGAGGCAAATTTCTTAAAGCATTATACACATTTTCCACAGATCCCTGGAAGGCCAAAGACTTGGCCACCCAGAACCCAGGGCAGCCAGACTGTTGGCCGCCCAGCCCATTCCAGGGCGGCCAGGAACTTGGCCGCCCACCTTCCTAGGTGGCCAAGTAGTTGTCCGCCCAGTCTTCAAGGAGGCCAGACTGTTGGCCCCCCTCACCCTCAAGAAGGCCATCGTTCTGGCCGCCCAAGAACTGGGGAAGCCACCCAAGAGGCTGGTGAGGCCCCTGAAGGGTTGGAAGGATTTTGCTGAGGGGTTGCATAACGAATTGGAATTGTACGCGCGCAAAATTAATTAATACAATAGTTTGAATTGTAGTGCGGAAGTAAATTAAATATATCAGAGTGGTAAAAGTATATAATAGTCCAGAATTACAGATATACAAGTCCAACAACTAAACACAAGTCCAAAAGTATAACTACACGGGGCATACCCCGGTCAAAAGTATAAAAGGACAACCAAACTACTGATGATACTTATGTCTAAACAACGTGTATCCTTTAGTTACAAGGTGTGCACTAAACTTGATTGATCTTGAAGGATTTTACTATAAAAAATTTTACTGCTGCATAGAAAGAAAAATCTGAAATGTTACTGAAATCATGGACATAATCTGATGCTTTCATGAATGTTTGATCTCAATATTTTTTCTTGTGCAACTCCCAATGAGTCATTGGAATTGAATGCTTAAGATGAAAGGAGGTCAAACTAGATGTCAACATGAAAGCTTGGTTCATTTTTATTGAAATTTGATTTCAGATATAAGTACAGAAACTTTCATGAACAAACTTTGAATACATTATATTTAAACCATACTGTCAAATAAAGATCATTTCATAAGTCTTTATAGTAGAAGAATCTGAAATATCTTCAAATTTTGGATTTATGGCATGGCTATCTCATTGAAAATGTTCCTAAATACTTTGATCTTTTGGGTCTTCAATCTAGTCTCTGCTAGAAAGCTTTTGTTTGTTCTCATTCCCATACAGCTGAAACTCTTAGCTTGTTCTTACCTACCATATTTCTTCGCTTTTTTGATTGCCTAAGTGCCCCTATGCTTTTGCTGGACATTCTAATCATTTCTTTCACTCCTTTCTCTACTATGTCAAAGGAGAGAGTGTCTTCCCAGCATCCCTATGGCTCTAAGGGGGAGTTTTGTCTGCTTTCTACATTCTAGTTTTTGCCTCAATCATATCATGCATGCTTTGTCATATCAAACTTTTTTTTATGAAGTCAAAAGGGGAGAAGAGTTTGATATGAGTCATATGACTCATAGTGTTGCCATGATCAAAAAGAGGGAGATTGTTGTGTCCCTGTGGTTTTGATGATAGCAACACTATAAGTTATGCATTTGGTTTACATTTTTCTGATTGTTGCATCCTCATGTTTCACAGAACCTCATAAGGTTGATGTTGCATTAATATGGCTTGATGATGTGTGTTAGAAACCTGTAAGAATAGGCCTTGAGAAAATGTTAAAAGTCAAAGTCAAAATCATGAAGATTAAGTCAAAGTCAATTGTGCAAGGGTCAAAGGTTAAGTCAAGTCATGAAAGAATCAGTAAAGCTGTAAGAGGAAGGTTGACAAATTTGATTGAGCAAACTCAAGGTCGGTGCACCTCTGGCCAACTTAGACCAAGGTCAATGCACATCAGATATGGGCACAACTAAGGTCGATGCACATCCAAGACTAGTGCACGCCAAGGTCCGAGCACATTCCAGCTAGTACAGCACAGGGTCCGAGCACTTTGTGGCTAGAACCTAACCAAGGTCGAAGCACATCTACTTGGAACAGATTCTGAAGATGACTTAGAAAGTCAACGAAGGTCAACGCCAGCCAAACTGTTGAGTCAGCTACTGCATTGAAAGGTCGGTACATATACTCTCTGTCTGTCAGGTAAGGTCGACACTAGTATAGAAAAGATGCACAGAAGGTGCACATGCATTAAGCACTAGTCATGAGGGTCGGAGCATGTTACTGTTCATGCATGTTCAAGGTCGAAGCACATCCGCCTTGATCTCACTAAGGTCGACGCTAGTTACTGTTCATGCATACTCAAGGTCAGAGCACATCTGCATTGATCATACTAAGGTCGACGCTTGTCTTCTATAGAGGGTCGGAGCATGTTATTGTTTATGCATGTTCAAGGTCGGAGCACATCCGTCTTGATCTCACTAAGGTCGATGCTAGTTAGTATTCATGCATATCCAAGGTCAAAGCACATTCTGCTTCTCGCATACTAAGGTCGACGCTCTTTTTCCTTGTGCACATAGAAGGTTGATGCACTTTTTACTTTGAGCTATATAAGGTCGATGCAGGTTTTTCCTCTAGCATAGAAGGTCGAAGCATGTTGCTCCAAAATGCATAGCACTATCTAGTCTGAGCACATGCATTCAAGTCAGCACACATTCCAGCTAGCACGAAGGCAAGGTCAAAGCACATTTGCACGACAGCATGAAGGTCTGTGCATATATGACCCCAAGGTCAGTGTACATTTTGGTTCAATGCACCAAGCCTGAGCACATGAGACTTCAAGGTCGGTGCAGGTTTTGGATTCAAAGGCACAAGGTCGATGCAAGTTTTGAAGTCTGTGCACATATGGTCACAAGGTCGGTGCAGGTTTCTGGTTTCAAAGTAGTAAGGTCGATGCACATAAGGACCTAAGGTCGGTACAACATTCAAGGTCTGTGCAACTTTGTAAACTAGGTTTGTGCACATATAACCCTAAGGTCGGTACACGTTGTGATTCAATACACAAGGTCTGTGCACATGTGGTTCAACGGTCGGTGCACTTCATGCCACTACATGCAAAGGTTTGTGTACATGAAAACTCAGAGTTCCGTGCAATGTTTAAAGGTCAGAGCATATTACTGTGCGAGGTTGGTGCAGTTGAACAATCTATGAATCAAACTCAAGCCAGATTGGGGAGACGGCCTGTCTGTTGGCTGCCTTCTTCTGATGAACGGCCAGTGGTTTGGCCGCCTTCCTGTAACCACCCGCTAACGTGCACGACCCAAGTTCGACTCCACTCTAAGGACACTCTCATGGCACGACCCGCTCCAAGGGGGACGTTGCGCGCGCTCACACGCACGTTTCTATTTTGGGATTGGTCTGGGAATCATTCTCCCAGATAGGGAGAGGTTTTTGAACTTAAAGTAAGGGAGAGAAATCTCCCAAAAAAGGCATTGCGAGGAATGACACGGAGACAGGGGACACAGAGAGAAGGTGGCAAAGATTGACATACTAGAGACAGAGAGAGCAGAGAGAGGAAGGGAAAACAGAAGAGCGTGCGTGGAGATTCCCAACCCTAAGAGCTCTGCTCTGTTTCCTGTAATCTCTCTACATGGCGACGGTGGCCCAGAAGTACGATCGAGCTTCCGTTTGCAGAGGACGGTCATATCTTTGGCCAATTTGTCCTCTAGATGGCCGAGCATCAGGCCGCCACCATGGTTTGACGAACCACCCCTTTCGTATTCTCTCGCATTCTTGCTTGTTGCGCATATAGCTTGTTCTATTAACATAGCTCACATATACATATTAGAATTCCTCTAGGCCCCCAACAGTAGAGGTTTTAACTTAAAAATAAAAGGGAAGGAAGGTGGTCGAAAGTCTCGGCCATCCCCCCTTCCCAAAACCCCCTCCAGGTAAACATTGTTCTGATTCTTACTTCCCTTTTACTTTCTGACACTCTCTCAGTTCTAATCGGCATTTCTCCTTTATTTTCTCATTACTTTTTAAGATTTCAGTGCAATCGAACCACAGGGGTTGGTCGACCGAGAATGGGGAATGCGGGACACCACAAGCTCTCTCCTTAAAAGACATCGCACAATCATCCTCCCTGTGGGAATCAGGTAAACTTCCCTGGCGATCAATTGTTTTGTTCAGGCTGTAGAGTTAGAATTGGTCCCGTCGAGTTCTACATCCGTGGGTCTCTATTGCGACTTCCGCCGTTGTTTAGTACTCCGACCACCCGCGAAACGGACAGCCAATTCCGACACCTACAACTCTCTGGCGATCACGGTGGGACCTGTTGTAGCCTACTATGAATTCATTGCATCCGAAATCCAAGGTTTCATGGTATTGCATGTAGTTTTACTTAGCTTCTGTTAGTTTTTTTAAGTTTCTATTTCCTTTCGTTAGGTGTTAAATAGGAGGCAACCATACCTTTGGCCGCCTAGTAGGGAAGGAGGCCAGGCCGCTGGCCGCCTAGCCCCATATTCGACGGCCCAACCTCTGGCCGCCCAGTCCAGTGAACGGCCACCTTGTTGGCCGCCTTCTATTCAGATCTCTGTTGTTCCAGTACGTTCTGCTTTGTGTTGTGCTGTCGTGTTTGGTTTGTTTTGTGACTTGGCATTGCAGGTGTGAGTTACGGGGTTGGGATCAGGAAAAAGCCAGCAACACACTCTCTAGGAAAACCCTCTCGTTGGACTTAGACTCTTCACTCGGGGATTTCCACTTGGGTGCAACTAGTCCTTGCCAATCAGGAACCTCCGTAAGTCCCCGCGAACTATGGATTCCCACATGGTCACTGGGCAGATTGTACCCCTGTCACGTCGACCGACCCAGTGTCTAGGTCGATCGAGTTGAACTTTTTCTTGCTCATTTTGGCCTCCGGTCGACCCGGTCGAGACCCTTTGGTCGACCTTGGCCCCGTGGATGTCCCGGACATCCCGTGGGGTCTGAGATCATGTTTATGGATGTTTGGAGGAATCATGATATCTCAATTAGCGTGCCCGTGTGATTTTGAGGGTCCGAGTGACCCCGTGTGTTCCGGACTTCTTCGTTATGCTAGTTCGAGTCACCGTGTACTCGTGTACTCGTGTACACGCGGAGGGCTGTCCCCGCACTATGTTAGCTTCTTCGGAAAGTGATTTCCATGTGGGCCATGAGTATGGCCAATGATTGTGAGTCCCGTGACCCAACCAAGGGCTAGGGGCTTCTTAGTCTCCCTTAGAGAGGGAATGGACCCAACAGTTGTAAGCCGCCTTAAGAGTCCTTTTGACCATGGTTTCAGACTTTTGGATTAGGATACTTTGACGGCATGATGCCTTATGGTACTACAGCCTTGGGATGAGTCGCATGACTCTATGGCCGTTGGATTAGCGAGTCAAACTAGTCATCTTGAATCTGGTGGCACCGAGCCACCTTGTGTTCTGTGATACTTACGACAGGTGCGTGCGTAGTCCGTTAGTACTTTGGTGTTTCCTCTACCGAGAGTTTCTACTTCGAGTGACCCCCACTAGGTGGTGCTTACCTGGGCACGCATACGCTTACCCACTTGGGAGAGATGGAGAGCAGACCCGATTGAGACGATTTTTAAGTTCGTTACCATAGGGTCCCTTGCCTTTGTACGTAGCCTAGGTCTGGCTGGGGGGAAAACTGACTAGAGGACACGACTTCGAGTAGATAGTCTGTGTATACACACGTGGCTGGGGGTGTTAGACACCCGCTGACAAGTGCGACCTCAGTTAATCATTGTTTTGTGGTTACATGTGTAAGATATCTCAATTTCCACCGGGGGCGAGGTAGGGAGACACCTGAGACTACGGTATAAGTCGTTGGAGGGCATTTTTGACCTTGCTTCTAGTGGGTAGTTCTCCTGTCACGTGAGATGAGTTTCTACGTGGTTCTTCGGGTGACTTCTGAAGACATCCATAGTGTCGATGGGGATAGCAACCCCGGACACGAGGAAGATCTTGGAAAAGAGACGCAGGCTCTCGCATTGAAAGAGCTCCGACGTGAAAATCAGGAAGTTAAGAACCTCTTGCAAGCATTATTGCGTGAAAAGGAGGTTCATGTCCAACCTCAAGCGGCGCCCACTGGGATGGAACAACAGCCTCCTCCCATTCCAGTCCTCCCATTCCAGTCACAGCCAATGCCTCTGTCACTACTGCGAAGTTACCAGTGGCGGTGGAATTTGAAATGTCGCAGTATGAAGCCAATGCGCAGTCCTCTGCCACCCCTGCTACGGAGAGCCTCATGACGCAAAGGCAGATGATTGAGCGGATCGTGGAAGCGAAATTTGCTCAACATGGTGAGGGTGTGGCTACCGTTGATTTAGCGTGCTCTATCCCCTTCACCATCAATTCAAGAAACTTCTGCCTGACTGCCCGAAGGCCCTAAAACTCCAGAAGTTCAATGGGTAGGGGTTGCCACACGAACACCTGACCTATTACATGACGGCCAATGGCTAAATGACACTAGAGGAGGCATATTTGTTGCGGTACTTTGCCACGTCTTTGACAGGCACCGCCTTCCAGTGGTATTCCAGGCTGAAGCCTAATTCAGTGGTCGATTGGACTGATATGCAAAAGAAGTTCGTCAACCGTTTCCAGACGGCCGAACGTCTCCCTAGCGAAACTCTGTGCCCTTAGACAGAGAAAAGGTGAGACCGTGCGAGACTTCATCAAGTGGTGGAGGGACGTCAGCATGCGCTGCGATAATCCTCCGACGCCCGAAGACGCAATCACCATATGCCGCAGGGGTCTATCGGCGGAAGTTAGCGAAAAGCTTCTGGGCTCAAATATCAGAAGCTTCAACCAGCTGAATACAATGGTGGCGGAGATTGAAATGTTCTTCGCTGATCACCCAGCACAAGTCTCTGCCAAAGGCAAATCCTCCAAAGACCGCCTGGCCAGTGGTAAGGAGGTAAATGCTGTGGACTTCTCCCCGACGAATGAAGACAAAGGGGAAGGAAAGTCGAAGGATAATGGTAAAAAGCCCGACGCCAAGGCGAATATGTCTCTGTTAACAGAACGTATGAAGACGCCTTATTCCTTCAGAAAGGAGCATACCAAGATGCTCTTTGATCTGTGTATAAAAGAAAAGCTCATCACCCTCCTGGATCCATGGAAGCCCTCCAAGGAGGATAAAACAGATGACCCTACACATTGTGTGTATCACCAAAGGGTGGGTCACACTGTTGGAGACTGTTATGTTTTAAAATGTCACTTGGGTGACAAAATCGCCCAAGGCTAGTTTGACTTCACCCCGACCAAACGCCTCCTCGGAATCCTAATTGAATCCTGAGATCTTGATCGCGGTTACCTTTTGCAAGTAAGGTGCCAAGTATAAAGACTTAAAGTCTTCAAAATTCGATGGCTACTCTAGCGTCAACCAAAATTCGATTCACGTGATGCCCGTTGATCGTCCCTCGCATATATAAGGGGCGATTGTGGCACGGAGAAGACAACAACATGTCTTTGTCCGTGAAGGAGATGTTGGCCGTGAGCGCCTCATATGCCTGGGCCTACAACTCTACAACATGGGCTTTATAGGCCTCTAGGTCTTGAAGTATTTTGACAAGAGCCTCCCTGAGATCTTTGCTCCAAGCGATGGCCTCGCAAATGGTGACATTTGTTGGAAACTGCTTCATATGATGGATGATTTTGCGGTCCGTCCGAGCACTGGTCTTGTCAAATGGCGGGACGATTTCCACTAGAGTCTTCGGAGCCCCATGAGACTTCTCCCGTTTGGAAGGACGCTCCTCCCCATTTTGGCCCTCCGCATTTTCTTAGAACAACGGCACCCGAGACGCCTCCGGAGGTGGCAAAGGTTCATCATGTTCGCCCTCATTAGAAGGACCTACCTGGCTCGCGGGCTCAACCCTACTGTGGGGGCCAACTTGCTATGTCGCCTTATCGCTCACTGGCGGCTCGGCTGGCTCTTCTTCTTCATCAGAAGAGGCGATTATAAAAGGGACGCCACCCGATTTAGCTTCTGAGCTGGGGCTTGAACCCCTTGAGGAGTTGAGGATAAAAAGGATTCCCCGAACTTGGGTTTTCGAAACAGGACCGGATTCCTCCCCTCTGAATAATATGACCCGATCGAGAGTTAGGGGACCTTCACGCCCGCGTCCTCGTCCCCGGCCACGACGTCGACTATTTTTCGCCGAGTGACGTTGATATGTCGCCATGGGAGCCGTGCCCCCGAAGCTATCGGCCATAGTGCCTTGTCCCGAAGGAGAGTTGATATTGTCAAGAGGTGGGATCGCCACCATATTGTAGGAGAGATCTTACAGCATTTCCTCGAGTATCTCCACAGTGAGCTCCTCGTCCTTGTAAAATAAGGAGAGCTCTTCCGAGATCGGAAACTCCTCACCTTCTTCGAGACGGTGCGCCATATCCCAGAGCCACTGAAGAAGGCGGACTTTATGCCCAAACTTGTCTCAGGGAATGTATTTGTCTAGAGTGACGACCCTAGTGGGACGAGAGGGAGTGTATTCCTCCAGCTCATCTATTAGTTTTTATAGCCTTTGCAAAGGAGTTGGCTCCTTGGGGGCTTCCATAACTGCCGCTTGCTCAGCTTGTTTTTTCAGCCGCCTCTTCAAATTCTTCTTACGATTCTTCTCTTACTTCTTTTGGCGCGCCGCCTCCACTGCTTCTTTTCTGTCCCCTCCTTTTCCCTCTTGCCCCCTTCCTCTCCTTTCCTCTTGCTCTCCGTTGCCCAGCGTCTGCTCCAAAACAGAGTAGCCTACAGCAGTTTGGCAAATCCCCTCCACCCACCCAACTCGAGGTTCCCTCATCTTCCCCTCGGCCGGAAACGCGGTTCATTTGTCCATTTCCTGCACGTCTTCGAGTCACCGTCTCCTATCTTCTGTAGTGCCGTATTGGGAGCAGTTGCGCCTGGTGGGTTCTCCGCTCTGCACCCTCTGTTTCATCAGTCCGCCGTAGTACGGGCTTTTGGGGAGCCACTGGCGCCTGGAAACCGGCTGGGGGTTCTGGGCGAAGCGTTTTTGGAGCGACGCTCTAATAAAAGGGACACCTTTTTGGTACGCTTAGCTTCTCCTTTTTCTTCCTGCTCGGCCTCGTGCTTGTGGAGAGAGGAGACAAGAATATGTGCTTGGTAGTAAGCAGCCGTCCGTGAGCTGCACGGTGCACATTTCGCTGAGGTTTGGGAATTTTGGGAATTGGGTCTTGTGAATTTGGGAGGTCTGAGCATTCCGACGTTTCCACTTCTGATCAGGGCTTGTGAGGTCTCAGGGTTTTAGCGAAGTTTCATACTTCAGCACCGGCTCCACTCAGAAAGTTTGATTTTTACAGTCCTTCGAAGCCTCCGCCCTCAATTCTGCTGTTCAAATGCTGTGTCTCGAGCGTGAGCCTGCTAGAATTGGGTTGCTGTAACAGTTTTGGTATTCCACAAGCTTGTTTCCACCTGTCCTTGGATTCGATACTTTCTATGAGCTGCTTCTTTGGTGGGATTTAAGGCGTCCCCGCTGTCCTTACCTCATTTTTCTATCAATTTTTCCGTAAAAAGCTCCAGCAGTTTCGCTTCCTTTCTCCCCTGCTTCCTCTTCTGCTCACCGTACTGAGATTCCAATCAAAATTGAGCCTCAACATTTCCACTTTGCTCGTCTATCCTTCCACAAAACCCCATCTACATCTGCGTTTCTGGGTTTTAGCGTAACCCTTGGACTCCGGAGACTTTGTTGAAGGGTTTAGGGTTTAAGCCATCGGATTCCATCTCTCTTCTTCGGCACATTTGTGAAACATTTCGATCCATCAATCCAGACCATGTTCTAGAATTCCAATTCCCATCTGAATTTTGAAGACGCTGAGCGTTCGGTACCAAAAAGCTTCTGGTAAAGATGTCATCCTGCCTGAGCGGAGGCCGGGCCGCCTATGGCTTCGACCTCGACATTGTCGTCAAGCCGTCTTCCTCGCCGGCGACCTCGTCCCGCTCCACCCACTCGTCCCCTTCCTCCACCCTCTCCGAATCCAGCAACTCCCCGCACGCCATCTCCACCAAGCGGGCTCGCGCCCCCAGGAAGCGCCCCAACCAGACCTACAACGAGGCGGCCGCCCTCCTCTCCACCGTCTACCCCAACGTGTTCTCCGCCAAGAGCCTCCCGAAGCTGTGCAAGAAGAACATCAGGCCCTTTGACTCCTTCTCCGAATCCCCCGCCGAGCTCCTGCCCCCATTCCCGGCCCTGGGCGACGCCGGGTTCCTCCTCCACCAGTACGTCCCCGACGAGCCCAGCCCCCGCGTTGGGCCGAGGCCGGCAAGCTCCTCGGAGCGGTCCTCGGCCTGCCTGAGCCCTGCCAGCGTCGAGTTCCCGGAACCCAACTCGCCGGCCGGGTTGGACGACGACTTCGACGCCGAGTCCATCCTGGACGAGGAGGTCGGGGAGGGCATCGACAGCATCATGGGCAACCTCAGCGTGGACACCAACAACGGCGGCGGCGGCGTGGACTCCCCCCATTGCGGCAACCGCGCCAATCCCTACTTGGGCAACTTCCCCATGGGCCACGTCTTCGGCCGGATGTTCAAGTTCGCCTACGGCCACGGCGGGAAGATGCGGCGGGCGCTGAGGAGGGCCGACGACGGGGAGTGGTGGCGGTCGCCCACCGTCGAGGTGCTCAAGATCGCCCCCAAGCTCAAACCGGTGCCGGCCCCGGCGCCCCCTCCCCCTCGTCCCGCCGACAAGAAGAAGAAGAAGGTCCAGAAGGTGGAGAAGATCCTCGACAAGGCCAGCAAGTTGGAAGAGAAGACGGAGGCAGCAGCGCCCACGCCCAAGGCGGAAACCGCGACGGCCTCCACTGCCTCCACGCAGCAGCAGCCGGAGGCGGGCAAGATGAAGCCCGTACTGAGCCTCAAATTGGACTACCAGGAGGTCCTAAAGTCCTGGTGGGGACGAGGGTCGCCGTTCTCCGACGCCGGGGACTCTTCCGAATCGCGCGCCGATTCCATTGTACGTATCTGGCTCCAAGCTCCCACTCCCCCACCGCCTTCTTCTCCACCACCACCATTGCCAACAGGCCCACCACCGTCAGAGCGAGGTAGTAAAAAGCATGAGCAGCACCTCCTCCTGCCGAAAGAATCCAAACTTTCCGGAAGTGGACAACCTCCAATTCCAAATCCCAATACTCGTGCTAGTAGATTTGTGAGAAAGCACTGACGAACAAGAGCTCTGCCTCTAGTGGAAAGGTTGGAAATTTCCCCAAGAACAGAGACGTCGGCGGGGTGTTGCCGTTTGTGTACTCAACGACTCGTGAGCATGACTGCACGAGCATTTCTCCTCCCCTCTCCCTTATTTGAATCATGCGCGGCAGCTGCTACGCATGGGAGTGATTTTTTTTTTCTCGGGCACGTACTACGCCGCCGTAGAGAGGGATTCGAATCGGGCGTAGCCTAGATGAGTTTTCACCCATTTTTAAGAAACATTCATATGCCAAAACATCAGAGGCGCTACCATTGTCTACAAATATCCTATCTACGTTATAATGGTTTATAGTGACTGAGATTACAAGAGCGTCATCATGCGGGGTGACTACCCCTTCCAGGTCTTGGTCAGAGAATACCAAGGCCTACTGGTTGCTTGTCGGCGAGACTTTGGGGGGCTCAAAAGTCCGGTAGGCTTGCTCGACGTGACACTTCCTTCCTCGACTATTGTCCCCTCTAGAGGTGGATCCCCCTAAAATGACGTTGATGTGGACTCCACGGGGCAGTTGTCGATTTCTTCTGGGGAGACCCTGCGATCCTCCTGCCGTTCGGCCACATACTGGGAAAGGTGCCCTTGGCAGATGAGACTCTCGATCTCATCCTTAAGGTCTTGACAATCCCCAGTGTGGTGGCCATGGTCATTGTGGAACTGACAGTGCTTTCGGCGGCTACGACGTCGGGGGTCAACCTTCATTGGCTCGAGTCGACGAAGAAGACCCGAGTCCTTATTTTCTTGATAGATCTCATAGACAGGAGTGGACAAAGGAGTGTACCACTTATACTTTTAGGGAGGCTCCCTACGGTCTCTATCTCAGTTTCTCCTTTTTCCCTGATCTGAGGCTTTCTCGAATGATCATTTCTTGTATCCCTCTCGTCCCGAGCTTGCTGGATTTCGACAAGCGTTGAGGACTTCTTCACACTCTGTGTGACGTAGAGCCAAGGTCACCAAATCGACGATAGAGGAGGGAGGGTGGAGTACCAATTCTCGCTGGAGGTTTTCGTATCGGGTGCCTCCGGTCAACGTGGTGATGGCCGAGGTGACGTCCAGGCAGGGGATGCGCAGGGCTTCCGACTTAAATAGGTTGATATAAGCCCGCAGCTTTTCCCTCTGTGCCTGCTTTAGCGCCAACAGCCCCACAATTGACGTTGGAGGGCCGCTATCGGTGAAGCTTTCCTTGAACAGTCGCCCGAACTGTCTGAAGTTGTGGATGCTGCCGCGAGCGCTCGGAACCAGGCTTGAGAGCCTTGGACCAAAGTGGTCATGAACGCTCGGCACTTGACAACGTTAGACGCTCCGTGTAGGGTCATCAGAGCGTCAAAACTATCATAATGGTCAATCGGGTCACCCTGGCCGTCATAGGACTTGAAGGTCAGTAGTGAGAGTCTTGGGGAGACTTCGGTCTTCGAGATTTGGTCGAAGAACGGGGATTACTCCTCGTCCTCTGGGGTGGAGTTCTTTTGTAGGGCGCGAAGGGCGCGCTCTTGTTTCGCGAAATGATGCTCAAAGTCCCGCAGACGGAGGGACAACTCCGATTATCGTGGAGCCAGGGGACTGCTAGTATGTCCCCGGCAGTTGCCCCGCCGCTCCTCAACGAGGGCATCTGCTTCCGAGTGTTGCTGAAGTAACCCAGATTTCTTCCCTCCCGGATTGGAGGAAGCCTCTTGCTCTGGAGGCGGGACTTGCGATGGCCCGCCTGGCCCATTGCGAATGAGTTGCCCACCTTGGAGGGTGAAACGGCCACCAGCCATTTGCCGAGAGGCTTCTGCTCGGGGGGGACTCACCCGAGGAAGCTACGACCTCTCCTCCCTGGCCACTTGGGTCCTCATCAAGTCAACGAGAATATCCAACTTGGCATTGAGGGTCTGGAGAGCATCGGGGTTCCCAGGGGTGGGTTGTCCCCCTACAGCCAGTAGAGAGAAGGCATTAGCTTGATTGTTGGAGAGGGGGCCCGTGGAAGAACGGGAGGGCACATGCTCCCCCTCCGCAGTCGCCAGCGCCTTTTCTTTGTTGCTGACGTTTCTCCTACTGGAACTTCTTCGCACCATGTTAGCTCTTTGTACGTTCCCCACAGATGGCGCCATATGAAGAGGGGTGATCTCGCGCTGGATCTTGAGCCGCACGATCCTAGATTAGTCTTTGTCGTCACCACGATTGAAGGATCTACAAGACATGAAACAGATCAGAGGAGTTCAGGGTTGGAACCTCAGAAAAATCCTCTGATACTTAAGTCAGCAAGCTGATAGAGTGCAAGTGGAAGGGGTGTAGGAGGAGAAAAAGTGAGGGGTATGAGATTGCTCTCCACCCGTGAGTGTGATGTTGAGTACTTAGGATCACCTTACCTTTCTGGAGGGTCTTCTTGAGGTTATGTAGCTGCTTACTCTCCTGGCCGGAGGTAGGATAGCGGGAGGGACCAGGGGGCGGTATGTCCTGGAGGAGGTCTCTCTACCGTTAAAGGACTCATGCTCTCCCCTATCCTTTTGAGCCTTCCGCCTCCGAGCGGTAGTGAGACTTTCACCGAGATAAAACGTCCCGTTGAGAGAAATCTCCCCTCATTATTGGAGGGACTCTGTGTGGCGATCCGATCCAGATCATCCCTTAAGGGATATCTTTCGCACCGAGCGCAGGACACTGTCTTAGGGGCGCTTAGGTTTTTCCCGAGCGATAGGGGCAACATCAGCCGGTTATGCTCGGGCGCTGCTAGGGCTCTTCCTGAGTGACCGTTACTTGATCTTTCGGGCCAGGAGGTCACCTGGGAAGGGTTCGTCTGAGCGTTTTTGAGCTTCAAGATTAGTGGGCCCATTCGTGGGGCTACCACTTAGTAGATTCGGCCTGGTTAGGTCTGGTTGGACCGGGTTGGGCCCCTCCGGGCCATATATTTATTGGGTCAGAGAGGGGAGAAAGAGAGCGTGAGAGAAGAGAGAGTGAGAGAGTGAGAAATGAGAGATGGGGAGAGAGAAAAAGGGGTGGGAGTTTATATAGAAAAATTTTTTAGAAAATACCAAAAATAGTAAAAATACTCCCCGCGATCCTCAAAAAATGCACAATACGGTAACATCCCGGAGTTGGAGAACGCAATGGTTCACTCTCATACCGTGTTCCGAAGGTCCGATAGATAAAAAACATGTGTAAACTGCTAAACTCAATCTGGGACTCACGAAAAATATCTAAAAAATATCTAGAAAATCTGGGGCATTATAGCCCTCCCCCCTTAAAGAAATTTTATCCTCAAAATTTGGGACAAGCACCAAGCCATCAGGGGAGAATGCCTTAACCAACTGACAACGCCGTCAGAGCTCCAGCACGGGAAAGCTCAATTCTCACGAAAGCTCCTAATCTGAGGGACACAGCCAGACTACAACCACAAAATGACACCTTGCTCCGCACGCCATACACACTAGTCATCAGAGCAGGCATACACCAAAGGACACAGTCTGGCATCACCTCAGTCACAATGACACCAATCATGGCCCCGCTGCCACCATCTCACTCAACGAGGGGATACGGTCCTCGTCACGAGAAACAGCTACGAATCCATCCCAGCGGACAACCGCACATCAGCTTCACAACCAGCTGACGAGTTTCATGCCCGACCCAAGGGAGCAACCAATATAGAGCCTCCATCAGCTCACGCAGCCATCTCTACAGACCGCAACCAAATCACCAGCTCAATGCCAAGAACTACCTCACACGTGGCAAGCCGATAGCCAGACATGTCACTGTGCCAACTCTGCTAGAAGACAACTTCGATAATGCCCAGATCTCACCTAGGAGGCACATCACGAAGACGACCACGAAGGCCTCACTGATACGTGGCTCTCGCCATTCACGAATCACAACCACCAGCAGCATCTTCTATCTGTGGAAGACCACTAGTCACTGGACACTCTTAAACGGGAGACCTTCATCGGCCCAGCAGGCACGATCCAAATCATGACAGACCATCCGCTGACTCTCCACAGACCAACACCGCACCTCGGGCTGACTCTCACGTAGACACTGCATCCGATCTTGAACCTCACACTAACTCTACCCTCTCAGGGGAGTACGGTGAAACTACATGATAGGATCTCTCCTCGGTCCTCACGCTACTTGACTCAGACTTACGGGGAATCCTCCCATGCTGGTAGTAGACCATGGATCACCATATCTGATGCCAACGTCTCATCAGAGACCTCCACACACAGGTACCGTCCATTATCCAATCGAATAAAATCTCATCTCAATCACTGTAAATGGATGCCTGCCAATCCCGGTTCCCACACTTACCCCAGAGCCATGGGACATACAACCTCTTACAGCTCACGACACACATCCTCGGGGAGGAAAGTGTCATTCAAACCCACGGCACCGTGGTCGACAACGCCACGACCAGTGTACACGGGTCCCCAGACAATACACTTCCAACAAGGGAACGGGCACAACTTCTCATAGACAACCACCTTGCCAAGACAGGGAACATGTCTCGCACGGACTTCATGGCACACAAAGGCCGGCCAATCCAGACATACAATGCATGATGACGAACCTTGGCCAAACACAATCTCTCCAACCAAAGGAGAAACTAACATGCCTCTGACCAATGGAAAATCTCCACGCTCGACCTGACCTTAACCTCGCGCACGCTAGGAACAGCACCTTCCAACACCGATAAAACCATCACTTCCATCAGGGCAGTGCCCCCGACTCCCTAAACGAGTGCCACGTCAGACCACAATCATAGCATCCCTC
Source organism: Amorphophallus titanum (assembly GCA_024336825.1). Taxonomy (NCBI): domain Eukaryota; kingdom Viridiplantae; phylum Streptophyta; class Magnoliopsida; order Alismatales; family Araceae; genus Amorphophallus; species Amorphophallus titanum. The sequence goes on along the minus strand of JANBPO010009603.1, from coordinate 26,848,582 downwards.
GATGCACCACCGCTGTAATTCCTCGAATTGCAACACGCCATGCCAAGAGCCGTAACACGAGCCATAATCGACAGCCGCCAACGCTCATCCTCAAGTCCCAAACTCGCCGCGGAGCCTTCACATCTCAAGCCAACTCTAGGGCGAACACAACCTATACACACACCGAAGCATAGGAGCAAGAACTTGCTAGGTCAACCCTACCCAATCCTGCCTCAAAATTCATAAAATAGTCCGGACCGACATGTCATGTCTGATGCCACAGAGCACGATGAGAACATCATGCTCGATAATCAGTGACTCAATAGAAGATCCTTCACTCGCCTGAGCGCACCTCTCGATCAGAGCACCTGCTCCAACACCTTAAACCACGGCCTTGACATCTCGGGGGCTGGACAATCGCAGACTGGGGCAGCCAAAACCAATAGCAGCTCCCTCAGAGCGCGCTTTCGATAACTTAACTACGAACAACCCTCGCCAGCCACCTGACCTCGCGGCAGATTCCGCGAGCGCAGCACTGCAGCAACACACCTGTCGACAACCACTGCCCAACGCAGCACAGCCAGGGCATGACCCATCGGGAAGAAATCTCTCTATCACGTCCCTTTCCCCCCCTCCCACACTGGCACGAAAGCCACGAACAACAACCACTTCACAGCACCGCACAATGCACTCAAGATCTCAACCGAGAAATCATGCGAAAAACAAACACAAAATCTTGAGCCAATTGTCGATTGTACTGGACCTTATGGACTCTGGTCACTGTAATATCTTGAATTCCTATGTACGTCCACAACCACGCTCTGATACTAGATGTAACGACCCAAGATCCGGATACCGGGAGGAGCCCGATACCATTCGAATCCTGACCCGCTACCCACGAGCTGGAATGAAAGGATTTGAGATTCGTCATTCACTTAAGTATAGAAATTACACAGAGCAAAAAAAAAAGTTATTTTAAGTCAAACCAATCCTCAAGATTTAGTCCTTCAAACAGTTAAATTTATTTAAAGTTGAGCACTGGAATACAGTTGTCACAACTCCCATTACTTGTCAAAGAATTCTCAATTAAGAATTAAAACAACATCAATTGTCGTGGGCTTCATTGGCTTAATTTAGTGGACAATCTTGAAATCAAACTGTAGAGGTGGAAAATTAGTTCCTCAGTCTCGTACCACACTTTTAAATTTATTTGTTGGGGAAGATCATCTGGCACTCGTAGAAGCCTACAAACACTAGAAAAGAAGGGTGTCAGAAGGAGCCTAAGGCGTTATCCTAAGGGACAACCCTCCAATGCTTAAGTCAACACTTCAGAGATAGAGAAGCAGAAAGGAGGTTGGGAGAGACAAAGAGTTAGAGGATGGCGATGCAAGCCTGGAGGGATGGATAGCCTTCTGGGAGGGTGCTCGCCGTGACCAATGGGCATTGGAAGAGTGCTCACTGGCCGGTAAGAGTGCTCGGAAGACAGTCGGTGTCCTGGAGGAACTTCTCTCTTAGTAGTAAGTTGGCTTCTCTTTTCCCTTGTCTAGAGCTGTGTATGTTTCTCTGGGTGAATCACCATGCCCCTGCCTATACGATGAAGTCCTATTTATAGGGGGTTGTCATGGTAGCAAGGGCCAGTCCCTTGATATAGAAGGGTGCAAGTCGTGGAGTAACATCTCCCTATGATCGTGGGGAGTTTCCCATTGAGGGTAAGTTCCTCTAGAGTCAGGTAGTTCTCTGCCGAGTCATACGGTGCATGGGAGGCGTGCTCTCCCTTAGTGTCGTTGAGGCCAATGTCGTGGGAGGAAATGTTCAGTCGTCGGTGGGTCATCCGGTGGCTGTTGCACCTGGGTTGATGCCCTTTGTACTCTAGCAAATCCAAGGACGATCCGTCCTAGGCTGTCCGTTGTGGGTTGCAGATGTCGAGACCTGTCACAAGCATTGTAGAGGCCTAACCGAAGTTGGCCTATTGTAATGGGCTCTATATGGGCCGAGCTGATTTTACCCTCCTCACTCATCCCCCACTCTAAGATGCCGAGCACTTTTTTGGGATCTAACAGATGAGTTCGAGAGGGTGTGTTGGAGGACAGCACTGTGGAGGATTTCCTCATATCACTTGGGGCGGTGGGCCCAAACTCATGCTTGAAGTGTAAGGCACCCTCAGTGGTCGCAGGCGATGTCACAGTAATCATGGCACAGGCCGTTTCTGTCCGGGGGCATGGGCACGAATGGTCACTTGAGCTGGGCAATCATACATTAACGGTGATAGGTGCCTTTTCCCCTTCCGTGCGATTTTGAAGTGGTCGTCATGCTTCAAGAAGTTATAAGGACCATCGCAAGGCCCTTCTGGAAGCCCTACCTATTCCTTTAGTGCCTGCTACGGGTGTTAGTTGATCTTTCCAACTTACACCTGTCCGGGTGAGGATTACTCCTTCTTCTAATTTTTGGCATCTCATAGGTGGGTCCTCCGTGTTAGCTCTACGTCCTCTACCGAGGGGGTATGAACCGATCGTGGCGATGCTCCAAGGACGTCGGGCACTGGTCCCAGTCCTCCTCTCTCCCCACCATTGGTTGCCTATAGGGTAGTCCATGGACTATGGGAGGTCAACCAAATTCCCTCCGATTTTGTCATTGTTTTCCCGATCGTTGATGATAGCCTGTGGAGTTGCACCCCGGGTGGCATCAGGGTCCCCAAAGAATCCTTTCGAGTTGACTTCCTCCTTCCTACACACCCCTTCTTCAAGTCAATCCTGCACCACTATGGTTGGTATCCAGGGGTCCTTTCCCCCAATTCTTGGTGCATTCTATGTGATTTTGTTTTCATCTACAACCAAGCCTCAGTTGCCCCAATTGTCACCCTCTTCCGACAGTTGTACAAACTTTAGTGATGTCCTGCTGACGAGTCATCTTTCTATTTCCAGGCCAGGAAGGATAGGAGCATCATCTGCGTCACTTCCTTGATGTCCAGCCCTAAGCACTGGTCTGAGTGCTTTGCCTTTATCACGAGGGTAGGGGCAGCGGGCACCCAAGTGATTGGAGTTTTGCTGCAGGCTCTTGCCCCCTTACGGCAGATAGGTTGTCCAATCCCACTACCGAGGAATCGAGGATGATTAAGGCCCTTCTCCGCTTACATATTCTTGATGCTGACACTAGGTTGACCCCGGTGGTGCTTCAAGAGCAATGGTGGAGCCCCCCATTGTCCCAAGGTACTAACTTTGTCACTCATCATGTCTTGCTGGTTGTTCGTCGAATTGACCTTCTTCACGCTGTTTCGCTAGGGTGCTAGAGCCGTCAAACCTGCAGCATCAGACAGTCGAGTTACCATTGTTTGCCCCTCGCCCCATTGATCATATTGAGCTGGGTACCGACCAGGTGACCGTCACCAATCCTCAGGAAGCTATCGCTCTAGCTCTGAGGAGCTTGATGTATCCGCTTCCCATGGCGCTTTCAGCAGAGGGCTCATCTGCAGTGCCCGCGGCCAGCGTGGGATCAAGCACTCGATGGGGTGCTTCTAAGGGAACAACAAGTGTACCCGACATAGATTCTATCATGCTGGGTGGTCCCCGCATCCAGGTGAACCTTGATGAGGTCTCGGTGTTGGACAGCCACGTCGCCAGAGAAAGAGTAAGAAGCCAGCCACCGGGGTGAGCCGCAGGGTGTCATCTCCCCCTTAGTCCGTGACTCCATCGGCACCTAGGCCCTCTGAGGAGCCCGCTCCTGCTCCGTCTGCTCTGGTCCCCATGGGGAGTGTTCGGGATAAGGGCAAACCTCCTTATTCAGACCCGGTTGCTCACCTCCTGCCGCCTAAGGATACTCCTACCATCAACTTCTTAGCACCTGAGGAGGCCACACCAGGGTATGTAGGTTGGTTGGAGGCCCTCGCCCTGATGGACAAGGGCATTCGGGCATGCGACCGTACCGGGGTTTTTGGCCTTGGGGCCTATCGAGAGTTACTTGATCTGGTGGCGAAGAACCTAAGTTTGTTTGCCAGGGTGTTTAGCTTGTGGGGGTACCACTTCTCCCGGGTTGCGTAGCAGTTGACGGTCAGTCAGGATGCACGGAAGGGGCTGGAGGCCTAGTATGCCAAGCCTCGAAGATGCCAAGCGGCTCAAGAAGCTAAGTGCGCCAAGCTCTAGGAGTGACTAGAGCTGTAGGAGCAGGCCCTAGCAGAGGCCGCGTGGGACCGGGATGCTTTTTGCACTCAAGCCCAGGCGTTGGAGGAGTCCATCCTGGAGGCGACCAGGAGGGTCGAGGCGCGGACGCCCGAGCGACCAAGCTAGGAACCCTGCTGGAGGCTGTTGAAGAGAAGGCTCAGGCAGTGGACACACGATTCGAGAATCTGTGGACGTCAATGGCCACCATCAGGCTGGAGGCTGTGGCATGCTACCACTCGTCATTGGATTATCGGGACGAGTTGAATGCAGTAGTCGTCAAAGTTCACGGCCCGGCCAGAGACATCGGCTTCCAGGAAGGCTGGTCAGTTACTCTTCAAGTTCTCGCCAATAGTTTGGGGGTTCTCGTGCCGACCCTGCCTCCTCCCGTGACTCCATTGGGACTGGAGGTCAGCGATGGCGAGTAGGAGCTCGGCGAAGAGGAGCCAAGCACAGAGGAGTAGGCTAACGGGGCCGAGTCATCGATAGAGAAGGAATTGGTTGATCTGACCAATGATCACCCACCTCCCGCACCAATCTCTAAGGGTGAGCCCAAAATTCAAGACGAGAGGCCAAACGATGTTGGTGCTGCTGCTATTGGGGCGAGCTCTTGAAGGACTGTTTACCATTTTTTTATTGTGTTCCTCCTTTTTGTCTAGTTGTGGCACGCCTGGGTGGTTGTACCTCCTTCTCTGTAACCTTTCTTAATCTAAAATGAAACATTTCCTTTCTTCCGCAAGTTATGGAGTCTCTGGAGTTTTCCACGTGGCTTGCCGACTTTTCTCCTGCTTCAAATATTTCTTTGGGGATATGAAGCGGCGTCTAAGGGATTGCCCTAAGGAGGCGCGATCTCAAGGTGCGTCACTTCGATTTCCACACCGTTGGAATGGCGATAAAGCTCCTCCTCCCTTCTAGGGATTTCGCCTCCTCCCTATAAATAGCATCCTGCGGTGAACCCTAAGGCCATCCTGGGTTGGCTGTTTGGCTTGGTAGGTATTTCTGAAGATGTCATCAGAGAAGCCAGGCTCCTCATCTGATGAGGCCCCTATAAAATGCCTATGCTTCCAGAAGGAAGCACTACCGGAGCTGGAGCCAGCCACGGGGGAGAGTAGCGACAGTGACAAGTCAGAGGACTTCAAACGGGGGTATCTCCAGGGATGGCGGGACGCCTTGGCAAAGGTGAACAACCTTTATAGCAACAAGGGGGTCCTGAGCCTCCAACCAAACAAGTTCCATCTCGAGGGGGGCGAGTAGCCCCTTTGTATCTCCCACCCTTGCTTATAAATAAAACATTCCCTTTTATAATCTTTTCTTTGCTTTGTTGTATGTGCTTGCCTTTCAACAATCTCCCTTCCTTCCTCTGATATGTGCGTGAGTAAAGGGGTGTTTTCCATCGTTGGTAATGGGGACGAGACATTTCTCGCCTATAAAAAGTACGGCTCGTGGGCGTGTCTGTTGTCTATCTTCATTTTCATTACACCGTCATGATGGCTCAGAGTTCTCCCAAGGCCATGGCAACTGGAGAGAAGGTTCCAAGTCCTTCCCTAGGCGTAGGTGCGAAGACATGCAATACTCTAGTGGTTCTAGCCCTACCTGCTATACTGACGGAGCAGGAAGAGGTCATCATCAGCTCTGCTCCGATTGTCATCGATGAACCATTCAACTAGGGTAGTGACTAGGCGCAAGGCCGGATGGCCAGATACTAGGATGGCTATGATGCTACCATGGCCTTGGTTTGCCCTACTTCCTTTTGTAATAGTGCATGCTGGCCCCATTAGGATGCAGTCCAGGAGTTCAACAGTTTGTATTATGAATAAAAGTAGAGATTCCTCGATCCATGCCTATCTTGTATGCATTTCTGTTGAAGAACCTCTGTGTGTGGCGAGGTTGTGAGAGCAAATAGATTCGTTGTTCAAATCCATCCATCCTCGTTCTACGCACATGTCCCGTTCCCTAAGATTTTGCTCATCTCAACTCTTATGATTACTGGGACTTCCCCTGTACTACTTGTGATTGGTTTTGGGGAAGAGCGTACATCCTCCCTTGCTAGGAAAAGACTATTGCTTATTATTTTTTGGGTGTGTTGGCTTAGAGAGATGGCAGATAAGAAGGGGGGTTGAATTGTCCCCTTGCTGAGATGGTGAATTTTAAAAACTTTCTTATTTAACACAATGCAATTAAATTTAGCAACATTGATTAACGAAAACTTCAAGTGAGATTAAGACATTCTCTAAAACTTCCCGATCTCACACGGATAGATAAAGCAACTAATTAAGGCAATTATGCTCAACACGGAGAACGAAGGTAACGGTGTGTGACAATGTAGTGAATTAAAGACCTATATGGTGAACCTGTGAACGGTGATAGAGGAAATGACAATCACACAGGCAATCAATCACATAAGACACAAGGCTTTTAAGGTGGTTCGAGATCACGACGGGCTCCCTACGTCCACCCCTCACCCAACCGGGTGAGGCTTCACTCCACGCTACTTTCGTAGCAACACGGGCATGAACGCGCTCCCTTCATATAGCGCGATCTTCAGGTCTTTTGGGAAGAAGCTCCCCTCTGTCGTCAAGCTGCTGCTAGAAGAAGCGCTATATCGCCCAAGCGCGTTTACGTCGGAAGGCGCTTGGGAGGTATAGCGCGACAATCAACCGAATCTTGAAGACCCCTCCACTCCGTTTCACATCAATCTTCAGCTCGAAAGTCAACTGTACCACCCTTCGATCGGATTCAGCGTGGGCTCGAGCTTGAGCCCTCTCCTCACTATCCAACCGCACCAAGAAGTCTATTAACTCAACCCCTAGCTGAGCCACGAATAACCCTCCCTCCATGACTCTCTCTAGAAGCGTGGAGGGGAACAGCATTGAAACTCCTCTCAGACGGACGAAGGTGCCAAAGCTTGGCAACGATTGTACAAGGAGGCCTGAACAGTGAGTCACCCTTGCTGCCTGGCAGGATTTTCCCCGGAAGGAATCGATGTTGGGAGGTCTCCCTCGGATGCTCCTAGGCTCGTGGCCACCGTACCTGCCTCAGTCGGGACCCGAGAACTGGCCTCCTCCTCCACGCACTCTCTAGCATGCTCGGTCGGGATTTCTAAACTGACCTCCTCCCCGCGCACTCCCGCAGGCTTGACAGAGGCTCCCTCGACTAAAGCAAGCAACTTTGGCTCAGCGGTCGAAGAGCCCGGAGGACGGGCACCCTCGGCTGGAGACTCCTCACTCGAAGGAGGAATCTTTGTTTTCTTCTGCCAACTCTTCTTGATGGTCAGGAACTTCATCGAAGCTAGCAGTAACCGCTCCTCGGGATCCTTACACTTGGATCCCCATCGCTTTGAGTCATCTTCCCGAGCGACCCGCTTGCCCTTATCCCGAGCAGTAGAAGGACCCTCGGGGACTCGAGGCATGTCCTCAGGCCACCTCCACTTGCTTGGCGACCTTTGGCTCCGATGATCGCTCCCCATCGTCACCGCGCCTCGCTTCTACTCACCCCAAAAATAAAAAATCAGTGAAGGCTCAGTTAATCAGAAAAGGGACATGCAAAGTAAAGCTTCAAGGCCTTCACCGTCAGGAGGTAGCGCATTGTGCAGAAATTCCTCAATATTGGCTGAGGTCAATAGCTCCACGGTCGATCGGCGATTGTCCTGAAGAATTTTAATCTCCTCCGCCATCTCTAAAGAAATCATTGGATGCTTTGCGGGGAATATGGACTGGAAGTTTGGCTTGTCAGGGAAATTCCAACTAGTACCGCTCTTGTTAGACCCTACCCAGAAAAATTGAGTTTTTCACCCCTTGTGCAAGGAATCCTGAGGAGAAAGGGTCACACAACTCCTCCCTCTCCTCACCTGTGGATAAAAGAAACCCTTCCTGGTATGGGTGTGCTCCTTCAACTCAAAAAAGGCGTGGAAAAGGTCTAAGGATGTGGCTAGGCCACATGAATTACAGAGAGCGATAAATGAGAAAATGAAGGAATAAGAATTGGAAACCAACTGGACAGGAGCCAGTTGATAGTATCCCAGGAGCCCGACAATAAAAGGATGAAGAGGAAGGCGGAAGCCACACTTCCAAGCTAGAAGAAAAATACAAAAAAGGCCCGAATGGGTGTCTAGACTTGATTCATGAGGTTTGGCTGGAGAAAAGAAGTACCAACACGGCAACTTGAAGCGGACCTCGAGCTCTTTCACGTCCTGATCGGTCAACTCACTATGGAGATAGAGGCGGAATGTAGGCTCTGAACTTCCTACTCCTTGCTCAAACTCTTAAACTTTGGCTCTGACATCGTGTTCAGCAATGGATGAGCGGGAAGAGGAAGAAGAGATGCCAGAGTCTGAGGAGTCGGGGGGAGGAGGAAGCCAACGGATCACCTCTGCGGTGATCTCTGCCAACTCGACAAAAGCTCTTGCTAACTCTCACCCCTCCTGCTCGATCGCTCGGCGCATAAACCCAATCTTGAGGTCACCGAAACGATGAAGAAAGAAAGCCCTAAAGTGAAGGAAACTTGGAGCGCAAGCATCAACGTTATTTATAAGCCCAAGGCAGCCCGAAAAGAAACCATCGCGATGATGGTTCAGACTCTAGAAAAAGTGCCCCCGAATTGAGGCCTAAAACGTCATCAATTTGCTTAAACCCCCATGAACCAGGACAGCCACAATAACGGCCCCTAAGATTGGGACAATTCACAATAACCACATCCCCAGATGTGCCACAAACGCAACCCGATTGTACTCCTCAAGCCCGACCTCTGGCTCGGGAGTCGGGGGCAAGTGGAAAGGGGTAAAATCAGCGGCCCAAAAAGACATGCATCCTAGAGCGGCCCAATATGGTCCAACCTGACCCAAACAGGCTGAACTCCCCAGGTGATAGCCCCATTAACGGGCCCACTTATTTCGAAGCTCAAATCGCTCGGCCCAACGCTTTCTTGGTGGCCTTCAGACCCAGAAGTCTGAGTAACGATTGCTCGAGAGGATCTCAAACGGCATCCGAGCATAACCGACCGATGACTTCCCCATCACCCTGGGAAAGTCCGAGTGCCCCTAATTGACCACACCACACTCAAACTACCAACCGAGCACTTATCCAGGTAGATATTACGTGATGTGCACTGACTAATGTCGTTAAGAAAGCCGTGCCACAATTTCAAATATATTCGTACTCACTTACTTTTAAAGATAATAAATCAAATATATAGTGGTAAGTGGAGTCGATCCCACGAGGAAGGAAAAATCTTTATTTAATGCACAGCAGCCGGTGAAATGTTGATAAGGGCTGCAGGGAGATCACGCGGTCGCCCTTATAACCACCCACGATAGGCCGGAGCCACTTTTCGTGAGGCAGGTGAAAAGGTGCCTGTCACGGTGTCAGGCGACCATTTGAAACCCGCGCTCCCAGAACAAGACAAGACCTGGGTCATCGTTGCCCGCATGGCCAATCCCACCGCCAAAGCGCCTTGCGCGCCAAGTCGGCCCGAAGCTTCCAACACCCACGATAGAAGGGGTCCAATCTCGGGCCCCGCACTTCAAGAAAACCCTCTCTTGATCGACTCTCAGCCCCCTACAGAGTGCTCGATGACTGAGAGTAGGGGGGAAGTGAGGAGGGTAAATCCGATTTGGCCCAGGAACGGCCTAATAACGACAGGCTCACTGAGGATCATGCGCGATAAGTCGTCCCAAGGGAAGGGCACACGCGCTCTGCCCAATAATAGGAGGCCCAACCCAGAAGAGCATCAAATTCTACAAAGTGTAACGGCTGCGGCCCAAGCGCAATTATTGTCGGAGGACTCTCCGGCGACTGACCGTTGCCCCCACGACGTCGACCTTGACCCCATAACGGGCGAGCACGCCCTATGAGCGCTGTAAGACCGCCCCGGGACCAGCCGACGCCGGGGTAATCGCCCACCAACGAAAAATTTCCACCACTATAGCGGAGAAACGTTACTCTACTACGAACGCCCTTCCCTATCAAGGGACGAGGCTCCTCGCTCCAGGACAACCCCCTATAAAAAGGGAGATCAACAGAAGAAAAGAGGACGGTGGTTCATTCCGCTATTACGCTGCCTAAGAGAATAGAGCTACTAACTTTGCTGTACTGCGAGAAGAAGAGAGCGACTGCCTACACACTGAGAGGGGTCCCTTCCGGTGACCTTACCACCCAGCGAGCACTCCCCGAGTGAGCACTGGGGCCGATGAGTACTCGTCAGGAAGATCTCCACGGCTCTTCAGCCTCTCACAGCGATATCTCTCTCTCTCCTTCCTGCTCTTCTCTATACTCTATTTTTCTGTTGCTGACTTAAGCATCGGAAGGCTGTCCCGTGGGGTAACACACGAGACTCTTACTAACGTCCTTGCTTCCTGGTGTTTGCAGGCCTCCACGGGCGCGATGTGACTTCCCTCAACAAATAAATAGAGAAGGTGATACGTGACTTAGGAACCATTTTTCATCCTCTACACTTCTTGGCGCGTCTGTGGGAATCACGTGCAAAAGGCTATGGCGTCTCGTGGAAGCCTCTGCAACACCAGCAATCGGGGCCGTACGTCCCACCAGGGACCCAGCTCCCGATGGGAGTCGCAAGAAGCTTCTTCTGCCCATCCCCGGCAGGAGGTCACCCCAGGTGACCTCGACGAACTGTGTCAACAAATCCGAGCCCTGACAGAACTCTGTCAGGAACTCCAGGACCAACAGGCTGACCCCCAGCATATCTTGTCCGAGCGACGGGAGGACGAGAGGGGTCAGATTGGGGGGAACCCCTGCTAAGCGCGAGAGGCGTCTCGCGCCTCGGCCACAAGGACTCGGCGATCCCGTAGCATCCCCGCACCGAGGGTGCATAGCCCACTCCACTCCAATCCAGAGATGGACCGATGACTCCAGGGCTTCGAGGAGATAGAGGACAAAGTCTGGTACTTGGACGACGTCCTCTTGGCCGCCAAAAATCACGACCTAATCGATGATGACCTGGACTTCCATGCTCCCTTCTCCAGGGAAATAATGGAAGTCCCCATCCCGCCGAAGCTCCAGTTGCCGTCGGTCACCTCCTACAACGGCACCACCGACCCGACCAGTCACATGCACAGCTTCGGGTCCCACCTGGTGTTCTACCTGGCCTCGGACACTGTGAAGTGCTTGGCGTTCGTAACAACCCTTCGGGAGAGCACCGAGGATTGGTTTGAGTCCCTACCGGCATGGACTATTTCCTCATTCCAACAGCTCAAGAAGCTATTTAAGGAGAACTTTGTCGGCTGCCGTAAGGTGGTCAAGTCTGCGGTGACCCTGCTCGTGCTCAAGCAGGGAAAGGAAGAGATGCTATGGGACTTTGTCTCCCTCTTTCACGCGGAGGCACTACGGATCCCACATCTCGACGTCGGCATCGCCACCACGGCCCTCACCAAGGGGACGCGAGATCAAATCCTCCGGCGGGCCCTCGGGGTCGAGGCCCCGACGACCCTTCCGGATCTCCTCGCTCTAGCGCAGAAGCATGTGCACTGAGAGTAGAATACGACGGCCCTGGGCCACGTGGCTGGCCGGCGTACAAGCTGTTGACCTTCTCCAAGGCCTCGTGCCAGCCGTCCAAGTATCCATTTCTATAATCCTTGGAGGCAGGGCCATTCTCCCCCGATTTCGGCCACGGTCGCCAAGGAGCCAGTGGAGGATCCCTTCGAAGGATCAAGGGCTGGCGGTGAGCTTGCAGAGATTCGTCATCCGACGAAGTACCAGAGTCTCCCGACGACATACTACAACAACACTCCCCTTAAAGCTCACCGCTCGAAGATGACCGTAAAAGCATTATGAAGGCCACTATTTATAAGGGGAGTGGAGTCTCCAGAAGTATGAGGACTCCTACTGCCTCCAGTAAATCTACAGAAATTGAAATGACGGGTCTCCGAAAGTCGTGCTCTTTCAAAGTCCCCTCGCGAGCGCCGTTTCGTATCCCCAGAGGATCTCGCAGCTGTTCGAAAAGAGGTAAAGTACAGTCCAAAAATGGTCTTTGGAAGACCGTATCTTCAATTTTAGTGTCAGAAGCCTCCCGGTTGCCCCCATTCATCTGGCGGTCACCCCATGACCATTTTTATTAAAATGGTAGTCCTCCATAGACTGTTTTATTCATGAAGCAGTCATGCGATAGACCGTCTCTCTAATAGAGAGTCCAGATGATCTTGAACTCTGATTTCTTCGCCGCTGGACTCTAAGGCCGACTTCTGCTCGCTGGGGTCACCTTCTCAGGGCTCTATCTTCCAGAATATTTCATCAAATTCACTCCCACTTATTTCTGCCTCTTCTCCCCACTATTATCTCAAGTTTAAGCCATAGAGCTCGAATTTTAGTGGAGTGCATTTACGGGAATCGTGGCTGTAATATCAGGTTTTATGCATTTTCATCTAACACAGACTCTCCCAGAATAGGCTTCGGGGCCACTTTCCAGAGCTAATAACTTCCAGATCCTTCCACCAAATAGAGTTCTATTTCTTCCTACCTCTTATCCTGACTATTATCTTGAGATTGATCCAGAGATCTCGAGATTTGGTGGACTATCAAATCGCAGGAGAAAGTTCTGGATTCCAGCATTTTTTCTATATAAAGGACCCTGTGCAACCTACGCACGAGGGGGCTCTTTTCCGAATCAAGGCGAAGCCATGTCGGATTGTCTACTCACAACTTTGACCCCACTTCGAAGAGGGAAGTATTAACTTTCATTTCTATTTCTTTGGGCTCATTTTCATTGCTCCAATCTCTTATTCTCCTCTCTTACTTTCTCAAAATCATCACAGGTTGCACTATTTCTGCACGTTGCTGTAATTTTCTCCATTTTGCACAGCACTTTTCTCTCTACTCTCTCCATCATTTTTCATGATTCTAAATCCTATGCATGCATAATACTCCCACCTTTTATTTGCACCATTTACAGGGGTTAAAAATTCTCTCCTGGTACATTCTCCCCCTTTCTTTTATGCTACTTTACCACTTCGGGGCATATACTACACTTTCATTTTCTAAAGGGTTTTACCTCTTGTTGTGGCTTTGCTTTGCAGGAGATTGCTGATAGAATGTGAGGCCCTTGCTTTCTAGCCGGCAAGGAGGTGAGAAGGTGCACCCACGATCGGTTCCCCGCATCCCTTTTGAAGCCCGATCACATTGTAGCAGTTCATCTTCGTGTCGCATCTTCTTCCTCATTTTCCAAGGTACACGGCACCATCTTCATCCTTCCTTCATCCTTTTGGTGCTGTAGAACCTTGGTGGCGATCACGGTCAGGTTCCTCTTCTTCATCGCCCTTTACTTTTCTTGTGATTTTATGTTCACATGCATGCTTATGCGTGCATAGTTTGTGGGGGCGGGAGATAGATTGAGATATTAATTTACATCCACAGGGTCAACTTTTGCATCCACGCATTTTGCCCGTGTCTCTGACCTTTCGTCGGAGCAAGGTTTGACATCGATATTTAACCCTGGGTCTGGGCCTCTCACACATCTACATTCTAGACTACTCTCGCCCCAAACCTTCTATCAGGGTAGGACTCGTTAACTTTGACATTCTACCAAGTCAACACCTATTATATATTTTTCCCTTGGGTTAGGCCTCACGCCTCTACCAAGTTCGTTAGACCTCATGCCTCTACCAAGTTCGTTGGCTTCGACATGATGTCAAGTTGACACCTATCCCACACTCTGCCCTTGGCTTAGGTCTCACGCCTCTGCCAAGTTTGTTGGCTTCGATAGGAAGTCGAGTCAACACCTATCTTATATTCTTCCATTGACTTAGGCCTCATGCCTCTGTCAAGTTTGTTGGCTTCGACAGGACACCGAGTCAACACCTGTCCTACATTATGCCTTTGGCTTAGCTCTCACACCTTTGCCAAGTTTGTTGGCTTCGACAGAACGTCGAGTCAACACCTATCTTATATTCTTCCCTTGGCTTAGGCCTTACGTCTTGGTCAAGTTCGTTGACTTTGACAAGATGTCGAGTCAACACCTATCTTACATTATGCCCTTAGCTCAGGCCTAACGTCTCTGCTAAGTTCGTTGGCTTCGACAGGACCTCGAGTCAACACCTATCTTATATTCTACCCTTGGCTTAGGCCTCATGTCTCTGCAAAGTTCATTGACTTTGACAGGACGTCAAGTCAACACCTATCTTTTATTCTGCCCGTGGCTTAGGCCTCATGCCTCTACCAAGTTTATTGCCTTCGACAACTTCGAGTCAACACCTATTCTACATTATGCCGATCGCTTAGGCCTGACACCTCTGCCAAGTTTGTTGGCTCCGACACGACGTCGGGTCAACATCCATATCTTATATTCTCTCCTTGGCCTAGACGTCACATCTTTGCCAAGTTGGTTGACCTAGGTAGTTTATCAAGTCAACAACTACATTCTGCCCTAGCCCAGACCATATGTCTCTCCCAGGACGGTTGGCTTCGACATGACGTCAAGTCAACATCAATGGTTTATTTCTGCCCCTGTCCTAGACATACCGTCTAAGCAGGATTTATTGACTCCAACGTGCCATCGGGTTGACATCCATATTTCACCTTTGGCTCAGACCTTTCATCTGCCCAAGGAATAAAAAGACCCTTTCACCTTTTGCCCAGACCTTCTGTCAAACTAGAGAATAAAATATCCCTTTTTTTGCAAGTGGTTCGGACCTTCTGTCTGACCAGAAAATAAAAAGACCCTTTTTCCTTTGGCTTGGACCTTTCGTCTATTTTTTGCTTGAAAGTGTACAATTCGGCCATAGTGACCTCCCTTTCAACAACATGGAAGCACTCCCGGAACTTCTGCTGCATGTCTGGCCAGTCGCTAATGGACCTGGCTGGCAGGTTCGAATACCATTCGAAAGCAAGTCCCGTGAGAGAAGACCCAAAGAACTTCAGCAAGTAGGACTCATATGCTACCAGATCGCCCATCACGTTTATGTGTTGTAGGCTATGTGCTCCTTCAGCGATCCTTGCCGGTTGAACTTGTCAAACTTAGGTGGCTTACTGATGCCGAGAGGGAGTCTTTTAGCATTATGGTGGGCCAGATACGACACCTTGTATATATCGAATGAGGCGTAATCATCTCCGCCTCGATCTGCTAGCTTCATATCTATTATTTGTTCAACCATCAGCTTGCTCACCACTGCCGGGTCTACCAGGTTTGGACAGAAGTGTGCTTGTTGCATTTGAGGTGTTGCCAACACCGTGGCCTGAGGTATAGCAGTGGCAGTCCCCTGATGTTGAGGAGCCGCTGGTGGTATTGGGGCCATGCCCCCAGCGTAATTGTGTAGCGGCTGAGAAGCCATCATCTGAGGTGAGTCCTAGAGCTCATCGGCGCCGCATCGTGATGTTTCAGGAGGGGCTTCCACCTACTTTGAGGCTGACGCTTGTATGCTAAGCTCACTCAATTGTTTCTTCAGTGCCCCAATCTCTTGTTGATACTTCAGGAGTAGCATCATGGTTGGATTGGGGATAGAAGGGCTAGGTGCTTGGCTTCCTCCCTCCTCAGGGCATTAGAAGCAGGCAGAGGCCTTTCGCCCTTGTCCTCAGTGGTAATCACGTTTGCGGCCATGGTGACTACATCCATGCTTGTTTACCTAACAAGGGCTTGCGCCACATCAGCCGTAGCCTTCTTCCTTCTAGTAATAGGATTGGGCCTCTCGGCAAGCCTAGTCACCTCTTCAAGTTCTTTGGGTAGAGACCCATAGCGGCCAACCACTCCGGCCACGTTGCAGCTGAATATCTGGAGGTGCTTGTCCCTCCACATTACCCTCCTAGATGGCTGTCCTAGGAAGTTTAGCCTATCGAACACTGAAATCCTCAGTCCGATTTCTGCATAGAAGGATGGTCGCTAGCAACCAGACCCTTCATCAGCAGCTTTGCCTGGGTGGACTTGCTCTTCCCAGTCTTCCTCTTCCACAGCGCTCATGGCATGCAAGAGCTGCTTTGTTCCTTGATAGGTGTTCCCAAGGCCTTGGAAATATCCTCGGATAGCCCGAGCAAGATCATCATGCCCGTCTGTGAGGCAAGGTGTAGGTGGTGACATCTGACGTTGAGCTGGCATTCGGTGAGCAAACCGCCGCCATCCAGCTATCTTGTTGCATCTTCGGTCAGGGGCATAGATATTTGCCTGCCGACCGTAGCCTTGCAAGGCTGATTTGCGAGGTGTTAAAGCTGGCACCTCTTTTCTTCTTCTTGTTCTTCTTCATCGAACCTGTCAACCTAAACAGGTTCTAGTTGCACAGCAGCCAGGGCCCGCCTTTGCTTGGGCACCCATACTTGTTTAAATTTGGTCAACTTCGGGGCCAGACCTCCCCTTGCTCCAGACTTGACATGGTTCGGCCTGTCTTGAGCTAGTGCTTGAAATGAATTCCGCACTAGTACATTAGCAATCATCCAATCGGGTGAAATCCTAGCCTGTCGACCGTCCAGAAACACGCAGACTCCTTCGATTAGTACGGACTTGCCTGATGTTGATAGCCAGCCTTGCAACGTGCTTGTATTCTTCCTGGCCACCCTCCTGGCAGTCGGTGAGCACCTTTTGTTATGGGAAGTGCGGGAGTGGATGTGGTGGATGAAGCAGCCCATCGTAACAGCATCAGTTGAGGTCGACTTTGTAATAGTGACTGTCTTCATCTCCTGGAGCCAGGAGCTCAACAAAGGCCACCCCCAAAAAGTTGGGGAAGCCCACCACTGGTGGGAAGTCACCAAACTTCGTCGGCACGCCTAGGTATCCCTACTTGGCATGATCAGCAACCACCAATGGTCCGAATAAGACAGCCATCGAGCTAATTAGGATGCAACCTGCAATTTCATGTTTAAAGTGAGTTAGTATTTTAGGAGGAGGCCGTTGGTCCCCTAATCCTGGCGAGAAGATGAAAGGAGGCTCAGTCCCACCAGGCGTGCACAGCCTGTCGGATGCACTTTCGATACAATCATCTTTTAAATTGGTTCTTTTCATTCTTTAGGTGGTTTATTTATTTTTATTAAGTGTGTGGGCGTGCCAATCACCAGAGTGACAGTTTATTCGGGCTTCAAGACTAGGAGAGTCTGAAACCATGGGTGTGCTCCGTCTGACTAACCAGACGATATAGGTATCGGGTCGGGACTAAGAACCCGCCATGCCATAAAGGTCACGGTGTTAATTACATCTCCTCGGAGAGGAGAAAATCTTTGGTTAAATGCCAGGAGAAGGGGCCCTCGAGCCTTAAATTGACATTAGCTAAAGAGAGGAACGAGAATTCCAAACTTCAAATGAAAGACATCCCCCATTGAGGAGTAAATAGATGAACGGATCTAGTCGAGAGTTGACCAAACCATATTCAGATGGGAATCCAGATTTATGAGCTACATGTATTCTGGGAATACGACAAGTTTAATGTTGGGGAATGGATCTCAGAAAAGCATGTAAGAGATAGTGGATCATTGGCCTGAAGTAAGGTCAAGCGTGACCATATGCCCATAGACACCATCGTGAGTTCCAGGAGGGTGATTATGTCATGATCAGGGTCAGACTTGAACAATTTTCCTTGGGAACCGTGAAGAAGTTGCACGCTCACGGTGCCGGTCCCTTTCGAGTAGTGAGGCGAGCCAGATCGAATGCATATGTTGTGAACTTGCCAAAGGATTACGGGATCAGCTCCACTTTCAACATCTCGGATCTAGTCGCTTATAGGGACCCGACGGTGATACCCAGCGAGCCATTTGAGCCGTCTCCACTCGTTGTGAGTGACACAACCCCCGAGCCTCCACTTCCCGCCCTATTACCTTAGTAGCGAGAGCAGATAGAGTGTATACTAGATGAGCAGGTAACGACAACCCGGGCCGGAGTGTACCAGTGCTATTTGGTGCGTTGGAGGGGACGACCCGTGTCTGACGACACGTAGATCACCCGGGTGGAGCTGCAGAGGATAGATCCTGATCTGCTGGAGAGATACCAGAGCAACCATGACCCCTACTCGACGAGGTCGAGCTTCTCCCACCTGGGGAGAATTGGTGGGGACACCAGAGCCAGCTGTCGATACCGGACCCGCAGCGCGACGACATCCTTGTGGCTGGGTGCTAGCATGGAGCTCCCATCAGAGCTTTTATATTTTTCTATATTTAGTCTGAGTGTATTATATTTTTATTTGTACTTTTTACATTTGGTGTGTTTAAATAGGTTAAGTTAGGGGTTTGTTTGTAAAATAACCACTTGGGCCCGGAGGGACCCCACCCTCTCTTCCATTGGGGCATGTGGCTGCTAGGGTCCATGAGGGATGGCCTATAGTCCACCTAGGACTTGGACCATTGGGCCAAGGGGACAAAGGGAGAGGAAATTCAAAATTCCTCTCCTCAATTCAAGGGGATGTCCCCCTCTTTGTCCCCATGTGGGAGAATGTGATTTAATTATTTAATCTCCCTCCCCATTTATGTCCCCTTGACCAAGGGTATTAGTGGTAATTGGTCTAGGTCTAGGTCTAGGGTTTGAATATATATTGTCTCTTGTTGCATTTGGAGAAAAATTAATGAAGAATTAAATTGGAATAAGCTTGGTGTGCCCTCCCCTCTCTCTCTCTCTCTCTCTCTTGTTCTCGGAGTTCTTCCATCATCTTCCCCCAATCTCCTCCAGATCTGCTCCTAAATCTTCTATCTCTCTCAAATATCTTCCTCTTCCCTTCTTATTCTATCTATTGTGAACGTTCACCATCACCACCACCGCCGTTCGTGCCGCCGTTGAGCCACCACAAGCCGGTCTTCATCCTACTGCCCCAAAACTTAGAGTTACTAGACAGCAACTCGATGTTCAGGATGGTACGGGAGATCCGACCGTTGGATCGTGACGAAACTTTGAGGGTAGGTTTTCCCCATCATTGTCCATTCCCAGTTCAATTTTCACCCAGATCAGATCTCGTTTAGGCCCCTTCTCAGTCCGCTGTTCTTCACCCCTACAATCTGCCTATGAGTAGACTAGTGTGATAGATCTTGGTAGGCGAATTTTCTCACCCCTAAACGATGTCAGGTTGATACAAATAAGCTATGTGCATGATCATCTCTATCCCCTCTACCTTAACAAAAATCTCCACGCCCAAAAAACCCTCATTTGAGTTTCGGTCAAGCCCCATAAATAGGCAGATTCTATTCTGCCCTGTGTGTTCTGGGTTTCAGGATAGAACCAATGTCCATGTTTCAGAGTTTCCCATTTCTATTCAGACCATTGGACTGTTCTGAAATTCCAATATGTTGAAGCTCTTCGAGTGCTCTTCGCAACGGCGCTAACCATGTCTCGATCCGACATTGTGGCTATGCGTGGCAGTTGATCTTGTCGGAGAGCGCAGTTCTGGCCAGAAACTGAGTTGTGGGATAGCCTTGGGAAATAAATCCCAAGAAATCGCTCGCCTCCACTTCGGTGACCGCTACTCCCGGGGATCGACCCGGGACACTCCAGGAATGCCCCCGCCAGTTGCTGCAGCCAGAAGCCACCCCATACATCATTGTACCAGTAGCGGGTCCCACGTGTTGTCCTGCGGGCCCAAGTAAATAGTGCTGAACCGGTCAACTGTGCCCCCCCGAGCACCACCAATTGCTGCCTGTAAACCCGAGAACGGCGCTCCCAGACCGCTGTTGTGGCCTTTTACCTCCCTGCATGGAGTGGGCCGTAATTTATATGCTATAATTAATTCAATTATTATACCGGGAGTGACGAATCTCGGTCGGAAAGTCTTCCCCACACCCCGAGCGTGGAGGTACACTCGCCACCCCCCTTTTTGTCATATTTGCTTAGCTAGTATGCATTCTAGATGTCGCTGCATGTGAGTAGGATATTATATTAGCTTGTTATATACTAATCACCGTTGTGAGTTGTGAGTGCGAGACCCGTCCCGTGACTCGTTCTGAGCGTGAGAGTGAGCTGACCACCCGAGACACAAAGACGGTTACTCAACCGTGCAGATTGTCGTGCTTCCCTCGATGGGGACGATCGTGAGTTCGCGCTCCTTGTTTGGGGCATATCGCCTCTTCTGGAGCTCCTTTGGTGCCAGGTTGTAGTGTCATTGCTGGTCACGTCGTCTCGTTAGTCGTGTCAATCTTTAGAGTCTAAGGTCGCAACCCATCCGCGTCAAGTCTCGTAGTCGTTCCGCATCACTGGTCCGTGTAAGCCCCTTCCTCCAATTAAAAAAATTTTAATTTTCTAAAAAGAAAAAAGATATTTGATTTTTTTTTGAATTTTGACATATTTCATTTTTTTAGATTTTGACATATTTGATTTTTTTGAATTTTGACAATAGCTATCTACAACACTCAAAGCCAGACTCAAACTACTAGCTAGGGGTCGGCATTCCGCCCCCTCTCATTAAGGATTCCCTTGAGCACGGCGTGCATTTAAGGATGGCTTGCCACAACCAACCGCCTCTAAAGAACGGTGCCCTTACTAACGCTATACCCGGGATACAACCCAGCCTAAGAGGGAGAAATAGAAGAAAATTGGAGATAAGCTTCATGCAGGATGGGAGATGTTAGGACTCGAATTCCTTCTAGGGCACTACCCCTTAAAGAGATAGTCTGTTGTGCCGGGACTTTGTGTCTTTAATTTTTGGACCTATAGGCACGCGTACGACCGGGCTCATGACGTCCCGCGGGACTTTGCCACTCTTACCATGCCTTTATTTGTCATAATTTTTGCATTGATTTTCATTTGACTTTGATTTTTGATAGCCCTTATTGGTTAGGTATTGCAATGAAGCTCATTTTTTAGGGTCAAGATTACCCCTATTTGAGACCTCTCCCGTATTGGGGAGCGTCTAGGTTGTTCATCTCATCCATCAACCTCTTGCCCCTCCACTCGGTCGAGTAAAGAAGAGAAAAGGTCTTTGTGCATACCTTGAGTATGGTCAAAGCAGAAACGGTGTGCCTTAGAAGGATCGGCTATGGCTTACCGTGAAGCGTGTGAAAGACCCATACTCGAAGGTCACCCTCAACTATCGGGGAAAGAACTAGACTCCCAGCACAGAGCTGTCACCAGCCTAAGAGTGCTGTAGAAGCAAACTCAAATTTGACTAAGTAAAACTGACTAAGGCCCAAAGCCACTCAACCATGTTTTAAGGAACCAGCATTATAACCACATGCAGAAGAATCAGGATAATGGAAATGAGAGCATATTCTTGCATAAAATAAAAGATACCTTGCAAATCCATAGCATGAAGATCGGCATCCTAAAGCGACCTTGGATTGCGCAAGCTTCATTTTCCTTACTTGACAGGATAAAGATGAGAGGATAGCAAAGGATTGAAAATTCCTCTACACGGAGGAGCGGCAGACACCAAACTGGATGAAGAATGATAAAAATGAAGAGAGACAAGGGCTAGAACTCCCTCGTTAAGATGCAGAGACCCTGATAACAAGGAACCAAATACAGAAGAAATGGAGACTAATTGAGATCAAGGCGGACTAAAGCCTTGAAAATAATATAAAAAAGGGCAAGAACCCCGAAATGGTGAAGAGGAGTGAGTAGAAAGAGGAGAAGAAGAATCATCCGACGTGGTCGGAGAAGAGAAATGAGAATCACCTGACAAGATCGGGGAAGGAGAATTATGGACATCCGACGGGGTCGGAGAAGGATCGTGGACATCTGACAGGGTTGGAGAAGAATCAGGGATAACACCTGGAAGTCCCGGGGAAGAAGAATCAGAATATGTCCCAGGATCGGGATGATCAGAGGGCATAGGCTGAGGCCTAGAATAACGAGAATGTGGAAAACCCGGAGAGCTTGGATGAAAAGAAGAGAGTAAGGATTTGTGGATCCAGGAAGGGTGGAGAATATTACAGATGCGGAATTAGACGAAGGAAGATACACCACC
The DNA here is from genome assembly GCA_024336825.1 of Amorphophallus titanum. Classification (NCBI taxonomy): domain Eukaryota; kingdom Viridiplantae; phylum Streptophyta; class Magnoliopsida; order Alismatales; family Araceae; genus Amorphophallus; species Amorphophallus titanum. Next base: position 26,826,652 of record JANBPO010009603.1, on the reverse strand, counting down.
CAAGGGTGGGAGCTGAGTAGAAGAAATGATAAATAGAAAGGAGAGGAAGAGGAAGAGGAACCTTGAGTGCACAACATGCAGCCGTTAAATCGGTGCCGCTGCCTCTTCTTAGCAGCAATCTTTTGAACACGGGCCTGCCTGGCGCGGACTCGGACCTTCAGGCTCCTTGATTTGTAACATCTTCTCAAATAATGGGGCCACCTGGCAGATGGCCTGGCCCGGTTACGAACATGTAGCCTCATGGGGACGGTTGCCCCTAGGCACCCAGTGCTAACAACAATTGGACATTCTCAGACGGGCGACTCCTTATAATGCTGAATATCACGGAACATGGAGTCTTGTCTCTCGGCACAAAAATATGGAGATTTGGCAACTCTACTAGGCGATCAGGCTTGAAGCATAACCCTCTTGATAGAAGAGAAGGACGAAACTGAGGGAGAGCAATACACGGTGTTGACGTGGCCAGCATACCGATAAACTGAGGGAGATCGCATAAAATGCATAGAATGTCCTTGAAAAATCCTTAGAATACGGCCAATTGCCCCTTGAACATGGAATTCATCAAACTCTTGGCGGCCGTATGAGTTAGCACAATGCCAGTAGAGAACCTGCTTGGCCAGTGATTTGAACGGCTATAGAGCGAGGAGAAATAATAGCATCAATGGTAAACCTGTCCATGAGCAATGAGATTGCCACCGGTCTCGCTTGAGAAGGAATTGGCACTAATGCAAGAGGTCTCTTCTTAACAACCACCTTTTAAAACATAGGCTCATCAGCTCCAAAGTAGTCGGAGACCAGGACACGATTTGGCATCCGGTAGATGAAATCTTGAATCTTGAAATGTATAAATGGCACTGAACTATCCTGACTCGGCTCATTATCATCCTGGGAACTAGACCCAAGGGGCACCAACGGTAATGCACGCCCACTCCGTGGGGTGGAAATAGATGGGAAAATGGAGGTAATAGGTTTGATAAGTAGTGGAGGTGAAGGCTTAGAAGATGTAGAGGCCTCAGGCGGTGGAGGGGTAGTGGCGATTACAGGCTCAGGTAAAGGCAAAGGCAAAAGTGAAGGTGTTCTTCAATAGAAGCTTCAAGTATATATATAGAGAACCAGTGGGAAAATTTCCCTCCAGAAGGACTTATCTGATTGGCTGGAATAGAATAAGGTTCTTTAACCAAATACCTTTTTCCCATTGGTCCATGGAGACAGACTAGCATTTTTTCAGATCTGAACTTCTGTCAGGTTTTGCACAGACAGCAATTTGATTGGCTGTGGTCAAAAAGTAGAGTACCATGGAGAGCTGACCTTTCCCACAAATGATACCTGACAGATCTACCTTCTCAAAAGGTGTTCTGTAGCCTTATGATGGAGAAGGACAGTGGTCAATCCTACAAATCTCCTCCAGATGAAAACAACACTGTGAATGCTGGGGCAAGTGTCAATGTGGTGAAGGAACCAGGGCTGGCTATGCTGGCTACTGTAAAATTTATCATTAGTCTTCAAGGACCATTTGTCTTGGCTGCCTCTGATTGGCCAGGGAAGCAGCATGGGAATTTTCTAGCATTTTGTTACTTTGGTTAACCAGAGAAAGTGTGAGAGGAGCTTCTTAAGAAGGATCTGTAGCATCTTCTTCTACTGCAGGCAGGACAGTCAAGGATGTCCTTTTGTCCTGAGGGATCTCACTAACAGGGCATGTGATTGGATGGAGGTAAAAAGGTGGGTACTGGGATTGGTGACTATTCCCAGAAATGGTAACATGCTTTTCAATGGACCAAATAGACTGATATAGTAAACCCATGATGAGACGGATGGTTGCCTGACCAAGGAAACATTTCCAGACCTTAAAAGATGTAAACTTTGGCATTTGCGGTTCCTATTTTTGGTCTCTAGATCCAATTCTGGAGAACCTGTAGGTTTGCTACAAATGGCCTTGGGAGCCGCTCACTGAGGCATTTCATCAAACAGATCCTTCTACTTCATGAGGTTAGTGTAGCTGGCTTGGCATGACTTATGAGGTCGACCTGTCTTTTGCAAAGTCGGTGTAGCTGCTGAGTTTCCCTTGAAGATTGGTCTTCGAGGTCCATGCACATATGGTGCTTGGCCTTTTGCAGGGTTGGTGCACATCAAATGCATGGCCTTTGGTAGGGTCAGTGCACATCAGATGCTTGGCCTTTGGCAGGGTCGGTGCACATTAAGAGCTTCTTCAGTAGAGGTCGGTGCACATTGGGAGCTTCTTCAGTTGAGGTCAGTGCACATTTAGAATTTAGCATACCCAGGTCTGTGCACATTTGTATCCCAAGTCTATGGACATTTATTTTTTACCACAACCAAGTCTGTGCACATAAAGAAGGTCGGTGCACATTTCATATTTCATCACATGTAGGTCGATGCACATTTCTATTCCATCACGTACAAGTCGATGCACATTTCTGTTCCATCACGTACAGGTTGATGCAGTTTCCTATTTGAAGCATACAAAGGTCGATGCACATTCCATTTTTCACCATATGAAGGTCGACGCACATCTCTATTCTGAAGCGTAGAGGTCGGTGCACATCTGACTGGTTGCATATAAAGGTCGATGCATATCTCTCTAAAGCATATGAAGGTTAATGCACATTTGACTAATTGAAGCATACAGGTCGGTGCATATCTGGAATTGAGGTCGATGCACATGAAGCCCTTTCTTCAGTAAGGTCGATGCATGTTTCTCCGAGGCTGTGATGAACCAAAACTTTCTGCCTAGTTCTTTCTTGCATCTTGAAGCAAAGACCTTTGGTGAGATCTACCTTGATTTTTATGTAACCTCTTGCCTTGATTTTTGTGCTCTCAATTATCTCGACTTCTGTGCTCTCAATTATCTCGATTTCTGTGCTATTACAACTGGGCCTGAAACTTATACATGGTGGCATCAACAAGAGCAATTAAGACTCACAAATGGTTAGACATCATCCAAACTCATAGTTAGCCATCATCAAAAATAACATATATCCAACATATAGCAAGGTCGATGCACATTCCACCTTGCGTAAAAGCAAGGTTGATGCACATTTTACCTTGTGTAAGGTAATGTCGATGCATGTTTTATAGCATGGTCTACAACGTCGATGCACATTTCTCAATATGCCTTGTAAGGTCTACGCACATGCTGCAATCCGTTCTATGCACATTTCAGAGTCTATGTACATTTAGAAATCAAGGTCTATGCACATGTTCAAGTCTATGCACATATAGGTCGGTGCATGTCCAGGGTCTATGCACATGATGCATCAAGGTCGATGCGCATATATAGACTGAAGTCGATGCACATCTGGATTCTAGTCATCAAGTCTGTGCATCATTGTCTACACTCTAAGGCATTCGCATATACATTCATGTCATTGGTCTGAGCATATGTCTTCTCTAGTTATTGCCTAAGTATGCACTTTAATGAATAAGGTGTTTGACTAAATGTCTGTCTTTTGATTGACGGGATTAAAGCAAACATCAAGTGTCTGAGAGCAGTAGAAATTCAAGTAGGGCACATGATCCAAGCATTCAGTTAGTGAAGCACGTGATTCGAGGCTACTTGCTCTCCAAGAACACTCAACCCCGTGTTCTCACCTTGTCCACCAGATCTGACACGTGGATTACTAAAGCCACCTGTCAGGGAATGAGCCTTTGGCGGGAATCTTCCCTTCATGTGCCAGAGTGAATCAGTGTGGGGTCCACCCTAACTGATTCCCTGCTATATAAGGGGATCTCTCTGAGACTGGGAGATAAGAAGATAGAAGAGAAAATAGAAGAAGAAGGTAGTGAACGTCTATGTGTATTTATTTCATTGTATTCGGTTTACAATTTAGATTGTATTAGGGGGTTATGTGTAAAATGACCATTGGGAGTCCCATGAGTCACCTCACCTCCTTCCCATTGGTCCACCTATACTTCTAGATTGCTACTCATGGGGTAACGGTCAGCTACCGATCTTTTCTCTTGTCTGGTCAGCATCCTCGGGGTGCGTATTTTTGACCTTTGGAAGTCATCTGTTGGGGTTGTGATCATTGCATGACTGTTTGTTGGTGCCTTGCGGTCCGATGAGGATTGTCTGGTTGGGGTAGCAGCCTGGCGATAGACCACTTGTACCCCCTGTGGCTCGCCTGATTGCGGCCATGGCTTGGCCGCTTGGCTGAGCCTGGCAGTCTCAGGGAGACCGCTAGGCCCGTTTTGCAGTCTGAGGAGGGCCACCAAGCTGAGGGGCAGTCTTGGGTGGACCGCCACTCTGTTTCCTTCCGATCGGTGATTTTTGTAAGTTGAGTCTTACCTCCAGTGACCTGTCCACTAGTCATAACTTTCCTGCACATGCAGGTGCGGACCCACTTGGGAGTGGTGGAGAGCGTGACCTAGAGAGACGGTTGTTAGGCTGGTTACCATAGGGCACCTTCGCGTAGCCTGAGTCCAGGCTTTGGGGAAGAACCAGCTAGAGGACCTGACCTAGGGCGCATGGTCTGTGTGTGCACACATGGTTGGGGGCGTTGGACCTGCGCTGATGAGCGCGACCCCAACTAGTCCTTGTTCGTGGTACTTGTGTGTGTCTGTCTCCACCTGGGGCGTGTAGGGAGACACTTGGGTGCGATGTAAGACGTCAGGGGACGCATCCGGTCTGGCTTCTAGTGGGTAGTGCTCCTATCTTCTGGCTGGTACGAACTAGTCTTCCTCTCGGACCCCGGTCGGTTTGATCGGCATGGTTAGTTGTAGTGAGCTTTTCCATTTACTTATTGTTACTTGTTGCTTCTGTTGCACTCCAGCTAGGTAGCGTTACTTTCTGCGTACGTGTGTACCTTGCTGCTTCGTTTCTCTCGTTGTGAGGTGGGGGTCCGCGAGATCCCTACTGAGCCTATGAAATGAGGCTCACCCCTATGTTTTCAGGTGAGGTGGGTTTGTCGAGAGGTGCGTTTGAGGTTCCTCGTGATTCATTCGGTCAGAGTTAGTTGCCAGTTGCTAGAGTCGGGGTATACCCCACGTACTTGTACTTTTCTTTCTATTGACTATACTTATTTTGGACATGAGACATACTAGACCTTGTAGCTATTAGTGAGTAGTTATTTATTTCCTACATTATTATTTAGATTATTGTGTTATTTCTATAGTTATTTTAGCTTCTTGTGTACCCCCACACTATCCTTTAACCCTTCCGAGTCTTCAGACTCGTGAGTGGCAGGCCAAGGTTCGAGCCACCCCGGTTCCTTTCTAGTACTCGGATCTTGGGTCGTTACATAACCCCAGGGTCCACATCACAAGCCTAAGCCGAAGCGGCTCAATCTTGTTAAGGTAATGGAGCTAAAGGTCCCGCTTGAAACAAGGTCGATCAGCCTCGACCCAGGGCTAGGCTCCGTCATCCAAGCCCAAGTAGGGCCTCCAGACCACCTGCATTGCCATACATATACCATGTCAGTTTCCACAGTTGCAAATAAAATAAATATACATAAAAAAAGTCATACCATGGCCTTAGGATGCTCTGCCAGCTCACGTCGAAGTGACGTTAGCTGGTAGGAATGTGGGGCGCAATCACGATCGGCCTCCACCGCCGCACTAGAGGTACGATTGCCAGGTACCACTATCAGGCCCTCCCCATGGGAAAGTAGTAATAGCTTCACACCTGCATCCATCACGTGTCATCAGCATAATCAAATTGCATGAACACAAAATAGGACTAGCTACAATAAATAAATAAATAAAATGCATTTACCTAGAGGAATAGTGTGAAGCCACTGACGGTCGTCTCTCAATCTGTCCCCTGGGATAGGTTGGCGATCAGGTGGGCAAGTAGGGCTACGCCCCATGCGTTGTGCCCCACTCGGTCCAGGTCCACTAAAATCTCAAGGAAGTGATAGTGGATGTCGTCTCCCTTCGTCCCCAGCAGAAGTCGGCCCAATGAGAAGAAGAGAAACCACCGAAGGTCATGTTTCGCCCGTCCTGGGTCACTCACATCCTGTAGAACACGCCGCGAGCAGCTCCCTCTAGCCATGCCAAAAACTCCACCGTGCTCTCGTTGATGCGCTGATGGGCGTCGACGAACCCCAATGCCTATATGATGTCTGTCCGAGCAACTGTCCTGCTCTCTCTCTCTCTGTGGTGCTGGCCTCCAGCCCCAATAGCTCTAGGGCACTCTCTCTATAGTCGGGGTAGGTGCCCCACTAACTGCCTCACCATCCACACATAGTCTGGTGATCTAGACTACATCCTCCAAGGTAGGCACCATGTGTCCCCACGGCATCAGGAAGGCCCTGCTCAGCCCATGCCACCTCTCTCTCAATGCCTGGATGAGGGGTAGGTCGAGCCGGAAGGGCTCAATCTGTAGGAACATCCCAAACCCCATCCCATCCAGCCTGGCCCGCTGAAAGTCTGGTAGACCTCTATACGTGGCTACCACCAAATATCAACTGATTCAGGTCCTCATCACACCCTGTACACCACAAGGAAGAAAAATAAGAACACAACGTCAATAAAATAGGATCCAACAATGAATAAATAACATCAATAACACACAAAAATAAACTCTCCCAAAAGGATCTGAACAACCTAATAAAGATCTGCCAAGACCCAATAAAGATCCGGCAAAGATCCGGGGTGTTACAGCCCCCCTCTACCGCCTAGTACCGATCTTGAATTCTCCTCAAGCTCTATCAGTGTCGAAGTGTCTTAAGTTTGCTTAATCTGATTTCAGGGACGTCGGAGGTCCCCATGTGGCGCTATGAGGTGGTGCGGTTGCCACGGTGCGCCCTAGGTCCTATGGACCATGTCGAGCTGGGAGCCGATCTGGTGTCTGTCGTCACTCCCCAAGCTGAGGTCGCGTTTGCCCTAGGGAGACTGTAGTATCCTGTTCCTGCGGGGGTTCCCTTGGTGAGCTCGACGGTAGCCTATACAGCCAGCGGCGGCTCTTGTGCTAGGAGGGACGCCTATGAAGGAACTACTAGAGCCGCAGCGAAAGGGTCCACCATGGCTGGTGGCGGTCGAGCTTCACTAACGGTGGAGGAGCTGGCGGCGCTGGACAACCAACGTCGCTCGAGGAAGCAGGGGAGAGTCTCAGCCCCGGCTCGAAACTGGGTTCCGTCGCCGTCACCGTGCGAAGTGCCTCCTCCCCCTGAGGTTCCACTGCCACTGCAAGTTGACGAACCCTCAAATCATTCCCCTGATCTTGTCCCCCCGGAGGGGCTTGAAAAGGGGAAGGCTTGTTTAGCCGATGATGCTGTCCCCCCTCCGTCGTCGGAGGTCTCTCCGCACGCTCAATTCCTCCCGTCCAAGGAGGCCATGGTCAGGTATGCGGGGTTTGCAATAGTGGTAGACCTTATGAACAAGAGCCTTAGATGGCACGAGCGTGTCGGGGTGATCGGCCCAGGGGCCGAGAATGAGTTGACGGATTTGACCGCCAAGAGCCTGTGTGTAGTCGCGAGGGCCCTTGGCCTATGGAGGCACCACTTTGGTGGTCTTTCACGGGAACTAGAGACCAGTCAAGCCATACAAACTGACCTGGCTGCCAATTGTGAGGTGCTCGAAGAGCGCCAGAAGGCGGCCGAGGCTGAGGTTGCTGGGCTCCGGGGGCAGCTCAGCCAATTAGATCGAGTGCTCGCCGCTATGGAGTAGGACCGCGACTTCTTCTGTGTTTGGGCCGAGATGGCAGAAGCCCATGGGGTCACCCTGAAGGCGCAGGTCCAAGTGGTCGAGGCTTGGGTCGAGGAAGTGAAGGCGCAGCTCGCAGAGCTGCGCTCGGTCATGGCCACTGTCGAGGAGAAGGTAGTGGAGAACTTTCGCTCTTCTTCGACCTACCGGGACGAACTAATTGCAGAGGCCCTGAAATTCTTTGGGCCGACACACGATCGTGGCTTCCGAGAGGGTTGGGCATTTGCTATGGTAGCCACGGTCGGGGCCCTCTGCACCTCGGTACCTTCTCTCCCCCCTCCTTCATCACCATATGGCTTCGAGGCTAGTGACTGTGAGGAGGATGCTAGTGGAGTACGAACCGAGACCGAGGAACCTGTGCCAGGGCTCACGTCAATGAGCGCGCATCTGTTGACACCCCTGCCACGAACCTGGGTACAGACACACGCGAACTCGAAGAGGCCGGATCATGTGATGCTGCTGCTGGGGCGGAGCCTTGAAGGGATGCCTTCTTATTTCTCCTCTTTGTACTTTCCCTGTTATGGTAGGGCAGTTTCCCCTTTACTTAAACTTCTATTTTTGGAATTGAAGATTTTGGCCTGGATCTTTGCGATGTATCTCCTCTGGTTGCGATGTCTTGAGAATTCGAAATGATGCCTTCAAGGACCACCATGGGGGGGCGCAATTTTCAGAATCCGTCGCTCCGAGTCCTGCATTTCTTTTTGAAAAGGCGGTAGGAGTCCTTTGGCCTTCCGGGATCTTCTATCCCCTCTATAAATATCGACTTCTGTCTTTGCCTCAGGGCACAAAGGCTTCAAGGGAGGAGGTCCTATAGAATGTCTTCAGGAGAGTTTGGCACCTCGTCAGACGACGACACTTCGTAGGCTCCTCATCGACCGTTAATCCTCTGGAGGGTGCCTCCGCCTGCTCCGTGGCGGCCGTGGCCGGAACCGGGAGCGAATGGTCCCATTTTTGAGGAATATCGGAATGGGTACTTGGATGGCTGGCGGGAGGCATTGGAGAAGATCAACCGCTTGTACGCTGGCAGGGGAATCCTGCTTCTTAAGCCAGATAGGTTTCATCCTTAAGGGGACGGAAGATGCCCTTGTATTTATCCTCCTTTGCTGCTGAATAACCCCCCTCTTGCTGTCTTCTTGTCGCATGGCCGTGACCGCTTTCCTTCGTGCTTGTAGGCGTGTGACGAGGTATTCCCCTAACCTAAGGGGAGCACTTTTCTGCCCAAAGATGTCGATAGGCAAGGCGGTTGGCTTGGCTCACATGTTTGCAAACTTGGCCAGTGCGCTGAGTCGGCCTCCGTAATGGGTGGGCCTGTTGCTCCAGTGTCCCCCGTCAACCAGGGGTGGATGGACCAACTGGTTTTCACCCTTGGTGCAGGCCCCTTTACCGCCGGTGTCCCTAGTTGCTCTGCTTCCACGGATCAAAAGGGGTGCTAGGTGTGGAGTTCATCCCTCTTCTCGGGCATAGATGGTTTCCTCTGTTGGGCCACTTCCTCAGAACAAGCAGACCGAGGAAAGGTCATCTGTTACTGCCACGAGAAGTTGGAGATGGGGTCGTGTCTCCACAGCCTTATTTTCCTGTGTGTCTGCACGATGACCGTGCGAGTAAAGAGGGCTTCATTGCGAAAAGAGGGGCAGATCTATTCACCCCTCCCCTCTAGATCCGCCATCCACCACTCAACACGGATGGCCCACTAGGACTTTGAATTCTTGTTGGCATAACTAGGATAGTGAAAGCAAGGCATCGTGGGTATGAAAACCTGGCCTTAGCATGCACATGCCATGCTAGACGATGAACTGGTATGTGGACTCAGGTTGGCCCGATGGCTATAAAGAAAGTGGTCGAATGCCACATGTTTGGCAATCAGGGGTGGTCCCCCTCTTTTGTAGTGTCACCGCATGGTGAGGCAAGTATTCCCGAGTCGTGGGTTTGCCCCGACACGTGGTGAAATGGCTGGAACTATGAACGCCCACAAAGTGTTCAGGATAATGCCTGACTATCATCTACCGGCCGTATGGGCTGGCTAGTGACCCTCGGAGCTGAATTTTGAGTGGGCGACTGAGTCTACTAATGTTAGCTGCCTGAAAGAAGGCTTTTTAATGGGATTGTCAGCTCCGTGGCTGGTGCCACATGTCGTGGCGTATTGCTGTGAGCTCCCGGGTTGGCCCGGGTAGCTAAATTGTTGGTGGGCGAATGCTACTTATTGGGGAGTCGGGGGTGGTCCTCGCTTGATGCAGAGTAACCGCATAGCACGACAAGTGGCCCAAAGCCTATGGTTGGCCCTAGGTTGATGTTAAATGGCTGCAAATAGGTCACCTTTAAGGTGTTTGGGGCAATTCCCTCACCCCATATTAGGAGCCATATAAGCTGGGTGACGATATTCGGGGCTTGAGTTCACCTCTCATTCAGAGATTATCAATGTTGACTGCCTGGGGAAAGGCATATTAGGCTGGTCCAAAGCCTTAGTGCTAGGTGTCATTTTGTACGGTGTGTTGTTGGGGTGCCCCTGGGTCGGCTCGGGTGGCTAAGTCGTCAACGAGCGAAGCTGCACGCTAGGTGATCGAGGATGGTCCCCACATGTTGTCGAAGTCGCCATCGGTCACGGCAAGCTGGTTTGAATCCTCGATTAGGTCCGGGATGTTGTAGAGATGCTGAATAATTATCGCTCATAAGGTGTTCAGGCGTGGTCCCACACCCTTAAATATGGGTTATTTTTCTATGATAAAATCTGGTTCAACAAATGCCCCCCATGGGGCATACGAAAGAGTAGGAGACAAGGGCGTTTTGCCTGTAAGCCTTGCCCTTTGCTTGTTGTTATGGCTTAGATATTTATTTGCTCTCATTCTTCTTTTGCAATCATACTTGTATATATCGCTAATCACTGCCTTTGCTAGTTTTTTTTTGCAGTGATTTCGTAATCATGCTGAAATTCAGGAGAGATAGTAGCGAGTGCAGGCGTGCTGGGACGAGCACTGATCATTGGCTCCGGTGGATAGACTGGCTGATGCCGCCATTTGGTCCACCCTCTATCACTTGGGAAAATTTTTATAGCACTGATCGAGGACTGACTTTGGTAGATGAGGGCCCTTTGGGCGAAGGAGATGGAGCAGCAGGGATTGTGGAGGTGTCCCAGATATCCCGTGCGAACGGGGTTTACTAGTACAATCGATCGGGGGGCTACTCAGAGGAGTATCTATTGGACCGCATTTTGTTCACCTTCCTCCAGAGCTTCGTACCAGTGGGGATGAAGAAAGATGATTCTTCACTTGCTGGAGAGCGCCGCTGCCTGAAGATGGCCATGTTGTGTCCCTATGGTTTTGATGTTGTCAAACACTATGACTCATCATGAGTCAGTAAATGGGTTACATATTTGTGATGATGATATCTTGTTATCTCTAAAATTGCTCAAGAATAGGTTAATAGCATGAATGATGTTTGATAAAGAAAAGACAGAAGGAACATGAAGATGGAGTTTGCACAAGTCGACTTAGAGAAGCACAAGTCAACTTAGCCAGGAAGCAACACAACTTTGATGAAGCCTTCAAGAAGAGGAGTCGAGGTTGGAGTTGACTCAAGTTTACAGGCGTTCTAACGATTCAGAAGAGAATGTCATTTGGAGTTTACTCTAGACATTCTTTGAGTTGACTCAAGCTCACCCACCAACTGAAGCAATTAAGGGTGACAAATAGTTTCATATGGGTGACAAGTACTCGTTAAGGGTGACAAATAGATGCATACTGGTAACAAATAGCTCAGCACATTGAAGAATGGCCAAAGAAGAAGTTTTCATGTTGACAGAGTCGACGTAAGAGGGCAGTGAAGTCGACGCCAGAAGTCACCTGCCAACAGAAGAGAATAGTAGAGCCAAAAGGCATGGAAATGAGGAAGTAGAGTCGACGCCATAAGGAGATGGAGTTGACGCCAGGGTTCGCCAGAAGAGTTTGCCAGCTGAAGAAGATAAGGGAGACAAATGAGCGATATCAGTGACAAATATCTGAGCAAGGTTGACAAAAGATAATTAAGGGTGACAAATGAGGCTCAACGGTGAAAAATGCCTTTCAAAGCTGAAGAATATCGAACAAGGGAAACAAATGGGTCACAAGGTTGACAAATAACCAGCAGCGGTGAAAAATGGCCAACACAAGTAACAAATGGGCAGGTAGCGGTGACAAATAGATAAAGGCAATGACTCAAGGCAGTGAAGAAAATATCAAAGGCGACAACTCTCAATGATAAGGGTGACAAATGAGCGGGTAAGTGATGGGAATCAACACCGGGCACTAATATTTTATTTTTATATTTATGTCCTTTTAGTTTACATTTATACCCATGCCCTGGGTCCTAGTGCATGTTGCATATCGGGGTCTCCCTGAGTTCGAGAGGGAGAGACTGAGAGAGATGGGGTTCGCCCCATTCCTGAGTATAGAGTCGGTGCGCCTAGACCTCATCCTCATCCAGGTACTGAGAGAGAGGTGGGATGGGGGTAGATGGGCATTCCTGATGCCCTGGGGGCACATGGTCCCTACTTTAGATGATGTGGTGAGGATCACGGGGCTGAGGGTGGATGGGGAGGCGGTTAGCGGTGTGACCTACCCTGACTACCAGGATCGAGCTCGCTGGTTTCTAGACCTGTCGACGGTGGCAGAGGGGCCCAGGGACTATAGGATGGTGGACAGGGCGGAGCTGATGGAGTCCATGGGTTTTGGGGAGGGGCACCCGAGGACAAGGGAGTCCCTTGAGGAGTTTGCAGCTAGGATGGCAGGGACAGCGAGGACCACCTTCTGCAAGGACCCCACTCAGAGGGAGAGGGTAGACCTAGACCTAAGACGGTTCTTATTCCTGATGTTGGGTAGGTTACTGCTGGGCACAAAGGGAGATGACATGAACTATCGCTTCCTTGCGCTACTCGAGGACCTGGACCAGGTGGGGAGGTATGCCTGGGGTGCTGCCATGCTAGCCCACCTGCTAGCTAACCTGTCCACCGGGATAGGTAGAGAGACAACTGTCAACGGCTTTGCACCGTTCCTTTAGGTATGCAAATTTCTTTATACTTATGCTTCTATTTATGTTTAATGTGATTGTGATATTCTAATGATATGTGGATGCAGATTTGGTGCCACTTGTACATACCGATGGGGTGAGCGGTAGTCTTCCACCCTGAGGTAGTCCCCTTAGCTTGGCATTAGCTTCCCTACGCGATGGGTTCCCCGCATGCCTACGAGCTGATAGCGGTAAGACAGGAGCTCCACGACTTTCTGGCATCCATGGTATGCATGCTATGTTTATGTATCTGACTTATTTCCTATTGATGCATTTATGGTATGATGATATGAAATGCAAAATGTAGGTGGTATGGAGGCCCTATTTGGGTATGACCGATGATGACTAGCCCTCGGTCATAGTAGGCCGACACTTGTTTGGGCCAGAGATCTGGCTCCAATGCCAGAACAAGATCGAGCCTTTACGCCTCAGGCTAGTGATGAGGACTCTTGGCCTACACCAAGAGTGGATTAACGTGGCAAAGCCGCACAGAATCGGGCGAAAGACCCAGGGACATGTAGTGATGACAGACTGGTGACTCCACTTCCCGGAGCAGTATGCGGACTGGCAGAGGGGCGGTACCCCGGTCATCTCACAAGTAGAAGACAACATGACATACTTTTGGACTTACTGGAGGACTTATGGCAATTGGCCTCAGATGAGGCCTCGAGGGGTACGTATGAATGCATGCTTTTGATGTCTATATGCTTTAATTACTAGATGATGAAGGCGTAATTAACATGTGATGCAGGACTCCTGAGATGTAGTGGTGGCAGATATGCAAATGCAGCTCCACACCTTGGAGGTCCGACTGGCGATGACCCGACATGAGCTGCAGACACTAGTGAGTGAGTATGCTTCTTAAATGCTATGATATGAATCCTGAGGTTGAGTGATCAATAACTGACAATCTTATAAAAATGCTACAGCGTGCCCAGCAGAGGGTGGCAGTGACTGGAGTGGCAGGACCCTCGAGCTCTAGTGTACCGGACCAGAGTGCCCAGATCGCCTCATTAGAGGAGCGGTTAGTGGAGGCAGTGAAACGGGTTGAGACAGCAGAGCGTGATTTGGCCACCACAGTAAGAAAGATTATTTTATATAATGCAATTGTTGCCAATCTTACTTGCTTGTGTGGTGTTGCAGTGGTGAGAGCTTCAGGAGGCGATGACTCGAGCAGCCTTGGCAGGGACTGAGGTTGCGATCCGTGACTAGCATTTTGTGGAGGTTGATGAGGAGCGATGATGCGCTGTCGAGGAGCTAGGGGCAGTGAGACACAGTGCCACCAAGGAGCTAGCTAAGGAGTGACGCCGAGCTGCACTAGAGCTTGCAGAGGAGAGACGTCGGGCTTCAGCAGGTGACTGCGGAGTTGCCCAGTGAGGGACAGGAGCTTCCTCGGGATGTGGTGGAGCTACAACTTCTCCTCAAGATGGAGCAGCACGAGCGTGAGCAGGAGTGGGCAGAGCATGAGTGGGAGTGGGTAGAGCGCGAGCGGGAGCTGATAGAGCATGACGAGTTGAGGCTCTGCCTAGGCACGGTGGAGGAGCGCTATAGGAGAGGTTGCGAGTGAGCACGAGCTGAGGGATGACGGAGTGCTTACTCTAGCTCGAGTTACCTCGCAGGTTCTTCCACTTACGATAGGAGGGAGGAGGCAGACCGTGCTCGGGCCGAGGGGTCGGTCGCTTGCCAGAGGTCGATGAGACCTCCACAGACTCTTCCTGAGTACCGAGACGGGGCGGAGAGTAGCCAGAGGAGAGAGGAGGGAGGTGGAGAGAGCTAGAGGGATTACCTTTGTACACCTCTTCTCCACTTTTGTACGCATATGATGATTATGGAATGAAAGACACATTTTGTTACCTGAGTTTGTTCTTTTTGAGCTTGTGTCCCCGTGTACTCGTGTTTCCTCATCCCTACGTTCACTTGGAGCAAACTGGTTAGTTAATCTGTTCGGCTTGGCCCCATGCTCAATAAGCAAGGGCTATTCTTTTTTGACCTTGATAAAAGGGTCAAGGGGCCAAGGCTTTAACAATTATATACCAAAGTCCAGTCCAAAAGAAAGACAACAAGTCTAACAGCACAGTACAGTCGACAGAATAGAAAAGACGTACCAGAAAGTCAGGGAAAGCCCGACGAAGGTACCAGCTGGCAACTACGAACTCGCACACCAGGAATCATGGAAGCAGCACGAACGACGACCCACCTGAAAAGCAGGGGTGAGCCTTGTGTCACTGGCTCAGTAGGGGTCACGCAGATCTCCATTGAAAAACACGCAGTAACATGCTAAAATAGCAGGTAAACAACAGGTAAGCAACAGGTGTAGTAAAGTAGGAAAACTAAAATACAAAGCTATAAAGAAAAGGAGTGTAGGAGTAGGGAGCAAGCTAAGAGCTGGGGGAGCTAAAATGGAAAGGGAAAGAGCCGTACCGAACAGGTAGGACTACTGAACTAACCTCGGCTCCCAGAACTACTCCAAGGAATGACAGAAGGGTAGACTCTGATCTGACGAAGTCAGGAGTTGCCAATCCGCCGACAAGACGCCAGGCCTAGAACGAAGACCTGCGAGAATAACAAGAAAACCTAGGAAAACTTAGACAAACTCAGACCCAGACGACACGACTAACACGCTGTGCACTTTGCCTCATACACGATCGAAACATCGTATAGGCGATAGACACTGACCTCGAGAAAAGTCAAGAGAAGGCTAGCCCAGAAAGGTCAAGACGCACAAGAAACGTGAAGAGAACTGCGAGGAGTCACATGTCACGTGACTAGAGTGCATCACCACCAAAAGAACAGCCAGCTGCGTCCACTGACATCTTATGTTGTGCCTACTAGTGTCTTGTCCATGTCACCTACCGCAAGGACTGGGCCGAGACAAAGACACTGCTAGAACCAGAATAGTACCATAACACGAGTGACTAGTCAGGGTCACGTCTGATGACGCAAGTCCAAAGTCCCTGACCACGTGTGCACACATTGGCCCACTGCCTAAGTCAGGCCTCTGGCTAGTATTCCCCCTCTGAAGGATGCGACGGTTGGACCGAGGGCCCACGAAACTAGCCTAAGAACCATAAACCGGGAAAGTGCCCCGCTACAAGAGCCGTCACACCGGAGCGTGCCGTAAGGCTACGACTAGTGGAGGCTCACAAGACAAAGACTCCAAAACACAAGTGTTGAAGTACAGACAGGCTAACCAAAAGCTATCCCATGTACTACAAAGCACCAATGGCAGCACAAGAAACTGCTGACAACTCAGGACAAGGCAACTGGACCTACTCACATAACGATCCTTGAGTCAGACAACTCAGAAGCAAGATCGTCACAATAACGGAACAAGTCGCTAAATGGTCTATTCCTAAGCCAGAGAAAACGACGCTCCGCAGGAAATGACACACGGAGACCCAAGGGGACACCAAGAACCCTCAGTACACCTGGACACGCAACCGAGGTAGGACAGTACCCCGAGGCATCTAGAACACTATCTCGAGCTGGACAAAATCACCGAGACACAGATAAGGTCACATGTCAACCCCTGGTCTCATCGGGTTGACTGAAACCCGACACGACACATACACACAGACACCCACAGACACACATACAGCATGCACAAGCACTCCTGGCTATCCCTTCATGGTCACTGCCCTCATAGGATCTCAACAGACACCCACGGGTCATGGGCAAACCATGAGATCAAGCCAAGACAGGCAGAAATCGGAGCGGTGGACAACGACTACACTCTAGGCAGAGCGAACTATCACTCAACCGCTAGGTGAACCCGGCAGTCAGGAAAGCTGCTGCAAGACCAGAGACAAGGACATTGGCAGGTCTAGATCAAGTTGTTAGGGAACTATCGCAGTCAAGGAAAAGACCACACCTAGTCACCTGAACCGACCGATCCAGAAACCACCAGCACACAGACACCACCCTAGAACACAACCTAAGAAAGACAGACACAAAGAACAGAACAATGAACAGTGCTGGCTATCACGGCCAACAAGAGGACTGTAATGCACCTCTATAGGCATGTTACTTGCTCTGACACACCAGGGTAGGGGCGTCAGGGCAGACAGGCCTACAACAACAACTTAGACCACGTAACACACCAAACCAGGCACGCTACACCACCTAACGCACCAAGATAGGGGCGTCAGGGCCAACAGGCCTAAAAGCCTAACACGAACCATGTAACGCACCAGGACAAGGGTGTTACACAACCTGAGGCACAAGGAGAGGTCCGTCAGGGATAACCGACTGACCTGATCTTCGAGGCAGTCACGGTCGTCGAGGGACTGACAGCCATAGCCCTCGGAAACATCAGCATATAACGCACCACCATAGGGGCGTTACAGCCATGTGACGGTCCTATGCTGGTCCGTCACACCCAGAACGTAACGTACCACCATAGGCGCGTTACAGCCATGTGATGGTCCTATGCTGGTCCGTCACACCAACTCAGCCTCGAAGAACACGAGACGACCAACAGACGTAACTGTCTATCCTGGGACCGTTACATGTGTGACGGTCACTGGCACGACCGTTACACAAATCTGACGAACAAAATAGGGGAATGGCCAAATCGGCCCGTTCCACACCCCATTCACGTCGAAGCACAGGGGAAACAAAGCCAAACGACCATACAAGACATCTAGAAGCTAAAAATGACACATGCAAGTGTTAAATCATGAGATCGGGGTGATTCCGATGAATCAACCCTAAATAAGTCACTGAGGTTCCCGGACTCCTCCCGACCCCAGCCCACCCTCAGGCCAACGGGCTGGTTGAAAATGCCAACAGGGCTATACTAAAAGGCATAAAAACCAGACTCGGCAAGGTCAAGGGTAGCTGGCTGGAGGAACTACCGAGCGTACTTTGGTCACACCGCACTACTCCAAGAACGGCCACGGGTAAAACACCCTTTTAGCTAGTGTATGGCACGGAAGCTGTGATTCCACTAGAGGTCGGCAACCCATCTCTCCGAGTCATCAGCTTCTCGCCCCAGGTGAACGGCCAGAAGTTGCTAGAGAACCTCGACATGGCAAGCGAGATCCGAGAGATCGTGGGTATCCGAGCCGCGAAATTCCAGCGATGCCTTATTCAGTACTACAATGCCAGAGTCTGAGGTAGGCACTTCCAGTCAGGAGATTTTATCCTAAAAAAATCGAAGCCTCTCGACCACTAGAGGCGGTGGGCAAGCTAGCCCCTAACTGGGAAGGCCCCTACCAAGTGGTCGAGACACTTGAGAAAGGGGCATACCAACTGGCTACCATCGAAGGAACACCCATCCCTTGGACATGGAATGCGGCAACACTACGTAAATTTTATTTTCGAGCCTCTCTCATAAAAACACATGTAAGTAGTATAGAGCAAAAACTTTCCTCTTCTTATTATTAATACTTCTTTGATACATCAGATAGGCCCAGGCCATTACAGTGCAAAGCAAAAGAAGAAATAAAATTACATTATCCGCTGGTACAATCTGATCACTCAGAATGAGCTCGGATGGAATAACGAGCCACTGACTCTGCCTCGTGTAGAAACTGGCTCGGCCATTGGGAGGACCGTCCCTGTTTGCTCAAGATCTTCAGAGGGACAAACATCGAAAGAAGAAGAAGAGGGAGCCATCTACCGACTCTTTAGAAGAAACCCTTCCAATGGAATATGCTAAAAAAGGGGATGGTAAGAGAGAGAAAAAGGAGGAAGAGGTTGATCCAGGCCAAAGAGAGAGGAAGCTTGGAGAGCTGCCCCTCTAGAGGATGGATCGACGATGGAAAGAGAAGAGGCGAGAGAGAAAGCCGCCAAGGGAAAGGAAAACAAAGAATTGAGGGGCTTGGTGTGACAGTGAAAGAATGATGCTTGACCTGCCCCCCCACCTAGTTAGTGTCGACGGTATAGGGATAGGAAGGCGACATGCTCCAGCATGTCGAACACCCTTCATATCTGCCCGCCAGCTGTCGAACACCCTTCAGATCTGCCCGCCGAAGTAGCAAGTACCTCCCACCCACCATTGTCTGCATCTTCATCTTCTGAAGCATCTTCAATGCTTCACCAAGATGACGATGCAACACCTCGCGAAGAGGGAAGATGGAAAGACTGTCAGGGATGGCCTTAAGCAGTGGAAGGAAAGGAGACGCCCTTCGGCCCTTTTATAGCCCGAGGGGGAGCTAATTTCCTTAAATGATTCTCCCCTCAAAAACAAGCTAAAGGAGCCTCTTCCCTAAGGCGGTCACCTCGTCTTCCCTAATTTCCCTAGAGGGACACGCGAAGTGGCAAGTCATTCAAAACATGGAAAAACAGAAACACGCCTCGTCAGATATCTAGCCAATCGACGTGCGAGATATCCGTAGAGAAAATTGGTACTTTCCCAACAACTACAAGTACAGTGGTCAAATTGCACCAAAGGCGGTAAGGAATAGTCTAGTCAGCATTTACTATTACAAAAACTTTCACACGCAAGAAAAGTCTTTATATGACCACACTAAAGAAAAGAAAGGAAAAAAGCAAGATACATTAGGCCTCGGGTCCGTCCTGAGACTCGGGGATCAAACGCTCTTCGGCATCAGGTGATTCGCCCCCGGCACCCTCGACGACGGCAGACCCAGGCACTGACCCCACTGGTGTGGGAACTACCTCGGTCGCGCGGCCTCTCTAGGCAGGCAGAGTTGGTGATCCCTCGGACGAGGTAGAGTCCCCTCGGCTTCCCTCCTCACTTGACGCCGAGCTAGAAGATTCAGAAGATGCCGAATCTGAGTCGTAGCACTGCCCACACTGGAAGATGACTGCCCCTGGCACCTTCTCCTCCGCCCAAAAGTTGGCCCGGCAATAGCCTTGGGCGAAACCCTTTCAGACGCCTCAACGGAAGCCCGACTGGCAATAAGGGAAGGCAACCTTTTGGAGATCAGTCCGGTAGTCCTTCGAGCTTTTATACCGCTTGAGCGCCTCTACCCCAGCCGACTCTGCCCTACTAGCAAGCTCAGCCGACCTCTTCTCCACCTCGGCCAATGTAGCCTCAACCTCCGCCCGAAGTCGCTCGGCCCCCTCGACTCGGTTCTCAAGCTCCGCATGCTCGGCCTCCCATTGCCCATCATGCTCGATCTGAGTCACGCGCTCCTGCTCTAGGAGCCTCCTCTTCAACTCGAGCGGGCCAGAGCCAGCTACTCAACCAATGCCCGAGCCTCCGCCTGGCTCGACTTTGCCTGTTCCCGAAGCGAGGTGATCTCTCACCCAAGCTCCTCGAGATCGGCAGTGAGCCGAGCGACCTTCTGGTCAGATGTGCCGACAGCCCAAGCAAGAGTCGATCTCTCCGACTCCACCCGAATGTAGGCGTCGGCTATGTTAGCCGCCATCTGGGCCAGGAACAAACTACCCTCCATGATCTTCTCGAGGACCACGGACGAAGGATTCTGCCAATCTCCTCCTCGCACCACCCTCGAGGCTATGTTACGACATCTCTGATATAGGGGACCCCGGATGCCGGGAGGAGCACAGGCAACCACCTTGCCAAAACACAGAACACGTCTCACACTGACTTTATGGCACACCAAGGACAACCAATCTGAACACACAATGCAAGACGACGAACCTTGGCCAAACATAATCTCTCCAACCAATGGAGAACAGAACACACCTCCGACCAAAGAAAAATCTCCACGCTCGACCTGACCTTAAACCTTGCGCATGCTGGGAACAACACCTTCCAGCACCGAGGAAACCGTCATATCCATCAGGTCAGCTCCCCCGACACACTCGGTGAGTGTCACATCAGACCATGATCACAACATCCCTCGATGCACCACCACTGCAATTCCTTGAACTGCAACACACCACACCAAGAGCCGCTACACGAGCCATAATCGACAACCGCCAACGCTCATCCTCGAGTCCCAAACTCGCTCAGAGCCTTCACATCTCAAGCCAATTCCAGGGTGAACATAGCCCATACACACATAGAAGCATAGGAGCGAGAACTTGCTAGGTCAACCTGGCCCAATCCTACCTCAAAATCTGCAAAAAAAATTAGGACCGACACATCATTTCTGATGCCACAGAGCATGACGAGAATATCAGGCTCGATAATCAACAACTCAACAGAAGATCCTCCGCTCGCCCGAGCACACTTCTCAATCAAAGCACCCACTTCGACACCTTAAACCATGACCTTAACACCTCAGGGGCTAGACAACCGCAGACTAGGGCGGCCAAAACCAACAGTAGCTCCCTCAAAGCACACTCCCAGCCACTTAACTACGAATAATCCTCGCCAGCCACCTGACCTCGCTGTAGATTCCTCGAGCGTAGCACCACAGCAACACACCTGTCGGTAACCTCCACCCAACACAGCACGATCGGGGCCACCACCTATGAGGGAGAAAGCTCTCGACCTCGATCCTCAGACCCCACGCTGGCGCTCTGACGAAATGACAACCACAATCACGGCGCCAACACAGCGCGCTCAAGCTCTCACGCGAGAAATGAAGAGGAAAACAAACACAAAATCCTAAGCCAGCTGCCGACTATATTGGACCTTATGGACTCTGATCACTACAATATCTAGAATTCCTATGTACGTCCACAACCACAGCTCTGATACCAGCTGTAATGACCCAAGATCTGGATACCGGGAGGAGCCTGATACCATTCGAATCCTGGCCCGCCGCCCACGAACCGGAGGGCTTGGAAGGGCTAAAAAGGAGTGTGGAGGTGCAAAGAAATAGGAAATAAAGTAGGACAATTCAACAATTAATAGAAATAAATAACTAACTACAACAGAGTCCAGTCCAACAGAAAGTACAATCTAAAGGAGTAAAATGTACCACATGCCAAGTGAACACTCGGCCTGACGAGTTGGTAGCTAAGGACCTCCATGCAACGCCCTCGAAACTCGAGAACGAGCCACCACACTTGAAAAGTAGGGATGAGTCTCCAAATAGAGACTCAGTAGGGGTCCCACAGAACCCCAACCGAGAAAAATAATGGTGGAAAGAAAAGCAGCACTAGCTAAACAACCATAGCGGGAACAGTGAACCGGTGGCCGGTCAAAACTCGACACTACAGCCACTCCTACTGGCAACAGAAAGGGAAAATCTTGATCTCACAATAGGGAAATGGATCACTCTAACACCATACCTACCGAGGAAACACTCACGGCAACCCTATTGCGGAAGCCTACCCACATAGTCATGACCAATCGGGACCGCACAGTCTCACACTGGCACGGCGAGGCCTCGATAATACCTACCAGCACCTCTGGCCACCACCTCGGGAAAACACACTAGAACGGTCCAAAAATCACATCTCGCAGATGAGAAATGGAACCCGAAAATAGGAGAGTCACGACTCACGTGACAGGAGTACTTGCCCACTAGAAGCACAGTCAGACGCGTCCCCTGACGACTTACACCACGTCGTAGTGTCTCCCTACTTGCCCCAAGCGAAAATTGAGACACACAGACAAGTAACACTGACAAGGGTCTAGTTGGGGTTGTGCTCGTCAGTACACATCCGAAGTCCCTGACCACGTGTGCACACACTGACTGACTGCACTACGTCGGGCCCTCTAGCTGGTTCTTCATCCCGGCCCGGACTCGAGCCGCCACAATAGGTGGCCCATGGCAACCAGCCTAAAACCATCCCTCTCAGGTAGTCTCGCCACCACTCCCTGTTGGGACCACACCCTTGTTGGAAGGCTACGACTAGTGGGGAGTCACTGATGTGACCACTCTCCGAGGAGAAATTCTGAGAACCACGCACGCACCCTGCGCGAAAGTCACGAAGAACCAAGTGGCACTAAGCCACTGAACTCTGGACAATCCTCTAGATTCACTAAATCCAACAGTCCTTGAGTCACAAGAATTGAGGTCAAGACCGTTGCACTGAACGGCGCCATGCCGTCAATCTACTTTAACCCTAGGGTCAGAAACCTCGACACGATGACTCACGAGTAGTTCATGACTGCCGAGACCATTCCCTCCAAAAGGGAACCAAGAAAATCTCCAGCCCCAGGCTGGGTAAATGGGACTCACAGTCCACAGGCCACACACACGGCCCACGTAGAAAACACAGAAGCACGATTCTCAAGGTAGCTCACAAGCTGCCAAGCTGATTCACAATCCTAGGGAAAAGTAGGAAACCTCCAGCCCAATGCTGGGTGACTGGATTCATAGTCTAAGGCCTTACGCATGGCCCACTCGAAAACCACCTTCCGAAGAAACTATAACCCAGCTGCGGTGAAAGCCCAAAAGGGTGCCGCAGGCAAAATCGGGTACCCCACCACGTGAAAACCCGAAAGGGAGCGTGGGCAAAAGCAAAAGGGGCCTGACTTCGGCAAAAACCTGGAAGGGTGCTTAAGTTAGTAATGTGACTAAAAAAAGGGGAAAAAGGATGATGATGAATGATGATGAACAAAAATGAATGAATGAAATTGATGAAATGATGATGGAAGTAGTATTGCTTTCTCATCCACCATCTGAGTCCCACAGAAATCCCCTATGCGATCGGGAAGTCAAATCCCAGCATCATAGGCCTTACGCATATGCGATAACACACCTTTTTCTTCGACATTCAGCCTATGTCGATGAATAAACCCTACCTTCAGTTTCGTCACCATCGACGGGGTCAACAAATAGACCATTGGCTCGGATCTTCCATTCGTGTCAATAACTAAATCTACCCTTGACTTCCTTCGTTGTTCGTGCAAGTTACGAAACCTACCCCTCACTCGGGCTCTCCACCCCTATCGAGAAATGAACGCATTATTGGTCTCCCGGCAGCTTTGTCACCATCGGCGAAGCCTGCTAATGGGCCTTCTAACCTTACCTTTTGGTCCCAATGGCCACTACACCTTCGTCCTCAAGCATTCAGCCTGTATCAACTAAAATTTAGCCCTGAGAATAGTTACGTTGCGGTGGAGCGAACCCCTCACCCCTTCGCTAAAGGTGTGAGCGCTCTCCTACCCTAGTAACTCATGTATCTGGGCTAAGTTAATTGGCTAAGAAAAAAAGAAGGAAGATGAAGTTGTCACTTAACTGCAAACGGAGACATTTCATTTCTATGAAGTGATAAAATACATGTTACTCGGGGCATCCCTCGAGATACATAAAAGTCCACCAACAAGGGGAGAAGAGAAAAATAAACAATAAAAAGGGGGCTCCCTACAACGGACGTCGAAAGATATCCCTGAGCTCCAAAATTCCCAGGGAGGGTGATGGGTTAATTCTTGTAATTGAGATTCGGCGGCTTCTAGCTGCATTAACTTCTCTTCAAGAGATGCGGCTTTTCCTTCGGCCAATTCTACCTCCTCTTCCCTCTGGACTCCTCGTTGCTTGGCTTCTTCAAGCTCGACCTCAGCCCTAGAAATTTCAGCGTGAAGTTCAGTTATCCTAGCTGTCAAAGAGGTACGACACTGGGAAGAGGTGCTGGCCGCATCCCTCATTTGCTGTGCGGTCCCTTTCAAGGAGGCAAGAGTGGTCCGGCATTCTGTCTGCTCGAATCTTAGGGCTGCCAGCTGATCAGCTACTTCTTGGCTGAGGAATTCCCTCCTATTCACATACTTCAGCAATAAGATAACCCGCTGCATCCAGTCATCCATGGGGCAGTCGAAAGCTAGCAACGAGCGAGAAAGGTGCTCCACCAAGCGCCTCAGTTACGCGTAAGTTAAGTCTCGGCAGACTGTCATAGTCTGTTGCAAGGTTTCCAAGAACTGCCACACCAGGTCGCTCGACGACTGCAAAACAAGTGGTGACGTGTTTGGAAGCTGAAAATCCACTCTACTGTCGACGGCAACCCAGATATCATCGCTTGGCTCGGAAGAGGATGACGGCATATCTTGCGGTAAGCTGGCACTGGAGCCGACCCCGACAACTAACATAATAGAGGGATCCTGGCTAACGGCAACCTCCCTTCCAACCTCTTGCGGTAAAGCTGCACTAGGGACCTCAACGGTGGAGGATGCTTGCTCTTCGCGCCCAGCCTGACCGGCCTCTACGGATGCTGATTCCGCAACAAGGGCTAAGGCCATAGAAGCCCCAGCCACTCCTTTAACAATCTCTCCCGCTTCTATTTCAGGAAGACTCCTTTCCTCTCGGAGCAGCTCTTTACCGGCAATGGGCGGCTGGGATTTTGCACCTTCAGTCGGCTTAGCGCCCCCCACAATTTCCCCTGAGGCCTCCAAGCCCGTTGTCGCGACATAGTTCTTGGGGTATCGCAGGGCGATGGGCCACAGGACTGGTGGGAATGTCAGTTGACCCTCACCCAGAGATGGGAGGGGTATCTGCACGGTTATGGTTGGCAGTACCACCTCAGCCAGCACAATAAATGCAGCATGCATCAGCCATCTGACATAAGGAATAATGAGAAAAGCTATAAAGTGAAAGCGGTAGAGGATCCCTTACCTCAACTGGCACTAAACTCAAGCTTGCAACAACGACCTCCATAGGCCCGGCCCCCTCACCTACAAATGGACCAGACGGCCCAATGCTGCTCCATGCTAGCCAGGGTGGGCTAAAAATTATGTAAGCACTCTCATAAGCTAAAGATGCCCCAGCATCATCAGTTTCTATCTCCACGGTCAGGAACTCTTCGTCACTGGAGTCGCCACCATAATCAACCTACTCCGACGAGGAAGCACTCTCTGTCACTGCCTGACGCTCCCCTATCGGAACAGGTGCTTCTCTGGTAGAAACATCTCCCTCGATGAAGACTTGCTCAGTCGATTCTACGACGGGAACGCCAGTCGAATGAATTTTGGGAGTGGGCTCACTCCCTGGAACAGCTTTCTCCCCAACAGAGGCTTCCTCAGTGGCCTCGGTAGCAGGAAGCGAAGGCGGTTGTATCTCAACTGAAGATCAAACAAAGAACAGTCAAGTAGACTGAAGACATAATGGGTTGTGGAAATCCTATGAATAAACTGCAAATCACCTTCCATCTCGTGGCTAGGTGTCGACTCGCAAGGGCGCCCCAGGCAAAATCGGATAACCCCTCGGTATGAAAATCCGTAAGGGCATATCGAAAAAAGCTAAAGGGGGTCAGCTCTGGGGAAAATTCGAAAGGGCGGTAGGACTTGTAAAGAGAAAAAAAACAAAACAAAATACTTCTCTTTCTCTACTCCTTGTCGATAGGGGCCGTCAATTTCAACATTCTATCGACGGCTATCTCCAGATCACTCCACAGTGAGGGCGACCACTACTCCCTCAACGGCCAGACAAGGCCCAGCTCTAGCCCCAGTCCTCCAGTCCCAGCCTCGCTTCCTCAACGCCTCCACAGGCCAGCCACCCAGCCCTAGTTCCAGTCCTCAGTTCCAGCCCTGTGGCTTCAACGCCTTTCCAGGCCAGCCACCCAGCTCTAGTATCAATTGCCAGTCCCAGCCTCACGGCCTCAACACCTCCACATGCCGGCCACCCAGCTCCAGTTCCAGTCCTCAGTTCCAGCCCTGTGGCTTCAACGCCTTTCCAGGCTAGCCACCCAGCTCCAGTATCAATTGTCAATCCCAGCGATGCAGCTTCAACGCCTCCATAGGTCGGCCACCTAGCTTCAATTCCAATCCTTAGTTCCAGCCCCGTGGCTTCAACGCCTTCCCAGTCCAGCCACCCAGCTCCAATACCGATTTCTAGTTCTAGCAACGTGGCTTTGACGTCTTCACGGGCCAGCCACCCAGTTCCTGTACCAGCCTCCAGTCCCAGCACCGTGGCTTCAACGTCTCTATAGGCCAGCCCCCCAGTTCCAGTCCCAGCTTCCAATTCCAGTATCACGGCTACAACACCTCTACAGGCTAGCAACTCAACACCAGTCCCGGTGCCAATTCAGCAATCCGGTCATCACACTTTTGTGAGCCAGTTACCCAGACCCAGCGCCAACATCCAACTCCCACATTTCAACTACCATCTCCTCACAAAGTAGTTGGCCAGTCCCAGCCCCAGTTCTGGACTTTGGCCGTCATCCCTCTCAGGGCCATTCAACCATCACAACCACAGCTCCTCAGCCTAATGTAAACCACATTTTCGGCTAACAACATGAAGACAACCAACACCCCATGCGTCGGCCTATGACCGATGCATCCCAGAACCAGCCCTCAGTCTTCACCTCGTAGGTCGCCACATCTCGAAAAACCTACGCTAACCCCATACAACATGGGCTTTTCTCTCCTAGAGACTAGCCGCCAGCACTTGGTCTCTTTCCAGTACCCAGTTTCCAGTTCCCAGCATCCAAAGTCCAGTCACACTGTCCCTTAAGCCCAATTCTCTACGTCAATGCCCCCCAAACTGGGTGAACCTGGCCTGTTACACCATGTACCAGTACGTGGTGGGAAAGAATCAAATCGACCAACAATAAGTGGTCGTCATTCCCTGCATTCAACACTGTTCCATGGAACAAGAAGTGGGACAACTCAGCAAGTAACAATATCAAAATCCAGAATTTGTCATTAGTGCTCTATAAAAGGGGGGACCAAGACATGCCCTTGGGGTAACAAAAACGTACAATCTGAATAACAAAAAAAGGGAGGGAAAATGATACAATCACAGCCCAGCCTTACTCCCCTCCAGCTCCGCTAGGCGGGACTCCGTGGCAGCCAGCTCCACCTTTAGGGTCGACGCAAGCTGCACGCTCGCCTTGGCCCCCATCTCGGCAGTCCGTCACTCAACCCTAGCGAGCTCTGCCTCTCGCCGCTGCTCCTCCAGGGCCTTCTCCAAGGCCTCAGCTCTACTCTCCGCGTCTCTCAGCTGAGTAGCGCGGTCCTGGGCAAGCGCCACAACTGCGTCAGCACGCCTCTCTTGCTCGGCGACCACCAGCGCAAGCTGAGCCCGCTGCCCCTCCAGCTCTCGGATGGCTACTAGCCGCCAAGCCCTCCGCTCATGCGCCTCCAGAAGCCGTACGTACTTCGCCCAGATGCCAGCCAAGCCGGACATCCAAAGCTCGTGTGGGAACCCAAGGCTGTGATAGCCATGGGTGTACTCCCTCAATCACTGTCCGAGCTCCTCCGGAGAAGGCAGGGGGTCGCCCCTTGAGTAACCTCGAGCACGCTGGAGCAAAGCTGCGCCCATGATAGCATCCAGCAGCGGCTCCGGTGGCGAGACAGATGAAGACCACTGGATCCCCAGCTCCAGGCAGGAGTGGTCTACTTCAGCCAGCACACCAGAAGGACCTGTGCAACACCACCAAACACAAAGAGGCAGCAACACTCAGGACTTCCCTATGACAAGACAAGGTGAAAAACTTGAGAAATGTCCTGGCTCTCACCTGCTATAGCCCCCGCCGTGCCTGTAACACCCCCGCTCGGGGTCGGTGAGGGTAGTCCATTCCCCACCTCAGCAGCGTCTCCTGCCAGAGTCGGAGAGGGCAGAGTCTCCTCTGACATCCGGGTGTCACCAGTAATCACCGGAGAGGTGAGAGGCTCGCCCAGATCCCCCTCGATGGGAGTTGGCACGCGCTCCTCCTCGGATTCCAGCCCTAGACATAACGCAAAATGTCAGCCCTGCCATAAACCCTGAGTCAAAGCCAATAGAACGGAGCGAAGGAGTTACATGTACCTTCCAACGCTGCCTTCATCTCAGCATCTCTGGCGGAAGAAGCCTCGAAGGAGGAAGAGCTCGGGCTCAAGCTCTTGTCGGTCTCCATGGCCGTACTGTCGCTGCCCGAAGAACCAGATGAAGCCCCTGGTGAACCCTCAATCACGCCTTTTCATGCTATTATGTTATTAGCATAGTTAGGGGGTGGGGTAAAAGGGAAAGAGAGATAAAATTATCAACAACTACTAGTGAACTGGCCAATTTTGCCAAGACATCAGCTTGAGCATTATGCCCCTAGCCCACATGATTGAGCTTAATATGGTGGAAGTTCACCATAAGGCGTAGTGCTTTTTGACAGTAAGGGTTTAGTTCTGGCTTCCGCACCTCAAACTCCCCTTGCATTTGCTTTATTATCAGCATTGAGTCGCCAAACACTTGGAGCATCCAAATTCCCATGTTGAGAGCGATCTACAGACCGATTATCAGAGCTTCATACTCAGCTTCATTATTGGTGCATGGCTTGTTTATTGAGCATGAAGTGTATACCACTTCCCCTTCAGGTGACTTCAGGACAATACCGGCTCCTACTCGGACTCTGACTTGTCCAATTGAGGTAGTTTCTATTCTTGATACCCCATCAAAGTAGAGTTGCCATGTAACCAGCTGAGCCTGACATTCCTCCAGCGTTTCATCATCAGGAAGTTCAGTCCCTAATGGGGTATCTTCTGGTGCAGGTTGTGTTGCAAAGAAGTCAGCTATGGCCTGACCTTTTATGGCTCTCTGAGGTACATATGAAATATCAAATTCCATCAGGATCATGGCCTATTTTCCAAGTCGACCTTTGAGTGCTGGCTGGGATAATATGTACTTGAGCGGGTCCGCTCTAGATATTAAATTGATTTCATGGGACAGCATGTAGTGTCGAAGCTTCTTGACAGCGAAGACCAGCGCCAGTCAAGTCTTTTCTACAGAAGTGTACTTCTATTCAGCCCTTAATAATGTTCTGCTGAGGTAATAAAGGGCTTGCTCTTTCCCTTCTCCATTCACTTGAGCTAGCATTGCCCCCAGAGAATAATGAGTGGCTACTATATAGAGAATTAGAGGTCTTCCTTTAATCGGCGCTCCCAACATCGGAGGGGTCTTCAGATATTCTTTCAACTTCTCGAAAGCTGCTTGGCATTCATCGTCCTAGAAGAACAACACATCTTTTATCATGAGCTTGTGAAAAGGGTGACATCAACCCGACAGATTTGAAATAAATCGATGAACATACGCCAGTCGACCTTGCAAGGACCGCAACTCTGATAGATTTTTCGAGGGAGGAAGCTCTTGAATAGCTTTAATCTTGGATGGATCAATCTCAATGCCTCTGTATCGGACAATGAATCCAAGGAATTTTTCGCTGGACACGTCGAAGGTGCATTTCATGGGGTTCATCTTTAGCTCATATGGTCTTCTTTTCTCTTTGTCTTCACCACCAGATCATCAATATAGCACTCTACCTTCTTATAGAGTAGGTCATCAAATATCTTTGTCATGGCTCTTTGATATGTAGCGCTGACATTCTTGGGGCCGAACGACATCCTTTTATAGTGAAATATCCCTTTTGGGGTGCAGAACGCAGTATGGATCCTGTCTTGCTCGGCAATCCATATTTGGTTTTATTCGGATGACCTGTCCATAAATGAGAGAGCTTCATGGCCTATGGTGGCATCAATCATCACCTCGGTGATCGGCACAGGAAAGTCATCTTTCAGACATGCCTTATTGAGGTCCTGAAAGTCGACACATATTCTTATCTATCCATTTTTCTTTTTCGCAGGCACTATGTTTGCCAACCAGGTTGTATATTGATTTTCTTCAACAAACCCCACATCAATAAGTCTATCGACTTCTTTATTAATTTGATTAATCAGCTCAGGATGCATTCATTTGTGAGGCTGCTTTACTGGTTCTGCTTTTGGGTCAATTCTTAACAGATGCTATGACACAGTAGGGCTTAACCATGGCATTTCATCAAGTGTCCAGGCAAAGCAATCCCTGAACTCCTTTAAGAACTGTATATACTACTTCTGTGCTTCGGGTGTTAGCAGGGCACTGAGAAAGGTTGGTCTTGGTTCCTGTTTGGTTCCCAGATTCACCTTTATTAATTCATCAACAGTAGCCTGACCGCCATCTTCGACTTCAGGTGGAGCTTCTCATAGGTCGATGAAGCCCCCATTGATATAATTGTCTTTAGCCTCTAAGACTTCTAGCTTGTCAGGCAAAGTGTAGGTTGATAGTGAGCCTTTGAGCTCAATCATGGCTTGTTGGTCTTCTTCAGGCTGGTTTGTTGAAGCCAGAGGAATTTACCCTTTATTCTTTTTACTACAACACTAAGCCACTGGGCTCTCCATCAAATTTTGTTTGGCTTGGCTTTGCCGTTCCGACATCTTTTCTTGTGGTCTCGATGCACCGACTTCTTCCTCCTAAGAGTCTGCAAGTGTAAGCTCTCCTGCTGGATCTGCCAGTTGCTACATAGCCCAAACTTCCTCTAGGATACGCTCGAATTCCACGTGCTCCCTTCCTTCATCGGAGGTCTGGTCTTCATCGGGTGTCCGTATATCGAATTTGGCTTCAGCTTGGAACAAATCTTCCTTGGGGGGCTACTCTTCCCAACACCAACATAGTGTTGCTCCATCCCATCCTCTTGTATCTTGCTGACTACTGAGGGGTTCATCACCAATGGTGGAGTGGTATATAATCTCTTCATCCCTTGGAGGGTATTCAGTATTGCCATCTTCGAAAGGGCCTCCATGGGTGAAGAAGGTAGAGATAACATCCACCTCTACTTCATAATATTCTTGCAAGGTGTAGCCTAACCCCGGGTGATCGGTAACTTTCAGCAGCTCATTGTTGTTACAGGGAGGACCCCAGAGCTTCTGGAATGCCTTCTTCTGGCCAGTGGATTGCAATGAAGGCACCTGCATCCTGGTGAACATCTGCGAGACCCACTGTGTGGTGTAATCCAGGCCTGCTATCGACACCATTCGGTTTGTTGCTTCTTCAGGGATCATGCAGTCTTGATCATCTTCATCAGTAGGTTCCCCGGGGTAGAATATTATTGGAGGCTCGCAAAAGTGAGGGACCTCCATAGTCTTTAGTGACTGCACCGTCTGGTATTCTAGGCTTGGAATGGGTTTAAACAACCCTTGTGGGATTTCGATGTATGTGAACTTTGCCTTCATATTAGCATCAGCTTCACCAAGATAGATAGTTGGTGGGGCAGCTCGAGCAAAATCTCCACTTTGAGAGACATGGGAGACCTCTGTTGTTCCACGTAGCCTAGAGGCGGCGAAGGGAACCAATCATCTGTTTGTGCTGTTTCTTTCTTCTGGCTTTTAGGAATTTCTTTCTTCTTTGCCCCCTGAGACACTTTCGTATAAAACAGTGCATCGAGCATGTGACATAGGTATACTTCAAAGGGATGCAAGTCTACAAACACCCTTTCTTCTTTACCATTATGGCTGTACTTGATACATTGGTGCAATGTGGAGGGCACTATCCGGTATCTATGCAGCCATGGCCATCCCAGCAAGGCTTTGTATGTGGTATTAGAGTCTATGACATAGAACTGCAATGTGCAGGTGAAATCACCCAATGTAAGGCTAAACTCTGTCATTTCGAGTGGGGTCTCGCACTTCTGATTGAAGTCAACAATTCTCGTATCTTTCACTTTGGTGAGGTGCAGATCAAAATAGTACTTCTGATAGATACAGTAAGGTAGGATATTTACAACAGCTCCTGGATCTATCAGGATTTGATTTAGTGGCTAACAGTTGAGGCGCCCCCTCATATACAGAGGCCTGTTGTGGTTGGGGGTAGGGATGATCATGTCATCCTCTGTGAATGTAACAGCTGGCCCAGAGTTAACCTCTGTCAGGAGTGCTTCATACTGAGCTGGCGATTGCAAAGCATCAATAATAGCTTGCCGAGCTTCTTCACTCAAAGAGAGAATTTCCCATATAGAAAATCTTATAGGGAGCTTCTTCAACATCTTCATGATTCGGCTGCCCACTCGGATGTTGGACAGTCACATCTCCTCCACCCAGTGGGGTCTTGGAGGATCATGGGGTGCCTGCGGCATGGGTTGCCTTTCTCTTACTTCCTGCTTCTAAGGGGATTGCAGGGGAGTCTCCATCGGGGAAGTCACCTCTAGTGCTGAGGGAGGATTGATGTTTGCTTTATCCTTCTTTTTGGGTATTGCAATAGCTGGTTGACGAAGTATCTTGTCTTCAACTGTAGTGTCCTGAGCCAGCTATTTGCCTTCTAGGATGGACATGAATTCAATAAATGATGGAGCTTCATCACATCCCTTTGCTTTTGCGTAGAGGCCTGATGGAGGAGGAATTTCAATGCCCCCGACTTCTGGCTCTAGCATTTGGTAGGGTTGTTCACCCATGAAGATGATGTCATAGTTAGCTAGAGGTAGGCACCCCCATTTCCTCCCAGAGTGAGTAACATGAATTGAGGTTGATGCCTCGGCTTGATTTGCTTCCAATGATGGAGTGGAAGGTTCCCCTTCATCTTCTTCCCCCGGTAGGGTGAACAGTGCTGACAGAGTATTGCATTGCAATGTGACTATTTTCCTCTTGCTCTTTGATTTATTCTTTTTCTGGCGTCTTGGCTTAGCTGGCTCATGCCCCCAGAAGCGGTCGGTTTCAGCTTTCTCTTGCTTCCTTTCTGGTTGTTCCTTGATGGTTAATCCCCCCAGCTAGTCCCAAAGGATATGATCTTTCATCAATATCGACTTTGGCTCAGACTATTCATATTCGTCAAGCTCGTTGATATACTATTGCAGGTGCCTCACCTCGGGGCTTATCTCCTTGTGAATAGGTAGCGGAGTTTGCTTTCTCTGATTATGAGTAAATATTCAGACAATCGGGGGTGACTCTGTAGTCTGCCATACCGAGCTTACCGGAGGAGAAGTCTGTCTTGGAGTAACACCTCGAATAGAGACACCTGATGCTCCAGAGACCGGCGGCTTTCTTTTAGCCTTAGCTAGTACCGTCTGCCAGCCAACCTGATCGTTAATAGGGGTAAGAAAGCATGCTTCATATGTATGTTGTTTACAAACTTCAACGGCTTCCTCAGGTAACTGCTGGTACAGGGAAATCATGTTGACAACTTGCCTCATCATTGGTGGCTCATGGGGACGCGGAGGGTCCACTTGGTGCTCTCCCATTTGTAACTCCCCCTTTTTGATCATGCTTTCCATGACATCCTTGAAGACGTAACAGTCCTCAATAACATGTCCCAGCGCCCGGTGATACGGGCAGAACATGGGATCATCCTTTTTTGCTGCATGAGCGGGTCTCTTCGGCTCAGGCAGTGTTACCTTATTATATTTGTATGCCCATTCGAACAGTGCCCGTGTTTTCTCCTTGGGAAATGAATATGACTTCTTCATCTTGTTTCTCAAAGAGACACCCTCTTTTTCCTCCATTGTCCCTGCTGGCGGAGGGGTAGCTGCCACTTTGACTTCTCTTTTTTGCTGATCAAAGGTTTTGAAGTCGACAGTGTTTGCTTCAGTTGGCGCTGACCGCCGCTCAACAGCCTTCCCTTTTTGAATAGTAGGAGTGTTGGTGGCGAGACATTTAGACAGGAAGGTCTCGACCTCTGCCACCACATTGTTCAGACGGTCGAACGTCCTGACGTCCGCCCCAATCATCTTTTCAAGCACTTCTCTTCTGAGGTTTTGTTTACATATTTGAACAACATCTTCTTGGTGCGGAGGCCGCCTGCATCTCATAGCCAGGTTTCTCCACCTCTTGATATAATCCAGGGCTGTCTCATCTTGCCTCTGTCTGGTAGAGTATAGCTCTGCCACTGTGATTTCCCTTTCCGTGACATGGAACCTTTCTCTGAACTTCCGCTGCATATCAGCACGTCGCCGGCTTGAACGGGCGATTCTAGTAGGCAGGGATAGCCTACATGGGGTCACTTTCTATAGCTTTTTGAGTTTCTCTGGAGATTACTGGAGGCAGTTTCAATTTTCCAGTGCTGAGTGGCTGGGCTTCTTCAGCAGAGCAGATCAGTTTGGGGTCCAGGTCAGACTGATGGGTCCCACTTCTTGGGACTTTCACGGTCACCACCGGACAGAGATAAAGGGAAAGACTGGGTTGGTGCTGGAGCCGTCTGGACTGCAATATGCTGGAGAGGGGTACGACAACCACATTCTTTTAGATGGGATCATACGGCAGACCGTTGTCAGTTGGTATGGCCATTGGGCAGTGATCTCTTCGCACCGATACCATCAGGGAGCCACTGAGTGGCTGATGGGGATAGTGGACCACTACCGGGTGCTGCTGGATAGAGCCAGCATCAGGTATGCCATGACTGCGGCGTTTTACATGTACCCGTGCTCTACGGGGCTGTTACAGGCATTGTTGGAGCGCTTCAACTACCGATGGAACACAATAGCGACGGCTGAGGGGGAAACTTCTCTTGACTTGTGGTCTCTGTTCAGGATCTCTGGGCTACCGATCAGCGGTGAGGGATATGAGGAGGTTGTGCTGGATGACCTTTACCGTAGCCACACCGATGGGCAGGGGTGATACCGAGTTCCTCACAGTTATCGGTATCTACTGAAGACCTGGAGAGATTTAGCCCTGGCCGAGAGAGATAGAGCGGCATAAACTCCTAGGGTGCCGTTGAATGTGTGGGTCTGTCACTTCTACAATGGGCCCTTTTGCTTCTACCAGGAGTCCGCGAGAGACCAAACTCTGTGGGAGGAGTATACATAGGTGGAGCTGCGGTTCCAGACGTACTCGAGGTACATCTACGCATCGCGGTAGGGGTGGAACACCCATTGGCTACCAGACGTGATGCACTTAGCAACCTACTTGGCTTATTGGTTGGCGACGTTTGTGGTCCTGCACGGGGAGGATTGCCTGCTAAGAGTCGAGCTGTTGTGGCTGGCGTGCTTGCTGGTGGAGGGATGACAACTAGCCCTGGCTCCTATAGCATTAGCTACTATGTACCAGGGACTAAGAGCACTGGCGGCGCATCCGGTGCCACGAGAGAGGAGTTTGCTTCTGTCGACCCATTACCACAATGTGTGGGCCAGCCTACTATTTCTAAGGTTGGTGACTCGAGGGACCGTGGCGAACCCAGCAACACCTTTGTTGTTCAGCTTCACCGGCCAGCTAGACAGGGACGCTGAGGCACAGCTGGAGGGGGCTAGGATAGCCCTGTGTTACCTGCCCGATAGGGGCAAGGAGGGGTTACCTTTTGACTGTGTCACGAGGGATTCCCGCCTAGTTCTGGTGCAGTCGAGTGGAGGGGTGACTAGTGCCCTCCCCTACCAGCGGGAGCCGGATGCGTCATTGTACACAGAGTGTGTGATGAGCACCTGACCGATGGTGTTGGCACTGCATCGGTCGACGATGAGTTCCTTGGAGCCATACTACCCGCACAGGTTCATGAGGAACTTCGGCTACGACGAGGGGATCCCTTCGAACAGGGAGTTTCCTTTGATGAGCTGATAGTATAGAGGTTGGGACACCCACTTGCTGGCTGCAACGTGGTGGGATTTCTACTACCGTTGGGAGTTGGAGTGACTACTGATGCCGGGACTGGGGCGACAAGGACGATTCGACGTCCACTACGCCAGGTGGTGGTTCGAGCACAACCACCTGTACCAGTAGAGGGAATCAGCGATCAAGAAAGCTGAGAAAGGTCATCTTCTGAGGGAGGATCTACCTCCCATCCCACTGGATGACGGGTACTTGAGGACTTGTGTTGCCCGGGTCCACCGAGAAGTGGAGCAGATAGCACAACAGTGGCCCCGGAACAGCCGGGGGTCGTTGTTCGTGGGTCGAGGCAACAATGGGGCATTGAAGCCCCTGAGGCAAGTGCAGGGAGCAGCTGCAGTGACTAGAGCAAGGGCGTCCCGACCGAGGGTGCCTAAGACTTGGTGGGCCCAATCCCTAGCCGATTGCGACTTCAGGAAGAAGGTCTCACTGGACTGGGTGCTCCCTGAGGGGAGCTTTGCTGATGCGGCGGCCGACAACTGGGGGCGGCATATCGGCCATGGGATCGGGTCGACCAGGCCCGTAGAGTTTGTGTCCCATATTGAGTGCGCCCACACTCTAAGGGACATTCAGTAGGTAGTTGCGAAGGCTGCCCGGGTGTTAGGGCTGAGGTCAGAGTAGCTGGTTCCTCTACCGTTGACCCCTTTCGGGGCCTCAAGTAAGATCCTTTCCTTAGTATGTTGTCTCAGCTTCATTACTTTCTGGGGTATGTGACTGAGGTGTTGTGTATTGCTGTGCTTGTTGATAGGCTTTGCGGCGGAGGGCGATCACCCCTCCACAGAGACATCCTCAGAGAGTAGAGACGGGAGCCTGCAACCTAGGTGGAAGTGCCCTCGAGTGGGTGCTGAGGCAGCTGGAGTCGGCGAGTCCTCTAGGGGACTCGAGGCTAGGGAATAGGTCAAGGCAGAGCCAACTTTAAGTAAGCATCGCATTCACCCCTTTGCTTCTTGATGGTTTAGCCATGAGGACTGACTAACCCTATTTTGCTGGATTTGTTTCTTATAGCCCTACTGAAGACTGGCGTATGTTAAACAGTGAGGAAGGTGAGCTAGAAGGGGAGGGGCTGAATAGATCACCCACAAGTGTCAAGGGTAAAGGGCAGGGACTGGCTGCAAATGCTAGGGGTGAGGCACAGGGTGGAAGGCAGGGTTTAAAGTGTTGGCAAGGGGGCTTAAAGGTGGACTGGGCAAGGCAGACTGGAGGGAGCCGAGCTGCACTGGTGAAGGGTCTGGCCAAAGGGCTATACCGCTGAGCGAGGCATGGGGCGCACCTGTAGAGAGGGATTGGTTGAGGGTGTGCCAGTGAAGGGGAAGCTGGGTGTGTACCGGTGAAGGGGGAGCTGGATGCTGAGGGTGCACCAGGCAAGAGTTGTGCCAGTGAAGGGCGGACCGGGGAAGGCTTCGAGGGGGTTGTACCAGTGAACGGGTGAGCCAAGGGCATGCCATTGAAGGGGTATAGAGGGTGTACCGGACAAAGATCAAAGGGCTCACACCGCTGAAGCGGTTGTGCCGGTGAAGGTGCTGGCGGGTTGAGTGTATCGGGCAGGAAAGGGGGGTTGTGGGTTGTTGGCTAAAGGGGCAGAGGTGCACCTGGTTGAGGGCAGCTCAGGGGAGTGAAGGCCAAGGGTTAGCTGGATGGACGACTGGAACTGGGAGGGGAAGAAGTTTGGTGGTGGTGCTTGACTGGTGGAGGAAAAGAGGCCAAGGAGGCTATTGGATGTGGGCATCTAGGGATGCAAGGGGGATGTAAGTGGAGGTCCCTGGCCATGCAGGGAGACTCAAACGCCCCAGGGGGAAAGCAACGCATGATCAAACCCACACAAGAACCCTAAACGAACAGAGACAGTGAAGGATCCCAAGAGGATTTTTTTTTTTATTCATGGAAGCTAAAGGCCACAACTGGCCATGTACATTGCAAAGCATCGGGATGGCGGATACAAGTGATGGGAATGGGGAAGAAGGAAGAAGAAAGAAAAGAATGGGGAGTCAAGGTTGAGCAGGGGCCGTGGCCCCGTACTCTTCCCCCTCCCATGTTACATACTCTCACTCCCTCTCTCCCTCTCTCTTACTCTCGCTTTGGGTGGTCGTCGGAGAGGAACCTCACGACGGAGCTCTCTTCCTCTCTTCTTCTTCTTCTCTTCTCTCTATCTACCTTTGCGCTCTATCTCTCTGTGTTGCTTGTCTCTGTGTCTGTGTATGTCTTTGCGGTCCCTCTTGTTCACCGGTGGAGAGGGGCTTTTATACCCCAACGGCACAGGGCCTTCGAATGTGAGAATAGCGGAGGCGGGAATGTGGGGCATTAATGAGGATTTGACTCCAGTCATTTTCAGTGACAGGGGGTGTAGCCAACGTGCCACCCTCTCCGTTCGACACCTCAGCCAGTCCGTTGCGCACCAAAAATCCATAGGGAAATGGCGTAAGATCTTCCCTGCCAGACGTGTTGTTGAAGAAGCATGCCGCTGAAGGCATTTGCAGTGTGCCGTTGAATAGCGTTGGAAGTGTGCCGGCGAAGTGCACTTGGTGAGTGTGCTGTTGAAGGCAGCACGGAGCATGCCGCTGAGTGGGCTTCAGGGGTGTGCAGTTGAAGGCCCGTTGGGCATGTCGGCAAAGGATGCCAGGGTGTGTCACTGGATGGCTACCCTGGGCGTGCTGCTGAAAGGGCCCATAGGGGCGTGTCGGCGAAAACACCCAGCTTGGTGTACCGGTGAAGGCGCAGCCGAAGTGTGCCGCTGAGGATACCAGCAGGGGCATGCCGGTGAAGGGGGGCACAGGGTGTGCCATTGAAGGGGGGCACAGGGTGTGCCGTTGAAAGGGGCACAGGGTGTGCCATTGGGGGATCACCAGGAGTGTGCCGCTGAGGGCATGCCTGAGCCCGTTGCGAGGGCTAGTTGAGGTCTATTTGATTTTCTTCGGGGCCCACAGATTGTGAGATTCCTAGGGGTTGATTTCTCTTCGTTGTCGTGACTCCATAGACAGCTTCACGGCAGTGCGTGTTTATTCGGAGAGTCCGGATGGCCCATTTTCTCCGTAGTTTCTTCAGTTAGAGTTTTTGTTGATATTGGACTGGTCCGGACATATGAACGTACAATTTCACATGCCCACAGGTGGCCACTATTTCTTGGATCTTTGAGAAGAGTGCTATCTACCCCGCGAGGGCTATCTTTGGTCCTGAGGATCAGGTGATATGCAAGACGGCATTACTGAAGACCAGAGATGACTGGCATGACTACCTGAACTTTTTACCGGAGGATGAGTTCGTGTTTGTGCAGATGATGTACCGACATGAATTATTTAGAGTGCGTGGAATGTCAAAGCAGGAGTTATGGCTTGTGGGGGATAGGACTTGGTGTTGTACCAGGGGCACTGTTGTCATCGCCAGGTGGGGCTACCCAGACAGATCCCATGGGTGGCTTCGAAGGGAGCATTGATTACCAAGTGCCTTCTGGGAATCGATGCAGATCGACGGTGAGTAGACAGGATCGGGAAGGCGTGGAGACGCCATGCCACCGTGGTGAAAGCTAAAGTGGATATTGAGGAAGACAAAGATGACTTGAGGCACTATGTGGGCTACCTATAAAGCTTCAGGCAGACCGTGAATGAATTTTTCATGAGGAGGCGTACCTGAATTGAAGTCTGTTCAGCATTCTTCTTTATGGTTATGTTAAAATAAACAGGCTATTTTTTGTGTTCTTCTTTTGTTTTGAACAATGAGGTTGTGGATGGTTGGTGAAAATTAGTAGATGGAATGGAATGGTATGGATGAATTTATATCGATGAACTTGGATCATTTTTGTGTTTTTTGTACTCTGGAACCTCTGTGATTTGACCGCTGGCTGTGGCAGGCTCTGGAACAGGGCTGGACCGCACTGGTACAGACTGCTCCTAGGTTGCTGCTGCTGGAAGACAGAGACGCCACGGACGGCTCCGAACTCGGATGGAGGCGGGACTGGCGCCGAAACGACCGTCTTCAAGTCTCACTTGCTGGTCGCACGTAGGAATTCTCATGGGACCTGAATGGTGAACAAGAGTAATAACATCACTTTCATCATCATTTCATTCATTCATTTTTTTTATTTGTCATTTTTTCTTTTGATCATATTACCGACCTAAGTGCCCTATTGGGTTTTCGCCGAAGTTAGCCCCTCTTGCTTTTGCCCACGTGCCCTTTCAGGTTTTCACGTGGTGGGATACCCAATTTTGCCTATGACTCCCCTTTCGGGTATTCGCCACAGCTGGGTTATAGCCATTTTGTCCTTACTCAACGCGACTGGGTATGGCTGGCGAGGCACCTCTATTTTAAGCCTCCCTCTTTTTTTTTGACTTGGTTTACGGAACTAATGCCAGAATGGATAGAGATTTATTCGTCGGCACTGGCTGAGTGCCAAAGCAAGATAGGTTTGTTCGTTAACAGGGATGAAGGGTCCAAGTTAAGGGAATGCTAACTGATCTTGCCGATAATGACAAGGGTCGAATTGGTTTGTTCATTGACACTGGTTAAATGTCGAAGTAAAAATATATTTGTTCATTAACGAGGATGAAAGGTCCAGGCTAAGGTAATGCCGACCAATCTTGCCGATGATGACAAGGGTTAGAACTGATTTATTCATCGACATTGGTTAAATGTCGAAGCAATGATATGTTTGTTCATTAACGAGGACGAAGGATCCAGATTAATGGAATGCCGATCGATCTTGCCGATGATGACAAGGGTCAGAACTGGTTTGTTCATCGACATTGGTTAAATGTCGAAGCAAAAATATGTTTGTTCATTAACGAGGATGAAGGGTCCAGGCTAAGGGAATGTCGATCGATCTTGCCAATGATGACAAGGGTCAGAACTAGTTTGTTCATCGACATTGGTTAAATGCCGAAGCAAGGATATGTTTGTTCATTAACGAGGACAAAAGGTCCGTGTTAAGGGAATGCTGACCGATCTTGCTGATGATGACAAGGGTCAAAACTGGTTTGTTCACCGACATTGGTTAAATGTCGAAGCAAAGATAGGTTGTATTCATTAGCTAGGACGAAAGGTCCAGGTTAAAGCTTCATCCACTGATCTTGCTGATGATGATGGAGATCAGGGCTAGTGTATTCGTCGGCATTGGGAAAAATGCCGAAGCAAAGGAAGGTTGTATTGTTCACCAGAATAGGCAGAAGGTCTATGCCAGTCAGGCTTTGTCTATTGGTGGTTTATTCTCTGGTGGGACTTGTAGGAATAATCTATCCTGACCCTGGGAAGGGTCCTTTGGACGAAAGATGTATCCTCTTTTCATGATTTTTTTAACCACATTACCGGTACAAGCGCCCTTTCAGATTTTTGCCGGCACCGGCCCCCTCTTACTTTTGTCCACGCGCCCTTCCGGGTCTTCACATGGCGGGTTACCTGATTTTAGTTGCAACGCCCTTTCGAATTTTCGTCGTAGCCGGGTTATTACCTTCTTTGCCCTTGCCTTAGTGTAGGAACAAGTCTGGAGGAATACCTCTATTTTAAACCCTATTTTTTTCTCTTTTTTTTAACGTATGGTAAGAGGATGAGGATGGGTCATCATGCGATGCTCGACCCTAGATGATGGCATATGACAGTTGGCTAGGGCACGTGGCCTTGCGCCGATAATCGGGTTTATTCATTAGCAAGAAGATAATGCTAACGCAAAGGAAGGGTTTTTGCCGATTCGGATGTAAGACCCGTAATGGCACTATTGTGTAAATGAGTCGGCTAGGGCACGAGGCCTTGCACCGAGAAAGTACTTTATTCATTAGCGAGGATGTAATGCTAATGCAAAGGAAGAGTTTTCACCAATTCGGACATGAGGCCCATACTGGCGGCATTATGTAAATGAGTCAGCTAGGGCACGAGGCCTTGCGTCGAGAAAGTGCTTCATTCGTTAGCAAGGAGGTAATGCTAACACAAAGAAGAGTTTTTGTAGATTCGGACATAAGGCCCGTAATGGCGGTATTGTGTAAATGAGTCGGCTAGGGCACGAGGTCTTGCACCGAGAAAATGGTTTATTTGTCAGCAAGATGGTAATGCCAACGCAAGGAAGAGTTTTCACCGATTCGGACATAAGGCCCGTAATAGCAGTATTGTGTAAGTGAGTCGGCTAGGGCACGAGGCCTTACGTCGAGAAAATGGTTTATTCGTCAGCAAGATGGTAATGCTAACGTAAGGAAGAGTTTTCATCGATTCGGACGTAAGGTCCGTAATGGCGGTATTGTGTAAATGAGTCGGCTAGGGCACGAGGCCTTGCGCCGAGAAAGTGCTTTATTCGTCTGTAAGGAGGTAATGCTAACACGAAGGAAGAGTTTTCGCTGATTCGAACGTAAGGTACGTAATGGCGATAATGTGCAGAGTGGCAACCTAGTGGGACTATGTGGGACTCTCAAGGGATCTCGGAATTAGTGTATACCAGGGATGTTTCTGGAACTATGGACGAACGACCTTGGAATCATTCTGAGCTGACTGGATATTTTAGAGAGCTCGGCCAGGGTGGAGTGCCACTAGGCCAAGGTGATTTTCAGTCATTCTAAGAATGCAATTAACAGTTTAAATTTAACAATTATAGCCCAGAGTCAAGTCCAAAGGAAAGACAACAAGTGTCAAGTACAGTCGATAGAAAAGAAAAGACGTACCAGAGAGTTGGGGGAAGCCCGACGAGGGTACCAGCTGGCCACAACTAGACGCTACGAGCACGCGCCCCAGGTACACATGGAAGCCGAACGAACGACCACCACCTATAGAGCAGGGGTGAGCCTCGTGTCACTGACTCAGTAGGGGTCACGCGGATCCCCACCGATGAAAACACGTAGTAACACGCTAAAAACAGCAAGCAAGCAACAGTAAAGCAGGAAAGCTAAACTACAAAGCTGTAAATGAAGCAGAACAGGAAGTAGGAGTAGGGAACAAGCTAAGGAAGAGGGGGAGGAAGAAGCCGTACCAGACAACGGCTACTGAACTAACCTCGATACCCCAAACTACTCCAAGCAGGGTAGGAGGGCGACTCGGAGCTGACAGAGTCAGGAGTTGCCGAACTGTTGACGCAAGGAACCTGCAGAATAGACAAAGAAACCTAGGAAAAGGCTAGACGGATGACCGACACGGATGACGGACAACACGACAAGGACGTCGTGCACACTGCCACATGCATGACAAGAACGTCACGCATGCGACAGGACACCGACCTTGAGTGCAGCCACAAAAGGGCTTACCTGGAAGTTCACGACACACCAGAAATGTCGAGAGTCACACGACACGTGACTCTAAAGAGGAGCGGTCAGCTGCATCCACTGATGCCTCACACTGCACCACAACTCCCTCCACAAGTGCCTCCACTACCAGCCGAACGTGGTTTGCCACAGCTAAGGCCGAGTCGTAGGCCCACGTAGAAACCACCACTGTAAGGACCAGTTAGGGTCACGCCCGTCGACGTGAGTCCAAAGCCCCTGACCCCGTGTGCGCACACTGGCTGTAGACCATTAAGCCAGGCCTCTAACTAGTATTCTCCCCCGCGGATGCTACGATCAAGTCGGGAGCCCACAAAACTAGCTTAAAAATCATGTCTCGAGAAAAGTGCCCCACTACAAGAGCTATCACGTCGAAGCGTGCTGTAAGGCACCAACCAAAGAGGAGCCACAAAACCTGAAGACTCTGAAACACAAGTGCCGGAGTACAGATAGGCCGTACTATGCGCACCACGGTAGTACAGGAAACTGCCAACCACTCAGGGTAAGGCAAACTAGACCTACAAGTACAACAGTCCCTGAGTCCTACGACTCTGAGTCAGGATCATTGTACACAGTGGAACAAAGCTGCCAATCGGTCTAATCCTAAGCCAAGGAAACAACGCTCCGCGAGAACCAAAACACAGAGACCTGAGGGGACACCGAGAACCCTCAGTACACTTAGACACATAAATCGAGGTAGAATGACATCTCGAGACATCTAGAAACACAGTCTCGAATTGGGCAAAGCCGTCGAGACATAGACAAGACTTCCTGTCAACCATTGGGTGACCCCGAGTTGATCAGAACCAGACACGACACCGACACACACAGGCACACACACACATCCACCGCCACAGCAGCATAAACAAACAGAACCAACGGAACAAGAGCGGCGGACGATGACAACACTCTGGGTAGAGCAACCTGTCAGTCAACTGTTAGGGGAAACCCAACAGTCAAAAGATAGCCGCTACGCGACCAGAGACAAGGACACTGGCAGTTCTAGATTGAGTCATTAGGGTACTGTCGTAGTCAAGGAAAAGACCACACCTAGTCACCTAAACCGATCGATCCAGACAACCATCGACAAATGGA
Organism: Amorphophallus titanum; assembly: GCA_024336825.1. NCBI lineage: Eukaryota > Viridiplantae > Streptophyta > Magnoliopsida > Alismatales > Araceae > Amorphophallus > Amorphophallus titanum. The sequence continues at coordinate 26,782,573 of JANBPO010009603.1, read as the reverse complement.
CACCGCCCTAAACAAGGACCTAAGACAGACGGACACACAACATAGAACCAGCCAATGGCCATCACGGCCAACAGGACTATAACGCACCAGCATAGGGGCGTTATACCCACATAACGCACCAAGGGAGGGGCGTTATGCCAAACAGACCTAAAACCACATACAGATGATATAACACACCAGCATAGGGGCGTTATATCAACATAACGCACCAAGGGTGGGGCGTTATGCCAACCAGACCCGAAACCACATACAAGCGATATAACACACCAAGCTAAGGGCGTTATATCGACAGAACGCACCAGAGCATGCGCGTTATGCTCAACAGAAAAAAGCACGAACAAGATGAAGTATAATGGACCACAATAGGCACGTTATATTAGTATAACGCACAAGGGTAGGTGCGTTATACCCAACAGACACAAAAAAATCATGAACCACAGACCAAGGGCCCATAACGGACCAAGACCAATCCCTCATAGCCACAAAGCGCACAGGATGAGGCATGTTATATCAACCGCCATACCCAGGCAAACATCGATCAACAAACCATAACGGATCTGCACCTGGGCGTTATATTGATCATAACGCATGGGGAGGAGTCCGTTATGCTAATCGATTGACACGATCTTCGAGGTAAATACGATCGTCGAGGGCTGACAACAGCAGTCGGCCTCGAAAATAATCCAACCATAACGAGCCTGGACAGGGGCGTTATACTCCACATAACGGACCAGTCTTGGTCCATTATGCTCTAAGACCTCCGGAGACAGAAAACGATGAATGAAGCATAACGGTCTATCAGGGGACCGTTATGCACATAACGGCCTCTGGTAGGGCTGTTATGCCAATCCGATGATGAAAATGGTGAAACGGCCGAATCGGCTCATTCCACACCCCATGCACGCCGTAGCGCAGGGAAAATAACGCCAAATGATGGGAAATGACCCGAGCTTAGAAAGGTCTATCTACCCAGCCCAGTCACCTCCAACCAATCCCACCCAAGTACCTCCAATCAAGTGGGCCCTAGTCGGAGGCAAAGCGCCCCACATGTAGAAGAGCCTAGGCCCACGACCAAGCTAAGTTCTTATGGGCGAGTCCATCACACCCGCATCATTCTCTTGATCTGATATTCTTAGTGGTCATAGGATTTTCTGTCCTCTTCACGTTGCCGCCGAGCTCGTGTCATTCTAAGGTCGGTGCTGGCCGTGGCGGAGATTCTCGTGGGACAGCACAGACCACCCTGTGCAGATCTGACCTAGAAGCAGAGGTGACTTCCAGAAGCTGCCCCACCCTCCCCTTTGAATATCTGACCAAACCCTTTGGTCAGATCCTTCCTCTTGACGTTGCCGAGGATCTCAACAAACGGAGCCTCGTTCTGACACTGGGAGCCATTTTTTCAGTAATTATTTATCTTTCTGTGCAGTTTTATGTGAATAGAACCAAAGACTTAGTGTAGAAGCTGTCACGCCCAGATCTGACCAGATCTGATGACTCCATTTGAGTGACATGTTCTTCTTCCAGTCGCCGACATTCTCCAACAAGCGGCACCCTGATCAGACGTCGGATATAGCCGTACCAACCTCCGCAAGTCTGCTGCGTAGGGTGACCTGCACGGGCAGAGCCAGTCGGCTTCCATTCGGCTCACCCGGATCGGCCCCGACTCACCTCCCTCGGCTCCCTCGAGTGCTGCCCGTCAACTCGAGTCCCAACAACCCTGAATTTGTGATTGTAGTCTATTATCTCCCTACGAGGAGTGGGCGAATATTTTTGGATTGTAACTATTCTTTTATTAGTGTGTATCGGGGTTATCGGATTCAACTGGGGTCGTCTTCCCCATGCCCGGAGCGTGGAGGTATCATGTCCACCCCTCTCTCGGCATTTACTTTTCTCGTATATTTCTATATGCCGCTACATGAGTGTTAGGATATTAGCTCGTTCCAACTTATTCACCGCTATGAGCGAGAGAGCGAAACCAGTCCCGTGACCCGATTCAGGCACGTTAGAGAGCCGATACTCTCGACTCACAATCGATTTCTCAACCGCGCAGTCCGCACGCTTCCCTTGCTAAGGACGTCTTGGAGCTAGAGTCCCACATTTGTGTTGTCATCTCGCATCAAATTGGTATCAGAGGTAAGTCGAGTCTAGGGTAGTCAATGTTTTACAAAAAAAAAAGTGTCTTAGATTGCATATCATCCCAATATACGGTATATCAAAAGACGTTACTAGAAAGATAGGTTAGGCCTATTCGGAAGGTAACCACTTGCGTGAGGTTCACCTCCGCCATGTACCGTATATGGGTTGAGTATAGGTTTGTATTCGCGTCTGCATTTTACCCCTTGTCCCCATGTAGAGTGTCTAGGTGCTTGCATTAGTTTTGTATAAAAAAATAAAAAAAAAGAAAAAAATGATGAAAAGAAAAAGGGTCTCTTGCACTTGATCCATTGCATGCTCACTCATAGGGGAACTAATTCCCATCTCTTTGGAAACTATGGCCAACCCATGGACCCAAGTCTCAAGGTATTCTTCCTTGGTTAAATCTATGCGCACCCTCATGGACAGGATGGACAAGTTTGACCGGGATAGACAGAAATATCTTTGCCGTGCTGAGGCTAGGCTTAATGCCATAGATGATAGGATGGACGCTACCGACCGATCTCTCCACGGTCTGGTTAGACGAGTCTCCACCCTAGAGGAAGCCCCGATCAGGCCCTTCCATGGTAACAAGTCCGTGTCTGAGTACATTAGGGACTTCGAAGAGTACCGATTGGGATATGGAGTTGGAGAGAAGAGCACTACGACTCCATTTGAGTTCCGGAGAGGTTTGCGGCTTCACTACCAGTTTGAATTACTTTGCCGTGACATGACCACTCTGGAGCATTCTTACCAGGTCACTCTTGAGCTTGAGCCTTTCGAGTCAACGTTGGATGCTGCCCTTCGACGAGCATCAACCTCTCAGCAGATTGCCGAGCCAGTCAAATAGCCACATGAGCCCACGAGGCAAGACGCTCCTGCCCCACAGCCTCACTCACTCCAGCCGGGGAACCCTTCCCCTAGAGCTCCTTTACCACCTACCTTACCTTCCAATCTTTACCTGGAGCCACATCATTTGGAGCCACCCGTGTTTCTAACGAGAAAGCTATGCATCGTCGAGCCACTACTTAGTTGGCCCAAGATAGGCTTGGTCCCTAGACCGCCTTGCTATCCCTTGATGTGGGACGGACTCGCGGACTCGACACCAAGTTGGATATGCAACCTGGGACTTTAGCAAGCTTGTGTTCGGCCCTTAACAAGGGAAGCATCAGACTTGCACGGTTGAGAAATTGACAGTGAGCTAGAGTGATCAAACTCACTCTCGTGCCCAGGTCAGGTCACGGGATGGGTTCGCTCTGTCTCTCTCGTAGCGGTGATTGATTTGATTGACAAGCTAGGATCCTAATACATGCTCTCTAGCAGCGGCAATAAGAACTTATACTAAGAAAACACGCAACTACGAATACAAGGGCGTGACGATTGTACCTCCACGCTCGGGGCGTGGGGAAGACGTCCCGGCCAAGACGGTAACTTCGGGTACAATAGTAATAATTAATTACAATAGTAAAAATAATGGCCCACTCCACGCAGGGAGGTAACAGGCTACACATGACTCCGGGAGCACCGAGCTTGGGTTGGCGGGCCAAAAATAATGTTTGAATTAGATTCTTCAATTAATTTCAAGTCAAAAATGCTTACCCTTGTCATGAAGTTCTTGGGCTGTCCAAACCACCAACTCCTTAAGTGATTGAAACACTTCCAAACATTTCCAACACATTAGTAAACCTCATTTTCAGTTTATTTGATCATCATCAAAATTCATGAGATATGATACAAGAGGAGGGGGTTCAACACGCCCAGTCTTGAAGTTCAGGCTCTAGTATCGGGCGGGTCACGGTCTGTTGACTGATGGGGTGCGGGTACTGTCCCACCTGATCATCCCGGCACTCCCTCTTACTGCTTGTCAACGGGCTGGAGTGAGCCGCCAGTGTCCAAAAATGGATGCTACCCGGAGCATCGCGGGGAATGCTAGTGATCCTGCCCCTCATCAGGTATAATTATGTCGTTGTCACGCCGGGCTCCGCACTCGCAAACTCCAGCATCCGTGGGAATAGCATCCAGGCCTGGAGGGTGCGCGACGCGAACTCTGGAAATAGGGAATAGACCCATGCATTGAAAAAGTGCATGGGTCTGACCATCCGTACCTGCCGCGGGATCGGGCTCTTGCTGACCTCCCCTAGGGTCTTGTAAAGCAGACACAGTGCTGAGGGGCAAAGCGACAACTTGATGCCCCAGGCCATTTGACATGTGGGGTATATGGCCTCAGGCCGAATGACTGTCTCGTCCAGGTACGGCATAGCGAACGAGCACAACCAATAGGCCAGGAATGCTACATAGTGCATCGTGGTATTGACACTGGCAGGATTGGGACCATCCTTGTGACGCCAGAATACCTCGGCTCCCAGATCCAGCTTGCTTCGGCCTGGCTTCTTCGAGGACACTACGGTGCCAACAGAGGGGAAATCACCATACCTCTTTTCACCCCAGAAGAAATAGTACAACCACATCCCCATGCGGACTCTCTGCTTTTCGTCGCGGGATGGATGCTTCGTCCCGTGGTAGGACAACCAGAGCTCCCGGTACGCCTTCATCAGGTACTGATATGAATATCCCACAGTGTACCAGCCTTCCCCGTTAGTCTCATCCTTGATCATATCTGGGAGGTAGATCTCTTCATATGGCTCCCCATCAATGGGCAAGCCGATTAATTGATGAAGGCTCCACAAATCAATAGAAGTCTCTTCTTCGGCGGTGTAGAAAGTGTTCAACTCTGGGGTGAAGACTTCCATCATCCCACAGCATAATCCCTTGGACACGGGATACTTGAACCTGGAGGCGTACACACTGTGATACACTCCAGCCCTGATCTGCAGCGGGGTGTAATGGTACAGTACATAGTCGGTGAACTCTACTGCCCCCTCTCTGAAGCTATGCGCATCCTGGACCTTGAGGTCAGCAAACCAGCCTGTGGCCAGCTCACGCTTGAAGCAGACCGCCAGGCAATCCAAGACGTACAGCTCATCTCTGTACCCCCATTTCAGTGGGGCCAGGAACAACCCGAATTAAAGCTACTCTTTGTGTACTCACCCAGCCGCGTTGTCCCAGCGTGCCAGTGTAAACCCCGGGGCCCGTACCAGCCTCCCCTCTGAAGGTGTAATCTCATCCAAGCCCAGCACATGCTCCCATTTCCTGCGGTCACCTAGCAAATACATTGGGATGTGTCTCGGAACGCTGCAGGCTAGGCTATCTCTGCCCCGTAAAATGGCATGCTCCATGTCTTGTACAGCAATGGTATCTCGCTTGCCCTGGGAGCTGAAATGCTTCAAGAAGTTCAGCAGGTGCCTGTCTTTAGGGTGATCCCGCCGGTATCCCCCATCCCGGTTGAAGGTGTGATCATCCTCAGCCAAGGCAACCCACCCGGAGTCCATGGTATCGGTGTCAGACCCAGAAGACCCCTCGAGCTCGGTGGCCCGATCGTACTTCCAGTCGAGGTCCCCCACGTTCAGCCAATTCACGCCCGGGGGAGCACCGGAAGCGGCTGACTTAGTGCTGACAGCGGCCGAAGGAGAAGAAGCACTGGGAGAAGCCATTTCCTGCAAACACCAACAACAAATAGTCAGAAGAGAAGGCCACATTGAGAATGGAGGGCTAGGAGAATGAAGGGGCTATTGCTGAAACTAAACAAGTAAAGCGTGTAATTCTGACAAAATTTCGGCAAAGTCTCCCCTAGGCCAGAGGTGGAAGGAGAGAAGCGGGTGCACGTCCACAAGGAGTGATGGCCCCAAAAGGTCATGGTGTGCACGCAGAAACGGTAGCACCAAATTGGTCTTCGCCCTTTCGAGCTTCCCATTGGCCTTGATCCGGCGGCACCCCTCAAGTCCCCTAATCCGGTGGCCCTCGTGGGCACTCAGTCTGGTGGCAACTGCTAGCCCCCCTAATATGGTGGCTATGCGACCCGCGATCTGGTAGCACCCCAGTGCTTACGATCCGGTGGCCCCCTCCCTAGCCCATCCGATGGCGCCTTGGCCACCCCATCCGATGGCACACACACAAGCACTCATGGTCCGGTGGCGTCCCTCGCAGACCAGCCGCTCGAACAGGTGGCGCCCTAACCACCGGATATGGCGGCATCCCCAGTGCCAGGCGATCTGGTGGCACGCTCAGCGCCTCATTATGGTGACGTCCCCCTTTAGCCCACTTGAACTGGTGGCACCGACGGTACCCATCTGCATCCCCCTCGCACGTAGAGGAAAAGGGAAGGAGGGAGTAGAGAGATACAAGAGGAGAAAAGAAGAAGGGAGAAGAAGACGAAGAAGTTGTTCAAGGAGAACTTTATTGGCAGTCGAAAGGTGGCCAAGTCTGTAGTGACTCTGCTCGCCCTCAAGCAGGGCAAAGAAGAGACACTATGGGATTTCGTCTCTTGCTTTCGTACAGAGGCACTACGGATCCCACATCTCGACATCGGCATCGCCACTACAGCCCTCACCCAGGGGACGTGGGACCACATCCTCCTGCGTGCCCTTGGAGTCGAGGCCCCGACGACCCTTCCTGACCTCCTCGCCCTAGCATAGAAGCACGCGCGCTGCGAGGAGAATACAGCAGCCCTGGGTCGCGCGGTCAGAGCCGATCGGTCTGACCACAAGAGATCTGCCGACTCGCCGCAAGAGGGTCAGAGCAAGAGGGAGCGATGCGACGGAGACCGCCTCGACCGCTCCGAGAAGGAGAGGGGCAATTATCGCCACTGTAAGCCCCTAACGGCTCCGCCCGACCATATCCTGATGGAGATCCGCGAGGAGCCATTCCTCAAGTGGCCTCCCCAAATGAAGTCGGATCCGAGCATGAGGAGCAAGAAGAAGTATTACCTTTATGATCACCGTGACCACGGCTACGACACCGCCGACTGCATCAACTTGAGGGATGATATCGAGGAACTCGTCCGGAGGGGACTCCTCGACAAGTTCCTCGCCAAAGCCGCAGAACGGCCCAACGAGAAGGAGATCATGATGATCTTTGGGGGACTGGCCGCGGGGGGAGATAGTGCGAGCAGGAGACGATGATATGCGACGGTCGTCCACACTACACATCAAGGCGATGACACTCAGCGCGGGACCTCCACCCTGGGTCGCCTGGGAGATCCCATTATCTTCTCTGAGGACGACCTAGACGGTGTGTGACCACACCCTATTCTGATCCTCTGGTGGTCTCTGCCACCATCAATCAGTGTATCGTATGTTGCATATTAGTTGATAATGGGAGCGGACCCGATGTTACTGCATACGACTGCTTGGTACTTATGGGTGTGGATATGTCTCGACTTGCGCCATTGCACACACCACTATACGGATTCTCTGGCACCATCGTCCACCTGAAAGGACGCATCTCACTCCCGATCACATTCAAGACTACACCGAAAGAGGTAACCTTCCTCGCTGACTTTACCGTAGTTCGTGCAATGACAGGATATAATGGCATCATCGGCCGGTGGATCCTCGGCACGCTTCAAGATGTTCCTTCCTCTTACCATAGGGTAGGGGAGGTCTGGGGAGATCAAAAGGAGTCCAGGAGATGCTACTCATCTCCACATGTGATCGGCATCTTGAAAAAGTACCGTCAGAGAAGAAGGCAAGGACCCAAGATCTAGGTCCGAGCATGAGCGCGCCGGTCGAAGACTTGTACCTCATCCAGGTAGGAGAGGATCCGAGCAAAACACTAAGGATCGGCGTGAACCTGCCCGAAAATGACAAGCAGTCCTATACGAGTTTCCTCACCGCCAACCAGGATGTGTTCGCCTAGTCTGAGGATGAGCTCCCTAGAATCCCACCAGAGGTTATCGTGCACCAACTTAGGTTGGATCCCACTTGCCACCCGATCCAGCAGCGCCGAAGGCGTTGTAACCCCGAGCGACAGGTTATTATCAGGGAACAGGTAAGCGAAAAACTGCTCTCAGGACTACTCAGGCCTACTCAATACCCGGACTGGATAGCCAACGTGGTCCTGGTCCCCAAGATCAATGAAAAGTGACGGATGTGCGTCGACTACACTGACCTCAACAAAGCTATGCCCAAGGATAGCTTTCCCATGCCACGGATCGACCAGCTAGCCGACGCGATGGCCAGGCACGAAATGCTAAGCTTCTTAGATGCCTACTCTGGCTATCATCAGATTAGCATGCACATGCCCGACCAGGACAAGACCGCATTTGTCACCGATCACGGCCTATACTGCTACACTCGGATGCCGTTCGGGTTGAAGAACGCAGGGACAACCTACCAATGCCTCGTCAACCATATGTTCGACTCGCAGATCGGTCGCAACATGGAGGTGCATATCGATGACATGCTCGTGAAAAGCCTCTAAGCTGCCGAGCACTTGGGTGACCTAGCAGAGACCTTCACCACGCTCAGAAGATACAATGTGAAGCTCAACCCAGCGAAATGTGTATTCGGAGTACGATCGGGGAAATTCCTGGGCTTCCTCATCACCCATTGGGGGATCGAGGCCAACCCCAATCAAATCCAAGCGGTGCTGGAGATGCAGCGGCCAGGGTGAGTGAGGAACATATAGTGCCTCATCGGACGCGTCACCGCCTTGGCTCGATTCCTGTCCCGAGCCGTCGAACGGTGCCTCCCCTTTTTCGGTTGATCAAGCAAGCCAATCAAGCGTCGGAGAAGAGAGGGCAGATCGACTGGGACTAGGAGTACGAGCAGGCGTTCCAAGAATTAAAACGCTACTTGGCGACCCCTCCCGTCCTCGCCAAGCCACAAAAAGGAGAAGAGTTACTCCTGTACCTATCTGTGACGCCGAGCACAATGAGCATCATGCTTACATGGGAAGAGGCAGGGGTCATGAGGCCCATCTACTACGTTAGTCGAGCGTTGCAAGGCCCAAAATTCCAGTACTCGCAAACTGAAAAGTTCACCCTTATACTCATTACGGCTGTTTGCAAGCTGCGACCATACTTTCTGGCTCACCCAATCGTTGTCCTCACCGACCAACCACTGTGACAAATCCTCCAGAACCCTGACGCCTCGGGAAGGCTATTAGAAAATAACGTAGTAACACGGAACAACAGCTAAAACATCAGGAGTAGTAAAGCAGGAAAAGCTAAACTACAAAGCTGTAAAAGAAAGCTAGAAACGGAAGGAGTAGAGGAGCTAAAAGAAAAGGGAAAAGAAGCCATACCAAGCGAAGCACGACTACCGAACTAACCTCGGCTCCCTAGGCTACTCCAGGCGGCAACAGGAGGGCAAAGTCTGAACTGACAAAGTCAGGAGTCACCGATCCGTCAAAGAGACACCAAGCAGGCAAAGACCTACAAGAAAAAGGGTAAAAGCCCTAGACAGGCAAGACAGATCCTAAAGCATACACGACTCGATTGCCGTGCATGCTCTTCTAGACACGACCACACACACACGACTAGGACGTCGTGCACACGACACAACACTGACCTCGGGCAAAGCCGAGAGAAGGCTAACCCGGAAAGGTCACGACGCGCGAGAAATGTGAGAGTCACGTGTCACGTAACGGAAGTACCCCCTCATTAGAAGAACAGCCAGCTGCGTCCACTGATGTCTTATGCTGCGCCACAAGTACCTCGCTACGGACGCCTAGAACGGCAGAGACTGAGGTATACGCTGAACCAGAATAGGAACTATAGTCGCGAGTGACTAGACAGGGTAACGCACGTCGGTGTCAGTTCAAGCCCCTGACCACGTGTACACACACTGGCTCACTGCCTAAGCCAGGCCTCTAGCTAGTATTCCCCCTCTGCAAGATGCTACAGTTGGACCGGGGGCCCATGGAACTAGCTTAAAAATCGTATCTCAGGAACTGTCACGCCACCACTCCTAGGTGGGTTGACACATCGTAACGCATCGTCAGGCTACGAATAGTGGAGGCTCACTAGACACAAGGACTCAGAAACACAAGTGCTGTAGTACAGACAGGCAAGGAAGCACTGTCGCATGTACTATGAAGCACCAAGGCAGTACAACAACTACCAACAGACTCAGGACAGGGCAACTAGACCTACCAGCACAACGATCCTTGAGTCTCATGACTTGGAGGCAAGATCGTCGCGGTACGGCTGGCAAGCCATCAATCAATCTAATCCTAAGCCAAAGGAAACGACACAGCTGAAGGAAACGACTCACAGGGACCTGAGGGAACACCAAGAACCCTCAGCATCCCTGGACACGTGAATCGAGGTGAGACAACACCTCAAGACGTCCAGAATCACTGTCTCGAGCTAGACAGAAGTAGTCGAGACACACACAAGGTCACCTGTCAACCACTGGGTCACACCGAGTTGACCAGAACCTGACACGACTCACAGAACATGACACAATACACAAACACTCCTGGCTACCTTATAACGTGGCCGTAGCCCTCATAGGATGTCAGGAGACATCCACGGGACAGCGGGTGAACCACAAGGTCAAGTCAAGACAATCGAAAAATCGAAACATGGACTCGACAGTCTAAACAAGAATCGCCACACACGCCGCCCTAAGACATGGACCAAGGGTTAGACCATCAAGGCTAACCAACAACACAACAGACTCTGCCCATAGCACGGTCACCCAAGGACCGCTCAATGGGACTGAACGGTCTCCTAGAGGCCGCTCAAAGGGGACGGAACGGTTTGGATAAGGCCATTCCAAGAGAACTGAACGGTCTAGGACAGGCCTTTCAGTCGAACCAACCTACTACAGTAGCTCGGTCAAACCCAGTCAACAGTCAGAACGATTTTGACCAAACCGCTCAAAAACACAGAACGGTTGGGGGAAATCTGCCCCACGAATCGCCTCAAGCCACTGAACGATTATCGACCGACCGTCCAACGACCAGAACGGCTAGGCTAGAGCTGCTCAAAACAACGAGGAAAACAGAACGGCTGGGCACCAGCTGCTCAAGTGGACTGGACGGCTCACACCTGGCTATGCCATCCACTGGGCGGTCTGTCGCGCGACCGCGTAGATGCCCAACGACCTACACTGAACGGTCGCACCCAGGCCGCGCCAAGCCCTAAACGATTTCTGTTAAACCGTGTAGGCGTCACAGCGGGAGATTCGTGGGATCGGCCCGATCGTGGCCTTTCCACACCCCGTTCGTTCCGAAACGAAGGGGATACATCCACAATCACACTGGCAGTCACATAGACTCCGATGGGAGTCAAATCGGCTAAGAAACAGCGAGGAACAGATGATTTTTCAAAATCAACCCAAATAGGGTTAACGAGGTTCCCGGGCTCCTACTGGCCCCGAATGACCACCATTCGACGCAAGATCAGTGACTATGGGACGCTGACGTCCCAGGGTGTCCATTGACACTAACTGATCGCAAAATCGTCACCATTTTTCGACAAACCCTACAAACTCTAAAAAACCACAATGAGCCCAAACTCGCTCGTTCTCACACCGTTTAGTGTGAAACCACGAGAGAAGGTGCAAGAAAGGTAGGTGATCCATCTCCCTTCCTCCACTGAAGAAACCGTGTGCCAAAGCGATTAATCCATGCTGAAAACTACCAGGAACATGAACGGTGCCTATCTCAGAATCCATCGAGGGATCACGCTGTGCCACGCTCAAACCGTCGCTCCATCTCGCGATCCGATCACTCCATCGCGTCCTCTCCTTGGCCAGCTCTCCACGGTCGTGCGCCACGCATCGAATGGCCCAGAGACGAGAGAGAACGAGAGAGAGTAAGGGATGAGAGAAATGAGGGAGGAGAGAGGGGGTTGAGGGATTAAATAGAAAGGAAATTAGTTTAACAATATACTCATAACAGTCTTGTCCATACGTCATGACTACATTAAGAAACCTACTGCTGAAGAGCCAGTTCATCCGAAAATTTGACATGATCCAAATTTCTATCTATTGTTCAAGGTTATGTGGTACCTATGTATTGATGAATTCCTAGTTATTGTTTCTTAATTACCAATGCTTATTACTTTATTTTCCTATTAGAATACACTGGGTGCACTTGATGGGACACATATTTCTGCAAAAATGTCGATAGTTGATCACCCTCGTTATTAAAATCAGATGGATGAAACATGCCTCAATGTGATGGGATGTGTGAATTTTGATCTTATGTTTACTTACGTCATTGTGGGTTTGGAGAGATAAGCTGTAGATATGAAAGTCTTGAAGTGGGCCATTGAGAAAGGTGGGTTTATTATACCTGAAGGTAAACTTTTCTCAAATAATAGAGTATCTATCTGTACTTTCCACACTTAGAATTGCTCACAATTCTTTGCTATAGGGAAATGCTTCTTGGTCGATGTAGGATATGCAAACACCCACCATTTCTTAGCCCCCTATTGTGACATAGGGGATCATCTGGCAGAGCATAGGTCTAATAGGACCAGGGTTAATCATAGGTACAAACAAGACTTGTTTAACCATAGGCATGCCCAACTACGCAATGGCATTGAGCCTGCCTTTGGGGTCTTGAAGTCACGTTTCACAACTTTAGTGAAACGTGGTAATTATCTAATTAAGACATAAGTCAAGATTACAATAGTATGTTGTGTACTCCACAACTTCATTAGAAAGGAGTAGGGACCTGATTTTATTTTTCAACAAGGAGAAGATGGAGTGAATAATATAGGGGATGAGGAGGTAGACAAAGAGGACAATGTCAGTAAGTCTGAGGTTGCCAGAGAGGAGAGATTCCGAGAACGTATGGCCACTCGACTTTGGGCCCATCACCTGGCACGAGGGTACTAAGTCTAAACCTGTGGTCTAATATTTTTCATTTTATCATCTACATCATTTATGTTTGCATTGAACAAGTATCTTGTCTATTGCAGGCGTCGTCATGTGGAAGTTGAAAATGATGGATGAAAGTCACATGTTGTATTTTTTAATTAGACAATGTACTTATTTTCTAGTCGGACAATTTAGTTGTTTATTCACTCATGTTCTTAAATACTTCACATGTTGTAACATAATTTCCTTAGCAGTTCCTTAGATATGGCGTGTGATCATGGACTGGCGCCCTCTTCTCCCCCCAAATGACTTTACAAAGTAACGTGACTTTGACATTTTGACAGAACACTCACACAATTGTTTAGAGTAACCTGGCTCAACTCACACTCACATATGGGCTTCAAGTTGCTACACTGCACATTTCTTACTTGCTGATTTTTGGGCCCATTGGAAACCTACCTATGCAGACTTGCTTATGCTTTTATTTATTTCAAACAGTATTTGTGTGTTCATATTTCACGAATTGTAATTAACAAATTAGTTGTTATCGACATGTCCCTAGTAGGTTGGGCAATGATGATGGGAAAGAGCATACATGTGATTAGGAGTACTGTGGAGGCATCTCATTTCATTTCCCTACTTATACATCACACATATAGGTTTGGCAACCTAAGATATTACCCAACTTATGGTTAGATTTATTTCATGTGATATATAATGTGACTACAACACTTGTACTTCAATGAATCTCAGTAAATGAATGATGTACATCTGAGCCTAAAAACATATTCTTCAAATTATAATGGAATATATATTCAATTTGTGCAATTACATTTCAGGGTATCGTGAAAATGGATTCAAAAGATATGGGCGATGGTAAATATGACCATATTTAATGTGAATGTGACAATGGGGAATGTATTATCAAGATATCTCATAGTTGAAGGAATCTACAACGTCCCTATTATTGCTGCCCACTCGGCAGATATTATTTTTACCAGACATGTCATTTTGTCTGTAGTGGCAGGAAAATGGATCCTAGGCCACGTACCACCTTCTCTATTTATTTGTTAGGGGAGTCGTCTCACGCCCGTGGAGCCCTGCAAATACCAGAAGCCAAAGAGGCGTCAGAAGGAGTCCCGGGTATTACCCCGGGGGACAACCCTCTGATGCTTAAGTCAGTAGCTGGAAATAGAGTGCAGAGAAGAGTAAGAGGGAGAGAGAGAGAGGGGTCGCCGTGGTAGGATGTAGAGCCGTAGAGGGCCTCCAGACGAGTGCTCGCCGCTCCTGGTGGACACTCGGTGAGTGCTAACCGGGTGGTAAGGTCACCGGAGGGAGACTTGTAGAGCGTAGGTAGTAGCTCCCTTCTTCTCTCTGTATCGCTGGGCTAGTAGCTCTCATCTCTATGATAGCGTTTTAGCGTAATGAACCACTGTGTCCTTCTTTGTCGTCTGTCTCCCTTTTTATATGGGGTTGTCCTGGAGAGGGGGTCTCATCCCTTAGCAGGGAAGGGCCGTTGTAGTAGAGTAACGTTTCTCCACTACGATGGCGGGAATTACCCTTTGGAGGGTGGTTTCTCCGGTGTTGGCTAGTCCCGGGGTGAGTCTTACGACGCTCATGGGGCATGCTCACCCGTTATGGGGTCAGGGCCGACGTCGTAGGGACAACGGTCGGTCGCCAGAGGGTACTCCGGTGATGATCGTGTGTGGGCCGCGCTGTAGAATCCGAGGCCTTCCTTGGGCTGGGCCTCCCTTTTAGTGGGCCGAGAGCGCTTACCTGCCCCTTAGGAGGGCTTGTTGCGCTCATCCCTTTGTGGGCTTAACTTTATTGGGCCGCTTCTGGGCCAAGTCAATTTTACCCTCCTAACTTTCCCCCTACTCTTAGTCGCCGAGCACTCAGCTGGGGGCTGTGAGTAGGCCAATTGAGGGTACTCCTCGGCTCCCCGAGGTTCAATGCTAAGCTCCTCGCATTGCGAGTGGTGGGGGGCATTGGGATTGGCTTGGCGCGCAAGGCGCTTCTGGCGGTGGCGGAGGCCGTGCTGGTAATGATGACCCACATCTTGTCATGTTCCGGGAACGCAGGTCTCGAACGGTTGCCTGACAGGCGTGGCAGGCGCCTTTTCACCTGCTCCGGAAGGAGTGGCACGACCGACCGCGGGTGGTTATAAGGGTGACTGCGTGGTCTCTCCGTAGTTCCATCCACGTCTGGCCAGCCGCCGAACATCTCCGTAGGCGTCTTCCTCCTTTGTCTGGTGAGGATTCTTTCCCTCCTTGTGCTCTCTTTCTTCTATAGCCATGCCTCCTCACAGGAAAACTCTTCGGGTGAGCTCTTCTTCCTCCGAAGAAGCACCTCAGGGCCGAGGGGGTGCACCAAGCACCTCCGGTGCCGGCACCAGTAGGTCTGGATCTCCGCCACTAATGGCGTATAAGGTGTACCATGGCTTGCGGGAGTTCTTCCAGATTCCCCCGGAGCTCGACATTATCTTCCCCGAGGTAGGTGATGACATCATGTCTTACCCCGCCGGTGGGATCATTATCCCAATAGCTTCCCTTCAAGTGGGTTTTCGCATTCTTATTCATCCTTTCATCGCGGCTGTCCTCTAGCATTACAGACAGAATCCTGGGGCGATAACCCCAAACTCTTATTCCATCCTTTGTGGGTTTGTTTACTAGTGTCGTAGAGTGTCGGTGGAACCGACTGTAGATCTATTCCGCTACTTCTTTCTCCTCCAAAGCTTTCTGTCCGACGTTTTCTTCGCCTATTTCAAGTCTCGCTCCCGCCGTCTCCTCCGCTGCATCCAACCATAAAGGTTAGGTGGAGAAGTATGTATACCTTATCAGGTCGCAGGATTGGGAGGCCTCCACTAGATGGATGCATGGGGGTTTCTACTCCACCTGGCATGATAGTGCGCCTTCTCTTCAGACCGAGGATCGTCGGAAGTTAAAGGTCCCCGAATGGTATCCCCTCGCCGACGCAGACTTCGTCCTGACTCCGGCACTGCTCTGGGAGTTGGGGTTGTGTCCCCCATTGCCGCAGGGTAAGGGTTTTATTTATTCATCAGGTCGCTCTATTTTTAGAGGATGTTTAACCAAACTCTATTTTGCTTTCAGGGGCGCTTGAGCCTCAGGGTTGGACCTCTGAGATTATCAGGTTGTCGTGGAACGTTCCTCGCCTCGTGGATCACGCGATCCCGGGAGCTGGCCAGGTGTCAGTGGTCGCCCCTCCAGTCGAGGTTGCAAAGGGTGCAGCACCCAGTCCCTACCGGAGTCCCCTTGGTACGCTAGTCGGTCGCTTCTGCTACTGGCGGGAGCGGTTCTGTGGTGAGTGGAGGTCTTGGTTCCCCGAGGAACCTTGCTGAAGAAGCTGTTGGTGACGTTGGCGAGGGCTCCAGCATGGCCGGCGGTGGCCGTGTTGCCTTGACCCATGACGAGCTGGCGGCCATGGACGCCTGTCACCGGTCGAGGAAGAGAGCGAGGAGTCCTCCCCCTACTCGGCGCCGTGCTCCGCCTCCCCCGGTGTCTGAGCAGCCCTCTTTTGAGGCTCCGCCGCCCCCGGTGGCTGGCGAATCGGTGGTCACCCCCCTGCATCGGTCCCTTCGGCGCGGGGGCGCGACAAGGGTAAGGCTCCGGCGGTCGCTCCATCCCTGCCGACTCCTCCGCAATGCAATTCGTCCCCGCCTCCTGAAGACCGATTACCTGTGCTGCCCGAGATCACCACGGACGTCGACCTCATGGGGAGGACCGTGGACTAGCACAAGCCCTTTGGCGAGTTTGGCCCTGGGGTTGAGGACGAGGTGACAGTGAAGGCAGCCCAAAGTATCTGTCTGGTTGCGAGCTCCTTCGGGCTGTGAAGACACCACTTTCGGGACCTTGCTCGGATGCTGGAGTCCAGTCGGGCTTCTCAGACAGAGCTGGAGACCCGCTTGAAGGAATATGAGTCGGCTCACAACGAGCTCCGTGTGTAGTTCCTGCAGTAAGGTCTGGCCTTCACTGGCGTGGAGCGCGATCGGGATGCCTTTTGCACGCGGGCAGATGGTGCCGAGGGGCGAGCAGGCACTGCCGAGGAGAGGGCAGCTAAGCTGGGGGCGCAGGCCCAGGCCGTGGAGACTCATGCTCGGGAGTTTGAGGCCGAGCTGACCAAGCTGTGCTCCTTGCTGTCGACTGCGGGCGAGGAAGCGGTGGAAAGCTTTCGTTCCTCTCCGGTCTACCGGGAGGAGCTGACGGAGGTGGCCCTCGAGTTCTACGGGCCAGCTCGCGATCAAGGCTTCCGGGAGAGTTGGAGTGCTGCTGTGAAGGCTACTGCGGCAAGCCTTGGTTGCGAGGCCCCATCCCTTCCTCCCCCTTCGCCACCTTATGAATAATCGCTCTCCAATGGTGAAACTAACAGGTTTGTGACTTGGTGTACTTCCACCACGCTGGAAGTTGATCGTTCTTATTATCTCCTTCGTGCCCGCGTGCACACTCCTTCTTTGTCCAAACAACTATTGCTTCCATTGAACCTCCCCAAGATTGCTTCATCCCGAGCTTTTGATTCAATTCTTATCAAGTGATGTTGATCACGTGTCTCATCACACCTTGACATCTACTTTTCAGTTCGTTTTACTTCATTTCATTACATCCCACGTCGCTTCGCTCCACTCCATTTCATTCCACTCCATCTCGCTGTAACATCCTGGATTCTTGCCGGATCTCTATTGGGTCTTGGCGGGCATTTATTAGGTTGTTCGGATCCTTTTGGAGGAGTTTCGGATTGCTTCTGTAGCTCCTGAGTTGAGTTTTACTTTCCGTGTGAGTTTTTCTCCCGTTTAACCTTGTTCACCCCTCTCCTTCCCTCATTCTCTTTGAGTGTGAGTGAGTCGCCCGGTGTGAGACCGTCCGGCGTGAGGTCGAGCTGCGTGAGGTAGCAACCTTATCCCGTCCCGTTCGTGCCCCGGAACTGCCGTCGATCCGTCTTCCACGTCGCCGCCGCGTCAGCAGGTCTAGTTATTTGTCCTGAGTCTGGCTACAGTTCTGTGTGCTGCTTTGCGACAGGTACACATAGCATGTCTGTGCTTCACTATTTTGAGTCTTTGTGTCTAGTGAGCCTCCACTAGTCGTAGCCTGACAACACTTTGTGTTGGCCCACCTAGGAGTGGTGGCAGGGCAGTTCTCGGTTGAGATGATTTGTAGGCTGGTTACTGTGGGCCCCTTTGTCTAGCTGCTAGAGTCCGACGGGAGGGAAAAACTAGCTAGAGGCATGGCTCAAGACATTGAACTTGCGTGTGCACACGTGGTCAGGGGCGTTGGACCAGCGCCGATGGGAGTGACCCTGACTAGTCACTCATTACTGTTGTTCCTTGGTTCCTTGTTCAGTGGCTCAGTTACCGCATTAGAGGTGAGTGGGAGATGCTTGAGGCACAGTGTAAGACGTTAGTGGATGCATCTGACTTTTCTTCTAGTGAGGAGGTACTTCTATCACAGGACACTAACTCTTGCGATTCTCGTGATTTGTGTGGTTTCTCGTGCAGTGTGAGCTCTTTCACGTGGTGCTTCGGGTAGTCTATGTTTGGTTTCACCCGTGGTCAGTGTAGTGTATACGACGGTGAGATCGTGTATGTGTTAGTGCTTTTAGACTGTGTGGCCTTATGTCGGGCTTTGGTCTTTGAGGACAAGCCTGCGCATCTGTGCATCGGTTGGTGATTCTCGACTGTGAGTGCGGGGATTTGTGTTTTGCCGATTAGGAGTAGTTTAGAGGGCCGAGCTTTTATCGACTGCCATGTGATTTGCTTAGTACAACTTTCCTCTTTACTTTTACTGTTGTTCCTACTCCTACTGTTCCTCTTATTATTGTTACTGTTCACCGCTATTGTTTCGTGGTGGGGATCCGTGGGACCCCTACTGAGTCAGTGACACGAGACTCACCCCTGACTTTTCAGGTGTGGTTGTTCTTCCTCGTGGTTCATGGTGCCGTGCGTGGTTCTTAGTTGCCAGCGTTGCCAGAGTCGGGCTTCCCCCGACTTTAGGGTACGTTGCTCTTTCCTGTTGGACTGTGCCTGTCTTTAGTTAGAGTGGACTCTGCTAGCTGTTGTAGTTTAATTTGTTTAATTGAAATAATTTTATTTTTGCTATTTTAGCAATCTTGATCATATATAGTAATTGTTTACTACTTTATCTGGAAGTTCAATATACTTACTCCTTTTTATCCCTTCGAGACTTTCTCGCTCTTGGGAGGCCTCTCAAGATCCAAGTGGTATATATCGGGTTTACTCGGTATCTGGGTTCTAGGTCGTCACAGGTGGTATCAGAGCTATGTTGCGAGGGATGTGTGAAAGTACATGGGAATTCAAGATATTGCAGTACTCAGAGTCTGTAAGATCCAGTACAGTCGGTAGCTGGCAAAGGTTTTGTGTTTCTTTATCGCTTTGCTTCTCACGTGAGCGCTTGTCTGTGCTGTGTTGGCACTGCGCATGGTGGTTCTACTCTCATCAGGATGTGACAGAGAGTGCTTTTTGTCATGATGTTGGTCTCGGTTGTGCTACGCTGGGCAGAGTTTCCCAGCAGGTGTGAATTTTTGGTGCAGCGTTTACATTTTTTCGTGGGGCGTTCCAGTGGCAAATGGGTTCTATGATGACTATGCATGTTCTCCGGAGGAGATTAATGGTGTTTTGGCCATCCCAGTTGAGGTTTGGTCAGCCCTTGAGGTGTTAAGGTTGTGTTACGGTGGTTGTTTGGATGCCTTATTTGAGAAAGTGCTCGGGCGAACCTAGGATTACCTTCATGGTGAGCTACTGTTAGACGAACTTGATCTTTCTCATCTTGTCTTGTGGCGTCGTTCTGAATTGAGATTTGGAAGAGCTGTCTCGGTAAGGCCTTAGTCCTATGTCTGCTTATGTGTGGACTATTTTAGTTCTGAACCTGATCTGCTCTTGTTTTAGCAGTGGCCGGGCTTTGGACCCAGTTTGTGAGTTGGGGGCCGTTGTGCACCATGTTCGGCGTGCCGTGTTTGGCGGTTGTTGTGCTGTGAAGGTTCAGTACTTGTTTCGGGACGCGAGGATAAGCTGAGACAGGTATTCTTTGTGGCTTGTGTTGTGGTTCTTGGCATGATGGTTTGCACTATAGCAACTTGTGATCGACTATTAGCAGGATCGGTACTCGAGGTGAGGTATATTACAGTTTCGTGAGTTGCGATGGCGCCGATAGGTGTGCTGAGACGTGGATGCCAAGTTGTTCAAGATGCCTGTGTGCATTGTGTTGAGTGCGCAGTGAAAGCGTGTGGGCTCATAACCTACAGGTCGAGGATCGTAGGGTTGGAAGACTCTGACCGACCGAGAGGATTGTTTCCTCGGTATGAGATTCTATTGGTTATGTGCGCCTTGATGCTATTGGTTTCCGTGCCGTTGCTTGTGGTATTGTGGTTGTTGGCACTGGTAGGTTTGAGAAGTGGGAAAATCCGTCGGCAAATGTGTTGATTGATAAGTGCACATTTTCATATGTTTATTTATGTCGCACGTATTGTTTCTAGGCTTTAATAAAATTAATTATGTAAGTTTTCTATGTCGTCCATGCAATAGGAAGAGTGGTCCATGGGGAACCGCCTCTCTGACAAATGTGACATTTTTATTATTTTCATTTATTTGTTGAATGAAATGTTTAAATCTCTTATTAAATGCACGTAATGAATGAATGAATGTAGGGAAAGCATAGGATCCGCATCTCATGGTTGCAGGTCTGGGCGGTGTACCTAGCGCTGCTCGACTTCTAGTGAGAGCGGCTAACAGCCATGGGGTTCACCCCATTCCTGAGTATGGAGGTAAGTCGGTTCGACACCGCTCTCCTTTATGCATTGCACGACCACTGGGACCCAGTGAGTCACACATTTCTCTTTTCATGGGGGCATATGATCCCCACGTTGGAGGACGTGGCCAGACTCACTGGCTTGCGAGTGCACGGGACTATGGTTAGTGGGAGCACATATCCCGACTACCACGAGATGCCCCAGGAGCTCCTGGGACTGGACTTGCTGCACCCTGAGCGGCAGTCCACCCTCCTTACTCGGGTGAGGCTGCAGGACAGCCTCGGGCTACGATGAGTGGGGATAGTGACGAGGGAGTAGCCAGAGCAGCACCTCCAGAGACTAGTGGATCGGGCCAGACCGAGAGTACCGGTAGAGTTGGGAGCGGGGGCAGACAGAGTGCTGAGGAGATTCTTGATGCTACTGATCGGACGACTCCTCTTCGCGATGCGTGCAGACGTGATGAGTTGTCGACTACTTCCACTCCTTGAGGACCTCGACCACGTGGGTGACTACACATGGGGAGCTGCAGTCCTCACCTTCTTATTTGACACTGTGAGTTCGACCAGCCGTCAGACCATGCTCGGGGGCTTCTCCCCTCTTCTTCAGGTACAACCTAACCCTTAGACTTGATTATGCAATTTAGAGGCTTCTACATGCTGACATGTGATGTGATGCAGGTTTGGGCCTACGTGAGGTTACGAGGGTTAGGGAGAGGCAAGGAGACCCACCCAGACTTGCTGCCTATTGCCCGGAGGCGGACCACACCTCAAGAGACAGGGGCTCTAAGGAGATAGGTCAGGGAATGACGCGGGACGAACCCGGTCGAGACACTGGGACCTAAGCTAGCAAACAACGAGCACAGGTCATCTAAGCGACAAGGCAAACACTCATGCGAACAGCTGACTCCACAGGACTCGTAGCGATGGTTCGGCGAGCTGGGGCTCGCGAGAGGGTCAGACACAGTCCGAGTAGCGAGGAGAGTGGTGATGAACCACCCCGGGAACAAGGTCGTGGGCACCGGATTCAACCAGGCGGACCGATACCGAGGGGATCGATTCAGATGTACACTCACTCACTGGCAGTAAGAACTCACGAAAAGTGGAATTATGGACCGGGCACTCCTCACACGGGCACTGCAGTTGGAACTAATACTAGACAAGCAAATTGGAGTGGCAGCCGCACATACCTAGCCCGTCCGAAGGACCGGCTCCGGTCGGAGACGAAGGTGAGCCGGGGAGCGTGCGCACCCGGCAGACACGCTGTGTTGAGGAGGCTTGATGATGTTCCCTGCTATTACAATTAGTACACTCCACGCAGGGAGGGGATCACGGGGATGGGGCAATCCACTACATGCACTACCCTCGCGTAGGAGGGGGGAACGAGGGGAGGGGAAGCCAAACTACGATCGTACGCCTAGCTCCGACATCCAATCGAGGTGCTGCCAATGCCTGGACGAAGATTGGGGAATGCCTAAGGATGCCTGCAAGTCTGACGTCAAGCAGATGTCGCTGGAAGGTGGAGGAGGTCACAGCCGATGACCTGCGCAGTTCTGCCTCGTAGGACTGGATGGCGCAGTCGTGGTGCGTCGATAGGTACGCTGGCTGTAGATCTCCAAAAGTGACGGGACCAACTCGTGGGGGTAGCAGACAGGGGGTACTACAAACCCTCAAAAGTTGGCGGCCATCAGATCATCTCACAGGTTGGGGTCGCCTAGACGGTCGGTGTCAGGTTCCTGGGTGAACAGCAGGACAGGCCAACAACGGCCCTAGTGGAATTTTAGGTGCCAATGTCAGAATGGGACGACAGCACCTGGGTTGGTTTCATTTCGCCGTCTGCCACAACTTTGGTGAAGACGCTGTGAGCCGAAAACTAGCAGAGGGAGGCGTGCTAAGGCTGTCGAGTCCACTGCAGGTTCTGGGTGGACTGGGTCACACCAGTCAGGCGCAGTCGTAGGAGAATGGACGCCCCGGGCTGTGCTGAAGCCCAAAATGAATGGGACCACCTCAGGATCGAAGGTGACTCGAAGGGGAAGAACTCTCGTGAAGGGAGTTATGGCCGATCCACACAGTGAAAGTCAGTGTCGGTGTTGCCATGTGGCACTCAGAAACAGGCGTGGTCCAGGTGCAGTTGTATGGAAATGCCTGTAGCGGTTGATGCTGTTGTCGAATGGAGGCAGGACCACTGCAGGAGCGTGGCAGACTCGAAGGTGGACGACTCTTCTGAAGATGTCCTGGGTTGAATCTCACAGTGGATGCCGCTAGAAGGCCTGCCAACCGAGTCTCTACTGCAGGCTTGTAGCAGAGTGCAGCAGAACTCAGCTTCTTAATCTATGGGGAGAGGAGCGACGAAGGAGCGACTTCCGGACTGCTGTGGGCACACCAAGCAGAGGGGAGATGGATGTGGGTTGCAGAGGGAGAGGGAGCAGGGGCGTGGGGTACTAGGGTGGCAGCTAGGGTTAGGTATGGGGGGGTGCGCTGGCTGATGGGGAAGGTTCAGGGGCCTCATCAGCCTCTTGGGTGGCATCCCCAGTTCTTGGTGGCGGTAATTCGGTACTTGTATCGGGTTATCGGTACCCGGAGCTCTGGGATGTTACAGTTGGTATCAGAGCGGCGTTGAGGAATGTTTAAGGAATCGGATGCAGAGTGGTTGTCCAGAACTAGTCCAAATGCACTGTCCATTGCTGGCTTAGGATGTTTTCCGTATGATTAATGCTTTTCTCTGCCTACTATTTGTGTGTTAGTTGTTCGAGATGCCACCTCGGCGTCGGAGAGTCCCGGTTCCCCAGGAAGAGAGTAGTGTACCTGCTCCAGTTCCTGCTGTGCCAGTCCAGGAAGATGTGCCTGGCAGTCGCGGGCGAGCATTGAAGGAATTCTTGCTTTTTCACCCGCCGACGTTTGAAGGTCAGACCGACCCGGATGCTGCTAGAACTTGGTTGGATGCCACTGAACGCGTGTTTCATTCTATGGAATGCACGGAAGACGAGAAGGTGATGCTCGATACTTTCCAGCTCCAGGGAGCAGCTTTGACATGGTGGAACACCGAGTGGGAGATTTCTTTTCAATCTCGCCCACTCCGTCAGATTTCTTGGACCGAGTTCATCGCTACTTTTGAGGCTACCTTTAGCCCAGCTTATCTCCGTATGGATAAAATGCGCCAGTTTCTACAGCTCGTCCAGGGCGGAATGTCAGTGCTCGAGTATCGGAACAGATTCTTGGAATTGGGCCGTTACGCGCCCCATATTCTTGCAAATGAGGCACTGAAGACAGAACAGTTTCTGCGAGGCCTCCGTGCTGAATTGAGGCAGCCGCTGATTGTTGCCAAGATGACTACTTTCACTAAAGTTTATCAGGCAGCAGCAGCATTAGAGCTGGATTTGGCAAGGTCCCTTGTTCCTTCTCCGGCATTGTCGGTGCATCCGACAGCTCAATTTCCTCCGAATTATCTGCCTTCTGTTCCCATTAAACCTTGTGAACAGTATCAAGGGGCATGCCCCTCTCGCATGGGCATGGTACTAGCCCCCTCTCTAAGTAGTGGTAGTAGTCCTTCAACGTGGCAGTTGGCCCCCTCAGCAGCTACATCTGTAGGAAGGCGTTCAGATAGCAATAGTAGGTGAGTAGCTCCCCTTCGACGTGGACAGTGGTTGCGTCTGCAGGCATGCGTGTAGTAGAATAGTGGACAGCAGCATGTGAAGGTGGCAAATGGGCGCGGCAACAGGCATGCTGGTCCCCTCGCATCTGCAAGTAGACTATTGTCGACACGACTGGATAGGCACGGTGTAAAGGCCAGCTCCTGTACAAATGTAATCACATCATGCGGATGGCAGCAGGCAGACGAGTGGGACGATGACAATGCCCTACCCCTATAAACCTGGTGATCTCCCCTTGCGCGCGGGACCTCTCCCCCTCCCCTTCTTCCCCTTCTTCTTCTCCTCTTTCCCCTTCTTCTTCTTCTTCTTCTCCTCTCCTTTCTCTCCTTCTCAACTCACCATTATCCCCCTCTCTCACACTCTACCATACTACCGGTCCGGTGGCCCTATTTGAATAGGGGCATTGCCAGTTCCTTCCTCCTTCCCCCCTTCCCTTTGTTCTCATCTCTCCCCATCTCCCTTGCTTCTATTCACCTGTACACTTCATCGTGGCCAATCCCTTCCCCTCCTGCCCTCTCTCTTTTCCTCTCCTCTCTCCCTCTCGTCCTCTCGCCTTCTCGCCCTCTCGCCCTCTCTATTTTCTGCATCCCCTCCTGTAAACACCGCGCCGTCCACTTCTTCTTCTCCCTCTCCATCTCTCACTCTCCCTCTCTCATTTCTACTGGCACTGCAACCCCGCTCTTCCTCACGTACTCACCTCCCTTACTCCCTCTCTTTCTCTCTAGTCTCTCTCGCGTCACTCTCCCTCTTTCCTTGTCTCCTACTACAACTCACTTGCGTCGCACCCTCTCTCCCTACTTACATTGGGCTCAAACACTCCGCGAGCTTCCCCCTCTCTCTTCAGATCGTGGCCAGTGCACCCCACTTCTCAGCTTTCCCTATCGCTTATTCCCCTCTTCCTGCATGCAACAAAAGCCTCTCTCCACCTCGGCCCTGCACCTTGCCCCCTCTCCAGGCATGCATGCACACCTATCACACACACAGGCTTCTCATCGCATAGCTCCCCCCTCTCACACTCCACTGTAGCTCCTTCTTCATCCCCATGTCTCCCTATAGCTTCCTCACCTCCTCGCAACCTCACACACCGCCTATTTGAACTGCACCGTCGGCCGTGGCAGTGACCTCCCTCCATCCACTGCCTCAACCTGACAGCTCTTCTCTCCCCATCTCCCCACTTGCACACACACACCTCATACACCGCATGTAGCCCCCACCATCTCACTCTTCTCTCCCTCTTCCCCACTTACACAGACACTGCTCACACACACAACACACACCATAGGTAACCTCTCCGCCTCCCCACCGTAGCAGTCCCTCACCCTCCCACTCTCGTTCTCTCTTCAGCTTTGTTCCCCACACCACACTTCTCTGATCACTCTCCCCTTCACCAGTGTCCTCTTAGTTAACCGAAGCCCCCTTGGGCACTATTGTCCTCCCTCTCTCCCTCCCTAATTCACACCCTTTGCCCCGTTCCCATCTCTATCTCTTCCCTATCTACGTCGACCCTCCCTGCGTCCCTCTTCTCTCACACACAGGTAGCACCGAGCCCCCCTTCCTCTCTATTTGTTACTCTTTTTTTCTTCTACTCTCTTTTTTCTTCTTCTCTTTTTTTTTTGCTCTCTCTCTCTCTCTTTTTTTACCCTATGACAACACGAGCAGTGATCGAGTTGTCCAGACAATGATCGTGCAAATCCACCTCCAAAGCAGGGTGGAGGATGATTTTATTCATTGAATGGGGGCACTAGGGCATAATACAACCTCAAATGTCTTCCATTAAGAGGCTGGAACTGAAACTCCCCGCAGTGGTTGACGATTACATAGGCTCTGCCCTCGTAGACTTTCTGGACTACATAGGGTCCGAGCCAATTTTCATTCAGCTTGTCATTGGGGTTGGCGGGCATGACGTCTCTCCTTCTGACCATGATGAGATCACCTTTCTTGAATTCGCCCTCCTTGACGAGCTTGTCGAAGGCACGTGCTATCTGGGCTTGATAGACCTGAATATTCTACTGGGCTCGAAGCCGCATTCCCTCCAGACTGGAGAGCTCTTCGAGTCTTCGCTCGACATTTGTCTGTTCTTCGGGGACTAGCTCATGCTGGATGGCGACCCTGAGGGAAGGTATCTCCCACTCGATAGGGACAATCGCTTCCGAGCCGTATACCAGGGAGAAAGGTGAGTAGCCTGTTGGGGTCTTGTATACTATCCGGTACGCCCATTGCACCTCATACATCTTCTACTCCTAGTCCCTCTTGTTGGACCTGGAATGCAGAGAGTTTTGTTGAAGGCTTCAGCCAGACCGTTGGCCAGTGGATTGTAGGGAGTCGACGTCCTCTAGTCAATCTTGTATTTTTCTGCCAGTCGGTAGACCTTCTGGTTGCGGAAGTGGCTGCCATTGTCTAAGATAATTCGGTCGGGGGTGCCGAACCGAAATATGATATTACGGCAGACAAATCTGGCGATAATTTTCCCGGTGACCTCCCTTAAGGCGACAGCCTCTACCCAGTGGGAGAAATAATCGGTTACCGCCAGGATGTACTTGCAACCCGTGAATGAGGCGGGCAATGGGCCCATGACGTCTGTTCCCCATTGGGCGAAAGGCCAGCTAGGCATCGTAGGATGTAGCGGCACGGGCGGCCTCCTGGGTATCGTGGCGTGCTCCTGGCACCTTTGACACGACTTAGCATACTTGCAGCAGTCGTCAAACATCGTCGGCCAATAATAGCCAAGCTTCTTTATTTCAATTTTCATTTTCGGCCCCGCCTGATGTGCACCGGCTGCTCCGGCATGAACCTCCTTCATAACTCTCCAAGCCTCTTCAATGGACAGGCATCGGAGGAGTAGCTTTTGCTTGGTATCGACCACAATTTGAAATAGTATTCCGTTTCGGAGCTCGTAGGAGTCTTTTGTTTTGATCAGTCTAATCTTCTCTTCCCTTTACTTGGGCAATTGTAGGTGCTTGAACCATTGCATAAGAGGGTCCCTCCAGTCGGGCAAACTGACCGCTTCTGCTGTGACGACCTCCAGTTCCTCTTCTTCTACTACTTCTTCTTCTATCATGCTAGGCACTTGGCGCTGGTTGATCACCCGGATGTCGAGCGACCCATCCGGCAAGACTGCTAGCGAGCTTGCCAGCTTTGCCAGGCCGTCGGCTTGGGCATTCTCTCCTCTAGCGACGTGGCCTATCTCAAAGAGGTAGAACCGCTCTATGAGCCCCTTTACCTTAGTGTGGTAAGGGAGTAGCTCCGGCTTCCGGACATCGAACTGTCCCTAGACCTGCTCGACGACCAGCAATGAATCGCCAAATACTTGCAGCATTTTAATCTCCATTTGCAGAGTAATCTGGAGGCTGACAATCAGAGCTTCATACTCTACTTCATTATTTGTGCAGGGCTTGTTGATGCAGCAATAAGTGTGCACCACTTCTCCGTCTGGAGATTTAAGGACGATGCCAGCCCCAGCCCGTATTTTGGTATGCCCAGAGGAGGTTGTTTCTGTTCTAGAGGCCCCGTCGAAATACAGCTGCCAGACAGCCTGCTGGACTTGGTCCGCTTCCAGTACTTCATCTTCGGGTAGTTCCATAGCCAGTGGGGAGTCCTCGGGCACAGGCTGTACCGCGAAGAAGTCTGCGACGACTTGCCCCTTGATGGCCTTCTGTGGCACATAGGTGATGTCAAATTTCGTCAACAGCATGGCCCTCTTGTCGAGGCACCCCTTCGGGACTGGTTGGGAGAGGATATGCTTGACGGGGTTAGCCCTGAAAATCAAGCTCACTTCATGGGACAGCATATAGTGCCTCAGCTTCTTGACCGCAAAGACCAAGACGAGGCAAACCTTCTCGATAAGAGTGTACTTAGCTTCTGCCCCCACCAGTCTTTGACTGAGGTAGTAGAGAGCCTGCTCCTTCCCTTCGTCATTGTTCTGGGCGAGCATTTCCCCCAGTGAGTATTCGGTAGCTGCTATGTAAAGGATGAGCGGCTTGCCTTTGACAAGTGCCCCCACCACAGGTGGGGTCTTTAAATAATCCTTCAGCCAGTCTAAGGTGTGCTGGCATTCATTACCCCAGCTGAATGGTGCATTCTTCATCATCAGTTTGTGGAATGACTGGCAGCGTCCCGATAGGTTAGAGATAAACCTCCGGATATATGCTAGCCGGCCTTGCAGGGACCTCAGTTCTCCCAGGTTCTTCGGAGGTGGCAGCTCCTGGATGGTTTTTATTTTGAAGTGGTCGATCTCAATCCCTCTATGCCAGACAATGAAGCCCAGGAATTTTTTGCTAGAGACGCCAAAAGCACACTTCATCCTCTCTATGGTCTGAAACAAGCTCCTAGAGCTTGGTATGACAGGCTCAGTAAATTTCTTACAGAAAAGAAGTTCTGGAGAGGTGAAATTGACCAAACTTTATTCACAAAGGTATGTCATCCAGGCATTCTCATTGTTCAAATATATGTGGATGATATAGTGTTAGGTTCAACTAACCCAACTATGTGTAATGAATTATCTGATTTAATGACACATGAATTTGAGATGAGCTCAATGGCTGAGTTAAAGTTATTTCTTGGACCGCAGGTGACCCAAACCAAAGAAGGAACCTTCATCACTCAGTCCAAGTACATAAGTGATTTGCTGAAGAAATACAAATTTGAAAATCCCAAGGAGATTATAGCACTAATGTGTACATCAACAAGTCTTGATGATGACCCAAAAGGTAAACCAGTGGATAACAAGCTATATAGAGGTATGATCAGATCCCTTCTCTATCTTACTACATCTAGGCCTGATATTCAGTTTGCTGTGTGTTTACGTGCTAGATTTTAGGCTAGTCCTAAAGAGTCACACTTTTGTGCTATCAAGAGGATTTTTAGATATCTGTCAGGCACCCAAGAGCTAGGTCTTTGGTACCCTACTAGGTGTAAGCTAGACCTATTAACATACACTGATGCAGACTATGTTGGGTGTCAGATTGATAGGAAAAGAACTAGTGGATACTACCTATTCTTAGGTGGTTGCCTAGTGTCTTGGGCTTCCAAGAAGCAACAAACAACTACTTTGTCCACTGAAGAGGCAGAGTATGTCGCTGTAGGGAATTGTACAGCCCAGGTACTATGGATCAAGCACTAACTTACTGATTATCAGATAAATTTGGGATGCATTCTAATTTTATGTGATAATACTAGTACTATTTGCCTAACTAAAAATCCTGTTCATCACTCTAGGACTAAACACATAGAAATAAAACACCACTTTCTTAGAGATGCAGTAAGCAAAAATGAAATTGAATTAAATTTTGTTGAAACAGAAAAATAAATTGGTGACATATTCACCAAGCCTCTTGGGAATGAAAGATTTAAATACTTAAGAAGAGAATTGGGGTTATGTAAATTTCAGCATGAAAATGATTCATGATTTCATTCTTGAATTGAAATTTGACTTGCTTTGAAAATAATTGTGTGCTAGTCTGCTTTTAACTTTTGAATAAATAAGCCCTGATTTCAAAATAATTATTGTGCACAGTTGAGATGCTAAATAAAAACTGCATTAGGTCTGAACCTGTTGCAATTCAAGCACTACTACAGTCAATGCATGGTTTGCACTGAGTATACAGTTGGTACCGTGTCTTGCATTTAGTCGATGCAAAGTGTGAGCATTCTGCACACAAGGTCTGTGCATGTCCATGACTAAGCAACAAATAGGTCTGTGCACCTTGTGTCTTACTCATAACAGGTCCATGCATCTGCATACCACTCTCATGCATGGCCAGTGCATTGTTTGCTTCCTGCACGTTAATGTCAGTGCATTATGAAGTCAGGGGGAGTTCAGTAAAGTCTAATCTAAGTACAATTCATTCAACTCTCTCTCCATTCTTTGCAGTCCTCAACACTTGGTATCATTGGCATCAATTGACCTTGATTGGATTTAATTCTATTACATTGTGCCACTGCCACTCATTGAAATTCTTTTTGAGCTGATTCTGTGCTTCATTACTTTTTTCCTCATTCTGAATGGATAACAGTCGTGCAACTGCTTCATTATCTTGAGCAGCAATTATCACAAGTCTTCTTTTATAAGAATCTCATCTGGTCCTTGAATGAACTGATGGTTTAATCTAGATAAATTGTGGAGTCTAAACACTGTCTTCAGAAAATAAGGTGGTAGAAAACCTTTTATAGATATCAACCTTCCTCTCATGATTATGATAGATAAGACTCGCACTATTTCTGAAGATGACAGACTTAGTGAGATCTAGGTGTGAACGTGTCACAAAGATATTTTTTAAAAGAAAGAAAATCTAAGTGTGATGAAGTATGAAAAACAATGAGAAATAAGAAAGGGGGAGTATGAGATGCTCTAAAGGAGGGTGATCACCCGAGGGGTTACCTCAAAATCAAGGGATGATCGCATGTACCTTGTAAAGAAGCGGGTGACATTGTGAGCTCCTCCTTCCTTCTTCAATCGACCGGCCAATGAAGTGGGTCTTAATTTGATTACCCTTGTAAGACAAGCAAAACAACAAACACACAATATGGATTAGCCAAAGTATAGCATCAGTGCTTTAAAGAAATAAAGATATGCAACATAAGCATGAACACATCTTGTGTGTTTTTGTTTAAACCCCTAAGAGGAGTACGAGGGTGGGCAGTGCTATGATGCAACAAGTAATATGATATGGGAAACGTTCTAGCAAGATAACTAGAAGAAGATGCAGATGCGCATATGAGATGGATAACAAAATAAATTAAAAGAGGAGAAAGAGAATCCTGCTGCTGTTATAAATAGCAGTAGAGGAAGAGAAGAAAGAAGACTCCAGTTGCAGCAGGAGGAAGCGCCGGAGGAAGACGAACGTCTGTGGAAGAACCTACAAAGAAAGAAAACTCTCTTCTTTCTTTGTAAACTCATAGTGAAAAGCTCTATGCATTTTTTCTCTGTACTCTCCTTAGAATCTATATCTTCTCTCTTCTTCTTTTTTGCGCGTAGAGGAAGCCATGGGGTATTTATAGGACCAAAGATCCTTGTTCCAATGGGATTAAAACTTACCCTGTCACTGCTAAGCCACTATTTTTCTCAACAGGTTTTCATTGGGTCTGCTAGTTTGTTTTAATTCTCCATTCTGGATAGTTAGATAAATTTTTATTGGTCAAGGATTTTAGAGAAGGATTCATTCACCCCCCTCTGAATCCGACGTACCTAAACTAACAATGAACACTGAGAAAACTGAACAAGCTACTTCGGCCTTTGTGGATAGTCATGTACCACATTTCCCACCTGATCACATCGAAAACACACCATCGGCATTGTAGATGGTCTGCCCGGATGGCTGCCACCACACCTCAGACACGGTCTCGGCTGACTAGCCACTGGTCCATGTCGCTGAAAAGAAGAGGGTGCTACTTGTTGCACAGTACCGGAGGAAGCTTGATGGTCATACTGCCTCTTGGACTTTCTGAACATTCGTTTGAACTTGGACTTTGTAAAAGAAGTCCCACTGGCAGTAGGAACAGAAGGTGGGACTCCTATCACACTGGGCTGACTGACTTGCTAATGCTACACACTCTGCTAAACTAGCTCCACTTGGGTTCGCCCTCGTGATCTTGCCATATCCAGGTCTTGTGCCGCAACTGCCAGATACGCCACATCTAATTCTGCCACCCTAGTTGCAATCAAAGGTTGCCTTAACTCTGCCTTCAACCCACGCAGAAATTGCTCAGTTTTTAGCCCTTCATCAACAAGAATATGAGGAGCATAGCGACCCAATTCCATGAATTTATTGCGATACTGTAGAACTGTCATATAGCCTTGAGCCAATTCCATAAATTGATGCATTTTGTCCATCCTCAGATACGCTGGACTGTATGTACGCTCAAAAGAAGTGACAAACTCCTGTCAAGAAATTTGTCGAAGAGGACGACACCTGAAAGTTACTTCCCACTCCGTGGTCCACCACGCGAGTGCTGCTCCTTGCAATTGGAATGTAGCCCTGTGGACGCACTTCGGGTCGGACTGGGTTGAGGTCCGCCGTTCATCGGTTTATTAAGTGCGTGGGCGTGCCAGTCACCGAGGTGACGATTTGTTCGGGTTCCGAGCAGCCCATGGTGCGTTCGATCTGACTCCGTCAGACGATTGTGTAGTTCGAGTCGGGACCCAATCCCGCCATGTCATAAAGGCCATGACGTCATTTACATCCTCTATACGAGGGAACACCTTTGATTAATTACCAAAATTAGGGGCTCCGCGGCCGAAGGAAGTAATACCGATTGCAAGAAAAAGGGACGACGATAAATCACACGCGAGCCCGTGCCAGGACATAAGCGGCCATGCATGTCGGTCACACACAGACCCCTTTCATATTCGGACAAGAGTCCATGGCAAAAGCGCGATGAAAACCGGGGTAAACATACTCGAATGTCTGCCGGGTGAACGGCAATTTCAATGATGGTTTGGATAAAAATTCGGTTCGGAAGACGAGTCCGGTCAAACCAGGACATCGGCCCGAAGCAAGACCGGGTCATGGCTATTTCGAGGTGGCCCGCGAGGTCCAAACCCAGCTTGCGAGGGCGGCCTTAATATTCCTTTAGCATCGGGTCGCGCGGAAGACGGAGCTGCAATGTGGAATTTTATTATTAGGATTGGTGGAGTTCAGGTTATACCCCTCTGCTGGCCCTTTCCTTTCCTCCGTGTATACATTTTTTAGTGGTTGCAAATTTCACTGTTTAGCTGGATGGGCTACCTTCGTTATTCTATCGTTCCCGTACTCGAACGAGCTCCCAAGCTCGTTTGTTGTATTCATCTATTTATGTGCCTTTTCCCCCCTTTTAGCATTTTGTCCTGATTGCTGGAATTCTTTTATTCATTTATTACATATACACATATGTAGCTATCCCCCTTTTTTATGCATATTCCCCTCTTTTTTTTTCTTTCCCTTTTTTACTGTTGTTATTGTTGTCTTTCCCATGTTTCATTAGAGGAGAGCGGGCCGTCAAAGGGCTGAAAAATGGGTGTACCGGCGAAGAAGCAAAGGGCGTACCGGCGAAGGGAGGGTGGACCATTAAAGGGGCTGAAAAACGGGTGTACCGGCGAAGGAGCAAGGGCGTGCCGACGAAGGGACTATACCGCTGAGGGAACTTGGGGGGAATGTGTGTGTGCGTGAGCGTGTGTGCCGCTGAGGGAGTCCAAGAG
Organism: Amorphophallus titanum; assembly: GCA_024336825.1. Classification (NCBI taxonomy): domain Eukaryota; kingdom Viridiplantae; phylum Streptophyta; class Magnoliopsida; order Alismatales; family Araceae; genus Amorphophallus; species Amorphophallus titanum. The sequence goes on along the minus strand of JANBPO010009603.1, from coordinate 26,749,176 downwards.
GGGTGTACCGGCGAGCGGCCTTGCCGGTGAAGGCACGTGAAGGAAAGGGGTTAGCGTACCGTTGGGGGAATTGAAGACCGTGCCGGTGAAGGAGAAATACAGGGGGGGTTGAGCTGCTGGTGAGAGGTGTGCGGGGCCCGCTCTTACTGATGGTTTTAAGGCCTTTCTTTTCTTCTGTCTCTTAATTTGATTCAGCTTTGTACAAATTATTCCTCCCTCCTGCAGTCGTAATTATTCGGGGCACTCAGTCGTCGCCCAGTCTGAATACCGTTATGATGTACACAGTCCACTCGTCTTAGTTAGAAATGTCTATTAATCGTTATTCCGTTTGTTTGTTGCTCCTTTTTACCCTTGTCGTATTCTTATTTCTGACAAAAATTCGGCAGCATCTCCCCTTGACCTGGGTGTAAGGGAGAGGCGGAGAACGCGCCCACATGGAGTGGCGGAACCCAACAAGTGGAGGTGGGCATCCGAGGACGGCAACACCTTTGACAGACCTCGGAAAACACGGAGAGAGCAACAAAAGGAGGGCTGGTGAACTAGCTGAGGACACTGGGATTAAGGGGCCAGGACTGGCGTGCCGGTACGTGGACTTCTAAAGCGCTTCAGTGAATCATCTTCCTGAAGGTTTTGGCGGGAGTGTTCCCTCCACACGCCTCCTGGGGGAATCTTTTAGGGTCCACAAGACCAGTGATGAAATCCTACCACGTGGAGCCATCTGAAGGAGTCAGCATCATTGTCTTCATCAATTTACCTCTGGCACCCCTGTTCTATATAAAGATTGTCTCATTCTTCGATGAGGAGAGGCTGATGCCGAAGATACTGAGAGCCAGAGGTTGATGCCCATGATGCTGAGAGCCAGAGGCTGATGCTGAAGATGCTAAGAGCCAAAGGTTGATGTTGGAGCTGCTGAGAGCTGAAGGCTGCAGATAGAAGAAAAGAAGAAAAAGAGAGCAGAAGAGTCTGAGAGCCAGAGAGCTCGTGAGAAGAATTGGAGTTAGAGTGAGAGAGAGAGAGTTGTTGAAGGTAGAAGACAAGGAAGAAGGAGAAGGAAGACTAGTAGCCTCTGGATCAGATCCAAGCTACATTACTCCTGAGCGAGCTACATTTTATTGTGCTTTATTTCCAACTTTTCGTTGCTGAGTTTCCTATCTCGTTTGCTTTTCCATTTCTCATTTCCGCTCAAGTTGTGTGTCAGCAGAGCCAAGTTGTACTGCTCAGCGAGCAAGGTATGTACCTCGGACAGCAAGCTGTGATGCTCAGCGGGTTAGCAAGCTATGATGCTCAGCGGATGTAAGCCAAGCTGTAACGCTCAGCGGACGCAAGCTGTGAGGCGCAGCAGTAAGCCACACTCTTGTTTGAGTGTGGGGTGGATGTAGGTCTGGAGGACCGAACCACCTAAAAGTCACTTGTGCTCTGTGGTTTGATTGTCTATTCTATTCCACTAGATGTATGCTTAGGCTCGCTCATGATAGTATGATTTTACATCTAGTGATAAATTGACTTGCACACTGTGCATTTGATTCTAGTCTTGAGTGAGTCAAGTTGATTACGTAATCACTGTAACCCAACTTGTTCCTGAGTATCAGTCAACTACATTGGTAATTCAACTTGTGCATTGGCTTAAGCATATCAGGTCGTTCTAGTCACTTACCCAGATTACTTCCGCGTCACTATTTTTCAACAGGTTTTAATTTGGCGAAAATTTTATAAGGGGATTCATTCAACCCCCCTTCTGAATCTGGGTTTGCACCATTACACCTAACCCAACAGCTCCCTCACCGATCGGGCCCTCAGTTGCTACCGTATGGCCCCGGTCCAGCTGCTCTACACCAGTCGCGGTGATCAGTGGTGCGCCTAGAGGGGGCATCTGTCGATCAGTCTGCCGCACCCAGTGATCCTCCTCTAGAGCCGCGCGCCTCAAGACTCGCCCATCTCTGCCAAAGCGGGCCATAGCTGCAAGATGAGGCCCACAAAAGTGTTACAACACCAGCAAATCAACATATACAACACAACAAAGTAAAGGCACATGAAGTGTCAAAATACAACTACAACAGCCTAGAACAGAGGTCTCACGGGCTGTACACCCTCGTCTCCACCATCGACGCACGCCCCGTGGGGGGCATTTGTTGTACCCGGACTATTTCCTGGAAAAATGACAAGAAGGAAGCATCCGGGCATTTCCCGAAACACTTTCCAGGCCTGGGCTACCTATCCCTTTCTACAACTCTGTGGGTCCCTACGAAGGCCCTGACCAGCTTGCCGTGACACACGGCGACACGAGCAACTGTTCGAAGTCAACTCTGGCCACTCACATATGGGCCTTGCCCATATCCTACAATGCCGCCCGGGCCAACCCGGGGGCACCCCGACATTAAGTCACGCGACATGGCACCCAGTGAAAAGGGCCGAGGGCCCACCCTAAAACACTCTCGACAACCCTCCATGGTCAAAGGGAGACCTAACACAGTCAATCACAGGCTTCGGGGGCCTGCCGCACGCATATATGGCTCGCACGGGTATGTTCAACATTCTATCGAACACCTTGTGGGCGTAGATATTCCAACCCGTCTACACTAAACCATGGGCTACCCCATGGTTCCAGCCCCTCAATTGGGTCCTACAATGACCCCCAGCAAGTCAGGGCCAACCCCGACACTCAGACACGTGGCAACAAGCCACTCAATTTTAGTACTCGGGCCAACCCGAGGCTACCCTGCCAACCCGTCGTGCAACACGTCATGCAGCTCGGGGCATGACTCACATCCCCAAGACGCCTCTCCTTAGCTCCTACAAGCTCCCTTCTTCAACCCAAGGCCCATCTTGGGGCCCCTCGGCCATCTACCCAAGTCGTTCGACAATCTGGGGTGTGTCAGACATTTACCTAAACACCTTGCGAGCGACTACCATAACCCAAGGAACAACGACCCCCAGGGGCCCATCCCAATCCCTCGAAGCTTAGTGTCCCTCAAAGGACACCCCCAGAAGATAGGAGAAGACCCCCGAGGGCCATCCCTCGGGGTTACGACCAGCCCCGTGGCCAGTTCACCCCGGGGGTGGCCGCGTGCCCTAGGGAGGGCGAACTCCCTGGGGGTCGCACCCTCCCTCCAGCCCGATGGCCCAGTGGCCCCACTCAGTCCCAGTTCATTCAATTCGCAGTCCTACGGTGCAGTTCATGGGCCGTACCAGTCCGTAAAGTTGACACGTGGATGCGGGAGCACAAAGCGACAGCACAGGAGAATTCCTCAAGTTTGACGCGCTCACAAGCCTCCACGTATCCTTCCAACCAGTTGTCCTTTTCCTTCTTAGCTAAGACCTCTTCAAGTACACGAACACAGCAGCATGGTTCTCCGAGGGCGTCCTGAAGACGCAGCCTTACGGTGACATTCCTGTTACCGGTAACGGAGTGACCTATAACCCGAGTGTGACGCCACTGGTCAATCTTGCCTCGTCCGATTTCATTGTGGAATCCGGCGAGCCGCCCATCATCGTGACACGCAAGCCACCTGCGGCATGCATGAACATGGTGCGCGTCCAGTTCAATGACCGATCCAACTCTTACCATTCCAACGTGGTGGTCGGGTCGGTCGACTACGATATCGCACAGCATGGTGCTCGCTTCGACGATACCGAGGATGTCAGCATCTGCTGCAACATCTCGGTGGCGCGGTTCATCGCGCAGAATCTGGTTCAGCAGGAATTCTTTGTACGCAATACCTATGACTTCAAGCTGTCGTGGCGTTATTGCTACCTGGAACCGATGGACATCGTGACACTCACCGATGTCAATCTAGGGTTGCTCGAGTTTCCGGTACGCATCACCGAGGTAGCTGAAGACGAGAGCGGCGTTCTCTCCATCACGGCCGAGGAATTCCCTGAAGGCGTCGGTCACGCAGCGGTCTACAACACTCAGCCGAACCAGGGCAGCACGATCGACCCGAACACCGACCCGGGTGCGGTCAATCCTCCATACCTTTTCCGCGGCCCAGGCTTCCTGGTGTCGAATAACACGCCTGAAATCTGGGTTGCGGTCAACGGCGCTAATCCGCTGTGGGGCGGCTGCCAGATCTGGATCAGTCATGACGGCAGCACCTACAACTACATGGGCACGTCGGCGCAGCCGGCACGGTATGGCGCGCTGGCGAGTGCGCTGGCTGCTGGTACGGCAGATCCTGATACGGCCAACACACCGCAGGTCACGCTGTATCAGAACGCCACCTTGCTGGGAGGGTCACGGGCAGATGCTGACAACCTCAATACGCTTTCGATGGTCGACAGCGAGCTGATCAGCTACGAGACGGCCACACTTGTTTCTGGCGAGACCTACCAGCTCAGCTACCTGCGGCGCGGCGCCTATGGCTCAGGCAACATCGCTCATAGCAGTGGCGCACCCTTCGTGCGTCTGGATGATGCCATCTTCCGCATCCCGGTTGACCCTTCCTCGATTGGCACAACGGTATACGTCAAGTTTCTGTCGATCAATGTCTTCGGTCGCACGCCGCGTACGCTGGCAGAAGAGACTGAATACAGCTACGTAGTCGGAACGAATGCAGAGCTTCCCGACGTGCCCCCGACGCCAACAAGTTTTACGGTACAGGCGGTGGCTGATGGCGTCAGTATCACGTGGACCAACTCCAACCCAGCCGCAGTCGGCTGCACCACCATCTACTACGCGACAGCCAGTGGTGGTCCGTTCTCTGTGCTGGCGCAGTGCGGGCCAACCGAAACTGCTTACACGCATCACTTCACCAATGGCGCCACTTACTACTATGAGGCGCGTGCGCGCGGGCCGCTCGTGTCGTCGGGGTGGAGCGCCTATACATCAGTGATCAATAGCAGCGGCAAAACGGTTGCCAACGGTGCTGATGTCACTGAAAACGTCATCGCTGCATACGTGCTCAACCCGGCGTTTATTCAGGGCACTCAATACTGGAACTCTGCAGATTCCACGAATACCTGGGTAGCGCAAACGGGTGGAAACGGACCCTATGGCGCTCCGTATTACATGACGCACCAGGGTCCCGGGAATAGTACCGTCACTGCGATCATGCAAAATGCGTCATATGCTCCGATCTATGCGGGACAGGTTCTCAAGATCACCATACAAATCAATCCGATTGGTTCACCCAACGGCGGAGGCTGCGCACGCATTTCATGGCGAAATTCGAGTGGCGCCGAGATAGGCGCCGTTACTGGCAACTTCATCAATTCGACGACAGGTGTCGGTACATCGGTTGCCATGGGCACCGCACCCACAGGGACTGTTGTTGCCTTTATTCAACTCTGCTGCTCGAACCACACCGCCGGCTACTACTGCTTCGGTAACGTGCAGTATTACTTCCAGCCGAATAGCGTAGATGAAGTTCCTGATGGCACAAGCTATGCGAAGACGCTTGCCTCTCGGATTCAGCAAGGCGTGCCGCTGACGCCTTCCAGTGGTCAGAATCTGGTTCCGAATTGTAGCTTCGAGTCAAACAACGTTGGCACCGCCTATGGCGTCGCACTGACCACAGGGATGGCTGCGACAGATGCATGGATGATAGCGTCCAGTGTGCCCGGGCAAGTCATGTCTATGTCTCACAACAGCGGAAATGTTCATAGCGGACTTAACTCGCCCAATATCCAGGTCGGAAATGCGGTCACAATCCCTGCAGGCATAACGACGGCCGTCTTTCAAACAGTAGACAAGATCCCAGTTCGGGTAGGAGACACTCTAGTCGTTGGCGCTTACTTCTACTGGTATCAGAACTTCACTTATGCAGGCATCACGATTGCTGTCTATGCGGGGATAGAGTTCTATAACGGCTCTGGCACCTATCTCAGCCAATTGGCACCACAGGTTCCGTCTGCCAATTTCAATAACCTTTCTGGCAACGCGTTAACTGTCACCGGCTTGGTTCCGTCAGGAACTTCGTATGCTCAGGCGTTTTTTGCTGTCACGGTCACGAACTCAACGGGAAGTACGGTAACCGCTCCGGCGCGTGATTACTTTGGCTCGATCTATTGCGACGATATCTTCGCGTACTCGCAGTCAACCTTGGCGATAGCCGGTAGCGGTCAGCAGATCGGCGATCAACGTAATCTTCCCGCGATCACGTTCAGCAATTTTGGAAGCACGTGGAGTGGGTTGAACTTTTCCTATAGCGCCACAACGACGTCTGCCACCATCACGGCGTCCGCCGCAACATTGCAGGCAGGTAATGTTGCCATTGGATATAACGCTGCCAGTGTGACTGTATCCGGTAGTGCTGGAACTAGCGTTACCTACTACCTCTACTATTCTGATCCGACTCATAGCGGTGGATCATTGACGCTCAATGCCACCACCAGCGCAGTGACCGCACTGTCTGATAACTCGTATGTCCTGCTTGGAACAGCCTCTGTTACTTATCCCACCAGCGGAACGGGTAGCGGCGGAAGCAGTGGTGGCGGCAACTGCGTGTCTGTGGCGGCATGGGTCAAGCGCCGCCGCAATGGGAAGATCGAACATGTACGAGCCAGCACGGTCCACGTAGGTGATCAGTTGCAGGTTATTAACCCTGTAACTGGCTCCAAGCGTTGGGGCGTCGTGTCGTATTCACAGCGTAAACGAAGTGACTGTGTTCGACTCACAATGGGTAATGGGATCAAACTGACATGTTCAATTACGGCGCCGATCGGATGTGTAGATGGATCGGTCGTGCCTGCATTGAGAACTAACGGTGCCATGGTGGCAGGCGAAATTCGAGGTATTTTCGCACCTAGCACCGTTGTCAACGTGGAGGACGTAGGGACTCAATACGTTCAGCACATCACTTGCGAGAACGATCTCTTCCTTGCCGGCGACGAGCCTGGTCACTATGCAGCCCACCACAATTTGAAGCCACTCCATTGACCACTAGTGCCGAACTGACCACAGATATTCAGAACACGGAGTCGACCATGTCGTACCAGTTGATGAGCCCGCAACCAGCAGCTCGGGTAGCCACACTGGCCGATAGCCAGATTGGTCCCGGTCTTTATCCCAACGAGATCGCGGTGACTCTCACCGACATTAACCAGGATGTTGCTGTATACGTAGAATCCACCGTACCGCAGAACAACGCCGGCTTAGCGTTCTACGCCTCGGCGCGAGCAATTAATGCCGATGGCAGCACACAACTCAACGGCTCAACTCAAATGGTGACCGAGTTCCAGCATACGAGCAGCCAAGCTGAGCTGGCGGCCAACGGGGCTGGTCCATTGGGGCTGTGCATGATGCTGGCTGTACTTGGCGAACCCCTCACTCAGGTCACAGTGGATAGCGGCGGGGTGGAGGTTACGCAGCCGATGATTCCGGTTGACCCGATCTACATCTTGGCATCGAGTATCCGCACGATGCTGTCCATGGCGTCGACGTCGAACACTTCGATCAACGCTGCAGCACTGCTGCCATCGCCCACTCCGGCGCCAAGCCCGGCTTAACCCTTCGAAATCCGTCCAAGGAAGCCTACACTACGCTAGTCCCATGATTGGAGCCTGGTCGTGTGCTACAGCGCCCAAATCGAAGCGGCCTACGAACTCTACGTTCGGGAGTGGGGCGCGGACATCGACATCCACGAGTTCGCGAAGCTGTACGGGCACAAGGTGCCGAACTGGTCGAAGGTCCCCAAGGCCATGCGCGATGCCTTCAGGAAGCCGAAGGACGAAGCCGGCTTTGAGCTGGCCAAGCTGGTAGCTGAAGGCGATCGCCGGCAAGAAGCGCTGCTCCAGGAAGAGCTGGCAGCGCAGAAAGCGCGGCTGGCCAAGGCCGAGGAAATCCTGGCCAGCGGCAAGCCAACCAAGAAAGCCGCTGACGATCAGCGGATCGCCACCAAGAAGTCGAAGGCTGCGCAACGCAACCTGGACGACCTCCGCCGGCAGACGCCGGAGGCGAAGGACTCACGCATCTACCCGGGCAGCTACGCACCGGTGCTTATTCGCCATCCAGAGACGGGCAGGCGAACCGTCATCCCCATGCGCTACCAATGCAGGCCAGCCGGCAAGCCTGCGTTCTACGACCGGAAGTACCCGGGCACCTACAACGCCCGCAGGGACAACCTGGAGGGCTTCTGGAAGGGCCAGTTCGGTCACACCCACGGCATCATGATCGTGCGCAGGTTCTACGAGAACGTCGACCGCGACGGCCAGAATGTGGTGCTGGAGTTCACCCCGGATCCGCCGCAGGACATGTTGGTGGCGTGCCTGTGGTCGCACTGGACAGGGAAGGGTGAGCCCGACCTCTATTCGTTCGCGGCCATCACCGATGAACCGCCGCCGGAGGTCGCTGCCGCCGGCCACGATCGCTGCATCGTCCCCATCAAGCCCGAGCACGTCGACGCGTGGCTGAATCCTGACCCGAATGACCTGGCCGCGTGCTACGCCATTTTGGACGACCAGCCGCGCCCATACTATGAGCACAAGGTCGACAAGGCAGCCTGACGATGAATGAAGATTCAGTACGGGAACCGCCCAGCCTGGAAGCCAAGGTCCGGTATCCCCATACCTATGGCTACAACTACGAGATCAACCCGGAAGGCGAACCGTGCACCTGTAACGGCTGCAAGGGCAGGTGCGCCGGCGACTGTGGCTGCCAGGCCTGCAAAGACCAGTTCTCGGTTTTCTGCGACGTAGCTGGAATTGAGGATGCCGACGCACATCGAGCCGAAGCTCTCGTTCGATACCGTGATGTAGGGAGTATCTGAATGGCTACAGGTCAGCGACAGCGTTGAGTGAAACCATTTCACGAGCCATGCCGAACAAAGAAGGCATAGGCAAAAGTGGGCACTGATTCATGATTTTAGGGCATATGCCGATAGTCATGGTGACAGTAATGTGGTCCATTAACACTACGTTGACACCATTGTGGGAGACTATCTCCGGGGTGTGACACCAACAGGGGGGAAGGGGACAGGAATCAGAACCTGGTGATTCTGTCTGTGAGCTATGACTATGAAAACTCGCATTCTTGACGCACTACCAGTGTCGCGTGAAGTGTTGAGCACCCAGGAATACATGAAATTGAGTGCCTCCGATCGCAGGCACATCTCAGAAACCAAGATCGTTGCCCCAAGCAAACCGATCTAATGAAATTTAATTACTTACTGTTATATCTCTGTGGCTTCAATGTACTACACGACAATCCTTTTTTCCTTTGGAGCTTTACAGCTCTTGGGAGGCTTCACGGGTTTCAAGCGATATCGGGTCTGCTCGATAGTCCTATCGGGTATATCTGGTATCTGGGATCCAGGTCGTCATAATGTTCCCATAAAACTTATGCACAAGTGAATGATAGATTTTGTGGTGGTCTGACATAAATGAAACGTGATTGGGTTGTTTCTGAATCAACTCGAACAATTCTGGGAGTACCTTATTTAAATTGTTGAAATCAACCGCCCACGGTCAGAGAACTTTCTGATCCATCATTTTAAACTATGTAGGCGTGGGCTTCTTCTGGAGAGCTTTGAGTTCTTTTCTCTTATCCCGAACTTCTTTCTTTCTGTTTAATTCTTCACCTTTGTCTCGACCTAGAGCCTGCCTTTTTGGAGCCATGAGGATGTTCACTCAGAGTAGAGACACAAGGAGGGGAGGGAGGTCAATCTGTTCGATGGTGAAGCTCTGACCTGGGATGGAGGGTTTCTCCACAGATTCACACACGCTCCAGGGGACATGGCCGAAGAGGATCGTCATAGACGCTGGAGCAAGGAGGAGTTCGTGGGTGCCGCAGTGACATCTGCTCTGTCTAGGGCTGGAAAGGTTGGGGGTTTTGCAAGGAACGGGTGTGGGGATGAAAGAGGGGCGGCACGGGATTGGTAGGGGCCTTAAGGGGCTTGGTGGGGTTGGGGTTTGGAAGGGTGCGAGGGGGACACGCACCCCAGCAAACCGGTTCCCAAACTGGGCCGTGACTGGAAGGTTTCGACTCTAGGAGTTGACACCTATTTTGCCCTCTTATTCCCAAGACAAAAAAAGGCAGCGCATGAGCAGATGTCGACTCCTGGTGTCAACTCTGCCTTGTGTCCAACATATAACAAGTTCAGCAGGAGATTTTGAGAACCAAAGGATCAAGGCTTCAACCCCAATTGACTTAAAGGATAATTTTAGCAACTTAAATTGGATAAATGTATATGATTGTCAATTTGGGTATAGTTCAATGACATAGATAATTATGCACAACTGAATTCCGTATCTGACCTTCCATGACTTAGTTTCATCCTGAATTTCTTATGGCTTTGCTTTATTTATCAAGAGCTATGTAGTCTTAGGAAAGACAATTGAATTCATATTTAGATTTTCTATCATAGCACACACCATGCAGGGGCATATCACATTCACGCAACCAAGAGTGCAAGGCAAGCAATGTGATGGTGCACATGCATGACCGAAGAAGACACTAATGCAGAGAGCTTATGACAAATAAGGATGCAGATGCAGGGGGTAAGATAGGAAAGTGCATGACATTCACAAATCTTCTAAACGACAAATCCCCAATTCTCTCCTAAAAGATGTGAACTTATCTTCATTTAGAGGTTTGGTGAAAATATCTGCAATTTGATTGTTTGTATCAACAAACATTATTTCTACGCCTCCTTTGCTTACATGATCACGCAAGAAATGATACCTAACCTCAATATGCTTTGTGCGAGAAAGATGCACCGGATTTTTCGATAAGCTTATTACAGATGTATTATCACATAAAATAGCTGTGTTTTAAAGTTTGATGCCAAAATTAATCAATTATTATTGTATCCATAGCACTTAGGTAACAAAACTACCTACGGTTACATATTCAGCCTCGGTGGTTGATAATGCCACAGAATTCTGTTTCTTGGAGGCCCATGAGACCAAGCAACCTACAAGGAACTGGCAGTACCCACTTGTGCTCTTCCGATCTATTTTGCAACCCGCGTAGTCAGCATCGGAGTAAGCAACTAATTCAAGGCATGAACTATGCGAAAACCATAGACCTAAATCACAAGTACCACCAATATATCGAAAGCATGTGAATGGAGGTGGACCAAAAATAATGGAAGAAATTATGGAAGGAGATTAGCCCATCCCTTCACCCCTATAAAACCACATCCTCTTCCCCTCTCTAAAAGCCATCTCCTCTTCTTTTCTCTCTGGAAAATGCACATAGTCTCTCTCTTTAGCGGCCTCTCTCTTCCTACTCTCTCTATCTCTCTCTCTTTCGCTCTCTCTCTCTCACACCCGCGGACCCATCTCTCTCTCTCTCACACACAGCTCTCTCTCTCTCTTTCGTTCTTTCTCTCTCTTTCGGATCTTACGTCTGGCGTCCGCACCCACAACCACCACCGCAGCCACCGCGCCGGCATCACCTGCAACCCCCACGTCTGTAGCCTATGCACCTCCTCTTCCTCTGCCAACATCGACCCCCTGCTACAGCCACCCCACTCCTCCGTCTCCCTCTCTCCACTTGCGTCTCTCTCTATGCTTATCCCATCCACGTCCACCACTGCCCCCTCCCACGGCAGGAAGCCTCTCCACTTGCTAGCCCCTCTGTCAACCTCACCTTCTCTCTCTAGCCTACTCACCTTCCACACCAGCACAACCACCCCCCAACTTCCACAGCCGGTGAGCCCCCCTCCTCATCTGCACTGGCAAACTATCCTACCTCTCCCAGCTGACCCTCACTCTCCCTACACACCTCTCTCCACCATAAACACCACCACTCCCTCACTGTTTCTCTCTCTAACCCATTACAAAACTGCCGTGGGCCTCCCCCTCTCTCTGTACCCCGCGTCCTCCTCTCAACACCTAGCCAACTCTCCCATCTCCCTCTCCCCATTGCCTGACCGCTGGGTGTCACCTAGCGGTCAGTCGTATGGCCGCTATTCTTCTCGACCTCGAGTGACTTAAAACCTAGAAAATGGTCACGCTCTGACCGCAAGAGGGATTGCCAGTCTATCGCCAGACCGCCCGATGGTAGAAGCAGCCACCACAAGACCGCCTCACCACGGGGGTAAGAGAAGGGATGAACGGTCACCTTCTGGCCGTTTCACCTTAAAACGGTCACTCTGGGACCACAAATGGAAACGAGGTGGTCACTCCATGATCGCTTAATTGGGAGGAAGCTCACAAGGGGCAAGACTCGCCCTCGGGGGTCGCGTCGGCCCCATGAGGAAAACAGTCGGTCGCTTGGCCGCCGCTGGAGGTGGTGGTCAATCGCACGACTGCAAAACCTACCGACACTCCCTTATCGGCTAGCGGTCGCCAGGTGGGCCGTTTCACCTAGAAACGGTTCCTAGTAGGATCATTTTCATTCTAGAAAATTGAGAACGGAAGGAATGGCCCAAAAATGTCATTCCATATCCCATTCACCCCCAGGTGAAGGGGAAACAAATGAAAAACTCTTCCCCATGCCCCAAGGCATCGATTGATGCCATCAAACCATGAAATAATGTGTTAAAACGCTAGATCTGGCTCACTCCCTAAAATCGAGCATTTTTACCCCGGCGTGAAAATAAACCCACTCGGCTCACCTCGGGCTACCAAATCCACGGAAATGGAAGTACACGAGCTGGGGATCCATCTCCCTACCTCCATCGAAGATTTCGCACACTGTGGACGCCGATCCACGAAGAAAATGCCACGAAACCCTCGTCGGTTCACGAACACGCACCTGAGTTTCATCGTGCCACCTGCCCTCGATCCTCGACCCATTCCTCATTCCTCGCCTCCTCGCCTCCTCGCCTCCTCGCCTCCTCGCCGTCTCACCCTCCTCTGCCACCGTCGGCCGCCCGGGGGAGAGGGGGAGAGAAAGGGAAGAGAGAGGGAGAGAAAGAGAGAATGGGGGGAGAGAGAGAGAGAGAGTTAAGGGGGTTTAAATAGAAAAACCCAAAAAATTTAAAAAATATAAAAAAATAGGAAAAATGCTCCCCGCGATCCTCAGGAGGAGCACAATGCAGTGATTGCATCCCGGAGTCAGAGAACGTAATGGTTCACCCTACACGGGATTCCGAAGGTCCGACCGACAAAAACACGTGAAAATCGCTAAACGCAATCCGGGACCCACAAAAGTGATCTGAAACTCATGGATCCAGACCCGATAAATATCTAAAAAATCTAGAGCATTACACCATATGTGAAAGGAACATAAATGATGCCCTCTCAAGCCAAACTTAGATCTTGGGCATCACCCCACCATGGTCATGGACGGACTTCATCTTGGGCCAATAACTCTTCGAATCTGAGCTTTCCATGCCGAGATTCATCCTATTCCCTTTTTTTAATAACCAAACATCAAACTTGTCGCATTGCCAGCACACATTTTCCCAAAGGTCATCCATGTCTTAGTCATGCTCTTGCCTCAGAATACTTTTCGAACATGAAATGGATGATGAGTGAATGAAGAGACTTAAATGCCCTTTCCCTAGCATGGAGCATTTTGCTATGTTTCGAGTTATCTCTCTCTTTTTTTATTAATGCAATGTCAGGCTATAGATCCCCGCTTCCTGACGATTAATCAAGGGTTTTCTCCCCTTTGGGAAGATGTAATTAACGCCATGGCCTTTATGGCACGGCGGGTTCTAATCCTGACACTATATCCACTATCGTCTGACTAGTCAGATGATACACACTAGCGGCTCTAGGCCACCTTGGCCTTTGGAGTCCGAATAAACCATCACCCTATGACTGCCATGCCTGCGCACTAATAAATTGGAATAAAATAAACAAATAAAAATAGATAAATCAATTAAAAATGTGTGCCCACAACGTCTTCCTCTCTCTCTCATCCCATAGTTCGCAACGCCCCTGTTTCACCGCACCATCTTCCTCTCTCTCTCTATCTCTCTCTTTTTCTCTCTTATCAACTCTCTCTTCTCTTCCTCCTCCTCCATGCATCACTTCTCCATCTCCCTTCACCTCTTCCCCTCCTCTCCCCTTCTCTTTTCTCCCTACTCTCTTCCCCATCGCGATGCCCTTGTTCTGGGGAAGGCACTACGCTGCTCTCCCTCTCTTATTTGTTCACTCACCTCCGCCTCTTCACCAGCGTCTCTTCCCTTTGCCCCCCTCCTCCATGTCCATGACCACCGCAGTGCCTCTGTTCACCAGTCTCACCCTGCACCCTTCACCGTTCGCCATTTGCTGTTCACCTCCATCCCGCGACCAACACGCCTCGCGCCCCCGTCTCCCCTTCGTCGTTCCTCTCGTACTCCCCCTCCTCCACCACTGCGCCACACCTACACCACCAGCCACAACCTTCGTCTCCCTCCATCTCTTCTCCCTCTCTTGTCCCCTGTCTCTTCTCTCCTTTCCCTCTATCTATTTTCTTTTCCCTCACACGTCTCGATCTCTCTCTTCTCTCGATCTCTCTCTTTTCACACAACACACGCACACACTTGTTAGTTTTTGTTTTATTTTTATTTTTTTTATTTTTATTTTAACTCTCACCAATACCTATTTATCTCTCTCTTTTCACACAACACACGCACACACTTGTTAGTTTTTGTTTTATTTTTATTTTAACTCTCACCAACACCTATTTATCTCTCTCTCTTCCTATTTTCTATGGGGTTTGATGAACACTGACATCGCATTATGTCTGGAGTACCTTTTTTATAAACTGGTGAAAACCACGAGGCCATCTTGTGAAATTACATGCTTACTATTACATTCTTATTACATGACTTTCTAGTGCATAACCTTTATGGTTATGAAAAGTACATTCTCGTTCATGAAAAGTCAAGTTATATTCATGTTATATTCCTTCTCGATCATGCTCTCCTTCTACATGGATACTCATATCTTTTATGCCTTGATACTTTCGTTGTTACGTTGGCTTTATATCGTATGATTTACCGCATTTCTTTTACCTTATATTCTAGAGCTAACTTGTTAATTACTTAAACTATGCCTTCATGTTGATACGAAGATACCTACTGGACAAGTGTGCTCATCACTCTACTTTTCCAATCTTTCTAATCAGATTCTGAGTATTTCGATGATTGGTCCGAGAGTAATGATTGAAGACTCGAGAGAAGACTTAGAGTGTCATGAGTCTTTAAGTTAGTTGGAGTCATATCATGTAATTTTCCCTTTATTGAGTCATGTTATGTAATTTTTCTTTTTATTGAGTCAAGTGTGTCAAGGAGTCAAGTCATAGTCTTCATTGTAAAACTTTGGTTATTATTCAATAAAATTGAGAATTTTGAGTACATCACATTGTGTCCATTCATCTTATGTGTGAATGATTTGCACTCTGATTATATTGCTACCTTGAGGCGTAGTGACGACTGTTCACGTTCCCGATATTCTTCCGCTGTACATAGATCTCGGGACGTGACAATCTGGGTTCAAGCTCAAAGGAGTAAGGTTTGTCACTTGTGTCAGAAACCAAGTCAGAACACTCTAAAACCAAGTCACATTAATCTGACCCATGATTACCATGCTGAGTAGTTCTTTTCCGGACACCCTTCTGACCCAATGAAAATGAATTTTCAGGCTTTGATTCTTGATACCTTACAATCTACACCATATTCTCAAGCAGTATTCAGTCTTAGACTAACAAGCGAGTGAACATAATGGATAAGAAGCATTGAATTATAAGTTAATACTAACAACAGATAAAAGTGGGATTCAAAAAATTATAAATACTGATAAGCCTTCAGACATCCTAGGCCCCAAGAATGAACTGCATCAAAAAAATGGGGGAAATGGGCTTTTAGATCCATTCCCTACACATGTAATCAAGTGCTCGCCTCATGCATTGCATTAACTCAAAATAACTCAAAGTCCCTTGAATGAGCACAAGCAATCGATGGTTTGTAAAGCTCATGCAATATGCTTGGAGTACTTGAGTTATTGCTAGATGGTCACCTTCCAATGGCCAATGCCATGAGGCTCCGGCCAATGTGGGGTGTGGGTGAGGTCAACCATATGATTGGATGATCTAATGCATAGATGATCTCATGATTATACAATAGTGTTATGAAGAACATTGTCAAGATAAAAGCAATTTTTAGGCCACTTCATCCTTGAGTGACACACTCAAGGTTATCTCCAAAATAGTCTACGGTTATCTGCGTGGTATTTTTGTATCTTGAGCAGAATATGTAAGTTTCCAATTGTGCATCCAATCATATGGTTGACCACCTCTGATAGCTGCGATAGGTCCTATCATAGATGTTGTGATCCCTCCGTGTTTTGATGATAACAAAGTCCGTGTGTGTTGGACTAATCATTGTCTTCAAGTGGATGTGCAGAAACATGTCAATTTATCAAAATCTAAGTGTAAACACATCTGAAAGCCACTTTTCAATGATTTATTTAATTGTGCTCTTGTGATCTTTCAAGATGAGGGTTGATGAAAATTGGTTGTGGTATCTAAGCTTTTCGCAACGAGCCCAAGATTGCATTTTTTGGATGAGTATAGAAAGAGATATGGTTGTTCAAAGTGGGTGTTCTCATACAGACGAGGTTCCTTGGAGGTGTCAACACTTCTGCTTAGAAAACCCAAACAGAACACTTGCAAAAAGATTCTGGAATGGTGTCGACACTGCACGGGCGTAGCTAACTCCAATCTGGGCGAATCTGTAAGCGATTTTTGTGATCCTAGCTAGTTTCTCTCGCTGGATCTTGGCCATTCTTTGGCTAGAACCCTTCCTAAACCTCCCCAATGAAGCCCTAAGGTGCCCTAACCATATATAAATCTCTTTTGGGTGAAATCAAAGGTGGAGGAGCAGAAAAATCTGTGCAAGGCAGCTGGTGCGACCTGAGTGCTCTGTTTTGAAGTCTTTCAAGCTGTGACGCCCTCTTATGAGCAAGAACGAGAAGAACAACTTGGGAGGAACTGTATCAACGATTCCTCATCAGATTTGCTCTCTCTCCTTGTTCTAAATCTGTGTTTTGTGGTTTTTATTGTGTGAAAAATGTGTAGGTGTGTTCTTGTGCGCCCTACTCTAAAGGTGCGGTTTGTGATTGTGCACGTGTGTGTGGTTGAAAGGTGTGCCAGCACCTTGATGTCTAGCATGTGTGTGTCTTGCTAGTGCTTCTAGTAGTGAATACCCAAGTGACCTTAAGGAGAGGACGTAGGTCAGCACTCTACTGCACCGAACCTCTATAAAAATCACCGTGTCTACTTGTGTGATTGGCTCCTTTTCTTCTATCTCCCTTCTGTGCGATTGGTTGTTGTATGGCATGCTTTAAAATTTTGAATAGTTGTTAACACCTAATTCACCCCCTCATGGGTGTGTTCCATAGCTCCGAACCTTCACGGCTGATGGGAGAGTGGATGATGCACAACCCGAATAATGCTCACCTTAGGCACAGCTTACACATTCAAAAGCTACATCATGTGCCACAAATCCTTTCATCATTGAATTACTCATTAAACAGACCAATCAAATTATCTTATTTTCAAGTCAATCTCAGTCTCTTCACAAGGAGCATCATTCACCATGAGCTATTTATTTATATCACATGCTCAATCACCCTGACTGATAGGCTATAACTGCGCAAGTCCATCATCACTCAACTTTTAGCTTCCTACTGACTAGAGATCACCTCCTTACAGGAATCAACAATCAATCAACTCAGCAATTCTATAATCATTTCTAATCAACAAGGAACTGAGATTTCCCAGTATTATCACACCCATTAAACATTATATTAGCCAAACACTTAATGCTTTAAACTGACAAAACTATCACATCATCCATTAGTTTAAGTAGTTTGCCAGCCACATAACTCATTCACTTACCATAAATAGGCTCCATTACCATTTCTACCACATGCCTTACGAAATCGATTGAGCAACCTCGATTCACACGTACCGCCTTTTTCTGACTCTTTCAAACTATCTTCCGACATCGCTATCACTCAACCGAGCTCCCTCACGCTCCACTATCTATAGCCGGAAGAGGAGAGGAGAACAACGGGGAGGTCAAGTGACGAGGAAGGAAGAATGGAAGAGGAGAGAGCCAAGTAACGGGAAAAGAACATTATATCAATTCTTCTCATGGTCAAGAATCACAAAATAGCCTTAACATATTAACCAGAACCCCTCACATTCTATTTCCCCGATCTTGGAACCTATGGATTATGGGCCTACACACTCTCGTTGCGCAACTCTAATTTATTTATCCAAGCAACACAAACACACAATCATCGCAAGAAATTGATGGCAACTACTATTAACTCATTCCCAGCTCTAATTATCAAAAGTATGATTTCAGGAAATAAAGACACAAACACTTTCAACAAATATGGATTCTATTTCTGATTTGACATTGGATCTATTTCTAGAAATAAAGACACAAACACTTTCAACAAATATGGATTCTCTTTTTGGTTTAACATTGCATCTAATTTACCAGGAGTTTCTATACATAACAAATCAAACTTCACACTTATCAACCACTTGGGCAACATACCACTATGCCCTTCCATGACAAGGGAAAAGTACAAATGTCTACAAGTAGTCCACCGCCAACGTAGAAGGCATTCTCACAAATATCTCTAACATGCTCCG
The DNA here is from genome assembly GCA_024336825.1 of Amorphophallus titanum. Lineage (NCBI taxonomy): Eukaryota > Viridiplantae > Streptophyta > Magnoliopsida > Alismatales > Araceae > Amorphophallus > Amorphophallus titanum. Next base: position 26,730,689 of record JANBPO010009603.1, on the reverse strand, counting down.
CAATGCTCATATTTCAATAAAATACATTAAGTTCTTTCAAAAAGTAGAACATCTCTATTTCCATTCATTTACATGTCTTGGGCTTTCTGAGATTCCTATCTTACCAAAATCAAAAGACTACCACTGTAACTGCTAGGATTGGTGTGACACTGAAGAACATTCACCAGCGACATGTCCTACCTGGCCACATTTAAAACACACTAACTCGGCGACAGTCACTGTACATGACCTACCCACATGAAAATTACCACATCTCGGACACTACCCTGGCCGCTCAGTCATGCTATGTCGTGCTAGTCGAACCATTAGCTGTTGCATAACTATCGATGAGACCATCTCCTCTTGTCTTTGATACCTCCTAGTCGACTTGCTTCTCCCAAATAACCGATCCATACATCTAAACCTCGATCCCAATGAGGATCCACCTTCATGGGATGAGAAAGATGGCATTCCTGGCTAGCTCGGAGACTGCTGAATAACCTCTTGCTGCTGACGAATCCTCTGCTGAGTAACATCTTGTTGAGAATGTCTCGTTATCAATCCTCGGGTCCTCAAAATATCTCCCTCTAAAGCCACTAAAATCTTACATGTCACATCAAAATCTAATACACATGCAATAATTAGTTCTTGCTGAAGCTCGGTTCTCAAGCCTCGAATAAAATGTAGAGTTCTTAATGTCTCATCTACCGTCAAATGTGGGGCATAACGGCCTAGCTCTACAAATTGGGCATGATACTGAACCACCATCATATCACCCTGCACCAAATTCATGAATTGAAACATTCTTTCTCTTCACAAATATGCGACATTAAATGCTTGATCAAACACTTTTATAAAAATTTGCCATGAAATCTACCGAAGTGGTCGGGATTGAAAAATTGTTTCCCATTCTACAGTCCACCACAAGAGAGCCGATCCTTGCAACCGATAGCTTACTAACAGGACTCTCTCATTCTCGGTGCAATCCATTGACCCAAACACTCATTCCATGGTTTCTATCCATACTCTTGCTACATCAGGATTTGGCTGGCCTACAAACTGAGGTGGTTGAAATTGCAAAAATTCTTGCAAAATTTGCCCACGACTACCTTGTCATGAGCTACCCTCGCCAACTTCCTAACCTCAATGTTGCTGATTCTGGTCTTGCGTAAAGAACTAGTTCATGCCAGCAAGGAAATCTACCTGATTTGACACACTCGAGGCTACCACCACAGGGGGAGATAACTCCCTATGCCGCCCTTCTTGGGCTTCTTCCAATGCATCGGATAATAATCACACTTGCTATCTTGGTACCATCCACACACTACTAGCATTAACACAGGAACAAGACAGTAAATAAGACAACATACCCTAAGCCAACTGCCAACTGTACTAGACTTTATGGACTTTTTTTGAGAACATTTATCTCAAATTCCCATGCACTACCTTAACCTTGCTTAGATATCACCTGTCATGACTCAGGGTTTGAGCACCAGTAAACTCGATAAACCCAAACCTCAATGTGACCCCATGCAGCCCAATGAGACCCACAGAGTCCAACGAGTGACAGCCTCCTTATTTGGCCCATTCATTAGGAGACCCAACTCATTCAGACCGACATAGCCCATGTAGCTACTTGGCTTGGGATTCCGAATATTGATACCTCCTATTGCTCAGGGAAAACCCAAAAGGCGACTGAGCGTAACTGTTCGGGGGAAGTCCAGGGATTAAGAGAAGGGTGAGCGCCTTCGAATGGTGAAGAGCCCAAATTTAAGGGGGTAACGCCCCATAAGCTCTCCCTCTTTCCCTACCCCAAAAAGAGAAGGAACCACTATATAAACCCGAGGAAGCTCTCCAGAAAGATAAGCCAATTCTAGCCACTACATTGGTGATGAGCAATCTCGTGCCCCACACCCCCTTTGCCTCCTTCTCACTCTCAGAGCTCTTACCACTGTTGGCTTAAGCATCGGAAGATTTTTCCCGGGATCTCAATGTTGACACCTGCTTTCAACCTGCAAGTCAAGTTATTCCTCTTATCGACCTCTATGATGTCTCGAATTATCCATTATTTTGGAGCCTGCCTTGAGTGAATTTTGAGTCTATTGTTGATCATATCCAGGCCCGTGAACCCCGGGAGGTTATTTGTCCTTGATTGTCGCATCGATCAGGCGAAGTCTGTTGGCCCCTCATTGTCACGGTCAACAGTCGACCACGATCATGTGTTTGTGGTCAACAGTTGACCATGACTTTCCTTCTTATCCCCGGTGCGTCGACCCCGTTCGCCAGTGCATTGACTCTATTATGACCCCATCATGTAGCGATTCATGCTTGACCCCGTTGTGCAAGTGGCGGTCGCGCGACTGACTACGTTTTGATTGCAGAGTCCTGATCATTCTGGGCTCTGTTTTCTCCGGTCGAGGATGCCCGGGAGTCCTTGTTTGAGCCATTAATGTCGAGGATAGCCTTCTAGCTCGATTATTATCCATTCTGGGGTATTATATTCACTATTATCTCGAGATTTATCAAGTTAAATCCCTCATTTCTGATGCTTATCTCCAAATTATGAGTTAGGGTTTTCGGAGTTCTATAAATAGCCTCTTGCTTCATGTGCGCAAAGGGGGGCATTTTTCAGACTTGGGGTGAAGCCATGCCGCATCGTCGACTCACCTCTTCGACCGCGGGCCATCCAGGGAAGTGTTAACTCCGCCCTCCTTCTCTTTAGGCTCCCTTTTTCTTTGTTCTTCCTCTTATTTCTCTGCCCCATCTTTCTCTGTTTATCACAATTTTCTGCACTTTGTTCTGCATATTCCTGCACACATTGCACATTTGCATCACACTTTCACCGAAGTTTTACTACATGTTAAATCATTCTTTTGCTCATAATCATCACACAATACACACACCTTTATTTTTGTCCCGTTTATAGAGGTTAAAAACCCTCCCTGGTGCATTCTTCCCTCAGTTTTTCACACATATTTTATGCATACGGGATTGATGTTACACTTCATATTATAATGAGCTTTTGTCTTCTTTATGGCTTTGTTTTGCAGGATTAGCAAGAGTATAATGTGAGGCCCTCGCTCTCTAGCCGGCCGGAAGGCGAGGAGGTGTGATCCACATAAGTTCCTACATCATTTTCTCACATGTAATCACGTTGTAGTGGTCTCCCTCGATCGCGTCTTTTCTTCCTATTTTCCAAGGTACGCAGCGCCCTTATTCTTCTCTTCTTAGTCTTTCGTGTTGCTAGCCTTTGTAGCGATCACGGTTCATTTGCTATATATTCATTGCCCCTTTTCTCCTTCATGGTATTTCATGCTTATGCATATATTGTCTTGTTCGGGGCGGGATAGAATAATTTATCTACACCACCGCTTGTTGGGAATGTGTTGATCATTAGGGCAGGAGAATGCTCACACCTTTAGGGAAGGGATGAGTAGTTCGCTCCACTGCACCACAGACCTTTCCATGTAACAACCTTATTCTAAGCAAGGGCAAAATTTTGATATAACTCTTCTCTCTTTACCAGAAAAGCTTCAGTCATATAGCTTGAGACTACTGAGGCATCTGCCGATCACCTCTTGGTAGTTATTGAAATATGTGACTTATTCATCAGCACTGGGTTGAATGCTGAAAGAAAAAAGGGGTTTATACATCGACGGTGACGAAAGGTCTGAGTCGAAGGTTTGTTCATTGATCTCGCCGATTATGACGAAGATCGAAGAAGGTTTGTTCATCGACATTGGCTAAATATCAAAGCAAAAAGGGTTTGTTCATTGACGGGGACTAAAGGTTTGAGTCAAATGTTTATTCATCAATCTCGCCGATGATGATGAAAATCGAAGGTGGTTTATTCACCGGCATTGGCTAAATACCAAAGCAAAAATGGTTTGTTCATCGACGGGGACGAAAGGTTCGAGTCGAAGGTTTGTTCATTGATCTCACCGATGATGATGAAGATCAAAGGTAGTTTATTCATCGGCATTGGCTAAATGCCAAAGCAAGAGTGTTTGTTCATCAACGGGATGAAAGGTCTGAGTCAAAGGTTTGTTCATTGATCTCGTCGATGATGACGAAGATCAAAGGTGATTTAATCATCGACATTGGCTAAATGTCGAAGTAAAAGGGGTTTGTTCATCGACGGGGACATAAGATCCAAGTTGAAGGTTTGTTCATCGATCTCGCCGATGATGATGAAGATCGAAGGTGGTTTATTCATCGACATTGGTTAAATATAGTAGTAAAAAGGGTTATGCCATGGTTTGCACCAGGCTTGATTTGTCTCACGCAGTCAATGTTGTAAGCAGGTATATGGCAAATCCAAGAAAAGAGTAATGGAATGCAGTAAAGTGGATTTTGCATTACCTAAAAGGCACATCAGATGTTGGCTTGCTATTTTAGAAGAGCATTAACAATTATGATGTTCTTGTTGGTTATGTTGACTCAGATTATGCAGGTGATCTGGATAGGAGGAGGTCTATTACATGGTATATTTGTACTTTGGGTGGAGCTCTCATCAGTTGGAAGGCCATGTTTTAGGATATTGTTGCTTTGTCAACAACTGAGGCAGAGTACATTGATGTAGTAGAGGAGGCTAAAGAGACAATGTAGCTGAAAGGTTTGGTGAAAGAACTCGGAGTTTCTCAGAGAAGCGTCAAGTTACATTATGATAATCAAAGTGCAATTTATCTTGCAAAAGACCTGGTGTACCATGCTAGAACAAAACACATTGAGGTTAGATATCACAAACATAAGGAGTTCATTGCACATGGTGACATTCAGCTAGAGAAGATTGCTTCAAAGGAAAATGTTACTGATATGATGATAAAGCCACTGCCACAGTCATGTTTAGGCATTGTGATGTGACATAGCAGAGGAGGGTAGTGGTAACTGACCTAATGCGCCTAAGACCTATGGAAGTAAGCACATCGACTCAAATACAAAATCAAAATCGGCAGGTAGACTCGCACTACGCAACCCGATCTGAGGTGACTTGGGGATATCGAGTCGAGATCGAGGAAGGAGGCCCTTGCTGGTAGAGGGCCAGCAGTGCTCAGGTCGACCTTCCCCAGGGTATGAATGCCTAATTCAATCGGGCAGACCTAGTGCCAAGTGGGCATGGATGACACTCCACTCACTTTTCGCGATGGCCGCTCGATGAGTGTGGATCCTCGGGACTAGGCACTCCCTCCCTTGATGATGGAGCATATGTTGAATACTAAATGAAAAGGGGATACAGAACAAGGGTTAAGTGATTACTTGGTCGGTTTGAAGAAATCTACCCCGATCAGAGACGTAGGTGAGCGGAGAAGTGTGGACTCGCAACCCACACTCTACGTCGGTGCCGCTCGACCTGAAGCTCGCTGTTACAACACTACACCTCACACATGAGGGTTGGCTCATGGGTGGGGAATTAAAATGTTACAACCAAAGTTCACCTCTACGTAGGGAGGGCTTTCAGCCGACCTGGCGTGGGGTGGGGAAAGCGTGGGAACCAGTTCTATCTGGTCCAAACCTGCAGGACAGCTAGTCGGTGTTGAGGATGCCGCGGAGCTCTCTGAGGGTTACAGTAGGTAGGGCCGGTGCCAAACTAATCGGGGTGAGGTGCAAACTTTCCATTGGGGTTGCAGATCCTCTGAGGGTTGACCTGGGTCATTGTCGGTCAATCTTCACAGATCGGTGCGATTCTGTCCAGTCTGGGTCTGCAGGACAGAAAGGTGATGCCAGAGATGCCACGGTCTTCTCTGAGTGCTGATGGAAGCGGGACTAGGGCCGAACTGACTCAGGACGAGGCTGGAACTTACTGTAGGAGCCGCAGATCATTTAGAGGCTGGCCTGGGTCGCTACAGGTTGATCTTCATGAACCAGTCTAGTTCTACCCATTTTGGATCTGCAGGATAGCAAGGTGATGCCGAGGTCACCGTCCACTCCTCCAATCGATGTGGATGATGAAGTTGGTGCCGGAATGCCCAAGGGGAAGTCCGGAAGGATTTGTAAAGAGCCCGCATGCTGTAGTAGCCAAATGGGGGTCGCTCCGATCGTCAGTAGCTGACCTGTGCAGTGGGTGCAGACCCGGTCTGCACACAAGCTACCTTTGGCCAGCGAAGAGAAGTGAGGAAGGGGGATGGAGTGCCGAAGCTGATGGAGCCTAAGGACGCCGAGGGACCTCCTTGGGATGCCTGGAACACTGTTGACCCACTAGGAAGACTGTCTGGGCTCCGAGATGCTAGCGATGGTGTGTATAACTCGTTGCCAGACTACCCTCTAGAAGTGGACAGACAGGTACCCGAGAAGGGAGGGGGGGCGGGGTAGAGTTGCCACTATTGGGGATGATCCTCACTGTTGTAGGTTGGGGTTACTGCTGGGGATGGTCCAAGGGTGACCAGGGAACGGCTCTGCTCCAGCCACCCACCCGCCAGTCCTCCAAGATGCCAGTGAAGACTGATATAACTAGCTATCCACTGGAGTATCGTAGGGGTAGAACTTGGGTGGTCGGAGGGTTGTGAAGGGATTGGAGGCGGGGAGGGGATGTAGGGAGGGCGATGGCTGTAGGGGAGGGGGGTGGAGAAAGGGGTGGTGGTGCTATGGACTGGGCTGGAGAGGCAGGGGAAGGGTTGTGTCATGCCCCGAGCCCTTAATTACAATGGAAGATAAACTCAGGCAAAACGTGTATAGCCAGCATGGTAAGCCTCTAGCAAGTAAGAAATAATCAGAGCGCAAGACAATCACACATAATAATGTAATTGTACAAGTATTTACTCAAACTCCATCTTTATTTCAACAATAATCAAATATTCAATACAATCACTAATTCAACTTTCTTTCAACTTTACTAGACTCAAGAAAAATAAAAATTACATAGACTCAATCTAGAAAATATTGACTCCTAAGTCTTCACTCTCATTTTGAGATAACTTTCATTCACTCTCGGACCCGCTACTTGTATAACTCGAATCTGAATCCGAACTACTTCCATCTCCTACTATCTGTTTGGTAAAATGATCATAATTTTTAAATTTTGTGTTAACTTGTTTGGTGTGAGATTTATAAAAAAAGAAAAGACGCCGATTCCGGAGGTGAAGGAGCACGGTCGCAGGCACTCCAGAAGAAGAGCGAAGGACTCCCCGTTTGATCTCGAAACCGTAGAAACTCTAACAGGCTCCTCACCACCTGCTGGATCTCCTCTCTCTCTTCCTTCCTCCACATCTCCTCTGCCCAGCACCCCTCCCCTCCCAACGGAGAATCAGCGGCCCTCTTCTTTCACCTCGGGCGAGCACAAGACCAAACCCACTTCGTCGTCGTCGTGGTCCTCGGCCTATGCGTACAGCCAGCCCACCGCACCGCCTCCGCCCACTTCCTCCGCGAGCGCGCCCTACGGCTATGGCGCTTACCCTGGGGCTGCCACGGGTCCCTATTTCCCGCCCGGGACGCATCCGTGGATCATCCAGAGCTTCCAGGCCGTCGACCGGGACCGGAGCGGGTCCATCGACGAGATGGAGCTGCAGACCGCGCTCTCGTCGGGGTACCAGAAGTTCAGCCTCCGCACGATCCGGCTGCTCATGTTCCTCTTCAAGAACCCTAACAGCCCTTCCAAGATCGGTGAGTAGCTGTGGTATCCTCATTCTCCGTTTTACTGTTTTGGAGTTTCTCTCTGACATTGACGTGGCCAGGCAGTTTTTTGTTCGCTCTTGGATTTTTTTCCTCCTCTTTCAAACTTTAGGGAATTAAAAAGCGAAAAGGTACACTTTCAAAAAAAAGGCGTAAAGATAATAGAGTACATATTTTGTGTATCGTTCATATCTTTCAGATCGATGTGATGTATTACCCACCGGCAACTTTTAGTTGTCTGCCACTATAGCGATTGAAACAGGGAGAATGGTGTGTTATCGGTCACCAAGTCTCTGCATCCGCAGGCTTCTGAATGGTCTAGTTCAATGGCACTGCTTGTCGCCTAAAACTTTTATTCATGCGTTTGCATTCTAAGCTTTTCCCTGGTTGGCATCTAATTTTTAACTGGACAACAAGCCAACTCATTTTCATCTGTGAAGTGGACCCTTCCAAGCATTGATTGTTAATTTGAGAGACTAGCTTAGAAGAAAAAAATGGCTCTAAATCTTTTTCATAAATTGTCATTTTTCTTGTCCATTCTTTGCTCATAATTCTTCTGTTACTAAGCTCCGTGTTGTTTCTCTAGGGCCTATGGAGTTTGTGGCACTATGGGATTGCCTTGGGCAATGGCGGGTGAGTATCACACTTATCAAGTTACTCAATGAGACTAGATAAGTATATATCTGCTTGCCATTAATTAGGTAAACAATATTCATGAATGTAATATCGAGAGACTGAAATAAGATCAAACACTGAGTTTGCTGATTTGTCAAGTTGTTTCCTAATTCGTCAGCTTTTTATCTGCCTTGTTGAGAATCTTCATTTATAAAATCGCCGATACATCACACCTGTAACTCGCTTCTGCATGCAAATCCCTTTTAGGATATATTTTTGAACAAAGGTTTAGAAATGATGGCGCATTAGGTGTTTTTTTTAAGTATCATACTATTAACAGACCTAAATCATCACATCATCCTCCGTTTATTAGATCCACAAAAGAGTTGGCTCTTGTTACAAGCACATCAAAGCCCCACATTGAAGCATAGAGCTATTCACATGTCATTTGGTTTGTGGAACAAAGTGCACTAATGTAATTTATTCATGTTATTGCATTATCCACGTTTGATTTTGATATGGTAGTAAATGAAGTACATCTGCCTTAAAATAGCAATAAACAGCACCATTTTACAAAACTACAATGATGGATATGGTTCATGAGGGATCGCCAACCGTAAATTTTTTTAAAGAAACATCAGTTTCCTGTGCCCAAATCCCTTAACGTTCTTACCACTATCTCTTTTTGCCACTGCAGACCAGTTGTCTGTGGCCATTGACCAACAACATATTGTATTAAGCATTCAAATTAAATGTGATTTAGGGATGGTTGGCAGGGCAATTGCAACTTATTTGTGGTAGGCTGCAGGTGTATAGAAGCCAATCATATTTCACTTGTAGGACGTGATGACCAAGAAGCACTAGCACTGTACAATATACAACATATAAAAGGTTTATGCAGCAAGTTCTGGATAATTGTGTCACCTTGGAAAGTTACATTAAGCCTTCAAGTCTTAAACAATTTAAACGGGCAGAAGGGGTTGAAAAGTCATACAAATGAAAGAATGGAGAAAATTAACTCGGTGGCCATATAATATGACTATTTGGTAAAATGCTGAGAAATGAACATGAAGTGCCATAACCAGGTTCTTACCATCTGTTTTCCATTTAAATAAACTTTGAAAAATGTATTATACTTGCTCTCTGTCATTACATTTTGTCAGATTCACTAGGGAATAGGCTCCCAACCCATCTTCTTTGTGAACCATATTTTACTTGGAGATCCCTGATGGCCCAGTGGTTTTCTTCTGATTGATTGTGGAATTGTTTGGTTTAGGATAAGGTAGTGCTCCTTAATATGTTATCTAAATCTTAGACTGCATATACCCCAACATATGAAGTAGATCCCGTTTCACCATCTCTTGTTTGACATAGTCATGTGCATAAACAGAAAGGCCCGCTTTGATAGCGGGGTTGTCTCCCGGTTAGCGGACACTGCCTAACCGAGTGGCCCCACTTCTCTCTCCTCCCCCCTCACACAGCCGCCCCGCTCCGGGCGTGGGGAAGACGACCCCGGCCAAGACTCATACTCCCAGTACAAATAATTAGCAATAATTCCAGAAATGATTTTATTGCCCACTCCACGTAGGGAGGTAAATGGCTACACATGGGACCCGGGAGTACCGATCTCAGGTTGACGGGTAGCAAGCAGGAAGGGCTTTCGGGCTGGAGGCGGGCTACTGGTCCGACTCGGTACTATTCCAACTCGCTGCATTGCAAGTGAACTTGGCACTTGGAATGGTGGCTTTCGGTCACCTTCTAGCCGCAGCGGTTGGCTGGGATGTTGGTGGGAGATCCCTCTTCGTTCCCTATGGTCAGCGACGATCGAATCTAAGCCGGTGTATTTTTGCAAGATTTAACTGGCGGACTACTCTGCTGGCCTGTTCACGGAACAGATCTGCGTGCCTCCACGAAAATAATTGTTGCACCCAGATCCAGAGGCGGATCAGAGTGAAATTGGCCCCGTTGGAAAGAGGACTCAAAGGGATACAAGATATAATAATTTCAAGACCATCAAGCAGTTAGATTGGAAATGAAAAACTCTGTGGGTTGTAGTTGTTTCTAGCTCAGAATCAAGATCAAATAGGACAAAATAGGATCTGCCTAAAAATGAATATTGACCCAAAGAAAAATTGTGGATCTAGACTTTGAGAATTTTATGGGTGGAAGGGGGGGTTGTGAGGATGACACACAAATATTTTAGGATTTGTCTGACGTGGTTTAGGGGGTTGGAAAAATAAAAGAAAAGGGAAGTATCCCTCAGATCTGTAAACTGGCAAACTGTCAGGGTTGGAACTAAATGACTAGGAAAAATAGCAAGCATAGGCTGATTGGCCTGAAAATTTAACTAGAGGTGGGGGATGACAGGGGGGACCAACCCTCAAAGTTTGAGGTCGATCAGACAACTGGTTTGGGAGAACCAACCTAATCTTTAAGCTTCTATCTTGGATCTCAGAATCCTGGACAGCAGGTTGAAGACTAGGTTGTAGCTACTTGATGGCGGCACGAACAGAGGCGGTGGTGGCTGGAAGTCACATCCAGCGGAGGTGATATATCTTGGAATCCACTAAGGTTATGGCTTCACACCATAAAAATCACAGCAATCCAGCTGCAAGGGGGAGAGGAGAGATAGGGGCGCCCTTAGGCTTGGAGCAACAAACGTAATTTTTCTTCTCATTAATTCTTCACAAAATGGAAATACAAGGATTATATAACTCTGATCAAAAGACCTAATTACTCTCAGATCTAGGGTTAGGGAGGGGCAAATAAGGGATAGGAGAATTATTCTCCCATGTGGTCAAATGACCATAAATAAAAAATTACAACATCAATAAAAAAACCCAATAAAGGGGGGCGCCCCTTTGAAAAGGGAGGAGAGAATTTTAAATTTTCTTCTTTCCTCTCCTTGGTCCAAGTCTAAGGTGGACCATGGATTAGCCCCTATGGACCCTAGCACCTAGGTGGACTAATGGGAGAGAGGGTGAGGGTCCTGCCGGGCCTACGTGACCTTTTGTAAAGAAACCCAATAATTTCTAAGGACTAACACACTAGCTTATAATTGCCATACAATTGTAAACCCAATTAACCCAAGGATATAAATACAAACAAAAGGACACGTATGTAAACTGATGCATACTAAAAAAATATTAGTGCCTGGTGTTGATTCCCATCATTACGGGAACACTAACTTTATGTTACATTGAACAAGTGTGAATTTTGGCTTAAGGATGTCTCTTTCCTTGGTCACATCATTTCTAAAGAAGGCATTACAGTAGATCCTTCCAAGGTTGAAGCTATTAAGAACTGGAGCCGACTGAACACAGTATCTGAAGTTCAAAGTTTCATTGGTCTGGCTGGTTATTATAGGTGGTTTATCAAAGATTTCTTTAAAATCGTCGCTCCTTTAACAAGACTCACTAGGAAGGAAAATTCTCCAGTGGATGAGGGAGTGTGAAGAAAATTTCTTGCTCTTAAGGAACATCTCACCACGGCACCTATACTAGCCTCGCCCATAGAAGATGATGGATTTGAAGTTTATACCGATGCAACTGGCATTGGTCTGGGTTGTGTATTGATGCAAAATGGCAAGGTGATTTGTTATGCTTCCAGACAGTTAAAGGGACACGTGGAGAATTACCCTGTTCATGATCTAGAGTTAGTTGTTGTTATATTAACCTTGAAGATTTGGCATCACTACCTTTATGGAGAGAATATCACAATCTATTTAGACCACAAGAGCCAAAAGTATTTATTCGCTCAAAAGGAGCTAAATATGAGACAAAGGTGATGGCTGGAGTACCTTAAAGACTTTGATTTTGCTATTTAATATCATCCTGACAAGGCGAATGCTGTTGCCGATGCGCTCAGCAGGAAATTGATGGGAAACCTATCAAGTCTCATAAAAGGTATGACCAACCTTATTTCTAAATTTACTCAGTTGAATTTAGATATTGATATGAAGAAGAAAGAGGATGGCTTTATAGCCAATATCTGAACTCATCCCACCTCAATAGAAGATTTGGTCAAGTTGCAAGACAATGACCCTGTATTACTGGAGATTAAGGCCAACATGGAGCAACGATCGGATTTCTCTATTACCAATGATGAGAGATTATTATTCAGGGATCGAATTTGTATACCGGATCATGCTGATACTAAGAAATTGATCTTAGAAGAAGCTCATAAGTCCAAGTACACCATTCACCCAGGTGCTACCACATAGGAAGAAGAAGGCCCATTAAGATGGTTTGTAATAATTTTTTGGGCTTGAACCGGGTCCATTTGGCAAATAAGACATGATATGTGGGCCATAAGATTTACTTGTTCATCGAAAGGGTCAGAGGGACCACAGGAAGAAGGACCCGTATGGGAAGAAGATTCCACGTGGGAGTAAGAAGATTGGGGAGAAGGAGAAGGATACATAGAAGTAGGGTGATACTCCATGTGAGAGATGGAGATTTACCCAAAACATAGGAAAAGCCAACGTAAGATACAACTAGGGAAAAAGGCATGATGGCTAGAGAGGAGGGTAATGTTCAAAGCAGATAGCTGTTAAGGGAGGACCTCTACTAGCAGGTAGCGGTCTAGTGGTGACTGCTACTAGAAGATAGCAATCAGGTATTGGCCGCTACCTAGCCTCTGAGAGACAGCCTGATAGACAGACTAATACACACAACTCAATGCAATGTAACGAAGGTAACACGATGAAATAAAGATGAAAATAGATGGGATGAACTCAATGATGACCAAAATAACACACAAAACACAAAAACTACCCTAGGAATGCAAAACAAACACAACCACCAGGAGCTAATATTGACACACAAACAAACAACATGCGAGGGATCTTGCTAAAGGCAAACAAGTTGGAATGCTCATGAACTTATTTAAAGAGTTTCAATGGGACATTTAATGAATTAATTAAGCATAATTCCCTCAAGAGGTAGGTATCCTAAAGGGAAAGGGGCCCGAACTCTGGGTCAGCCTAGGGTTAATCTTCCTCACACGCATGTAAATGTAAGACCTAGGGAGTGGAAAGGTACAACCAGCTCGATGTCTGTGTGGGAATCCACCGCTCGTGGAGACTTATAGAGGTCCCGGATAAGATCACCTAGTCGACTCCAAGGAATACGAAGCTGAGAGGGTCACTTACCAAAGTAGGAATGCAACTAATTATATACAATGAATGATCCTATGCACACTGGAGTGCATGCAAACTTAGCCTAAAAACTAACAATCAAGATGAGATAAATACATGCAAAAAGAGCAAGATAGATGCAAACAACATGAAAAATATAAAGAGAATATGATAGATAGCAATGTAGAAATATAAACAGCCACAATCTAAAGCCAGGAAGCTACTCAAACCATCAAATAACAATGTACTTGAGGGGCTACCCTTGGGACTCCAGAGGGAAGGTTGTGGTCTACTAGAGACCACTATCTGATGGTAGTGGTCTCCTGGGGACTGCTACCTGATGGTAGTGGTCTCTGGGTTGACCACTACTTGCTCCCAGAGCTGGAAATGACAGAATAGCAGGGAAACCTGAGAGACGCTATCTAAATAGAAACATACACACATCGAGATTGCAGGAAGGCAAGAGTAGCGTGATGGGCACGAGGCATCCCACCGTGATCGCCAAAAAATAGAGGTGTTGATGATTAATCCCACCCCTAAACTAATGAATAAGCATATGCAATCATATAACATAAGAACGGGGAAGGGGTGATGAAGAGATAGAGATGCATACCGTGATCACCACCAAGGGTTACAGTGCAAAAGATAGAAAGAAGATGATAACGGCACGGCGTACATTGGTAAGATGAAGAGATGCGGTTGGCACACCACTACCACAAGATGATTGCGCTCAACAAAGGGTATGAGAACTCCGTGGGTCACCTCCTCCTTGCCTTCTAGCCGGCTAGAAAGCAAGGGCCCCACATCCTACTCTTGCCTATCCTACGAAACAAAGCCACAACAAGGGGAAAAAACCATTAGAAACAATAGACGTGTAGCATCCATCTTGTGTGAACAATAGCATGAAAACAAGAGGGAAGAACGCATAGGGAGATGGTTTTTAACCCTTGTAGAAGGGACAAACAATAGTTGTGTGTGTAGTGATTGATAAAAGAGTGTAAAAGAGGATGAAGAACATAGTAAAACAGTAATGAAGAGATGATAAAAACATGCATATGCTAGCATGAGATGTGCATAAAATAGAGCAAAAAAACATGGCACAAAATAGGGAAAAAACTAAAATAAGAAGAACCTCGAACAAGGTAGAAGGCTTTAGAACATCCCTAGACAGCCTAGGGTCGAAGAAGTAGGTTGGCGTCGTAGCATGGCTTCACCCCAAGTCAAAGAATGCCCTCCCTTCGCGCCCATGGAAGTAGGAGGCTATGTATAGACCTAGAGAGTCCTAGATTAGAATCTGAGGATAAACACCAGAAAGAATGGATTTTAATGGATAAATCTGTGGGATAACAGCAAGATAATATCCCTAGAAAGGATAGGAAGTGATTTGGCAAGATATCCTCAACAAAAAAGGCTCAAACTAGGACTCTAAGCCTTCCTCAGCTAGAGAAAATGGAGTATGAGATGAACTTGACTCTGCAACGAGAATGCGGTCAGTCACACGACGGCCACCGCAAGAATGCTATCCTACAAGAACAGCGACTTGCCAAGAGAGGAAAAGGCCCAAAGAACTGAGTCGATGCACCCACAGGCATGGGTCGACACACCCAGGAAGCCAAGTAGAACGCAATCTGGTGAGCGACTGCGATCATCAGATTGTAGCTGATCGACAGACCGCGACCAGTCCAAGAAGAACAAGCCCAAAGGGGCTGAGTCGACACACAACAGTCAACGAACTCATGAGAGCAAGGATAATGCGGTCTGGTCGGTGACCGTGATCTACTGATCACGGTTAGCTGATAGACCACGACCAAAGAAATTCTGAGAAGGTTCATGAAATCAGAGTGGGCCATAAGCGGCTACTCCCTATCCTAAAATTTGGGTAGGTGGAACCATGAGGACTGGCCTGCAAGGGGAACTCCACTAACCCAGGGATGATTTCTTTCTAGCTGCACTGTGCATTCTATCAATGCCGACACCATGGCCGTCAATGTCCAATCCCTCAATGAAGCATCCTTCAGAGAACATGTTATAGAGAAGTAGATCCCTGGGAATATAAGAGTGATTACATGAAACTTTGATCAGTGTGAAACCGCAATGTGCCCCTTCCCCTTTGGCAGGTCCTTGATTGTAAAACAAAGCTTCTACGAAGTCGAAGAGTAGACGTTATTGTTCCGGTGCATGAGGTCACAGACTATGCTTGGAAGACTAGCAATCCCGTGCCCCAGATGGAGACATGAAACCGTGATAATCAATGCATCAACACACTACATGCTACTAGAGTGCATAGCTGGGAGAGAAATATGACCCATACATCGATCCCTGAGCAATGAAGATTGAAATCAATCACACAACAGAGTGTGTGGATGAGATCTTCCACCAGTTCATGCAAGGACAGGGTGCAGAGGGTGCGCGGAGTGCCATGTCCCTCACAACCCATAGCAAAGGGTGAGAGAGCAGAGGCCAACTCTGCAGGACCATCTGTGCTTAATCTGGAGAGAGATATGAACATTGAGCGAACAGAAAGCATGCGCATTGGACACACGACAATAGTCTATAGTAAAAGCAAATAGGCTGGGGCCATAAGGGGCATTGGAAAGGGGTTTATGAAGTTAATGTTGCCCATGAGGACGTGAGTCTACCACGAAGAGCCGGAATGACAAACTGAAGCCAATCCAACATGTTGGAGATCAGAGTGAGTTCCCCTATGAAGAGCCTCATCCAGCAAATCAAAAAGGGGAGCCAGACCCAATCCATTGTAACTAGATTGGCTGGTCTTGGACGCTTCTCATGATATGGCCATCCCCTCCAAGCGATAAAACGAAGAAAGAAACGCAAATGCAGAATCATGGCGAGCTGGGGGTTGGGATAAAAGAGACGCCAACATAATGAACGGACTGCATTGAAACACCAAAGCATTCATTCTGATTCATTCATTTGCATGGAAACATGCATCATCCCAGCACCAACTCGTCTGGGAAAAATATAAATCACAAAGGGAAACATACAACAGAGAAGATAAAAAGAAAAGAAGGGGTGAGGGCGGAGCATTGACTCCTCTCTCTCCTCAGGCAGCAACACCTTCTCTCTCTCTCGCCCTCTCTTCTTCTTCGCACAGGAGCACAGCATGATCCCCTTGGAAGATCACTGACGGAGGCTTTGAATGGCACCAACATGGGAAGCAAGAATAGCCAGAGAGAAAGAAGCATAGCTGCCGCCGAGAGACCCCTTTCTTCTGGGCGAGCCTTTCTTTTTTATAGCCGCAGGAGGGCTTGGCTTTTTTTTCCAAGGCAAGGAGGGGCAAGAATACTCTCCAATGATTGGAGATTATTGTCCTACGCGTCCTATACGGCCTGTACGGCCTTCCAGAAGATGCTTCGATCAAACTTTTTGGGAGAGCATGCGCCGCGGTCGAATCCATGTGTTGGTACGGCCTTGTCTGCGTCCTAAGGGTGCGTCGACGCAGCTTGCAGGTTGCGCCGACGTAGCCTTCAGTTGCCAGGGGCTTCTGACTTGCTTCGTCTTCGGACGCGTCGACACAGTCTGGGAGCTGCGTCGACGTGTCCCTCTGCCAGGGGCTGTTGTCTTGCTTCCTGCCTTCACTGGCGTCGACGCGGGCAGTGAGCTACGGCGACGCAGCCTTCTGTCCAGGCCTCTTCTTCTCTTCTTTAGCTGACCTCGCTTGATCTCCAAATGCCAATTTTTTTTTAAGCGTCCACAAATGTCCCCCACCCGTGGATGGCACAGGTGAGGGACGAGCGTGCGGGGCACGCGGGTGCAGATTTCTTCATCATTTCACTGAGATAGGCTCCGGTGGGACTGATGGCGATATCGTCAGCATTGGTGCCGACATTTGAACATCTGACATCTGCCGGTTTGGTCACCGATATTTGAACATCTGGCATATGTCGGCTTGGGTCGTCGATATTTGAGCATCTAACATCTGCCGGCTTGGTCGCCGATAGTTAAACATCTTACATCTGTTAGCTTGACTGCTAATGGCTTGAACATCTAACATCCGTCGGTTTGATTGCCGATGATGGAACATCCTACATCTGTCGGCTTAACTGCCGATGGCTGAGCATCTGACATCTATCGGCTTGATCATCGATATTTGAACATCTGGCATCTGTTGGCTTGGTCACCGATATTTGAACATCTGACATCTGTCGGCTTGGGCTACCGATGGTGGAGTTTCTTGACATCTTTCGGCTTGACCATCGATGACTGAACATATGGCATCTATCGGCCTAACTGCCGATGATTGAACATTTGACATCTGTCGGCTTAACCGTCGATGATTGAACATCTGACATCTGTCGGCTTAACTGCTGATGATTGAACATTGGACATCTGTCGGCTTGGTCGCCGATGGTTGGGCGTCTGACATCTATCGGCTTAACTGCCGATGGGTGAGCATCTTACATCTGTCGGCTTAACTGTCGATGGTTGAACATCTGACATCTGTCGGCTTGATTGCCGATGGCTGAACATCTGTCATCTGTCGGCTTGAGCACCGATGACTGGGTAAGCATCTATCGTATGGTTGTACATTTGGATTATGTGATGGTTTGGCCTTTAGCGCCTTGTAAATATCTCGGCCCACAACACTTCCGTACATCTGCTGTGACATCCTCGGACACGATACGGGATCGCGGGAAGGGGGCGTCACAAACATCATCCAGACCGCGCAGATGAGGGGGTTGCTTAACGACGACACCGACTTCCATGCCCCCTTCTCTAGAGAGATTACGGAGGCGTCAATCCTCCCGAAGTTGCAACTGCCAATGTTCACTCCGTACGACTGCACCATCGATCCCGCCGACCACATGCATAGCTTTGAGTCTAACTTAGTCTTCCACGGGACCTCGGACACTGTCAAGTGTTTGGCATTCTCCACCATGCTGAGGTAAATTGCTTGGACATGGTTCGAATTGTTCCTTATTGGGTCTATTATATCCTTCCAACAGATGAAGAGGATGTTCAAAGAGAACTTCCTCAACTATAAAAAGAAGGTTAGATCCGCCGTTAACCACCTCGCCATCAAACAGGGCTGCAAAGAATCCTTGGGGGACTTCGTTTCCCACTTCCATAAGGAGGCACTCCGCATCCCCCACCTCGATGTCAACATCGCCACCACCGCGCTGACGCAAGGTACTCGAAGTCAAGTCCCTCGCCACGCTGATGGTCCTTGCCCTGGCTCAGAAACATGCCAGCTACGAAGAGAGCGCAACAACATTAGCCTGAGCTGTCGGAGCCGATCACCCCAACCGGAAGCGCTCGACTGAGTTTCCTTGTCAGGATCGAGATAGACGAGAGTGTCGAGATCGGGACCCACCAAGAGGGAGGGCACCATTCAAGCACTACACTTCCCTGACCGCCACTCCCGAATAGATCCTCAAGGAGATCCGTGGGGAACAATACCTACGCTAGCCCAAGAGGATGAAATTTGATCATTGGACGAGGAACTAAAAGAAACATTGTAGTTTCCACTGTGACTGCGGCCATGACACCATGGAGTGCACATCCAACTCAAAGACGCCCTCGAAGACTTGGTCCGCCAAGGACTGCTGAATAAATTCATCACCAAAGTCGCTGAGCGACAATACCAGAGGGCCGGCACTCCTCCCCCCATCGACTACCGACCCAACGGACGAAAGATTATGATGATCTCCAGTGGGCAGATGTCGGGAGGGGACCGCTCCAACAAGCGTTGGGCCTACGCGTGCTGTGTAAACCAGGTCGAGCGCGACGACTCGGGCTATGGCGACTCACGTGCAAGGATCCCTGCCCGGGATCGTCTCAAAGAGACCATCATCTTCTTAGACGAGGACTTAGCAAGCGTGACCACTCCCCACTCCGACACTCTAGTCGTTTCCGCCACGATCACAACGTACCATGCGTTGAATCTTAGTGGATAATGGAAGTGGTCCGGATGTGATTTCTTATGACTATCTCTTGTTGATGGACGTGGATCCTTCTAGTCTTACACTGTTTCACACTCCTCTCTTCGTGATGGGAATCCCGTCCCGCATCACTTTGGCTTCTCCGGCTCCACCGTTTACCCAAAAGGGCAGATCTCCCTACCGATCACTTTAGGGTCCACCCCACGACAAGTGACCTTCGTGGCAGACTACACCATTGTAAGGGGAATGTCTGGGTACAAGGCCATCATCAACCGAGGTATCCTAGGAGTGTTGAAGGGAGTGCCCTCATCTTACCACCAAAAGTTGAAGTTCTCCACTTCACACGGAGTGGGAGAAGTCCAAGATGACCAGAGGGAATCCCGACGGGGATATTTAATCTCCACCACAGAGAAAACAGCAAAAGGAGCACCACCTGAGAAGAAACCCAGGATAGATGAGCCTGGACCTAGCAGAAGCACATCAGCTGAAGACCTCTTCCTTGTCCAGGTCGGCGAGGACCCCATCCGCTCTCTGCTGCTTGGCTCGCTCCTTTCTGAGGAGAAGGCATACCAATGCTTCCTGGAGGCTAACCAGAACATATTTGCCTGGTCCGAGGACGAGCTCCCCGACATCCCTCTCGAGGTAATTACCCATTAGCTTAAATTGCATCTACACTGTCGCCTAGTACAATAGTGACAACGTCGCTGAACCCCGAGCAACAAGCGATCATTCGAGAACAAGTGAACGAGAAGCTAAGCTCAGGACTATTAAGACCCACTCAGTTCCCTGCCTGGGTCTCAAACGTGATCTTGGTTCCTAAGAGAAATGGGAAGTGTCGGATGTGTGTCGACTACACCGACCTCAACAAAGTCACGTCAAAAGATAGCTTCCCCATGCTACGCATCAACCAGCTCGTTGACGCGACATTCGGGCACAAATGCTCAGCTTTCTAGACGGGTACTCTGGATAGCACCAGATCAGTATGCACGAGCCTGGCCAGGACAAGACTGCCTTCGTCACCGACCATAGCCTTTATTGCTACACCAAAATGCAGTTCGAGTTAAAGAATGTAGGGGCAACCTACTAACGCCTAGTCAACCATATGTCTGATGTCCAAATTGGCCGCAACATAGAGGTCTACATTGACAATATGCTCGTCAAGAGCATACATGCGACCATAGCCTTTATTGCTACACCAGAATGTAGTTCGGGTTAAAGAATGTAGGGACAACCTACTAACGCCTAGTCAACCATATGTTTGATGTCCAAATTGGCCGCAACATAGAGGTCTACATTGACAATATGCTCGTCAAGAGCTAACATGCGACCATAGCCTTTATTGCTACACTAGAATGCAGTTCGGTTCTTCAAATAATTTTTCACTAATTTCTCTAATGAAAATAAAAGCTTAAATATGCTCATGTCCAGATACAATCTCCACCATTGGATCTAGGGCTGGGGAGGGGAAGAGACTAGATTCTCCCCATGTGAATTTGACACAAAAATAAAAAAATTACAAACTCTCTAGTGGGATGGGGCACCACCCTTGATTCATGGGAGAAAATTTGACTTTTTTTACACACTTGTGTCCTTGCCTTCTCCATGAAGGAAAGGATATTCACCTATGATGTTGACCAGCCCCACATGGGCCCTAGGACATAGGTGGTCCAATGGGGAAGATGGTGGAGAGCCCCTGCTGGACCTACTGACTTTTTACATAAAAATCCAAGGACTTCTATGGATTGACAACTTGGCTTACAAAGCCTTATAATTGCACACATATTTATGTAAGGACATCAATGTAAACCTAAAGGATATAAAAATAAATAAAAATAGTAATGTCTGGAGTCGATTCCCATCACTTTCTCAAGCGGTCCAACGTGCGACCATTTTCCCCTTTCGTTTGTCGCCTTACGCCTTACCCCCCCAACGGTCATTCATGAGACCATTTTCTTACACTTGCGGTCTTACCTTAAGAGCGTTTTCCACTCTCTATTAGGCTTTGGCCCTTTCTCTTCTCACCTAGTCATCAGTCCTGTCTCGCTCTCCCGCTCTCCCTCGCTCACACCCTCGCTGTCAGTCCTAGAGGTCATTGTTAGTAAGTCAGCATGCACATTCACATCCATTAGCATCTCAATGAAAGACAAAAGATCTCATTCCACTGGATGGTCATGTACAAGTGTGTCTATAAAAAAAAGGAAAGAAAGGAGAACAAGTACAAGTCACTCGGTCAGTCCCTCCCCTGGGCTGCCGCTGTCGCTGGTGCCCTCATGTTGCTTCTCTGATGGACCCATGGCTGTGCAACCCTCCTCTCGTCGCCATCTCCTCTTTCCCTCCTCATTCCTCCGCTGGCCGGAGGAGCTACTGAGGAAGTCTAGAAATGTACCGCTCTATGTGTCGCTCTGCGATGCACTCCTCTCGGGTCCTCGACCGATCATGCGAACCGTCCTCTCTATAGCCTGTAGCTCGATCTTCAGCTCAAAGGCCTGGCACTTCACCTCCCTCACCTAGTCCGGTAGCGCTCAAGGTCCATCGCTCCTGTGCAAAGTCACTCCACCTCTGCACAGAAGTGCTCCGTCTCGGTCCGAGCCTACTCTAGCTCTACCCGGAGTAGCTCTGTCTCTGCTCTAGCACGCTTTGTCTCCGCTCTAGCATGCTCCGCTTCGGTCAATGCCGTGGTCAGCTCTCTCGCCTGCATAAGCACATTCATCATAGTTAGGCATTAGCATCATCATAAGCATTTAAGTGAAAAGGAACTCGGTTGGTTTGCTTACCCTCTCCGCGAGAGTGGCCACGGCCTCCTTGGCCCAAGCCACAACCCGAGCAAAGTCTGCATCCTACTCGGCTCGACCTCCCGCAGGTTGGGAAGAAGAGGACGGGGCATTAGGTCCACGTCACTGTGCTCCCCGACTCACTACATTTTAGAAGTCAAAGTTAGTCAAACCCAATCGCAGGTGCATAAATTAAGTCTAAGTTTTACAAAACTCACCAGAAGCTCCAGCGCGCGCCGGAACTAATCCCTCTGCTGCACAGTGGAGTGGAGGAGACCTTGGAGCTCTGCTATACGTCCCTGGGGGTATAGCTGCATATAGCAAAGTCAAGGTGTCAGTGCATTTAGAAATAATTAATTAAAGCAAAGCATAAGGTTAGAGAGTCGTACCGGTCGTCAGACGCCATGGAAGCCCTGGCTGGCATACCTCTGAGAGTAGGACTTCAGGTAGGCCGCATTGTTGGTGGCTCGAGCCTTCACCTCCTGACCTCTACGTGACCAGTCTCGTACCTGGTCGATTGCCCAGGTAATCCAATCGATCCCACCACTGAGTCCCTTTGAGGACCGCCCGATGCGCTCGTCATCTCGCATAGGGAACTCTACCTCCGGCTAATGGATGCCCCTCGTCCTTATGATCAGGCGGTGATGGAGAGGCTCGATGATGTTCATGCAGTGGAGCCAGATCTCTCATCCCGCGTATGCCTGGGCCACCTCCACCTAGGACTGTCCCCCATGACCCTCGTCACGATAGGGTGTCCAGCGCACCTAAAAAGGGCAAGTAAGTCAAGTATAAGAAGCATTTAGATGAGCATTTAGTAAGTATTTCAATGCATTTAGTCTAGAGGCTTACCGATCCGTAAGGGAATGTGTCCATGTCATCCTGGATCACCCGTGATAGGTGCTGCAGCGATCCCATGCCTCGAGCCGTCACCCACGGCCTCACAATGGGTATCCAGTCTAGATGTACCTCCCTCCCTCGCCCTAGGCCAGGGAGGTACAGGTAGCTCCATACATGCATTAGTCAAAAGTTAGCATATAGCAATAATAAGCATGGTCGTAAGCCAAAGCATAAGCATTTAGAGTTAAGCATTTGTACCTAAGGTAGAGGCGAGAAGTCACCCAGCATCATCTACCGGTCGGTCGTGCTGAGCGAGTCGAAGAGGAACGCCAGTACCGCAGCTCCCCAGGCATACTCTCCAACTCTGACTAGGTCTCTCAGAAGTGGGAGGAGCTTGCAGCTCACTCCATCTGCTCTAATCACGAACAATAGCTTCCCGAACAGTAGCATCAGGAAGCGATGCAGCACTATATCTCCCTCTGGTCCTGGTCCTGCGGCCACTATCTGTCTAGCCTGGTCTGTCAATCGGCCTAGATTCTCCTTCGATAGCTCGCCCATGGCTATCGCCACTTCCCTCAGTCCCAGGCTATCCTGCAATGTCGCTCTCGCCAACATCGATGAGTGGTGCCCTAGCCGTGTCAACTCCAAATCCAGTAGCTCCCTCGCCATCTCACTATAGTCGGCGTAGGTGGTCCCCGTCACCGGTGCTCCGTATACTCGAAGCCCCGTGATCCTTGCCAAGTCCTCGAGCATGGGGATCATGTGTCCCCATGGAAAGAGGAAGGCTTGGCTAATTGCGTCCCATCTCTCGTGCAGCGAGTACAAGAGGGTTGTGTCGATCCGCATCACCTCTATCCCTAGGAACTCAGCAAAGCCCATCGCTGCTAGTCTCTCTCTCTGGTAATCAGACAGTGCCTGGTACACTGCCCGGACCTATAGCCATGAGATCCGCATCTGTCACTTCCCCTGCACACATTTAGAACATTGAGTTAGTCATTTTATAACTAAAAAAAATCACTTTCTCCCCAAAAATCCCAAACAGTCATCTTTGGACAATTTTCCATCTGCTAGCAGTCTAACTCTAGACCGCTTGACCCCATGCGATCGCTGGAAGGACCGCATGGCCCTCGCCATGGTGACCAATTTCTCTCTCTTCTCCCAGTCTTGTGGGGTGGCCTAAAAGGCCCTACAATGCCCTCAATGGATCCCCAGGACCATTCCTAATCCCTTTCTATGCACATGCATGCATTAAAAAAATTAAAAATGGGGTTTTAAGAGTTTCAGCCTACCTCAGAGTACCACCACTCGGACACCTTCTCCGGCATTCCCTCGGTCGTTTGCTCACCTTCCTCGCTATCGGTAGCTCCCTCAACTCCTTCCTCGGCCGTGGGAGCCTCCTTCGCCATCGTTCGGGCCACCGTCGGAGCTTCCTCCACCTCCAGTGGGTTCACCGACGCCGTCACTGTTTCATCTTCCTCCAGCCACCGTTGGAAGCGATAGATGGCACGCTTCTTCACCGACCTCATCGTCAGGTTGCGGTGGTCGCCGGTGGGTGATCACTGGGGTGAGTTCGTAGGTCGCCGGAGCCCTCGGTAATGTTTTGGGGGGTTTTGAGCAAATGAGCATGTGAGAGGGAGAGAATGGCCATTCATTTTTTTTGAAATCCTTGGAAGCCATGCGGTCTATTGCTAGATTGTCAGGACCCAGACGGTCGGTCCCTAGACCATTTATCATCTTGCTCACCTTCCTCGTAGAATGTGAATCACCCTACTCATGCGGTCTATCATTAGACCGTTAGGAGTTCCTTACGGTTTTACCCTAGACCGTTTGTGATCTTTCAGCTTGGTGAATTGCAATGATATATCTGTCCTATCTTTGTTGCATTATTATGTGGTTCATGCTTAAGTTATGCCTCTTGCTTATTTTTATGATATAATTATTGATGGCTAACCCCTTTCATTGTCCAAATCATGAACACCGTCACGCTTCATCTCGCCAGGCAGGTAAGTCAGGTAAGTATCTCAATCCTTCATCCCTTAATGCATTACTATATGGTATATATGATATATTTCCTCGAGAACCGGCTGGTCATTCATATGTTCTGGGATCTGATGTTCCCCTTTAACAAAAATGATGATGATCTAGGTACACATGTTTAATCGTTGGATAGGCTGTTAGGTTGGAAAAATTGGGGAATGGTGGTTCTACCTTGCACGCCGTAGTTACAGATAGTGTCCTGACCTTGATTTGTCCGATCTAGCAATACTATTCTCGAGTATCTTCCTATTCTATCCTTTCTTCGCATTCATTTTGATGATTTCTTTTCCTTCAGTCTAGTATGCATCATGCGCATCTTTGAGCATTCATGTGCCTTCATTCATCCAAAATGTCTCAGTAATGGTGGATAGCAATGTATCCATGGTCTGGAGTAAGGAGAATCATTCCACTCTGAGTTGGAAGGTTTCCTTCGATCTATTTGCTTGGTCTGGTGAGCTGAAGTCTGGAGTTTAGTTACTCGTCTCTTTCTTTTTCGTTTGCTCCGATCGCCTATCACCTGTGCGTTCCAGTGAGGAGGTTGGTCATGTTTTATTTTTCTTAGTTGTTAGTTCCTCTAGGCATGGGTCATTCGATTTTGCCATTCCTTGTGACTGGTTTGAGATTTTTTGAAGATTTCTATCGCTCGTTGGTTGAGGATGGGTGTCGGTTTACCTTAACACCCACTTTTAAGTCCACTCTGTTGTATTTTCACTTCATCTCCATGTTTCATTTCACTTTCACTTCACCTCCGCTCATTCCCTTGCAAAGAGGACGTTAAGCAGGGGCATCTGTTGACACCCGCTTTATGACCAATGAGTTGGGTCATCTCCTTATTAATTTTTTATGATGTCCTGAGTTGTTCACCACTTATTGGGCCATCTTGGCTAGTTTTGAGGCCTATTTTATGGGTCACTCTCCCTGGTTGGGTCTCACTCCTTGTCTTTTTTATCGCTCGGAGCTTAGTGGGCTTCTTGTTCCTTTTTCTGGCGGTCTATAGTACGATCGTTAGCCATGTTTGGTGGTCTAATTTTAGGCCATTTGTGGGTGTCAGAATCCTATTTCAACTATGTTCTTATCTTTTACTAGATGACCAGCCCATGCGGTCTATCGCATGACCATTTATAATGATCTGGCGGTCTATTGCTAGACCATTTGTTATGTAGAGAGTCCTTATCGCAACTTCTTCTCCCATTGGCCTTATCTTTTGCTGGACGATCGAGCTATGTGGTCTATTGTTCGATCGTTTATTGGGCCTTGTGATCTATCGCAAGACTGTTATGGGAGACAGAGAGTCCTACTCTGACTATTCTTTCTCTGTTTCACCGTGGACGGATTAGAGTCCTTGTTTCATGATTTCTCTCCCTGTAGAGATCCTCAGAAGCTTCTGTTTATTTCTGTGGACTCTTGGGGGTATTATCTTCAAGAGTTTGCTAGGCTCTAACCTATTTTCTAGCTGGTTTATCTCCAACTCGTCCGGGGAAGCTAGCTCCAAATTGGGAAGGCCCGTATCGGGTAACAGAAGTGCAGCAAAGGGGTGTACAAGCTAACGACACTGGATGGGCGAGAGGTGCCAAGGACTTGAAATTCTGTAAACCTCATAACTTTTTATCAATAAATGATTAATGGCACATTTCCTCGCCATCTCAATACCTCAACTGAGCCCAACGATGGTAGCACTCTTGCTCAACTGAGCCCAACGATGGTAGCTTCCAAGCTCCCAAGAGGCGAGCACTCTTGCTCCCTCAGAAATGATGGTAGCTTCTAAGCTTCCAAGAGGTGAGCACGTATGTTCCCTCAGAAACGATGGTAGCTTCTGAGCTCCCAAGAGGTGAGTACTCATGCTCCCTCAGAATTAATCGTAGCTTCCGAGCTCCCAAGAGGCGAGCGTCCATGCTCCCTCAAAAATGATTGTGGCTTTTGGGCCTCCAGGAGACGAGCACCCATGCTCTCTCAAAATAGTGACAGCTTTTGAGCTCCCAAGAGATGGGCTTTCCTGCCCTCTTGAAAAATGAAGGGTCACTTCTAAGTCCCCTAAAAGCGAGCAACAATCCTTTTCCCATCTAGGAAGGACGTACGCTCCCCCAAAATTATTTAGAAGTTGCCTCTGAGCCCCGAAGGTGGGTAAGAGTCCTGGCCTTCTTAGGAAGCAGTACATACACCTAGTCAAAGGCGCGTAAGATCCCTCCCCTCTTCAGGAAGAAGGTGTACGCTTGCCTACGGCCACAACATGACTAGATAGACCCCCAACGCGTAGTCCTCTCGGGAAATGGGACGCACACTTGGTCCATGCACACTAAGGGCGGATTTGAACGGCGATCCTACCTACTCTCACAAATGCTCTGCACACGGAGAATTTTGCTAAACACATACACATCATCTATGCAATGACCCTAGCAGTGCGAAAGAAAAACACTGAAACAAAACAAGAAGCCCATGTTTTTTTTCGTAGTACAAGGATCCAAACTTAAGTTTTGCATATCCACATGGCCAACGAGGACTGCCAGAAAAATGAATGGGACAAACCAAGGTCATGGTAGCATTAGTGCCATCTATATAACCAGCCATCCAGCCTTACTCGAAGTCGCTATCTAGGTTGAGCAGTTCGTGGGGCTTGACCGGAGTCGGTGCAAACTTCGTGGCAGTACCTTCCCCTTACACAACCGCCATGAGTAGTGTGGGAGATGCTGGAACCTCATGTGGTTGCCCAGTGGGGGTGACATCCATCCCCGCCGTGACGACGATAGGAGCACCGGAGACTCTTAAGGTTTCTCCCTCCATCATGGACTTAGGAGATGGATGAGCCATGGTATCGATGAAGACAGGGGGGAGATGAAGGCGCGTGACACCTTAAGACCCTCAATGGACCCTGCTGCTTATAGGGGAGGAATTCCCCCTTTGGGAGGATAACTCTTACCTGCGATGGATGGTATCCTCTGTTTGACCCATACATCGAAGGAAGGTACGGATCCATCAATGGCAACCGCATTACATGAAGATCAAGCATACAGCAAAGAAAGGTTGCAAAAAAATATTTTATTGATAAAGAGGGGGGCACACAGAGGTTACTCATCCTCCTCGGGATGGAACCTATCAGGTTGGAGGCTTAGCACCCCCTTGTTACAGTACAGGCAGTTCACCTTCGCCAAGGCGTCTCACCATCCTTGTAGGTACCCTTGCTTGCACTCCTCCAATACACTGCCACTGCTGCCCTCTCCCGCCGATGGGTCTGGCACTGGCAACACTTCATTCTGGAAGAACAGTCTCTTGTAGGGAACCCCCTCCGAAGAAGAACTCGACTTCTTCGAAGACATCGTCTCGCCTGTGTTTTCAATCGCTGAAGGAACTCGAGATGGCCGTAGGGTTCAGCCCAGAGCTGCTATTTATAGGAAGGAGATGAAGTCTCCAGAAGGGATAGAAGAGTCTTCGCGCTTTCCCAGTTTAGTGAGATTCGAAGTGACAGATCCCAAAGATCGCGCCCCCTCGCAACGAGGCTTCAGCCACCAGTTCATGTCCCAAAGAGGGTTTAATGTAGAGAAAAGAAATCAAGCAGGTCACGTAGAAAGTACCGAATGCTCTAGACAACTAGAGTGCACGAAGAAAAGTAAGTTATCATTACTAAGCAAAAAGTTTACAGAGAAGGGGGGCAGCGTCTACTCAGACGTACCCTGACA
The DNA here is from genome assembly GCA_024336825.1 of Amorphophallus titanum. Classification (NCBI taxonomy): domain Eukaryota; kingdom Viridiplantae; phylum Streptophyta; class Magnoliopsida; order Alismatales; family Araceae; genus Amorphophallus; species Amorphophallus titanum. The sequence continues at coordinate 26,702,134 of JANBPO010009603.1, read as the reverse complement.
AAAGAGAGAGAGAGAGAGAGAAAAAGCACAGTAAAAGAAATGGTAAGCACTCCTTCAAGAGCTCGCCTCCTAGGCAGTGTTAGTCGGTTCCTGGTCTCGGACCTCGGGCGCACCCACTAGGATGACCGTAGGAGGAAGGGGATTGTTAGTCAGGTCGACTAGCTCCCTCTCCACCGAATGCTTGGCTCTAGTAGTCCACTCCACAGCGCATGGCTCCTCCTCGCCATCACTGGCTGTTGGCCCGAACGGTGTTAGCGAAGGTGGCAGGGTCGGCACCGAGATGCCCAAGTTGTTAGCCACAACCTACAGAGTAGCCGACCAGCCCTCGTGAAAGACATGGTGTAATGCCCCAGAATTTTTCGGATCAGGATCTGTGGGTTTTGGATCGCTTTCGTGGGTCCCGGATTGAGGTTTACGGTTTACTCAGGTTTTTGACTGATTAGCCTGCAGAACCTTATGTACGGTAAACTGACGTATTGTCGGGCCTGGGATGTTGGAGGCGTATTGTGCATTTTTTGAGGATCGTAGAGATATTGTGGACCATTTCCTATGGCTTCTTGGAATGGTCAACAATATTTTATTACATTCATAGACGATTATTCTCGATATGACTACTTGTATCTCATTCATGAGAAGTCTCAGTCATTAGATGTGTTCACAAAATATAAGGCTGAAGTTGAGAACCAACTCAACAAAAGGATAAAGGTCGTCAGATCAGACCGCGGTGGAGAATACTATGATAGATATGATGGATCAGGTGAACAATGTCCAGGACCTTTTGCTAAATTCCTAAAGGAATGCGGTATCGTCCCACAATACACCATGCCGAGATCTCCTAGCATGAATGGTGTTGCTGAAAGACGAAATAGGATGCTTAAGGATATGGTAAGGAGTATGATTAGTCAATCTACCTTACCAGATTCTCTCTGGGGAGAAGCATTAAAGGCTGCAGCTTATTTGCTAAACAGGGTTCTAACGAAAGTAACTGTGAAAACCCCTTATGAGCTTTGGACTGGTAAGAAGCCTAGTTTGAAGCATTTGCATATTTGGGGGTGTCCGGAGGGGAGACTACCCTTGATTAGTTGCTAGGAATGAGGGCCCTATGGCCGAAAGAACTTATATTAATGTAAGCAAGACAGTGGGAAGCTCGAACTATACTAAAAGCCCGCATTAGGGGGTGCGAATATTCAAATCGTGTCGGTCACTCGTGGACCACTTCATGTTCGGACAAAGGTCTGTATCGAAAGCACGACGGAGACGAAAACACACGAGTTCGAGCATACACGCGGCTTTGTTGGGTTTATGGATTAATTCACGGCACGAGGCGGAGTGTCCTACTCATGCATAGTGGCGGCTGTCAGTCAGGGGTGACCCGACCTTCAGCACGTCACCATTTCATATACCACGAGGTGATGGCATGCGAGCACAAGTGAAATGCAATGCGGTGATTAAATGCATGAGAGGTAGTCTCTTTCATTTGTGAAATGCTCATGGGGAGCCTTGGTTGGTTTCCTTTTTGATTAAGTCCACAGTCATGTTTGGCAATCCGCTACAACGGTGCTCAGCTCAGTTCTTTGTGTCTCCCACAGTTCTCTTATATCAGCTAGAGCGTCTCATTGTTATTTGTTTCATTTATTTGTTGCTTCCTTTTGTCTTTTAGCGTGTGTATTATTCTGGCAAAAATTTGGCAGCATCTCCCCTTGACCCGAGAGCTGGGGGGGTAAAGGAGTACACGCCCACAAGGAGTGGCGTGACCCAACAAGTCAAGGTGTGCGCAAGGGTAGCAACACCTTTAAGAAAACTTCAAAAAATCCAGAAGTCAGCAAGCGGGAAAACACTAGGCTAAAAATAGGCTGAGGGTGCACCGGATGAAGGGACAAGTTGGGTGCACCGGGTGGAAGTGGCTCAAGGGTGTGCCAGGTAGAGAAGAGGGTTAGATGCTTTCGGTAGAGGCCAGCCAAGAGTGTGCAGGGTAGAAGTGGCCTAAGGGTGTATCGGGTAGGGATGAGCTAGGGATGTGTCGGCAGGGACAGGCCAAGGGTGTGTCGGGCTGGAATGTATTGAAATGTGTTGGGAGGGCGCAGGTAGGGTGTGCCAGGCTAGAATGTGCTAAAGTGTGCCGGTAGGGACAAGCCAAGAATGTGCCGGGCAGGGATGAGCCATGGGTGTGTCGGGCAAGAATAAGTTGGGGTGTGCTGGCTCTGGGGGCAGCCCAGGGGTGTTGAGTGAAAGAACAGGCTCATTACTACCGGTATCCGTGACATACAAAAAAAAGGCTGAGTATGGAGAACTGAGCTGTTCAAGGGGCAAACGATAGTCAAAGGAGAGTTCCCTTATTAGACCAAGTAGGAAGCTTGGGAGTAAAACCCACGGAAGAGACCTCAGAGGATGACCCTGTTATAGAAATCATTGGAATGAGGCCAGCCTCACGCCATCACGCCAGCGACACTACCCATTGAATTGGGTAGACTCTGCAACGTTTGGAGAATAGGCAAACCAAAAGACAAGAGAACCAAGGAGAAGAAGACGATAAACCATAATATACACCATAGGGTGAAGGCCGAACGAAACGAAACAAAACGAAATGAAAGGAGTATTTTCATTCATAGAGAATGGGGTGGTATGGACTATGGCCATTGGGCTAAAGATGCTATAGGACAACAATACATGCGCGAACAGCACAAAAAGAGACGAGGGAATTCTATTACAAAGAGGAAAATATACATGAGCAAAGAGAAAGGAAAGAAAGAAAGCAAAATGAGGAGAAGGGAAAAAGGGGGGTGACAGACAACAAATACTCCCTCCCCCGGTCCCCTCCCGCTACATTGGTGGTCTCCCCTTTCTCTCTGACTCTCTTTACCCACCCCTCTTCTCTTCGCTAGCTCTTGATGGGCTGGAGCTCCTCTTCCGCAGACCTTCGAGCTTCACCCGTGGTGCACCAGCTCTCCAGAGGTTCTCCCTTCCAAGTTGTCATCTTCCCACTCCTTCCACCTCTCTTCCACTTTTTTTTTATCGCAAGGGGCTTTTATACATATGCTGGCGTTGACATCTACTTACGATGCAGATCAATTCGAGGTTGACCCCAGTCTTGTCCCTGACAGAGGGTCGCCTACGTGCTCGAGTCAGAGGCTGACAGCTTGGCTGTCACGTCCCGAGCGCGGAAGATTACCCGGAGGTCATGACGAGTTTAATCAATCATGTCAATCAGAGCATTAGTGTATTCGACACCAAGACAAAGTGCGCAAATATAGCAATAACCCAAGGCTTAAAAGAAATTAATGGGCCAATTTATGGATTTTTGGGTTATTAACTTTGTTATTTAAAGGCCCAACTATTAAGAGATAATTTAGCCATTTAAAATGGGTCTTAAACAAAATTGTGCCTTTTGGCTCAAGCGTAGCCCTAGAGACGTAATATGGAATACTTCCCTAATTAGGATGGATAAACAAGAGAATTAGGGGATAATTAGAAGTGGAATTCAAAGCAAATTCAAATTTCAGAAAGCCTAGCCGGCCACGGTCTATCGCGACGTTGTGATCTCATGGTCGCTGTCCTCACCAAACCGCGACTAGGTTTCATAATCAGAAGTTGATAAACCATGGAAAGATTGGATTTTTATGCACCAAATCGCCATGGACCGACGTGATCCAAAATGAAAACTTATCCAGGACTCTTAGGGGATCGACTTGGTACCCCATAGGACTCCTAATTCGAAGTCAAACCCTAACCCTAGGCCATTCTCTATAAATAGGTCCCAAGTTCATCCTGCGCGAACCCTAATTTTAGATCGAGAGGTACGAAGGTATAGTGTTGTCATTTTAAGTTCATCCTTTAGAACTTTTTGATCCTTTTAGTGTCTTCTAATGACCCTCTAATTTTGGTGTTAGGAGATCCAGCAACTCAGGAGATAGAGCAATCGGAAGCTGCTGTTTCTACACAGGACGAGCAAGAACGATAGCGTTCTTCCGGCGAGAAATTCGCAGATTAGGAGCAACCCCAAAGGTATTGGAGGAGGATGACTCACCACCTCGTGAGGGCCTTGAGGACATAGAGTTCCTCTCTCTAGGTAGCCCTTACCATGATCCCTTCGACCCCTTCCTATACCCATGTGACGGCCGGTCTGGAAAGCGGCCTTTCTAGCATCGAGAAAGCCTTCGGGCTCGTCCTCCGCCTCGTACCCTTTGTTGTCTTGGATTTCATGATTTGGGCATCCGTTTGGGCTCATCGCCCATTCCCCCTAGGCCGTTTCACATCAATTTGGTATCAGAGCTATAGGGTGTATCACGTCAGGTAAGTTGTCTCATGACTGGCTAAAACATCATGTTAAGAACAAAAGTCCTCTGTTCCCTCCTATTTTCATGATTTATACACGTCATATTTCATATTTTTCCATGACTACGTAACTAGGTTCTTAGTTCACGCTAGCCCTGCCAAATTAATGAAAAGATGACAACTTTAATGCTCACTTGCCCTTTCCATGTATTGGTCTCATCTTAGCATGCTTTTTCCTTCAGTTTTCATGTTAGTTGCATCTTTATTTACCATAGAAATAGGCCCTTCAAGGCCAGAATTTGCTTCATTCTAATGACGGACAGATAGCGGTCCTACAAAAATTGCTACCTTAAAATAGCGGTCTTCGACCAACCGCGATCTGATTTTTGTAACCAGATCAAACCATGTTCATTCCCTGTTATATAGGACAATAATCATGCCTGATTTCATTTATTTATGCTCCCTGATCATGTCATGATTTATACTGTCTCAGCATGTTTTAAAGGTATTTTTCATCTTATCTGTGTAGTCGAAATCGCGCCTAGGTGCTCGCCTAGGCAGTGAGGCGAGGCGAGGCGCTAGCAACACGCCTCGCCCCGTTGTGGCTCGCCGAGGTGAACGCCTCGTCGTCGCCTCTCCCGCTTCGCCCGCCACGGCGCTCGTCGCCCGCCTCGCCCGCCGTTCCCGCCAACTCGCCCTCAGCAGAGCCGTGTATCGGGTTTGAATACCCATTAAGCCTCGAAAGCACGGATCCACGTTTTAACCTATGTGAGGGTTTCATTCCCATCCCACCCCGCAAAGGCGCAACGACTTCTCCGTCGCTCCCCAATTGGCAACCCTAATCCCCAACAGCGACAGCGACTTCCGATGAGTGAACGACAACAGCGGTGTCCGACGAGCAGCGACAGCGGCGTACGGCGTGCGACCGGCAACAACGGCGTCCGGTACTCATCTCCTTCTCCTCCTCTCTGTCTTTCTCACACAGTTGCACACACACACACCCTCTCACCGTCTCCATCTCCCTCTCTCTTCGTCTCCCTCTCTCGTCATCTCCCTCTCACTATCTCTCCGTCTCCCTCACTCTGTCACCCTCACTTTGTCTCCCTCTCTTTGTCTCCCTCTCATACTCTCCCTCTCTCCATCTGTATCTCCCTCTCTTGTCATCTCCCTCTCACTGTCTCCCTCTCATCGTCTCCCTCTCACTGTCTCCCTCTCTCATCGACATCATCGTCTCCTTCTTCCTCTCTCATCGTCTCCCTCTCACTGTCTCTCTGTCTCCCTCACTCTGTCTCTCTCTATCTCTCTGTCTCCCTCTAACAGTCTCTCTGTCTCCTCTCTTTCTTCCTCTCTTTCTATCTTTCTCACTCTGTCTTCCTCTCTTTTTCTCTCACACAAGCACACGCAGAGAGGGGCTCGGCCCCTGCCCCACTCTGTCACTCTCTCTCTCCCCCCTCTCTATCTCTCTCACACAAGCACACACAGAGGAGGGCGAGCCCCTCTGTCTCCCTCATCTTCACTCTGTCTCTCTCTATTCTCGCACTCTCTGTCTCTCTCTGTTCTCTCAATCTCTCACTTTGTCTCCCTCTCACTCTCTCTATCTTTCTCTGCTCTCTCAGTCTCTCACTCTCCGTCTTTTGTGAGTGGTGAGGAGGGGGTGAGGGATTAGCCCACTCTCTCTGTTCTCTCTCTCAACTCTCTGTCTCCCGCCCACTCTCTCTGGATGAATCGGTAGATATAGGTCAACCGACCTTGTAGAGACCGAAGCTCTGTGAGGCTCCTTGGCGGAGGTAATTCTTGTATTGCTTTTATTTTGTCAGGGTCTATTTCAATTCCTCTATATATGACAATGAACCAAAGAAATTTCTTGCTAGATACCCCAAAGGCGCTCTTCATTGGATTCATCTTTAGCTCATATTGTCAGAGCCTTTGAAATATCACCCTTAGGTCTTATAGATGGTCTTCCCTCTTCCTCGTCTTGACCACTAGATCATCAATGTAGCACTTCACCTTCTTGTAGAGCAGGTCAACAAAGATTTTTATCATGGCTCTTTGATATGTAGCACCAGTGTTTTTAAGACCGAACGACATTCTTTTGCAGTGGAAGATGCCTTTAGGCGTTCGAAATGTTGCGTTGACCTTGCCCTGCTCAACAATCCATATTTGATTGTAGCCGAATGACCTGTCTATAAATGTCAGGGCTTCGTGGCCAGTGGTGGCGTCTATCATCACTTCGGTGATTAGCACCGAGAAATCATCTTTAGCGCACGGCTTATTGAGGTCTTGAAAATCCACACATATTCTTATCTGCCCATTTTTCTTTCTCACGAGCACTATGTTAGCTAACCATGTGGTGTATTGATTTTCTTCCACAAAGTTGAGATCAATAAGCTTGACACTTCTCTATTTTTTTGATTGATCAGCTCTGGCCACATGCATCGGGGAGGTTATTTCACTGGCTCTTCCTTCGAGTCTACTGCGAGCTGTTACTGTGCCACATCAGGACCCAACTCGGGCATTTCTTTGTAGGTCCAGGCAAAGCAACCCCGGAACTCTCTTAACAATTGTAGGTATTGCTCCCGCTCCTCCTGAGAGAGTAAAGCACTAGGAAAAGTGGGTCTTGGATCATCCTCGCTCCCCAGGTTTACCTCTATTAGCTCATCAATAGTGGCTTGACCTCCATCTTCAAGTTTAGGTGGCACCAACTATCGGTCGATGAACTCTTCATCATCGCTTTGTTAGACCCCTAAGACCTCTATATTTTCGATGAGTGAAGCCCAATTCAATGTTGGGACCTCTGGATGGTCTGACGACAGAGCTCCTCTTCGAACCGCTTGACTCGAAGGAGGTAATGGTCGACCCTCGCTGGCTTCATTCCCTGAGACATGAGAGGGCTATTTTTGCTGTGCGTCACAGGCCACCTTGTCCTCTACAACTTTCCCTTGGGACATTAGGCTTTCTATAATGATGCTGCTATCATTTTCACCTTCTGGTCTTATTCCCTCGATTAGCGAGTTTGGCTCCTAAACGTCAGGCTCTTGGGTGCATGTCTGCGCCTACCTTTCTGTTGACCATTCCTACCTTGTAGAGCTCGACACTCTTTCAGGATGCGCTCGAATTCAAATGCTCCCTTTCCTCTTTGGGGTCTTGGCTTCCTTCACTTATGGCTTCATCCAACCTGATTCCATCTTGAAGAAGCATTTCTTTAGGGGAGACTGACGGCCCAGAGAGAGATGGCGGACAAGTGGGGGTTGAATTGTCCCCTTGCCGAGATGGCAGAATTTAAAAACTCTTTCTTACTTAAGCACAATGGAATTAAATAAACAATGTTGATTAGTCTAAGCAGACGTGAGATCTAAATGTTCTCTCGATCTTTCTGATCTCACTCGTAAACACAATGCGACTAATCAAGCTCAACACAGATAAACTTATGCTCAACTCAGATAGTGGAGATAGCGGTGTGTGATAGTGTAGTGAATTAAAAACCTATCTAGTGAACCTGTGAATGGAGATAGAAGATAAGGACAATCACACAGGTAATCACATACGGCACAGGATTTTTAAGGTGGTTCGGGACCACGACGGGCTCCCTACGTCCACCCCTCACCCAACCGGGTGAGGCGTCACTCCATGCTACTTTTGTTACAACACGGGGATGAACCCCAATCACACACGCATGTTGCTTCTGCAGCAATAACCACACGGGGACAAGCCCCCAACACACTGCCACTGTAGCACACACACACACGACTTCGGGGAACACACCCCGGACTTGACAACCACACGGAGACGCAGCTCCGTCCACATATACGATGATATTCTGAGTTTAACAAACACAAAGGATATAAAATAAATGCCCACATCAGTATGTAGAAGATTAAACTATGAGACACTTAGAAATAAACTTAGGAAGGATGTAGAAATATCTCCTTGAATGTTTGACGACCTGTAGACAAATTTTTCTTGAAGCTCTTGCTGGTGGGAGGACGATCTCGAATTATACGACCCCAAAGAGGCTGCTCCTTGGAGGTCTGACCATATTGCAACTTGTAGGCTTGATGATAGATGAAGCTTCGAACATTCTCAGCCTAGATCGCTCCTCAAGTATTCAATGAATCCCTCTAAACAGAAGGTAGGGTGCGCTGGAGACCTTCAATCATGGAGTGGAACCGCCCAGCCTTAGACGAAGCTCCTGGGTTGGGAAGCTTGCGATGAACATGAAGTTGGACTGTAGATCGGAGTGGATGCTTGTGGATGGCGTCTTCAGTGCCTTCCTCTTCCTCCTCCAACAGGGTGCGACTCCCTCCTCTTCCTTCCTACAGCAGATAGAAAGGTTAAGCCCCCAAGGGATGATTTTCAGACTAGAGAATGAGGCAATTTATATTGAAGAGAAAATACCATCTATTGACCTAAAACCCCATGCCAAATCCAATACATGATGCACCCAACACGTAGAAGATGGCTGATGCACAAAAGATTCAAGTTCACCAAGTTTCTTAGAAAATTCTTGACTTATGGAGCTGATATCCTACTGAATCGATAGTTCAAACTCTTGTAATACCTTGGTAATGGAATCAACATCGTAGAACGCCATGTGCACTGATGAAGAACTGGTGCTGGGGGGGTGGCTCTGACACCAATTTGTTAGGCTTCTTGCGAGGTTCCCAAACAAATCCCTCTAGCAGAGGCTTTGAAGACGACGATCTTGCTTGAGTCGTCATTGTGATTGAAGAATTTGCAGAAGAACAATTATAGGAAAGGAATGAGGAGCTAGCCAGGGAAGAGGAAGAAGGAAATAGAGAGGATAAAAGGATCAAGACGTAGAAGATTTACCACCATTCAACCTGGCCTTCCATTTAGCATCACATTGCTTTTAAATATAGTTTGTACAGTTCTACGGAAGCCAAGCCACAATGTGTTCGGCTAGTCATTTCGTCGCTCATGTAACAACATACAAGAAATCAAACTGGTTCCCTTTCCTCCCTTTTCTAGCTCAACTTCCTTTAACTGTTCTTCATAACTCTCAACTAGTGCAGCCAGTAAACCATTGTAACAGTGTTTGACAGGTCAATGACTATAGTCAGCTACATAACAGCAGATTCTAGAGTGGTCTAGGAATTAGAGATTTTGAGACGTTAACAAATCTACAATAATGAAAGTTCCTCGGTTTATTGGTGAGTCGGCCACGTCAACACTGCCCATTACTCTCCCTCAGTTTCGTCCTACTCTTCTGGTAAGGGAGCTATGCTCCATGCCCGATTGCCGAGTGGAGATGCCGAATCTCATGCTACTAGTGTCAAGTGACAAAACTCCATGATTTTTTGATATTCATTCATTTGAGGAGTTATCTGTTCAAGAATGTCCACCTACGGTTAGCACTGGGTGTCTAGGGGCAACCACCCTGATGAAGTTACATGTTCACAGTCGGGCCAGACCATCTGCTAGGTGGGCCCGTTATTTGAGAAAATATTACAAATTGAGAAGGCCGAAGATTCGAATCCACGCCAGGCGGGTCCATGTTTAGGAATTGTCAACTAAGAAGAGACAACAGCATAAGTTTAAGGGCCGTCCTTTGTGCACTCAAGGGTCCACTTCTTCCCCTTCCTCTTCCTCTTCCTTTCATTCATCCTTTCTATTGCTCAGCTCCCACCCTTGGGTGGTGTACCTCCCTTCCTCTAATCTAGTTTCCATGATTTTGTCCTCTCTTTTCGGGTCCGCAGACCCCCATTCTTCTTTCTCCCCTCATCCGGAGCCTCAAGATCCTCCATTTTCTCATGATTCTAGGCCTCTGCCTATCTCATCCTTTCATCCCACTTTCGGGACTTCTTCTGATCCTTCTCCTCCGGTATCCCCGAGTGTCTCCTATTTTCCTTCCCCGACCCTGTCGGGTGTCTATCATTTTATTTCCTTGACCCTGTCGGATGTCCACAATTCTCCTTCCTCGACCCTGTCGGGTGATTCTCGTTCCTTTTCTCCGACCACGTCAGATGATGCTTCTTCTCCTCTTTCTACTTACCCCTCCTCACCCCTTCAGGGTTCTCACCCTTTTTCTTGCTATTTTCGAGGCTTTAGCCCACCTTGATTTCAGTTAATCCTTGTTTATTCTGTATTTGTTTCCTTGTCATCAGGGCCTTGGCGCCTTAACGAGGGAGTTCTAGCCCTCGTCTCTCTTCCTTTCATCCTTCTTCGTCGTATTTTGTGTCTGTTGCTTCTCCGTGTAGAGGAATCCTTGATCCATGCTATCCTCTCCTTCTTTGGTCCTGTCAAGTAAGGAAATATAAAGCTCGATGATCAAGCTCTCGCTTCAGGATGCTGGTTTCACGCTATGGGTTTGCAAATGTATCTTTATTTTATGCAAAGAATATGCTACTATCGTTATTTTCACTCTTATTTATTCATGCACATGGTTATAATATTGGTTCCTTAAAACATGGTTGAGTGGCTTTAGGACTTAGTTAACTTTGGTTAGATGAGTTTGCTTCTACAACATCCTTAGGCCAGTGATACCTCCGCTCTGGGAGTCCAGTTCTTTCCCCGATCATTGAGGGTAATCTTTGAGTAGGGTTTTTCACACACTACACAGCGAGCCATAGCCGATTCCTCTCAAGCACACCGTTGCTACTTTGGCCATACCAAGGGTATACACAAAGGACTTTTCTCTTCTTTGCTCAGCCAAGTGAAGGGGCAAGAGATTGATTGACAAGATGACCAACCTAGGCGCTCCCCAATACGGGAGAGGTCTCAAATAGGGGTAGTCTTGACCCTCAAAAAATAAAAAAAATAAAAAAAATGAGCTTTCATGTCAAATCTAGCCAATAAGGGCTATCTGATGAAAATCAAAGATCAATCAATATAAAATATGTGAAATAAAGGCATGGCAAGAGTGGCGAAGCCCCACGAGACGTCATGAGCCCAGTCGTATGCGTGCCTAAGGGTCTAAAAATCAAAGACACAAAGCCCCGACGCAACAGACTATCTCTTTGAGGAGTAGTGCCCTGGAAGGAATTCTAATCTTAATATCTCCCATCTTGCATGAAGCTTATCTCTATTTTTCTTCTATTTCTCCCTCTTAGGTTAGGTGGTATCCTGAGTATGGCCTTAGTAGAGGCACTGTTCTTTAGAGGCGGTTGGTTGTGGTGAGCCACTTTCATTTGCACGCCCTGCTCGAAGGGAAATCCTTGGATATATGTGGAAATTTAGGAGGCTGAAATGGGAGTTCAGTGAGGGGATTCGTGCCTAATACATACTTCATTATCATGCGGGACTAATTCTGAATTCAGACACTTCCCTCAAAAGAGCATTGCATGGTTTGCACTTGATGATTGAGGGATTTGAAGTGGATAACTTCAGAGGTTATAGAAGCTAAGAAAGCAACTGTTCACAAGATTGGAGTACCTGCTCACAAGATTACTAGAACTAAAGCATTGTTGCACACTAAAGACCTTAACACTCATCTTGGAGCCTTCCTTATGCAAGCCCAGTAACTTTTCAGAATTAGCTGCCATTAGCATTGAGGCCAAACAATTTGAAGCAGTGAAAGTGTACTCAATTAAGCACCTCTGGTTTACAGTGCAAGGCACAAATTAACCATCTTTTATAAGATGACAGTCCGGTTGAATTGACACCTTTTGACATGTGGAAACACATTGGTTTGATGCAACCTTCCCAAGTTACTCAGTGTAGGTAACTGTTCTGCCTCATTTGGCCAGAGATAGTTTGCCACCTCATGCCTTAGCCCGCATCACTTAATTGGTGAAGAGGCACAGTTTCTCAGCAGACTGAAGCCATTGCTCTGTGTATATTTGCAACATAATTTTTTTAAATTTGGATGAAACCAGAGCAGAGTTAGTTAGGAAACTACCTTTTGACGCAAACAACCTCACATCTCAGGTGAAGTGTGCCCAGTTACTCAGCAAGTCTTTGCCATTGCTCTGCATCAAGTGCTTCAGACAGATTGAGATGACATGATTGTTTGAAGACACTACTCAATGTGAAGATAATCAACCAAACATATTACTGAATTCTCATAATCAGGCTACAGAAGTACTTGGGTTCAGCATACTTAATGCTTTGGTAGTATTAAGCCTTAGGAGGCCTTCCGTTAGCTTGCCATCAGACCTCACATAGTTATTAACATCAAATCCTCAATTTATTGGAACAACCATGATGCCAGAAGCTGGAAGATCGTTCTTTTAGGAATGTCAGTCATTGAAGATCAGTCATTAGGTGTGAATCTCCCTCTGAATTAGAGTGTTGTATGAGAGGATAAAGCACATTGTTGAGTAAGCTGGTTAAGGGTTAAGAGATAAGATGGATGATCACGGATAAGCAGGAGCAGGTCAACTCAATCAGGTTGTGGGTCAACTCAATTCTAGAGTATGGCAAGTGTGCAGGTCAAGGTCAATTGACTCACTAGGTTTGAGGGTGTCGACAGACACAGGAGGATGTGTCGAAGCAGGTGGCCTATGACTAACAAAACTTTACGTGCAGTAGATCTAACAATGAACAAGTGTCATAGAAATTCTACTAGCTCCCCCTCAACCCATGGACTCTAAAACACTATATGTGAGGACTCTTGGTACTTGGCAGAGTATCTTCTCACGCATAATGACTACTTTCAGACAGATTTAGTCTGCCCTTTCACATGTCACCATTTTATATACCAGTAGGTCAATCACACACAAACAGCCTAAGACTCATGAAACAGACTAGATATGCACAATGGACTGCCCCTGACAATAACATTCAGTGACTTCTCATACTCACTTGACCTGAAGCATGCAGAATCAACAAGTAGGGGGTTTACACAAACCCAACTCTCTCCGAGTTGAAAACCTTTCATTGCTCATGATGGGTGACAGAGGAGTATAATGGTGTGGAGGGTTTTGCGGATATGAATGTTGATGTGGTGGCGGAGGGCCGTATGAATGAATGTGGTGGATGGTGGAGGGCTGACAGCGTCCACTTGATCGTTGAAAGTTGTCGGCTCCTGCTCACTTAGATTTGTAATGTCGTCATCATCTCTCCTCTCGTTCCAATCTTTCTCCATTTTAGTAATATTATTCATGAAGGCATGAAGAGGATTGACTTGAGGAGATGTGGACGCACTTTTGATCAAACTATTGTTTATTCGTTTATTGGTTTATTAAGTGCGTGGGCGTGCCAGTCACATGAGTGACGGTTTATTCGGGCTTCGTGGAAGCCACTGGTGCACGTCGTCTGACTGGTCAGACGAAAGTGGAATTTAGGTCGGGACCAAAACCCGCCATGCCATAAAGGTCACGGTGTTAATTACATCTCCCCAGAGTGGAGAACACCCTTGATTAGTCACCAGGAATAAGGGCCCTACGACCTAAAGGATTATGTTGATAAGACGAGATGATAAAAATCTAGGATTGTATTAAAAATTCTGTGTCATCGGTGTGAGTATTCAAACCATGCCGGTCACTCATTGACCATTTCATATTCGGACGGAAGTCCGTATTGAAAGCACAATGAAGATGGAGATAAACCCGTACAAATGTCTGTCGGATACACGGCAAGCTTGATGGGAGAGTGAGATTAGATCCCAGCGGAGACAGGTCAAGTCTCAAAAGATATTGACCCAAAACGAGGTCGAGCCGTCACCACGATGGGGACGGCCCCCAACGTCAAAACCCGGCCTGTAGAGGCACCATTGATATTCCCTTACCCAAGATATGGGGGAGATGGGGGTTTCCAAAATGCAAGTCAGGCATGCTAATTTCAACATTTTATCTTATTAGTTTAATTTCACTTGGGTGTGGATTTTATTCCATTCGTATTTTTTATTTATTTCATTTTTTTGGATGCTCAAGCCCCTATCTTCCTTACCCTTTCTTCATTATTGTAGTGTATTATTCTTATGCTTATTTCTTTTTATTTGTTTGTGTTTACAGGGACCAGATTGCACCCCCCATTCTAGTCCGTGTAAACCCCTGACCCTTCATGTTCCCCTATAAAATCCCCCTTAGAAACTCAAGGGGCATAGAGAACACATACTAACCAGTGCTTGGACATCCGCGGGCACCCTGGTAAGGACTCAAGCCCCAAGGCTTCCGGCAAGGATGCGAGGAGCTAAGCGCGTGTTGGTTGGCTTGTTGATCGGCTCGTATACGCCGAGGGTATGTCACACGTACTCCCCTCACATGGTGTCTAGGCCATCTCACTTAAGTCCATCCCCCACGTGTAAGCCGTCGTGACAATGGCGAACATACCCGTAGTCCAGGTCTGCCCACGTGTAAGGCATTGTGACAAGAACGCTTACGCCATGATGTCAAATTCACCCCCACCACAGGACTGTGTGCCCACCGCTCACCATGAGTAGGCCACCAACTGTCCCGACTGCTGACTCGAGTTAGCCGGACCCTGGCCCGGAAGTAACATTCCCAAGATCGACCTCGCTCCCCCAGCATGAAGACACTCGCCTCTTGGGACCCGTACCCAATAGCTCATCTTGAGCCGTGTCCGGCCTCCCTTAGATGCCAGCCTGCATCCTCCGCTGCCATCCAGTCTAGCCCTCCCTCGATGATTTGGGCATGTCCTTAGCTCCCCGAGGAGAGCCCCTGTAAAACACGCAGATAATCCGCTTTATCCTGTAATGACCCGGGGACTGACCTACTTGTCAGAATTGTCCCGCGACTTGCACCAGTTGTATTTTAGCCCTTTCAGCCCCTCTGTAATACCCACGTGGCACCTATAAAGTATGAAACTAGTTGGATGTGCATACTCGTATCACGGGTCCTAGGTTCTTATCCCACTGACTAGCGTGTAACCCATTTTCTCGGGTCTCTGTCCACCAGTCCCCCAGCTGCAATGTATATCTGATCCCATGTCCTTGGCTTCAGAATTATCTAGGCTCCTCTTCAATACGGAACAAAGGTGTTCAGATTTAATCCGATGTAAATAAACAATGGTTGCTTGCGGTCGGTGGGGAAAGACGTCCCATACATGAATCCCCATAAGTACCTGCTCACTCGCACCCGTGGAACCTCCCCTTCTCTCCACATGTCACCTGATATCCCGTGCCCACGTGCCGAGTCCTGGCGACGCTTCCCTAGTCAACTATTAGTTCCATAGGTGATTATCGAGAAATCTACTGGCACGCCCGCACCCTATCTAGTAGCCCTGAATCTCAATCACCCCGATCTCATTTATCTCGAGTGAGTCATCATCCCGTTCGTAGACCATCGTCTTCGTCCACCAACTCCCAGACATCTCTCGTGCCATTCGACCACTCTCGACTTTCCGTAAAAGGAGAATGCCCGGTGCCGCCGTGAGAAGCATACGGCTATAAAGGAGAATACCTCGAGATACATCAAGCTCCCGTGTTTTCCTTTATCGTTTTATTCCCTCACTCACTGTAGCCACTGGTAAATAACCTCGCGCTCCCGTCGCGAGAACAAAAAGATGGCACGCCTGGTGGGACTTCTCCCATCTTTCTTCTTTCTACTGAAAAGAAGTCTGTGTCAGCCCTGAAGCCATGGTGCCCTTTTCCTATCCTTGCAGGAGAGGTAGAGGAGGGACACACAACCCTGTAGTCTCCAGCTCGCGTTCCGATAGTAGGACCACACCTGATGACCATCATCGACCATCGCCCTCCCAATAACCAGTAGTCCAACAACCATGGCGGCTGTGACATATGGCCCCATCATCATCGCCATCCATGCGTGGGTGGGCTACTTGGCGGTGCTGATCATTTTCTGCAACTTCGCCCCCGTCATCGGATCCCCCTACTTCCTGGGTGTAATCCCTGTGGCTATTTCACAGCCGATCCCAGTTCCTCTGCCCATTCGTGCGGTCAACGCGTCACACTCTGCTCCAGCTTCGGTGGCCCGCCCGAGTGTCAGCCTTGGGACCGCCACTATCGGCCCCCACAGGGGTCCCAAGTCGTCTCCTACCCAGACCAGTGTTAGCTCTCGGGCCCATCCTCGGGCGGTCTCCAATACGGGCCTTGTGCCCCAGACTTCGATCACTAAGTCACCATTCATCTCGGGGCTTCAATCCCGAGTCCCAGATGAGTCAACACCCGACACGGGCTTTCGGCCCTAGGTCCTCGGCTCCTCAGTATTTCACTCGGGTCGGGACCAGACACGGGCTTCCTGCCCCCGGTCCCTGGCTCCTCAGCACCTCACTCGGGCTCTCAGCCCCGAGTCCCAGCCAAGCCTGCCCCTAGTATGGGTTCCTTACCCAGGGGCCAAGGCTCCCCAGCGTCCTATCCGTGTCTCTCCACCCGAGCCTCGATCGATTTGACACTCAATACGGGTCCCCAACCCCGAGTTTGAGGCTGCCCAGCATCTGGCTCGGGCATACAACCCCAAGCCTTATTAAGGTCAATTCCCGATGCAGACTCTCTGTTGGGGGCCCCTGCCCTCCCAGCTCTACGACGGGGTCTTTACCCCTATAATCCAGCAACTTCGACTCCCAACACAGGTCTTCCTCTTTGGGATTCAGAAACCTTAGTGCCCGCTATGTGATGGGGACATCTCCTACCACTCCTCATTTTTCGAGGGTCCTATTGCTCGTCGGCTATGCTCCATGATATTCGCCACATTTTTTCTGAGTCATAGCATGTAATTTTCATATTTTCTTGAGTCATAATTATGTAATTTTTCTTTTATAGGGCTATCAAATTCATCTCTTTTCTTCTTTTGGGTCTAGCCTATACATGTCCCTCTTGGGCTGCCAACCCATCTCTTGCCTATCAACTTTCGGATTTGACTTTCACGTCCCACTAGGGCTGTCAAATCCATCTTTTTCTTCTTTTAGGTTTGGCCTATGCATGCCCCCTTTCAGGCTGTCAACTCATCTTGCCTCTTGGCCTCAGACTTGACTCACATGTCCCACTGAGATTGTCAAGTTCATTCTTTTGTCCCCACGGGCTTGGCCTGCGCATGTCCTTCTCAAGCTGTCAACCCTATTTGCCTATCGGCTTACGGATCAGACTCATATGTCCCACCCGGGCTGTCAAATCCACTCTTTCATCCTACTGGGCTTGGCCTATGTATGCCTCTTTCGGGCTGCCAACCCACCTCGCCTATCGGCTTCTAGGTTTAACTCACGTGTCCCTTTCGGACTGTTAAACCTACTTATTTGCTGTCCCAATCGGGCTTGGCCTATGCACACCCTCCTCGAGTTGCCAGCCCATCCGATCAATCGATTTTTGGATTTGACTAACATCGTCCCACTAGGGTTGTCAAATGATCCCACTTTTCTTACCAGGGCGGCATACGCGTCCCTCTGAGAGTGCCCAAACCCTCTCCGCCTTCCGGCATTATAGGTATTCAAAAGAAAAAAAGGGGGGGTGCTAAAAATAGTGGTGCCCCATCGGACTTGGTTGTTTCCACTAGGGGAGCAATCGAGGGCAAAAAGGTTTTAACCCGGCTAAGGTGAAAACCCGCAAGGGCGCCTTAGGCAAAAATGGGTATCCCTCAGTGTCAAAACCCGCAAAGGCGCACTGGAAAAAGTTAAAGGGGACCAGTCTTGGCGAAAACCCGAAAGGGCGGTAGGGCTGGTAAAGTGAAAAAAAAAAAAGAAAGAAAAAGCATACATGCAACATGATGGAAGCAAAAGTTACTGAGATCTATCCTTTACTCATCGATATCACCAAAGAAAGGAGCCCGAGACAAGCCCTCGGGGTAACCAAGACATGCATGGGCAAAGTATAAAAGCCCTGTCTACAATTACAAAAGGGCGCCAAGGCCTATCAAGCACCAGGCTCACTCCACCTCAAGTCAATAAGGCGAGTCTCACTCTGAAGAGCCTCCTCTCGGAGCTCCCCAAGCCGGCGGCGGAACGTCTCTTCCTCGGCCTGTGCACTCTGACGCTCCACCTCGGCCTCCTGAAGCTCCCTCTACAGCTCCTCTACTCGAAGGAAGGCCCCCCGACTGCGCTCCTCGGCGCCCTCGGCCTGGAGACCAACCTCAACCTGGGCTACTCAGAGTCCATCGAGCCGCTCCTCCTCTTGTTGGATCATTAATCGGGCCCTCCGCCTCTGCTCCTGTACAATGTGAAGGCGGGCGAATTCTCTCCACAAAGGTGCCAGCCTTGCCGCCCATGCACCTCGGGGAAGACTTAGCATGTGATAACTCCGAGTAAAGGTCTCCAGGCTCCTCCTCAAAGCCTCCGTCGTCGGCAAGGGGTCGACCCGGATCAGCTACTCAAGACCCTGAAGAAGCCTGCTAGCTGTATCAGCATCTGCTAGCACCACTCCGGGCTGAGGGGTGTCAGGCCATCCCACTCTAAGAGCAGGGAAGTCCGTGGACGCCTCCAGAGTCTCTCTCAAAGGAGCTGCAACCAAAAGAAAGTGGAGTAAGTGCTTGTTCGCAATCAAGAGGACATACACGGAAAGCCATGAAAGGCACAATATGGTGATATACCTAAGGCTGCCTCGTGTGTGCGAAGCGCCGCAGAAACATGCCCACCCCTAATGGCCGGGGAGGGAGTACTTATAGAGCATGATGTTGGTCCACTAGGCGGTGCATCTGTAGCCGGGCTCCCTGCAATTCAAGTAGCAGCATGTAATTGCTCGTCTGTAAAGTGGCATGCAGCTAATGTCGAGCTCCAAAGAGTAGCTATGTACTTATCTCGGCAACATCCCCTTCTTTAGCTATGTTAAGAGGGGCGGACTCCGTATCGGGGACCCCTTCGGAGCAATATTGCTCACCCACAGAGACCGGCCTTGCCTTGCCAGGAAACTCCTCTCTCACAGAGGTCTCAGCCCATGGCTCCGAGGAAGGAGAAGCTACAGGGCAGACATGAGGAAATGGTCAATACCATAAATAAAATATAGACACAAGGTGAGCTATTCATTTGCACATGAAAAAAATACCTGTAAGCTGGGTGTCCACTGGCGGGGCGTTATGCCTGGGACTGCGCCGGCCCTCTGATGAGCCTTGAGGAACTTCTCTTCTCGAGACAGCCCCTTCGGGTTGTGATATGCCATCCTTGACAGCCTGGCCTGCCACTGTTCACATAGCCAATGCCTTAGTAATGAAGCAGTAAGGAGATTTGACATAAGTCTGCAGATTTCTTACCTGGAGAATCACCCCTGCTGGCTTCGGGGTTCCTCGGCGTTGCAGTGTCAACACCTGCCGCCTCCACGGCCTTTGCACTCTTTATGGCATCGCCACAATTTAGAAGATCCATGAATGAGCCGAACTTCATAAGTTGGGAGAACTCCTCCATCGAGCCGGCCAGGTCAACTCCTGTTCAATGACGAACCATATGAGCCAAACGAATCTTTATAAGAAGAGGTCAGGCGAAAAGGGCAAAAATACATCTACTCTCACCACAGGCATCCTCCAACTCTCCCTCTTCCTGGGAGTCGCTCCTACTTGGAGAAGAACTCGCCGGGCTAGATTCATTCAAACCCAGTTCAAGGAGTCCCCTATTCATACCCTTTTTGAGGCCCAAAAGCTCAAATATAATAGAAAATCTCAGGGACCGGTCACCGAAGGAGTCCAAACCAATGAACAAGTGCAAGCCGTCAGGTTTCCATTCCCTAACCAATCCACTCCACCTCACTTCCAACAACCTCCCCGCAACCCTCAGTTTCCCGCTCCACAAAATGCCCAACCACCTTTCCCCGCTCCATAACATCCCCAACCTTCTTTCCCCGCTCCCCAACAACAGCAACAACCACCACAATATCACAATGTCCTGCCTCCCAATGGCTATGCACCCAAGCACCCGGCTCCAAAGAGGGATCAGTACCCTCCTTTACCTGAGACCCTCCCGAACATTTTCACAGCTCTCATGTCCATTGATGCTTTGCAACTTCCTCCAGAATGGCCTAACTGGAATCCGGCCATTGATCAGACTAGATATTGCCCGTTCCACCGGTAGCCTAGGCACACAATAGAAACTTGTTTCCAATTCAGAGATTTTGTCTATGATCTACATGAAGGGTAGCGCATTCATTGGCTCGAAATGCACAAGGTCATCACCGAGATCTAGGAGAGGAGAAAACAAGCGCCAAGACCATAGCAGCAAGCACCGTAGCCACAGCAGTCGCAGCAGTAAGAGTAGCAGCCTACGCAGGATTCAGGGATCCACCAAAATTTGATGCCAAATCATCTGCCCACTCCGAATCCTCCACTGCCAGCACCAACTCAGGTAAACCTTGTCCAATGTCTAGCCCCCAACGCTGGATGGTCATATCACAATGAGTCTTCTGTTCAGTGGCTCATGGCCCCACAACATACCTACTGCAACCCTCCTCCACCTTCTACTTCTATCATCCTCCTGCCAAATCATCAAACGGCCACTGCCATGCCGACCATGCCTGCCGTTCCTTTCAAACCCCTCATCTTACCACTTACCTCTCCCATTGTGCCACCTATCCCTACTCCTCCGCAAGTGCACATTCCGCCTATCACTGCCACCCCGCCATCCAATCCTCCACTTATCATCCTCTCGGTAGGATGCATTCACACCCCTACTACCCCCATTACCCCCTATACCATCACTACACCTACCCCGGCCCTCTTATCCACCCCATTGGGCCAATTAAACCACCTACCATGAGCCCATCCAATGCTGTGGTAGCCCAGAACCTTGCCCTTCGGAGTGGGCATTTGTTTCATTGGAACTACCCTACAACTGTGCATCTGCACCTAATCCCCAGTCCTCACAACAGGCTGCTAACCAGGAGGAAGCGGATCCACTGCCAGGCACCTAGTTTGATTTGCTACATCATCTGGATAGGATGCCCGTAAAGATTTTAGTTTTGGAGTTGATCAAGCAGTCCATGCTCCATCAAGATGCCTTGTGGAATTTTCTCCAAAAGGTCATGGTGAACGAAGACATGGCTGTTGATAGCCTACCATCTACACTGGCCACAGTGTCTAAAGGGTTGGCCTTTACGTTTGCTGAAACTGAGTTAGCTCCCCCAGAAGCTCGCCAGATGCCACTTTGCATTTCTATCACTTTGAACAAAGTCAGCATTGAGGCAACTTTGGTTGATACCAGGGCATCTATTAATGTTTGTACGTTGAGTACCCTGCGGGCCTGCAATATTTCAGAAGACATGCTGTGGCCCACCCCCACCACCATAGCAGCTTACGATAATTCAAGAAGGCCATGTCATGGAGTGATTACTATCTAGGCTGAACTCGGTCCATTGGCACTGCCATTGAGTTTTATGTGCTCGACATCGACCCTAAGTTCAAAGCTATCCTGGGGTGTCCGTGGATTGATAATCTTAATGTCGTGTCATCTACTGCTCACCAATGCCTCAAGTTCCCATTTCAAGTATGGGTGGTAAAAGTCAAAAGCATCTCCACAGTCCAATCCGTCGAAACTATCTCAGATAAGATTCTGTCGACACTATGGCCCAGCAATAGGCCTATTATCTCTGTGCTAGACCTCAACTTTTCATGGGCCTGCGCACCATGCAAGACCATTATGGCACAGGTGAACATCAAGAAGAAGCCTAAGATAAGAGATTCCAAGTGCTGAAACATGATATTGAAGCTAGGCTATCAGCCGGGAAGAGGTCTTGGCACACAGTTGCAGGGGCAGACCAAGCCGATCCCCAAGGGTAGAAAGATGAGCAGAAGGGGCCTCTATTATCAAGAGTCACCGTTGTCAATCTTGAGGGATTCAATGCCATTGACTTGGGATTACCGTCAGCACTCTATCAGGGGCCGATTGCTGCCAGGCACTTTGAAGGCCCCGCCAAGCTAAGTGGGAAAAGAAGATGCCATTTGTTCAGTTTCTGGCCCACCATTGCCGCCCAAGGGGCCTGTTGATGATATGGATGATGTTTGTGAAGCTTTTGACAGAATGTTTTATGAAGAAGACTGTCCAAGAAGCCCAGAGGTGCGGCTTGTAGAGTGCATGCCAGGAAAGCTAGCTCACTATGTGCGGGAAGAGGGGAGCTCACCCGTTGTTTTCACTTGGTCTCCCTCTCGTTTATTCTCATTTCTACAAAAGCTGGATTTTATACCGAGCTCACCTCCTGTGTTTATCAATCCATTGCTATTTGAAACTCCAACTGATTTTCTTATCATCAAGGTCTATGACTGTAGACACTCGCCACACATTGATTTGTCCAGGCCTGTGTCCTCCTCCTCTGCCAAGGGCAATCCTATAATTTTTTGATTATTATTGCACCCGCTCCATCACCTTCATCTCATTCTCCATCTCCACTGTTGCCCATTCCATCACCTTCATCTCTTGCTCCATCTCCATCTACCCCATCATCTTCACCATCTCCTACCCCACCTTTATCGCCCCCATAAACCCAAGCCTATGCTCTGGCTAGTGCCTCCCCTTCTTCTTCTGCCTCTGTTACCACCTCTTCATCTCTTGCTCCATCGCCATCTCCTACCCTGCCTTTATCTTTGATGGCTGTCAAGAAGAGCTCCCTTATCTTGGTGTCAGTTTCTTCAAGAACGAGGCCGGTGGCAATCTCATTACTCGCCGGAGGGACTATTATTGACCCTGTTACTACCTCTCGCTCTATTGCCATTCAGATTACTAGCCGAGAGGGGTTCTCCACCCAGATTGTGCTAACTCATATGGATGCCAAGAGTTTGCTAGATTCTATGTTCAAGGGACAATTTGCCATATCTTCTACATTTTCAAAGGACATTCTGCACTTTCTATGCAATCTCCCTTGGTTCATCTGCATGCTGGCCATGTCAACGCCATGTATCACTCTCCCCCAGCTCCATCCTTCTCTTCTGTCAAGGGAGTTATGCTTCAAGCCTGATTGTCGAATGGAATTGTTGAATCTCCATATCTTGGTGCCAACTGACAAGATTCCATGGTTTTGCAATGCCGATTTGCCTGAGGAGTTACATGTTCAATAATGTCCATCTATTGTTAGCATCAGGTGTTTAGGGGCAACCACCCCAATCAAGCTGCATGTTTATAATTGGGCTAGACTGTCTGCTAGATGGGCCCGTTATTTGAGAAGATATTACAAATCAAGGAGCCCAAAGATCTGAGCCCGCGTCAGGCAGGTCCACTACAAGCCAGTTTCAGCTAAGAAGAGGCGGCGGCGCAAGTTCAAGGGCCGTCAGTTGTGCACTCAAGGGTCCACTTCTTCTTCCTCTCCTTTCCATTCATCATTTTTCTTGCTCAGTTCCTACCCTTGGGTAGTGTATCTTCCTTCTACCAATCTCATTTCTGCAATTTCTTCCTCTCTTCCCGGGTTCATGAACCCTCATTATTCTCCCTCTCACCCGGATCCTCCTTATTTCCACAATTCTAGGCCTCAGCCTATGTTATCATTTCATCCTGATTCTGGGACCTCTCTCCATTCTTCCTTTCATCCGGAACCTCCAGATCTTTCCTTCCATCCCAATTTTGGGATATCTTCTAATTCCCCGGGACTCCCAGGTGTTGCCTCTGATCCTTCTCTGACCCTGTCGGATGACTATCTTTATCCTTCTCCCACCTTGTCGGATGGCTCCTACTTTCCTTCTTTGACCATGTTAGATTATCACTCTGCTTCTCCCTTATCTTCACAGCAATCTCCTCATTATCTTTCCATTCCTTCTGTTTCACCATTTTGGGGTTCTTGCCCTTTTTCATGCTATTTTTGAGACGTTAGTCCACCTTGATCTTGATTGATTCCTGTTTATTCTGTATTCGATTCCTTGTTATCAGGGTCTCTGTGCCTTAACAAGGGAGTTCTAGCCCTCCTCTCTCTACCTTTTATCCTTCTTCGTCCAGTTTGGTGTCTGCCAATCCAATCCTTTGATGTCCTCTCCTTTTCATCCTGTCAAGCAAGGAATACAAAGCTCGTACTATATGTGAAGCTCGATGGTCAAGAACACTTCAGGATGCTGCTTCAACTCCCTTGATTTGTGGAGGTATCTTTTATTTTGTGCAAGAATTTGTTATCATTGCTATCACTCTTATTATTTATGCGCATGGTTATGACGGTGATTCCTCAACACGTTTGAGTGGCTTTAGGAGTCTTAGCTTAGTTAGGTTGTCAAAATTGAACCTAGTTTGCTTCTGCAGCACCTTGAGCTGGTGACAGCTTCGCGCTAGGAGTCTAGTTTCTTTCCCCGATCGTTGAGGGTGTCCCTTGAGTATGGTTTTCATACACTTCACGGCAAGCCATGGCCGATTCCTCTAGAGCAACATTATTGCTACTTTGGCTATACCTTGGTATGCACAAAGGCCTTTTCTCTTCTCTGCTCAACCGAGTATAGGGACAAGAGATTGATGGATGAGATGACCAACCTAGGCACTCTCCAATACGGGAGAGGTCTCAAATAGGGGCAGTCTTGACTCCAAAGAAGTGAGATTTCATGCAATATCTGGCCAGTAAGGACTATCAAAAATCAAAGAATGAAATAAAAATTAAATAATAAAATTATGAAAATAAAAGGCATGGCAAGAGTGGAGTTCCCCACGGGATGTCATGAGCCCGGTCGAATGCGTGCGTAAGGGTCCAAAAATCAAAGACACAAAGTCCCGATGCAACAGGCTGTATCTTTGATGTGTAGTGCCTTGGAAGGAAGTTGAGTCATGATATCTCCCATTCTATACGAAGTTTATCTCCCAATTTTCTTCTATTTCTCCCTCTTAGGCTGGGTTGTATCCTGGGTATGGCCTTAGTAGTGGCACCGTTCTTTAGGGGCGTTTGGTTATAGTGAGCCACTCTCAATTGCATGCCCTACCCGAGGGAAGTCCTTAGTGAGAGGGGAGGAACGACGGCCCCTGGCCAGTAGTTTAAGCCTACCTTCAAGTGCTGCAGATAGCTTGTCAAAAAAAATCAAAAGTTTTAAAAATCTAAAAAAATCAGATAATGTCAAAAATCTTAAAAAGTAAAAAAATAAAAACGAATTGATAGTATTTGCGGTGGCTACGGCGTCGAGGGATAGCCTTCATAGGCTCAGGTCAACGAAGGAGGCCCGATTCCTTGATTTCTTGGTAGATTTCGTAGATAGGAGTGGACAGGGGAGTATACCACTTGAATTTTCATGGAGGCTCTTTGTGTTCCCCGTCCTGACTTCTTCTCTTTCCTTGGCATGAGGATTGCTCAGACGGTCACTTTTTATCCCCTTCTCGCCCCAGGCTTGCAGGGTTTCTACAAGCATTGAGGACTTCTTCACACTCTGCATGACACAGAGCCAGGGTCACCAGATCGGCGAGAGAGGAGGGAGGGTGGA
This sequence comes from Amorphophallus titanum, assembly GCA_024336825.1. Classification (NCBI taxonomy): domain Eukaryota; kingdom Viridiplantae; phylum Streptophyta; class Magnoliopsida; order Alismatales; family Araceae; genus Amorphophallus; species Amorphophallus titanum. The sequence continues at coordinate 26,676,710 of JANBPO010009603.1, read as the reverse complement.
GCACTAGTTCTCACCAGAGGTTCTCGTCTCGGGTGCCTCCGGTCAGTGCGGTGATGGCTGAGGCGACGTCCATGCGGGGGATGTGCAGGGCTTTCGATTTAAATCGGTTGATGTAAGCCCACAACTTTTCCCCTTGTGCCTGCTTTAGCGCCAATAGCCCTACGATCGACCTTGGAGGGTTGCTACCAGTGAAGCTTTCATTGAACAGTCTCCCGAACTGTCTGAAGTTGTGGATGCTACCAGGGGCGAGTGCTCGGAACCAAGCTTGGGATCCCTGGATCAGGGTGGTCACGAACGCGTGGCAATTGATAGCATCGGACTCTCCATGCAACATCATCAGAGCGTTGAAACTATCATAATGGTTGGCCGGGTCACCCTAGCCATCGTAGGACTTGAAGGTCGACAGTGAGACTCTCAGTCAGACTTCAGCCTTCAAGATTTGATCAGAGAATGGGGATTGCGCCTCATCCTCTGGAGTGGAGTCTTTTTGCAGGGCGCGGAGGGTGTGCTCTTGTTCGATGAAATGCCGCTCGAAGTCCCACAGGCGGAGGGACAACTCTGGCTCACATATAGCTGGGGGACTGTGAATACACCCCCAGTAGTTGCCCCGCCGCTGCAGCAGGCTTCCTGCTCTGGAGGTGGGGCTTGTGAGGGCCCGCCTGGCCCATTGTGAATGAGTCACCCGCCTTGGAGAGTGAAGCGGCCTCCAACCATTTACTGAGAGGCTTCCGCACGGGGGGGACTCACCCGAGATAGCCACGACCTCTCATCCCTGGCCACTTGGGTCCTCATCAGGTCGATAAGGGTATCCAATTTTGCATTGAGGGTTTGGAGAGCATTGGGGTCCTCAAGGGTGGGTTGTGCCCTCGCGGCCGGTGGAGGTAAGGCATTAGCTTGTTGGTTGGAGAGGGGGCCCATGGAGGAGTGGATGGGTGCATGCTCCCCCTCTGTGGCTGTCGGTGACTTTCCTTTATCGCCAGCGTTTCTCCTATTGGAGCTTCTTTGGACCATGTGATCATGGGTTTGATTCCCACAGATGGCGCCGATGAAGAGGGGTGATCTCGCACTAGATCTTGAGCCACACGATCCTGTTGTCGTCACCATGAACGAGAGATCTACAAGGTAGGAAACGGATCAGGGGATCCCAGGGTTGGAATCCCGGGGAAAACCCTCTGATGCTTAAGTCAGCAAACTGATAGAGCGTAGGTGTAATAGGAGTAGGAGAAAAAGTGAGGGCACGAGATCGCTCTCCACCACTGAGTGTGGTGTTGAGTACTTAGGATCACCTATCCTTCTTGGAGGGCTTTCCTGGGGTTTATATAGCTGCTCACTCTCTTGGCTGGAGATAGGGTATCTGGAGGGGCCAGGGGACATTATGTCCTGGAGGAGGACCCTTCTTCTTCCATGTCCCTTAGAGTTTCCTTTCTCCAAGCGGTAGCGAGATTCTCACCGGGAGATATGCCCTGTCAAAGGAAATCGCGCCCGTGAGGGGTCCGAGCGTAGGATATCCCATGGTGGGGTGCTTGGGCTCCTTCCAAGTGATGTGGGCAGCATTGTGATAGTTATGCTCGGGTGCCGATTGGGCTTTTCCAAGTGACCGTTACTCGGTCTTTCGAGCTAAGAGGCCGCCTAGGAAGGTCTGATCCGAGTGTGCTTGGGTTTTGAGATAAGTGGGCCCGTTCATGGGGCTGTCACTTGCAGAGCTCAACTTGGATGGGTCGAATTAGGCCTGGTTGGGCCAATCTGGACCTGATTTGGTCGTCCCGATCTGTGTATGTATTTGGGGTGCGGATTTACCCCTCTCCATTAAGCATTGTTGAGTTGCAATTATTTTAGATTCTTATACACTACCACATCATCCTTTTAACCCTTCCATGCTTTCGACTCGTGGGTGACAGGTTAGGATCTAAGAACATTGGAGTCTTTCTCAGGATTTGAATCTCAGGTCATTACTATAACACCCCGAATCTTTGCTGGATCTTTATTGGGTCTTGGTGGATCTTTATTAGGTTGTTCGGATCCTTTTGAGAGAGTTCCTGTTTACTTTTGTAGCTCCCGAGTTGAGTTTTACTTTCCGTGTGGGTTTTTCTCCCGTATAATCTACGGAACCCTACGGTGAGTTTATTCCTCAATTCATCGACTCGTGGATGATACAGTTGCGATATACTCTTCGCCAAGATCATTTTGGCTATTTTTTCATATTTTTTTGAATTTGTGCATTTTTGACGTAATTTATAGATTTTCAGAAATTAGAAAATATTCTAATTTTCCATTTTATAAACCTTAACCCCCCCACCCTCTCTCATTCTCAGTCGCACTCTCTCTCTCTTTCACTCCCATTATCTCTCGTTCTCTCGCCTCTTCACCTCCGGCTGTAGACGGAGGGGATCGTGGGCAAGGTGACGACGCCGGGAGGTTGCTGAGATGCGTGGGGGAGTGAGAATCGGTGCGATTGTAGCGCGATCCCAAACGGTGGATTCAAAGTCAATGGTTCGATTCGCGTGGTGATTTTTGATGTGGTTTAGTCGCCTTAGTGCTCAGTTTCATCGGTGGGGGTAGGGAGATGGATCACCACTTCATCCTCTATGTTTTCCCTATAATTTTGCGTAGAATGGTGCTCGATCGGGGGAGATCGGGCCAATTTAGTGAAAGTCGTGATTTTTGGGGCTTGTAGGGTTTGTTAGAAAATGGCAACCATTCTCGATGTAATTAGTGTCAAATTGACTATTGGGATGTCAGGATCTCAACCCCACCAGTTTCGTGTCAATCGGTTGTCATTTGGGGCCGGTAGGAGTCCAGGAACCCCGGTGATTCATTTAGGGTCGATTCATCGAAACCGCCCCGATCTCGCGTTTTAATGCATGCATGTGTCATTTTTCGACTCCAGATGTGTTGTATGATCATTTGGCGTTGTTTCCCCTGCGCTTTGGCGTGAATGGGGCGTGGAACGGGCCGATTCGGCCATTCCACAGTTTTACTCACCGGATTTGTGTAACGGTCCTTCTAGAGACCGTCACACATGTAACGGTCCCTCGATAGACCGTTACGTATCATTCGCCATTTTTAGTCTTTTGAGGCTTTGTTGGTGTGATGGACCAGACCTAGTCCGTTACGTGAGTATAATGCCCCTGTCTAGGCGCGTTAGGCTCGGGTGGTTTTCGAGGTCTACTGTTATTGTCAGTCCCTCGACGACCGTGTTGTCTCGAAGATCGTGTCACTCGGTTTGTTGTAACGGATCTCTCCCTGTGCATTATGGTTAGGTAACGCATCTGTGTGGGTCTGTTACGTTGTGTTTGACTGGCGTTTGACTGACTATGGTGGTTGGTGTGACGCACCAATCCCCATGCGCCATGTTGCTGTGGCGGACTCAGCCTGGTCCGTTATATGCCTCTTGTCCGTGTTAGTATTTTGGGTCTGTTAGCTTTAACGCCCCTGTCGTGGTGCGTTAAGCTTGTGTAATGCGCCTATGGAGGTCCATTACATGCCCTGCATTTGAGTTTTGGGTCTGTTGGCCATAACGCCCCTGTCCTGATGAGTTATGCTGATGTGGCGCGCCTGTTCTGGTGCGTTACATGGTCTATATTAGATTTTAGGTCTGTTTCCCCTGGTGCCCCTACTCTGGTGCATTAGAGTAGGTAACTCCCCTATGCTGGTGCATTACGGTCCTGTTGTTGGCCGTGATGGTCGTTGTTCTGTCCTGTGTGTTGGTCAGTCTTGGGTTGTGTTCTAGGGCGGTGTCTGTTTGTCGGTAGTTTTTAGATTGGTCGGTTTAGGTGACTGGGTGTTGTCTTTTCTTTGACTACGATGGTACCCTAACGACTCAATCTAGGACTGCTAGTGTCATTGCCTCTGGTTGCGTAGCGGCTGCCTCTTGACTGTCGGGTTCACCAAGCGGTTGAGTGATGGTTCACTTTGCCCAGAGTGCTATTGTCATCCACCGCTCTGATTTCTGCTTGTCTTGGCTTGATCTCGTGGTTTGCCCATGACCCGTGGGTGTCTATTGACATCCTATGAGGGTAGTGACCATGATGGGATGGCCAGGAGTGCTTGTGCATGTTGCGTGTGTCTCTGTGTGTTTGTGTCGTGTCGGGTTTCGGTCAACCCGGTGAGACCAAGGGTTGACATGTGACCTTGAGTGTGTCTCGGTGACTTTGTCCAATTCGAGACTGTGTTTCTGGATGTCTCGAGGTATTGTTCTACCTCAATCTATGTATCCAGATGTGTTGAGGGTCCTCGGTGTTCCCTCGGGTCTCCATAAGTCATTTCCTGCAGAGCGTCGTTTCCTCTGGCTTAAGAGTAGACCGATTGGTGGCTTATTCCACTGTCTGTGACGATCTTGCCTCTGAGTCGTCTGACTCAAGGATCATTATGTGACTAGGTCTAGTTGTCTTGTCCTGAGTTTTGGTCCGTTGGCCATAATGCCCCTATCCCGATGCGTGATGCTGATGTGACGCGCCAATTCTGGTGCGTTACATGGTCTACGTTGGATTTCAGATCTGTTTGCCCTGGCACCCCTACTCTGGTGCGTTAGAGCAGGTAACGCCCCTATGCTGGTGCGTTACAGTCCTACTGTGGCCGTAATGGTCATTGTTCGATTCTATGTCTATTCTGTGTGTCTGTCAGTCTTAGGTTGTGTTCTAGGGTGGTGTCTGTGTGTCAGTGGTTTCTGGATCGGTTGGTTCAGGTGACTGGGTGTGGTCTTTTCCTTGACTGCGATAGTACCCTAACAACTTGATCTAGACTTGCCAGTGTCTTTGTCTCTGGTCTTGCATCGGCTTTCCTTGACTGTCGAGTTCGCCTAGCGGTTGAATGATAGTTCGCTATGACCAGAGTGTAGTCGTTGTCCACTGCTCCGGTTTCTGCTTGTCTTGGCTCGATCTCATGGTTTGCTTGTGACCAGTGGGTGTCTGTTGCCATCCTATGAGGGTAGTGACCATGATGGGACGGCCAAGAGTGCTTGTGCATGTTGCGTGTGCCTCTATGTGTTTGTGTCGTGTCGGGTTTCGGTCAACCCGGTGAGACCAGGGGTTGACATGTGACCTTGAGTGTGTCTCGGTGGCTTTGTCCAATTCCAGACCGTGTTTCTGGATGACTCGAGGTATCGTTCTACCTCAGTTTGCATATCTAGATGTGTTGAGGGTCCTCGGTGTTCCCTTGGGTCTCTGTAAGTCATTTTCTACGGAGCGTCGTTTCCTCTGGCTTAGGAGTAGACTGATTGGTGGCTTATTTTACTGTCTGTGATGATCTTGCCTCTGAGTCATCTAACTCAAGGATCGTTACGTGAGTAGGTCTAGTTGCCTTGTCCTGAGTTGTCAGCAGTGGCTATGCTACCATTGGTGCTTCGGAGTACGTGCGACAGTGCTCTCTTGCCTGTCTATACTTCTGCACTCATGTTTTGAGTCTCTATGTCTTGTGAGCCTCCACTAGTGACGGTAATAGAGTATGAACTTCAATTCTCCAGGCTGGCACCGTATGCACCTCATTTGGTCAGTACCGACTTATTAAAGGCAAATCGATTTATGGATGGATTAAGACCCGATTTCATTCAGTAGCTCGGAACTCAAAATATCCGTACTTATGCGGAGATGTTACAACGGGCATATTTGTGTGAAAGGACCTTAGAGAAGGTCAAAAAATTGAAGGGAAAAGGGGAAGAGTCATCCCGAGGGTCTGATCGACGTAACAAGAAGGAAACGTTTAGTATCACGGAGCCCTACAAATCCCGCGATAGTAGGAAGAGATCTAGGAATGGGAGTGGTAGGCGTTCCCAGAAGAACAAGAAGGCTAAGGAAGAGGACAAGCAAGTCATGGTAGCTTGCTCCTTTTGTGAGAAGTTCGGCCATTCAGTCGAAGAATGCTGGAAGCGCCTCGGCGCTTGTTTACGTTACGGCAGCCGGGAGCATCGTATGCCAGACTGCCCTCTTATGAAGGATCAATCTTCCAGTGACAGACATAAGAGACAGGCTCGTATCAATACTGTTTGAGACGATAAGGAAGCGCCCAGGGATGATGGGCTTATGGAAGATACCGTTCACATTTGTTCCCATCCTACATTTGTACTATTTGATACTAGTGCTTCTCATTCCTTTATATCTACCACTTTTGCAAAGATATTGCCACTTTCATCAGCTCCCTTACCTTCGGACCTTGCTATTACTACACCCTTAGGCCTCGGAACAAAGCTTACCAGTTACTACCCTGATAGTGAGGTAATAGTAGAAGGTCACAATCTCCCTGCAAACCTTGTATGCCTTAATATGGAAGGTGATGATGTGATTTTAGGTGTGGACTTGCTGGTAGACCATGACGCCTATATAAATTGTCGGAATAAGATAATATCCTTTCACAAACTAGGTCTTCCAAGGTTTTTCTTCCTTGGCATCAAATATAGAAAACATCATACCATTATTTCATCTCTTTACACTTGCAAACTTATATCGCAAGGATGTGAAGCTTTCCTTGCCTCTGTAACCATTACCGAGTCCAAGGAGATCATCTTAGAAGACATCTCCATAGTAAATGAATTTCTAGATGTGTTTCCATTAGATTTACCTGATTTACCACTCGAAAGGGAAGTAAACTTTTTCATTGAACTTGTCCCCGGAGCAGCACCTATTTCAATAGCTCCTTACAAGATGTCCCCCATGGAACTTAAGGAGTTGAAGAGGCAACTTCAGGAATTATTAGACAAGGGTTTCATACGACCTAGCACATCCTCTTGGGGTGCGCCAATTCTGTTTCTCAAGAAGAAAGATGGATCCCTCAGGTTATGTATCGACTATCGGCGACTGAATCAACTTACTATCAAGAATAAATATCCATTGCCACGTATCGATGAGCACTTTGATCATATTTCTAGAGCAGAATATTTTCAAAGATAGACCTCAGGATAGGTTATCACCAGCTCAAAATCAAAGATGAAGACATGCATAAAACTACTTTTCGAAGTCGTTATGGTCACTATGAATTTTGGTAATGTCGTTCAGGTTAACTAATGCCCCAGCAGCATTCATGCAACTTATGAATAATATTTTCCAGTCTTATCTGGACCAGTTTGTGGTCGTCTTCATTGATGACATTCTTATATACTCCAAAATAAGGGAAGAACATGAAGAGCACTTAAGAATAACCTTACAGACACTAAGAAACTACAAACTCTATGCAGAGCCTAGCAAGTGTGAGTTCTGGCTTAAGGAAGTCTCATTCCTTGGCCATGTTATCTCAAAGGAAGGTATCACTGTCAACCCTTCTAAGGTTGACGCTGTTAAGAACTGGAGTCAGCCAAGGACTATATCTGAAGTTAGAAGCTTTCTGGGTCTGGCTGGTTACTATAGGAGATTTATCAAAGATTTCTCCAACATCACCGTTCCTTTGACTAGACTTACAAGAAAGGAGAATCTTTTTATATGGTCGAAGGATTGCGAGGAGAGTTTTCTAATTCTTAAGGATCACCTTACCATAGCCCCTATTTTGACATTGTCTGTTGAAGGTGGAGGTTTTGAAGTCTATGCGGATGCATCTGGCATTGGCCTAGGGTGCGTTCTTATGTAAAATGGACAGGTGATTTGTTATTCCTCAAGACAGCTAAAGCGTCATGAAGAGAACTACCCTGTGCATGATCTGGAATTAGCTGCGGTTATATTCGCATTGAAGATTTGATGACATTACCTTTATAGGGAGAAATTCACTATATTTTTAGATCATAAAAGTCTGAAATATCTTTTCACCCAGAAGGAATTAAATATGTGACAACGCAGATGGTTGGAGTATTTCAAGGACTTCGACTTTACAATTCAATATTATCCAGGGAAAGTAAATGCTGTGGCTGACGCTCTTAGTAGGAGACTAAGGGCAACTCTAGCAAGCCTCAGGAAAGGTATGACTTGTCTTATCAGGGATCTTTCTCACTTAAATCTTGATATTGACAGGGAAGGAGATGGATGTATAATTGCCAATATAAGGTCTCAACCTACCTTGATTGAGGACATAGTCAAATTGCAAGAAAATGACCCTACAGTGATGGAGATCAGGGATAATATTGATCAGAGATAGGAATTTTCTATCTCAAATGATGGAATGCTACTGTTTAAAGGTAGAATTTGTGTGCCAAATCATAATGACACTAAGAAATTAATCATGGAAGAAGCACATAAGTCGGACAAAATGAAGAAGGCCTATTCTTTCCCAAAGGAGAAGACCAAGGTTCTATTCTACTGGGTCACCTAGTACAATAAGGTCACCTTGCTTGAGCAAAAAAGGTCGGAAGACCTGAAGAGAAGAGATAGTCCAAGATTCTACCCTTACTATCAGATGCTGGGGCACCCGATTGAGGACTGCTATGTGTTCAAGGACATCATTGAAGGCATGGTAAAGAAGGAAGAAATAGGGTTGGGAGAGTACAAGGTTGACCCTCCACAACCTCATGAAGCACCTCAGAGGAGAGTTGCGGCCAATATGATTTCTTTGGACCAGGCATTGCCCGAAGAAGTCGCAGAAGCCAACACTCAGCATACTTATGAGGCCTGCTTTCTGATACTAGCAAAAGAACAATAGGGATGGCAGTAGGTCCCTGCAAAGATCAAGAAGAAAGCCACACCTCGCCCGAGGGTGGGGGCACATGTCCGTGGCATCACGCCGCAACCTACTCCTCTGGCACTAGCACCAATCTGGACTAGGCTGCCTACAGTAATCAGAATACACACCCACAATTGGAGGAGGTAGACTCCATTGCCGGTGGCCAAAGAAATTAGTCTGGAGGCCCGACAGCTATAGGACTATATAAACGGGCTAGATGAGTATGAACAGTGCAAGTTGAAACCCTTGCTGGTAAGGGATCATGTCCCATGTCAAGAACTGGAGAAGCTTTTGCTAGAATAAAAAAGAGAAGCTGACCAAGTGGCAAAAAATGATGACATCCTATTCTGGGGGCAAGCACCAACCAGAGATAAGAAGAAGGAGCAAAAGAAGGAAAGAAGAGCCTGCTAGGCCAAGAGGGAGACAGTGCTCTCCTGCAATACCCTCTCTGCCCTCTTCAATCTACCCAATAATGAAGATGAGGAGGAAATATGCTTCACACCCGCTGTCGGGGCAAGCCAGACTAAAGCCGTGACTACCACTCATGCAACTCGATCAAGCCGAAAGTGGGGATGCCATCCACCCGCCAACCACAACATCATCTTCAGGGCAGATCAACCTAATGAGATACCCCCTCTAGAGGTCAAGGGAGCCTAAATCCCTCCTCCCTCAGGGTTATACACTCACGGTGGAAGCAACAGCACTATCCCTTCTTTCCTCTAATTTCTAAAGATGTCCAAGGGCATGTAGCCATGCTAGGATGCTAGCCCTACCACCAGGGGCACTCACCCACAACTTCAGCAACCTTCTGGTGCTCCAGATGAAGATAAGGCCGGCCCGACGGTAGACGACAAGGGACAGCAAGAGGATGACACCTAGCAGAAAGGTGCAAACTCAGAGTCCGATGAAGCAGGTCTATCAGGGGCCACAGTGCAAGACTTTTCCAAGCCTTGATGGGCAGAGGAGATGAAGCTATCCAATGTTCGAGCTGGGAGCAGAATAATGAAGCTGTTAAAAAAGCTCCCGGCAAGGTTCACTATCTGGGAGATCCTATCCCTGAGTGAAGAGACCTGGCAGACGATCATCACTGCTCTGCAGACGCCTACCCAATATGAAACTTGGTTGGCCGAAGCACCGCCAGAAGCCAATGTGACTTTCACTCAGAAGGACATGCTACTCCCCACCATCAGTAACAATACACCACTGTACTTGAAGGGACAGTTGAATGGTCAAGAGCTGAATAGAATCTTGGTAGATCCCTGAGCAGTCGTCAACATTCTACCATACAGAATTTACAAGTGGTACTACTTCAATGTGCACCTCGATAAAGTCAGAGATATGTGTATCACTGGCTTCAACCAAAAGTTTGAAGTGTCGATAGGAGTGGCATAATTTGCACTCACTATGGTAGATTTTACTATGAGGGTGAAGTTCCATGTTATCAACTCTATCACCTCGTACAAAGCACTACTTGGCCGCCTCTAACTGCATGAATATATGGTGGTACCCTCCACACTACACCAGTGTATCAAATACAACCAAGAGGGAAAAGAGGAGAGGATATTTGCTGACCCCCACCCATTTGAAGTGTTCGAGTGTCATCTGCTCGATGCTTCTCTGTATGCGGAGCAGTCACAGAAGATCTCCAAAGCCAAGACCCTGGCCAGGGCATCAAAAAGCACCTCCAGTGATGACTGGTTCCCACTACCACCGCCAGGGTATGTCAATCCCGAAACAGCCTTACACATTGCGAGCACAAGAGATGTGAGCAAAGCTGTGTCGCTCGCCACCTTCCCTGAAGCTAATGAAGCTGAGGTCAATCAACATCACGGCCATATCAAGATCCCAGAAGGTCTTACCAAGCCAATACTCGATCTCGATAACGTCACTGTCAAGCCTTTCAAGACATGGGAGGTGGCACAGTCTGAAGGCCCCAGTAGCTTGTTCTACACGGCTGAAGATCACCCTGCATAGGAAGATACCGACTATCATCTCCCTGAAGATATAGAGAGCCCGCTAGTCCCCATTCAAGGGTTGACATTCACAACAAATCGGGTGGCTAGGATGTTCCAGAAGCAGCATATCCCCTCCAACCAGTCTCGCAAGGAGAAAGAAGCATTCAAAAGGCTTTGCTATCCTGCCAGCCTGGGCAAAGAATTGAGGCGTGTTTCCCAACATCTAGGGTTGGGCTTCACCCTTGAAGAATATTATTACAGTGGGTGCTATGAAGTGGACACCATTTCCACTTTCTTCCCAACAAAGAATAGCCCACTGGGGGCAACCTACGATGAATACCTGGCTGAGGCTGAACACGGGGAGAGGAAGAATCAGAAGACGTCGCAGGATTGTGATGAAAGGACATAGGCCAAGGCCCAGAATCGTGGGAATAAAGACGATTCGAGTAAGAGGGAGAAGAATGGCGGTTCATGGATCTGGAGAAAGGGGAGAAAATTATAGATGTTGGATTGGACAAAGGAAGATACACCACCCATGGGTGGGAGCTGAGTAGAAAAAAGGATGAGTGGAAAGAAGGGGAAAGAGAAGTGGACCCCTGAATGCACAACACACGGCCCTTATATTTCTGTCGCTGTCTCTTCTTGGCAGAAACTTGCTTGTACTAGACCTGTCGGGAGCGGACTTGGACCTTCAACCTTCTCAATCTGCAATACCTTCTCAAATTACAGGCCCACTTGGCAGATGGCCTGGCCCGACTGTGAACATGCAACTTTATCGAGGCAATTGTCCCTAGACCCCTAGTCCTAACCATAGACGGACATTCTTGAACAGATAACTCCTCAAATGAATGAATATCATAAAATCATAGAGTTTTGTCACTTGGCACTAGTAGCATGAGATTCCGCATCTCCACTCAGCAACTGGGCATGAAGCATAACTCCCTTACTAGAAGAGCAGGACGATACTGAGGGAGTGAAATGCACGGCGTTGACATGACCTACTCACCAATAAACTAAGGGAGACTGCATAGGATGTGTAGAATGTCCTTCGAAAGTGCAGAAGATATAGCCAATTGCCCCTTGAACATGGAATCTAGCAAACCTTTGTCTGCCATATGAGTTAGCACAACTCTAGTTGAGAGCCCTTCTTGGCCAGTGAACTAAATAGCAATCGAGTGACATATGATAGCAGCATCAATAGTGAATCCTCCAGTGAGCAAAGAGATTGCGACCTGCCTCACTCGAGAAGAAACTAGCACTAATGTAAGGGAATTCTTCTTACCAACCATCTTTGGAAGGGCAGGCTCATCCCCAAAACAGCCAGAGACCAGGACGTGAATAGGCATGCGGCAAATGAAATCTTGAATCTTGTAATGCAGAATCGGCACTGAAATGTCCTGACTTGGCTCATCATCTTCCTAGGGACCAGACCCGAGGGGCACCAAAGGCTGCACACACTTACTCCGCGGGGTGGAAGTAGATGGAGAAAGGGGTGGAGAAGGCTTGGAAGGCGTGGGTGAAGGTGTAGGTGCAGAGGCCTTGGGCAGTGGAGGGATAGCGGTGACGATAGGCTCGTGTGGAGGCAAAGGCAATGGTGGAGGCATAGGTGGGGATAAAGGTGAAGGTGGAGGTGTAGGTATAGCCTGCTCTGGCTTGGGCAACGATGGCGAAGGGGATGGCAAAGGTGGTGGAGATGGTGGAAGTGATGGAATAGGGGTCTTTGGGAGAGGTGGCGGTGAAGGCAGTGGTGATGGGTTAGGCAATGGTGAGGATGGTGGAGATGGTGATGTGGTCAATGGAGGTTGTGGAGGTGAAGATGGTGAAAGTGGTGGTGAGGCGGAGGAAGTAGAGGGTCATGGTGCCCACCTTCGACATATCGACATGACGGGTCGAGCGACGTTAGGAGTAGAAGTAGTGGTGAAAATGGTGGAGGAAGGAGAGGTAGCACTAGCATGAGTAGAGGCTTGGGTTTGTGGAGGTGTTGGGGACAGAGTAGGAATAGGTGAAGATGATGATGGGGTAGATGGAGATAAGATGGGGTAGGCGACGGAACAGGTGATGGAGCAGGCGCTACATTAATCAAAGAATCACAGGGGTGCCCCTGGTCTTGTAACGGAGGCGACTGCCTGGGCGGTGCTTGCTGCTGTTGCTTACTGTGGAGATATAAAATGGCTTTATGAATGATGGCCCAATTGATCCTCTTATCATCTTCCAGGCCATGAACATACTCTCGGAACTCGGGGCAACCCTAGACCAAATCCCCCTACTGGAGATGAAATTCACAATATTCGAGCATGTTCCCGATCGCAGGTCGGCAAGGCACAACCGAAAGGAGTTGCAACGCGTGAGTAGCCATCAAAGCCTTGAAAATGTCAGTGAAACACTCTGGCAATGGAGGACGAGGAGCCCACTTTGAGCAAGGTGGATGACGTGGGATATGGGAAAGTGACAGAGAAGGTTGTGGTGATGGAAATGGAGGTTGCGTAAGCAATGGCACATGGCTAGTGGCAGAGGGATTTGGCGTAGGCATATGTGGACCTGGATGAGGGGTTATATAGAAGGCATCCACCTACTTGGGAAGTGGTGTTTCCTTGATCGGGGGTGGAGACACATGTGGGTATATGGGAGCGGAAGGCTGACTCATGGAAGGTTGACATGTGGGAGAATACGGGTATGTAGGAGCGGAAGGTGGAGTCGTGGAAAGATATGTGGCGGAAGGGTGACTCACGGGAGCGTAGGGTTGGCTTGTGGAGGGTGAAGGTTGATATGCAGAAGTAGATGTAGATGGAGGGGTATAAGTAGAAGGCAGAGAAAACTCGGGGTCAAGGGAACCTTATAGTTGTTGGCAGATGAAGCGGGCTCGGCTATAATGCTGTTGCTAGGAGCTGATATCATTCAAGGCCAAGGCAATCGATACTTGGGCGTTGCATTGGAAACGATCATTTTGATCTACTCTCCCTCCAGAATATGTCCCGGGACTTGCGCGGCCAGGCGATGCCAGCGATCGGCGAAGGTAGAGAACTCCTCGTCGGGCTTCATCTTCTCGTGGGCCAGATCCACTATAGAATACTTGGGCCCAACCTAGACATTGAAATTTTATTAAATAGCTAATTACTTAAAGTCCGCTTGGCATGGAGATATAATTCCTACTGAGCTCTCACTCACCCAATTTTCTTAACATTTTTCAAGTAGCTCGGATGAGGACCTGCAATCAGACAGGGAAGGGTATGAGTGACCATGGAGCGTTGCAACCTAGAAGTCCTGTCATGTCTTGTAATGACCCAAGATCTGGATACCGAGAATAACCCAATACCATTCAAATTCTAGCCCGCCACCCACAAGCTGGAGGGCTCGGAAGGGCTAAAAGGTGTGTGTGGAGTACATAGAAATAAGAAATAAAGTAGGCAACAATGATAATAATAACAATTTAAACTAAAAGTCCAATCCTAAAAAAGTAAAGTCTATAGGGAAAGAAGCATACTCAACACCGAGTGACCACTCGGCCTGGCGAGCTAGCAATTACGAACCTCTGTGCTGCACCCTTAATGAGGAAGAACCGTGACACTTGAGAAATAGGAGGTGAGTCTCCTATCACTAGCTTAGTAGGGGTCCCGCGGAACACTAATCGTAAACAACAACGGTAACAAGCAACGCTAAAGAAAGTGACAACAACTTTAGGAATAGCAACCATGGTGGATGATATAACTTCGGCTCTATAGCTACTCCTACTGTACCGAAAAACACACCCCGATCTCACAGTCAGGGGAACATCGGACTAACAGAAAAACCCTGGTTACGCTACCAGAAAAGCACCATGACACCTCTATCGTGGAGGCCTATCCTCACAGATGAAGGCTCAGCCTAAGACTACGCGGTCTGGGAACATGGTCATGACCTCGCCGTCGTGAACCTTACACCGTCTAGGGAAAGCCCTTCATAACCACTACCAGAAACCTTAGACCTCAGTGTCAGAAAGACACTCAGAAACCACTCGAGGAAACATGAAGGAACTTGTCTCATGTGACAGGAGTACCACGCACTAGAAGTAAGGCCGGATGCCTCCCCTGATGACTTAGTCTGAGCCTCAGGTGTCTCCCTCGCCCCAAGTAAAACTGAGACGCCGTACCAATAACTACATAACAAGGGTCTAGTCAGGGACGTGCTCTTTAGCATGCGTCCGTGGTCCCCGACCAAGTGTGCACACACTGACTGGCTGTACTATGTCAAGCCCACCAGCGGGTTTTTCTCTAGGCCCAGACTCGAGCTACTACAGTGTGAGGCCCTATCGTAAACCAGCCTAAAAATCATCTCTCCTGGGTGTAGCTCTCCACCTACTCGTAGGTGGGTAAGCACAAACGTGCCCAAGCAAGCTACGACTAGTGGGGGGTCACTAAATAGATGGCTCTTGAAGGAAACCATCAAAATATGGACATGCTACGTACAAGCCTATCATGATTTGCTCGAAAAATGGGTGGCATGATGCCATCAGACTCTGGGTAGTCCATAAGCCTAATAAACCCAATGGCATTTGAGTCACAAGACTAAGGGTCAAGGCCGTTGCACAGGACTGCTCCATGCCGTCAATCTGGCCTATCCCTATGTAAAAATCATGGTAACATAATTATTAGGGTGAATCACGACCGCCAACCCTAATCCCTTCCAAAGGTAGCTAAGAAACCCTTCAGCTGTAGGCTGGGTGACTGAACTCACAATCCATAGGCCATACGCATGGCCCACATAGAAACCACTTTCCAGGAAAGCTATCGGCATGCTGGAATGACCCTCCGCACTCCAGTCGATCCACGGGGACTCGATTTAACGAATACACAGCAGCCCGGAACACTAGAGAGTCACTCGAACCCTTAAAACCAATGGGCACACTAATCGAGATAACACAGTACCTTCGAACACCCAAAGACATGGTCACAGTCTCCATGGGGTATTCGAGACAACCACGGGGCCAAAGGTCAACCATTGGGTCTCAACCGGGTCGACGAGAGGTCAAAAGGGCTGAGAAAGGGGATTTTGGTCGACCAAAACCCCTTGGTCGGTCGACCAACAGGGGTCGGTCGGCCAACCCCCAATGGGCAGTCGAACATCCAACAGGACCTGGGGGTCTGGCCTAGATCGATCGACCAAACTGGGTAGTTTTGTCGACCGAATTGGGAAGTTCAGTCGACCGAACTGGCCAGAATTCGCCTCCGTGGCGAATGTTGTTTGGTCGACCAATGCCATGAGATTGGTCAATCGAAAATGGCAGAGACCGCACCAGGCTCAACCCCGGAGCCCAGTTCCATGGCCACTCGACCCCAGTCGATGGGGAAAACACTGGGGACCATCCCCTGGGTCCCAAAACACCAAAAAGCATGTAAATAAATGGGAAAATGACCTTCAAATTGACGAATCCATTGCATGCCCCAAAACTTACATTTTAACCCCTGATGTGAAATAACCCACACTCAGCTCACCATGGCCTACCAAACGTGGGGAAAATAATGTGCACGCGTTCGGGAACCATCCCCCTACCTCCATCGACAATTTTGCGCTCCACGGATGCCATTTTCACGTGAAACGCTCCACGAAACCCTCATCGGTTCGTGATCTCATGGATGAACATCACCGTGCCTCCACCGCCTCGTACCTTGACCCGCCCTCACGCTTCTCGCCCTCGCGCCATCCCCGCCTCACCCTCCTCCTCCACCGTTAGCTGCCCGGGGAGAGGGGGAGAGAAAGAGATGAGGGAGAGTGAGAAAGAGAGAATGGGGAGAAAGAGAGGGGTTAAGGGGGTTATTTATAGGGAATTTTGGGGATTTTAAAATGGAAAAAGAAAATAAACAAGACACATTATACTATCTTGACTAATGAAATAAAAAGACTCTGATCGCTAGGCTCCATGTTCACTTGATCACGCTGGCCCGATCCTAGTTTCAAGCGTTCATCTAACGAATTACCTGAAAAGGTGAAAATAGGGGGGTGAGCAAGAAGCTTAATAGGAATTACTCTATATCATCAGGCAAAATTTAAGTAATTAACCATTTTCAAGAATGATGCAAAAACTCAAATGAAGTAGACTAAGTAACCAACATGATCAGAAGGTAATTGACAGATAAATGGAATGGAGATATTGCAAGTCGAGATATCATGCACAAATAACCAAAACTTTCCAGTGAATAGTCATTTATCAAGTCAAGTCAAGTCAAGTCACACAAGTAAGTACTTCACACATTCAGGCATGTATAGTAAATTTCACGAAAATGTGGAATGTCGTAGACACATACGTTAGATAGTACTCGGTGTAATGCCACACCTAGTCATTACACCTCCTCGGGTACAAGTACACTTCGGGTGCTCCTCACAGGACCAGACTGGGCCCTTAAAAATGATTGCCTTGACATTGATTGGTTGGATCATAGATCCCACGAAATCTAGACATCCACAATATTTAATGGCCAAGAGTTCCGAGGCCAAGCTATGTAGCAAAGACGATGCATGTAGGTAATTAGATTTCTTGAAGGATTTTCAAGAAATAAGCTCTTTTAACTAGAAATATATACATATAAGTCATTATAGGAATGACTTTTAAGGAAAGATCATGATGTAGCCCCATCAAAGGTCACATTCTCGAGATAGAATAGCCTGGAGAGGCTAAAGGGAAATGCAATGAAACCACGAAAATAACAATTTTCGAAAAACTGGATAAGTGGCGGTCTAATGCGGTCTCACGACAACCACAATAAAATAAGAAACGGTCTAGAGGAGACCGCACGAGAAACAGATGCGGTCAAAGGAAGACCGCAAGATATCTAAGATGGTCAAGGCAAAGCCGCAACAGTGAAAAATGGTCTAAACTGAACCGCTAGCGCCGCTACTGGGCCAAAGGACAAAGCCCAGAGCAGAAGGGAAAAGACGGTCCGCGTTGGGCCGCAACAGGGGAAAAAGGACGGTCCTCACTGGGCCGTTTTAGATCAGAAAACGGTCCTAAGTGGGCCGCTAAAAGAACCAGGCGGCCTGTATGCGGCCGCTACCTGAGAGTAGCGGTCCCAGATGGGCCGCAACAATAGAACAATCCCGATCTTGGGCTGTGTCACAAGTGTCTACCTACAACGCCCAGGGCGTGAGACTCAGACATGCAACAAGTACCACAACAAGGACTAGCTGGGGTCACGCTCGTCAGCGCGTGTCCTAGGCCCCCAACTATGTGTGCACACACAAACCATCTGCTCTAGGTTGGGTCCTCTAGCTGGTTTTCCCCCCCACCGGACTCTGGTGGCAAAGGCAAGGGGCCCTATGAAAACCAGCCTAAAAATTATCTCTCACCGGGTCTCGCTCTCCACCACTCCCGGGTGGTTCCGCACGCACGTGCGCTGGAAGCTACTACTAGTGGACAGGTCACTGAAAGTAAGGACTGACTCACAGAAACCACCATCGAAGAAACGGGACTGCACACACTCGGTGCAGCACAGAGCCTGACGGTCCAACCTTAGGCCGTCACAGGCTCTGGCGGTCTATCTCTGGGCCGTCACAGCAGTCTGACGGCCCAACTCAGGTGCGTCAAACACTCGGTGCTAAATCGACGGTGATGTGCCAACCCTGGTGCATCACAGTCTCTGACGCACCCAGCCCAGTGCGTCAGAAGATGAGAAGAAACCAACTGTGACGCACACCACTCAGGGCGTCACAGCCTCTGACGGACCACTACTGGTGCATCAGAAGGTAGAATGAAGCTAGCTGTGACGCACACCCCTCAGGGTGTCACAGCCTCAAACGGCCCTACCCAAGCGTGTTACAAGTTGGGGACGCGTCAGCTCTAACGCTCCCCCACAGGGGTGTCACAAGGCTCTAACGCCCCACCCTAGGTGCGTCAGAGGCCTTGACCCCCAACGGTCACAAACCCTAATGGTTAGAAGCCACAACGATCGAATGCCAACGGTCGGATCGTCACTCTGACGGTCCAGCCTAGGCACGTCACACTCCCTGGTGGTCTATCGTGGGACCGTCAGGCCTACGGACCACCCTATTGGTAAAATAGTGCCATGTGACGCACCCGCCGTGGGGCGTCACAGGTTGTGACGCACCCACCCTGGGGCATCACAAGCTGTGACGGTCTCTGGAGGGACCGTCGCACCGTCTCGACGGTGAACCGGCAGGAAATGACCCAAAATACCAACCACGCCCCCACACCTCCATGGGAGAGGGGGAAAACGAGGGGGAAGCCCCCAAATAACTCCTAGCATGCATCTACAGTCTCGGATCGACCAAAAACGCGATGGAACGGCGGATCGGCTCACATCCCCCAAAACATGAATTTTGCCCTAACCCGCTTAAAAACACCCCTCTCGGCTCCCTCTCGACGTGCAAATTTAGGGAAACGGAGGGATGAGCATAGGGATTCATCCTCCTACCTCAATGGAGCGAATGCTCCACCGAATCACTGTCGAAATCAAGGAAGAAGCTTTTAAACCCTCGCACGCCCTGCCTCTCACCATGAAAAGAACGTCCCCGAGTCCACCTCGTCGCCACCAGAGTGAGGGAGGTCGCATCTCAGACAAGTACACTGAAGAAAAGTTCATTTCATTGCCAAATATGCCCATTACATTCCATTGCAACAACATCCTAGGGGCATACCCCTAGTGTACAAAAGGGGTAGCTACTACCCAGCTGCGTCTCTCTCTCTCTCTCTCTCCTCCTAATCTGCATCAGTGTGAGGTCGACTACGCCGACTGTCAGCCTCGTCTCCACCTCTGCTCACCCTGTCTCGCAGCCGTGATGGCCGCGAAGCCCTTGAACCGGAGGCAGCTGGATGAATCGCCTCCTATCTTGGCGAAGACTGTACCATGCCCATGAGCTCATCCATAGTAAAATGCACGTCTCCCATAGTCTGTAGTGACTCAGACGGAGTCACATGTCTGACTCTCTCTCCTAGGGCACCCCTACCCTGATACCTCTGTAGCACTCGTCGCCGCAAGGTCTCCAGCTGATCGAGATCTCGCTGCTCCCTCGCTACCATTGCCATCTCTCGAGCACGTGCCTCAGCCTCTCTCTCCTTTGCCTCAGCAAGGCGACCCTCGAGCCGCTCAACCGTGCTCGTCTCCCCTAGTCGGTAAGTCAGCTCCTCAATGCGGGCCTCCTGCTCCCGACGAATGGCCAGGCTGGCCGCCAACTCTTTCCTCTGTAGAAGAAAATAATCATTTAAAACATGCAAAGATGATAAAGAAGAGAACTACTTTCAGCTTGAGTGTTAGGTTCTTACCGCCTCGGCCAGCTCAACCTCTCGCTCCTCAGCTCACTCAATCACCCCGGCTAGGCGATCCTCCAACTCGTCCATGATGTCAGCTCGGAACGAAGGGCCAGCCTCTCCTCCTGCTCCAGCCCTTACGTAGGTCAGCTCTCCTCGCTGCGAACACAAGGGACAAGCGGTTAGTCAAATTCAATCAATTCCAATTCAAAATCAATCAATTTATTTTGACTTGCCATCTCTCGGATCTCGTGTCGCAAGTTCACGATCATCTGATCAAGAACGATGATCCGATCCTTTAGAATCCTCACAGCTTCAATCTTGGGCATCTGCACATCAATTCACAAACTCATTTAGCTCCAATATTTCAGTAAGAATATCACAATTGAGAGCTAAAGGAGTAACTCACCTCTCGAGTGTCAAGATGAAGCCGTCTAGCATACTGGTCTCGATAATCAGCCAAGTAGGCCTCGTTGCTCCTCACGGTCTGGTCATGCTCCAGTGACGGTCCCCTCTGTAATGCCTCTGCCTCAGCTTGGTAGTGAGAGGCCCAATCCTAATCGCTTGCCAAAGTCTGGTGATGTCCCCGATCCCACTCATGCTCAGTTGGGATCGCCACAAGTGGCTGATCCCACCCCAGTGTCCTCTACACTAGGTGAAGGAAGAGCAACTCCCTCAGGTTCACACAGAACAGCACTGTGTCCTAGTGGAACCAAGCTCACCCCTCCCTCACCCAAGGCTGAGAGGTGGTGTCCTCTGTCACATAAGGAGTCCAAATCACCTGCCACACACAAATAAGAATGAATGGTTTTCTAATTGTGTACATAACAAATGTAACAAATCACATAACCTCTTTTAGCCAAAACACTTACCTGGCAGGGAGGGAACTCATCTAAGGCTGTCTTGAGATTAGAGAGTCTAGTAGCCACTGTGAACTCCGTCACTTGACGTTGTGGATTGTGTAACTAATAAGTGCTGTGTAACATGAAGATGTGAACCAAGGAAGGGAAAAGGGAGCACGTGGTGCTCAAAGGGGTGGAAAGGAGCACGTGGTGCTCAAATGAACGTGATCGCCAGAGGAGGGAAACTCCTAAAAATAAAATAATAATAAAAAAGGGGATCGCGTAGGTACCTATGCAAGGGAGACGATGAGTGGGTCTTACTTCCTCTTCAATTGGTCGGCCAACGAAGAGGGTTCCTTTCACTTTTGATTACCTTGAAAATAAAGAAAACCAAGAAACAAAGGCACAAGATTAGTTCAATGCATAGTGTAGCGACTGTTCAAATGAATAATCAAACATGCAATAGGTGATCGAACACACCTGTGTGGTGTTTTAAACCCCTTGGGAGTTAAGGGAGAATATATGTATGCGGTGATTTGTGAGGTGCTGTGAGAGTGGATCCAACGATGTTGGATATGGGTGTACAGTGAGTGACTACAATGCACGTGAAGAAATGAACAATGCAAATAATGAGTGCAAGTAGTGAAAGGATGAGAGAGAAGAATGGAGGGATCCCCTCCAATGGGTGATGCTGCAGAGGAAGAGTCTTCTGGCATGAAAGGATGGAGGAAGAAGTCTTCCGGTAGGGAGGAATGAAAAAAATCAAAACCAATGAGTGTTATTCTGCCTCCCTGCCCAAATACATCTGTATGCTCTCTCTCTCTCTTTGGCATTTTTTTCTGATATCTCCCTCCTGCCACGGGCGCTCAAAGGGATAGGATTTATAGGGGAGGAATTCCTTCATTGGGAAGGGTTCAAGTTAAGGCAGGGTTTCCCTCCCAGGAAAATAGCAAGAATCAGAGAATAACAACAATCATCCCGAGTAAGGAGATCCTCGGCCAAAAGAAATAGAATGGGAAATGGCGTCATCCATAACAATCATTATTTGAAATAGCATCCACCACAACAGACGCAAATTCTTGGAGTTAATTTATCAATTATCAGACTTTCTAAAACAAATGGCATCTTCCATAGCAGTAGTTAATTAAATGGCGTCCATGATGCAGACCGCTAATTTTTTTAATCAAAATATGGCCTTAAGTATCAGAAAGTTGTCCCCTGAGATCACTCTCAAGACTCCTTCGTCATTTCTAGTCATTGCAGGTTTTCTGGGGTGGCCGACTACTC
The DNA here is from genome assembly GCA_024336825.1 of Amorphophallus titanum. Classification (NCBI taxonomy): domain Eukaryota; kingdom Viridiplantae; phylum Streptophyta; class Magnoliopsida; order Alismatales; family Araceae; genus Amorphophallus; species Amorphophallus titanum. Next base: position 26,654,817 of record JANBPO010009603.1, on the reverse strand, counting down.
TTCCTCGACATATAAATCTTAAAGGTATGGTATGAAATAAGGGAAACACTTTTATGTCTCTATATTTTTTGGTGTCGTTTGTGAGAAATAAGTAGGAAGCCATGGCACTCCGAGGAAGCTATTGCAACACTAGCAACCATCAAGGGGCTCAGGGTTTCCAACGAGCCCCAAGTTCTCGACGGGGGTCCCAAGAAGCATCCTCTTCCACTAGACCACCCCGCCGCTAACGAGTTGGCAGAGATGCGTCACCAGATCCAGACCCTGATGGAGGAATGCCAAGGCCTCCTCAATCGAAGAGTAGAGTAGGATCGTGCTCCGACAAGGCTCCCTCAGAACGGAGGCGCATCCACAATAGCAGAGTCCCGCCGGGTGCGCGATCATTCACACTCCTTTGCCGCGCACTCACAGCGCCTGCGCAATCCACCTGTGCAGTGTCCCGATAGCCCATTGCACTCCAATTCGGAGATGGCGCAGCAGCTACGATGGTATGAGGAAGTGGAGAAAGAGCTTGAAGGAAAGGTCCACTATCTGGACTATATTCTCCAGATAGCGTGGACCAGGGGGTTCCTTGACGATGACTCAAACTCCCATGCCTCATTCTCTCGGGAGATCATGGAGGCACCGATCCTCCTAAAGTTCCAACTGCCGACATTCACTCCATGCCACGACACCACCGACGTCCCTACCAACTACATACATAGCTTTGAGTCCAACTTGGTATATATTCTATTAGGCCTCGGACGTTGTAAACCACCCTGCGGGAGAATGTCCGAACCTGGTTCGAGACACTAACCGTCGGAACCATAACCTCCTTTCGACAATTGAAGAAGATGTTCAAGCGGAACTTCATCGGTTGCAAGAAAGAGGTCAGATCGGCGGTGAGCCTCCTCGACATCAAGCAAGGCCACAAGGAACCCTTGTGAGACTTCGTTGCCCGGTTTCACAAAGAGGCTCTCCGCACGCTTCGTTTGGACATCAACATCGTTATGACAGCGTTGACACAAGGCACTCGGAACACCATCTTTCGAAAGTCGCTCGAAGTAGAGTCCCCGACGATGCTGATGGATCTCCTCATCCTAGCTCAAATGCACGCCACCTGCAAGGAGAATAACGTAGCGTTGAACTGAGCGTCTGGGGCTAGATAGCCTGACCTCAAGATACTGAGTCTCAAGTGAACGCCATCGACTATGAGCCATCGAGGATGGACTCCATCCTCAACTGCCTTCTTCATCAACGCTTGCCTGAGGATCACTCGGAGGCCCAATGAATAAGAACCCGAGCGACGCATTTTACGCTTGTCAACAAACGCCTCTTCAGGCGTTCACTATTGGCACCCCTTCTGTAATGCTTGTTCCCGACCGAAGCCAAGCAGGCCATTCGTGAAGTCCATGAGGGACCATACGATAGCCATATAGGAGGACGAGCACTCGCCAGGAGTCTGCTCAGGCAAGGATATTGATGGCCCACCCTATAACAGGATTGCTTTGAGTATGGAAGGGGTTGCATCCAGTGTCAAAGGTACGTGCACCTACATCACCAGCCTGTGATACAACTACATGCCCTTATGGAGCCTTGCCTATTTGCTCGGTGGGGGTAGATATATTCGTCCCCTTCTCATAAGCCCAGGGGAGGAAGAAATTTTTCATCGTCGTCATTGACTACTTCACCAGATGGGTCGAGACAGAACCCCTTGAAAAGATCATGTGCGAAACATCTTGGAGGTTCATCCCGTGCAACATCATATGTCAATTTGGAATCCCGTGTGTCCTCACAACTGACAATAGCAGGCAGATCAACAGCATTGTCTTTCGAGAGAAGTGCTCGAAACTAGGGATGTGGAACCACTTTACCTTAGTAGGCCATCCCCAGGCCAATGGTGTAGTGGAGAATGCGAACCAGACCCTCCCTCACGGCATCAAAATCAGGTGACAGCAAGCCGGCAAGTTATGGGTGGACACCATTCCAAGTCTTTTATGGGCATACTGCACCACTACCCGAACGGCCACTAGAGAAACCCCATTCCACTTAGCATACGATGAGAAGACAGTGATTCCAGTCAAGATTTCCAACCCAACTCTGAGGGTCGGACAGTTTGACGAAGCTCGAAACAACTAGGCACTACGAGAGAACCTGGATCTATTAGTCGAACATAGGGATCGTGCTTGGACCCGACTAGTCGTCTACCAATAGCGGCTGGCACAACATCACAATGCCAGGGTCAAGGAGTGCCTCTTCTTCCCTAGGGACCTCATGCTACGTCGCACCAGTGTCACTGACATGAGGGTGGCTACGAAAAAATTGGCTCCAAACTGGGAAGACCTGTACTAGGTTACAGAAGTGTTTGGCAAATGAGCATATAAATTGTCATCCCTGTTATGACTGGGGACTGTGCTTAGTCTCTTATTGGGTCTATTCGTACACTTATCCTGTTGAACATTTTCAGGAGAAGCGGTAGAAGAAAGTGAGGAGTGATCTCGCAGTGTTCTGACCGCGGCTTGGAATTACTCTGTGTCACTACCTTAGGTACTTATGTTAAAAAAAATACGTGTGAAATTTGATTGTGTAATAATTGACTTGTTAAATTATTACTTTTTATTTCTATCTATGTAAATGAAGTCATTTGATTGTAAGCTGATTGTGACCTCCCCATTTTTCTCCCCAAGCTCTCAACGCTAAGAATCGGAGAGGTTTCAAGCAGAATCGAAGAACAACACTTTTTCTCCAAAATGTGTCCCCCTTCCCTCTCCTCTTCTTTTTTTTCTTCTCCGAAGCAGTATTTATATAGGGGATTAGAGGCCCCCTTGTTCGGAGGGTGACCTCTCCATCCTTTTTTCGCTCTGATTCGCTGATGCTACTGTCGTTGGAGTTGTTCCCATCGCTGCCACAACCGTCGCTTCCTCGTAGGGCACGGTAGAGGGGGATTTCCCCTTGTGGGGTGGTCGTGCGCCTACCCTTGTTGCCGGCGGGGGTAGCCTTGCCGAAGTAAGCTGCTCGCCATTGCCATTGGGGAAGGGGCTCTAGGACATTCAATAGGCTCACTAGAGCTACCGCGAAGGTACGTCAGACACCGCCCCTCCCTGCTGGTTCTAGCCTCGGCCTAGCAGTCAAGGGGCTTGGCTGCTGCTGCCATGGTTTCTCCGCTAGACAATGAGGCGAGGGAGGACTCCGTGAGAGAGAGAGAAGCACACGAGGAGAGAGCGATGCTCGGGAGCGAAAGGGAAATGCTCCACGCCACCATTTCTTCTTCTTTTTTTTTTCTCTTCTTCTTTTTTTCTTGATCGCCAACAAATTCCCCCTCTGAAAAACATCATGAAACTTCGAGGATTGATTGGTCATTTATAGTTCATTAGAAGATTTATTTTCCAACATTCTCAGAGGTGTTGTCCATTTTATGAACTGCTAAAGGCAGAGGCTCAATTTGAACGGAATGAAGAATGCCAAAAGACCTATGTTGATCTTAAAGAGTATTTGTCTAATCCCCTGATTTTGCAACCTCTTGTCCTAGGGAAACCCTTAATCCTATACATTTCTGTCATTGAGGACTCCCTAGGAGCTGTCCTGGCGCAACATAGTGACGAGGGTAAGGAAAGGGCAGCTTATTACCTCTCTAGGCTCTTTAACTCCATAGAAGTCAAGTACACCACTATGGAGAAGACTTGCGCAACATTAGTATGGGTCGCCCAGAAGTTGAGGCATTATTTCTTGGCCCATGAAGTTAAGCTGATCTCGAGGATGGACCTGATTCGCTACTTGTTAGAAAAATCTGTCCTATCTAATAGGTTAGCTCGTTGGCAAAACTTTCTTTCCCAATTCGACATCTTTTTCGTCATCCAAAAGGTTGTCAAAGGGTACACCATCACTGAGCACTTGGCCCACATGCCTCTTCCTCATAGCGATTCCATCTGGGACAAGTTTCCTAATGAACAACTCCCAGTCGTCTCTCAAGATCTTTTCTGGTCCCTGCACTTTGATGGTGCACTTAATTCTAAGAGCTGTGAGATAGGTGCCTTTCTTCTTACTCCCGATGGAGTGACATTCCCCTTGCTTATCAGCTTACTTTCCCTACCACCAACAATATTTCTAAGTATGAAGCTCTCCTTGCTTGTCTCAAGCGTCCTTACCCTTTAGTGCACGTCACCTGAAGATTATAGGAGACTCTCAGCTCATCCTTCGACAAATCCTCTCAACTTACCATACTCGTGACCTGAAGCTCAAGTCTTATCAAGATCTGGTCACGCTTTGGGCAAAGCAGTTTCGAAAGTTTATCTGTATCCATACTCCCCGTTCTCAGAACATTCTTGCCAATGCATTGGCGTCGTTAGCTTCCTCCCTATCTTTCCCTCTCATCCACAACACTGAGACCATCGTTGTTTAGAGGTTAGACATTATCTCTCCTCAGGATCCATGGTTTGATAACCTTAGGCAAAGTGTGGAGGAGAAAGCTAGAAAGAAGAGTTTGCAAGAAGTTTCTTTAACTGAGTAAGGGGAAGTGTTGGAAGATGAATTGCCATGGTATTTTGAGATCGAGCAATATTGCAAGGAAGGGAAGTATCCCGAGACAGCCGATGCTAAGGAACGTAAGGCAATTAGAAGAGTTGCCGCTAGATATGCTATTGTCAGTGGATTTTTATATAGGCGCGCTCTCACTGGAATGCTTATGAGGTGTCTGGATGACGATGAAGCATGGAAGGTAGTTGAAGGCGCTCATTCTAGTGAATGTGGAGGACATGTCAATAGTCAGATGCTTGTGAAGAAAATCCTTAGGCAACGCTATTACTGGCCAACCCTAGAGCAAGACTGTGCCATCTATGTTCGCAGGTGTGTCAAGTGCCAACTCCACACCAATAAGATCCATGCTCCTTCTTCTTCTCTCCATCCGCTTTCTACTCCATGGCCATTCTTCATATGGACCTTTGATATCGTTGGACCCCTTGGTGATCCTAATGCCCAGATTAAACAAAAATCATTTATTTTAATTGCCATTGAGTATTTCATCAAGTGGGCTGAAGCTGAAACTTACGCGGAGATCAAAGCCACCACAGGATGCTACTTTATCATGAAGAATATCCTTTCGCAGTTTGGAGTGCCGAGCAGCATCGTCACCAACAACGGGCCTCAGTTTGTCATGCAAGAACTACAGGGCCTATGTAAGAAGTTTAATATTGCATTACATCACTCATCACCATATTACCCTCAAGACAACGGTCAAGCTAAGGCTACTAATAGAATTCTTCTCAAAATTTTAAAGAAAACTTGCGAGTCGCATAAATTTGCGAATTGGCTGGAAAGATTAACGGGGGCTCTATAGGCCTATCGAACTTATGTCCGTACACCGACGAGGCAAACCCCCTATTCTCTCACTTACGTCATCTTATCACTTTCTAGAGCTAAAATATTAATCATTTAAATATTACCTTCATGTTGATGCGAAGATACCTACTGGGCAAGTGTGCTCATTACCTTACTTTCTAATATTTTTAGGAAATACTAGTGGGTCGAATTCGGATTATGCAAGTAGCGGATCCGAGAGTGATTGAAGGTCAAATGGAATGAGAGAAGCCCTAGAAGTTTAGTGTCTAGTTGAGTCATACTGTACTTTTCTATTTTTTTGAGTCATGATGTAAGGATGTCAGAAGTCATGAATCTTATGTACTTTTTGGGTTAATATTATGAAATAAAGTTTAAGTTTTGAATAATTACTTGTGCAACTACTTTTGTGTGATTGTCTTGCACTCTGATTTTTTGCTTGCGAGTGGCTTACCATGCCGGCTATGTTTCTCGAGAATCCTTCCACTGTATTCATAGCTCAAGGCGTGACAATCGGCAAGATCGATAAACAAACTGTCAACCTGGACCTTCTGTCCCCGTCGATAAACAAACTTCTTGCTTCGGCATTTAACTATGTCGATGAACATGCTCACCATCGATTTTCGTCATCATCGGCGAAATTGATGAACAAACCATTAGCTCGGACCTTCTGTCCCCGTCGATAAACAAACCTCTTACTTTGACATTTAACCTATGCCGATGAACAAATCTACCGTCGATTTTTCGTCATCATCGGCAAGATCGATAGACAAACTATCGACCTGGACTTTCCTTCCCCGTTGATAAGTAAACTTCTTCGCTTCAACATTTAGCCCATGTCGATGAAAAACCTACCCTCGACTCTCATTTTCATTCACAAACCTCGTCACCATCAGAGAGGTCTATGAATAAACTATTGGCTTCACCCTCTGGCCCTATCAGCCAATATACCCCTTTATCCTCCGGCACTCACCCTATGCGAATTAGAGTTTGGGCCTCGGGAGCAGTTGCGAACCCCTCATACCTTCCTTGAAGGCGTGAGCGCTCTCCTTCCCTAGCAGCTCACACAGCCCGGGCTAAATGAATTAGTGACGTAGCTATGTCTAAATTGGCCGAAGAAAAGGTAAATAAAAAAAAAGAAGGAAAGTTGTAATTCAGCAACAAATGTGCAAAGCAGATGATGAAATTTCATTTGCATAAAAGAAGAATACATAGTACTCCGGGCATCCTCCGGAATACATGAAATTTCACCAAAAGTAAAACGGGAGAAATAAAAGAACTACTGCAATGGGCGAGGGAAGATATCTTTAGACTCGAGGAGCCCCAAGGACGTGAAGCGAACCAGCTCCGGCAAGCGAGATTCTTCAGCATCAAGTCTCGCTAGCTCCTCTCGGTAAGAAACAGCTTCCCCCGCTGCCAATGCGGCTTCATCCAAGCTCAGTGCTCGAAACTTTTCGGTGCGTTTCAACTCGGCCCCGACACGGGCAAGTTCAGCTTGAAGCTCTACTGCCCTTTTCTACAAAGAATCAATAAGGCTGGTAGCACCCTCACATCGTCTCTCTTGCGCTGCTCCGCCTCTTCGGATGATCGAAGAGCAACCTAGCACTCGACATGCTAAAGCTTTAGGGCCATCATCTGGTCAGCTGAGACATGATCAATGTACTCACATCGATTTACAAATTTTAGCAGCAAAATCAGCCACTACGTCCATTCCTCATGGGGGCATCCAAAACCCTAGAGTACAGTAGAGATGCGCTCGGTTATCGCCTGTAGCTGCATATAGGTTAAGCTGGGGAGGGTCAGCACATTCTGCCACAGCACGTCAAGATAATGCCACACCATCTCGTCTGAGATTGTAGGCCCAAGGGTGCTACTTCAGGAAGGTGAAATTCTACTCTATTGTCAATATCAACCCAAAGTGCATCGGAGGGTTTTGATGAGGAGGACGACAGCATCGCTGAGGAGCCTAAAGCCACTACCATCTTTATCGAAGCTGACGTCGGCTCCCCTCCACTCTCCTCAAGGGGCAGAGGAAGCGTAGGAACAATACCCACTTGCTCATCCCTGACTTCAAGTGTAGGGCTGGAAACCTCAATAGGGTCTGAAATTGGTTTTGGGCCAGCAAGAGAAGGTTCCTCACGTCCTTCTTCATGAATCATCTCTTCAAGTTCTGCCTCGACAGTGATTGCCAGATCGTCAGTTGTTCCAGCCGCTACCTCTTCAGCTTCCAAGGAAGCTGCCCTGTCATCAACAATATCTTCGACTGGCCTTTCTTCAAGGGCTAGGGGCGAAGGTTGTAGCTGCTCCACAATTTGGTCGAGCCCAGAAATTTTTACTGACTCACCAAGGCCCCCCATTTGAAGGTACCCACTCGGGAATCGCAATAAGAGCGACCTCCAGAGGGGCACCACACCTTCACTGGGCGAGAACATGAAGGATTCTAGCCGTGAAGTCAGAAGTGAAGGTATTGCGCTCCCTAGTGATAGAGTTAGCCTCGTGGGAATGACAAGATCCTACACAAAAGGGAGATGATGTCAGAACCCACGTCGTAGGATGTAAACAGTAACATGGCGACCAAATAAAGTTCGGTGGCTCACCTCAATTGGCATAAGACCTAGCTTGATCATTGCAGAGGTCTCCATCGATGGGCGAGTAAACCCAGAAATAACCTCGCCTTCTTCTAAAGAAAGGCTCGGAGCAACAAGAAGGCATGTCTTGAGTCTCGCCAGACTAAAGGCTATGACATCGATCCCGTAGGAGGCTGATGTTGTGTCCCCAGGTTTTGATGGCCGTAGGCCCCTCCTTGCTTGTCTTGACCTGGTGCCGAAGTGGCATTCACCTCGCATCCTTCTGGGGCTGCAGTCGACGGGCCTGTGGGGTCTCCTGGCGCGGGAGGGCACAAGGCTACCCCAAAGTCTTCCAGGTAATCATCATAGACGGCTTCGATTGGGGCTGAAGCTGCTGCATCTGTAGGAGCCTGGTGCTGGATGGATATAGTGTAGACTCCTCTCTTGGGGCCGCCTGTCACATGGGGACGCGACGGGGCCACTACGTAGTCTCCCATTCTTAGCTCATCCCTGTCAATCAAGTCTTGAGCTATGTCTTTGAAGATGTAACAATCCTCAATGGCATGACCGAATATCCGGTGATAGGGGTAGAATAGTGGGTCACCACTTCTCCGGACATCCTGAGGCCTCTTGGACCTCAGGAGGGAAACTTTGCCATAGTGGCAGGCCCAACCAAAGATGCCTCAGGTCTTTTCTCTTGGGAAGGAGTAGGGCTTCTGTACCTTCTCTTGCAATGTAAGGCCTCGCCCAGCTGACTGTTTGGCTAAAGGGCTCGTTGTGTTCCTTGTTCTCCTCCTTGACTGGACAGAGGTATCGGGGCTGGTGGTTCAGGACCAAGCCATGCCTTCACCCCATGGGCAGAGGGGATCCTGGGTCAGGTCTGTCACTAGTGCCGCCAGTTCAGCCAATTATGCCTTCAGCATCTCAATCGTCCATTGTTGCCTGTGGTACAGGGTGAGCATAACGGGGTCGTATCGGGGGGGCCTGAAGCGCGGCTCGTACCTCTGCTTCCTACCTCGCCAAGAGATAGGGACGATGGGATCCTGATGATGCTGTCCCCCGAGGTTGCCCCTTCGGAAGAGGGAAAGACCTTCCCTGCACGCCTGCGGGGGAGGGGGTTCCAGAGGAACACTTCTTCATCTTGTGTCTCTTCAGCCGGTGGCAGAGGTTGTTCGTTACGGTGGGCTTCCTGTAGGGCCACAGCCTTAACGGGGTCACCGCCGAGTGGGGCCAAAACTGATATCACGTCGGCCTCGTAGTAGTCTTCCGGTGAGAAGCCCAAACCCGGATGCTTGGTAATCCGTAGTAGCCTCTGGTCCAAGTTTGGTGAGTTCCACATCTTCTCAAACATCTCCTTCTAGCTGGAGGGTTGATAAAGAGGAATCCTTTATTTTCTGACTACCTTGGCTGCGCGGTTAGTCATATAGGGAAGCCCCGCAATTGGGACGTGCGGGTCATGAAGGTCGTCAGGGAGTTGGCAGTCATCATCTCCTCTAACTGGCTATTCTCGAGCCACATAGAAAATAGTGGGCAGGCCTTCAGGATTCAGCACCTTAAAGGTCCTCAGCTGCTCGGTTGCTTGGCAGTCGAGCTCCGTTATTGGCTTAATAATGCTTGGCGGGACCCTAACATCCTCTAGCAGGTTCTCAAGGCAAGGCGCCCCCGGTGTGGGGTAGATGGCGAGGGGAAATGTCCTAAATATCCCTTCTTCTTCTACAAGGAATGGCACATGCAGAGGAGCCACATAGCCTGGGGGTGGCGGAGGAAACTAGCCCTTCGATTTTATCTTCTTCTTCCCTTTGTCCCGGGGAGCTTTGGAAGTCTGCTTTGTCTCTTCCAGATACAGGTTAGCATCTGACAGGTGACACTCGAACACCTCAAATGGGTGGAGGTTAGCGAAGATCCTGGCTTCTTTCCCCCCATAGGGGTACTTGATGCACTGGTGCAAGGTAGACGGCACCATACTATTCTAGTGTAGCCAAGGCTGACCAATAAAACGCCTTGTAGGAGGTGTTGGAGTTAATGTCGTGGAACTGGACCTTGGTGATGAAGTCGCCAAAGGCCAGGTCAAACTCTACAACCCCCATGGGCACCTCACATTTCTGGTTAAAGCCAGCAATCTTGACATTTTTCACTTCGACTAGGTGCATGTCGAAGTAGTGCTTCTGGTACACCCGGTGGGGGAGTATGTTGACTGCTACTCCTGGGTCGATCAAGACCCTATTCATAGGCTGCCCATTCAGCTGCCCCTTCATATAGAGCGGCTTGTTATGACTGCAGGTGGGCAAGAGCATGTCGTCCTCCGTGAAGGCCACGGCCACCTCTGGGGACATCTCCGCCAAACAGGCTTCAAGGTATGCTGGCATCTGGAGTGCGACAATAATGGCTTGCCGTGTTTCTTCATCCAGGAATAGCATCTCCCAGATAGTAAACCGAGCCAGGATCTTCTTGAGATGCCTGACTATTCGATCGGCAGCCCGAACCTTGAGCAACTACATTTCTTCGGCCTTGTCGCGTCTGCCCTCAGCCTGGGCCTGGGGTGCCAGGTCAGAAGGTGACTCCTCCGCTGGATCTGGCACAGCTACCTGAGCCTATGGGGCCTGCTAGACTTCCTCTTTTTCCTTCATGAATTTGGCGAGGTTAGGGATGCCATCAAATTCTTCCGCTGGCTGGGACGGGACCGCCGCCAGTAGGGTTGGAGGGTTACTCGCAGGCAGAGCCAGGTGACTGCTGGCCCCCTTGGTTGGCCGGGGCCCTTGCGGGCGCACCTGCTTTTCTGTGCGGGCCCGAAGGAACTCGGCGAAAGAGGGAGTGCCCTGACTTTTCAACTTCTCGATATAAAGATCCGACGGTGGGGGGATCTCTATACCTCGAACCTTGGGTTCGGGGACTTGGTAGGGCTGCTCGCCTCTTAGCATGATATTGCGGTTGTCCTGAGGAGGGCGTCCCCGTTCCAAGGGCCCAAGTGTAGGAGGGACCACCCCGGGTAGTGGGCGCCAACAATGCTATAGATGTCAAGGATTTGGTCACTTTGCGGGGCAATGCCCATCCAAGGGGTTGTCTAGTTTGCTAGTGGAGGAAGAAGCTCCCCTACCCAAGGGAAAATTGAGAGCACGATTGAGGTACATGAAGTCTCACTAGATTGGGAGGAAGAGTACGAGGCCCAATACCATGCGCCTTGGAGATAAGGCGAAAGAGTAGGGACTTGCGGCGGTGATCGCAGAGTTGGCGGAGATAACCACGATCGCGATCCAGCAACTTCCTCTCCCCCCAGAATCTTCGGAGTCTTTGGAGCCTTCTTCCCCAAGCTCTTCTTTGGATTCCATGGCGGATAAGCGTCTGGGCGAGCCTGAGGTGAGAGCGGTGGTGATACCGCCGGCTGCCTACCTTGGAAGTATTACTTCGCCGCTGCTACCCCTTACAAGACGAGCCTGGATTCTCGTACTGGTCATTTTTGCTCTTTCCTTCTATCGTGGAAGTGTGGATTCCATCTCTCCTTTGACCCTTTTATTCTTGACCACCTCAATTTCTTCCTGTTGGCTCACATCCAGTTGGTAGCCAACTCTTATCTCCTTATCTTTGCTTTTCGCATCCTCTGCCTCGAGTGTAGGGTTCCTCCCTCCTTGGATCTCTTCCATTATTTCTTTGAGCTGAAGGAGCATTACTCGGCTAGCAAGGGCTTCTATCATGTTTAGGCGAGGCGAAACAGGAGCTGCGTGTCCTTAGCCGTGAAGGACTCTTCCCACAAGGGGTGGAAGACTCAGTTCTTTTGGGTGGAAATTTTTTCAGTAGAGGAGTCTTGGAGATGTCCCGTGATGCCCAACTTTCACCCGAACATCCCTCCGAGGCAGGATGAGTTCACCCCGGAGGTGGAGAAGTATGCAGCGATCTTGTTGAAGCATCGCCAGTCTATGAAAGAGCTGGTGACCCTGGAGAATATCGAGCGATGCCTTCTCAAGTGACTGTGGCCGGTAGGTATGGGCACCAGGAATCAGCTTTCCTTCGGATGAGGAAGTCATTCTTCTTTCCCTAACCCTGTCTTCCTTTGCGTAGACACCAGGCGACCGACTGAGGAGGAGGCACCTTTAACTAAGCCAGTAGTGATCGACCCAGGTGACGACTCGGCCGCCGTTGAGTTGCGGGTTCCCGAGGGTGTCGCCCGAGCCCAAGATAAGGGCAAGGGGGTGGCCCGGCAAAGGTCTTCCAAGCAGCGGGGGTCCAAGCGCAAGGATCCTGTGGAAAGGATGCTGCAGAATGCTGTGAAGTCCAAAAAGCGGGCCAAGAAGGCTGGGGCCATCCCCGCGGTCGAAGACAGCTCTGGTTCGGCTCTCCCCTCTGCAGAGCTAGAAGGCGCCGAGCCTATTCAGCCGGCTCTCCCGTCTGCTGGGCAAGAGGGGGCCGAGGAGGCCGGGGCCGAAGCGAGCGACTCTAGGACTATGGCCGAGACTAGACCGTCGAGCGAGGTAGGTGGTGTTCAGGGCAGAGATGTCGGGGCCGAGCCAATGGAGGCCAGGGGGTCACGAGGAGAGGTGACGTAGCCCCAACTGACTGAGGCAAGAGGGGTGGAGGAAGCAGCGGCTCAATCTGGGCCAGCCGGTGGGGTTCCCGAGGGAGTGTCGCTTGGAGGGGGAGCCCCTATTCTGGCTGCTCTAGAGAAACTGGGCATCCGGGACCCTCTATACCAGAAGTGTTGCAGCATAGCCACTAAGGTGGTATGAGAAGGAGACAGGCAGCGCTCCCCAACCGCGGCCCTCGAAATGGTCATGGTGGGTGGCCTGATCCTGGCCCAGATGGGGGCCACCCTGGCTGAAGCTTACGCTCAGTCGGAGTTGGACTAGGCGAACCTTGCCTGGACCCTTGGTATATCTGACGGGAAGATAGCTCGGCTCACTGAGGAGCACGATGGGTTGTTGCGGGAGCTCTCATCATCTAAAGAGCTGACGAGGGTGAGTCAGGCGGAGGCCCAGGACCTGACCGAGAAACTGGCTCGGGCACGCGAGTCACTCGAGAGGAAGGGCAAGCTTCTAGAGGAGGAGCGTGTGGCCCATGCTGAGCGAGATGGCCAGTGGGAGGCTGAGTGCGCTGAGCTACTAGACCAAGCAGAAGAAGCCGTGCGCCTTCGGTTGGAGGCCGAGGCTGATCAGACCGAGGCGGAGAAGCAAATGGCCAAGGCAGATCAGAGGTTGGCCGAGGCGGAACAGGAAAAGGCCGAGCTCACTAGTAGGGTGGGATCAATCGGGGCGGAGGCACTCGAGCAGTTTAAATTCTCGGAGGCCTACCAGATTGACCTTAAGAAGGCTGCCCTCCCCTACTATGAGTCCGCGCTTCGCCGAGGCATCCGCAAGGGGTTTAAGCACAATTATGGCCGGGCCATCTCCTGGGCGGAGGAACAGGAACCAGGGATGATTATTTTCCCCTCTGGTCAACGTTATGACTTGGACCTAGTGACCTCAGAATCTTCTGGCTCGGCATCGGCGGAAGAGGAGGACCAAAGGGACTCGTCTTCATCTAAGGGATCGCCAACTCCGAATGCCTCGGGAGGGCGCGCAACCAAGGCAGTTCCCACACTGGTGGGGTCAGTGCCAGGGTCGGCCATCACCGAGGATGCCGGTGGCAGACCTTCCGAGCCTTCAACTTCTGAGCCTTAGGATGGAGCAGAGGCCCGATGTACCTGACTTTGTATTAATCCTCGAAGGTACGTACAAAATCTGTTTTTATACCTTAAAGGGCTGGCTGATTCTCCAAAACAATACCACGCCTGTGCTTTACAGCATCCGGACAATCTCCCTGCAGATACTTCAGCAGTAATTTATGATGATGAACCTGTTACTTAAGCATCCTTTCGTGAAGAGGTGAGACGCATATCCCAAATGCTAAATCCAGCTGCACCAGCGTCTTCTTCCCAATCCTTGGCAGCCGTGGTATACATAACCCCAGCTCGTAAGCCAACTCTCGAAGAAATTTCAGACTCAGACAGTGATAATGAGGGTAAGAATGATGGTAAGGATAACGATATTTTTATTCAAACTGCTGCTCATTCTTATATGATCCAAGCCCGTTATTCTTCTGTAGATCCATCTGATATTCCTCTATCCACCATCCATTCTCACATGTTGACCCAAGAATCTGTCACAGATGATCCTGGCGCAGTCTCTTTTCCTACTATTGACAAATCTGAACTCTATGCTCTCCCTCAATTTCAGGCCCGAATGCTAAGAAGCATAAAACAAGTGGAAGTTAATATGCAGGTGCAGGGTACAGGCATTCGTCCAGTCTTTTTACCTTTCTTTTCCCATGAAGATATCAAGATCTGGAAGACAAAGCAAGCCAAGTTTGTCCATATAGGACAAATAGACATAATGGTCCATCCCCATTTTTCTTACAATCTAAATGCCCCATATCTAGTAACCTTACTAGATGTAAGACACTTAGATTGGCATAAAGCAGTACTATGCCAGTTCTCTGACAATCTCGATAAAGATAGACTGTGTGTAATTAGGCCAAACTTTACTATCTCTCTGGATGACCCCCATCTTTCTCAGGCTTTTGTCGTGTGTGTACAAATAAAAGATATAGATATGCTTCCCCACTCTGTCTACGCAACTATTGCATCCCGCTGTATTTTCCATTTAACAAACTCGGTAGTTTCGCATTTTCGTAATCCATACGGTTTGCAACTACCTACTATTTTAAATAAAAATATTACGCATGTCGCCCCATCCCTGTCTACTGAAGGCTTTGTCCAAGGTTTTCCTGCTATAGAACAGTTTGTTGCAAATTCTGAATTTTCAGAAACAAAACTAAAAAAATGATGGATGTCCCGCTTCCCAGAACCACATTCTCTCAGGTATTCTACCCTTCAGCTCCTCCCATCTAAACCAAATTCTAGAGCATCCTCTTCTACTTCTTCTGATCTACCACCAATCTTACCGATCATTCGCAATCCTCCACCTTCCTCAGTCACTTCTTCCCCCAACAGGGATGCAGCAACAATTAGAATGACAAACTCGATTTCCTCTGTCTCATCCTCTACCACTTATATCACACCTGAAGAGTTTGAATGGCCACCAAAAATGGCTTGCACAACAACGACTCCAGAGCAACTCCAAAAGGATAAAGTCGAACTCCGGGCAGATACAAGCTATCTGTTACTTCACAGAGCCGATTCTCAGTAAACTCAACGCGATGAAGTAAGGCAATTAAATTATATTACTCATTGGACGACCTTCGCTCAAAATCACCTGGTTAAAATGGAATCCAAGCTTGATGACATTCAGAAAAATCTTGATATGCTGACCTCCTCCGTTCATGATATTAAAGAAGCAAAAAAAACTGTGCTGAGATATCATGAAGCTCATTTGAAGCTCATTAAAGCACCTATTTCTTTAGAAAAAGCATCATAGAGATCCATCACTTTACCTCGTGATCCCACATTGGAAATAAAAATGATGAGATCAAAAATCCCAAAAGCAGAATATGGTATGGGACATAAATACGCAGATCATGTTATAGTCCTTGGAATGGACATCCCGATTCTTAACACTGATATTACTCCAGTAAATGATATAGAAGATATCATTAGAATATAGACCCAAAAGGTTTATATGGCCCAGAAGGCAATAAAAATGCCCAACCAACAATTGTTTGAAATTCTATACTTAGCCTTCACAGGCAAGGTAAAATTTCTATGGGATTTTACTCCAGACGAGGCAAAATTATCAATCATGGAACAAGGAGTTCAAGAACTAGGAAATCAGTTGATAAGAGAATTTTGTCCGTCTAGACAGCACCAAACATCAATGGATGTTTTCATGCTAGCAAAAATGAAAGCTAACCAACCTTGACCATTTTGAATCTTACTGTGATAGCTACACCAAAGAAGTTTATAGGTTGGGATTACACTATTCAGCAGCCACCAAAGCACAATTTCTTGCCTCTCTTCCAGAAGCCATAAGTAATCTTGTGCTAGCAGAGTTAAATGCTACTAACGTCATATTGGATAGCCTTCTATTTGCAGACATTATTCAATATATCCGTCAAGAGAGATAAAAATACTTTGCTATAATCTCAAGCCTCAAAAGGCATTACCAAAGCTCTCTCAGCAGACGTGCGCTCAAATAGAAGGGGCTGAGTCATACAATATACCACGCAAGGGCGCTGATAAAAAACGTGAACATGTCAGACGGTTTCGAAAATATCACCCAAAATTTGTGCGAGCAAAATCGTCTAACAAAAAATCTTTTCGTCCATACAAATATTTCAAATGGCGACAAGCTCAGAGGAGAATTGCCACAAAAAAGATGAATGCTTTGCTTGCAAAAAGCAAGGCCATTTTGCTTGAAATTGTCCAAACAAAGCACCAAAGCACATAAGAGCTTTGTTTGCAGTCGAAGAAATTGACTCAGACTCCCTACACTGTCAGAGCCCTCCCTCCCCTTGCTCCCCTGTTGAACCCCCCTTCCCATCCTTCTGCTCTGGTGCCCCCTCCCCCAAATTCCTCTCCCGTCAAACCCCCATCTGCATCCCCCTACTCTGTTAGATCACCTCCCATTACCATGTCCCCGGACCCCATCCGCATCCCCCTCCGCTACCAGGAACCCCCTCCCCCACCGTCTTACTCCCCTCCCAACTCCCCTTCTGTGCAAGACACCCCCCAATTAATTCCCCTTGTTGTCAGACCCCCCTCCCCATCCTCCTTCCGCTATCAGGACCCCCTCCCCTACGACTCCCAAACCCCCCTCCTTGTACGCTCTCTCTCTCTCAATGTGACTCTCGTCAAAGTCGACTCCCTCGCCAGAATCACCCCTCCTCATCGATAGGAGCCCATCTCCCCATGCCCATCTCTCTCTCTCTCTCTCTACATAGTCGACCCCCTCGCCAGAATCACCCTTCCTCATCAACAGGAGCCCATCTCTCCTTGCCCATCTCTCTCTTTCTCTCTTGGGGCTAGCTTATTTTTCGATTAGGATAAGGTGTTCGACCCTTTTGGGTCGAACAAACCTTGTCGGCTGGAATAAGGGGGGTTATGTGTGAGGGGAGACGATGGGCCCCACATTTTTTCTCTCTCCTCTGTTAATAAACTCAGCCGATAGTTCGAGAAACAAACCGGGCCTTAAGTAATGGAGAGTATATTAATCATTTAACACCCAACTAACGAGAATATTGACATCATTTTTGAATATTTGTAACCGATGAAAATTAATCACAATGATACTTATGCATTTTTTGATTTAACGTAGTGATACACCTATTAATACATTTCTAAGTTTTTTTTACAAATTCACTTCTAAAAATATTTTATTTACAAAAATCACATATTTAATCCATCGTCTAATTCAAAGTTGGATGGAAAAAGAATGTGCCAATTGAGACGGAATGACTCTGATACCCCCGATCTCTTGCCTACAATAGAGGAACCACTTTTCCCTCATAAGATTAGCCATCTAGCCCATCTACTGTGTCAGATGCTCTGCCATGGACATGATCTCTTATTTGTAGCCGGCACATTTCGATGCACATAAAAGACGAAGACTTTTAAGAGAGTGGATGACTTTAATATGTAGACTAAAATGGGATGGGATGAAGTGAAAATTTTTTTACGTATATATCAGTTATATATATGTTACAATAATGAATCTACCTTCGAGTTAGATGTCGGAGAGTTTGACAAGGTCATAGGATGTTAAAGATATTTTTTAATTTTTATATATGAGGCGGGCCCATCTTGCTGACCCAATAGCCCCTGGTATCCTGCCCGTAGTCGGAGCCCAACTCTCCAGACCCACCATACCATCTGGACGGCCCGTTACGCCCCCTGTTCTGCCAAGGCTGGTGACGTACCTGTATGCACCCACTCGAGCAATGGCCAATGCTGCTCATTGATAGCGAACGATGTCCCACTTCGACGATGATACCGATACACCGCCCACGCCACCCCTCTTGACGACACCAATCCGCTCCCTCTCTGCAGGCTATGTCGCATTAATAATCGGCACCGTTGTCGTATTGACGGAGGAGCTACCACCTCGACAAAAATGACAAGTCAACACCCATGCTCCCTGCTCCGTCAGACACGTGAATTGGGCGGCTCACGTCTTCCCCGGTCACGATAACCCTGCGGTCAACCCTCCCGACGATAGTATAAAAGGACCATATCTCAATGGCCAGGAGGTAAGGAAGAAAAAGAGAGCAAAAACTGACAAGCATCTCCCCTCGAGCTTCTTACTTCTCCCCCTAGCACTCCACTCTCCATGCTGCTCCACAATTGTCTGGCTTGACTGTCAGAGGGTTATCCTCAGGGGTAACTTCCATGGCTTCTTCTGACATTTTTTTGGTGGTCGCAGGTCCTTCCGACAAAACTCGAGGTCACGTTTCACCAACTATTGGAGGTGTCGACCGAGAGGTGGGTAACAATTTTTCGGCTGTTATAATATATTAATAATTTTTATAATATTTATATAAGAATATTTTTAAAAAGTTAACGGCATAACAAATGTAAATGTATAAATGTAATTACAGGAGTATGCATTTAAAAAACATTAATTTGTTGACCCGTTAAGGGTTTTATTTTTGTCATTCTCCCTCGTTTGCGCACGCCTACTTGGTGTGTAAAGATATGCACAATGACAGATGAAGATAATCCCAGCTTCACAACATGTATGTCGACCACGTCCCCAGCCACCTCCAACCCCCAATCGGGACTCCAGAGCTACTGTGGATGCCCGGTTGGCCGTCCTTCTCTCCTTCTACCTCGGCATAGCGTTTCCTGCCCTCTTCCACAGGAGCTTCCCCATAGTCGGGAACATCATGTGGCTCACCCGGCCATCCCATGTCCGACTTCGAGTCCACCCTCCGTGAGGTATAACAAAATCAAAAGGACCACTTTGCAAGTAGCATATGAGCATATGTGTGCCGGTCACACACATTCACCTAGGTCAACGTTGCCCGAAGGAAAGATACTTATTTGCATGTTGGACTAATTACACGTTCAGAGTGTGTAAAAAGTAAATTATGTTCTTAATTTTTTTTTCTTACATGGGTTCGCTTATTTTTAATTTTACGTACAAAGCACAATCTCATTCAGACGACTTAAATAATTTAAAAATGAAAAATAGATTCAATAAATAATTAATGTTGGATACTTTCCCAGGGATAAAAATACAAACTATAAGGACATAAATGTAATAAATACCAAGACTCAAGGGGGAGTCTCCAAACTATCTCCGAGCCAAATAGATGCTGCTGTCGCTCGGGTGGTGCTCTGTGTAAGGTACCGGTGGCTCGCCGACCCAGACCGCTCGTTTGCTTGGGTGTCCGCATCAAAAGAAGCCCAACCAGTCGGAGGTCTTGAGTCAAGAGATCCCTCCACTCACCAGAATGGCACCATGCTCAAACTCTAGCCTAGTGGTTGTCGACTCAAGATCTTACTACCTAGTGAAGCATCCAGCAAAACAGACTTCATTCCCTGACAGACTAGGGGCACCAGTTCACCCTCAGGAGCACCTCAAGAGGGGAAAGGGGTAATGCATATCATCAACAAAACTTTAAAAAGGTATGATCATTTTATTAGACCAAAAATTTCTTTCCCGCCACTGTTGTCAATCATGTCGTCTTGTCCTTCCGCCAGTCGGCCAAGGCCGGCATGGTGGGGGATCCTTCCTCTTCGGCTATGCAATTAGAAGCTCTCCTTCCTCCCTCGTCACTGCCTGGTCTCCGTCATTCCTTTGCTCAGGATTTAGTGGACTCTCAGTTGAAGTCGAAGGTTGCCATTCCGATCAAGAACCTGAGCTTCACGGATCTTGGGTAGCCAGTTGTTTTCTTCTCTGAGACTGATCTGCATGCCTCACTGCTTCCTCTATCTTTTGCTATAGTTGCTAAGTGCTCCTATGGTCGGCCTGCTATTCATGAAGTTAAGAGCTATCTGTCACAGCGCTTGGGCTTGTCCTCCGACTTCATCATCAGCAAGCTCAACCCTCACCATCTGCTCATCAAATTTGATTGTGAAGTGGAGTTTATGAAGTTGCTTCTGTAGAAAAACCTTTATATTAATGGTTTCTTGTTCCTTTTCTTTCGCTGGACGGCCGATTTTGATTTTGATGCTGACCCACACACAGCTCCAGTCTGGATAGGTTTCCCACAGCTCCCGGCTAATCTCTATCATGAGGATTGCATGAGATCTATAGCTGGTAACTTTGGTACTGTCCTCAGGATCCATGAAAGGACCCTGGCCATGTCTGATACTTCAGAAGCTCTGGCCTGTGTGGAATTAGATTTGTCAGCCTGTCGTAGGGAGTGGCTGTGGATCGAGTTGGATGGGAAGGGGTACTGGCAGAAAGTCAGCTATCACCGAGTGCCCTCATTGTGTGCTTTCTGTCACAAGCTTGGCCACTTGGAGTCAGATTGCAAGAAGAAGGTAGGTAAGGCAATTCGCCCCCCATCCATTCCTGCCTTAGCTCCGAATGCAAGGCCTCCAAGACATATGTTCAGGCCTCGCCAAGCTAGCCCTCCAGCTGCTCGTAACAATGCCACTCAAGGAAATGTGTTTGCAGCATTGCAACAGGTTACTGATAATTTGGATCATGGTATGGAAATGCTCAATTGTCAGGATGGTTCTGTGGGTGATTTGGTCTGTGGTGTGATGGATCAAAATATTGATCCTATAGAAGTCTCCATTCAGGCTCTTCCTGAATCTTTAAAGCCAACTCCTGGAGAATTTCCTAAGGACCGCTCTCAGTCAGCCAATGTCCATGAGCTCTCTTCGAGCCAAAGCCAGCTCTCTTCTCTTGACTCTGTTAGTCAACTCGATGTTGCTCTTCCGAGTGTTTCCCAATTGGATAATTTGCTTCCAAATGTTCCCTCAGAAGTTGATGTAGTTCAGTACTCTAAGTTGCAAGTGCTAGAGTCTAGTCCTGAATAAGAGTTGAGTCACGCCTACCAAGGATCAGATAAAGAGGTGGTCTCACATGTTGAAGCTATTCAGTGTATCTCAGGTCCTTTGTTGGAAGCTATTCAGAGTGTAGGACAAAAAGTAGCTAACAAGACAGGGCAGGACAATGCTCTTTCACAATTTCCTTTGCAAGACAGTAAAGTTGGTAGGGGACGACCTATTGCTGGGGGGGTTCTTACAAGATCCCGAGCCAGGTCAGAGGAAGCCAAAGCTAGTCAAACCTTATGATGCTCCTAATCCTAATTTGGAACATAAGAGGTGTAGGGAATTCTGGTTCCCAAAGATGTCTTCGTCATCTTGTTCAAACTAATAAGGTCACTATGGTAGTTATATGTGAGCCAATGTTGTCTTTGAATAAAGCTGCTCAGCTTAGCAGGTTTCTTAAAATGGAAAGGTTTGTGGGTAATAATCAGTGTGACTCTAAAATTTGGGTTCTTTGGAAAGCCTGTTATACCTTGGAGGTAGTTCAGTCCTCCCCTCGATACATCACCCTTGGTCTAAAGTCTGGTCATGAGTTCACCTCATTTTTCTCCTTTGTCTATGCTGCCTGTGACCCTCATCTAAGGTAAAGTCTGTTTGATGATCTATCTCTTTTCGCTCCATCAGTGATAGTTCCCTGGCTGGTAGGAGGAGATTTCAATTGTGTCCTGTGGGCCTCGAAAAAAATTGGTCATTTTTGCCCCTCCATAGCAACAATGGCAGACTTTAATAGTTTTTTGTGTTCAGCTGGACTCATGGATGCGGGTTACACTGGTCCGACTATGACTTGGACTAACAATAGAGTAGGGCAGGCTAACATTCGGGATAGACTGAATCAGGTCTTCTTTAATAATTACTACTAGTCTGTTCAACCTTAGTTAATGGTAAAGCATCTTCCAAGAGGTCCTTCGGACCATGCTCCTCTTTTATTGTCTATGAATCCTCCACCCGGGAGGGCAACCACTAGTGACTCCCAGTCACTAGCAACCAGAGACCGAAGTCTCTCTTCCTCCAAACCAGAGGGAACACACAAGTGACAACCTGTCACTTGCAACTGGAGACACCAAGTCTCCCTTCCTCTGAAGCCCAGAGGGAAAGCACAAGTGACACCTAGTCACTTGCAAACTGGAGACATAAAGTCTCCCTTCTCCTGAAGCCACAGGAGGGACCCCGACCTCAAGCCAGAGGATCAGAAAGACACTGAAGAAAATTGAAAAGAACAAACGAAAAATAAGAAATAAAAGACAACCAGAATGTAGCTCCAAAAAGTACAGTGACTCTGGATTTGATCCACGAGTCAAGAAATAAACTGATCTTCCGACAAAGCTCCCTCTTCCTCTTTCTGTACTTCTCTCAGTGCGTCTCTCTTTCTTCCTCTTCCTCCTTCTTCTTGTTAGCTCTCTGCTACTCTCTCTCTTTCCCTTTTCTCTCAGAATCACCACTCTCTCTCTTTCACTTCCACTTCTTTTTCTCTCTACTGGTATCCCTTTTCTTCTCTCGAACTGCCTCTTTCTCACCGGCTCTCTGGCTCTCTGGTACCTTCTCTTTTTCTTCTGCTCTATTCTTCTCTGCACCTCTTCTTCTCAGATGTCTCCTTTTTCATCTCTTCACTCCATTATTATTTTGATTGCAGGAAGAGGGTCTTATATATTCCTTCAATCTGGGACCCACGAGCTCACGCCCTAGGCACGTGGATGGAGCACTCCTGCCAATTGCTTCTAGAAGACTCTCACCCACATGTCCAAAACTGAGCGCTGTAGCTTTCCACGGGGCAGTCTCTTCAGGGACGATCCATCTTGGATCACGTGCCATCCTTAAAAGTTCACGATCACTTAATCTCAGTCCTTTGGAAAAGTCTCTGTCAGGAAAATAATAGTCATTTAGTCGAACACCTTATAGACAGAGTTATGTGTGCATTGTCTCGTATATGTATATAGTAAGCATGTGCACAGACTAAACGTCACACGAGAGTGGAATGTGTACGAGCCTTGTGTAACTTGCAAGGACCATTATATGTAGCAAGTGAAACATACACGGACCTTACAACAGCTACCATGTATCCTTACAAAACATGCACGGACTTCGTGTGCGCATGATGCAGAACATGCACAGACTTGCGTGTTCAAATCGAAACATGCACGGACTTTCCTCAAGCATGAATTATATGCATAGACTTTAATGAAATATGCATGGACTTTAGTTTGCTCCAAAGGAAAACGATGCACGAACTTTGGAATTGCAAGGGGCAAAATGTGAAAGGACTTATGAGACCAACACATGCATGGACTTGCAATTGCAAGGATGAGAACATGCACGGGCTTTGGTTTGAGGAAGGTGCACGGACTTCATGTGCAATGGAACAGACGTGCACGGACTTAGTTTGAAGAATGTGCACAGACTTCATATGCATGAAACAATCATGCACAGACTTTGTTTGATCAGAAAAAAAAGGTGCACGGACTTTGGTTTGAGGAAAGTGCACGGACTTCATGTTCAATGGAACATACGTGCACGGACTTAGTTTGTGCTAAGACTCATAGGAACATGCACGGGCTTTATTTGTGCACGGACTTGAGTCTTCAACAAAGCCAAAACATACACGAACTTATGTTTTTCA
The DNA here is from genome assembly GCA_024336825.1 of Amorphophallus titanum. Lineage (NCBI taxonomy): Eukaryota > Viridiplantae > Streptophyta > Magnoliopsida > Alismatales > Araceae > Amorphophallus > Amorphophallus titanum. The sequence goes on along the minus strand of JANBPO010009603.1, from coordinate 26,631,401 downwards.
ACGCGACCAACACATGCATGGACTTTGTGTGCTGGATGCTTGAATGCACAGGCCTTATATGCACGAACTTATGATGTGAGACATCCACGGGCCTTCTCCATGTCTAAGGTAGATATGCACGGGGTTATTCTGCCTCATGCTGCCTAATGCAAGAATTACAATGAACTAGAAATGCACACTTGAAACGAGAGCTATCATTCAATCATCAAAGCCACAGATGCAATAGTTCAATCATGCAGCATTCAATCATAGTTCAATCATGCAGACTCATATGTTCAGTCCTCAAAGCCACCTATGCATATGGTGTTGCTATCATGAAAGCATCATCAAAGCATCATCAAAACATCTTCAAAATATCAGATTCAATCATTCAATCATGCAGACTCATGTGGTGACTTATAATGTTGCTATCATCAAAACCACAGGGACACAACATGTCTGGTGACTAAGGTCTGAGCACATGCAGTTTAAAGGTCAGAGCATATTCATGCAAGTCCGAGCACATGCATAAATGGCTTAGTTAAAGGTCAGACCATATTCATGCAAGTTCGAGCACATGCATAAATGGCTTAATTAGAAGTCAGAGCACACACTGCACTAGGTCTAAGCATATGCATTGAGAGTATGAGCATATGACTTCCCTTAGCACTTTTCAGAAATGAATTCAAGCACACAAGGTGTTTAATAGATTGACCTTGTTCTGATTGGCAAGAGCTTAAGCCACAAGGACCCAGAATCAACCCATGAAAAGCAACATGCCTTCACTATGCTCTGTCACGTGGCTCAGGCACATGATCCAAGTTGTTGGCAGGTGATCCAAGATTGGAATCTCTCCTGGAGACTCTGCCACGTGGACAAGACATTTTTCATCCTTACACATGGACTACCAGCTAAGCACCTATCTCCAGAAGATATTTTTGATGGGAACGTTCCCTCCACGTGCCCTCAGGGACATCTAGTGGGGGGCCACAGGATTCGCGCCAAAAAGGATGGACTAGAAGCAAGTTTACCAGAGCCCCTGTTTTGCTATAAATAGGGATCCTCCTCATCCAGTGTGCATTCGTAAAGAGGACATCATATAGAATATGTGCATAGTGTAAACCACAATCTACATCCAAGACTATTCCTCCATGGTGTGATAGTACAAGTATATGAGCAGTGAATCCTAGACATAGGGACACGCAGATGTTCTAAATAACACTAGAGGATTACTCTAGCATCTACACGTACATTTGAGGTTCTTGACTTTTGATATCTTTGCACAACCCCCTTGTTTATTCTAAATTTTAGACTTCACTATTCGACACGGGTCTCCTCATGTGTCTCAATGGGGATTCTCGACTACTAGGATTCATCCTTTATTATGATTTTATTGCGGGGTTCGCTTCACCATGCCACATGAGTCTCCTCATTTGTTTCAGTGGGAATTCTCAATTTCTTGGATCGGCATCCCCTTATAGCAATTTTATTGTGGAGTTTCCTTCACCATTTCACCCGAGTTTCCTCATTTATTTTAGTGGAATTCTTGGCTTCCTAGATTTACATTCCACTTATTATTTTCACCAATTTTTTTTAATATGTAGGGGGGGCAAGTAACTTTTTCCTCATGATTACCCCTCGTGTGGGTGTAGAGATTTGAGCATCCATGGAGTGTTGAGAAGAATTTATAGCATCCCTATGGTTAGAGATTGTTGAACACATTGTGTGTGAAGTGTGGGAGTTTTGTCTCGGGTGTATTTCGTGAACTACACTAGCAACATAGCTATGACTCTTCCCCTACATGCATTCACTCACCAAAAATTGACTTTTCACTCCTTAGCGTATGCCGTGACGTGCACATATCTAGAATTAGGACAGTGTTATTTAGCAGGGAAGCATGGTCCTATAAAATTTGAAGGAAGGGCATTAATATATAGTATAAGCAAGCATGCAAGCAATGCCAGCAAGCATTGAGAATCAAAAACATGCATTTTTTTAATATGTATGTATATATGTATATATATCATTATTATATATGTATGTCATCATTCCTTTTTATTTATTTACTTATTCAAGTGCTTGACGCAAATACCTGCAAGCTGGTTATTTGAGGGTATAAAGATTAATGCCAAAGTAAAGGGAATAGGGTTTTATGCACTTTGGTGAGTCCTGGCAGGACGGAAGGGGTTGGGGTTAGCCAATGGGGGTCATTTTATTCAGATGACAAGTCTGGGTCAGACGTAAGATGACAGGCCTCGACATGATGTCTCAGTTGGAAACGAACAGTGGGTTTTGACGGGAGGTCTAGCCCGAAAGTGGGAGAACGAGCTCTTCCAAACAGAAGAGTGGTGGGCTAAAGTTTGGAGAGTAGGCTGTGGAAGCTGGTAGATAGTAGGAAAGCAGGTTGTGAAAGTTGATAGATATCAAAAAAGTGGGCTGTGAAAGCCGAAAGGTAGTAATAAAGCGGGCCGTGAAAGTCGATAGATAGCAGTAGAGTAGGTTGTGTAAGCCAATGGATAGAGGGATAGCAGGCTTTGAGGGGAGGTCTAAGTCATTGAGTTGTACCAATTATCATGGTGGGACATGATAGTAGTTTTAGAGATAGGCCTAAGCCAAAGGGTAGCGAGACAGTGGGCTTTGGCGAAAAGTCTAAGCCGAGAGATATGAGGATAGTAGGATTTAACGATGTGTCTAAGCCAAGAGATAGCGAGATAGCGGGCTTTGGATGAAGGTCTAGGCCAAAGAATGGCAAGGTAGCGGGCCTCGATGATATGTCTAAGCCGAAGGGCAGCGGGCCTTAATCGAATGTATAAGCCGAAGGGTAGCAAGATAGTGGGCTTCGACGATGTGTCTAGGCCGAAGGGCAGTGGGCCTTGACTGAAGGTCTAAGCCGAATAGTAGTAGGAAAGCGGGCTATGAAAGCTAGCAGATAATAGTGAAGCGGGCTATAAAGGTCGAAAGATAGCTGGATAGCAGACTGCAAGAACCTGAGACTGGCAGGATCGTAGGCTTCAAGAGTGAAAGGTAACACATTAGTAGGCTATAAATGCTAGAGATAGTGGGACAGCAGGCTACGAGAGCCAGAGATAGCGGGGCAGCAGGCTACAAGAGCTAGAGATAGTAGGGTAGCAGGCTACAAATGCCAAAAATAGCAGAATAGCAGGCTACGAGAGTCAAAAATTATGAAATAGTAGGTTACGAGAGCCAGAGACAGCGGGATAGAAGGCTACGAGAGCCAAAAATAGTGGGATAGCAGGCTATGAGAGCTAGAGATAGCGGAACAACAGGCTACAAGAGCCAGAGATAGCAGGGTAACAGGCTGTAAAAGCTAGAAAGTAATAGGAAAGTGGGCCCTAAAAGTTGAAAAGTAATTTAGCTGAATTCTATGATAGTGGTCTTTTAGCCGTGGAGGCTAAGCCGTTATGTAAGATATCTGACATGAGTGATAACTTTGGCCAAAGTGGCTAAGCCAAAAGAGAGGATAATTGAAAATCCTGATAGTGGGCTTTGGCCGAAATGGCTAAGTCAAAGGATAGAATAGCTGAAGAATTGTGATAGCGGGCTTGAGCTGAAATGGCTAAGCAGAAAGATAAGATAACTGAGATATAAGGCAGCAAGCTTTGGCTGGCATGGCTAAGCCGAAAGATGAAATAACTGAGATACAAGGTAGCAGTCCTTGGCCGGCATGGTTAATCCGAAAGATGAAATAACTGAGATACAAGATAGCGGGCCTTGGCTGGCATGGCCAAGCTGAACGATGAGATAGCCGAAGTACATTGTAGCGGGCTTTGGCCAGATAGGCTAAGCCGAAAGATAAAATAACTAAGAAATCATGACAGCAGGTTTTGACTGAAATGGCCGAGCTGAAAGCTAAGATAATAGTCGTATGCGATAGCGGGCTTTGCCAAGCCAAAGTCAGGGAAAATGGTCTTATAAGCCAAAATCAAGGGGAACAGGCTTTCAAGCTGACATCCAGGAAGGCGGGCTGTGAGCCAAACTTGAGGAGAGAGAGACTGAAAACCGAAATCAGGGGAAGCGAGCTTATAAGCCAAAATTAGGAGTGGGCTTAGAAATCGAAACCAAGAGGAGTGGGCTTATAAGCCGAAACCAGAGGAAGCGGGCTTCAACGAAAGGTTTAGGCCACCAAATTGCATTGATTATTGTGGTGGGGTGGGTGGATGAACCATGATAGTGGACTTTGGCTAAAAATGGCTAAGCCAAGGGATAGAGTAGTTGAAAGTTCTGATAGTAGCCTCAGCCGAAGTGGCTAAGCTGAAGGATAGAAGAGTTGAAAAATTGTGATAGCAATTTTGGCTGGAAAATAGAATAGTCAAATTATAAGGTAGTAGGCCTTGACTGAGATGGCTAAGCCGAAAGATAGAGGAGCTGAAAACATATGGTAGCGGATTTTAACCGGAATGGCTAAGCCTAAAAAATAATATAGTTGAAAATTATTATAGTGACTTTGGCTGGAACGACTAAGCTGAAAGATAGAATAGTTGAAGATATGGTAGTGGCTTCGGTCAAAATGTCTAAGCTAGAAGACAGAATAACTAAAAGTTGTAATTGCAGCTTCGGCCAAAATGGCTGAGTCGAAGGATAGAATAGCTGGAAGGTATGGTAGCGGTCTTAGGTCAGAATGGCTTAGCCGAAATGTAGGATAGTTGAGAAATAAGGTAGCAAGCTTTGGCCGAAATGGCTGAGCCGAAGGATAGAATGGTTGAAGGGTATAATAGTGGCTTCGACTGAAATGGCTAAATCGAAGAATAGAATAGTCGAAAGTAGTGATAGCGGTTTTGGCCGAGATGGCTTAGCCAGAGGATAAGACAGCTGAAAATTATAGTAGCGGGGTTTAGCCGAAATGTCTAAGTCAGGAGATAGAGTAGCTGAAATGTATGATAGGTTGTTCAGCTTGCAAACAAGGATAGCTAACTTTGACTGAACGTCAAGGCCGAAAGATAGGATAGCTGATCTCAATAGGATGCTGAGCTCAGAAGCAGCATGGGATTGGCGTTGCCTCGACGGAATGTCAAAGTCAAGCAATCCTTATTCAGATGGAAGGTCTAAGTCAAGGGGAAAATATAGTCGTTGACTTGACAGAATGCTGAGGTCAACCAACTTGGCAAAGACGTGAGGTCTAGGCCAAAGGTCAAAAATAGACATCGACCTGACGAAATGTCAGAGTCAACAAACCTTGCTCAGACGGTAAGTCTGGGACAAGGGTAGAATATGTAATATAGATGTTGACCTGATGGTACATCGAGGTCAACCAACCTGGCAGAGACATGAAGTCTAGACCAGGGCAAAATATAGACGTCGACCTGACGATATGACGAGGTTAACCAACTTGGCCAAGACTTGAGGTCTAGGCCAAGGGCCGAATATAGACATTGACCTGACGAGATGTCAGAGTCAACAAATCTTGCTCAGATGGCAGGTCCGAGACAAGAGAAGAATATGTAATATAGATGTTGACTCGATAATACATCGAGGTCAACCAACCTAGCAAAGACATGGGGTGTAGACCAGGGCAGAATGGAATATATATGTTGACTCGATGGAATGTCGAAGTCAACCAGCCTTGCTGAGATGAAAAGTCTAAAACAAGGGTAGAATATGAAGATGTGGATGTCGACCTGATGGTACATGAAGGTCAACCAACCTAGCAGATATGTGGGGTCTAAACCAGGACAGAATGAAATATAGATGTTAACTCAACGAAATGTCGAAGTCAACTAGCCTTGCTCAAACGGAAGGTCCAAAATAAGGGTAGAATATGTAGATGTGGATGTCGACTCGATGGTACGACGAGGTCAACCAACTTGGCCAAGACGTGAGGTCTAGGCCAAGGGCTGAATATAGACGTCGACCCGATGAGATGTTGGAGTCCACAAACCTTGTTCAGACGGAAAGTCCAGTACAAGGGTAGAAATAGACGTTGATTTGATGGAATATCAAAATCAACTAACCTGGCAAAGACATGAGGTCTAAGCCTAGGGCAAAATAGAGACGTCGACCTGACTGGGTGTAAAGATCAACGAAGTTGGTGGAGACGAGAGGTCTAGGCCAAGGGAGGGTAGATGTAAATGTTGACCCAACGGAATGTCGAAGTTAATGAACTTGGCGAAGACGAGAGGTCTAAGCAAAGGGAGCATAGGTGTAGAAGTTGACTTGACATAATATCAAAGTCAACCAGTGTAACACCCGAGAATTTTCTAAGAACTTTTCTAAGATTAAATATAATTATTTCACATTTAAAGAGACATAATGGGCTATTAAGGAGCTAGGGGATTGACTAGATGAACTTAAAGGCTCAAATAATAACCAAGCCAATAGGCCCACTCGAACCAGACCGAAAACCTAACCTTTTAGGCTTTGGCCTAAGTACAGAAATGTAATGAGGGTTATTTTCAGATTAAAAAGGGATAAATAGGCTTACTAAGGGGATAATACTAGATAAAAAGAAAAATCTAAAATTTTTGAATTAAACACCATCTAGCGGTCTATCGCGAGATCGCTAACTCCTGAAAGCGGTCTTGACTTGACCGCTAACTCCTTCATGTTCCATGAGTTGCAGAAACGTGGGAAAAATTAGATCATTAGCAATCTAATTCCTCTGGATTGATGTGTGTAGACATATAAACTTATCTAGGACTCTATAAGGATCGAAACTACTCTCAAGTAGGACTCTTAGATCAATCTAATCCTTCAAACCTTAGTAAACTCTATAAAAGGAGCCCAGATTCGACTTGCGCGAACCCTTGTTTTGGCTCGCGTTATTTGACAGTAAAGAGTTGGTATTTTAGGTTGGCTCTTTAGAACATTTTGTTTAAAGGGAACTTCGGCCATAGATGGAATTTGGAAGTGAAATAAGATCTGGGAGAGGAGAGACGAGGGGGAAGACACAGTAAAAATTTCAGGGCGAACTAAGATGGGGAAGGGGGCAGACCAACCTATATGCCACGTTTCTGTCCTACAGGCAGACACACAGGGCGCACCCGGGACAACAAGGTACCAAGAAGCCTCCATGCTACAGCACGGCCACAACGGGGAACCTCGGGCTCTGCTGGACGTCATGGAGGTCGCCTCCCAACAGCACGAGCAGCAGGAACTCTGGGGGAGATGTCTTGGGCGTCGCACCCAAGGAGAACAGAAGGGAGAGAGGGGGTGTAGCGACCCGAGATCCGAGTACCGGAAAGGAACCGGCGCGACTCGAATCTCGACCCGCCACCCACGAGCCCGAAGACTCGGAAGGGTTAAAGGATAGGTGTGGTGTACATAGAAATAGAAAATAAAGCAGGATAATAGATATAAACAACAACTACAACAGAGTCTAGTCCAACAAAAGTACAGTCTAAAGCAGTAAAACGCACCAAATGCCAAGTGAACACTTGGCCCAGCGAGCTGGCAACAAGAACTCCCACGCTACGTCCTCGAACTACGAGGAAGAATCGCTACACCTAAAAATCAGGGGTGAGCCTCCTATCACTGGCTCAGTAGGGGTCCCGCGGAACCCCAACCGAAAACAACGGTGGTAGCGAAAAGCAGCAACTACAGCTAGAACAACAATAACAATAGGAGTAACTACAACGACAATGGTGGAAAACACGACCACACACGAATATCGAAAACACGGTGACCTAAGAAATCGTGACTCTACACTACTCCTATCGGAACAGAACCCAACACCCCGATCCCATGGTCGAGGGACCACCAGAACACGAACCACCAGACTACAATTGCCCTGGTCATGCAACCAGGAAAATGACACGACGCCACTGTCGTGGAGGCCAGTCCTCACAGACAAGAGCCCACCGAAACCACGTGGTCTGGAAACACAATCACGACCTTGTCGTCGTGAAATCTACGCCATCTAGGGAGAAGCCCTCAGCGACACTCATCGAAAACTCTAGACCTCAATTCCGAGAGAATGCCTGGAACTACACAGGAAATCCTATCTCGCAGACAGGAAATGAAAACCTGTGACACGATAACTCGTGTCACGAGATAGGCATACTGCCCACCAGAAGCAAGGTCGGATGCGTCCACTGACGTCTTAGTCCGTGCCTCAGGTGTCTCTCTCTGACCCAGCGGAAACTGAGACACCGTACTAGTAACACAGAACAAGGACTAGCTGGGGTAGCGCTCATCAGCGCGTGCCCTCCGCCCCCAGCTACGCATGCACACACAAACCATTTGCTCTAGGTTGGGTCCTCTAGCTAGTTTTCCCACCAGTCGGACTCAGGCTGCAAAGGCAAGGGGCCCTATGGTAACCAGCGTAAAATCATCTCACTCGGGTCATGCTCTCCACCACTCCCAAGTGGGTCTGCACCCGCGTGCACAGGAAAGCTACGACTAGTGGGAGCTCACAAAATGTGAACACTGAAAATCACGCACGCACCCATCTCGAGTAACGTGAGGAAACAGGTGGCTCGCGGCCACCAGACTCTGGATAGCCCACTAGACCTAATAATCCAATGGTCCTTAAGTCACGAGACTCAGGTCAAGACCATTGTACGTGATAGCACAGCGCCATCAATCTGGCCTAATCCCTACGTCTGAAACCATGGTGACATGATTCTCAAGGCAGCTCACAAGCCGCCGAATGGATCTCTTATTCACGGGACACACGAAAAACCTCCAACCCCAGGCTGGTCAATTGGACTCACAGTCTAAGGCCATACACATAGCCCACTTGGAAACCACCTTCCGGAGAAACCCACGACGTGCGGGGAAGGCCCACCGCACTCGTACCGACTCACGGCGACTCGATCTAACGCAAACACGAAAGCTCAGAACACACACGGGGTCACCCGGACCCCCAAGACCCACGACATGCTAATCGAGATAACACTGTACCTTTGGACAGCCAAAAACATGGTCACGGTCTCCACGGGGTGTCCAGGACGCTCACGAGGTCATAGGTCGGTCATTGGGTCTCAACCGGATCGACCGGAGACCAACACAACACAAACGGAACACGGCGAGCATGAAAATCGAGTGGCGGTCCTCTCAGGGCCGTCACAGTGCCTAGTGGTCATCTCCAGACCGCAAGGCAAGGCCTAGCGGTCCAGCTAGGACCGCAAGGGCCGAAGACAAACTGAACCTCAAACAGTCACTCCCGGATCGCCAAGCAGGGTGGCGGTCCTCCGCCTGACCCCTAGACGTAGCCTAGCGATCAGTCGCAAGGCTGCAACCCCACTGATCTCAAATGATCAAAATGCGGACAAACGGTCATGCCCTGATCGCTAAGCGACACCTAGCGGTCTTCACTAGACCGCTAAGCCCTCCTAGCAGTCCATCGCGTGACCGCAAGGCTCGAACCGACATAGGGGGGACCCTGGCAGTCTCCGCATGACTGCTTCACACCCTAGCGGTCCCTGGAAGGACTGCTAGGCCGTCCCGAGCCTAAAACCGGTGAACACCATGGAAAATCTCATTCCACGCCCCATTCACACCCATGTGAAGGGAAAAATAAGGGACAACTAGTCCCCAACCTCTCTAGTGCCGAGAGGACTCATTTAAATCCCAAAAATGTAATCAAATCACTAGATCCGGCCCAACACAAGGCTGGAGTGGAGAACAAGGTGGCTGATGCCTTGAGTCGGCGTGCTTGTCTGCTGACTACCATGAGTGCCAAGGTCATAGGGCTAGAGAAGATGAGAGAAGCTTATGTTGACTGTCCAAACTTTGGTTAGATCTATACCACTCTCCAGGCCGGACCCTCGAGAGACCATGATGATTATGTGCTTCAAGATGGTTACCTCTTCCGATGAGGTAGGCTTTGTGTTTTCCGAACTTCGGTTCGTGACTTTCTGGTATGAGAACTACATGCGGGAGGTCTAGCCGGCCACTTCGTTCGGAATAAGACTATTGAGGCTATTGAGCATAGATTTTATTGGCCGAGTTTGAAGAGAGATGTTGCTCATATTGTAGCCCAGTGCCATACATGTGCTACAGCCAAGAGGAAGAAGCAAAGCTCGGGCCTTTATACGCCACTTCCCGTACCTGATGTCTCATGGCATGATGTTAGCATAGATTTTATTTTGGGATTGTCACGTACCTCTAGGAAGCACGATTCGGTCTATGTGGTAGTTGACTGATTCTCGAAGATGGCTCTTTTCATTCCTTGCTCGAAGACTTCGGATGCTTCGAGGGTAGCCCACCTTTTCTTTACTCATGTGGTGTGCAAGTTCGGGTTGCCTCATACCATAGTGTCTGACCGTGATGTTAGGTTCACCAGTTATTTTTGGAAGACACTGTGGCATATGTTGGATACTCACCTTAAGATTTTCACTGCATATCATCCCCAGACAGATGGTCAGACTGAGGTGGTCAATAGGAGTCTGGGTGATCTTTTGAGGTGTCTTGTCAGGGACCACATAGGGGATTGGGATCTCATGTTGCCACTGGCAGAGTTTGCATATAATGATTCAGTTAACAGGTCTACAGGTATGAGTCCATTGGAGATTGTTACAGGTCGCAGGCCTAGGAATCTAGTGGATCTTATTCCCATGCCCATTCATGCACGAGTGTCGGAGTCTGCAGAGTCATTTGTTAGGTATGTTAGGAGTCTGCATGACGACATCCATCATCACATTGAGGCCAGCAATGCACGATACAAAGAGTTAGCTAATGCCCACTGACACCACCGAGAGTTCCAAGAGGGTGAATATGTCATGATCATGGTTAGACCTAAACGGTTTCCCTCTGGAACCGTAAAGAAATTGCAAGCTCGTAGAGCAGGCCCATTTAGAGTGTTGAGACGCGTTGGCTCCAATGCGTATGTTGTGGACCTGCCTCAGGAATATGGTATAAGCTCTACTTTCAATATGTCGGATGTAGTTGCTTATAGGGATCCAACGGTGATCCCTAGTGAGCCTTTCGAGTCATCTCCTCCCATTGAGAGTGATCCCACATCTGAGTGTCCTCCACCAGCCTCATTTCCACGACAGCGAGAGCATATAGATCATATACTGGATGAGCAGGTGACTGTTACCAGGAGTGGATCCAACCCACATTACCTAGTGCGATGGAGAGGGCAACCTGCCACCGAGGATACTTGGATCACCCGGGCAGAGTTGCAGAGGATAGATTCTGATCTACTGGAGCGCTACCAGAGCGATGCAGACCCTTACTCGACAGGGTCGAGTTTCTCCCACCCGGGGAGAATTGGTGCGGCCACCAGAGCTGGTCGTCAGTACCAACGCGAAGCATCACTCGAGCTACACCGGCATCCCTCTAGCTTGGAGACAGTCTGGAGTCTCCGTCTTGAGTCTAGGTATTTTTTTAGTATTTATTAAAGTGTATTTGGTATTTATTGCATTGTATTAGTGTGTTTGTAATGAGTGTTTGCTTGGGTTTTTATTTGGGCTCCTTTGTAAGGCTATTAATAAGCTCTTGGGTCAAGTTTCTTTAGAGTCCATTAAGGGGTTATGCTCATATTGGACCTTGAGACCACTTGAAGCCCAATTGGGCCTCTCTCTCTCTTGTGGGTCTCTAGACATATGGGTCCAAAGGGCTGCTCCAAGGCACAAGATGGGCTTCTAGAAGCCTTGGACCATTGGACCAAGGGGACAAAGGTAGAGGATGCCCCCTTCTTACTCCCCATGCTTGTCCCCCACCTACCCTTGACCCATATTAGTGGATGTCCTTTGGTGTTAATGGATGTCCTTTGATATTAGTGGATGTCATTTGGTGTTAGTGGATGTCCTTGGGTCTAGATCTAGGGTTTGAGTATTTATAGTCTCTTGTACCACTTGTGGAGATTTTTAATGAATGAAGAATTTATGCATAAGAATTTGAGAAGTTCTTGGAGCTCCAAGCTTGGGTGCCCCCCTCCTCTCTCCTCTCCCCCCTTCTAGCAGCTGTGAAGGCTGTATTCGGAGGTGTGACACCTCCCATGTCGGTTCATGAAGATCGCCGCCGTCGCCACCATTGTCGCTGAGCCGCCTTTGCACCACCACTGCCATCGTCGGAGTTCTGTCCAACTCAGGACAGCAAGCCACCCCCAGAATTTTGGCTCTCAACCCCGTGATCTGTTGGATTCCAAATTTTGAGGGTGAGTTCCTAAGGGTCATCCCACATCCCAGTAAAAATTTTGAGTCTCCCACCCTCCGTTTTCTATTTTTTTCATTTTATGTCCCACAGTCCTCCAGATCTGCCATAGTTCTGTCCTGTGTTCCAGCCATCAAGTAGTTCGACCATGAACCCACCTTAACCCCATCCAAATGAGCTAAAATTTCTATTGGGGATTATTTCCACTTAATCCCCCTTCCACGAATTTTTTTGAAAGTAAGTATTTTAAAGTAGAGTGATCAGAATAAACAATAACCTTAGCCCCTAACAGATATGAGCGAAATTTCTCAAGGGTGAAAACAACAACAAGCAATTCTTTCTCCATGGTGGTGTAGTTTAACTGTGCATCAGCGAGGGTGCGGCTCTCATAGTAGATCACCACGGGCTTCTTATCGACTCTCTGACCTAGGACAGCTCCAACAACGTAGTCTAAAGCATCACACATTATCTCAAAAGATAGAGACCAATCAGGAGATTGAAGAATTGGGGCTTGAGTGAGGGCCACTTTTAAAGAATTAAACCCTTAAGATAGGAATCATGTAGGTTAAAAGGAGCGTCTTTGGCTAGCAACTGAGTTAGTGGACGAGCAATGGTAGAGAAATTTTTAATGAATCTTCTATAGAATCCTGTATGGCTAAGAAAAGATCGAATCTATTTAACAGAAGAGGGAGGAGGAAGATTGGAAATCAAATCAATATTGACCTTATCAGCCTCTATTCCTCTCTCTGAAACAACATGGCCTAGAACTATTCCTTCTCTTACCATAAAATGACTTTTCTCCCAACTCAACATGACATTTGAATAGGGTTCATTAGACATAATTTCCCTCACAAATACTTGGGCTTCCCTTTGGTGATTGGCAGATGCAAGAAAATATACTTTGCTGGCTTAATCAGCTCCATCCAGAAGAGGATTTCAGGTTGGAAATCTGGCCTTCTTTCACAGGGAGCTAGGCTTATTTTAATCAAGCATGTTTTGTCTTCATTGCCAATCTATTCCTTAACTTCTTCTCCACTTCACATTGGTACTCATCAAATGTTAGAGCAGTCTTTTGCCAATTTCTTTTGGGGTTCTTCCACTCATGGAAATAAGAGGCACTGGAGATCTTGGAAGTCTATTTGCAAGCCGATTCATCAGGGTGGTCTTGGTATCATGTCTTTAAGATATATGGAAACTGATTTGAGGGTTAAAATGCTATGGCAAGCTTTGCACTCTAAGTCTCTATGGGTCGATTTTTTTAGAGCCAAATATATCCGAGACAGACATTTATCTGATGTCCAGTTTAAGAACATGAAAGGCTTAGCCCAAAGGAGTTGGACCAAGGCAAAAAACCTCATCATTCCATATAAAAGAGTTATTGTTGGGGATGGCAGTCAAACAAACTTCTGGCATGACAAATGGTTTGCAAGTTACTCCCTGGCTGATATTGTTCCTACTCACTGCATTCCAAACCAAAAGGTGACTGTCAGGGATCTTCTAATGCATCCAAACAATGAAGAATTCAATCTGCTAGAAAGGGTTCTCCCTTCTGATATCATCAAAGCACTTAGGAATGTTAAATTGAATCAGGAATAGGATTTGGAGATTTGGAGTCTCTCATCTTCGGGGAAGTGCAATGTTGCATCTACTTATAAAGTCACTTGCAGCACTACCACCCACCAGACTTATATCCCATGGGCCAGGATTTGGTCCAATTGGTTTCCCACCAAAATGTCAGTGCACTTATGGAAAATCCTTCATAATTGCCTCATTGTTGATTCCTCTGTCCAATGGATAGGTGTTACTCTTTGCTCCAAATGCCACTGCTGCAAACAGTCAATGGTAGAAGACATAAACCACTTATTTGTCAAAGGTGAGATTGCTACTCAGGTTTGGTCTTATTTCAGATCTATTGGAATGCAACTTGAAGGTAACTCAGCTACAGCTCTTATTCTGAGCTCAATAAGCAGCAACTAGCAGAAATCATTATTTGGTTTATTTACTCTTTCTGTCATCCGTTTTGGCATGTGGGAACTTTGGACTGCTAGAAATCTTGCCAAATATGAAGGTAAAAATATCTCCAAGCTAAGTCTTATTCACAAAATCTCTTACATGGTGAAGCAAACTTGTATGGCAGCCGAGCTAAAGGAATCTAATCACAGCAAAAGGAGAATCATGCAAGATTTTGGGATTAACATTGTCACTCCTGGCCGACAGACTCCTAAGATCATAAAATGGATTTGCCCTCCTTGGCCATTCCTAAAATTAAACACTGATGGGGCAACTAAGAATACTTGTGACTCAAGGGGAGGTGGTGTAATCGGAGACCATAGAGGGAATACTCTACTTACCTTTTCTCACTATTATGGGATGACTAATAGCATTATTGCAGAAGCCCGAGCTCTTCTTGATGGTGTCAAGTATCTTCGCACATTGGACAACAAACCCGCCCTCATTGAATGTGACTCCCAAATCCTTGTGCAGGTCATCAAAAGACAAATCCAATGTCCATGGTCCATCCTTACTTATGTCAGAGAAATTTGGAATATCATTTCACAGCTGGATATCATCACTCACATTTATAGAGAAGGGAACACTGTGGCGGATTCATTAGCTTCATTAGCTTGCACCTTGAAATGTAATTCTTTCTTCTCCTTTCACGAGCTTCCCTCAAATATAAAGGGTGCAGCCCGTTTAGATAAGCTAGGCTTGCCTAGCATCAGATTGATGTAATTGTAACTATTTTTTCCATGGTAATAAAATTTACCTCCTAGAGACTGGATGGTGGAGTGGCTATTCCCCTTACCTCTGGCAAGGGGTGCACTCTCCCAACCATCCCTAGGCAAGGTTTTTTGGAAAAAAAAAAGAAATGGAGAGTTGTATATAGTTGTTCAAGATATTGAGATACACATTGCACCCGACCTTTTTAGGCGTGCCTTAGGAGTCTCAGCCTGGGGTGCAGTCAAGAGTTCTCATTTTCTTCCTCCTGGTGCGTGGTTCTGCTTCCTATCAGTCTGCCCTGACCCCCCCTCACTCAACAGGTTCCTCCTCCCAGCTACGACATCATCTGGAGCTTCCCCTGTTGTTGCTTGAAGAAGACTCATCCACGGTCATCCTCGACTTGGCCCCGTCTCGATTGGACTTCGGGAGCAGCCGTGGCGCCTGCATCCAGTTGCTATTGTGCTACACAGATCAGGACCTGCTAGTGACCTGAGGTGACTTACTTGAGCTCCCACGGTCACATCCCATAGGTTCTAAAGGCGCCGCTTGGCCGAGAGCTACTACAACCAGTCAGCGTTATCAGCAAAAGGCGGCATCCTGTTCGACATCTGGAAGAGTATTTTCTTAATTTTCTCCATCTGGTGCTCTATTCTGACTGTTCTTGGACTGAACAGACCCCCACCCACATTTATGGCTGCTCCTGTCATTTCTGATCACCGCTGGCATTCCCACCAGTGCCATTTTGAAGAGGACTTGATGACGGTTCCAACGCCTCCTGCCGCGCTCGATTTGGAGTTCAGGACTGCCGTGACAGCCTCGGATTACTACTGCTGTGTTCTTGTAGTAGTCAGAACCGGGAAGTAAAGACCCTATTCGTGGCTCTTCCCTGATCGGCACTGACAACCTGGGAACTCCAAAAAAATCAGTCAAGACCCTGGTCCAATTATGAGGAGTTGGCCGCTAGTTTCGTCAAAAATTGAGTTCGGGAGTGGTCGTAGAGGCACCAACAACGTCCACCTGTCCCCTATTCCAGAGTGCGGATAGAACCGGCCACCGCCACCCAATTAGTTATGAGCTCGACTTTTCCCCTCCCCGCCTGGCCGGCTGAGCACCCCTCCCTGCGTGGAGGTACATTTTGGTTGTAATCGAATTTCCCACCTCTAGTCCAACCCCCTTGCAAGGGGTGTAGTGTATGTAACTTAAAATTTTAGGTTGAAGCTTCATCGGCGCGGTGAGCGGGTGCATACCCACGTCTCCCCACTCGCCCTCATCTCCGGTCGGGATCAGTGTATTCACGCCGATCATGTGAGCTCCGAGACACATCCCTTGCTGGTTTACTATTGCTTATTTAGTATTACCTTTTAGCTCCGTCGGATGGTGAGTGAGCGCCTGATCTAAATTTCCCATCAATTGAGTGGTCACTGCGGAGTGAGGTGAGAGCAACCCCTACAACCCACGCCCTCGACGTGCTGGCTACCCACGGAGTTGGGTATCCCAGACCCTTAGGGGTTCAATCTTAGGCTAGCCAACCCCGGAACAGTGAGGTTCTATCCCGGACCCTCACCACCGTCACTGGGTTGCCTACGGATATGAGAGTGCGCTTTGCGGGTGAGTCCGCTTTAGTGAAGTCACCGATCCACGCATTGCTTGCTTACTAGGTCTGAGAGATCTTCGGTCTTGTGGCTACCACCCCCAAGGTGGTGTCACATCATCTCGTCTCTCGCTGGGAACTCCACCTCTAGCTGGTGGATGCCTCTGGTCCTCATGATCAGGCAGTAGTGCAGTGGCTCAATGATGTTCATGCAATGAAGCCACACGTCTCGTCCCGCGTATGACTGGGCTACCTCCACCTAGGGCTGTCCCTCATCACCCCCGTCACGGCACGGTGTCCAGCACACCTGAAAGGGTAGACATTAGAGTCAATGTCAGCATTTAAAAGTGTTTAATTGCATTTAGAGGTTTAAAGTTTTAAGTCTTACCGATGCATAAGGGAGTGCGTCGATGTCATCTTGGATTACCCGCGCTAAGCGCCGTAGCAACCCAGTATCCCGTACTGCCATCCATCGCCTAGCAATGGGCACACGATCCAGATGTACCTCCTTCCCTCTCCCTAGGCTGGGGAGGTACTGGAAGCTCTATACCTGCATTTGTCATGTGTCAGCATATAGTAGTCATAATCATAATCACATTTGCATAAGCATTTGAAGGTAGGGCATTTTACCTGAAGTAGAGGTGAGAAGCCACCCAACATCGTCTACCGGTCGGTGGTGCTAAGGGAGTCGAACAAAAATGCCAACGCGGCGGCACCCCAAGCATAGTCTCCGACTCCGTCCAAATCTCTCAGTAATAGGAGGAGATTGCAGCTCACTCTATCCACCCTCGTCGCAAGGAGCAGCTTCCCGAACAACAGCATCAAGAAATGGCAGAGGATGACGTCTCCTCTAGTCCGGGTCCCGCTGCCACTCTTTGTCTGGCTCAGTCTGTCAGTCACCCTAGGTCCTCCTCAGGCAGCTCTCCTATGGCTATTGCCGCTCCTCTCAGCCCTAGGCTCTCCTGGAGGGTCGCTCATGCCAGCATGGACGAGTGGTGTCAGGGTCTCGTCAGCTCCAGCTCTAGCAGCTCCCATGCCAGGTCCCGGTAGTCGGCGTAGGTCATCCCCATCACTGGTGGTCCATGCACTCTCAGCCCTGTGATCCTCTCCACATCCTCTAGCATAGGGATCATGTGTCCCCACGGGAACAGGAACGCTCTGCTCACTGGGTCCCACCAGTCTTGGAGCGCGTAAAGCAAGGCGGTGTCCAGCCTCATCACCTCAATGCTTAGGAGCTCGACAAATCCCATCGAAGCTAGCCTCTGTCTCTGGAAGTCTAGTAGTGCCAGGTACATTGCTCGGACCTATAACCAGGAGATCCTTGTCTGGCACTTTCCCTACGTGCATTTAACATTTAGGGGTCAATCATCCATAAAATAGGCAAGTCCGTGCATTTGCACATGGTCAAGGGCAAGGTCCGTGCATGTTTTTGGGGTTGAGTCCGCACGTGGTTGGGCAAGTCCGTGCATATGCACGGTGTCAAGGACAAGGTCTGTGCATGTTTTGGGGGTTGAGTCCGTGCATGGTTGGGCAAGTCTGTGCATATGCACGGGGTCAAGGGCATGGCTCGTGCATGTTTTGGGGGTTAAGTCCATGAAATGCTCGGCAAAGTCCATGCATGTTAAAGGTTAAGTCCATGCAATGCTGGGCGAAGTCCATGCATGTTAGGGGTTAAGACCATGCAATGCTGGGCGAAGTCCATGCATGTTAAGGGTTAAGTCCATGCAACACTGGACGAAGTCCATGCATGTTAGGGGTTAAGTCCATGCAAATGCATGTTAGGGGGTTAAGTCCATGCAACGCTGGGTAGAGTCCATGTATGTTCATGCAAGTCCATGTAGGTTTAGACAAAGTCTATGCAAGTCTTGGGCTAAGTCCATGCAAGGTCTGTGCAGGTGCATGCAAGGTAGGAACGAGGTCCATGGAAGCTTGGGTGAGTCCGTGCAGGGTCCGTGCACGTGGGAGCTTGAGGTCCGTGCAGGGTCCGTCCACGCAAGGCCAAGGTCGGTGTAGGTGGGGGCTATGCATGGGTAAGGTCGACGCAAGTGGGGCTGTGCCGGGCTAGGATGCCAAGGAATAGCTGGGGTGCGTTGGTGGAGGTTGGGACGAAGAGTGTACCGGGGAAGGGGCTTAGCAAAGGGGGGTGCACCGCTCAAGGAGTGCGCCGGTGAAGGGTAAGGGAAGGTGTGCCGACGAAGGGGTTTAAAGGCGTACCAGCGAAGGGGTTTAAGAGTGTGCCAGCAAAGGGGTTTAAGGGGATGCCGGCGAAGGGGTTTAAGGGTGTGCTGTGGAAAGATTGGGAGGGTGTGCTGGGGAAACATTTGGAGGGCCCACTCCTCTTCATTCTTTTAAGGCCTTTCTTTTCTTCTTTTCTTCTTCTCTCCCTCCCTTTTTGATTGATTTTCTGTGTAGTTCATGAGGGTTCCCTCTCTCTGTATCTTGACCATCCTCTGTTCCTTCCTCCTTCTAGTACGAGTGTTCAAAGTACTCAGCCATTGTTCAATGCGGCTCTCTTCATGTTGCCCCCAATTCTTTTGCCTTAGTTAAAGTATTTTGTCATTGATTATTTCATTTGTTTGTTGCTCCCTTTCGTCCTTATCATATTATTGTTTCTGATAAAAATTCGACAGCATCTCCCCTTGACTTGGACATAAGGGAGATACGGGGAACGCGCCCACATGGAGTGGCGGAACCCAACAATTGGAGGTGGGCATCCGAAGACGGCAACACCTTTGATGAAAACCTCAGAAAATGTGAAGGGAGTGGCGAGTGGGAGACAACTCTAAGGCTGGCCACAAGTGTCAAGGGTAAAGGGCAGGGACTGGCTACAAATGCTAGGGGTGAGGCACAGGGTGGAAGGCAGGGTTTAATGTGTTGGCAAGGGGGCTCAAAGGTGGACCGGGCAAGGCAGGCTGGAGGGAGCCAAGCTGCACCAGTGAAGGGTCTGGCCAAAGGGCTATACCGCTGAGCAAGGTATGGGGTGCACCGGCAGAGAGGGACTGGCTGAAGGTGTTCTGGTGAAGGGAAAGCTGGGTGTGTACCGGTGAAGGGGGAGTTGGGTGATGAGGGTGCACCGGGCAAGAGTTGTGCCGATGAAGGAGTACAGGGGTGAATGCACCAGCCAAGGAAGCTGTGCCGGGCTAGGAGCGTATCGAAGAAGGGTTAGCCCAAGGGTGTACAGGCCAGAAAGGCTAAAGAGGCCGAAGATGCACCTTCCAAAGGCTGTGCCGGTGAAGGGGTGCACATAGGAACTAGTGTATATGTCGGCGAAGGCACCAAACAGGTGTGCCAGGGAGAGGGCTCTGGGGGCGTACCACTGAAGTAAAGACTGAGCAATTAGAGGCCAGTGAGAGGGAGAAGGCCATGGGATCTGGGAGGGTTTGGTTCAACTGGCAAGAGGGACTTCAGCTGGGAGGGGGAGAGGCTAAGGACTTCCCTATGTGGCAAAAGGGCGAGGGTGAAGGCCAGAGGTCCCTCAAAGGGGATCCGAACCACTAAGGGGGGGAAGAAGAGGAACAATAAAAGAACACACAGAGGGACTCAATCCGACGAGAAACGACACAAACGAAAGTGGGCAACGAAAGAAGATTTTTTTTATTCATGGCAAATGGAGACCGAGTACATTGAACATAAGAAGGGAGAAGAAGAAAAGGAAAAAGAAGGGAAAAGAGACGAATGGGGGGTTGAGCAGGGGCGACGGCTCCCTACTCTTCCCCCTTTCCCCTGCTACATTTCTCTCTCCCACTCTCTTACTCTCTTCTTTTGGGTGGTCATCAGAGGGGAACCTCACGGTGGAGCTCTCTTCTTCCCTTCTTCTTCTTCTTCTTCTTCTTCTTCTTCTTCTCTCTATCTACCTCTTCCCTCTATCTTTGTGTGTGTATGTCTCTCTGTGGTCTTCTCTCTTGTGTCTCTTGTGTGTTTGTTCGCCGGGGAAGAGGGGCTTTTATACCCCAATGGCGTAGGGCCTTCGAACGCGAGAATGGCGGAGGCGGGAGCGTGGGGCCTTCAATGCGGATTTGACTTTGGCCGTCCTCGGTGGCAGGGGCTAGCTCGCGTGACGCTTTCTCTGTTCCGCACCTTAGCACACTCACTGCGCGCCAAGGGTTTGACACCTCTCGATGCACCATCGCTGCGACTCCTCGAACCGCAACACACCATGCCTCGAGCCGCAACATGAGCCATAGTTGGCACCCATCAACATTCAATCTCGAGCCGCAAGCTCGACACTGCCACACGATCTCAAACCAAATCCAGGGCAACCACAGCCCAATCCAAGAAGATCCTCCACTCATACGAGCACATCTCGACCAGAGCGCCCACTCTGCCACCTCGAACCACGATCTCAATGCCTCAAGGGCTGGAGAAATCCTCAGCTGGAGTAGCCAACACTAATAACAACTCCCTCAGAGCACACTCACGACTACTTGATCATAAGCAATCCTCGCCAGCCATCTGACCTCATTGCAGATTCCCCAAACATAGCATCGCTGCAACGCACCTACCGGCAACTCTGCCCAAAGCAGTAAAATCGGGGCCACCACCAATGAGGGAGAAAGCTCTTGACCTTAATCTCTGGGCCCCATGCCGGCACTCTGACAAGAACAGTAACCACTTCCATAGTGCCAACGCCACGCACTCACGTTCTCACGCGAGAATCTAAGCAGAAAATAAGCACGGAACCCTATGCCAGCTGTCGACTGTATTGGACCGTATGGACTCTGATCACTGTAATATCTCAAATTTCAATGTACTTCCACAACCATAGCTCTGATACCAACTATAGTGACCCGGGATCCGAGTACTAGAAAGGAACCAGTGTGACTCAAATCTTGACCCGCCACCCATGAGTCCGAAGACTCAAAAGGGTTAAAGGATAGGTGTGGTGTACATAGAAATAGGAAATAAAGCAGGACAACATATATAATAACAGAAATAAACATCTAACTACAACAAAGTCCAGTCCAACAGAAAGTATAGTGTAAAGCAACAAAATGTACCACATGCCGAGTGAACACTCGGCCCGGTGAACTGACAACTAAGAACCTCCACGCAATACCCTCGTACCTCGAGGAAGAACCGCCACACCTGAAAACCAGGGGTGAGCCACCTACCACTGGCTCAGTAGGGGTCCCGCAGAACCCCAATCGAAAACAACGACTGTACGGAAAGCAACAACTACGACAAGAACAACAGTAACATCAGGAACAGTAAGCATGGTGGCCGGTAAAACCTCAACTCTATAGCTACTCCTGCTATACTAGAACGAAACCCAACGCCCCGATCCCACGGTCGGGGAACAACCAGACACGAAACACCAGACTACGACTGCCCTAGTCACGCTACTAGGGAAACGACATGACGTCACTGTCGTGGAGACCTGTCCTCACAGACAAGGGCCCATACTGAAACCACGCGGACTGGAAACGCAATCACGATCTCGCCGTCGTGAACTCAACGACGTCTAGGGAAAGCCCTCGGTGACGCTCATTGGAAACCCCAGACCTCGACTACGGGAACACTCCCGATACCACACATGGAGCCCCATCTCGCAGATGAGAAATGGAAACTCGGGACATGGCAACTCACGTCACGTGACGGGAGTACCGCCCACAAGAAAAATGACCGGATGCGTCCCCTGAGGTCTTACACCTCGTCACAAGTGTCTAGCTACCATGCCCCAAGCAGAGACAAAGACACACCAAGTAACCAGGAACACAAAATAAGGATTAGCTAAGGTCACGCTCTTCAGCGCGGGTCTGACACCCTCAGCCCTGTGTGCACACTCAGACCATATGCCCTAGGCCTATCCTCTAGCTGGTCCTTCCCCTTAAGCCCGGACTCGACTATACGTGGGGGCCCTACTATAACCAGCCTAACAACTGTCTCTCTCGGGTACGTCACACCACCACTTCTGGTGGGCCAGCACACGCGTGCCGTGGGAAGGCTACGACTAGTGGGGGCTCATAGAACGTGGATATAGAAAATCACGCACGCACCCATCGCGAGTAACATGGAGTAACAGATGGCCCGAGGCCACCATAGTTTGGGCAGCCCACTACACCTACTAAATTTAACAGTCCTTGAGTCACGAGACTCGGGTCAAGACCGTAGCACGTGACGGCACAGCGCTGTCATTCTGGCCTAATCCCTAGGTCTGAAACCACGGTGACACACGAAAAATCCCTAGTTCCAGGTTGGTCAACTGGACTCACAGTCTAAGACCATACACACAGCCCCTCTCGAAACTCGAAACACCCATGGGATCACTCAGACCCCAAGACTCACGAGCACATTAACCGAGGTAACGTGGTACCTCCAGATAGCCCTAAAACACGAACACGCAACGCATGGTGTCTGGGACACTCACAGGGTCATAGGTCGATCATTGGGTCTCAACCAGATCGACCGAAGATCAACACAATGCAAAATGGACATTGCGAGCATGAAAATTGCCTAGCGGTCCTACCTTGGACCGTCAGACTGCCTTGTGGTCTAACTCTCGACCACTAAGGTCAGACTAGCAGTCTACCCCTTGGACCGCCAGTCTCTAGGAACAGGCAACCCTTAGCGGTCTCTCCTTGGACCGCATGGTAGAGTCTAGCGGTCCTATCTTGGACAGCTAAGGACCCTAGCGGTCTATCGCGTGACCGCGAAGCTCGAACCGACATACGGGGACACTAGCGGTCCACTACTAGACCGCCTGATGCCCTAGTGGTCACTGGAAGGACCGCTAGGTCATCCCGAACTCGAAAATGGCGAATCACACAGAAAACTCCATTCCACACCCAGTTCACGCCCACGTGAAGGGAAAAATAAGGGGAAACTAGTCCCCTACCTGTGGAAGAAGCTTGGTGTGCCCTCCGATCTCTCTCTCTTGTTCTTGGAGTTCTTCATTCTTCTTCCCCTAATCTCCCCCATATCTGCTCCTAAACCTTCTATCTCCTTGAAATCTCTTCCTCTTTCCTATCTATTGTGAACGTTCATTGCCGCCGCCGTTCGTGCCGCCGTTGAGCCACCACAAGCCGATCTTCATCCTACTGCCCCAAAACTTGGAGTTGAAGGACAGCAGTTCGGTGAAAGGCCTGGTACGAGAGATCCGACCGTTGGATCTTGATGAAACTTTGAGGGTACGTTCCCCCCGTCATAGGCAGTTCCCAAATTAATTTTGAGGTCGATCATAGTTCGTTTAGGCCTCTTCCCAGTCACCTGTTCTTCCTTCTCAATGTCTACCTGCAAGTGGACCAGCGGGATAGATCTTGGTAGACGAATTTTCTCACCACCCAAACGATGTCTGGTTGATGCAAATAAGCTATGTTCGTGACCACCACCCTCCCCTATACCCACCATAAAAATGTCAGGTCCCAATTCGTCCATCTGATCCTCAGTCAAATCCCTTAATCAGGGAGTTCTAGTTCTGTCCAGCCTGTTCGGTATTTCGGGACAGTGTGCATAGTCGGTTTGCAGTCGCTCCCATTTTCATTCCCGCAGTTGGATGAGTCTGTAATTCTAGTATGTTGTAGGATTTTGAGTCCTATTTCCTATGGTACCTTTTGTGTCTCGATCCGATGTCGGATCTGGGAGTACCAGTCGATCTCGTCGGAGCGTGCAGATCTGGCCAGAAGCTGAGCTGCGGGACAGCCTTGGGAAATAAATCCCAAGAAATCACCTGCCTCCACTCCGGTGACCGCTCTCTCGGGGATCGACTCGGGACACTCCAAGAATGCCCCCGCTAGTTGTGGGAGCCAGGAGCCACCCCGGATGTTGCTGTACCAACACCGGGTCTCACTGGCTGTCCTGCGGGCCGGAGTGAACAGTGCTGAATCGACCGATCACGTCCGCCCGAGTGCCACCAATTGCTACCCGTCAACCCGAGAACGGCACTCCCGGACCGCTGTTGTAGCCTTCTACCTCCCTACATGGAGTGGGTCGTAATTTAAATGCTTTAATTAATTCAATTATTATACTAGGAGTGACGGTTCGTGGCCGAAAAGTCTTCCCCACGCCCCAAGCGTGGAGATACACTCGCCACCCACCTAGTTTTACTTGCTTAGCTAGTATAGATTCTACTGCCATTGCATGTGAGTGGTTAAATCCTCGCTAGTTAAAAGTTAATCACCGCTGTGAGTTGTGAGTGTGAGACCCATCCTGTGACTCATTTCGAGCGCGAGAGTGAGCCGATCACCCGAGACTCAAAGCCGGTTACTCAACCGTGCAGATCATCGCGCTTCCCTCGATGGGCACGACCGTGAGTTAGAGCTCCTTGTTTGGGGCATATCGCCTCTTCTAGAGCTCGTTTAGTGCCACATTGTAGTGTCGTTGCTGGTCGCGTCGTCTTGTTAGCCACGTCAATCTTTAGAGTCCAAGGTCCCTACCCATCCGTGTCGAGTCTCGTCATCGTCCCGCATCATAAGCCAAGCTGTACGGTGTTATGACTTTATGTCTAAGCCATTAAACATCCTTGTCCGATTTCATGGCTCTTTTCGCTTAAGCCGGTAAATATTCTATCTTGGCGTTATGGCCTTCCGCCTAAGCCAAGCTGTACGGTGTCACGACTTTACATCTAAGCCGTCCAACATCCCTGTCCGACGTCATGGCCCTCTGCTTAAGCCGATAAACATTCTATCTTGGCATCATGGACTTCCGCCTAAGCCAAGTTGTACGGCATCATGACTTTATGTCTAAGCCGTTAAACATCCTTGTCTCGCGTCATGGCTCCTTCCGCCTAAGTCGGTAAACATTCTATCTTGGCATCATAGCCTTCCGCCTAAGCCAAGCTATACGGCGTCATGACTTTATGTCTAAGCCATTAAACATCCTTGTTCGGTGTCATTGCTCCTTCTGCCTAAGCTGGTAAATATTCTATCTTGGCGTCATGGCCTTCCGCCTAAGTCAAGCTGTACGGCGTCATGACTTTACGTCTAAGCTGTTAAACATCATTGTCCGACTTCATGGCCTTTCGCCTAAGCTGGTAAATATAATGCCTTGGCAACATGACATACCGTCTAGGCCAATTTGTCCGGCGTCATGGCCCTATGCCTAAGCTGGTAAATATTCTGCCTTGGCAACGTGACATACCGTCAAGGCCAAGTTATCTGGGCCAAGTTATCTGGCGTCATGGCCCTATGCCTAAGCCGGTAAATATTCTGCCTTGGCAACATGACATACTATCTAGGTCAAGTTGTCTGGCATCAGGGTGATGAATGCTCTCCCTTGGCATCATGGCTTTATGCCTAAGCCAAGTCATTCGGTGTCATGACCTTCTGTCTTAGCCGACAAGTCATCTCATCATTGACTCGAGAACTATCATCCAATCAAATGAACAAAAAGACCCTTCTACCTTGGCATTACACCTTTATGGCCAAGCCAAGTCTTTCAGCGTCACGACCTTCAGTCAAGGCTGACCACCACCCTACTATTGGCCCGGCATTACCGTCCAAACCACCCTTGGTTCCATACCAACCCTTGATAGCTCTAGGGATTCACGACAACATATAACATCTTCTCTCCATTGTTATGACATCAACCACCTACCTCTCAAACTGTCGACCTGTAGGTGTCCCTATTAACTCTAGTGGCCGTGTTGTTACTGGTCGAGTCGGGTCCATTTCATGTAGTGTCGTCTCCTCGTGTCCGTCCCGCATCACCGAAGCAGGTACCAGCTGGCCTCTACGAACTCGTACACTAGGAACCGCGGAAGCAGAACAATACCACCCACCTGAAAAGCAGGGGTGAGTCTCGTGTCACTGGCTCAGTAGGGGTCACACGGATCCCCACTGGAAAACATGCAGTAACACAGAACAAGTAAAACAACAGGTAGTAAAGTAGGAAACACTACACTAGAAGGCTATAAAAGAAAAGGAAGCACGAGTAGGGAGCAGGTAAGGACGATGGGAATAACCTATCCCAAACAAAGGGCTATCAAACTAACCTCAGCACCCGAAGCTACTCCTAACAACAATAGAAGGGCGAACTCTGAACTGACGAAGTCAGGAGTGACCGATCCATCGAAGCTGCACAAAGAGGAAAGAAGGCCTAGAAAGACCTAGACAGACACAGACCCAACACGACTAGAATGTCATGCTCACAACATAACACTGACATTGGGCAAAGCCATGAGAGGGTTAACCCGGACAGGTCATGACACTCGAGAAACACGAGAGTCATGCGGAAGTCATGTGTCACGTGTCTGAAGTACTCCGCTCACTAGAAGAACAGCTAGCTGCGTCCACTGACGTCTTATGCTGTGCTTACAAGCGTCTCGTCTACACTACCCACCACCGCTAGGTAGAGACTAAGACACTGTCGAAAATAGAATAGAACTACAGTCGCGAGTGACTAAACAGGGTGGTGCCCACTGGTGTCAGTCCAAGCCCCTGACCACATGTGCACACACTGACTCATCGCCCAGAGCCAGGCCTCCAGCTAGTTTTTCCCCTAGTAACATGCTACCGTAAAGCAAGGAGGCAATCGGAAACTAGCTTAAAAACCATTTGAGTCGGGAACTGCCCTGCCACCACTCCCAGGTGGGCCGACACTGAAGGTTGTCGGGCTACGACTAGTGGAGGATCACGAGACACAGAGTCTAAAATGCGAGTGCTGAAGTACAGACAGGTTAATCATGCACTGTCACCCGTACTACAAAGCACCAATGGCAGAAGAGCCACTGCCGACAGACTCAAGGACAAGGCAACTAGAGCTACTAGTACAACGATCCTTGAGTCACCAGACTCTAGGCCAAGATTGTTGCTCACAGCGGAACAACTGCCAATCGGTCTAATCCTAAGCCAGAGAAAATGACTCACCATAGGAAATGACTCACGGAGACCTGAGGGAACACTGAGAACCCTCAATAGCCCTGTCAACCACTGGGTCACACCGGGTTGACCAGAACCAGACAACGACGTTAAAAGCAGTACAGAAGATTGCCCATAGCAAGAACACTCCTGGCCATCTCATATCATGGTGATAGCCCTCATAGAACATCAAAAGACATCCATGGGACAATGGGTAGACAATAAAGTCACGCCAAGATGCACGGAAACCAGTACATTGGGAAATGACGCTCGGACACCGTCCTAGAACACAAACCTAAGATAGACCAACACAAAACAGCCATTACGGCCAACGGATAACACCAAGAGGATGGGCGGTCACATAGTGGCCGCTCAAGGGGATGAATGGCCCAGGGAGGGCCGCTCAAGGGTCAGACGAAGGAGGATGGACGGTCAGGAGAGAACCGCCCAAGGGGATGAGCGGTTAGGTCTTGGCCGCTCAAGCCCACGACCCAGTCCAGTTCCTGGTCAAAATGGTCTTGACTGGACCACTGAACGGAATCGTCTTGCTATAGTGCCAGTGAAAATGGTCTTGACCGGACCGCCTAACACGACCGACACTCAACTGTTGACCAAGGGTCAACTGGGATGGGCGGTCAGATGCTGGCCGCTCAACCCAATGAAAAGATAGGCGACTGAAGGCTGGCCGCCCAAGTGGGGATAGGCGGTCCACACCTAGCTGCCCATAATATGTGTGGTCTATCGTGTGGCCGCACAAGCCCCAAAACCTACGAGGATGAACGGCCCAAGGCTGGCCGCTCAACGGGATGAACGACACCTGGTTCGATCGTCCAACCCTTACGGTGAGCAAACCGTGGGGTTGGCTTGATCGTGGCCTCTCCACGCCCCATTCACACCGAAACGCAGGGGATATAGCTATGGACACACATACAATCACATGGACTCCAATCGGAGTCAAAACGGTGCACGGATCGCAAGAAATGGGTGATTCTAACGAAATCACCCAAATGGGACAACTGAACTTCTCGGGCTCCCTACGGTCAAACGGGACCGCCAATCGAGATGAAATTGGTGACTATGGAACGCTGACATTCCATGGAGTCCATTGACACTAATCGATCGCTGAACCGTCGCCGATTTCTGATGAAGCCTACGAAACCCCAACGAGCCCGATCTTACTCGTTCGAGTACCAAACGACGTGCAGGGATAGGGAAAACGTAGAGGATGAAGTGCTGATCCATCTCCCTACCTCCAACGAAGAAATCGCGTGCCGAAGTGACTAAACCACGCCGAAAACCACCCAAAACACGAACGGTGCCTTTCTTGGAATCCACCGAGGGATCGCGCCCACCACGCTCCAACCGCTGCTCCACCCCGCGAACCGATCACCCCAGCATGTCTACGGCTCGGCCAACTCTCCACAGTCACGTGCCTCGCGTCGAACGGTCGAGAGATGGGAGAGAACAGAGTGAGAGAATGTGAGGTTGAAAATGAGAAGGAGTTTACCTACCCCCTCCCTTTGATTTTGTAGTTTTTGGGTACGGAACTGAGGTATTGTACAATGCTATGTTTTTTGGCAGGTTCTGCAGTAGAGGGGGATCAGCCCTCCACAGAAGCATGCTCAGGGGGTGAGGATGAAAGCTTGCAGCTTAGGAGGAAACACCCTCGTGCAGAGGATGCAGCGGTTGAGACTGGTGGGTCATCTGAGGGACCCAACACCGGAGAGCAAGTTGAGGAGGAGATGGCCTTGAGTAAGTGTCGCCCCGACCCCTTTGTCCTTGTTTGCTTTAGCCAAGATGATTAACTAATTCTATTTTGCTAGATCTATGTGTATTTTACAGCTCCGCTGGCGGCTAGTGTGGAGGCAACCTTCTCGCCCCCTCGGGAGGTGGACTCCCCACATGAAGGGGGAACCAGAGGGGAGGTTGACATGGAGGAGCTCATGCGCCTGATGAGCAAACCCCTTAGTAACATGGAGGACTTCCCCTACTTTGAGTCATGGGAAGCTACGGGAGGAGCCCATGCCGATAAGAGCCTCTAACCTTGGGCGTTTCCCATGGCTTTGGTTTGATCTAGTTATTTGTCATGACTATCAAGATTATGCATGGGAGGCAGAGGCATCAGGGACCGGGCACCCTACTGGGGCACAAGGTGAAGTGCCGGGTGATGCCGACGAGCCAGGGCCCACGGTGGCCAGTGGTTGTCAGGGTAAGTGCTCGGCTGCTGTTGAGGGGATCTTCCCATTGTTGTTGAACTCTTTTTTGCAAGCCAGAATTATTGACTTGATTTGAGTTACTGGTTTGGCAGGTGAGGACACGGCGGCTACCCTGGAGATGATCCGAGAATTGGCAGATGCCAGCCCGTCAGTGGCCCTACCATCTTTTAAGGATGAGTCCGGACCGGTGACTTCCGTGCCCCCACCCACTGTTGAGGACACGTTGGGTAGACTACCGCAGCTATTGACAAGGCTGCCTCTCCCACCTTTGTCGATCGTGGTGTCGGCCTGCATGGTGGGGCTGGTGGAGTCTTCCAGTGTTGGACCATCAGGTATGTAATTGAACACTTGATTCTTTTAGGGCGGATTACTTTGCTTTGCCCACCCATACTGAGTTCTGACTGGGATCGATTATAGGTACCTCTTCCCCTCTGGAGGAGGGAGAGCTTCCTCAGGACATGGCCCGACTGTCAGGAGACGAGCCTCCCGTTGCAGCTGCTACTGGGGGCGACGAGGAGTTCATCGACATTGAGGGGGTTTTCGAGGGAGACGCCCCAGTTGGTGAGCTTCTTGCCTAGCACCTTTGGATAGGGAGCTATCTTTATGCGAGACTGGGCTTAATAGTAGTCTAACTTAGCCTCTCGATGTGCAGGTGCCTCAGATTTACCCGCGGTCGAGGGTTCACCAGTGACCTCGCCTGGTTCTTCAGGCAGTGGTAGTGCAACAATAGAGACCGGCGAGAGCTCAAGCTTGAGCTCTTCTTCCTCCGAGGTCTCTTTTGCTGGGGATGCCAAGATGAAGGCGGCATTGGAAGGTATATACCGCTCCTTCTCTCCTCCTCATTGGCTTCAATGCAGAGTTTATGGCAGGGTGCTGACATTTTGCGTTATGTCCAGAACTAGAGTTTGAGGAGGAGCATGTGCTGGCTCCTGTTGAGGAGGATCAGGGAGAGCCCTTCGTCTCCCCCATGGCCACTAAGGACGATCGTATTACAGGGGAGCCTCTACCCTCTCCGACTCCAGCAGGGGATACTGCCGAGGTGGAGGAGAGGTTACCCTCACCGACCCCTAACGGGGATGCTGCAGGCACGGCGGGAGCCACACCAGGTGAGAGTTAGGACCTTTCTCAAGTTTTTTACCTTGTCTTGTCATAGGGAAGTCCCGAACGTTGCTGACCCGTTTTGTGTTTGGTGGGGTTGTGTAGGTTCTTCCGGTGTGCTGGCTAAGGTGGGTCACTCCCCCCTAGAGCTGGGGATCGAGTGGCCTACGTCTGTTTCACCACCGGAGCCGCTACTAGATGCCAGTGTGGGTGCGACCTTACTCCAGTGGGCCTGGGGTTACGTAGGGGGTGATCCCCTGCCTTCTCCAGAGGAGCTTCAGCAGCGACTGAGGGACTGCACGTAAGGCTACCACGGCCTTGGATTCCCTCACGAGTTCTGGATGTCTGGCCTGGCCGACATCTGGGCAGGGTACCTGCGATTTCTGGTGGTTCAGGAGCAGTGGGCATAGCGACTGGCGGCCATCCAGGAGGTGCAGGAGCAGTGTGCTCAGCTCGCTTCAGCAGTGGCCAAGTAGAGGAGGCTTGGCGACGCAGTCGTGTCTCTTGCTCAGGACCGTGCCAGGCAGCTGAGCGAGGAGACGAGCAGAGTTGAGGCCTTGCAAAAGGCCTTAGAGGAGCAGCGGCAAGCCGTGGAGCTCACTGAGGTCGAGTGGCGGGCTGTCGACACCAGAGCCGAGGCCAGCGTTCAGCTTGTGTCGACCCTGGAGGTGGAGCTGGTGGCTGTGGGCTCCCGCTTGGTAGAGCTGGAGGGGAGCGAGGCTAGGATGTGATTGAATCACTTCCCCTCCCCCTTTTTTGTTATCTAGACTGTACATCTTTTTGTTACCCCAAGGGCATGTCTTGGGCTCCCTTTTACAGAGTGTTAATGATAAATTCTAGATTTTGGTATTGTTATTTGCTGAGTTGCTCCACTTCTTATTCTATGGAACGGTGTTGAATGCAGGGACTGGCGTTCATTTAAACCCCCAAATATCCTTAATTGCATAAATGCCCAAATTAGTTATTAAAATACTTTAACTCCCTCAGAAAAATGTCAGAAAATAGCTGAAAAATCTGTAAAAATCGACAGAACTGACAGAATCGAGTCCGGGTCTGAACCACTATGGATCCATTAAGGCACGGGCGTTACAACATTGCTGTGTTCAAGCAGCATCATTTGAGATATGGGAGCATGAAGAAAGATTTCTGGGCGTTCTTACGATTCCTTAGCAGGTTACAGTTGGGTTATCAGTCTGAGCTCAACCACCGGCTCATGACCACCTTAGAGTCCGCGTATCAGACGATTCTGGAGGTAGAGCAGTTTCGTGCCAAGTATGTGCCTCCCCAGTGCCCCAGCATCACTGGTCAGCATGGACCCGACACCCGTAGCCAGTCATACATGAGGTTTCCTGTGGTGCGCCCACCTAGGTATGATTTTAGGGACCAACGCCCACGGCCTCCTCTTCAGCAGGAACCCACCTGCTCCCAGTGGTCCTCTCCACCACTAGGATCACACCTCTTACCACTCCCGGCACCTGCCCCCACGATGCCCACTACGGTGCGACCACCTGAGCCTCCGAGGCAGGACCCTTGGGTCCTACAGCCCCATCCTTTGGTATGCCCTCTGTGGTCTGCACCAGCACTAGCCACTCACCCACAGCCTCTCGTGGCTGTGACTCACCCCCAGTCATCTGCCCCGTAGCCCTGTCCCAATGACAAGGGCAAGCGCCCCTCTTTAAGTGAGTCCAGTGGCTCTCGCCAGCAGTGCTACCATGGTAGTGAGTCTGGCCATGTCACCAATCAGTGTCCTTCCCATTCAACTATTAGTGAGGATACACACTCTGAGGATGCCCCACCCAGGCTTATTCTAGTGAGTGACGAAGCTGACCATGAGTTGGCTGATGAGTACTGCACTGAGGTTGAGGGGTGAGAGAGCGATCCCATAGCCCACCTAGTGGGCTAGGGTAAGGCGCCAGCTAGCAACTCCATTCTATCAGTCACCCCAACTCCACCAGTCATCCCCGTGTAGCTAGTTGCCATTACTTTACCCACCGACCCGGTGCCATCCGATGACCTGGCACAGC
The DNA here is from genome assembly GCA_024336825.1 of Amorphophallus titanum. Classification (NCBI taxonomy): domain Eukaryota; kingdom Viridiplantae; phylum Streptophyta; class Magnoliopsida; order Alismatales; family Araceae; genus Amorphophallus; species Amorphophallus titanum. The sequence continues at coordinate 26,598,922 of JANBPO010009603.1, read as the reverse complement.
TAGTCACTCCAGAGCAGCAGTCATCCGTCCATCTTTTGCCTATCTCTCCTACAGTAGTGCAGCTGCTAGTGACTATTGTACCACTGTCAACGCCCTATGTTGACGCAGTATGGTCTAATTTCTGCCACCCGTATGAGAGGCAATGTCTGAACTTCCCTTTTTCCATGCTCCACACCAGACGTCTGGATTACCTTCCTATCACCCACCTCCTGATCCTCCCGCACTTCCGTACCCGAGGATGAGCCTTCTCGAATCAGAGATGGTTGATGAGGGTTAAGACTCACGACATTAAGTTGTAGGTCAGCCTATCTTTACACTTGATATATGCAGACAATGTCCATCATTCTTATCGGGTCCTCCTTAGTGCGTCCCTTGTGTTTGTCGTCATTTATAGGAAGTCGTTAGGTTTTGTCTCTCCGTCTGTCCTCATACCAAGAGTCCATGTGTCTGTCCAGTCTCGTGTGTCTGAGTCAGCTGAGTCCTTTGCTGAGCATATTAGGCAGTTGCATAAGCATGTGCGTCATCACATAGAGGCCAGCAACGTACATTATAAGGAGTTAGCTGACGTGCATCGACGCGCCCTTGAGTTTCGAAAGGGAGAGTATGTCATGATCAGGGTTAGACCTGAACGGTTTCCCTCAGGGACCGTGAAGAAACTCCAAGCCCGCGGTGCCGGTCCCTTCCGAGTCATGAAGTGAGTGGGGTCTAATGTGTACGTGATTGAACTACCAGATGACTATGGCATCTATTCGACGTTCAATGTTTCAGATCTGGTGGCATATCTGGACCTCGCGGTGATCCCTAGTGAGCCTTTTGGGCCTTCTCCTCCTGTTGTGAGTGACACACCACCTGAGAGTCCACCTCTTCCAGTCCCTTTACAGTAACACAAGCATATAGATTGTATATTGGATGAGCAGGTGACCACCACCCGGAACGGAGCCTACCAATGCTTCTTAGTGTGTTGGAGGGGATACCCCGCGACGGATGACACTTGAATCACGCACAGAGAGCTCGAGCGAATCTATCTTGACTTACTGGAGTGCTACCTCAGCGATCGGGACCAGTACTCGACAGGGTCGAGTTCCTCCCACCCAGGGAGAATTTGTGAGGGCACATGTCGTCGCACACGCCGGGGTACGAGGAACACACCGGCATCTCTTTGGCTCGGGGATGACGTGGATGTGTAGATCGTGCTAGCTATCTTTGTTTCATGTTTTTAGGTCTTGTTGGGCCCTATTTAGTCCATGTGTGGACAATTAGTTAGTTGTGTGTTTGTGGGCTAGAGTTTTTGGGCTTTTCTATTTTCTTTGGGCTTTGAATGGGTCAAAGGGGGTTAGAGTGTGAAAAAGTTCCAGGGGCTAGGTGTGAATGGGTCATGGGATACAAGTGTGAATGGGAGAGTGGGTTTGCTCGACAGGTGGAAGGGGGCACCCCCCTTTCTTGGTCCAAGGTGGTGGCTGCCCCTCCCTTTTCCTTGACCTCCTCCTTGATTCAAGGAGGAGGAAGGTTCCCCCCTCTCATACGTGACCACCCCCTCCTCTCCCCTCTACCCTATATAATGGCATGTATTGAGACCTTTGAAGGCTAATGAAAAATATTGTGAGAGAAAAATTGTTAGAGAGTCCCCGTCGATAAACAAACCCATTTGCTTCGGCATTTAACCCATGCTGATGAACAAATCTACTGTTGATTTTTGTCATCATCAGTGAAATCGATGAACAAACCATCGACCCAGACCTTTCATCCTCGTCGATAAACAAACCCCTTTGCTTCGACATTTAACCCATGCCGATAAACAACCCTATCGTTGATTTTCATCATCATCGGCAAAATCGATGAACAAATCATTGACCCGGACCTTTCGTCCCCGTGGATAAACAAACCCCTTTGCTTTGGCATTTTACCCATGCCGATGAATAAACCTATCATTGATTTTTGTCATGATCGGTGAAATCGATGAACAAACCATCGACCCAGACCTTTCATCCCCGTCAATAAATAAACCCTTTTTCTTCGACATTTAACCCATGTCGATGAGCAAACCTATTGTTGATTTTCATCATCATTGGCGAAATTGATGAACAAACCATCGACCCAGACCTTTCATCCCCGTTAATAAACAAATCACTTTACTTCGGCATTTAACCCATGCCGATGAACAAACCTATCGTTGATTTTTGTCATCATCGGCGAAATCGATGAAGAAACTATTGACTCAGACCTTTTTTCCCTGTCGATAAACAAACCCCTTTGCTTCGGCATTTAACCCATGTCGATGAACAAACCTTTGGTTTATTCTCGTCATCATCGGCGAGATCGATGAACAAACCATCAACCCAGACCTTTCATCCCCGTCGATAAACAAACCACTTGCTTCGGCATTTAACCCATGCCGATGAACAAACTTGCCATCGATTTTCATCATCATCGGTGAAATCGACCCTCAACTCGGACTCTTTGTCCCTGTCAACAAATAAACCCACTCCTTGCTTTGGCACCTAAGCCCACTAACAAGTATGTCATTTTCAAATCTCATCATCATCGGCGAGGTCCAAGAACAAACCACTAGCTTTACCTTTCGGCCTTACCCGATAGATAAATCCCCTTTATCCTTCGACAATTAGCTGACGATATTCCTACCTTTGTTAATCAAATCTGGTCCGTGGCGGAGTCTGCACCGCGGTGGAGTGAACCCCTCATACCCTCTCTGAAGGCGTGAGGCCTCTCCTGCCCTAGCAGCTAACATATTTCGGGCTTGATGGATTAGCAACTAAGGATTGCCTTACAAACTTTTCGTAGCAGATACGGACATTACGAGTTTGTAGTTATGCCGTTCGGGTTAACTAACGCCCTTGCAGCATTTATGTAACTCATGAACAACATCTTCCGGCCATATCTTGATCACTTTGTGGTTGTATTCATTGATGATATCCTCATCTATTCCAAGACGAAAGAAGAGCACAAAGAACATCTAAGATTGCCTTACAAACTTTGAGGGAATATCAACTATATGTAAAATTAAATAAATGTGAGTTTTGGCTAAAGGAGGTCTCTTTTCTTGGCCATGTTATCTCCAAAGAAGGAATTGCGGTGGATCCTACTAAAGTAGAATCTGTCAAGAACTTGAGCAGACCGACGATTATTTCTGAAATTAGAAGTTTCCTTGATCTGGCTGGTTATTATAGGAAATTCATTAAGGATTTTTCTAAAATCACTGTACCTCTCACAAGACTCACCAGGAAGGAGAATCCATTTGTGTGGACCTCGGAGTGCGAGGAGAGTTTCATGACTCTCAAAGAACATCTCACTGTTGTACCTATTCTGGCACTGTCTGTTGAAGGCGGTGGATTTGAAGTATATACGGATGCATCAGGCATTGGCCTTGGGTGCGCTCTTATGCAAAAGGGTAAGGTAATTTGTTATGCTTCAAGACAACTGAAGTGGCACGAGGAAAATTATCCATCTCATGATCTGAAATTTACTGTCGTTATATTTGCTTTAAAGATCTGGCGTCATTATCTTTATGGAGAGAAGTTTACGATATTTTCAGATCACAAAAGTCTCAAGTACCTCTTTTCTCAAAAGGAGCTAAACATGAGACAAAGACGATGGCTGGAGTATCTTAAGGACTTCGACTTCACCATCTAATATCATCTGGGCAAGGCACATGTTGTAGCCGACGCGCTCAGCAGGAAATCAATGGGAATGTTAACGAGCCTCATGAAAGGTATGACTAGTCTTATTTCTAAGTTTGCCCAGTTAAATCTAGATATTTGTGAGGAGAAAGAAGAATATTTTATTGCCAATCTTCAGACACAACCTACTTTAATAGAAGACCTGGTCAAGTTGCAAGAGAATGATCCAACGTTGATGGAAATCAAAGATGATATTGAACAGCGACCAGATTTTTCTATGTCAACTAACGAAAGATTGCTATTTCAAGGCCAAATGTGTGTCCCAGATCATGTTGGTACTAAGAAGCTGGTTATGGATGAAGCACATAAATCATGGTATGCCATTCACCCTGTAGCTACAATGTTGGGGTACACGGTGCTATGGATTCAGAGGGGGGGTGAATGAATCGCCCTATTAAAAAATATTTATCTCACGAAGCCAATTGACTGCTGATGCCAGTCCCAGCAGATTTAACAATTTCCCCAATCTGGAAACTAAACGCAGCGGAATGGAATAGATCGAACTGATCTAAACACGGCCTAAGCAAGCATCTAAACGTAGATAGAAATGAAGACAATCAAATCACACACTGCACAGGAGTTTTTAGGTGGTTCGGTCCTCCAGACCTACGTCCACCCCACACTCAAACCAGAGTGTGGATTCCTGCTGCGCAACACAGGGGTGAGCCAATTGTTCCCCGTCTGTATTAACCAATTGATAGGCATTTCCAGGATATACTTCTTTTATTACAAAAGGTCCTTCCCAATTAGGTTGGATTTTTGAGCGGGGACCACCAGGCTTTACAAAGTTTCGTTTAATTACCATTTCACCGACTTTAAATTTTCTCTCGATCATTTTCTTTTGATAAAATCATGAGAGCCTGTTTTGATATACCCTTACATGTTCGGCGGTGGCCAGACGTTTTTCGTCTAAGAGTTCCAACTGGGCAAGGAGTGATTCTCGTCGTTGATCAATAGGGAGTTCCTTGTCCATTTGAACTCGAAGAGAAGGAATTAGGATCTCGTAGGGGACTACCGCCTCCATTCCATAGGTAAGAGCAAAGGGGGTTTGCCCTGTAGGAGTCTGAATGGATGTTCGGTAGGCCCATAGAGCTTCTACTAGCTTCTCTGGCCAGTCCGCAAATTTATTGGCTTCATAGATTTTCTTAATGATTTTAATCAAAGTTTTATTAGTTACCTCTGCTTGGCCATTGCCATGTGGATAATATGGAGATGAATGATGCAATGCAATGCTGTACCTGTTGTAGAGATCCTTAAGTGCTTGAGATATGAATTACGGTCCATTATCGGTGATGATAGTATTTGGGATGCCGAATCTTGCAATGATATTCTTCATGATGAATTTACAAACAGTTGATGCTTTTATCTCCACGTAAGCTTCTGCTTCTATCCACTTGGTGAAGTACTCTGTTGCCGTGAGGATGAATGACTTTTGCTTCGTGAGGAGGTTCGTATCACCAAGAGATCTAATGACATCAAAAACCCACATGGAGAAAGGCCATGGGGAGGACATAGGATGGAGTGAAGAAGTAGGAGAATGGATTTTGTCGGTGTGCAGTTGGCACTTAACACACCTTCGAACATAGATAGAACAATCCTCTTCTAGAGTGGGCCAATAGAAGCCTAGTCTAAGGATCTTCTTTGCTAACATCTGGCTATTCACATGGCCACCACACACTCCCGAATGTGCCTCTTCCACAACTTTCCAAGACTCATCATCATCGAGACACCTTAATAAGACACTGGTGAGCCCCCTTCTATAGAGCACACCTCCAACTAAAGAGTACTATTGGGCCACCCTTTGAATAGCCTTCTTCTCTTCCGCAGTTGCTTCTTCCGGATATGACTGATCATAGCAATATTTGGCAGTCTCATAATACCATGGCTTTTCTTCATCAGCCAATTCTTCTTCTAAGTCTAATAGTATGACCCCTTTGCTCTGAAAAATTTCCCCTTCCTTAATCTTCCAGAGCACCTCCTCCTTAATGCTAAGAAAAGTGGGATCCTTAATGGCAGGAGTTTGGCGCAACAGAGTGGAAGTCTCTCTTAGGGAGAAAAGTTAAGGAGGAGGCAAGGGAAGCGAGAGCGTCAGCTAGGATATTCTGATTGCGAGGGACATGGACAAAGATCAGTTTTGTAAAAAGCTTAGCGTAAGCGGAAGCAAGTTCTTGATAAGGCTTGAGTTTAGCATCAAGCGTGCGGCATTTGACAAGCACTTGGCGCAGAATGAGCTAACTATCACCAACAATTCGAAGCTGGGTAACACCGAACTGGTGTGTGACCTGTAAATCGGCTAGAAGAGCCTCGTACTCAGCGATGTTGTTTGTAACATGGAAGGCGAGCTGAGAGGCGAGTGGAATGGTGATACCCTCTGGGGTTAGAAGGACCATGCCAATTCCTCTTCCGAGAGAGTTCATAGCCCCATCAAAATGTAATGTCCACATGGGATCCGAGGGTTGGTTAATGGACATTAATTCCTCATCTGGGAACTCTGAATAGACTGGATCAAATCGAGGTAGAGGGTGATGTGCAAGATGTTCGGCAATGGCATAGCCTTTGATCACTTTTTGTTGAATATAGGTGATGTCGAACTGAGAAAGGAAGCTTTGCCATCGTGCTAGTCGGTCGGTGAGGACATGTTTTTCGAGAAGGAACTTAATAGGATTCATTCGAGCAATGAGATGGACCTCGTGAGCTAGAAAGTAATGCTTAAGCTTTTGAACTACCCAGACTAATGCTGCGCAGGTCTTCTCCATAGTGGTATACTTCTGCTCACAAGAGTTGAGATGTTTTGACAAGTAGTAGGCTGCCCTTTCTTTTCCTTCTTCATCGACTTGTGCGAGGACAATGCCTACCGAGTCATCCAGGACGGACATGTAAAGAATGAGTGGTTTGCCTAGAAATGGCGGCCTTAGGACAGGAGGATTTGAGAGATAATCCTTCAATCCGTCAAAAGCCACCTGACACTTGTCATCTCAATTAAATTTGACTCCCGGGTTAGTAAGCTTGTAGAACGGCCTACACCTTTGTGAATGTTGGGAGACAAACTGGCGAATAAATTGTAACCTCCCGATCAATCCTCAAACTTCCTTTAAGTTCTTAGGAGGGGGCATTTCTCTTATGGCTTTCGCCTTATTGGGATCAATCTCAATATCCCTTTTACTATATTGTTGCAGCTCTTGCTTGATGACTTTTTAAGCATGCTAACTGTGAGGATTTAATGTGGCTTGAGAGAGCATATTCATTATATGATTATTTTTACTGCTACTATTTCATCAATGATGGCTGTTTAATCATTTTGATCATATGGCTTCAATGCTTCCACAGGTTTTAACTCATTCCTTTAGTTCATGTTGTTAATGGTGAATCTTGGAATGTGACTTTTAATAAATTTTCACAAAACTGAAGGCTTTCATGCATTACATATAAATATAAACACTCACATTTTCTACGGCCGTGCCAACATATACATATAAATCAAGAGAGCAAATATAGAAATAACTCCGTTGTCTTGGTTTTCAGAATTTCGAGAGGCCTGCAGTTAAGATCACTCGGCTACAAGTAGCCATTCATTTGCACCGGCCTCACACACAATGCAATTGTTCTATTTACACAATTTAAAACCCCACCAACATGCAATTTTGGGAATCATTTAACCTTGCACGTTGCTAGACATGCGTTTAATCCACGACACAAGGAACCCACTGCGGTTTAGAGGCGCGGGTTAGGCCACGGATGGCCCAACGCATGAACCCACAGTCTTGATCGACTGTACAGGATCGTGGGCCCTATCTCACCTTCCACTAGATCATCGTCCGGTTTGGCTTCTACATTTACCATCCGTCCGTCCCCGGACGAGAGTCACCATAGGTAGACGCTTACTCGGTGCCCTACCCTACTTACAGTGGCACTATCCATGTGATGCATTTTATTGTATCATCTTCACTTCTATTCATTTGAACACTCTTACTTGCACAATGTGGAATCATGAATGTTACGACTAAGGCTCACAACAAATTAGAAAAGAAACAAATATTGTATGCAAGCCGTAATACACTGCTAGCTACCATGCACATTGATGGTAGTATCGGCCAAAATCGATATGTTTCGGCCGAAACCGACCCAATACAAAATCCCCCTATTTCACTGTAGCGAGAGTTGTATCGGGTTTAAGTATCGGTTTCGGACGAAACCGATACTGGTTTCGGCCCGAAACCGTCCGGTTTCGGGCGAAACTCCAAAGGGAGTTCACGTGAACTCTTCCCCCCTGAAACAAACCCTCCCCGTCCCTGCTTGGCCGAAACCCTCCCGTCCCGTGCAGCCACAGGCCCACAGCAGCCCGCCCGCCGCAGCAGCGACCCCGCCCGCGCCTGTAGCAAGCCCTGCGGCCCCTGCCCGCCCGCAGCCTACAGCTAGGCCCGCGCCTGCAGCAAGCCCGCCAGCAGCTGCAGCCCCGCCCTGCGGCCAGCCCCAGCCCAGCCGGCCCTGGCCAAGCCCTGCAGCAGTGCCGCCCCACTGCCCCAACCCTGTCGCAACCAGCCTTGGCTGGCCCAGTCCTGAGCAGTCGGCCCAGCCCCCCGGCCAACAACCCATGCCACCCTAATTAGTTCTAATTAGGGCTATGTAAGTATTTTTTGTAACTTAATTTGTTAATTAATTCTTGTGATTAGGCTAAATGTGTTAATTAAGACCTAATTACACTATGAAATTTGGGACTTTCCTATAATTAGGTTTAGTAAGGTTCAATTGAAGCTCAATTAAGCTTCATTGACTAATTTGGAGCTCTATCATGCTGGTAATTAATTCTTATGAAGGGTGATTAGGCTAAATGTGTTAATTAAGCCCTAATTAGACCATTAAATTTGGGGCTTTCCTCTAATTAGGTTTAGTAACGTTCAATTGAAGCTCAATTAAGCTTCATTGACTAATTTTAACCTCTATCATGTTGAATTGCCTTTTTGTTCATTGTACTTACAAGAGATTGTCTTTGACTGTCTTAATGCAGCATCATGCCTAGACGTCAACAAACACAGGAGCAGCAAGGGCAGGAGGATCCGGGGTGGGCCCACCTGTCCTTAGTCGATGCTAAGAGAAGAAATGTGAAATGCAATTACTGTGGTAGGGAGATGCATGGCAGAATTACTAGGGGAAAGTAGCATTTGGCAGGGGTAAGAGAAGAGGTGAGATAATGTGACCATTGTCCCCGAAGAGGTGCGAGAAAAGATGCGCCAGTGCCTTTTGGGCAAAAAGGAGAGGATGCAACAAAGGGCTGAGGATGAGGAGGAAATTGTTGAGGACATTTCTGGCAGAAGAGTTAGGGATGATGAGGAGGAAGGCACTGAGGATTCTGATCCAGAGCTGACTGAAGCAAGAGAGAGTGAAGCAGCAGCTCGAAGGAAAGGAAATGCACCTATGAGTTCAGGAGGGACCTACGCCAGTACAGCTGCACGACGTCCTGACATTGGTACTGCCCCGCAGACGCAGAGAACAGGCCCCATGGACAGCTATCTCCACAGAAGGCCCCATGCTACACAGCTTAAAATCAAGTCTGCAATGAGAGGAGTAAAGAAATCAGCTGAAGTTGCAGGGCATGCATTTAAAAGCATCTGTAAATTATTTTTCCATCCAGGTGTCCCTGCACATGCTGCTGAAAGTAAATATTTCCAACCTATGTTGGATGCCATAGCAGATGTTGGCCCTGACTTGAAGGCCCCGTCACGTCGAGACATATACGAGCGTGGGCTTGAGGAAGAGGTTGAAGAGCTTCACGCCTGGGTTGAAAGCTTTAAGCATGTATGGATGGAGAGAGGATGCACTATTATGTGCGATGGTTGGACAGGTACCACGAAAAAGTCCATGATTAACTTTTTGGTCTATTGCATCGCAGGTACAGTATTTGTAAAATCTATAGATGCATCAAATTATGAAAAGAATGTCAATTATTTGTTTCATTTGATGGACAACATGGTAGAGGAAATTGGAGAGGAAAATGTTGTACAAGTTGTGACTGATAATGAAGCCAGTTATAAGGCTGCAGGGAAGAAATTGATGCAGAAGCGCAGCCATTTATATTGGCTCCCATGCGCAGCACATTGTCTAGATCTCATACTTGAACCCTCTTCGTCGGCCGGCCGAAGGAAGAGGAAGAAGGAACCCACGCAATCCCGCAGTCCGGAGGAGAACGCGATCAATCATTTCTCCACTTTGAGGTACTTTACCTCTGGCGATCACACCCCTTTATTTGTCTTGTATTTTCGTTCTTTAGTCTATTTGTTCTCGTCTTCACCCGCGCGGAGGTTCACTCCCCGTGGCGGTTCCCTTCCCCTTTCGATTTCGCTACGTCCCCCCTCCCCATTTTAATTCTGGTCAATAAGTCCCGCTGACGGAACTAGTTCCTCGCGGTGATCTAACCCCCTAACCATTAAGTCCCGCTGACGGAACCAGTTCCTCGCGGTGATCTAACTCTTTAACCATTAAGTCCCACTGATGGAACTAGTTCCTCGCGGTGATCTAACCCCCTAACCATTGAGTCCTGTTGACGGAACTAGTTCCTCACGGGTGTTGGGATGCCATTCTCGCTAGTTTTATTACGTTTGGTTGTGATTTGGGGCCGGTAGGAGTCCGATTACCCTTGTGAGTCATTTTGGGTGGATTTGTGAAAATTGCCTATTTCTTGTCATTTCGCGTCGTTTCATGGTCTGTGTGATCCCTTCCGGCTTGTGGAAGGTGGATATTGTGTCTAGGGATGTTTCCCCCTCGTTTAGAAGTGATTGGGGCGTGGAAAGACTGAGTTTCAGGGATTTCTGCGGTTTTCGCACCGTGACGACAATGCACTAGTTGCGTTGGTCGCGTTCTCAGTCGAACGCACTACAATGATGCACCGCGTCTCGTGAAGGAGATGAACAGTTTGGCAGTTATTATTGCAACTCAGATGAGGGGCGCAATGCTTTGTTAACGCGACCCAGGCGAGTGGCGCGTCTATATTGTCTCGTCTGCAGTTTAGGCTGCATTTATTAACGTGACCCAGCTAAGCGCCACGTTAGTGTGATTGCGACCCATGTGATGGCCGTCACTATTGTGTTATAGTGCTCGAGGTTTTGACCGTGTCTATTATCGCGACCCAGGTGAGCACCGTGTCAATGCGTTGACGTGCTCTGTTCGTTGGACATGTTCTGATGACATCGCGACCCTTTGTAGGGGCGCGTTAATCATCGTGACGTAGGCTATAGGCACATTAATGCCTTCTATCTTTGGAATATTATTCGAGTTATTTCGGGCTCCGGTGAACCCAGGACTTAATACCTTGTTGGTCTTTTACTCAACGGATGCCTTCGGTGTTCCGTGAGAGTCATATATGTGTCAAGGGATCCCGGAAGAGTGGCTTTATCCCGAGCAGTGTGTGGTGTTTCTTTCGTGTTGGTTTGGCTTCCGGTTGGCTTAGCTTCGACCCCTTGGTTAGCCCATTATCCGTGGATATTGTGGACGTCCTATGAGGGCCATGACCGTGTTATAGGGTGTTCGAAAGTGCCATGATACCGAGCAGTGTTTTGTGCATTTCAAGGGTCATTGTGATTTCTGGTCAACCCGGTTGTGACGTAGTGGTTAAAACATGACCTCGTGAGTGTCTCAGTTATCCTGTATGGATCGAGACTCTGGTTATGAATGCTTGGAGGTCTCTTATTGCCTCGATTTGCATGCCATGTGCCTTGAGGGTGTTGTGATCCCTCATGTTTCGTGTTTCTTGGTTATCCAAAATTGAGAGTCCTATGTGCAGTCTAAGGGCTGAGGACTTGTGTTTTATCGTGATTTTGGCTTAGGGAATAGGCTGATTAACTGGTATAGTACCGTGATATGTGACAATCTTGACCCGAGTCGTATGACTCAAGGATCGTTGTGTGCAGGTCTAGTTAACTGTTCTGAGTCAGGCGGATGTTCTGTGTGCTGCCTTATGTTTCGTAATACGTGTGATAGGAGAGTGCTTACCCTGTCCGTACTTCACTGTTTTGAGTCTTTGTGTCTAGTGAGCCACCACTAGTCGTAGCCTGATGACACTTTAGCGTGTCGGCCCACCTGGGAGTGGTGGCGGGGCGAGTTCCCGAGAGATAATTTTTAGGCTAGTTTTCGTGGGTCCTCTTACTTTGCAGTAGCATCCTACTAGGGGAGAACTAACTAGAGACCTGGCTCAAGGTATTGGGCTTGTATGTGTACACGTGGTCAGGGGCGTTTGGACGAGTGCCGACAAGCGTGACCCTGACTAGTCACTCATTACTGTTGTTCCTTGTGCTTCGTACAGTGTCTCAGTTTTCGCGTTCGAGACGAGTGGGAGACGCTTGAGGCGCCGTGTAACATGTCAGTGGTCGCATCTGGCTTTGCTTCTAGTGAGGAGGTACTTCTGTCACATGACACGTGACTTGTGGCTTTTGTGATCGATTTTTCATCATGGTTGACGTGGTGCTTTGGGTAGCCTGTGTCTGGCTTCACCGTAGCTTGTGTAGTGTACACGACGGTGAGATCGTGTATGTGTTAGTGCTTTCAGACTGTGTGATTTGAGTTGGGTTTGTCTCGACAGACGAGCCTGTATGACTAAGGTGTCGTGTTGTGTCCTGGCAATGTCGCCAGAGTTCCTTATATCAGTTCAGTAGTTCCTGACTGTGAGTGCGGGGATTCGAGTTTTGTCAATTAGGAGTAGTGTAGAGGGCTGAGGTTCGATAGTTGTTGTGTGTTTCTCTTCAGTGCGGCTTTTCCTCTTTACTTCTATTGTTGTTACTCCTTCTCCTGCTGTTGCTCTTACTATTGCTGTTACCACTTTGGTTTCTTGGTGGGGATCTGCGGGACCCCTACTGCAAAATTTTGTTCTGGGGGCTCCGCCCCCACGACCTGACCGCGTAGGTCGATCCGCGTGTGATAGCGTAGGTTGGTGAGTTCAGGCCACACACTTAATAATTTGCTTCCCCCAGACTATGTGCGAAGAGAAAAGCAATGAGGCCTCGTGGTATCGGACGTGGATCTCGGAATCCCCGATATGGCCATAGTCCCGAACCGTCTCGGGCCAACAGTTCATTAAGCTGACCCGCTTCTATCGGGATTCAATCCCACAATCACATTAAATTTGCCGTATCTATGGCAGACATTCGTGCGGCTTTCTCATCATCTTTGATTCTTCAGATACGGACTCTCATCCGAACAATGAATGGTCCATTGGTGACCGACATATATACCGAGATCCAATCCCACGATCACATCAAACTTGCCGTACCTACGGCAGACATTTGTATGGTTTTATCACAGTTTCTCACGCTACTAATACGGACTTCCGTCTGAACAATAAAATGGTCCTTTAGTGACCGACATGCTCACATTCATGAACGTTTAAGCCCCGATGTTGGGTTTTGTTTATACGTAATCCGAGGTTTCTACTCTCGCTTTCACTATTAGAAATCTGAGGTCGTAGGGCCCCCTTTTCCGGTGATTAATCAAGGGTTTTTCCCTCTCCGAGGGGATGTAATTAACGCCACAGCCTTTATGGTATGACGGGTTCTCAGTCTGGACACGGACTACACAATCGTCTGATTCGTCAGATCGAGCACACCACGGGCTTCTTTAAGTCCACATAAATTGTCACCTAGGTGACTAGCATGCCCTCGCACTAATAATCTGAATAAGCAAATGTAAAGATGAATAAACTCACAAAAAGAACAAAAGTCCCAAAACTGCATCCACAGAAACCTGGCGGGAAGTAAGTGCTAGGGAGCTTGCAATATTGTGCCAGGGAATGAGGGCGTGAAGCTGACATACTTTCAACCACCACTTGCTGAATGTAACTTTAGATTTCCTATTTGAACATGGGATCCACCCCCTTTGATGGCGTGACCGGAATGGGGGGAACCAGGGGTTGAGGGGTCCCTAGGGAAGCCATGAAGTGGCTGGGTTGGGGGGAAGTCTCCCGCGGGGGTCGGCTAGAGGACCCTTGGAAGGGGAGTTGGACCTGAGGTGGTGTTGAATGAGGGGAGATATGGGGAGCGGTAGGGGCTTTACCCCATGTGACCATCTTAACTAGCTCCTCGGGGGCATGCCGAGATAGCACACTGATAAACTCTTGATCTTCATGCGGTGACAAAGTGGGAGGCCGAGGGCTTATGTGATCGTGATCATAGTGAGAGGATGCAGAATCGGTGAGAACGCCATCATTTTGTGTAGCTGAGAACATGTCAATGAAGGCTGTCGAGTGGCTATCCTCTATCTCTGATGGAGGCATCACCCACGACTCCCTCTAGCTCGGGTCGTCCACACACCCAGGCATTGTTTGAGCCTAGGCTTCACTCTATGTGGGCCCAATTATCCATTTTGAACTTTTCGTTTGAGTCATTTTGATGTATTTTCCCTTTTATTGTAGTCATTTACCTAGGTCTTTTATTTTATTCCCTAAGTTTGAGTGTCATTAGGTGGATTAGAATAGCTATTGGGCCCAATTCAATGGGCTAGGCCCAGGGCCGCCCCCTACCCCCTTGGTTATTTGTCATTATGTCAATGTAGATTATGAAAAGAATCTACTTGAGGAATTATGCGGATATAAACAATAATAAAGAAACAATTCAACAATAAAAAAGAGCACGAGGTGCTATTGGAAAGGTGATCGCCAGAGACCAGAAGGCCTCAAAATTATGGGGAGATGATCGCTTACCTGTTGATGTGAGTGCGGGGATGTGGGAGAAGATTGTGAGTTCCTTCCTCCTTCTTGAATCGGCCGGCCGATAAGAAGGGTCTTCCTTTAATTGATTACCTTGCAAAAATGATAAACAAACAATAAACGGGCTAAGTTAGTGTGCTGTGTAGTAACAAATTCCAAAAAGGGCCAATAAAGAAAAATAGATGGAATTATACGTGCGCACCTTGTTTGTTTTGTTTTAAACCCCTATAATGAAAGGAAGGGAGATATGTGCAATGCAAAAGGTTGATGCAAATGGTATGATGACATGCAACAAAATAATACTAATGATGATGATATGCAAAATATGCTGCACTTAAACAAATGATATGAAGACCCTGCTGTCCCTTAAACAGTAGAGGGCACACATGACGTGAAAGCATAGGAAGGGATGAAGCACAACGTTGGATGCAGCAGGATGAAGCAACGGATGTAGGTAGCAGCAGCAGGATGATGGAGGGATGGAGCAACAGGGAGAGCAGCAGCATGCAGGATGATGGAACGGATGTAGCAGGAAGTAGCACGCATGCAGCAATAGGATGAAGACGTCGCGGGGAGAAGCAACAACAGCAAGCAGCAAACGCCAGGAAGAAGCAACGCAGAAGAAGAAGGAGAACAGCCACAGGAGGAAGAACTCAACGGCAGGAACAGCATGCCCCCCTTCAAAATATGTGTGTGCCCAACCCAACAACGGAGGAAAGCAGGGCTGTTTTATAGGAAGAGAGACGTGAAGAATTTGGGGAAAGGAGATAAACTGGGCAGTAGTTATCTTGGGGAGGATCAAACCAAGGAAGAGTCCAACGGGCGTGGATTCTGGAAAGGATGAAGGGAAGAAAGTCCCAATCAAAGCAATGATCTTCCGAGGAATAAACACCTTGGCCCCTTTGTTACCCTTGCTATCTCCTTTCACCGGATTTGTGTTTGTGTGGTTTCCCCGTCCCCGGCGACGTTTCTGTTTGCATCTCCACCCTGTCGGGCCTCGCCACCCCTCTTTGTTTGGAGATCCAGTCCCCAACCCTGCTAGCTCGCTAAGACCCCCTCCAGTTGGGCCAGAATCAGAAAACCCCCGTGGCCTTCCTCCCCGTGGTTTCACTTCGTACCCCTTCAACCCTTCCCCGGTACACCCTAGGTTCTCCTGGCCTGGTGCACTTCACGGCCCTTCAGCTCCTTCACCGGCACGGCCCTTGGCCGGCATGCCCTTCACACTTCAGAACCCTTCGCCGGCACACTCGCTAAGCCCTTCGCCGGTACAACCCAATTCCCAGGCCTTCCAACGGTGCACCTTTGAGCCTCTTGGCCGGCACACTGGCCCTTACCCCTTAACCTCAGTACCTACACCTCACCTCACAGCCCTCCCTTCACTGCTCACTTCGCGTCCTCCGAGGTCTGCACAAGGTGTTGCCGTCTTCGGACGCCCACCTCCAATTGTTGGGTTCCGCCACTCCATGTGGGCGCGTTCCCCGTATCTCCCTTACGCCCGGGGTCAAGGGGAGATGCTGCCGAAATTTTGTTGGAATTAATAATAACGCGTTAAAAGACCAAAAGGGGGGGCAACAAACAAACGGAACAATAAATAATAAAACACTTCAACCAAGGAAAATAAATCGCGGGCACCACAAAGAAATTTAGACCGGACGATGACTAAGCACCTCGAATAATCACAACTGCAGGTGGAAGAAATAACTCGTGCAAAGCCACCAAAATTAAGAGAAGAAGAAAAGAAAGGCCTTAAGAGGTCGAAGAAGAGTGGGCCCCTTACAAGCTTCACCCGGCATGCCTGTTCCTGGCCCTTCGCCGGTACACCTTCAACCCAATCCCCTCAGCTGAGCCCTTCGCCGGCACCCCCTCATAACCCTTCGCCGGTACACACCTTCCCTTCACCTTCTCTCTCTCCGTCTCACCGCCTCACCGTCTCCCCCACCGTCTCTCTTTCTTTCCTTGCGTCTCTTCTTCCTCGCCGGCACACTCCCCCATCGTCTCTCCCGCTTGCGTCTCACCCTGCGTCTCTCCCCCTGCGTCTCCCTCTCCGTCTCACTGTCCTCGTCTCCCCCCTGCGTCTCTCTCTCCGTCTCACCGCCTCCACCTCCACCGTCTCTCTCTCTCCTTCGCCGGCACGCCTCCTTGCGTCTCCCCTCTCGCCGGCACGCCTCCCTCCGTCTCACCTCTCTCTCCCTGCGTCTCTCTCTCCCACCGTCTCTCCCTGCGTCTCTATCTTTCACCGTCTCCCCCCTTGCGTCTTTCTCTCCGTCTCATCGCCTCTCTCGCCCTGCGTCTTCCCCTCCACCGGTACACCCCCTGCGTCTCTCTCTCCGTCTCACCGCCTCTCTCTCTCCTGCGTCTCTCCCTCCGTCTCACCGCCTCTCCCTCACCGTCTCTCCCTCCGTCTCCTTTTTCCCTCACCGTCTCCCCCTCTTTTCCTCACCGTCTCTCCCTCTTTTCCTCACCGTCTCCCCTTCGCCGGTACACCTCTTCCCCTCCGTCTCTCTCTCGCCGCGTTCGTACCTCCCTTCGTCTCTCCTTCGCCGGCACGGTAGTCCCAGCCCCTTGCCCGGTGCGCTCTAAACGTAATAGGTTATAATAGTAATAATAACAGCAATAAAAAGAATTCAAAAAAAGGGATAATGAAAGAAATAAATGGATAAATAAATAAGTAATGATAATAATAATAAAAGGGAGGTAATGAAATAAACAAAAATAAGGAAACATGATAACCCCATGGCCAAAAATACAAAAATAATAATAGTGACAAAACACATATATGCATACGTATATATAATAATAATAATAGAAGTAATAATAGCGATAAAAGAAGAGAGGGGGCTACGATAAATAAACGAATTAAAATGCACAAGAAATGAACACAACAAAAAATGTGTAATCAAAAAGCAATAATAATAATATTAATAACAGACGAATAGAAAAATCATCCAAAAAATGTACACCAGGGGGGGTAAATGCCAAGAACGTTTAATCAAAGCCCAAGTAAAGAACAATAATAATAATAAACATGATAATAAAATTTTACACCACGTCTCCGCCCCTCCTTGTGACTCGGTGCTGAAGGAATAATAATGCCGCCCTCGCAAGTCGGACCCGAGTCTTGGGATTCATCCCGGTATGGCCGCGATTCGACATTGTTTTGGGACGATATTTCAATCAAACCAGACCCACTTCCCAGGTCGGATCTCTTCTGACCTATTATTGAGATTGTCGCGTGTTCGATAGATATTTGACCGGGTTTACCTCGACTTTTACATCGTATCTTCAGTACGGACCTTTGTCCGAACACAGAGTGGTCCACGAGCGACCGACAAAACCCGAATGGAACGAAAAGACTCTCGTCGTCCCAACATCCCACGCATGGGACTACTAACAGGCCTCGGTGGGCCGTGCCTGAATTTCGGGTCTACCCCGATCATGATCAGTGTCCTGCCTACATTTTAGGCCTACAGCTCGTTATCTCAAACGCATTTCCCTCTGGATTCGATCTCAAAACGTCTCCCCCGTTGCTCTTCGGCCCCGGGGATACTAACGACGCTCACGCAAGTCTTGCCTCGACCGCGGGGGGCCCACCGCAGTATGGTCGCGGCTTGATCGATGGCTGTAAAGTCGACATCGGCAATGAAGTTCGACATTGAAGTGTTTGATGGAAAAACAATGGATTTCAATATCTGGCGACTGAAGATGTGGTCCCTATTGGTCTAATAGGGGCTAAGCAAGGCAATTAAAGGCAAGACGGCTCTACCGCTCGAGTGAAAAGACAAAGAGAAAGAAGAATACATGGAGCATACCGTTGCAGCAATTCATCTGTACTTGGTGGATGATATGTTGAGAGAAGTTGCTAACGAAGTCACCCCTGCAAAGCTCTACCTCAAACTCGAATTGAGGTACATGACAAAGTCTCTCACAAGCCGTCTATACTTGAAGCAGCGATTGTTCATTTTTCACATGAAAGAAGGTATGCCCGTTGCTGATCATCTGAACGAGTTTAATAAGATTGTTACATATCTTAAAAATGTTTGTGTTAAAGTAGATGATGAGGACCAAGCCCTCAGACAGTCATACTCCTATGCTCATTACCTTCTTCATATGAGCATTTCGTCGATATTTTGTTGTATAGGAGAGATGATATCTCTGTGGAAGATGTCAAGACTTTCCTGAACTCTAAGGAGTTGAAACGACAGGTATTAGAAACTCATGATGAAGATTGGGCAGATGGCCTGATGGTGAGAGAGAGAACTAAAAGGGCAAGATCAAAGTCCAAATTGGTGAAGGTCAAGTGTTATGAATGCAATCAAAAAGGGTACATCCGGAAAGATTGCCCAAAATTGTAAGGGTAAGGTTTAGGAATAGTCTTCTTTTGATACAGTGAATGTTGTTCAAGTGGAGACTGTTGATGATGAGATTGTTTTGTCGGTCTCTGTTAGCACTACTGGGGTGATTGGATGGATACTTGATTCTGGTTGTTCCTTCCACATGTATCCTCATAGGGAATGGTTCTCTACTTACACATTAGTGAGTAGTGGTACCGTGATCTTAGGAGATAATAGAACTCTTGCAGTTGCAGTGATTGGTACAATTAGAATCAAAATATTTGATAATGTCATCATAACCTTAGAATTGCAGCCTATTCCAAAATTGCAGAAGAGTCTGATCTCATTGAGTGTTTTGGATGTGCATGGATATCGGTTCTTGGCGGAGAATAAAATCTTGAAAGCTTCCCGAGGTGCATTGGTTGTGATAAAAGGGAAGCTGATTGGTGGCCTTTATCATCTACAAGGTAGCACCGTGATGGGCAGTGCCAATTTGGAACGAAGTTCAGATAATCCTACCCAACTGTGGCACATGCGACTAGGCCACATGGGTGAAAGAGACATGATAGAGTTGAGCAAGTGAGGTCTGCTTGCTGGTCAGAAGACTGGGATATTGGATATCTGTGAGCACTGTGTTTTTGACAAGTATTGCAGGGTGAAATTCAGTACAGTGGTCCACAGCACCAAGGGCACTATGGATTACATCTCCTCTGACCTTTGGGGTCATGTTCCAGTTGTCTCAAAGGGTGATGCAAGTTATTTGTTGACCTTTATTTATGATTTCTCAAGAAAAGTCTGGATATATTTTCTGAAGAAAAAGTGTAAGGTGTTTGTCACCTTTAAGCAGTGAAAGGCATTGATTGAGAGGCAGATTGGTAAGAAAATCAAGTGTCATTGTACTGCCATTGGTATGGAATTCTGCTTGAAAAAGTTTGATGAGTTCTACAAGAACGAGGGCATCATTCGACATCGCATTGTAGTAGGTAAACCACAACAGAATAGTATTGCAGAATTGATGAACATGACTCTTAGAAAGAGCGAGAAATGTGTTATCTCAAGTAGGTCTGACAAAGGCATTTTGGGTAGAAACTGTCAACACGACTTGTTACTTGGTGAATAGATCTCTATCCATAGTCATAGAGTTGAAAACTCCTGAGGAAGTATGGTCTGGTTCTTCTTTCGATTATTCTTATCTCAGAATTTTCGGTTGTCTTGCGTATGCTCACGTCACATATGACAAGTTGGAGCCCAAGGTAAAGAAGTGCATTTTCATTAGATATGCACAAACACAGGGTGTGAAGTCATATCGCTTGTGGTGTACTGACCCTCAATCACCTAAGTTCATGATTAAGAGAGATGTGACCTTCGATGACTTTGTAATGCTCCGTGCGGGAGACAAGTCAACAACAAAAAGGAAGATCAAGTTAGTGGCAAGCATGGAGAGCTAGAGTGAAGCTCTCAGCAGAAAGTGCAATGCAAGAGGAGACAGTACACTCCCCAGATGAGACAGTTGATGTGCCAGAGAGCAGTACAACACGATGATAGGCCCCGCAAAGGCAATACATCATCACAATAGACAGAGAGCGAAAGGTGATCAGATCACCCAGCAAATATAGTCATGTTGACATGATAGCTTTTGCTTTGTCTGTTGCAAATGATGTTGAGGGGGGCAGAACCATGTTCTTATAGAGAGACAGTTGCATTAAACAAGTCCTCTAAATGGCAGCCGGCCATGCAAGAGGAGATTGAGTCTCTACAGAAGAACAATATATGGGAGTTGGTGAAAGTATCACCTTGTCGGAAGATTGTAGGGTGCAAATAGGTCTTTATAAAAAAAAGGAAGGAATCCTTGGTATGAAAGATGCTGGATTCAAGGCACGATTGGTGGCGAAAGATTTCGCACAACGAGAGGTATTGCCTTCATTGAGGTATTCTCTCTTGTCGTAAAACATATTTCTATTCGTGTGTTGCTTGCCATAGTTACTTTACTTGATTTAGAGCTAGACTAACTAGGAAGAAGTCTGTCTCCCCGACCTGATCAAAGATGAGACCAACGGGGATGGCTACTATTCTCTTGGATATTCATATCGGTACCTCATGAAGGCGTACAGGGAACTGTACCAGCTGGCGCATGGCGGGAAGCAACCCCCCCGCAGAGACAGGAAGAGGGTCCAGATGACCCTATGGCTGTAATATTTTTATGATGGGCTGAAGCAGTACGAGGACTTCCCGTGCGTCGGCACCACAGTCACTCGCAAGAAGCGCAGCAAGCCCAAGGTCGACGTGAAGATTCCTTCCAAGGGGCATCGGAGCGGGCCTATCCCAACAGCGGTTTATTCGTTGATGCATTGTACAGCCTATCTAACGTACTAGCTGTGCTCATTTGCCATGTCGTATGTGGACGAGACCATCATCCGGTCGGATGCTATCTTCCCAGCCTGTCAGATGGCATGGGGGATTGAGCTGTCACTGTGCCCAGCTACCCTCTGTCTGATATATAAGGTGCTTGGGGACGTCAGTGTTCATCAATTCCCAAGGCAGGCCCGATATGTATGCCCACTGCACTTCTTTAATGTGTGGGTCTGCTCGCTATTCCCGGAGTTCACCCCACGCACACTTCAAGGTTGGGGATTAGTCCCGCGAATGCTAGAGTTCGCGAGTGCAGAGCCGGGCTCCACGTCCCAGCGGTTATATGACATCCGGGGCCGATTGACAACGGTTCCTCAGGATGCAGTGGGCACTATTCATTTTTGGACACTGGTTGCCCATTCAAGTCCTCTGGTGAACACTAAGCGAGAATGCAAGGATGACCAAGTGGAGAAGTATGTACACCCAATCAGCCAGGGGAATGTGGCTCGCCCCTTGATGGAATCGGAGCTCTGTGACTGGGCATTGTCAATCCGCCCAAGTGTGCTGGCATTCAGGAAGGGGAATACTTTGTTGCTGGAACCATACTACCCCTTCTGCTTCGGCCGAAATTTTGGATATGATCAACATATCCCGGAGTACAGCGCCCAATTCAGCTTGCCCACGCGGAGTCTCTGGGGAAGTCCAACTACTGAAAATGTCCGAACTTGGTGGGACATCTTCCATTGGGCAGACACTGCAACTTTCAGGGTGCCAACCCTTGGTCGGATTCCGCGGGTGACCCCAGAGTATGTAAAATGGTGGAATGCCCGGACAGTCTTCTATCAGTCGTGCAAGATCGATTGCTGGGATAGGGCAGAGAGGAAATTCTTGAGTAGGCAAACAGTGTCGGTGCTCGACATCGACCTGGAGCGCCTCCTTCGTCTCAAGAACAAGAAGGATAAGGAGGTGGCGGCATATCTAGCCGCGCGTCGGGAAGCTCAGGAAGCAAAGCCGGTGCTGCAAGTCAAACTGCCCCCGGTGGTGGAAGATGACTTCAAGAAGGCTCTGAAGGACCTCTGTCAGATCGGGGGTGACCGCTTGGAGCTGATTAACTATCCACTTCCTATGAAAGAAGAAGGTACCCCCGCAAAGAGCTGGTGTCTGGAGAGGGACCCGATCTGCCCATACCGCACATTCATGAGGAAGGAGGAGCAGAAGTCTAAAAATTACAAGGACACTACATGGCTATACGTCCTTTTTTGGGTGCATGGGCTGAAAATTGAAGATCCGAGGGCTGCCATCCTAGGCAAGCACCTACAGATCTCCTACTATTATGCCAATGGATGGGGCATGGATCACTTTAACCTTTTCTGTCACCTGGCTGCCAAGAAGCATGCAGACCTGGCTACCCTCGCCGACCGCTGCCAAAAGATTGAAGATGTGTGCTAACTCGTTCGGGAGGCTGCCCACTGGGACAAGGAGCCTTCCTTAAGCTACTGGACGATAATGCTTCGGCTGTATAATGGCCCCCATGGTACTTGATGTTCCCCTTTCTTTATTCTCACCCCTTAACATTGTGACTTCTTGGAGTACCGGATGCTGATCATACCTCTTCTTCTTTGCTCCTCTCCCCTTTTAATAGATCATCCCGACGGCACCCAGCTGGCGACGTACCGAAATCTCCTGCAGCTTGTTCAGAGGCCTGCTTATTTCGAGGCAGTGCCGCCAGCCCCGACTACAACTCCTTTGCCCAAGGCCACGAAGAGGTCCTAGGTGAAATCACATGTAAAGAAGGTGGTGGATGCTGCCAAGGTGGCCAGACAGTGGGAGGGAAAGCGATAAAAGAAGAAGGCTGCCAAAGCTTCGATGGCCATTCTTTCAGTGCCTCCGATTCCATACTTTGAAGAGTTCGCTGCCATCCAGGCTGAGCCGAGCCAGCTCGCAGGCAAGAACTCTCATCCATCAGTGCCCTTTAGAACTTGTTTGTATCTTGGGACGAAGTCTTTACACTTGAATGTTTCTTCCTCTTTCTTTTTTTTAGCTGTTGTGGAGGAGCCACCGCCCGTGCCCATCCCTGACGTGGGCAAGGCCGCAGTCGTAGCGGAGCTGGCTCCTTCCCCGACTCCCCCGTCGAAGGACAAGGAGAGATCCCAGGTGAAGTCGCCTATAAAGAAGGCGTTGGCCGCCTCCAAGGTAGCCGGGCGGCAGGAGGTCAAATGAAGAAAGGCGGACGCCACTTCGACTCTAACGGCTGTCTCTCCAATCCCCTCGATCTCATCCTTCGAGGAATTCACAAAGGCTCAGGCCAAGCCGAGCCAACCCACAGGTCAGATTCTCTGGCCACCGATACCCTTTGGTATTTATTTGCCTCCCAGGACAAGGCCCTTACACGTGTCTCTACTTTTAGCTACTGCGGAGGAGCCAGCACCTGTCCCTACCCCGGATGTAGGTGAAGCTGCAGTCCCTGGGCCAGTACCGTCTATCGAGGAGATCGCCCATGAACTACCTCTGACTGTGGAGGTCAAAGGGGTAGTCATCTTCACCAGTGCAGTTACTCTTTTCGCCCCTCATGATCCCATATGCTTTCATTTAATGTGGACTACCCTACATTTGGCAGGCCCTGTCGTAACCGTGCCCGAGTGGGTGATGGCCCACGAAATTGCCCCGGTGGCAAAGACATACACAAGGAAGAAGCTGAGATCTGGGAGGTCACTGTCACCAAGCCCGCGTGGGGATATGCCGGTTATTGACCTCGAGGCAGAGGCTTCCTCACCAGTGAGGGAAGAACCTACCCCGACCAAATCTTCGTCAGGCGAGAAGGTAGACTATGACTACTCTTCTGACGAGGTGGCTTCGGGTGAAGGCATGTCGGAGGAGTCCGGACCTCATGGGCCGGTCTTAAAGGCAACTCAAACTGGTCGCTTCACTAACCTTTGTGGGGAGGACCCTTGTAAGTGTAAGTTTGTTCATGCGGGGCTTCCCCTGTGGTCATCTGCTGTTCTCACTTCTGCCGCCTTCCTTTTTTGAAATCCAGGAGCAGTCCTTGCCGGTGGTTGCAGAGGTGCCTACCCCAGACACATTGGTCGGTCGACTAGAAGGAGCTGATGCTAGCTTGGACAAGTTGGCATCCCTGTTTGAGGTCCTGCGGCAAGAAGCGACCGCGGGGTCCTCCGTCACTCCCGTGCCGGAGACTAGGGTGTCACCGATGGTGAGGGCAGAGATAATTACGGGCATGGGCTTTCCCTTCTTAAATCTTCCTCCAAGATACTGATCTAATTTTGCCTTAAACAGGAGGATGATCCCTGAGGGGCCGCAGAGACTGCAACGCCGATGAACGAGCCCCTGGATGAGGGGGAGATAGTGCCAGAAAGTGGCATAATTCCAGTGGCCGAGGTAAGCAAGGGGGCCTGGAGGGTTCCTCTTTCATCTCTTTATGATTTGGGCAATTCGCCTCGAGCGGTGGGTAACTAACTCTATCTTGGATGTGTAGGAAGAGGTAAGGCTTCCAGAAGCACGCGCCGATAGAGCTCATAAGGCCATTCCCAAAAGGAGGGGCCCGATCAGTCCCACGGGGGTAGGCAGGCTAAAGATGCTTTTGGGGCCGGACGTGAATCCTCTGGTGTCTTTTCTGTAATCGAGGGCCAGCCTGAAGCTCATGGTCCCTCTTCCGCCTTTTCAGAAGCTCCCCATGTCAGAGGAGACCCAGCTTCTACGGGGGATCTTGGCAAGCATCACCATTCCCCAAGAGGAGGCACCAGCGGGAGGGGCCATGGGTCCCTTGGCAATAATGTTCAATCTAGCTTCGCTCGTCGCCCTTCCTTTGACCGAGGGCAAGATCCTCGCCCTGTCGAGCTGCGAAGTGATGGTGGGTCTAGACTCTACCAAGGAAGTAGCAAAGGACATGGGCCAGTCAGCCGCGGTAGAGGTGGAGTAGCCCCTCATGATAATGGGGTCGAGTGATCCGGCCAGGATCTTGCCTACTCCTCTAGCGGTGGTTTGCCAGGAGTTATCCGTTGAGGTTAGGCGCTCGAGCGACCTGGCTTCCACTCTTCTGTCCTCCTCGGCCGCGGTGGATGAGGATCTGTGGGCAGCCGTGGATGGTGCTGTGGAGTTTGACCTTCCGACTGTACCTTCAGTTGGCCATGCCACGTCAGATGCACCGGTTAGGCAGATGCTACTGGTGCTGTGATCCATAATTTTTGCTGACCCCTCCCTCACATACCGAGGGGTGCATACCATAGTGACGCAGCTGACTGGGGCATTGCAAGTGTTGGGCTGCCCGCTGGAAGAGTGGTCATGGTGAGTCTTGCTATTGTTGAAATGTGTCAACCGCCGGGAGTTCCTTGAGACACGGGTTCCCAATGAACACGCTGCTATTGACGCCTAGGAAGATGAATATCTGCAAGTCTTGGAGGCACGGTGAGGCAGCAAGGAGCAACATGAGAGGGCCTTGGAGGAAGGCCACCGTGATGTTTACGCCCTTACAAACAGGATCGAGAAACTGAAGGGCTATCTCACCGCGGCCCAATCCGATCTTGCCAAGGCCGAGGTGACGGTAGAGAGGGAGGCCGAGGAGCTCACCGTTGCTAAGGCCGAGATGGCATCCATAGAGACCGAGCTGGTGCGCCTCAGGGAGCAGAAGAGTCGACTGCGTGATATGGCAGATTTTCCTTGCATCGGGATCCTCCCCCTCGAGGATATTTTCTGAGGCATCGCCTGAGTGCCACTCGAGGAGACTTTCCCTTCTTTTCTCTTTTGACATGTAACACAGGGGTATGCCCCAGAGCACATGTAACCCTTCCTTTTTTGCAAAAGTAGGATACTATTCATGCACCTGGCTCTTCTATATATATATATGATAGCCCGAAGCCTTTTCTCTCTTCTCTTTCTTCTTCTCTTTTGCATCTTGGTGAAGTGTGAGCTTATACCAATGGTTCATTCGGGGAACACTTCGGTCGGGTTTGTGAGGCCGCGTAGGAGAGTGCTCGCCTCCCCAGGGGAGAGACTAGGGGATCACTCCACCACACGAGCCACGTGGCTCACCAAGTGGTTCCACGAGGGCGTCCGACTCGAGCAGGTCGATTCGGCTAATGGGGGGGAGAGAGGAGTTTGTTGTTCAAATGACCTGGACGAGGGGTCCAAGTCAATGGGGATATTCGTCACCTGAAGGGACGGTGAGAAGAGTTTATTGATTCAAATGACCTGGATGAGGGGTCCAAATCAAAAGGGTGTATTCGTTACCCAGAGGGATGGTGACAAGAGTTTGTTGATTCAAAGGACCTGGACGAGGGGGTCCAAACCAGAAGTGACATTCGTCGCCTGAGGGGACGGCGAGGAAGGTCTGTCGGTACGGGATAAGTATTATATTTTATTCTTTCTCTTCTCTCTTTTTTTTTCTTCTTTTTTTTCTCTGCTTTCTATCCTCAAAGGGCCAACGAGAATGCAATCTGGAACTCTCGTAGATCGTAGCATGATTGAACACAGCCGGAGCCAACGCAATCTGCGTGAACTTGCTTGGGTCATCCCAATCGTTCATCATAGCGAAATACGTGGCTGCATCATCAATGGTCGCACGCTCAGCTCCAGTGGCATCATGCCTCCAGAAAGCTGTGCCTGAGTCAGCAGGAGCTGCCGGATCCATGTACACGACACACGCATACTGGCCCCAGCCAGAGTCGGAGTGAATTGCCTTGTTCGGCAGTTCGCCGTTATAGTTCAGTCGCCATCCCATTGCTTGGAGGCGAATGGGACGACCCATGAACTCGTTAAGCTTGTCCACCAGCTCAGGGATCAGCTCTTCTGCTACGCGCTTGTACACCTGCCCGTCTTTCAACAGGCGATCACTGTAGTGAGCACGAAGTCCCCTGTCACGCATACGCAGGGGCTCTTCAAACACGTCCTCAATGCGCGTGTAAGCATCCGTCACGGCAGCACTCCACCAATGATTTCGTACAGCAAACCAGCAACGAAGTGCTGCTGTCCATCTCGGTTGTAGTAGACAAACAAACCACCACCCTCGCCGTTCATGTCACCTGTGCCAAAGCGGGCAGTCATGCCAGTTTGCTTGGTGTTCCACTGCTCTGTGTCGAACGTAGTGGATGGGTAGATGTCGTATGCACCAACGTCAGAACAGCACAGCACACTTCCGTGGATGCTACCAGCATTGGGCGTGGCATCAAACTCGTAGTAGTAGTTGAACGAACCGGACACGTTGTTAAGCACTTGGCCGATGCCAGTTTGGCTCACCAACTCTCCCAGACGTACAGCCGCATTGCCAAGGGCAGCGCCGCTAACGCTAATGCTAATCGTATGTGCGCCAGCAGTGAGGCCAGTGACGTAGAAGGCTGCTGCGAAAGGGGTGCCAGTGGTGCTAAACTGGTTGATGCCGATGGAGGTCATCGGATTGCCGTCAACATTCACCGTAATAGTGCTGCCACCAGAACCAGTCTTGATGCCGGCGATGCGGCAGTGCAGCACAGGATTGATGTTGGTGTACGGGATGTTGGTGCCGTTAAGATCACCGGGAACCAGAAGATCCAACGGACCAGGAGGAGTGGGGGGAACGTCCGCAACCAGGCCTAGAGAGGTTAGGCGCTTGGTTTGGGGAATCCCGACAGCAAGGCCCCAAGCGTGCAGCCGCTGAAGCAACGTAGGCTGTGTGTAGCCCAAAGATCCCAAATAGTTGAATTGCAACTCAGGGTGCGAAAGACGCTTGCTGGCTGGGCCAAGCTGGGCGATGTACGCTTGCCGTTGACGGGAGAGGATGGTGTCGTAAGCCATTACTTACCCTTCTTCTGATGGCGCAGCCTGCCGCCTTGCTTGTTGCTGGCGCTGCGGCTTTGGCCCCTCGTAGGGCCCTTCATGCTGCCGCCCTTAGACAATGGGGTGATGTGGTCTTCGACAGTGCCGTCGCCTACGCGGCTGCGGCCTTCTCGGATGGCCTTACGGCGCGCCCGATTACGAGCCACACGCGCGTCTTTGCGCTGCTGGCTCTCTTGCTCCCGTTCCCTGGTGTAGTCGCGCTTACGCTTCGGCATTATTTGCTCTTCCCCCTGTAGCCATTGGCGTAAGCTGCTCGGCCTTGGCGAGCCGCCTTGGCCTTGGCATTCTTGCCATGGTAGACTTTGCCGTGATTGCCCCACTTGTAGCCGGAGCCAGATTTTTGAACAGGCATGCTGCCTCCTGAAGTGGCTGCCCCACCTGGAATCGAACCAAGGTAAGCCGGGTCAAAGCCGGCTGCTCTGCCATTGAGCTATGGGGCGAAATGGAGCTGCCTGGAAGAATCGAACTCCCGACCTCGGCCGTACAAAGGGCGCGCTCTACCAACTGAGCTAAGGCAGCAAATTGGCGGGGCTTACAGGCGGACGCGAATCCACATCCCTTATCCTGCTCGCCCCTTAAGGCTGGTTGGTTTTCTCTACATGCTCAATCAGGGCGTCATGCCTGAGAGCACATTCGGCGTAGAGGCTCATCAGAGCCCCTGTGTAGCCGGCGAGGGTGTCGGCGCTATCATCCCCTTCCGGGTAGGCCGGGATGGGCGCACAGCGCGTTACAGAGCCATCAGGGGCCACTACGAAGGCTGTTCGCCTCAGCGGCTTGCTTGCGCAGCCCATCAGCAACAGGGGCAGGAAGCACACAGCCAGAAGGATTGGCCTTAACAATTTCACGAATCTTGTCTCCCTTCGGGATGGTGGCCAGTTGTTTCTCCAGCCGGGCTTGGCCCTGGGCCTGGAGCTCAAGCTGCTTATTCACATCGTTCAGGCTGTCAGCCAAGAATCCCTCCTTGACCTCAGCCAGCTGCTTCTCTGCCGACAAGCCCCCTACATGGTGGCCTGCCCAAAAGCCAGAGCCGAACAGCACGAGGACAGCCAGCAGGGCTGCAAGAGGTTTCCAGGCTACCACCTGGGTGGCTAGGATGGTCATGCCTTACCAGCCGTGCTTGTCGTTCATGGAGTCTCCTGGGCCGCAGGCCCTTCCACCGGCCATCTGGCCGAAATACGGCTAGCCCTATCGGGGCAGCCATGGCTATTCCCTCCCTGGAGGGGAGGAGCGTATGTCCTGCAAGCCCTATGGGCTGCATTAGCTTTTAATCACTATGTTCTTAAAAGCTAATTTAACTAAAAACAAAAACAAAAGCTTCATGTATGTTTCACATTGACTACAGGGATTTAAATAAAGCCTGTCCAAAGGACGACTTTCTTGTCCCGATCACTGAAACCATGGTCGATAGGACCACGGGACATGAAGTTTTATCCTTTATCGATGGATCGTCGGGATACAACTAGATCCGTATGGTCATCAAAGATAAGCAACACACGGCCTTTCGATCCCCCAAAGGGATCTTTAATTACAAAAGGATGCCCTTCGGCTTGAAGAATGCTGGTGCCACATACCAAAGGACAGTGACCAAATTTTTTGATGAAATGCTCCACGACTTGGTCGAGTGCTATGTTGATGACCTTGTCGTTAAAAACTGAAGGCGGGAAGTTCATCTAGTCGGCTTGCGTCGGGTTTTCGAAAGACTCCGACAATTTCAACTTAAGATGAACCCGATGAAGTGCGCTTTGGGGGTCTCAACTGGTAAGTTTCTTGGCTTCATTGTCAGATATCGGGGAATTGAAATAGACCCTGATAAAATCAAGACAATTCGAGAGTTTCCACCTCCCAGAAATATAACTGAATTGAGGTCTCTCTAGGAGAGGCTAGCCTATATTAAACGTTTCATATCCAACCTCTCAAGAAGATGCACACCTTTGGAAAGTTCATAAAAAAGGCGCACCGTTCATATGGGACTAGTGGTGTCAGGATGCATTTGAACAAATTAAAGACTATCTCCTCACTCCCCTAGTGATGGGAGCACCAGTTAAGGGAAAACCTCTGATACTCCATATAGTTGCCATGGATACTTTTTTGGGAACCCTATTGTCACGAATAAACGAAGAGGGTAAGGAGCAGTCGCTATACTACCTCAGTAGAAAACTGGTTGGATCGGAACATCGTTATTCTCCAATAGAGAAAGTATGCTTGGCGTTGGTGTTTGTCGTAAAGAAATTAAGATATTACCTCCTTTCCCATCGGGTGGAGTTAATTTCAAAGTATGACCCACTCAAGTTCCTCCTCAAACAATCCGTCCTGTTAGGGAGACTAGGAAAATGGGTGTTACTCCTCATAGAATTTGACATAACCTTCGTCCCTCAAAAGGCAATCAAAGGACAAGGAATGGCGGAGTTTTAGCGGCACACCCAGTCTCGACAGACTCTCCACTTAACATTGGACTTCCTGATGAGGAAACTCTCCCGCTTCAACCAGGAGCAGAAGTCCAAGTTAAGGATGACCTATCACAAAAAGAAGATGCCATCGTAATTAACATTCCATGTTAGGAGTTCTACTTTGATGGTGCCTCCCGAACGGTCAAAAAATTTGATGGTATTGCAAGCCTCATGTCAGGGACATGTATTGTCTTTGTAACTCCTCAAGGAGGAATCCTACACAATTCTTACGTACTTATGAAGCCGCTAACAAACAATGAGGCAGAATATGAAGCATTAATTGTCGGGGTCCAGTTAGCTTTGGAAATGGACATCAAATGCATCAAAGACTATGGAGACTCGCAGCTTGTTATGCGACAAGTTGTAGGTGGCTATGATGTCCGCAAATAAGAATTAATTCTTTACCATGCCACTGTGACGAGGCTTAAGGAGAAATTCTACATATTTGAAATAGGTTATGTCCCCAGAAGCAGAAATTCTCAGGCATACGTCTTGGCCAAGTTGGTCTCTGCCATAAAGTTTCCACCTGAAGGGGAATTAGATATAACCGTTAGATGCAGAAAGCTTATGCCAAGTGTTTTAGACGAAGAAGCTGACCCTACAATTCCTGAGGTCAATGCAATTGAAGAAGGCGATCCCGTCGAAAAAGAGGAGCAAAATTGGCGCCAATCAACTATTAATATAAAAAATGGTTGTCTTCTTATAGATTGGGCTCAAAGGGTTCAGGTTTTTCGGGGATCAACATCATATCAGCTGATAGGAGATCAACTTTATAGGGCTTGTTCATGAAAAAGACAAGTCTGTTCTCCTACGCTGTCTCTCACTGAAAGAAGCCAAAGTAATTATGCGCGAGGTCCATTCAGGGCTCTACGGTGCCCATCAAGCAGGGGACAAGATGAAGAACAACATAAAACTTAAGGGCTTCTACTGGCCCACCATTTATGCAGACTGCAATCGGTACGCTTGTACATGTCATCAGTGCCAAGCTTTTGGCCCAGTGTCAAGAAGACCCCTAAACGCACTACACCTCACGACGCCTACGTAGCCTTTTGCAGAATGGGGGATGGACTCGCAGGACCCTTCCCATCATCCACAAAAGGCTACAAGTTCATTCTAGCCGCATCAGACTACTTCTCCAGATCAGTCGAAACTGTCCTTTTGCGGGAGGTCACGGGAGAGGCAGTCGCTCAATTCATCAAACACTACATATACCGATTTGGCACTCACAGTCGGATCATGTTGGATAATGGTATCCGATTCAAAAATAGAACCATCTACCAGTTGGCTGCAAAGTTTCACATCGACTGGAGAACTTCAACAATATACAATCCTCAAGCTAATGGATTGGTCGAAGCTCTCAACAAAACCCTTTGCGAGCTCTTAGTCAAACTAGTGGGTAGCCGCAAAAGAAATTGGGATGAGAAAATACACGAAACTCTTTGGGCATACTGAATAGTCTACAAGATTGCTACTGGCTGTTTCCCCTTCTCTCTAGTATATGAGGTAGAAGCTATAGTGCCAATTGAAATAGAAATGTCTTACTACCGGGTAGCTGTGCACGCTGACTTACAAACCCAGGAGCAAGATGAAATAGAAAGAAGACTTGAAGAACTTTATGGTTAAAGGGAAAAATCTACCAACCGATTTGATATGCATATACAAGAAAGGA
The DNA here is from genome assembly GCA_024336825.1 of Amorphophallus titanum. NCBI lineage: Eukaryota > Viridiplantae > Streptophyta > Magnoliopsida > Alismatales > Araceae > Amorphophallus > Amorphophallus titanum. Next base: position 26,566,922 of record JANBPO010009603.1, on the reverse strand, counting down.
TATGATGTCATATTAGGTGTCGATTGGCTATCTACAGACAAGGCAACTATAGATTGTCGAAAGGGCAAGGTAACTTTCGATGAGTATCTGGAGCTAGTCTACACTAATCCTCAGAGTCAGAACAAGTCACCTCTTATTTCGGCTCTTCGAGCTCATAAGCTATTAAGGAAAGGTTACGTGGCCTTCCTTGCTCTGCTAACCATAAAGGAGGCTAAGGTGTCAAAGCTAGAAGACATCCGTGTAGTTCGGGACTTTCTCGATGTTTTTTTGGAGGATTTGCCCAGTTTACCCCTAGAGAGGGAGGTGTCATTCACCATTGACCTTATCCCTAGTGTTGGTCCTATCTCTAAGGCACCCTATAGAATGTCCCCTGCCGAGCTAACAGAATTGAAGGAACAATTGGTGGAACTTTTGAAGAAAGAATTTACTAGGCCAAGTACTTCCTTGTGGGGAGCACCTATGCTATTCGTCAAGAAGAAAGATGGGATGATGAGACTTTACATCGATTATCGACAATTGAACCACCCTACTATCAAGAACAAGTATCCACTGCCAAGGATCGATGAATTATTTGATCAAATATCTGGAGCCAAATATTTCTCAAAGATGGATCTCAAGTCAGGATACCATCAATTAAGGATCAAGGATGAGGATATTCACAAGACGACATTTCGGAGTAGGTATGGTCATTATGAATTTACGGTTATGCCTTTTGGAGTAACAAATGTCCCTGCAGCCTTTATGTAGTTAATGAACAATATATTCAGACCTCATCTAGATAAATTTGTTGTGATCTTCATTGATGATATGTTGATTTATTCAAAGTCTGAGGAAGAACATGAAGAACATTGAGAACTACATTGCAAATATTAAGGAAGAATCGACTTTATGCCAAGCTTAGTAAATGTGATTTCTGGCTTGAGGAGGTATCTTTCATAGGGCATGTGATTTCAAAGAATAAAATTTCTATGGATCCAACAAAAGTCGAGGCTGTAAAGAATTGGGAAAGACCTACCAATGCTACCGAGATACGTAGCTTCTTGGGTCTAGCTAGTTATTACTGATAATTTATAAAGGACTTTTCCAAGATTGTTGTTCCTCTTACTAGGCTAACGTGCAAGGAGATACCTTATAAGTGGTGTGAAGATTGTGAAAGAAGCTTCCAATCCTTGAAGGATCATCTAACAACTGCCCTTGCCTTAGCATTACCAGTAGAAGGAGAGAAATTCAAGGTGTATACCGATGCATCTGGCATTGGCCTCAGATGTGTATCAATGTAGTAAGGGAGAGTCATTACTTACTCTTCCCGGTAACTAAAGAAGCATGAGAAGAACTACCCGGTGCACGACCTAGAGTTGGTCGCGGTAGTATTTACTTTAAAAATCTGGAGACACTATCTCTACGGAGAGCAATTCACCGTGTACTCCGATTACAAAAGTCTCAAATATTTATTCTCACAAAAAGAATTGAATATGAGACAAAGACGATGGCTAGAATATATCAATGACTTTGACTTCATCATATAATACCATCCTGGAAAGGGTAATCCCATAGCAGATGCCCTCAGTCGAAAGCTGAGAGCATTATTGGCCAACTGCATGATCCAAGAGTGGAAGATGTTAGAGCAATTCTCCAAACTTGATATAAGCATGGACAAGGAGAAAGGGTGTATTACTCTATCACACATAAGGATACAACTGGATCTACTCTCCGAAATCAAAAGGCTACAAGATGAAGACCCAGTGCTAGTAGAGATAAAAGGTAAGCTAGAGGAGCGACCAGATTTCAAGCTGGCGTCTGATGGAAGACTACTATTTCATGAATGGACGTGTGTGCCGGATTGCCCAAAACTAAAGAATAAGATCTTAGAAGAAGCTCACCGATCGAGGTATACCATACACCCCGAAGCTACCAAGATGTACCAAGACTTGAAACGGACTTTTTGGTGGCCCAATATGAAAAGGGAGGTAATAGACTTTGTGTTTTGTTGTCTCACATGCCAACAAGTAAAAGTGAAACACCAAAAGCCCACTGGAAAACTACATCCTCTAGACATTCCCAAGTGGAAGTGAGAGGATATCGGAATGGACTTCATCATCGATTTGCCTAAGACTAAAGGCGGACATGATGAAATATGGGTTATCATAGATCGATTGACCAAGTTAGCACTTCTTTCCTATAAAGAGCCGTTGGTCTGTTGATGTTCTTGCTACTTTATACCTTAAAAAGGTAGTTAGACTGCATGGAGTTCCTGCTTCGATCGTGTCTGACCGAGACTCTCATTTCACTTCTCACTTTTGGAAGGGTCTACAACACTCCTTGGGGACGAGACTCAATTTCAACACTACTTTTCATCCCCAAACAGATGGTTAGACCGAGAGAAGGAATCAAGTCATGGAAGACATGCTACGAGCATGTGTTATTGATTTTGATGGAAGCTGGCATGATCACTTGTCCCTGGTCAAATTTACTTATAATAATAGTTATCAGGCGAGCATTCAAATGGCACCCTTCGAAGCATTGTATGGAAGGAGTTGTCGCTCACCAATATGTTGGGATGAAGTTGGGGAAAGGCAACTTCTAGGTCCGGATCTGGTAAGGGATACGACTTAGAAGGTGTAACTTATCAGAGAATGACTCAAGATAGCTCAGTCCAGACAAAAGATTTATGCCGGTTTAATCTATACTCCCATAATTAGCATATTAGCTAATATACCCTTGAAACTTATGTGTATATTCTTAACCCTACACTAAGAGCCTGTACTTTTGTAGTGACGTTAAATTCATCATTTGTACACAGTAGAGAGAATTAGAGAAATAGAGAGAGTTACGAAGAGAAGTTCGATATGACATTCACCCCATTCTTCATCGGTGAACTAAAACGAAAGACTGCTCGACAAGTCCTTACCTTCAGTAGATAGAGGAGCAAGGGCATAACGTTACAGATTTGACTCATCAAGCAGCTCGACAGTTGACTGTTTGTTATTCTGGAGGACCTTAATGTCGCCCTCGAGCTCCAGAGCGATTGAAGAGGGGCTCGGTGCAAAAATGGGATGATTGTTTGAAAATATTGGGAAAGGTCAGGTAGGGGCACCCTTGGTATAGTTCACCAAGAAATACTAGGCCTTCCATCCCTTATGTAAAGAATCTTGAGGGGAGAGAGTGAAGCAACTCTTATCCCTCCAGACTTGGAGGGAAAAGAGCCCCTTCTCAGCCTATGCATGCTCCTTCAACTCACAGAAGGCATTGAAGAGGTCGATGGTGGGAGTTATCTTGCACTTCCCACGTAGAACAATGAAGGCATAGATGAAGGCAAAAGAGTTGGAGACTAGTTAGACGGGAGTCAGGCAGAAATGATTCAATAGTCTCACAACAAAAATGTGAAGGGAGATATGAAAACCAAACTTCTAGGCCAAGACATAGTTACAGAAGGAATCAGAGCGGGTGCTAAGGTTTGACTCGTGAGGTTTGAGAAGAGAGAAATTGTACCACCACGACATCAGGTACCAGTTTTGGAGCTCCATAATCTCTTCGACGGTGAGCTCACTGCGAGAATGAAAGAAGACGTAGGCATGACACTCCCTGCCTGTTGTTCGGCCTCGTCGTCATTTAGAGATTCCACTTGCTCAGCCATGGAAGAAGAAGAAGATGTTTGGAGGAGCGAACTTGAAGAGAGAGCTGATGGAGGAAGTGACCGAACGGCCTTAGCGGTGGTTGTAGCAAGGTCTGCGAAGGCCGTGGTGATCTCTTCACCCCTTCGAAGTTCCTCCTAGGACAGGGGGGACTATCCGTACAGCGAAACAAGAACAGAGGTTGGAGCTCAGAATCACATAGGCGGGAAGCTTAGCATCGAAGACAGAAGGGAGTCAAGTTGCCTTAGAATGTGGTATTTATATCTACAGATGACCGTTGAACCTCTGCCAAAACTGCCCCGCGCCACCTCGGAAGGCGAAGTGCCTAGAAGGGTGGCCTGAACTGGCATGTATCCCAAGGCAACATGTGTAATCATCATTCACGCCGTCAACATGTATTTGGGCAACCGCAGTAGTGGACCCAGCCACCGCACTAGAGAAAATACGCGGCAACAATTCTCGCCCTTGCCAACACCTGAGACAAACTTTAGTCATTGAGCCTACGCTTGGCTTCGGAGTAGTGGGGACAAGTGGAGGGGTAAATTCGCGGCCTATTATTTTACGGCCCAAAAGTCCAACAAGATCTGCTCGGCCCGGTAAGTGATAGCTCACCTGAGGCCCACTTATGAGAAGATCGAAAGTCAAGGGCCCAAAGAGAGCCGTCTAGTCTTGGCTCGATCGACCATGTCAAGAACTCCCTTAATCTCAGGAGGAATCCTAACGCATCACTAACTCGGGCTAGTGTATGGCCATCAAGGAAACTCCCTCGGGAATGCCCGAGACCGAAGGGATTCGTAGCAGCTCAGTTTCTAAGGAATGGATATCTCTTATCTTAAGGTGGATAAACCCATGCCAGGGATCCCTCTTGGCCTAGAGCTGATCTATCAAGGTCGGGCGTCAATCCCCTATAACCAAAGGCGAATCTCACGTAAGTGCCTGAGAGCGGAGAAGACTGAATGATTAAGGGGAGAGCAAGAGTCCCACAACAGTTAGAATACGTACTGAGGACATAACGCCCCCTGCTTAATAGTCCCCCGAGATTCCCGCAGAGACAAAGAGGGAGTCTTTACCTATTTAATCTCAGGGACCTCCCCCGAAGAGATAAGTCATGATCCTAATCACCCAACTAGTGAAGAGTAATCCTGTACCCCTAATTTCTTTTATTCTCCTGTATCTTACTCTTGCCCGCTTCGACTTAAGTATCGGAAGGTTTGCCCCGTGATCACAATCTCAGACTCTCCTAATCTTTTGTCTTCCCTTTTGCAGAACCTTCTCTTGTGATAGCTGGGAACAATTCTTCACGGGGCATCATCTTCCCAGATCCACTTGTCTGCAATTGAATCTTCTCTTGTGGTGGCTGGGAACAATTCTTCTGGGGACATCATCTCCCCCAAATCCAACGGTCCGTCATGGGTACGAGATATTGCCTCTTCAATATATATATATAATGTAAGGATGGGACAGGAAACTCCATCCACGGCAAGATGGCAAACGAGATCAACGCCTATTGTCCTCCGTTTTCAAATGATACACGACTCTAAGACCTTTCGACTGGTGGATCTCTTCCCACCCAGACTCAGAAATAAATCTGATGATATTATTGAATAAGTAGATTCGGTTTGGATTTTGGACTTCTTCTTCATTCAATTGAAAATGGACTTCAAATGTTAGACCCCCCCGACGTAGTTGGGAATGGAAATATGACCCAACTGCTGAAAGCGTGATGAATAATACCTGCTGCATCCCATGTGGTGCAACCATTAATGCTTTTTACAAAAATCATAGGATTTCAATTAAGACAATTGGAGTCAATTTTAGGGACTATATTGATTAGAATTAGTTCTCCTTTACAGGGTATGACAGGAAGTGATCGGGTGGTGATGGACTCATCTTGTGGAGATGCAATGCCCTCCATTGGGAGAGCAATCACTAGGAGGGTAGGGTGTTGTACCTATCCTAGGTATACCACCATCGGCAGATCTAGGAGGGTTCGCTCAGATATTTTAAATGTTGGTGCAGATGATGTAGTTACAGGCACAGACTCGGGCCATGATGCAGGCCAGAATGTAAGAGATCTATGAAAGGATGACTAGGGCAAACTTGTTGGAGAAGCTCAAGAAGATGAGTCCTCTATTTTTTAAGGGGGAGAGATAGCTAGAGGTAGTGGAGAGTTGGGTAAGAGAGACCGAGAAGATTTTCAAGGTTATCAAGTGTGTCGAGTACGATAATGTGACCTTAGCTACCTTCATGTTAAGGGATCATGCAGATGAATGGTGGAAGTCAGTGCTGAGGACAACGCTTAGGGGGAGAGATGTAGACATCAGTTGGGAGGAGTTTCTTAAAGTTTTTCATGACAAGTTCTCACCGTAGTATGTGAAGGATATGAATGAGGTGAAGTTCATAAACCTGACCCAACGAGGAATGTCGATTGTAGACTATGAGACTAAGTTTACTAAGTTGGAGGGGTATGCTCCCCATATTTGTACATATGAGCTGAGGGTAAAGAACTTTGTCAAAGGGCTGAGGAGCAGCATTAGGAGTAAGATGGCCATTCTAGATCATAAGATCATGGCAGCGGCATTAAGGGTAACTTTTATTACAGATGTCGAGTACGAAGAATTCAAGGAAGAAAGGGGAGTAGACATAACCAAGAAAAGAAATTCTCATTCAGATTTAAGAAGATGCAGGGAGAGAAGACCATCTTTTGCAAGGGCAGTTTGACCAGTAGGAGGAGAGAGGATATTGGATTGTCGACACTATGGTAAGTGGCATGGAGGAGAGTGTTGGAGAGTCACTGGTAAGCATTTGACCTGTGGATAAGCGGGGAACAATTTGATTTACCCCATGGATAGCAACAACAATAATGACAGCAACAGTAGCAACAACAACCTAGGAACTAGCTATCACATCCCACTAAAGCAGAAGCACAGAGTGCGACAACGAGAGTAGTAGCACCACCATGAGTATTCTACAATATAAAATTATCCTTCATTAACCACGCATTATGAAGAGAAAATAAACAAAGATTATTTCACATCCATAATTCATAATTAATTACAGGAGTGTCATGGTACATAAACCCACATGGGCAACAAAAGCTATCAAAGCAAAGAGTAGCATGGCGCAACCAACCTCCAGACACAGCTCCACACCTGTAAACTACATGCTCTCACTGTGCTTCTTAAATTTCTAACCATTAGTACTCAACCACTGGACCTCCTCACAGCTCAACACCTAAAAAATGACTATGCATCAAGTTGAGTACGAGACTCAGTAAGACTCTAACACCGACACATTGGTTGCCTGCCAACAGAATTACTTATGCACAACCTGTCCTCAGGTCATGCCAGCTTATCTATACCTATGTAACAAATCTAAATAAGTGCAACTATTTCGAACAGGGTAAGACCAAAAAACTTGGGTGAAGATTTAATTAGATGAGTTTAGGTGGATCATTAATGGGGTGTCCTATACCACCGTCCAACACTAATGAGACTAATAAAGAAAACATAAAAGTTAGACATGATAACTGCAGATAATATGGTAGGAATGAAACTTACAATATGATTTGCCAACATAAATGAGCATCATAAACATAACTTGCACGTGAAAAAGCATAACATGTTTTGTAGCATCTTATCATTTCATACTTGAATGAAAATTTTATTTACATGCTCTCTTTTTTGGAAAGCTAACATGTGTTAGTTGTAGGTGAGTATATGTACACGTACATATATATAGCATGCACATAATTACATATTCATAAGCATAATCATATCACGGAGCTTACACCCACAGTTTCAACATGTTAACCTGAGTAATCAGAGCTTAAGCATGAAACATGGATTATAAACTAAACACAGAAAGAACATGTAATAGCGACTTCATATTTTGGGTGACTGTACTTACATGTGACTCTATGTCTGATCTTTTCTTCAAAACACCTAGTCCAAATAGCCCTTTCTACTGGTAACCACACCATATCATCATCCCTGGGAGGTCTCCTTTCTTGTACATCAGGTACAACTCCCATTGAGAGTAATACTTGTTGTACACGTTGGTGTGCAACTATTGAACACAATATGTTTTATATGTGATTTCAATTTTTCCGCAAGGCATGTCAGTCTGCATGGCCCAATAGATGTTTAGGTGTACATGTGTTTCACACTAAACATCACTTTGGTATAGAGATATCCCTCATTTGTACTAAGAATATCTCTACGTTGACATAAAATGTGTTTTGGCAGAGGGGTTAGTTAATCTAGAACAAATAGATTTTTTTTTCGCCAAGAGAGATACCGGGGAGAGGGAACAGGGAGACGGGATAACAAAATGGTGCTCCGAAAAACATGCCCCAATGCCTTCCGAGAGTGCCTCCTGAGAGGCACTGGGAGGCACCTACACGCATATCACGCAAAATGTGCGGACAAGCGGAGCCGTAGCCGGGTCACCCAGCTAGAGAGCTTGAAAACCTGGGGTCTCACTCCCTCAGGCAGGGTTTTGTTAGAATTTTAGCCACCGCCATGCCAACTAAGGTCACTCGTCTCACCACGGATGGATAGACTAACTCTTGGGAACTTCAGTGGTACAACCTGCCCAGTGAACGAAGAGGGAATCCTTCGCTGTCGGGGACTTACGGAGGGATGATTGCTTGAGTTATCATTTTAATTCATAAGTATGAATGCCATACAGGTTGATGCATCTTAGCCACTCATGTTATACAGGTCATTTATCTTCTAAGTGTCAGAAATCAAGGTCGATCCACATATAGGCACTTAGTCATATAAGGTCGATGCACATTCATGGTTGAAGCATATAAGGTTGATGCACATTCTAGTTTGAAGCTTGTCAGGTCAATGTAGCTAAGCATTATGTTGAACATCAGGTCGATGCACATGTGTGCTTGTACCTTGCCAGGTCGATGCACATACTCGCATGTAGTCTATCAGGTTGGTGCACTAGTGAACCTTGTGTTCAGCAATGTCGGTGCACTAGAGGACCTTGTGCTCAGCAAGGTCGATGCACATTGGACCTTGTGTTCAGCAAGGTTGATGCACATTGGATCTTGTGATCAACAAGGTCGATGTATATACATGCATGTAGTTTACAAGGCCGACGCTCATGCAAGCATTATGTTCATCAGGTCGATGTACATGCTGCAACGCACTCTATAAGGTCGATGCAAATATAGAGTCTAGGTCAGAATAGGTAGATGCACATTTGTTACTCACTGGACTCAGGTCTAAGCTTTCATGCTTGCTTAAGGCATCAGGTCGATGCTTAAGTTCTAGCCACATTAGTCATCGCCTTAATTTGGCTATGCAACCACACTTGATTTAGCTCGACAGGTCAACCTGTGTTTCACATAGGTCGATGCATCTCCATAAATTCTTAGCTTTATCCATTATCTCTTTGCATGTAAGGTCTACCTGTGGTTTACACAGGTCAATGCAGTTGTAGTTAACTCACTGCTTTAGTGCAGAGGTATACCCACACAGGTCGGTGCACTGTGTGTATGCTTCGAGGCATATGCATCATCATACATTCTTTTGAGCTGAGTGTATAACTCTTATGAAATTGCCTAAGTCTGCTTTCGTTTAAGTATTCAAGATGATAAAGTGTTTGATGAAATGTTTCATATCTTGCTGACAGGAACTTCAATATGAAAAGCATCAAACTTCTCATGTAACTCAATCAAACATTTGAAGAGCAGAAAGCATTAGAGTCGTAAGAGGTCACGTGGCTCGAGAGTTAAGTTAATAGGCATGTGATCCAAGGCAAAATGTCCACCAGAGCGATTGGCCACGTGGATTCGCTACTTCTTCAGATCTGACATGTGGACTTCTTTGAGTTACTTTCCATGAAAGGCTATTGGCGAGAACACTCCCTCCACGCGCCAGACTGAAATCGTGCAGGGACCACAAGGATTAGCTCACTCATATAAAAGGCAGATCTCTCATTCAAAGAAAGTGAATGAGAAGATAGAGAAGATATGAACAGAGAAGAGAATCCAGAGCATAGATCACAGAGAGTTGAAGAGCTGAAGAGAGGAGAAAAGCCAGAGTGCTGGAGAGATAAAGAGGCTCTTGCAGAAAAGAGAGGATGAAGAAAAACAGAGTATCAGAGAGTAGAGAAGAATTCAGAGAATTGATAGTGGTAGTTATTTCGATTTCTAGATCAGATCTAGAATCGATATGCTCATCAGAGCTTCATTATTTTTCATGCTTTATCTGTGTATCATTTTGTTCGATTGTATTTTTCTCTTGACTCTTTCTTCAAGCTGTTAGTCAGCAGAGCAAGCTGTGGTGCTCAATGACGGGGATTGATTCCTCAAACAGCAAGTTGTGGTGCTCAACGGATAGCAAGCTGTGAGGCTCAGCGGATGGCAAGCTGTGTTACTCAGCGGTCTGGGATTTAGTCCCCAAAGTTGTGGATCAGTGGTTGTAGGGATTCGTCCACAAATCTGTGGATCAGTGGACATAAGCTGTGTATTAGTGGAAGTCTTACTCTAGTTTGAGTGAGGAGTGGACGTAGGTCTCAAGGTTGAGACCGAACCACCTAAAAATTGTTGTGTCCCTTGTTTGATTGTCTATTTCTTTACTGTCTCGTTTAGATGTATGCTTAGGACCGATCTTAGCTAGCATACGATTCTGATTGTATTTTCATTCGTATGAGTTGTGTGTTCCTTCAACCAATAAGTATATAGAAAGACGTGGCAGGAAAGATAGGTTAGGCCTATCTGGAATGTCACCTCTTGCGTGAGGAGATCCTAGATCGAACCTCTGCCTCGTACTTGGTTATTGGTTACTCTTTTCATTCGAATGACACCTGCTGGAATCTGTATGCACACTAAGTGTTTGATATTGGGGTTAAGTGAAGAGTTCACTCTATAAGAGAGCACTACTATCTCTTTAGATCAGTGAGTGTAGTTTAAATTTCTAATTCTGTAAAAAAAAATTAACGAAGATCCATTTACCCCCCTCTGGATCTTAGCCGTGTGCATATCTGCTTGCACCACTTCCCACAACAATTGGTATCAAAGCTACTTTCGAGACCAATAATTGGTAACAGATCTAGTTTCTATTCCAATAATTGGTATCAAAGCAGGTGTCTGTATTAACAGATCCAATGATCTACAGATCTGATCCTGCTATTTGGTGCATCCGTTATTTTTACTCACTGATTTTAAATCTATTTTTAATGGCTAACCCTCCTAAATTTAACGGATCGAGAATGCTTCCATGTATAGGGCCCGATCTGGTCTTGGGAGGAGCACCCGAAAGTACTTGTGCTCATGGGAGTTATTATTGATCATGGTGTGGCATTGCACCGAAGTGCATGACTTACTTGATTGACATTCCATGACTCGTGCTTGAATTGTACTTGGCATGACATGACTTGGTGGCCCGGAAAGGGTATTTACTTACTTGCTTGATAACATGATAGCTAATTCTTGACATGACTTGATAATTGTACATGCTTGTTCATCTCGATATGTATATTGACATGAATTCTTGAAAGACTTGCTAATTCACTCAATTATCTCTTGCTATACACTCTCTCTCTAGTGTCATTTCATGCGTACATGCATAGTTATACTTGCATTCATTCAACATGTAATTTACTTAAAGCGCACTAGCACTTGAGATATAATTCCTACTGAGCGTTCGCTCACCTAGTGCTTTCCCCTATTTTTCAGGCAATTCTGATGATGATACTCATTCGGACGGGGATGGACAAGAGTGAAGAGCTTAGAGCCATTCCAACCGTCAAATGCCAGTATCTAGTCCTGTCTTTTCTACTTTCTTGAGTCATCCATTGTGAATTTTATTTTATTGAGTCCTAGTCCTTTTATCAAGAGTTGTAATAAAAGTACTTTAAAAGTTTATGATTAATAAAGGACTTGGTTATCTTTACTTGTGCGTACTCTGTGTATGTGTCGAATACACTTACGCTCTGATTGACATAATTGAATATAACTCGTCACGTCTTCGGGTTCCTTCCGCGCTCGGGACGTGACAATTTTTATGGTATTAGAGCCTAGGATATTCAATTCCTAGGAAAACCCAAGTCCAAGGATAGATTTAAATATTTACCCGGTGAGATTGGGTCGAGCCAAGGGTTAAGTTAACTTAGGAACTTAAACCTTTGGAATAATCAGATATTGATAGAATTATTTTAATAATTATAGGATCATAGCAGCGGAACGTGCTCAATGGCGTGACATGTAAGGTCTTACTCAAGCACGACAATAAGTAGCATAAGGAGGTCCTAATCGTGGAGCGGGAGAACTCCACCAGAGTTTTCGCAATATGAACCCTCCCAAGTTCATAGGCTCGACCGACCCTGATGATGCTGAGCACTGGATAAGGGAGATTGAACAGATTTTCCGTGTCATGCAATGCGCGGACCAAGAAAAGGTTCTACTTGCAACGTTCCAGTTAGAAAGGGATGCCCGTTTCTGGTAGGAGTCCGTAGAAGCTACTAGAGATCAAGATCAAGTCACTTGGGCAAAATTCAAAGAATATTTTAATAACAAGTATTTTTCTGACCGAATACAAGAGAAGAAGGCCGCCGAATTCGCCACACTTAAACAACAAATATTATCGGTGGTCGAGTACGAGGCTCAATTCTCTTAATTGTCAAGGTACGCCAAGCACTTAGTAAGTACCGAGAAGATGAAGACTAGAAGGTTCCTAAATGAGCTCAGGCCTCAATATATTACACAGCTGGTACCGATGGACATTCAAGTCTACTCGGAGATAGTACGGCGAGCCCAGTTATTAGAAGATGCCACGGAGTTGTCAGACAAGATCCGTGGGAGGGATAAGAGGGAGCAAGTCACCAGCTCCGATACTTTCAAGACTACCTTCAACAAGAAGAGGCTTAATTATGGAGGAGAGTCCTCTCAGGAGAAGAAGATTAAGAAAAATAATAAACCCTTCTCCATTACTACCGCTCCTTCCAGGGAGGTATGCAAACATTACGATAAAGCTGGCCACAAGGCCGAAGAATGCTGGAGAAGACTCAGAGCTTGTCTCCGTTGTGGGAGCTGTGATCATCGGATCCCTGACTGTCCACTACTCAATGATCAAGTCAGAGATGAAAAGCACCCGGTGAAGAAGAATGCACACCCCCAGGCTCTTCAAGAGGCAGAACAAGATGAAGGCAGACTAGTGGAAGGTACACTCAAGATTTATTCCAAGTCTGCACATGTCTTGTTTGATACTGGTGCATCACATTCTTTTATTTCAAAGAAGTTTGCTGACCCATTACCTATGGAACCGGAGTGGATAGATCTAGTAATTGCAACCCCTCTCGGAAACGAATCTGAGATTTCGCACCATTATTCTAATTGTGAAGTTATGGTAAAAGGGAAGAATTTACCTGCAGATTTAATCTGCCTAGACTTAAAAGGATATGATGCTATCCTAGGAGATGATTGGCTATCTACACACCAGGTAGTTGTTGATTGCCGTAAAGGCAAGGTAACTTTTATGGAGTTTTCGAAACTTGTCTACACTAGCCCTAAGAGTCGGAACAAGTCACCTCTTATTTCAGCTCTCCGAGCTAGCAAGCTTATAAGGAAAGGGCGTGTATCTTTCCTCGCATTTGTCACTGTAAAGGAGTCTAAGGAGTCCAAGATAGAAGACATCCCAGTAGTTCAGGAGTTTCCAAGCATATTTTCAGAGGATCTGCCTGGATTGCCCCCACAAAGAGAAGTGGCCTTCACCATCGACCTGGTCCCTGGTGCTGGTCCAGTTTCCAAGGCACCGTATAGGATGTCCCCTACCGAGCTCAAGGAGTTAAAAGAACAACTGATGGAGCTTTTTAAGAAGGGATTTATCAGGCCGAGCACTTCCCCGTGGGGAGCGCCCGTATTATTTATAAAGAAGAAGGATAGATCGATGAGGCTATCCATCGACTATCGGCAACTAAATCACCTCAATATTAAGAACAAGGGGTTTCGCCCAGTTTCGGGAAAAGCATGCTCGTGGGGTGTGCGTCGGGTTCACCGAAAAATGGCGTTGGTTTTTCATTTAGTTAGTATCATTGTGACCCCCAGTATGTTAGCATTCCAGATCTATTGATTTCATTGCGATTGGTCGTCATTTTGGGCTGGTACGAGCCCCAGAACCCCAGTGACCCAATTTGGGTCGATTCAGTGGAATCACCCATTTCTTGTGATTTAGTTGTTGCATGGATTCCTTCCGGGCTGTGGAAGGCATTTTTCATCGAGTAGGGTTGTTTCCCCGTCGTTTAGATGTGATATGGGCGTGGAACGGCCAGATCCAGCCATGCCCATGATTTTCCCGCTGTATCATGCTAACGGTCATTCCAGAGGTAGTTTCTTATCTCTGGCGGCCCCATGATAGACCACCACATTCCATGGTGTGTCGGTTAGACTTAAGTCAGTTCAGGTCATAGTGGTCTTATGATAGACCATTTATTTGGGTTAGCAGCCCATGATTGGACCACTATATCTTGTCCAGCGGCCCATTAGTCGACCACTAGATTGTGCTCGTGGGTCAGTTTTGCTGAGCGGTCTTACGATAGACCATTAAGCTCTCCTTAGCGGCCCTAAAGTGGAGCGCTAAGAGTCGTTGACAAAGAAGGTCTTCGGGCTTTTTGACTTCGAGTTCTCGCCGTGTCTCGTGAAGAATAGCAAGAAGGAGCGCCTCCTTGTTCGTTTGTCGTCTTCCTCGTGCCGTAGGCCGCTGCGGCAGGACGATCCGTGGTCTGTGATTCGTGATACACGTGTGAGGGGCCTCGTTTTTGGTACGTAGACCTTGTTTGGCGTCTCCGTTGTCATCGTAGAAGCTTCCCTTGCCCATAGTCGTACGTTCAAAGGAGGGAGACTCGATCCCGTAGGGATTTTATTGAAGCTACGCAATCCTGACAATCGTCGTAACTTAAACTTGGCTTGCGGCCACCCTCTGAGGGGTTTGGATTGTAACCACATGTGGGCTATAAAGCCTTAAACTTAGGAATACCCGGCGGGGTGGCGATACGCCGAATAATGAACCCCGTGTCGGAATACCCTATCGGATAGTGATACACCGTACCGAAATCTTGTCACATGTGGAACTGGTATCCCGGAATTTGGTACGACAAATTACGGGTGCAACAGTAGTGTAATGACATATGGATTTAAGGGATAGCAGATTCCTGACTGTCTGTTTGATAGGAAGTCAGACTGGAAAAAAATGGATGTATCCTAAGTGATAACACCAAAATTGGAAAAATAGTTGTGTTACTGTTTTGCTTTATACTTAAGGTCTTGGAGGGAGATTGCTCCATATCCCACATGCTTGAACTGGTGAGATCACTATGAGAGGATCATGATTTCGTGGAGACTTGTATCTCGTTTCTTGAAATCAACATATTTTCTTACTGGATCCTCCTTAAGGCTGCCATTGTGTGATTGTTTTGGAATTTTGAAATGGCTTTTATAGGTTTGCTTTTATTCCTTTATTGGTGAGATGAGATGAATATGAAATATTGCTGAACTAACATAGGGCACCTACATAGAACTGCACGTGTATGTTGTTCAATAAATTTCTGTCTACATTGTTCATTGTTTGCTCTACTTGAGATCCTGAAATTGATTCCTAGCTTGTTTAATTTTTTTTTTTGATGACGGGGAACCTAGCAAGGCTAGCAAACCCTAGGTTCACATCCCTCGAGGATTAAATGTGAGTCAAGTGAGCCTCCCCCCCGGGAGTCGAAGCTCATTTAAGTTATTGGTTAGATCAGATGTAAATGACCTTTTTCTGAACAACGACAGGCCATGTCAGGCTGATACCATCCACATGAAGGCAACAAAATCCTTGAGGGAAAAAAAACAAATAAATTATAGAGAATCTGGAAATGATGTGGGATAAATCTTACTTAAGCACAAGATCTTTTCTTGTCAAAGAAGGAACGGATGTAGTTACTTAGTTCCTTCAATGACATCACATAGTATAAAAGAATTCAACTTGTTGGAGTGTAATAGACAGGAAAAGAACTTCTTACATGGTACATATTGTAAACTTAGACTTATATTTTAAAGATGTGGCATCTAAAATTGTTGTTCTTAAAATTGCACTATCATGATAGTTATGCACTGAGATATTGCCAAAGCTGACCTTTGTCTTGTTTCACATGGTTTGTTGATTATCGAAGAGTGTCCTCATTGAGCCTACAAGTGGTAACACTGGCATTGGTCTGGCCTTCATTGCTGCTGCAAAAGGCTACAAGCTTGTGCTTACCATGCCCGCCTCTATGAGCCTTGAAAGAAGGATCATACTGAAAGCTTTTGGAGCTGAGTTAGTCCTGACTGACCCAGCTCTTGGCATGAAGGGTGCTGTGCAGAAAGCTGAAGAACTGGCTGCGAAGACACCAAATTCTTATATTCTGCAACAATTTGAGAATCCAGCCAACCCAAAGGTATACTTTTGTTTGTATCTTCAACTTAGGAGTTGTATTGTTTGAATCACTATAATCTGAGTATCCATTCTTTTGTAGATTCACTATGAGACAACGGGACCTGAGATCTGGAAAGGTTCTGGCGGCAAAGTTGATGCTCTTGTTTCTGGTATTGGAACAGGAGGTACGATCACTGGAGCAGGAAGATATCTCAAAGAACAGAATCCAAATGTCAAGGTGATTTGCATCTTTTCTTAGTATTGACACATTTTACTCCCTTTGCATTCCAAACTCTTCAATTCTGTTGATTTAGGACCTAACTCTGCAGAAAACATAAAACAAGAGTAAAATGATTAGAACTCAAGTCGAATAGGCCCAAATGATAAATGCATCAAGTACATACATAAAAGCCCATAAACAAGGAGTGTAAATACACTTTAAAAACTTATAATCCACAACTTAACATCAAGAACTTATAGCTGTGACTTTGCGCAACAAGAGTGAGCATCATGAACCCAATTTCACATGAATGATTTGAATGATTTATACACTTGATACCTTTACAAATCCATGCAAGAAATGCATGCAGACCACATGAGCAATTTGAACATTCTTCTCAAAACTTTAATCAGAACATAAGCTCGATCACACAGGACCAGTTTAAACATTCTTCACTGAGCATGTTCAATAGGATCAGAAACACATTACAATGCATCCATGCAACATGTATGGGCTAAACAATTTGCAAGCTCAAAAACACATGAAGAATATACATATTGTCACATTGGCTCAACGCACAACAAACAAGATCACAGTGACTTAATGCAAGACAAGCAAGGGTCGACCTCATACAAACATGAGTCGACTCCATTGTGGAAGAAAGCATGGGTTAGCTTTTTAACAAATGAATAGGTCGACGCATATGATAAATGGGATCGACGCACTTACACAAAATAGAACCTTTCACCCAATTGAAGAATTTTGTGAAATGTAAGCCTTACCAATTTTTCTTCATGAATGAAAATGTCATCGGCCCCCTTTTTGACTTGTAGGCCACAAAATGACGCATTCATACATTCTCTTGACTTCCAAGTGTAAACCACGGATCTTCCTATTAGAACCTTGGTTTTGATGATGACACTCTATGAATCATGTCGAGACTGAACTGCATAAGAGCCAATCATATTGAACAAGCCCTTTAATTGTCTAAGTGTCAAGATTCAGGTGGATGCATATATATAGGCACTTAGTAATTAAGGTCGATGCATGTTCGGGTCTTAGGTAAGGTCGATGCATGGTCGTATCTGAGTTAGATAAGGTCGATACACATTCAAATTTTCTTCACATCTGGTCAGTGCACACTTCTGCATTATGCCTATAAGGTCAATGCATATTTTAGGCTCAAGTCTGATAGGACAATGCACATTAGGCTTAAGTATGAAAGGTCAGTGCACATTAGGTGATGCATGCACATGTCTTCATCCATTTAGGCCGATGCATCCTTATACTACGTTGAACATAAGGTCGTTGCATGTTCTTACATGAAGTCATACAGGTCGATGCATATATACACATCAGTAGTGTATCAGGTCGGTGCACGAGTAACCTTGTGCTAAGCAAGGTCGATGCACATTGCATCTTGCGTAAAGCAAGGTCGATGCACATTGTACCTTGTTTAAAGTAAGGTCGATGCACATTGCATCTTGTGTAAGGCAAGGTCGATGCACATCCTTACACTCATTCAATAAGGCCGATGCTCATGCTAGTTTTATGCACTTCAGGTCGATGCATGTTTTGCAGCACGTTCTGCAGGTTGATGCACGTATTGTAGCACACTCTACAAGGTCGATGCATATTCCTAAGCATGTTGTACTTGGTTTGTGCACATATAGAGTCTAAGGTCTACGCATATATATGTCTGTGCACATGTAGAGTCTGTGAATATCTTGGGTCTGTCCACATGAAGCATCTAGGTCTGTGCACATGTAGAGGCCAAGGTCGATGCACATGTAGATTCAGGTCATCAAGTCTATGCATCAAGTCCATACTTTAAGGCATTTGCATTAACATACTCTCCTGTTATCTGAGCATCTGATTTCTCTAAATTTGTCTAAGTATGCATTCTCATGAAAAAGGTGTTTGACGAAATGTCTTATTTCCGTATTGACAGGATTCAGTCAAACACTCAATGGACTGAGAGTAGCAGAGACTCAAGTGGGCACATGATCCAAGATTCAAGTTAATGAAACACGTGATACAAGGCGGCTTGCTCTACAAGAACACTCGGCCACGTGGTCTCGTCCCATCTACTAGATGCGACACGTGGAATCACTCAAGCTACTTTTCCGACAAGGAATTGGCGGGAACTCTTCCCTCCACACGCCGGAGCGAAACTGTGCAGGGTCCACATCCTCCAGTTCCCTGCTATATAAAAGAGGGATCTCTGAGAGAAGCAAGGTAATGAATCAAGGATAAAAGCAGCGAAGCTAAGTGCAGAAGAAGATATATTGACAGGAAGAAAAGTAGAGGAAGCAGAGGCAATTGAAGAGGAAGAGATTTAAGAACAGTGAGGAGCTTCTGAGAGTGTGAGAGTTAGTTGCAGATTAGTGAAGAAGGTTCAAAACAGAGCATTGGAAAAAGAGAAGAAGGGAGAGCCGTTGCAGTCACGATTTCTAGATCAAATCTACAATCGTTTGCTCATCTTTGAGCCATATTATTTTTACTACTATATCTGTTTCTCGTTTTCAGTCGTTTTGTATTTTTCTTTCTTCATTGTCTTTCAAGCTGTTAGTCAGCTGAGCAAGCTGTGACGCTCAATGGTGAGGATCTGTTCCTCGGATAGCAAGCTGTGGTGCTCAACTGTTAGCAAGTTGTGAGGCTCAGCAGATCAAGCTGTTAGTCAGCAGTTGTAGGGATTCATCCCTGAAGCCGTGGATCAGTGGTCAAGATGTGTGTCAGCAGAAGCCACACTCAAGTTTGGATGTGGGGTGGATGTAAGTCTCAAGGTTGAGTCGACCATGTCCTAGACATCCCCATCCTTAGCACCATTAGCAGACTGTGGCAGGGTCTTTCCATCTCCCAGGCCATCCTTTCTTACCTATATGAGGGTCTTAGCTCAACTGCCCTGGGGGGTCCACTCTTCGGCTCATGATCCTCCTAGAGTGTTGGATGGCAGTTAGGCTAAAGTTCACGCCCAGGGCGGATATCACTTCTGTTAGCCAGATCTTTGGGAGCCATCCACTCTTCTTTATTCGTGGTGCTTTCAGGTTTTCTCAGCAAGTTGAGTGTAGGACCACAAACAAGAAGACTAGGGATGACTGGCGTCTCTACATCAACACTTTGCCCCTGGACCGGTTCGTGATGTGCCCTTCCTTCCTCCATGGCACTACCCTCAGACTTCCTAGGAGGCTTGGATTGGACTTGAGGCTCGTGGGTGACACCACCCTAGCGATGTACAACCCCCAGAGGTGCTTCCTATAGGTTGGACTCTCCTGGACTATAGTTCCGACACTACCCCATCTTCCTACACTACAGGCGAGAAGGCTTGGGACAGAGGAGGATGAGCAGGAGGTCAGGAGTGCCATAATTATGTGGGAGGTCAGCAAGGTACATACCCTACTAGCGGAGGTGGTAGAGATTTCAGAGGAGTATCAGACATATGTGAGAGAGCTACGAGAGATTAGACCGCGCGGGGATGCCCGACTGAGGATTGAGTGATTTTCCCTTGATTTTGATGATGTATAGAGACCTAATGTTTGAAATGTTTAATTTGAATGAATGAATGGAATGGAATGGTTTGATTGAATGAACTTTAGACTTGGTCTTTTCTCTTGTATGGTTGTGTGGATTGAGGAGGATCTCGGGATGAATGCAGCCCAATGGCAGAGCACTTAATTGGATAAACGGTTAGAGTCTAATCACCCAGGAATGGCAAACGGCCTCATGTAAACTGCGTACCATACCAACAGTAAGGATCCAAGATAAGGGCCTTCGAAAAGGAAAACGGCCTATCGATGGATCGTGAATAAAATAGAATGGTTAGGAATGAACCACCCAAGTGATGTAAACGACCTCACTCAGACCGTGAAAATCTGAATGCAGAGATGAGCCACAATGTTTGTGGGTGAAGGTTCTGGATACGATAGCAGTCTAACAGAGGCCGTGCAGGTGACTGAGATGGTCGTTCTTTTCATCATTGGAGATATTCAAACGATCGCGCAAGGACTATGTATATAAGGAAATGTTGAACTTGCCTTCATACCTGTCCCTGCCCACTCTTAACTAAGAAAAATAGATTAGATATGTTTTAGGCTTAACCCCTTGCCTGTAGCAAGTTAGGAAATGACCATTTCTTGATTTTTGGTCAAGGGGGTAAGCCTTATTAAATCAGATAAATTAACATAAATGGAAAATGGATGCAATGCATGTTATGAATGCAAATAATATTGGGTTGTATGCTAGGGTTCCTATGCATCGGTGAATGGCGAGGGAGGCGAGCCCCCCCCTCCTCGCACCTTTCTGTGGTGGTGAACCTGAAGGCGATCGTCCTTCGATGCCATCCATGGGTCCTCGCAGGACGTATGCGCAGATGTTACTATCGACTCATCATAAAGCCAAGACGGTGATCCCGTTGAAGGATCCATCCTTCACTGATCAAGGAGAGCCGACAGTCTACTTCTCTAAGGCAGACATTGAAGCCTCTCTACAGAACCTTCATTTTGCCATTATAGCCAAATGCTCCTACAGAAGGCCAGCATTTCTAGAGATCAAAACCTGTCTAACACAGAGAATGGCATTATCATTGGACTTTGTTATCAGCAGATTGAACCAAAGACACCTCCTCTTTCGGCTGGGTTGTGAAGATGATTTTCTGAAGCTTCTTTTACAGAAGAATTTATACATAAAGGGTTACCTGTTTAGATTCTTTAGATGGACACCAGATTTTAATTTCGCAATGGACCCGACATCTGCTCCGGTGTGGTTGGGATTTCTAGGGTTGCCTACTAATCTATACCATGAAAATTGTATGAGATCCATTGCTGGTAACTTCTGTCCGATGCTGAGGATTCATGACAAAACAGTAGCCATGTCTGATACATCAGAGGCTCTTGCTTGCGTAAAATTGGATCTCTCTGCACCAAGGAAAGAAACACTATGGATTGACTTGGACAGAGAAGGATTCTGGCAGCAGGTGAATTACCATAGGGTTCCACATTTATGTGCATTGTGTCATAAACTTGGCCACCTGGAAGTTGAGTGCAAAAAGAAAATGGGTAATTCGATTATTACTCAGCCTCGGACAGGTGGTGAACATATGTAAGATAGAAAGGTGTTCCGGCCCAGGGCAGAAGGTCTAAGAGCTATTCGATAGGAAGCCCCAATGAATAATAGGTTTGCTGTTTTACAAGGCAAGGACAATCTAGAGCAGGGTGATTCAGAGATGCCAAGGGGTTATATCCACATAATCGAAGAGGAGCAGCCGACTGCCACTGATTTACCGACAAATGTTAATGATACTTTGGAGAATGCAGGTGCTAGTGTGGAGTTGCAAATTTTCGATAGTGCCAATCACCATTCAACCTCCCAGCAAGTTCAATTTACAGAGCTCCCTTCATCCCAAAATTTGGCAGATAAGATTATCCCCAAGGAGAAACATGGTAACCAGGGCTAGATTGTTAAAGCCATTTTAGCTGAAACTAAGGACAGATAGCAAAAAGAGGGGGGGAGGTCTAGCTTGGATAATACCCAGCATGTCAGATGGCCTGGGGGATGAGGCTCTCCCTGTGTCCAGTTGCTCTTTGCTTAATCTACAAGTCCTTGGGGGACCTGCACAAACATCGGATCCCCCGCTCACTCAAGATAGTGGGTTCATTTCACTTCTTTAGTGCCTGGGTGTACAGCCTTTTTCCTGAGTTGGCCCCGAGGACTCTTCAAGCAAGCACATTATTTCCTTGGATGATAGAATTTGCCAGTGCTGAACCCAGCCCAGTGTCTGAACAGCTTTTCAAGATCAGGGGTCGGCTGACCCGAGTCTCGGTGGATGCAACATGAACCATTCATTTCTGGAACTTATTAGCCAGCTCTGCTCCACTGGTAAACCCACAACGTGAGTGCAAGATGGAGGAGGTAGAGACCTTTACTCATCCCATCTCGGGTGCTAACGCCACCCAGTCTCTTCTGAAGCCTGAGCTGGTCAGATGGGCTCTAGCAATCTGGCCAAGTGTCTAGGTCTTCCGGAAAAGCGGTCTGCACAATTTGGAGCCTTATTACCCGTTCTGATTCAGACAGAATTTTGGCTATGATCAGCACATCCCAACATCAGTTGCTTAGTTTCCCTTGGATAGCAGAGCAAAGCATAGTTCAGTGATCACTGGTGATGGTCGTCTTTGGTGGGACTTCTTTCATCGCCATGATGGTGCCACTTTCAGGGTTCCGACTATATCAAACCATGTTCCCCAAGTCACTTCAGATTACATCAAATGGTGGAACACCCGTACAAGCTTCTATCGGAATGGCCAAGGAGCATTCTGGGATGTAGCCGAGCAGACGTTCTTAAGTCAGCAACTGGGGCCAGTGTTTGACATTGACGAAGCACATTTAAAACGATTGTATTCCTAGCACCTGAGGGAGGCAGAGGCATATTTGGCCAAGCGGCGGGCTCTGAAGGACGAAGCCTCTCAACAGCTGACGCCAGTACTTACTGTTATTAATGAGGATAACTTTGTGAAGAATTTAAGACATTTGTGTCAGGTTGGGAGTGCCTGTCTGGAGGCTCAACAGTGCCCATTCCCTACAGAGGAGCCGCTTCCCATGATTGCTCCGTGGAAGAATGCAGCCGCCCGCTTCTGTCCGTATAGGACATTTGTAAGGAGGGAAGACAAGACCTCGACATACTACCAGCATATGTCTTGGTTATTTATTTTGATGAATATTCATGGGTTGACCCTTGACAACCCCATTGCAAGTATTCTGGACAAACCCTTGTTTGTTTCTTTTCATTATGTCGACAGTTGGTGTATGGACCACCTCGGCCTATTTCACTGTCTTGATTTCCATGGCCATGCGGACTTAGCTGCCCTGGCAGACAAATGTCAGAAGATTGGTGACGTCTGCTGGCTCATCAAGGAGGCTGCCTCTCATTCTAAAGAGGTGGCTTATCAGTACTGGCCCCTCTCTTCTTTCTACGATGGCCTGGTGGGTATGACTTTCCTTTCAGTTACAGTAGCTTTTATGTCATTGTTTAATCTTCATTTCAATAGCATGCTTCTTCTTCAACAGATAAACCCGATATCAAGCAGCAAGGGATCTATCGGAAGATCATTTCCCAGGCTGAAAAGCCTTCATATTTTGAAGTCCCCAAGCTGGTGCCGACGACCACCCCTTTGCCTCCTGGAAAGAAGAGGAAGGCTTCCTCGGTTAAAGTTGCTGTTGTAAGGGCTAAGAAAGTTCAGAAGGTTCACTCCCAACAACCCCCTTCTGGAGCGGCTATTACAGATACTCCTTTGCCCGACATTCCATCATTTGATGAGTTTACAACTCCGAAGGAGGTAACTCAGTAGGCAACTGAAGGTAACACTGTTCCCCTTGAGGAATTGCAATTACCTCTTTTCTGTTGTCTCTGTGATTCCTTCATTCTCATTTTGGCATAACATTCCCTTAGTGGCAGTTCAAGAACAAGCTGCTACTGCCGTGACTACAGGGGAAACCCTAGTTGCAGTAGAAGATGTAGGCAGGGAATCTCTCGTTATCCCTCTAGAAGATGTCAGACTGCCCTTGCCTACCCCGGCCAATGAGGCAGAGAGTAAGCATGCTTTTCCTTAGCTTTCTTCTATCCTTTGATCATTCTTCTGCCATTCTTCACATGTGCCTCTGTATTGTGGTAGCAGTCAGAGGTGAAGCTGAAGTTGCAACATCAATAGCAAGTGATTCCCGACCGCAGGAGGGGCATAAGACCCAATTGAAGTGGAGCGTCATCCCTCTACGACAGATAATCACCCGGTCGGCCTCTCGGCATACAATAGGGGCGGCCAGCCAACCTATAGCAAGTGTAGAAATATCTTCTAGTAGCTCTGCCACTATTTTTGATGGAGAGGAGGCTGACTTAGGCTTTAGTGAAAGTGAGGAGGAGGCTTCTAAATCAGCAGCAATGCCTCCTGTGTCGACCAAGGGCCTCCCACTATTTGGACCTCCCAAGCTACTGGTGCCATCACCTAGGGGAGGATCAGAGGAAGAATTTTTCGATCTTGACATAGAGGTGGAGATAACCCCTGCTTTTGTTGCCTCGACCGTAGAGCTTTCCTCCCCTCTACAGTCCTTTGAGGATGTAGATCTTACTATAAGAGTGAGCTTTGCCTCTTCATTCTTGCATAGCTTTATAGATTTTCTTGCTTATCCCCCGTTTGGTGCTGACTCAGTTCTGTTTCAGAAATCTATTGGCGTCGATCAGGTTTTACTTCCACCCCCTGAAGTTTGATCGAGTAGGCCATGAGAAATTACCTCCGGGGCCCAGGTAGTACTCCCTTGGGTCACCAGAGATTGTTGGGGGCAGTGGCCTCCGCTTTCCAAGAAGAAGAAGAGGCTCGGCCCGTACCTAGCGTGGAGTCGAGAAACCAATCGAAAGAGCGACGCTAGTCCCTTGTGCGGGAGGAAGCGTTGCCCCGACGGTCGGTCTTCGATAGGCTGGTGTTCCCGAGCAAGCCGTCAGGGAGAGCAGCAAGAAGAAGCAGAGGTTGGAGGGTCTTCACCTACAATATGGCAGGATTCTCTAGTCAGTACGGGGCTTTACCTACCGACCCTGAAGAGGTGGCTAGGCTCGCTGCCAGGCCCGACCCCCTCACCAGGAGAAGAAGAGTGACGAGTGAAGTGACGCGGGCAGGTGTCGGCGTGACCTCTCCCGAGGATCCTCCTGCAGCTCTGATGGCCAATGTTATCATTACTGGGGGCATGACCGGCGGACCCTCCACGTCACCTGAGGATACCCCAGCCGAAGAAGCATGTAGCATGCCCACTCTCTCTACAACCGACCCCGCCATGCTAGGCATGATCCAACAATACCAGTGGGAGATTGAATTGCTAAAGAGACAGTTCAACGAAAGGAACACCCTGCCCTTGACGTCTGGACAGACCGAGGTTTTACCAGAAGTGCCCGGAGGCAACGGGCAGTCTTCTGAGCAACCTTACAATCTGTTGCATTCCCACCAACCCTCAGCTTCCCTACGGGCATCCCCCTGCAGCAAGCATAGTACTTAGCCTCACTGTAGAGCCCGCCTCCCCAGGGGTCTCCTGCAGCCCCTCAGGCAACTGTGCTGACTACCTCGGCTGCACAGCCCTCCCATTTCTATCCAAGCCTGGTCGACTCGGTAGCAGTCAGCCGACTGATGTTGGAACAAATGATAGATATGAAGTTAGCAGAAAGGGGCGACGAGAATCAGACGTCGTTCGACGTCTATCAAGTCCCCTATCCGGCTCATTATGCCGCAAGGAAGCTACTGGCTGGCATCACCAAGCTGCCGAAGTTCGAGAAGTTTAATGGGTAGGGGTCTCCTAGGGAGCACATTGCCTACTATGTGAATGTCATGGGAGATCTAGCAGCTGATGAAGCATACCTTCTGAAGTTTTTTGGCTCAACACTCACCGGGTTGGCCTTCGAATGGTATTCGAGCCTGCCACATGGATCCATTGTCGATTGGCCCGAAATGTAGAAGAAGTTCAAGGAGAGATTCTACATTACTGAACGGGAGGTTACCATGGTGGAGCTCTACACCACGAGGCAAAGGAATGATGAGTCGGCACTTGACTTTATCAAAAGGTGGAGGAACCTCAGCATGAGGTGCAGACGCCCCCCACACCAGGAGGATGTGGTACAAATTTGCAAGTAAAATTTGAAGAAGGAAATCTTCGAAAGAATGATCGACGCTGAGGTCAAGACCTTCGATCGCCTGAACAATATGGTGGCCGAGATCAAGGCATTCCTCGCCCAGTATTCTTCCACTCCTGCAGCACCAAGCCAAAGGGCGAGGTAGGCCGAAAAGAAACCAATGCCACCGGAGGTCCATGCGTTGGACTTCCAGACTTTCGAGAAACAAAAGGAAAAAGCCAAGGTGGTCACGGGTCCTCCACCGCCCAGGTCCACGGAACGGCGGGAAGGTCCCTCGCTGAGGGAGAAGATGAGAAGCAAACTGTACTCCTTCTCCCGAGATAAGTCCCGACTCCTGTTCGAGTGGGTGACTAGTTACAACAAAATCACGCTGCCAGAGCCGAAGAGGCCCTATGACGTGAAGAAGAAGGACGACCCTCGCTTCTGCCACTACCATCGGATGCTGGGGCATACCATCGAAGACTGCTATGTCTTCAAAGACGTCATTTAGGCCTTGATAAGAAACGGGGAGCTAGACATGGGGGAGCACAAGGTGGACCCCCCGCAGCCACATGAGATGCCCAGCACGCCATCTTTGGCCAACATGGTGTCCCTGTACCAGGAGCTGCCTGAAGAGTGGGCGGAAGGCAGCACCGTGCCACGTATGAAGCCTTCGTCGCGGCACCTGGACGAAACCATGGAGGATGGCAGATCGCACCAAAGACGAGCAGAAGAAGATCGGCTCCTCAGCCTACCCCGATAATTCATGTTAGGGGCGTCACTCCCCGGTCGACACCCCCATCGGTGAACTCCGTTTGGCACGATACGGCGCCTCGGCTGGTCATGAGGCGGCCTACCTTTAACAAGAAAGAGCACGTCCCGGTGCGGATCCACAAAGAAGTCAGCTCGACAATTGAAAGACTCCAGGCCATCATTGACGGGCTTGAAGAATATGAACAACCCGAGATCTGGCCTGTCGAGCTGAGGGAATATGTTCCTTGGGAGGAGTTCGAGAGCCTCAAACTGGCCCCCGAGGTAGAAACCCGAGCAGAGGACGAGCCTCCCTTGTGGGGCAAACTCCCCCAAAGGCAGTCTCCGACCGTCACGGAAAAGAAAAAGAAGAAAAGAAGACCCAGAAACAAGAATAAGAAGGAGGACGTCGTCGCCTGCAACACTCTATTGGCGTTGTTCGACACCGCCCTCTCCCTGGATGAGGAAGAAGAAGAAACACCTTACAACTTACCGGAAGCAAATCAGGCCGAGGCGTCCACCTCCCAACATGCTACCCGGTCGGGAATGAAATGGGGACGTCCTCCTTAGGACGGCCGCAACATCATGCTCAGAGGGGAGCAGCCATACCGGATCCCCGAACCCGAGGTCTGAGGTGCCGAGATCCCTCCACCAATGGGTCTTTACCCCGAGAAGTCGAAGAGCCAAAACACTCCCTCATTCGTGGAGTTTCTATGGTCACGTGCAGAAAGGCAGGAACGCCCGCAGGGACCCCGGCTAGCTAAGGGAGTCAGCGACTCTCCAGCCCCATCAGTTAACAAACTCCCAGCTCTACTGACGGTGGCCCGGTCCCAACCGATAGAAGAATTTGACGGCATCCCTAACCTCGCCGAATTCATGCAAGAAAAAGGGGAGGCCCAGTAGGGTACTCCGGTTCTGGCAGTTGTACCCGATCCGACGGGGGAGCCACCTTCCGACTCAGCACCCCAGGCCCAGGCTGGAGGCAAACGCGGTAAAATTGAAGAGATGAAGCTGCTCAAGGTCCGGGTGGCCGACCGAATAGTCAGACATCTCAAGAAAATCCCAGCCCGCTTCACCGTTTGGGAAATGCTGTCTTTTGACGAAGAGACACGACAAGCCATCATCGCCGCAGTCCAGATGCCGGCACACCTTGAAACCTGCTTAACGGAGATGTCACCGGAAGTGGCCGTGGCCTTTACTGAGGATGACATGCTCCTACCCACCTACAGTCATAACAGGCCACTCTACATGAAGGGGCAGCTAAATGGATAGTCCATCAACAGGGTCCTGATCGACCTAGGAGTGGCAGTCAATATACTCCCTTACCAGGTGTATCAAAAGCACTACTTCGACGTGCACTTGGTCGAGGTCAAGAATGTCAAAATTGCGGGCTTCAACCAGAAGTGCGAGGTGCCCATAGGGGTGGCGGAATTCAACCTGGCCCTTGGCGACTTCATCACCAAGGTCCAGTTTCACGTGATCAACTCCAACACCTCCTATAAGGCACTGCTCGGCTGACCCTGGCTACACCAGAATAGAGTGGTGCCGTCCACCCTGCACCAATGTATAAAATACCCTTGCGAGGGAAAAGAAGCCAGGATCTTTGCTGATCTCCACCCATTCGAGGTGTTCGAGTGACACCTGTCAGACGCCAACCTGTACCTGGAAGAGGCGAAGTAGGCTCCGCAGGTCGCCCGTGACAAAGGGAAGAAGAAGATGAAATCGGAGTGCTGGTTTCCTCCACCACCCCCAGGCTATGTGGCTCCCCCACATGTGCCGTTCGTCGCAGAGGAATGAATGTTTAAGGCACTCCCCCTCGCTATCTACCCTACATTGGGGGCACCCCGCCTCGAAGATTTGCTGAAAAATGTCAAAGTACTGCCGAGAATTACTAAACTGATAGCGGACATTGACTGCCAAGTGGCAAAACAGTTGAGGACCTTTGAAGTTCCAAACACCGAAGCGCCACCTACTATTTTCTATGTGGCCAATGAACAGCCCGCTAGAGGAGACGATGATTGCCAATTCCCTGACGACCTTCATGACCCGCCCGTCCCAATCTCGGGACTCCCTTATATGGCCAAGCGTGCGGTCGAAGTGGTTAGAAAGTAGAGGATTCCCCTCTACTAGCCCTCCAGTCAGAAGGAAATGTTCGAGAAGATGTGGAACCCGTCGAACCTGGATCGGAGGCCCCTGTAAATCACCAGGCACCCAGGTTTGGGTTTCTCAGCAGAAGATTACTGCGAGGTCGACACAATATCGGTCTCGACTCCACTCGGTAGGGACTCCGCAGGGGTTGCTGCCCTACAGGAAGCTGGCCGCAAGAAGCAACCCATACTGTCGCCTGAGGAAGCGCAAGACGAAGAAATCTTCCTCTGGGACACCCTTCACCGAGGACGTGCAAGAAGGACCTCCCCCTCCTCTGAAGGATCGGCTTCGAGGGATCATGTCACCAAGGCCCCCTCACCTCCACCTGTCAGCCAGGCAAGAAGCAGCGGCACGGGTTGGATTCCAGGCTCGCCCCGATATGATCCCGTTTTGTTCGCCTTATATCATCGGCAATAACGGGATATCGACATGCTGAAGGCACAACTAGCCGAGCTGACCTCGCTAGTGGCCGACCTGATCCGAGGCTCTCTTTGCCCACGGGGCGAAAGTACATCCTGGCCTCGAGGCACCAGTCCTGGTACCCCCGTCCAACACGGAAAGGGATCAAGGAGTGTAGCGAGCCCTTCCGTCGGGCAGCCCGTCAGGCAAGGCCTCACCTTGCAAGAGAAACTGCAGAAGCCATACTCCTTCCCAAGGGAGAAGACTCGGGGCATCTTTGAGTGGGCCGGCCACTACGGCAAGGTTTCTCTTTCGAGATCTAAAAGGCCTCATGATGCCCGAAGAAGCGGTCACCTACTGTTCTGTCCTTACCACCAGGTGCTGGGTCACGCCATTGAGGACTGCTATGTCTTCAAGGACATCGCTCAATACCTCATTGACAGGGATGAGCTCAGAATGGGAGACTATGTGGTGGCCCCGCCATGTCCCCATGCTGCAGGCAGCCCCAGGCAAGGGGTCTACACCATATCTGTTCAGCACCAGACCCCCAAAGAAGCAGCTGCCCCGGCCCCCACCGAAGCCATTTATGATGATTACCTGGAAGAACCTGGGACGTTCCCACGCCTTCCTGCATCATGCGACCCGGCAATCTTACCGACCACAGTCCTTGAGGAATGCGAGGTGAACGCCACCTCGGTGCCAGATCAAGAGGAACGAGAAGAGATCGGTGGCATTCTCGAGGCTGAGGAGGGCGAAGATCAAAATTTTGTCGACCTGCTGTCGGCCCCGCCAAAAATCGAAGATGGCAGCCAGGCCACCGTCGATGAATTGATTGAAGTTAATCTTGGCACGGAAAGCGTCCCCAGGCTGACCTTTCTGAGTGCCCTCATACCCCCCCCCCCCTCGAAGAGGGAGGAATATATAAAATTACTACAAGAGTTCCACGATTGTTTCGCCTGGAACTACAAGGAAATGTCCGACCTCAGTCCCGAGGTGACTCAGCACATATTGGCCATCGACCCCAAGATGGAGCCTGTGAAGCAACCTCCTCGGCGCATGCGACCGGAATTGATAAAGTCAGTTATAAGTCCTTCATGCGTGACTTTAGAAATCAGATCATATCTCCCAAACGGTGCAGAATCGATAAAAGTGATAGAAAGAGAAATTGTAGATAACTGAGAGAGGAACAACTTTCATGAAGTGAGTAAGGTGAAAAAATGATTAGAAGAGAGAGAAAAGGGTGTTGGAATAGAGAGAAACGTTGGGTTCTTGGGTGAACAGTGCAGCCTACCGGAAAAATTCAAATAGCTCACAATCGGGGTAGAACTGGCCAACGGCGTATAAAGAGAAGTTGTAGATCTCGAAAAATTGAACAACTTTGGTGAAGGTCATATTTTTAATGGAGGAAAGAGAGAGGGTGAAAAAGGACCACTTTCAAGACTATGCAGTGAGAGAGAGTCGATTACTTGATGGAAGCGGACCTAAATGGGCCAAAAGTCGACTTAGAAACTGGAAGTTGATAAGATAAGCTTCAAGGCTCTAAGAAATCATGATCTTCAAAGCTCAAAGGGAATGGAACAATAAGAATAGGCTCAAAATTCGTCCAAGGAAGGCTCCAAAATAATAGGTAATTCGGGACATCAAAATAATGAATAAGAGAAATGACGCAACTTGTTGGCTAAAACGGGTGTCAACACTATGGTCATGATTGCACCGACTCAATGTTTATGCACAAGCAGTTGCACAGACTAGTTTATGCAGCATGCTAGACATGCACAGACTCAAGTGCGAGTACAGGATGCGTAAACACTTACGCACCGAGTTGCCTAAGACATGATGCACGAACTCTAAGTTTCTGGTGCAAGTGTTGTACTGACTCAATGGAGTGCAAGGAGAAGCATTGCATAGACATACTTGATGCGCTAAAGACATTGCACTGACTTGGTCGTGCCCAGCTGACATCAATTGCACCGACTCAACGAATGCATGCGACTACGGTTATTGTAGACTCACCTAATGCATTGTTATGCTTTCACGACCTATCCATGTGCAATAGCTAATGTTGCACAGACTCAAGTGTGCATGCAAGTACTTGTGCGCATGAGATGTAACCTATGCACAGACTCTGCTCGGACTTAGTTGCGTGCTACAGCTAAAGGATTGCACCGACTCAATACAAACTAGACAATTGTTGCACCGAGTCAATCCTATGCATAGACTAAATGCAAATGTGCAGACAACATTTAGATGAATATCTGACAAATAAACAATATCAAAATACATACACCATCACTTCAAAGAAAGGTTGACGAAGTCAACTATGCAGTCAACAAAGTCAGGCAATAATGTTGCTAATCATCAAAACAGGATTTACAACATTCACCCCCTTTTTGATGATGGCAACACTAAGAGAAAGTACAAAGAGGATGATGTATTTTGATGTGTCAAGGTGCTTGGTCAGTCTAACAAATAAACAACATTAAAATACATACACCATCACTTCAAAGAAAGGTTGACGAAGTCAACTGTGCAGTCAACGAAGTCAAGCAATAATGTTGCCAATCATCAAAATAGGATTTACAATATTCTCCCCATTTTTAATGATAGCAACACTAATAGACAGTACAAAGAGGATGATGTATTTTGATGTGTCAAGGTGCTTGGTCAGATGTCTGCATGCATATGTAGACTCTCTTCCTGAATGCATCTCTAAAATGCTCCCCTTGAATGTATGACTTAAAAACAATTCTCCCCCTGTATGTCTCTTTACCCCCTTTGCCATCAGAATCAATCTTCTCCCCTAACTATTCTGACAATTCTCCCCCAGATCTCCCAGAGAGGAAAAGACAAGGATAAACAATTCTCCCCCTTTTGAGAATAAAACTTGATGGTTAAACTTAAACAACTCTTCCCCTTCGAAAGAATAAATAATTCTCCCCCTTTGACATCAGCAAAAAGGAGGATGAGATGAGAATAGATATATGAAAATCAATGAGGAGGAAGGGGACTAAATAACAAACTATGCAATGGTTAAGGAAATGAGCAAATTATGAACGACCCTTAAATCATAAGAGGCAATCGGTGTGCATTCTTGTGTAAATTCAGATTTAACAGTGATAGAAAGTAGAATAAATGCACTGACTTTCTGAATTAGGGTTATAGACTCTATTTATAGCAATGAACCTGAGTCACATAGTCATAATAGACTAGGTCAGGACAATACCCTACTGATTTCAGAAATAGTGAATATCAAGAAAAGTCACCTAAATTTGTATTGAGGTTAAATAGTTGACACTCAATGACTTTTGTTTTTCAAGGGTTACAGCAATGATTTTT
Organism: Amorphophallus titanum; assembly: GCA_024336825.1. Lineage (NCBI taxonomy): Eukaryota > Viridiplantae > Streptophyta > Magnoliopsida > Alismatales > Araceae > Amorphophallus > Amorphophallus titanum. The sequence goes on along the minus strand of JANBPO010009603.1, from coordinate 26,534,390 downwards.
CACTTCAGACTTTAAACAGAACTCAGTGAACAGACAAGTATCATTTATGCTGTTGACATTAGGTGTACACCTTGATTAGAGACAAGTACCCCCAGTTACTAAGCATAAACTACTACATCTGAGTCTGATCAAAAACTACAAAGATAGTTTACACATTTCACATTAAGGGCACACCTTGATTAAAGGCCAGTACCCCTAGTTACTCAGTGAAACCACCCCCATAGATGTGACCATATGAACAGAGATAACCTGAAGCACTTCCTGACTTGAGGTATTCTCCATTTCTTTGATGGAGGCCTCAGTTTCTCAATGCAGTTCAATCACTATTCTGCCACTTTTGATCATTTCTTTTTCTTTAATGATCTTATTTTTACTGCCCTTATAACTTTTAGAGTGACTGTTTAAAGACAATACACACTCTAGTTTCTAAACCTAGACTATACTAAGTCTGTCAAGTTCAGGCACAGTGATGGGTTAATCCCGCGTGCTAAATAGCACGCCGTATTAACCCACCCCCATCCAAATGGCGTGCCGGATAAGGGCGTGCCGTAATAGCCAATGAACCCCCACCGCGTCGGTTTGAGGGTCATTCCAAGCCTTTGTCGTCCAGACGGGGAATCTGCCCAGATGAGGCTCACCCGCTGGCCCCGCTTTACTCGTGCCTTGCCCACGGCACCCGCGGCTGGGGGGCATTTGTTGGCACTCAAAATATACTCTGTGGTGATCAAGCCTAAATGACATGAATGATGCGGCCCACTGAAGTAAAGAAGCCGAAGGAAGCCGATATACCAAAGCCTTCTCAAGCTGCCAGAGCCTCAGGTCACCCGGTATGAATGCCAGGGACTTCACCTCAGGAGAATCGAGGAGAATTTACAAACAAATTGGCAGTGTCAACAAACCTACCCAATGAACCGGTATCGACTCAGTCGTGCCACATAAACAACATTCATTGTCTGACCAAGGACGACGGTATACCCGGTGGCCCACCACCTAAACACAAGATCCTCCTGAGGTGACAGAATGCCCTTGGCACTTCAGAACAAGAGACCGAAGGCCCCGTTAGTAGAAGACCCTGATGACCCGGCGTGGATATGACTTCTCAGCAAATTGGGTCCGTTAGTGACCAAATGATCACCCAGTCAAGGCAGAAAATATCCTGGGTGGTATTTCACCTTCCGGGGAAGCTACAAGCATAAATCAAACCAAGCCAGCAGCACGAATCGCAGTGCCGAGGGCCAAGTCAGTGAAAAACCCTCGAATCCGAACTAAAGGTACATGGGATCTCGAAAGTGGTCGTATGCTGACCCAAAAGCTTCATCAAGACTTCTCACCAAGGTTTTGCAAGACTGTGGCGAGATGAAAGATTACGGTGATCCCGGAGCTGGTCTGAGACCCACATCAAGTGAATGGGGCATAGCAGGTGCGCCCTTTCACTGGCGCGCCCCTCTTCCCGACGCCCTACTAATCGACGCGCCAAAATGATCAAGGAAGCCTTCCCTGATGCTCTTTCTCCACGCCGTAATAGCTTCGTCTATATAACCCTAATTGGTTCGACTAATTAAAAAAAGAGAAAAAGGGGGGATAGAGGAGAAGAAAAACCAGAGAGAGCGAATCATCTGAGAGAGAGGAGGATTGGGGAAGAAGTAAGGGGAGGTTTCTTTACTGAGAGGGGAAGCCAGAGAGAGAGGTCACCTCCTCCGTCCATCCGACCAGAGAAGCCTGAAGCCGGAGATAGAAGTCACTGCTCTTCCGATACTCTATTTTTCGCAGTGAAGAATTAGGTGGGTGGCATAGCGTCCCCCATTCGTCTTTTCTTCTTCTCTCTTGAAATCTCCTCCTCTGTGTTTTTCTTGTAACAATCCGGGCAATGATATGAGCCCGCAGGTCTTTTGCTAGCCCCCTGTTCTTCACTTTCTCTACCCCTCTTCATTTTCGATCTGGGAATCGACTCTGCGTGACAACGCCAAGCCACACTTGTATATGTAGTATTTCATTTGATCATCGGGCTACGTAATGAGTTATGAGATTGAATGAGAATGTAATACATGTTTGAATCCTCCTCTCCTCTCTTCGATTGCGCTCGATTCCCTGTCGTTTGTGAATTATTATCTTTTTGTCAGCGCCGAACACGCCTTGGTCCTTTCCAGGGCAATATTAATGTCACCCCCCTCCCCGGGGGTTTCTTTGTAATGAGATGATTCGTATCAAGCTTTCCCACATGCCCATTAGGGGTTTTATCACCAGAGGCATACACAAATGTGCTTCTCTGGTCAATCCTGAGACTGGTTCCTCGTTACCTCCCCTGTCCTACTCATGGGCCGGGGGAAGTAGGGTCGTCCCTCTAAATTGGGCATAGGGTCTTCTAGCATCATCGCCTTTTCGTATACTACATGCTGATTGTTTGAGTGTTTGCCCCTTTCAATCTCTATAGTTCATATGCTAACCTGCTAATTCTTAACACTAGCCTGCCAACCCACTAACCTGCTGACCGTCTAACTCCCCTTGATGCATGACTAAACATAGACAGTTTAATGACTGAGCGACTCTCTTGCCTTGTACACGGATTACATTGCTGTGTTTTATTTTCTCGAGAATGGCAGTCTATTACTGGGGAGGGGGGACATTCCCCATCGACGTCTCTAAGTCACCACGGGGTCAAAGGGTCGTGTCAACTCATGGCATGAATCCCTATGGGCCACCAGAAGGTGAACATCAATAGGTCCCTTAGCCTAACATGTAAATCCACTATACCTAATGGAGGTAGTGGTGACCATGGGATGTGTGCCCCTCGTAGGCTAGCCCATGGGGTTTCCTTCTCTATCGGTCATCCCTTTTCGGATCGTGATTGGACCATGGGTCGTGTGCCCCTCGTAGGCTAGCCCTCAGGGTTTTCACTTCCCTCATTGGTCACCTAATCTGATCACATTTTAACCCACGGAATGATGGTGCCCCTAGTAGGCTAGTCCTCGGGGTTTCCTATCCATTTTGGTCTATCGACTACCGTTGTGCCACTCAGCTCTAAGGGGCTTACTCCACCACGTCAGTATGTCCCTGCTTTCCCCCCGCAATCCCCCAGGGATGGGGAGATGCTGCCCAATTTTCACCGGGTTTTAATCACCAAGTTACCCTCATGATTTGAACTAAAGAAAGTATGCTTTTGAAAGAATAAACCTCCGTGCTCGAGTTTGAACCTCGCACGGAAAAATATGGGGGGGGGGGGGGTAAATGATGCCCCCATCACAGCGGGAGGCTAAGCACCGGAAAACGGAGGCCGCCAAGGCTGCCGAAACCGTTCCCCCGCCACCTCTAGTTCCATCTTTCGAGGAATTCGAGGCCGGTTAAGTCAAATCGCACCAACCTATCGGTGAGATTCCTCTGTCAAGAGCATATTCCTGGTGAAGTTTTTTATTTCTGTGTCGAAACTAGTCGCTTACACCTAGATGCCTCTGCTTTTTATTCATCAGCTAGGGAGGATCCGATGCCCTCACCGACCCTCGAAGTAGGAGAGGCCTGGGTCGGGTGGGAGCTGCCGTCCACTCCAGCTCCCTCACCCAAGGCCACCAGAGAACCTCAAAAGGGGTCACCGGTAGAGAAGGTGCTGGCGGCCGCCAAAATAGGTGGGAGGAAGGAGATAGAGCGGAGGAGGGTAGAAGCTGTTCGGACCGCTTCAGCCTCCCCTCCACCTTCAGTCCCTTCTTTTACGTAATTTACCATGGCTCAGATCGAACCAAGCCATCCCACCGGTAAGGTTCCTAGGGTATTGACATTCTTCAGGACTTAGTCACCTCCCAGGGTGAAACCTTCGTGCATGCATAACACACGTGTTTCTTCCTTTCAGTCGGTGTAGAGGAGGCATGTTCGAGATTGTGCGTGCAGCCTATAGGAGTCTCCGATGAGGTAGTCAGCCGACAGGAGTTGGAGCAGAGGAAGGCTGAGGCTGAGAAGTTCGTAGCCGCATTCGTGGTCGCTCAGGTCGAGCCAAGCTAGCCTATAGGTTAGACTCTCCGACCGGCGGTGCCGCTTAACACCTTTTTGCCTTCTGGGATAAGGTCTTTATGCGGGTTTCTTCTTTCAGCCCCCGTGGAGGAGCCAGCACCTACTCCTGCTCTGGACGTGGGTGAGGCTACTGCACCTGGGGTTGCACCTTTCGTCGAGGAGACAATCCCCAGACCGCCTCTTCATTTGGCAGTTCTCGTCGCACCCCTCCCCGAGTGGGTGTGGGCCTGCAAGGTCCCCGAGTTGACAAAGGCGTACATGAGGAAGAGGTTAAAATCTGGGAAGTCCCCGTCACTGAGTCCGCGCGGAGAGGAGGCCGTTGACTCCGAGACGAAAGCTCCCTCTTCGACAAGGGAGGAGCCTACCCCGACCAAGTCTTCTTCAGGCGAGAAGGTAGACTATGACTACTCTTCCGACGAGGTGGCTTCGGGCCAGGATTTTGTAATTGTGACCCTGTTTACATGGGGCCCCCTTTGCGGCCAGCCTCTAATCTTGTCTTCTATTATTTGGTTAACTTGCAGGAGCAAATCCAGCCGGAGGCCATGGAGGAGCTTGTCCTAGCCGTATCGGTGGAGCGACCCAGGGGAGTCGACGCCGGCTTGGACAAGTTGGCGACCTTGTCTGAGATCCCACAGTAGGAAGTAGCCGCAAGGGCCGTAATATCAGTGGATGAGGCCCTGGTGGAGGGGGATATATCACCAGAAAGTAGCATAGTTCCAGTGACTGAGGTAAATATGGGCCTCCAGGACTTCTCTTTCGTCTCTTCAGGATTTGGGTAGCTCGCCTCGATTAGTGAAAGACTGACCCCATTTTCTGTGTTTTAGGAGGAGGCAAGGCTTCCCAAGGAACGCACCGCTAGAGCTCGCAAGGCTGTTCAGAAGCGGAGGGAACCAGTCACCCCCGTGGGGGTAGGTGGGCTGTAGTCACTCTCGGGGCCCAACGTGGACCGCCTGGTGTCCTTCCTACAATCGGGGGGTAGGCCGAAGCTCATGGTTCCTCTTCCTCCCCCCCGACTGCTCATGACGCCTGAGGAGGACCAGCTTTCGAGGAAGATACTAACAAGCATCACGATCTCCCGGGAGGAGGGAGCACAAGCGGAAAGGGTGGGCCCGGACTCTGCCGGGGAAGTGCAGGGGGAGAAGTGCTTGTCAGCCGCGGCAGAGGCGGAGCAGCCCCTCGCGATGATGGTGTCAGGTGATTCGGTCACAGTTCTACCAACTCCTCTAGTGATGGCCAACCGGGAGATGTCCGTCGAGGTCAGACGCTCTAGTGACCTAGCCTCCACTCTCCCGTCCTCCTCGGGTGCGGTGGACGCGGATCTATGGGCAGCTGTCGATAGCTTGGTCGAGTTCGACCCTCCGGCCGTGCCGTCCATTGGCCATGCCACCTCGGACGTGTCGGTTTGACAGATGCTACTGGCGTTGCGGTCGATGATGTTCGCCGATCCCTCCCTCACATATCGGGGGGTACACACTGTGGTGGCACAGCTGATCAGGGCACTGCAGATGCTGGGCTGCCCTCTAGAAGAATGGTCCCAGTGAATCTTGTTGTTGCTGAAATACGTCAACCGTTGTGAATTCCTTGAGGCCCAGGCTCCTGGCGAGTTTGCCGCAATCAGTGCCCAGGAAGATGAGTACCTGTAGGCCCTGGAGGTGTGCAAAGGCAATGAAGAGAGGCATGAAAAGAACTTAGATGAAAGCCACCGTTGTGTCGGCGCCCTCACAAGCAGAATAGAAAAGCTGAGGGGCTATCTTGCTGCAGTCAAGGCCGAGCTGGTTGAAGTCGAGGCGACTGTGGTCAGGGAGATCGAGGAGCTTGCCGTTGCTAGAGTCGAGACGACGTCTGTGACGTCCGAGCTAGCGCACCTTAAAGAACAGAGGAACCGACTGTGTGACATGACAGAATTCCCTTGCATCAGGATTCTTCCTCTTGAGGGGTACTTGCAAGGCTATACATTCCACAAGAGCAGAAGAACAGTACACACCTATAAGAAGGTGGCACGTGGTCTGTTCATCAAAATCTTTAAAACAATAAGGACATCTAAAATAAAGGTCTACCTAAGATAGAATGCTCAAATGTGCCCACTTCTTAACAAGACCCAGCGATCTTCTTCATCACAGCTCTTGCATCACAATCAACGCCCCTTGAAAGCTCTCTTATTTATTTCATTCCAGTTACATGCAACACCATCCGTTAGATTTTTATATCACTCAGCAGCCTCCCCCCTGGTGCCACCAGATAGTCAGTCTTCCAAACTAGTCCAATTGGATTGAGCTAACATAAGCATAACCATGTGTCCAACACCGTATCAGTCTCATAAAGTTACATATTCCAATCTTGTCATATCCTGGCTCCCATCACCAACTCCAATGGCCCTTTTAGTTTTGCCTAAGGGACAGGCTCTCATGAATCTTCAGAAGCTCACTGGCCTGCTCCACCTCCCTATCGAGGAGCATGTGTCTGAAAGTCACGGTACAATACCCTATGGTAAACAAAGCCTCAAAGTGATCCACTGTCATTGGCACCATGAATGAGTCAGAATGACCACAATAATGGTACTTTTCTCTACATCAAGGGTCATGTGGCAGTTCTCAACATCAAGGGACCATCTGAAATCTAATGTATGGTTCTTCCGTTCTTTTTCTTTAAGTAAAGAAAACCTAGCTTGCATTAAGTACATCATGGGGAGGGCTGGGTAATAAGATCCAAACCTCGCCATTTCCAGATGCCAGACTGCTTCAAACCCACAATTGTGGCCCCATAGGCCAACAGAGCCACAAGGCTGCATCACTTTTGTCACCAATCTCCACTGAGGTGCTTCCCATGGCAAAATGTCTGCTTCTTTTGAACATGCTAAGGAAATATTGCATACTGGTAGACAGCATATCGCAAGCCTGCCGCCTAAACCTTTAGACATGGCACCTTCCTTTCTGCCCAACCACTGTCACCATTTAACCGGCAAAGGACCATCTGACCCCACCCACTCAACTCAAAACAAGCTGTGGCCTTTGAGGTTTGCTGTCATAGAAATCCGGTCATGATCATGCTAGCCCATCCCTTACCATATTGGTATTCATGAAAGCATTGGCAAGGACATAAAATAGGTGCGGAGACTTGGCAGGGATCTTTGCCTATGCTTACCACCATAAGAAAGGGCCAACATTTTTTTCATAAATCCGATGCCCATTAAGGCCCCAATATAACATATTATCTCAAAGGACATATTCTTTCCTGATCTCAGCAATGAGTCAATGACCATGGGAAATTCTTTCCACACCTTGGAATGTTACTGAATGGTGAAACTGAATTTCAAGGGGACGCAAATGGTAATTGAATTCAGGGGCTACCGAACCACGTTAGCTTAAGTGATATCCCTACATAACTGTGATTTCAATCTCACACTTGTTTTTGTGAAGAAAAGTGAGAAAATTTAATCCTCCTCCAACGGGTGAGAACAGACTTCATTTCTTTTCTTCTCCTCATTCTCAATTAAAACCACTCTCACAGACACGTGAGTTAACTTCTCAGCTTGTGAAATTTTGCTCAGTCATGGGTTAATTCCTATACAAGACTACCATCAATCAGATTGTTCACACTTTCACAGTCACGAGGCAACAACCGGAATCCATCCCAGTCGCCTAAGTGCTTCCGTGCCCGGAGCTGAAGATCCAAAAGGAACTTTCTCACACCTTGCTCGCCCATCCCTGAACTCCCCCCGGGAAAAGCAAGGAGACCCCTTGGGTGTTGTAGCTCCCTGCACTTTTATTGCTAGGGTTTCGTTCGCTTCTACGCTTTTCTTCTCTCTTTTCTGGAATGAGTTGTTCATGCTAGAAACCCTTGCACCAGAGCTGGAGAGAAAATCGCCCCTTCGGCCATTAATTGCACTGACGAAATTGTAGGTGGAGGAACACTCCTTCTCTACTGCCCAGGGAAGCAGGAAACAAACGAGCCCACCATGGAAGACCCGCGGGAAGAGAGAGAGAGAGAGAGAACCTGCATGATCTCGCGGACGCGGTACTCCACATCGGGGGCAAGGGCGAGGGCGGCGTCGGAGGAGAGGTTGTTGATGCCGATACTCTGAGCGATGACCTCAATCGACTCCTTGGGCACGATGCTCATCTCCTCCCACCAACCCTGAGCTCCCACTGCACAGTAGAGAGAGAGAGAGATCCCCTAGGTTCCCCCGCAGGGGCAGAGAGAGAGAAGGGGGGGAAAGAGAGATTTGGGCGGGACGCAGCAAAGGGTTGCATGTTAGTTAGGCATGTTCCTCTTTTATCCTCCTCTTTGGTCATTGTGGGCATTTTGATAAATAAAACAAATAATCTATTCACATAGAACTGTGATTGTTTCTGAACTTATTAATGGCAATGCCGCTTCGAGCCGTCGGCAAACAAAATCAGTAAATCTTAATTCAAATAGACTTTTGTACTTTAAGTTTAAGTATCGATTGTTATGAAAAAAAGAGCAAACTTTGTATACGACCACGAATTGTTAACTAACGATGGATGATACGTCGTAGCTGCTTAATAGGATCTCTACTTTCACGAGCAATTTATGACACATAAACATTTATTTTTAATATTTTAAACCTACATAATTCATACTTCACCAACAGCTCTATATAAAATATTATAAGGAATTTTATTATTAATTATTATTAGATTGATTAACTGAACCAATGATTGGCACGTGACCCAAGATGAATTCCATTCTGATATTCTATCACGTGGATCATTGTACCATCCGCACCTAACATGTGGAAAGGTTCTTCCAGAATCCTCTTGGCGGGAATGAGCTTTCCACATGCCCGAAGCGTGAGCCCGTGGGACCCCAAAATTGAAGCTCTATAAAAGGCTCTCCTTCGATCGATATCAAGCAGAAGAAGGGCAGAAGATTAGAGAAGCTTGCAGAACAAGAATAGAAGAGGAGAAAAGAGAGTGAGAGAGTGAGAGAGCGAGAAAAAGAAAGAGAGCCAGTTCTGAGAAAAATAGAGTGTTGGAGAAAGTGTGAGAGGAAGAAGAAGAGTTTGGGCGAGAGTGCTCTATTCTGACTTCTGGAGCAGTTCCAGAGTGAGATTGCTCTATTGATAGCTACATTGTTCTTTTCTATTTCTACTTTCTTTGGATTCTTCGTTTTCGCTTTGAACTTCATTGTAAGTTGTGAATCAGCAGAGTAAGCTGTGGTGCTCAATAGGCGAGGGTGTTCCTCGGTCAGCAAGTTGTAAGGCTCAGTAGTGTGTAGGGATTTTTATCCCCAAAGCTATGGATCAGCGGTGTTCAAGCTGTGAGTCAGCAGTAAGTCATACTCTGGTCTGAGTGTGGGGTGGATGTAGGTGAAAATCGAACCACCTAAAAACCTGTGTCCTGTGTGATTGATTTTGTGCCCTGTGTCTTTTCAATTCCAACTTGCTCGTTGATTAGATGAATGCATAGGAATGCCCAAGGCACGCATGCTTTTCAATATCTAAATTGTTCATTTATTATCCATGCTCAAGTCTCTCATCCAATAGGTATATAAAAAGGCGTGGCTGGAAAGATAGGTTATGCCTATTTGGAACTCCACCTCTTGTGTGAGGAGAACCTCTGCCAAGTACCGTACCTGAATGTCTACCTGATTGTTGGTGTGAATTGCTATATCCTGCTATGCTTTGCCATCACTATTGATTGATCAGAAACTCATTCATCCTTTGTTTGCATTTGAAGTATTCTCTCTTACTGCTTGCCACTCTGCATTAACTTTCTGATAGTTAATTCATATTGCCTTGTAGTTCTTCCTTGATAACAGATCGTTAAAATTTGCACTTATTATTTTATCTTCTTGAGTGTTTTTAAATTTGGGGTTGATTTATTCACCCCCCCTCTAGATCTATGTTCATCCGTCACACACCCATCCTTCATGCCACCTCCTCAGATATTTTAGAGCTCACCAAATGAAGTCCGTGTACATGGGGCCAGAAGCTGAAAGAAGGTCTGTGTACATGGGCTAAGGTCAGTGCATATGCAGGGAGAGTCAGTGTAGTTGTGGAATATGCAAAGGACGAGGTCAGTGTATACGCTGGCAAGGTCAATGCACATGCAAGCTAAGGTCAGTGCATGTGGGCTAAAGTCAGTGCACATGGGCTAAAGTCAGTGCACATGTAAACTAAGGTCAGTGCACATTTAGACTATGGTCAGTGCACATGCAGGCAGTGCAAGTGGGCTAAAGTCGATGCACATGCAGACTAAGGTCAGTGCACATGCAGACTAAGGTCAGTGCAGGGTTCGTGCATATGCACGGGGTTGAGTCCATGCATGTGTGGGCTAACGTCAGTACATGTATATGCAAAGGGGGGAACAAAGTCCATGCACGGTCCGTGCACACGGGGCCAGGGGTTATGCAAGGTCCATGCAGGGCTTGTGCATGCGAAGGGGTGAAGTCCGTGCATAGTCCGTGCACGTGTAGACACGGTCCGTGCAGCTACAAGCCAAGTTGGTGGACATGCGAGCAGGGTCCGTCAAAGTGTACAAGTAGGTCCGGGCATGCCCAGGCAAGTCTGTGCAGATGTACAGGGCTCGTGCGAACGGTGAGGGCCAAGTCAGTGTAGGGTCCGTGCACAAGGGGCCAAGGGTTGAAGGAAGGTCAGTGTACATGGTGGTGAAGTTGGTGCACATACGGGCAAAGTCCATGCAGCTGCTCAGGGTTCGTGCAGAGGTGACGGTAAAGTTAGTGTAGGGTTCGTGCACAAGGAGGTGAGGTCAGTGTATATGTATGTAGGGGAGGCAAGATCTGTGCGAGGTCCGTGCACATAGGGCCAGGACTTATGCAAAGTTTGTGCAGGCCTTGTAGGTGCAAAATGATGAAGTCTGTGCATGGTTTGCATAAGGTTGAAGTTGCACGGGATTGAAGCTGAAAGGGGATAGGTGCACCGGGGAAGGCCATGGGTGTGCCGTTGAAGGATTGGAAGGGTGTGCTACTGAAGAAGGTGTACCGGCGAAGGAGACATACTGGCAAAGAGTGAACTGGAAGGTGTGCCAGTGAAGGAGAGGGCAGCCTGCATCGGTGAAGGGCTTAGCAAAAAAAATGGGGGGGTGCACCGCTCAAGGAGTGTGCCAGCGAAGAGGTTTAAGGGCAAGTGTGCCGGTGAAGGAGTTTAAGGGCAAGCCATGGAAGGGTTTAAGAGCGTGCTGGTGAAAGGGGTTTAAGGGCATGCCGGCGAAGGGGTTTAAGGGCGTGCCAGTGAAGGAGTTGGGAGGGTGCACCAGGGAAGCACTTGGAGGGCCCACCGGGGAAGCACTTGGAGGGCCCACTCCTCTTCATCCCTTTAAGGTCTTTCTTTTCTTCTTCCCTTCCTCCTTTTCTTCTTTTAAGGCCCTCCCTCTTCTAGCATGCGTCTTCGGGGTACTTAGCCATTGTTCTACATGAAGGACAAAGAATTGATTGGGCACAGATGCATAAGTTGATCGAAGACATCAGAGAAAGGAGAAGACAGGCGCCGAGGCCATAGCAGCTGGCGCCGCAGCAACAGCAACCCCAGCAAGTACAACCCCAACAACAGCAACAACAGCCTGCACCAAAACTCGAGATTCACCAAAATCCCATGCCGAACCACCCGCCCGCTACACAGTAGCAGCCGTCGGCACTGGCCCAGGTGAATATTGTTCACCACCCAGCTCCTAATGTTGGGTGGTCCTATGACGATGAGACTCCCGCACATATGTTGGCCCTCCACCATACATACACCAACTCCCCTTTACCTTCTACCCCCACAATCATTCGGCCCACCATTCTGACCTCCGCTCCACCTACCATTCCCTCCAGATCCCCCATAATACCCACCGCTTTACCCACTATCCCACCAATCCTTGCACCTTTGCCCATTGCACCCTCCATCATCACCCCCAACCTAACCCTTCACCTGTCATTCTCCCGCTAGGGCCTGTTAGACCTCCGACATCACCACTTTTATTCCTTCCACCCACCCCATTGGGCCAATCAGGAGTCCGTCTAGTGTCGTGCCGGTGCAGAACCTTGCCCTTTGGAGCGGGTGACTATTCCAAAGAAATTACCCCTCCACTGGTGCACCTGCACCCAACCCTCCAGTTCTTTCACCCACAGTTGAGCAAGAAGAAGCCGACCCCCTTCCTGGCACAAGATATGATTTGTTGTAGCATTTGGACTAGACGCCGGCCAAGATTTCAATTTTGGAGTTGATTAAGCGCTCCACACTGCACCAGGATGCTCTAAAGACTTTTCTTCAAAAGGTCATGGTCAGCGAGGATATGGAGGTGGACAGCCTTCCAACGGCCCTACCAACAGTGCTGAAAGGGCCCGCCATCACATTTTCGGAAACTAAATTGGCACCCCTAGAATCTCGCTAGATGTCGCTCTGCATCTCCATAACCTTGAATAAGGTGTCTATAGATGCGGCTTTGGTTGATATTGGGGCTTCTATAAATGTCTGTTCGCTCAGCACTCTCCGTGCTTGTAACATTCCTGAAGATATGATAAAGCCGACTCCAACGATCATTGCTACTTATGATAACTCTAGGAGAGCATGCCACGGGGTGGTAACTGTTCAGGCCGAGCTCGGGCCTCTCACCATGGCCGTGGAGTTTTATGTGTTGGATTTTGATCCAATGTTCAAAGCTATTCTAGGCCATCCGTGGATTGATAGTCTTCATGCTATACCTTCGACCGCTCACCAGTGCCTCAAATTTTCATTTCAGGGGCGGGTGGTCAAGGTGAAAAGTGTATCCACAGTACAAACTGTTGAAGCTATTTCCGACAAGATTCTGCCAACTCTATGGCCGAGCAATAAGCCGGTTCTTTCTATGATGGACTTGAATTTTCCCTGGGCATATGCGTCACGCAAGCCCGCCGCTGCACCAATTAACATCAAAGTCAAGTCTAAGATTAGAGACTCCAAAGGATGGCACATGATACTTAGATTAGGCTACCAACCGGGCATGGGCCTCGACGCTCAGTTGTAGGGGAGGACTAAGCCCATCCCAAAAGGCAGAAAAATGAGCAGAAGAGGCCTCGGCTACCGGGAGTCATCATTATCAACGTTGGGAGACTCCGGGCCGTTAACATAGAATTACCGTCAACATTTTGTCAAGGGGCCGCTACAGCTCGGTACTTTGAAGACTCCACCGTGCCAGAACCGAAAAGAAAAGACTGCTGCTTGTGCCATGCCCAGACCGCATTTGTTGCTGGAGGGGCCGGTAGATGATGCTGTTGATTATTCAGATGTTTTTGTCAAGATGTTCGATGAGAAAGAAAGTCTGAGAAAGCCCGAGGGGCGGGTGATGCAGTATTCACACGGGAAGCCAGCCCGCCGTACGAGGGAAGAGGGGAGCTCGACTGTTATCTTCACTTCACCTCTTTCCCGCCTGATTTCTATTTTTCAGCAGCTGGTTTTTGTTCCCCGTTCACCTCCTCTTCTCATTGATTCATTAATATTTTAGTCTCCTTTTCGGCGTGAGAGGCCGATTGAATTTCTGATTGTTAATTGTCCATGCGGGCGCTGCCCGCCAATTGATCTTATATCCAGGTGGTCGCCCGATTCTCCAGCTGACCTGTCAAATATGTGGTTCTCCTCCTCCGACCCATTCTTTGATGTACTCTTCCCCACACTTTGCCCTCAAGCCCTTCCTCCTCCTCCCTCAAATTCTTCTTACTGTGTGTTATCTGCTGAGCTCGACCAATAAAAAAATATCAAATTTGAAACTGAGGTTTCAGTGGAGGATTACACTATGTTCTGCCCATTCTCTTCCCAGGGGCACGAGACCCCTGCTTCTTTTCCAGTAGGTTTCCTATCTTCTAGGTTAGATGTATAGTCTGCAGAGTCTCCTAGGCTAGAAGAGTCAGTTGGGGTAGAGTCTAGTTCTAGTGTTTCTGGCCCTTCCACATCTACGACGCACCCGATGATGTGTCACTCTAGAACTGTTCCAGATAGGTTCCTTCAGGATCTTGCCTAGTGTTGTCACGCCCTCCTAAAATGCCCTGAGTTTGTAGCAACTGCTATCGTCCTAGAGGATGATGGGGAGTTAGACGGGGTATAGAGCAATGATGGATTGGGTATTTATGAAATCGTGGATGAGAAGGACCCGATTAATGATGAGGATAGCGACGTGGACAACACTCTGCCAGCGAGCTAATCTGCTAGAAAGGATAGGCTTTTTCAAAAGATAACAAATAAGGCCCACCCTAGAGATCAGCTTAACCTCATGGGAAAGGAAATAGTGCTTCAACTTCTGAGTTACCCATACCAGCACTGCACAGGTCTTCTCCATGGCAGTATACCTAGATTCAGCTGGATTGAACAATCTAGAGAGGTAGTATGCTGCCCATTCTCTTCCTTCGTCATCCACTTGGGCCAGGACAGCTCCTAGGGAGTCCTTAATGACAGAAATGTATAAGATCAGGGGTTTACCAGGGACAGGAGGCTGTAAAATCGTGGGATTAGATAAATAAATCTTAAGGTCCTCGTAGGCCTTTTGTCACTATTCATTCCATTCAAATTTGGCCCCCGCCTTCAACAAATCGTAGAATGGGCGGCATCTCTGAGAATGCTGAGATATGAATCTCCTAATGAATGGCAAACGCCCGATTAAACCTCGAAGTTCAATAATATTCTTGGGTGGGGGCATGTCCATTACGACCTTTGCCTTGTTCGGATCGATCTGAATCCCCTGTTTACTAACTATAAATCCAAGCAACTTTCCTCATGTAACTCCAAACACACATTTCTTTGGATTCATTTTTAATCGATGCTCCCTAGCTCATTGCAACACCTTAGCTAAAATGGCGGGGTGTTCTTCTTTAGACCTTGATTTCACCAAGATATCATCCACATAGGCTTACATGTACACATACATCATGTCGTGGAAGATAGCCATCATCGTCCACTGATATGTGGCACCTGCATTCTTCAATCCAAATGGTATGACAACGTAGCAGTATGTGCCCCAGGGTGTGGTGAATGAGATCTTCTCTTGGTCCTTGGGGGCAAGACGGATTTGATTGTAACCAGAATACCCATCCATTAATGAGAGGGCTTCATACCCAGCCGTGTTATCCACTAATACATCAATGTGAGGAAGCGAGAAATCATCTTTTGGACATGCCTTATTTAAGTCCCTGAAATCAATACAAATTTGAATTTTACCATCCTTTTCTATTACCGGGACTATGTTTGCCACCCATTACGGATATAAAACAACTCTAACAAACCTGGCCTTATGTAATTTGTCAACCACCTCATTCATCTTTAAGGCCATTTGAGGGTGAAATCTTCTTAATTTCTATTTGACAGGCGTTGCCCCTGGTTTCAAAATAAGTCGATGTTCAACTAGAGTAGGGTCAAGACCCGACATGTCCTCGTAGGACCAGGCGAATGAGTCTCTATACTCCCTCAAGACTTTGATCAGCTCCTCTTCAACCTGAGGAGGGAGGTTAGCGGTAATAATGATTGGCCTGGGATCCTCTTCGATTCCTAAGTTAATTTCCTTAGTGGGTTCATCCACTATTGATGATGGTTCATGAAATCTCTTCAATCCTTGTGCATATTGGTTAGCAATGTCGTCCACGTCACTGTCCTCGTCTTCGATTGGGTCTTTCTCATCCACGATCTCATGAATGCCCAAACCATCATTGCTCTACACCCTGCCCTCTTCCTCATCGTCCTCTATGACGATGGCAGTGGCTACAAACTCAGGGCACTTAAGGAGGACACGGCATCTACTGGCTAGATCCTGGAGGAACCTATCTGGAACAGATTTGGAAAGACGCATCATGGGGTGCGTCGCAGACGTGGAAGGACTATCTACACTAACACTTGCTTCTACCCCAACTAACTCGACTAACCTAGGAGATTCTATAGAATGTACATCTAACCTAGGAGATAAGAAGTCTATCGGGAAGGAGGCAGGGGTCTCGTGCCCCTAGGGAGGAGACGAACAGACAGTAGCATAATCTTCCACCGAGATGGACATTTTAAATTTGGCATTTTTTTGGTCAATCTGGGTGGTCAACATGCAACAGGAGGAAGAATCTGTAGGAGGAGGAGGAAGGGCTCGAGGGCATAAAATGGGGAAAATCACATCAAAGAATGGGTCAGAGGACCGGAACCACAATCCAAATAAGTCAGTAGGTGCGTCGGGCGACCACCTTGATACTAGATCAATCGGCAGGCACTGCCCACATGGACAATTAATGATCAAGAATTCAATCAGCCTTTTAGATCGAAAAGGGGATCGAAACATGGATGGATCAAATAGAAGCGAAGGGGGGCGAGGAATAAATGTCAGCCTCTGAAGAATGGAAATGAGGCAGGAAAGAGACCAAGTGGCAGTCAAGCTCCCCATTTCCCGTAGACATTGGGCGGGCTACTCACGGACTTTCTTCACAACCCGCATCTCGGGTTTCCTCGGGATTTCTCTCTCGGTAAACATCTTGACAAAAGCTGTAGAGTAATCATCAAAATCTCCAACAAGCCCTTTCGGCAGCGAGGGCGGCGTAACACAAGCAATATCTTCCTTCTGGGGCTGGCATGGCGATGGTGTTTTCAAGGTGTCAGGCTGTAAAGGCCCCCTGACAAAGTGCTGGTGATAGTCCCATGTCAGTGGCCCGGAGTCTCCTAACATTGACAGTGACGACTCTCAGTAGCCGAGGCCTCTCCGGCTTGCTTTCTTGCCCTTAGGGACGGGCTTAGTTCGTCCCTGTAATTGTGCACCGAGACCCAGGCCCGGCTGATAGCCCAATTTTAAGATCATTTGCCAACCCTTTGAATCTTGAATCTTGGACTTAATTTTGACATCTACTGGTGTAGTGGCGGGCTTGCGTGACGTATATGCCCAAGGATAATTTAAGTCCAGTAGGGGTCCCTTAGATCCCCACCAAGAAACCAAAGCGGTAACAACAGTAACAACAACAAGAGTAACAATAGGAACAGGAGTAACAACAGAAAAAGTAAAGAGGAAAGCCGCTCTAAATAGAAACATGACAGTCGATAAGACCTCGGCCCTCTAAACTACTCCTAATCGGTAAGAACACAGATTCCCAAACACACAGTCAGGAATCACCAAACTGACATAAGGAAATTCTGATTACATTGCCAGAACACGTACTGCTACAACAGACGTGCAGGCTTCACATCACGACCTCTCAGACGCGGGGAATACGCCACCTAAAATACCGGTGCACACACAACCTCACCGTCGTGTACGCTACACCGACTACAGGTGAAGGCAAGCACAGACTACCCAAAGTACTACGTGAAGGAGCTCACGCTGCACAAGAAACCACACGAATCACGAGGATCACAAGAGTCAGTGTCCTGTGATAGAAGTACCTCCTCACTAGAAGCAAAGTCAGATGCGTCCACTAACATCTTACACTGTGTCTCAAGCGTCTCACACTTGCCTCAAACACAGTGACTGTGACACTGTACCAAGTACAAGGAACAATAGTAACGAGTGACTAGTCAGGGTCACGCCCATCGGCACTCGTCCAAACGCCCCTAACCACGTGTGCACACACAAGTCCAATACCTTGAGCCAGGCCTCTAGCTAGTTTCCCCCCCAGTAGGATGCTACTGCAAAGCAAGGGGGCCCACAGAAACTAGCTTAAAAATCATCTCTCGAGAACTCGCCCTGCCACTACTCCCAGGTGGGTCAACACACTGAAGTGTCGTCAGGCTATGACTAGTGGAAGCTCACTAGACACAGAGACTCAAAACAGTGAAGTATGGACAAGGTAAGCACTCACCTATCGCACGTACTATGAAACATAAGGCAGCACACAGAATAGCCACCTGACTCAGGATAGACAACTAGACCTACATACAACGATCTTTGGGTCACACGACTCGAGTCAAGATCATCGCACATTATGACAACATACCGTTAATCAGCCTAGTCCTTAAGCCAAAATCATGATAAAACACAAGTCCTCAACCCCTAGGCTGCACATAGGACTCTCGATTTCGTATAATACAAATCACAGAACATGAGGGAACATCAAAGCCCTTAAACCACATAGTCACATAAATCGAGGTAAGATGATATCTCTAAGCATCCAAAACTAGAGTCTCGATTCATACAGGATAGTCGAGACACTCACGGGGTCACGTGTCAACCATTGGGTCACAACCAGGTTGACCAAAAGTCATAATGACCCTTGAAATGCACAAAACACCTCTCGATGCAATGGCACTTCCGAACACTCTATAACACGGTCATAGCCCTCATAGGATGTCCAAGACATCCACGGATAATGGCTAACTGAGGGGTTGAAGCCAAGCCAACCGACACGAAAGAAACACCGCACATAGCTCGGGATGAAGCCACTCTTCTGGGATCCCTTGACACATATATATGACTCTCACGGAACACCCAAGGCATCCATTAAGTCAAAGGCCAACAAGGCACTGAATCCTGGGTTCACCGGAGCTCGAGACAACTCGAATAATACTCCGAAAATGGAACGCAAGAATGCATCCAAAGTTAACGTCGCGGTAGTGAACGCGCCCCTTCAGTGGGTCGCGATGTCACTAAAACGTGCCCATCACTTGGGTCGTGATAGCACACTAACGCAGCACTTACCTAGGGTGCGATAATAGATGCGGCCAGGACCTCGAGCGCGATAATACGATAGTCGCGGCCATCGCCTGGGTCGCGATCACACTGATGCGGCGCTTAGCTGGGTCGCATTAACATAGGATCGTGCCCATCACATAGGTCGCATTCCCAATTGCCCAACTGTTCATCTTCTTAGATGAACGTGACTATACGACACATCGCGTCTCTTTCAAGAACGCGCCCCCTGAGAGTACTGCGTTAAAACACCGAACCCAAAAAATATTAAAATCCATGGAAAATATCATTCCACACCCCAATCACCTCCAGAACGATGGGGAAACATCCCTAGACTCGATATCAACCTTCCACAGGCTGGAAGGGATCAAACCATATACAAAATGACATGAAATGGGCGATTTTCACAAATCCACCCAAAATGACTCATGAGGGTAACTGGCCTCCTACCGGCCCCAAATCACGGCCAAACACAATAAAACTGGCGGGAATGACATCCTAACAAGCCAGGGGTTCATTTGAAACCATTTAAACTACAAATCGTCACCTGGAACGGCGAACATGACTCACACCCCCCGAACATACATTTCACCCAAACAAGGCAAAACCCGCTCAAACTCACACCGTTCAGTTCCAAATCATGAGGAAATGCAGGAAAAGAGTAGGGCATCTATCACCCTACCTCCAACGAAGATCTCGCGAGCCAAAACGGCCAATCCTCGCCAAAAATTATAGCATGAACAACCCACGCCGATTTTGAATCCACGAATGGGATCACGCCAATGCCACACTCGAGTTCTCATGCCATCACGCCTCAAGTCAGCTCCACGCCATCGCCACCTCACCCAGCTCCACACCAGTCGCGTGCCCGAGGGAGAGGAGAAGAGAGGAGAGAGAACGGAGAGGGAGAGAGTGAGCACGGTGGAGAGAGGAGAGAGGGGGTGCAAAAGGGTTAAAAGAAAAGGAAAAATAAGAAAATTAGCAAAATTTACTCAAATCTGATTTTCACCCCTCCTTGGTAGAACACCGATTAGTGCTTAAACCAGGGGCAACACCCGTTAAACAGAAGCTAAGGAGATTTCACCGCCACATGGCCTTAAAGATGAAAGAAGAGGTCGATAAATTGCATAAGGCCAGGTTCATTAGAGTTGTCTTATATCCTCAGTGGATGGTAAATATAATCCTTATCATCAAGAAGGATGGAAAGGTTCGTATTTGTATCGATTTCAGGGATCTACATAAAGCATGTCCCAAGGATGACTTCCCGCTGCCACATATAGATGTATTGGTGGACAACACTACCGGGTATGAAGCTTTGTCATTCATGGATGGCTATTCAGGATAAAACCAAATCCGTCTCACTCTTGAAGATCAAAAGAAAACCTCCTTCACCATGCCATGGGGAACGTACTGTTATGTGGTAATGCTGTTTGGTCTAAAGAACATAGGTGCCACCTATCGAAGGGCGATGATGGCTAATTCTACGATATGATGCATATTTACATGGAAGCTTGCGTGGATGATATTTTGGTGAAGTCGGGGATCAAAGAAGAACACCTCGCCATTTTGGCTAAGGTGCTTTAGAGAGCTAGGGAGTACCAGTTGAAAATGAATCCTAAAAAGTGTGTTTTCGGAGTCTCTTTAGGGAAGTTGCTGGGCTTCATAGTTAGCAAACGGGGGATTCAGATTGATCCTAACAAAGCAAAGGCCATCATAGACATGCCCCTGCCTAAGAATATCACAGAGCATCGAGGATTGATTGGACGCTTGCAGTTCATTAGAAGATTCATATCCCAACATTCTCAAAGGTGCCACCTGTTCTATGAATTGCTAAAGGCGGGGGTCAAATTTGAATGGAATGAAGATTGTCAAAAGGCCTATGAAGATTTAAAAGTTTATTTGTCTAATCCCCCAGTTTTACAACCTCCTATCCGTGGGAAACCCCTGATCCTATACATTTCTATCATTGAGGACTCCCTAGGGGCAGTTTTAGCACAAGTGGATAATGAGGGCAAAGAGCGGGCAGCTTATTACCTCTCCAGGTAGTTTAACCCAGCGGAGGCCAAGTACACTACCATGGAGAAGACTTGTGCCGCTTTAGTCTGGGTAGCTCAGAAGCTGAAGCACTACTTCCTAGCCCACCCAATTAGGCTGATCTCTAGAATGGACCCGATCCATTATCTCCTAGAAAAGTCTATCCTTTCTAGTAGGTTAGCTCGTTGGCAGAGCTTCCTCTCTTAGTTTGACATCACATTTGTTGTTCAGAAGGTAGTCAAAGGATATGCCATCACTGAGCATCTCACCCATCTTCCTATCCTTTGTATGGATTCTATTTAGGATGATTTTCTCTGATGAGCATCTCTCTGTCCTTACTCACCATCCATTTTGGTCTCTGCACTTCGATGGTGCACTCAATTCCCAAGGACGAGGGATAGGGGTCGTTCTTCTCACTCCAGAAGGGGTGACGATTCCTTTTACTTATCAGCTCCACTTTCCTGCTACCAATAATATCGCTGAGTATGAAGCTCTCCTGGCTAGATTGAAGCATGCCTACCTCTTGGGCGAGTGCTACTTGAACATTGTAGGAGACTCGCAGCTCGTCCTGCAGCAAGTTCTATCCACTTACCACACTCGTGACTTGAAGCTCAAGCCATATCAAGATTTGGTCACTCTCTTGGCTAGGCAATTCTGTAAGCTAATCTACATCCACACTCCTCGATCTCAGAGTATCATTGTCGATGCGCTAGCATCACTCGCTTCCTCCTTATCTTTTCCTCTCAGTCAGAGCACTAAGACTATCATCGTCTAAAGAATGGACGCCCCCTCTCTTCGGGATCCTTGGTACAACAATCTTATGAAAATCGTAGAGGCGAGGGCTGAGAAGAAGGATTTGAAGGAAGTATCTTTGACAGAATTAGAAGAGAGCCTGGAAGAAGAAGAATTGCCCTGGTATCATGAGATCGAGTTGTATTGTAAGGATGGATCATTCCCAGAAGGGGCAAGCACTGAGCAGCGTAAGGCTATTAGAAGAGCCGCCTCGAAATACACCATTGCAAGGGCGGACCAAATCGATCCCCAAAGGTAGAAAGATGAGTAGAAGGGGTCTCGCTTATCGAGAATCCTCATTATCAATTTTGGGTGATTCAGGACCACTCACCTGGCATTACCATCAACATTTTGTTAAGGGCCCTCTTCAGCCAGGAACATTGAGAACATCACCATGCCAGCCTGAGGAAAAGGATACAGCTTGTACAGTTGCCGGCCCACCATTGCTGTCGAAGGGGCCCATTGATGATATGCTTGATTTCAGCTGGGCATTCGCCAGGTTATTTTATGAAGAAGATTGCTTCCAGAAGAACCAGGAGGTAAGGCTTGTACAGTATGAGCCAAAGAAGTCAGTTTACTGCCCGCGGGAAAGGGTGAGCTCACCTATCACTTTTACTTGGTCTCCTTCTCGTTTGATCTCTTTCTTTCAAAAACTGGACCTTGTTCCCCGTTAACCTCCTATTTTGATTGACCCGCTGCTATGCCAACTTCCATTTTGGTTTGAGATGCCAACGGAATTCTTAATTGTGACTTGTCCATATGGGCACTGCCCACCGATTGATCTTTCCACTCATTTTTTCTCTTCCTCCGATCCTTTCTTAGATCTCTTCTGTCCATCCATCTATCCCCTCGCACTTCCCCTTGGTGCTCTCTCTTCTTCATCTTGCTGCATGATCTCCACTGATCTCCAAATGAGCATGCTTCTCCACAATAAAGATGAATAAGAGATGGTATCAAGGGAGAGAAAGGATAGACGTGATTATGAGCAATTGGCAGCATTGGCTCCTAGAATGGGCCTGTATAGTTGCCAATTTACGAAGGTGGTCATTTTCAACAAGGTGCCATTGCCAAACTACAGAGTTGATTGGGATGATAAGCGACCACAGAGAGAGGTGCCTCTCCCAACTAGTTTGCGTAGAGAAATCAATATATTGCTAAGAGAATGCCTTTCTTGGAAGTGAACAAATGGGGACAATTTGCCTAGTTCTGCCTCCTCTAGAATCAAGCAATATTGACAGTTATGCAATAGATGAAGGATTGTTTGAACGACAAGACTATAAATCTGCTTCTGGTGTGATCGTGGAGAAGATCCTCAAGGAGAGAAGCTTGCAACTGTAGAATCAGCAACGGGCTTGGCAGGAATCACCTGAAGATCAGAAGATGTAGAGACTCCAGCTGGAGTCCGATGAGAAGAACAAACGGCGCAGACCCAATTAATCGGTGAGACTTATCCTCTTATATCTGGTGGGCCTCAAACATGGGCTATATATATATACGGTGGCGTCCCCCTCTTAGTGATCTGGTGGCACCCCATCAAAAGTTTGATCCGGTGGCACCACTTTCAAGCCCATCCGGTGGCCTTTTGAACTGGTGGCACCACCAACATAAGTGATATGGTGGCCCCTCGTGGGCAGTGATCTGGTGACACCATCAAGGCCTCGGTCCGGTGGTTCCCAAGTTCTTCTTCATACGGGGACGCGTTTGAGCTACTCATCCGGTGGCAACGGTGGGAAGAAAAGAAACAAGACCCGCTGGGTATTCCCAGCGGCTGAAGGTCTTTGCCCATGCTATATGGCGCGTAGTGGCTTGAGTTCCGAAGTTTTCCCCTTCCGTGCAAGCCTTGAAGGAGGTGACGCTGCAATCC
Organism: Amorphophallus titanum; assembly: GCA_024336825.1. Lineage (NCBI taxonomy): Eukaryota > Viridiplantae > Streptophyta > Magnoliopsida > Alismatales > Araceae > Amorphophallus > Amorphophallus titanum. Next base: position 26,511,128 of record JANBPO010009603.1, on the reverse strand, counting down.
TACTGCTGGTACTCCAAACGAAAATCCCCAAAAGGACGACGTAGGCGTAGCAGGAGCTTCGAAGACTCCCCCATCGACCCTACAGTAGGGCTGGCCAAAAGGAGATGAGCTCCCTTATAAAAGACGCTGCTGAAGGAGAAGAGACAGCAAGGAAAGAAAGAAGAGAAGAAGAGAAAAGAAGAAGGGACGCTCCATCCCCCCGGGCTTCCTGCCACTCCGACGGCCATTGTCTCCAGCTGTTCCCATCTAAGAAGAAAAAAAGGAGAAAAGAAGAGAGCCCGTAAGAGGAGAATAGAAGAGGAAGGGTGAGTGAGAGAGAAGGAGAGAAGAGGTTCTGGAGGGGGAGGAGCTCATGCTCCGTCCCCCTCTCCATTACATTTCTTCTGCTCTTTTCTTGTTTGTCTCTCCATTATATTTTGTTTCTCCTTCTTGGCTCTTGTTTCCATCTGCGGCATATTAGCCTCCGTGCTTATCCTTTCTGCAAGCGATAAAAGTTTGCAAATATTTCTTTTGCTGTATGTCTATGCTTCTTGCGTTTCGTCTCCGTCATTCTCTTGGGTTCTCATGGTTTTTCCCCATCGTGTCCTTCCTAGCTAGTTCATGCTCCATTTAGTTAAACCATCCAGCCCCTTAGTCACATGGATGAAGCCGCCACCTCGAGCTCCAAAGGGGTTGCTCTTATTTTCTCCCCACCGTTTCCTTCCCCCCTGCTCTTCCCTTCGAGGTGTTGACCGTGTGGGTATTAGCATCTAGGTCCCATCAGTTCATGACTGAGGCCCAGATTTCCTCTGTGTCAAAATCCCCTACTCCGGTGGCCTTGCCACCACCTTGATCCGGTGGCACCTTCCTTCTCTTCATTCGATGGAGTCTCAACCTCCCATGTGATACGGTGGCCTTTGCCACCTTCACCTATCCCACTTGATACGGTGCCTTTTGCCACCTTCACCCTTTGATACAGTGGCTTTTGTCATCTTCACCACACTTGGTACGGTGGCCTTTGCCACCTTCACCCTTTGATACGGTGGCTTTTGTCATCTTCACCACACTTGGTACGGTGGCCTTTGTCACTTGATACGGTGGCCTTTGCCTTCACCACTCGATACGGTGGCTTCCCCACCCACATGATCTGGTGGCCTTCACCACCTTCACTTCTCCATCTGGTGGCTCTTGAGCCCATGTGATCTGGTGGCCTTGCCATCGCCTCACCCAGTGGCCCTTGCCCCCACCTCCATTCGATGGCCCTCGCCACCATGTGATACGGTGGCCCTTGCCACCTCTTGATCCAGTGACCCTTGCCATCACTTGATCCGATGGGGTCCTGTTCCCCCCTCCGTGTGTCTTAACCGTAGTCAGTCTTCAACCAGTGTCCTCCATTCGTTGGCTTTCGATTTCTCCCAATTTTCTCAAGGTGTTGCCACTTCCGTGCGCACCTCTACTTTAGGGACACGTCACTCATTGTGGACGTATACCCGCTTTAACCCTCCCGCATCCAGGTCTGGGGGAGATGCTGTCGAATTTTTGTCAAGAACAACATGTATTAAAAAAATATAAAAAGTAATAAATAAATAAAAAATATAAACATCAATAAGACACTCCGATTGAGACAAGAGAACTGTGGAAGACACGAAGAGTTAAGTACAAGCAGATCGAACTCTTCATCATCAATATACGGACAATCAAGCATTGTATGAACCAATTAATAAAAAAATGCCACATGTACACCCACTCACATAATAACACTCACATGATAACATACATACTTTCACTCTCACTTAACAAGGTAATTTTTTCATATTTTTTATATTTTTCAAAATTTTTAAATTTTCTATATATAACCCCCACCCCTCTCTTTTTCTCTCATTCTCTCTTCCTCACACTCTCTCTTCTCACGTTCTCCCTTTCTCTCCCTCTCTTCTCCGACGGCCGACGGAGGTGGACGGGGGTGAGGCGGTGACGTTCATGGGGTGAGGGACGGCGGGGACGGGACGAGGCGGTGGCGCGTGGCAAGCCGATTCATGAGCATGGGGCACCGATGGGATTTCTAGCGGCGTTTCGCAATGGATCGGCGTCCTCGACGCGTGAAATCTTCAGTGGAGATAGGGAGACGGATCCTTAGCCCATGTACTTTCATTCCCGTGGTTTTGGTAGGCCGTGGTGAGTCGAGCGGGTTTATTTGAACGTTTTGGGGAAAATACATGATTTTGGGGTGTGAGCCGAATCTAGAGTTTTGATCGTATTTTTTGAGTCTAAATAGGTCCTCTCGATGCTAGAGAGGTAGGATACTAGTTTCCCCTTGTTTTCCCCTTCACATGGGTGTGAACTGGGCGTGAAATTGATTTCACCGTGATTTTCACCATTTTCGCGCTCGGGACGGCCTAGCGGTCCTTCCAGGGACCGCTAGGGTATGAGGCGGTCATGTGGAGACCGCTAGGGTTCTCATATATCGGTTCGAGCCTTGTGATCACATGATGGACCTCCAGGGTGGCCTTAGCGGTCTGGTGAAGACCACTAGGCAGTGTCTTGTGGTCCAGGGGTGACCGTTTTTCGGTTTAGAGTCATTTTGAGGTCAGTGGGGTGACAGATCCTTAGCCTAGCGGTCAGGCAGACGACCGCCACCCTGCTTGGCGATCTGGGGGTGACCACTTGCGGTTTAAATGGCTTGGGGCCCTTGCGGTCCTGGATGGACCGCTAGGCCAGGCCTTGCGGTACAGAGGAGACCGCTAGGCTCCCTAACGGTCCAGAGAGGACCGCTAGGCGATTCTTCGAGCCCGTCGTATCCTTTTTACATTGTGTTGGTCTCCAGTCGGTCCGGTTGAGACCTAATGATCGACCTATGACCCCATGAGTGTCCCGGACACCCCGTGAGGACCGTGACTGTGTTTTTGGGTGTCCGGAGGTATCGTGTCACTGTGGTTTCAGACCTAAGGATTAGACTAGATTAACGGCGTTGTGCTGTCACGTACAACGATCTTGACCCGAGTCTCGTGACTTAAGGACCGTTAGGTTATTAGGTCTAGTGGGCTGTCCAGAGTCTGGTGACCTCGAGCCTCCTATTTTCTCACGTTACTTGAGATGGGTGCATGCGTGATTTTCAGTGTTCACGTTTTGTGAGCCCCCACTAGCCATAGCTTTCCTGTGCACGTGGGTGTGGACCCACTTGGGAGTGGTGAAGAGCGTGACCTGAGTGAGATGATTTTACGCTGGTTACCGTAGGGCCCCTTGCCTTTGCAGCCTGAGTCCGACTGGGTGGAAAACCAGCTAGAGGATCCTACCTAGAGCAGATGGTCTGTGTGTGCACGCGTAGCTGGGGGCAGAGGACACGCACTGACGAGTGTGACCCCGGCTAGTCCTTATTCAGTGGTTACTAGTATGGTGTCTCAGTCTCCGCCTGGGCCGTCGTAGGCAAACACCTGAGGCTGCGGACTAAGTCATCAGTGGACGCATTCGGTCTTGCTTCTGGTGGGCGGTACTCCCGTCACGTGACGTGAGTTGTCGTGTCGCGAGTTTCTAGTTTTCATCTACGAGATAAAGTTTCGTGTGTAGTTCTGGCGTTCTCCCAGAATTGAGGTCTAGGGTTTCCGGTGAGCATCACCGAGGGCTTCTCCCTAGACAACGTAGAGTTCACGACAGTGAGGTCATGACTGTGTTTCCTGACCGTGTGGTTTCGGTGAGCCCTTGTCTCTGAGGATAGGCCTCCACGACAGTGACGTCATGTCATTTTCCTAGTAGCGTGACTAGGACGGTCGTACTCTGGTGGTTCTTATCTGGTTGTTCCCCGACCGTGGGATCGGGGTGTTAGTTCCGTTCTGGTACAATAGGAGTAGCTGTAGAGCCGAGATTTTACCGGATATCGAGTCTTACTGTTCCTGCTGTTATTGTTGCTTTTGTAGTTGCTACTTTTCATTACCGCCGTTGTTTTCGATTGGGGTTTTGCGGGACCCCTACTGAGCCAGTGATAGGAGGCTTACCCCTGATTTTCAGGTGTTGCGATTCTTCCTCGAGGTTCGAGGGCGTTGCGTGGAGGTTCTTAGTTGCCAGCTCGCGGGGTCGAGTGTTCACTTAGCATGTGGTACGTTCTCTACCTTAGACTGTACTTTCTGTTGGATTGGACTCTATTGTAGTTAGTTATTTATTTCTGTTAATTATTACATTATCCTACTTTATTTCCTATTTCTGTGTACACTACACCTACCATTTTAGCCCTTTCGAGCCCTCCAGCTCGTGGGCGACGGGCCAGGATTCGAATGGTATCAGGTATTCTCGATATCTGGATCTTGGGTCGTTACGCCAACTATGTCAACAGGCAACATATCATCGAAGGGCTCTCTTCGGGGTTCATGTTTGTGCTCAACGACGTCAACATCATATTGATGGATCGCGTGCTAGATCGCGATAGGGCTAAAAGCGTTTGGGTGTTCGCCTCGTTCGAGATCGCAACGGTGATCAGTTACATCATGAACATGCTCTTCATAGGGGGGGGAGGGAGAGAGAGAGAGAGAGAGGGAGAGAGCTAGCCCTCCTAAACCCATCCAGCCCCTTCAACTTCCCTATAAAACCCCCCTTAGAAGCTCAAGGGGCACAGACATGAAAGGATCTACACAACATACACAGACGTAACTTCAAGCTTCAAGCGGCTCTGAGCAACGAGCTAAGGAGAATTGTGTATGGGTGACTCATTCGTCGGCTTAGTACGCTGGGGGTATGTCGTTTGCACTTCCCTTATGTTGTATTTAGCCGTAACGTACAAGTCAACACCCACCATGTGTGCGACATTATGACAAGGGCAAATGTCCCCTCATGTCGGGATTTCCCCTCACGTGCCCGTTGGTCGTAACCACGCACGCCACATGATGTCGCACTCTCCCGCAGTCACGAGGCCATGTTCGACCGCTCAACTTGAGTCGTGACCGACCCTCACCCAAACACCGGATCGATGCATCCCCCCAGTTGTCCATGTATAAGCCCCCCCTCTGGCATCGCAACCATGGCCCACGAGAGGAGCCCCCTGTAAAACACGTGTGTTCATCTATCCTGCATCGACCCGGGGACCGATCATCACATCGGAACTGTCTCGTGGTGTGCACAAGTTGTACTCTGGCCACTACGGCCCACCTGTAAAGACATACATCTCTCAGGAATTAAACTACCAATTGGACAAATGCTTTTGCATCCACATTCAGGCCCTCAGTCCTTCCTCTGTGTCACCTAGCATGAACCTCCAGCACTCCCTGACCTCAGTCAACACCACCCAGTAAAGAGGCAAACCTACAGCTGTAAAGTACCCCTGGCTCTCCACCTAGGACTTTAGGAATATACAGACTCCTCTTCAGCATGGAACGAAGGTCTTCAGATTCAATTCAATGTAAATAAACACCGACTGCTTATGGTCGGTGGGGAAAGACGTCTTGTACACGACTCCCCACAGTCGCCTGCGCACTCGCACCCATGAAACTGTCATTCCCTCCATGTGTACCTCACCCCTTGAGTCCACATGCCGCGTCCTGGTGGCGCATCCACAGTTAAACATTCGGTTCCACGGGTGATTGTCGAGAAATCCACTGGCACGCCCGCATCCCAGCCATGTTTCCCCTTAAACCTAGAAACCTCTCGTGTCACTTGGTCTCCCCTCGACTATCCAAAAAAGGTGAGTGCACAGTGCCGCTCTGAGAAAGATATGATCATGAGAGGGAGTGCCTGAGACACATCACATTCTGGCACCTCTCCCACAGCTATATCCTACCCCTCACTCTAGTCACCGCACATACGCCACGTTGGTGACAACCCCGCCCACGTGCGAACAAAAGGATGGCACGCCCGGTGGTACGTCTCCCGCCTTCCCTCTTTTTGCTGAAGAGAAAGTCTGTGCCAGCCCTGAAGCACTGGTGCCCTTTTCCTATCCTTGAAGGAGAGGTAGAAGAAGAGCACCTATTCGCACTTTTCGACAGCTTCCAGTTTGCCTCCCAGTTGCCGGATCGTGTTCGACGACTGTCAGCGGTGGTTGTCCCAGCTCGTCTGGTGCTTCAACAACTATGGCGGCCATTACCTATGATCCCATCATCGTCGCCACCCACGCACGGGTGGGCTACTTGGCGGTGCCGATCGCTTTTGACAGCTTCGCCTCTGTCGTCAGATCGCCCTACTTTTTGGGTGTGGTCCCCGTGGCTACTCAACCGCCACCCCCAGCTCCCGTCTCTTTTGATGCCACTAACGCGCCACACCAGTCACCAATCTCGACAACCAGACCGAGCGTCAGGCTCAGGTCTCCCGTTATCAGTCCCTATAGGGGTTCCGGACAAGCCCTAGCCTGGGCAAGGGCTAGCCCCCGGGCCCAGTTTCGACTGACTCCCAACGTAGGCCTCGCAGCCTGAGTTTTGGTCTCCACTTCTGCAGTTCTCTCAGGCCTCCAGCCCTGGGCCCCGGCCAAGTCAGCATCCGGTGTGGGTCTCTAACCCAAGGTGTTCGACTCCTCAGCACCCTACTCGGGCCGTCAACCCCGAGCCTCCACCGAGTCGGCTCCCCACACAGGTCCCCTGACCCGGGGGCATGGCTCCCTAGCACCCCGTTCGGCCCTCTCGACCCGAACCTCAAAAGAGCAACCGCCCCACTCGGGTTCCTAATCCCTGGTGCGAGGCATCTCAACATCCATACCGGGCATACAATTCTGGGGTTTCCCTCAGATGACGTCTGGCATGACTAATCCACATCAGGCTCTGGATCTCTCAGCTTTATCTTGGGGGCACTACTCCCACAACCTGACAACGCTGATTCCCAGCACTGGTCTACCTCTATGGAGCACGGTGACCCTGGCATGGACTGAGGGCCTCCTATTACACCTTTCGGTCTCGCCAGCTCCTAGTCTAGGCTCAAGGCCACGGGTCTCCGGCATTACGATACCCCCTACAGTGCCAGCTCCAAGTGCAAGCACATCGTTGCGAGCATCTGCAACACTACTATCGGCTCCGGTAAAGGCTTTCACTCGAGTCACCCAGCCACCGGCCTCCACTACAGACTATGCATCTTGGGGGCCCATTCTGGTATTCCCGGTGAGTGGACTCGCGCCACCAGCATTCACGGACTAGGTTTTCTCGGTCTATCACCTTGGAGCAGAATCATCTTCAGCTCCCCAGAAGAAGTGGTGTCGCAGCCATAAGGGCAAGCGACCCGCTGCTGCCTCCAGCAACTCCGGCAAGACCATTCTTGTCGGGGACTTACAGATTCACCTGGATGGGGGAGAACCCGAATTCAGAACGATACAGTGATTAAGAGTCCAAAGATTCCAGTACAGTCAACAGCTGGCTTAGGGTGTTTTGTTTTATTCACCCCTCCCCTTATTTTCCATGCTGTGTTAGGGATTTGATGGCGCCGAGGAGGCGGACCGGATCATTGCCTGAGGTGCCGACGGGGCCCCCAGAGGAGCCGAGTCGAGAGGAATTGGGTAGAGAATTGTCTCCCCCAGTGGTAGTAGCCCCGAGTGAACTGGGTCAGGCCGAGTTTTATGTTGGTATGTATTGGTTTTTCACGCAGCAGTTGAGTCAGCAGCATTATGGCCAGGAGGCTGGTGAGGGCAGTTCGTCGCATGGTGGCCGTGGACATGTTTTGCTAGAATTTTTACAGTTTCACCCATCGACATTTGAAGGCCAGTCGGATCCTGATGCCGCGAGATCATGGATTGATGTCGTGGAACGTGTGTTCCAGTCATTGGAGTGTGTTGAGGGTGTGAAGGTGCTACTGGTGAGTTATCAATTGCAAGGATTAGCTCTGTCATGGTGGTCTACAGAGTGGGAATTGGCATTCTAGTCTCGTCCCCTTCGACAGATTCTGTGGTAGGAGTTTCTTGCATCATTCAAGCGAGTTTTCAGCCCGGAGCACGTCAAGATGAGAAGGATGTATGAGTTCATGGAGTTGTCTCAGGAAGAAGACATGACAGTGATGCAGTATCGGTCTCGATTTGTTGACTTGGGTCGCTATGATCCCCATATCATGGCCGATGAGAAGCTGAGGACTCAGCAGTTTGTCAGAGGATTGAGGCCAGAGCTCAGGCACCTAGTGGTTGTGACCTATGTTACTGACATGGAGTCAGCCTATCAAGCCGCGATAGATGTAGAGGAAGATTGACTGAGGACCCAAGAGCAGGCTCGTGTAGGGCAATCCCAGTTAGGTTAGGGTCAGCAGAGGACCCTTCAGCAACAACGTGTTTCCTAGCAGTCTTGGAGGCAATCAGAATTGGCATCTCTTCCACCTCTTGGCTCAAGTTCTTCCCTGTCAAGATCGAGTTTTAACTGGGTATCGAGCTTGTTCAGAAGGAGCAGATCAGGTAGGAGGCGCTAGGAGTAGGAGGAGCACGTTTTGGCAGTGTCAGATCAACAACTGGAGGATCATCCAGCACGGTGTTGTGATATGATCGAGCAGCCAAGATAGTGCCCGAGATGTGGCGGGTTTCATGAGGGTAGGCCATGCTCCATGGATGAAGCTGAGCTGCAGTGCTTCAGGTGCGGTCTGGTCGGTCATATTGCTTGTGAGTGCCTGTGGCGGCCACCCCAGTCCCAGCCATCTTTGCAGCATTCCACTGGCCTGGCGAGTCATGGATCCCGGTGTGCGTGAGGCACCTGATTGGGTGGAATTGTCGTGCCCATTTTTTGGGAGGTACGCGTGAATTTTTTGGTTATTATATGTTGTGTTTGTTTTAATTTCACTATTTTCTTGATATAATTGTGCTTTTGGCATTTGTGTTTTTCTCGATGTGTGTTCAGAAGTCCCCAGAAGCATTCCGTGGGAGGGCAGTGGGGTTGCCTTTGAAGGTTGTGTGCTTATCCTTCCTCGTGTCTTGGCATGTAAGCATTGCCAAGGTCGTGCAGAATCAGGCATGTTGAGTTGCCAACCAAGATGGTATGTCATGTTTGGGGCAGGTGTTGAGCTCTCTTATGGTGCCCTGATGTTTAGACCTATGCGTGTAAGTGGTTTGCCAAATGAGGTAGGGAGTTTGCGTTCCAGAACTGAGGACCGTGGGTTTCCCCATCTCCATTTCTGGTTTCGGTTAGGTTTGGGTGGAGGCGGGATCATGGCGGATGCCAGCTTCCCCTCCGTCTAGATGGTGTCTTCAGTGCAGAGTGTGCAGTGGAAGCGTGGTGGGCCCATAACCCACAGGCCCCAGGATCAGATTTATAGCATGCGTTTCTATGTGAATGTGCATCCTGGAGGCTCCGGAGTCCGTTATAGAGTTGTGTTGGCCGTGTGACTGGCCTTGGTTGTCGTGCATTGGTAGCAGTTTGGAGCTGAGTGGCACTAGAAAGATCAAGAGTCGGGGAGCTCGATGGTGAGAATGGTTAGATGAGGATGAGTCTTGCGCCAGTCATCCCACGCATCGCATCGCGTAGCTCAAGGTGGAGTGTGGGCACTGGATGTTGGTTCCTTTTGAGCAACTATTCAGGTGGATCTGTGGTGTTGGTTGTAATATGGAACAGATGTCTTCTCAATGAAAGAATCCCCCAAAGTGTGATGTGAGTCAGGAGCCCTCCTTTGGAAAGGAGTTTGGGGCATCGTGCCTAAGATCGTCATGGTTGAGGAGTTCGAGGTTCGCGAGGGTGACCTCGTTGTTCTTTCTCCTCTCGAGAAGTTGGATTTGGCTATATGGCCAGTGAGAACCTAGATGGTGCTAGAGGATCGGGTTAATGGCCCTGCTGAGGATCAAGATAGGTTGTGGCCAGGGACTTCTGGTCGTTATCTGACCGACGATTGGCAAAAGGTTTCCTACAACCAATGTCTTATCGATGAGCTGGTCAGCCTGTGCTATGAGTTTTGGATCGTGAAGTCCCAGGCGGTTGTTTATGAGGTGTCCCGTGAGTGTTGGCAGTGGCCGATGAGACATCGATTTTGGGACCGAGGTGACCAGTGAGCCCTGAGGTTTTTTGCTCTAGATTGTGTGCTATTGTGTTGAGGAGTCAGTTGTGTGTTGTTTCTGAAGGTTTTCCATTCTTTCACTTCCTCTCCACTTGGACTGGGTTTCTCACACTCTCTCTTGCTCCTGGAGATGCTCTCTTTTCAGGCGAAGACAAAATGCAGCTTTCAGCACACTTCCTCGAAGGGTTGTAAGTTCTTATATAGGAACAGGGGCTCCGTATGGATGAGGCAAAATAACCCTACTGAAACCCCATTGGTCCATGTGTTGGATGAGAATGTTCCTTTCCTCGGATCACGTGCCCATCATTTGCCCCCTGGGTCCACGTGCCAGCCTCCTACCATTCTTGAGGTCACGTGCCTTCCTGCAGATGAGATTATTTCCTGTTAGTAAAGAACAGAGCACTGTTTAGGGTTGAGTTGGAGCAAACTAGTATTTTCCACGTGGAAAAGAAATTCTCAAAAAGTTGTGCCACGTGGACATGTCTTTTTGCGCCAGGAGATTCCCCTATGTTAATTGGCTAAGGAGAGGATAAGGTTTATTAAATGTGAAGTCTTCTTGGAGTTCACGTGTGTGCTTTAGGTAGTCACGTGCTAGCCCCTACTTCATTCAGGCAATTCCTCAAACACCTCTGCTACTTTAAACCTGCTACAGTGCGTGCTCAGACTTGGCCATGTATTATGCAAGTGTGCACAGATTTGAATGCACAGACTTTGAATGTTGCATGGACCTTGTATAGCCCAAGGTAAAGATGCACAGACTTTACATGAAACATGTACAGACCTTAGTGATAGCTGTATGCTACTAACATCGACCTTTGTGAGACAGCGTGCATATTAGCATCGACCTTGAATAGTAGATTGCACAGACTTCATGCAGCATGAATCAAAAAGTGCACTGACCCTAGTATGCAATGATCATAACATGCAATGACTTGCTACAGTAATGTGCATGGACCTTATCGTGCACAATGCAAGACTGGCACCGACCTTGTGTGCGACTGGCAGCGATATGCACCGACTTTGAATGCAAATCAACAGAGTGTGCACCGACCTTCCAATAAACTCCACTGACTTTAAAAATGGTGTGAACATGAAATGCACCGGCCGTATATGACTCAACATGAAAACTAGCATCGACTGGAATAATAATGTGCACTGACTTGACGTGTACTCATCGAAAGATGCACAGACCTTATGTGCAGCCTGCTAAGTGCTAGCACTGACTTAAACAGTGGTTGCACCGACCTTTATGCTTAGCCAAATGAAAACCTACACCGACTTCTACAGTGGTTGCACCGACTTTAAATGTGTTAGGCTAAAACATGTATCGACCTTAGTGAGTAGACCAGGCAAATATGCACTGACCATCTTTTGAAGGAATTGGAATGTGCACCGACCTTGATATGCATACTAACAAAGTATGCACCGACCTTGATCACTGTTCAAACTAGAAGTGTACCGACCTTGTAACATATACAAGCAACACGCACTGACCTTAGCATGCACATAGGCTATTCGAAGAAATGCCATGCACACAGAAATGTCATGCACACACACTCCAAGGCATATTCTTGTGAGAATATATCATAATATTTGACTTATATTTATTGACTTATGGTGTTTGACATCATCAAAACCATAGGGATGCAACAGGGATTGGCAGGCATCCTCTTGGATTATTTGAGATGAGGGACTCGATGAGACAGGACGACAGATGATGCCTGTCTACGGAGGTCTTTGATGAGATGTTTGATGTTGGAATGGTGATCCGTGGTCTGAGACCAGCATGAGATGGTTCCCCTGTAAGTTTGAGTCAAGTGAGGTAAAGACCAAAGACACCAGGGTCCTATCATGTGGTTTCGTAGTACTCCCCTTAGAGGGTAGAGTTGGCGTGAGGTTTGAGATCGGATGCAGTGTCGGAGTGAGAGTTGGCTCGAGGTGCGATGTTGTTCTGTGGAGAGTCAGCGGATGGCCTGTCATGTTTTGGATTGTGGCTGTTGGTCCGGTGAAGGTTTTTCATTGATGAGTGTCTGGCGACCAGTGGGTGGTCTTTCACAAACAGAAGATGCTACTGGTGTTTGTGATTCGAGAATGGTGAGAGCCGTGTATCGGTGAGGCCTTGGTGGTCGTCTCCGTGACGTGCCTTCCAGATGGGAGCTGGGCTTTGTCAAAGTTTGTCTTCTGGCAGAGTTGGCACAGTGATATGTCTGGCTATCGGCTTGCCATGTGTGAGGTAGTTCTTGGCGCTGAGCCAATGATCTGGTTCCGGTCTATTGAGATAGCTGCATGAGCTGATGGAGGCTCTGTATTGGTTGTTCCCTTGAGTCGGGCATGAAACCAGTCAGTTGGTTATGAAGCTGATGTGTGGTTGTCCACCGACTATAGGATGAATCGGTACCTACTTCTCGTGACGAGGGCTGTGTCTCCACGATGAGTGAGATGGTGGCAGTGGTGCCATGATTGGTTTCGTTATGACTGAGGTGATGCCAGACTGTGCCCTTTTGGTGTATGCCTGCCCTGATGATCGGTGTGTACGGTGTGCAAAGCAAGGTGTCGTTCGTGATTTTAGTCTGGCTGTGTCCCTCAGATTAGGAGCTTTTGTGAGAATCGAGGTTTTTTGTGCTGGGGCTCTGATGACATTGTCAGTTGGTTAAGACATTTTTCTCCTATATTCCCATGTTTGTCCTGAATTTTGAGGATGAAATTTCTTTAAGGGGGGAGGGCTGTAATGCCTAGGATTTTTTAGATATTTTTTGTGATTCCCAGATCGAGTTTAGCGGTTTACGGGTATTTTTGTCTATTAAGACGCACCAGTTACCGATGGCGCTAGTTTAGCCTTGTTTCACAGAAATCGAGATTTTATTGATTTATTCCTGGGTTTATTAAATATTTTTGGGAGATTTTGAAACTTTATTGAGTTAATTATTCATCGGATCGGCCTCGGGCCATCGGGAAGTTAAGTCGCAGGCTCGCGCGAGGTTCGTACTCGAGCGCGGCGATCATTTCGAGTCAAGTCGGTTCAGCATGTCAATTTGTTAAGTAGCTTATTTAATTTGTTCAAGTCAAAAATTCGGCAGCATCTCCCCATCTCGGAGGATTGGTCGGGGAGAAGCGGGGAGTACTCACGTGGTGGAGCAACCCCTACAAGTCGGGTGGCACAACGGCGGCCGGTAAAACCCGAACGGATAGGAAAACCCCGAGGGCTAGCCTACTAGGGGCACCAAGTCCGCGGGTGAGAGCGAGCGAGTGAAACGACACATGACGGGAGTGAAAACCCCGAGGGCTAACCTACGAGGGGCACATGACTTGAGTCGACACTACGCCCAGATTGGGACGACGGGTATGGGAGGAAACCTCGAGGGCTAGCCTACGAGGGGCACACAACCCACGGCCACCACAAAGTCTGTTAGGGACTGTGGATTTGCGATGTCGGGTTGACCCGTGTCAATGCTCACCCTTTAGCCCATGGGAGACCCATCACCAATGGATGGACCCCTGTGGACAGAGTGATGTTCAGCGTGAAACATTGGGGAATGTCCCCTCCCCGACGCGATGGAGCGATGCTATAGAACAGGCTCCCAGACTCTGACGGTGAACGAGGTGAAAACAGGGATAAACAGCGTCATGATCCGGTGGGTGATGAAACTTAGATCAGCTTACTAAGGTTCACGGGTTGAATAAGTCTGCACTCATAGGTTAATCACTTCCCCCTTTTCTAATTTATAGACCGGCGCCGTCCAGACAGGGGACAAGCCCATTCACCCAGGCGGGGCGTGTGTATCAGTGGATGCTCCTCGATGGAACAGTATAGAGAGGGAATGAGGAAGACAACTCTGACGCAAGATGATCGAGGAGCATACACGAATATGCCCTCGGCCAAGACTTCCACGGGAATAGAGGAGCAGAACCCGGCCATCGCACTAACACAAAGACCCAGGGGAGGGGATATTGTTGTAGCCCATGGACCACCAGGGCACATTCGACGTTGAAGAAGTAAAAATCCGTATAAAGAGAAATGAAGGGTATGATGAGAAGGGGAGAGGCATCCATCAGATATCCAAAACACTAAACATTCATGCCGACCATTAGATCGGGGGCAGGGTACTAATACAGGAGTCACAGAGGTGGCGCTGGCGTTGTTGCACAGGTGCCGTGACCGTCAGTTGCAGGGAGAGATTACGGGTGAAAACAAAGCAACGCAGATGGTGAGGGGGGAAGGAGAGGCACAACACTATACCATCAGACCCTTCAAGCATTTATCCATTTTTATTAATTTCACGAACAGAAATGCATACAATCCTCAACAGCTCCGACGCCGGCATTGTCGCTCGGTCGTCACTTACACTGATAGACAGAATAGGTTGCAGGGGAAGACATACAAAGAAGAAAAAGTGAGAGGGAGGAAGATGGCTCGTATCATCACCCTCCCCCTTCTCGCTCACATTACAATGGAGAGAAAACCAAAACAGAGGGGCTCGACAGGAATACACGACAACCCACCTAGCTAAACCAGAAGCAGACACCCTTCTCCTCCGACGCCGGGAAGTTCGTGCAGAGCGAAGGGCGGCGGCCAGAGGCTCTCAGATGAGGAGCTTCTCCCTCAAGAAACCCTTCCACCAGACAAATGTGATTGGTGGAAGTTCTCTCTCGATCGCTCTCTCTTCTGTTGTTTTTATTCTCTCTTCACTTCTTCGTCCGTCCGTCCCTTTTACTTGGTTGAACCAAATGGATATATATAACAATCGTTAAAACAGCGCCATGAGGAGTGCGCCGTGTAGAGGGGCGCTGGGCTTCCAAGGGTGACCTTTGCGCGTCGCTTTAGATGGCGCCGCTTTAGGGGGCACCGGTGAAGCAGGGGCACCGTATTAGCCCTTCCCGATTGTCCGGGGCTAATCGACAAGTTCAGGGATGATTCCGGAGGCCACCGTCGGTCATTTCTCCTGTTACGATGTTCGAGAAAACCTTAGCGGGACGTTGACGAAGCTCTCGATAGGATGTGTGACCTTTCTCGGAGTTCCGTGTTTATTTGGCTCGAGGGCACGGGTCTTCCACTGACGTGGCACTCGGCACTGCGATCCATGCTTTTGGCTCAGCCTTGTCGGTGCTCAAAGCTTCCTTGTGGGGTGGAATAGCACCCTAAATAATTTCACCTTGACTGGGCGATCATCCGGTCGCTAACAGACCCAATATAGTGAGAAGCCAAACCCGTGTCGGGTAATCAGGGTCTTCTGCTGACAGAGCCTCCGGTTCCTTGTTATGAAGGGCCGATGGCCTTCTTCCTCCTCAGAAGAGTCTTCATTCAGGTGGCGGGCCACCGGGTAGACCATCATCCTTGCTCAGATGATGGGTAGGGCATATGTAGCACGACGGAGTCGACACTGGATCATTAGGCAGGCTTGGTCGCGCTGCCAGTTGGTTATGAGTTCATCTCGACTCTCCTGAGGCGAAGTCCCCGGTGTTCATTCCAGGTGACTGAAGGCTCGGGAAGCTTGAGAAGACTTCAATATGTTGATCTTCATCGGCTTCTGTGCCTCAGCTAGAGAACGTGTCGGGGAAAAGATTGTTGGTAGGTGTGCCAGCGAAGGACAAGGGTTATGAGGGGCCCATTCCTCCTTCATTTTCTTAAGGCCTTTCTTTTCTTCTTTTCCTTGGCTTTGTACAGTCTGTATAAGTTTTTCCCCTTATAGAGTGGATGTTGAAGTTGCTTAGCTGAGATTCGATCAGGTTCCTTTCATATTAAACACAGTTCCTTCGCTCTGATTGAAGTATTTCTGCCATCACTTATTTTATTTGTTCGTTGCTCTCTTTTGTCCTTATCATGTTGTTATTTCTGACAAAAATTCGGCAGCATCTCCCATTGACCTGGGCGTAAGGGAGATACGGGGAACGCGCCCACATGGAGTGATGAAACCTGACAATTGGCGGTGAGCATCCGAAGACGGTAACACATTGGATGAAACCTCGGAAAACTCAGAGGGAGTAGCGAGAGGGAGAACATTAAGACTAGCCACGGGTGCTGAGAGTAGAGGGCAAGGACTGGCGCGCCGGTAAAGGGGCTCAAAGGTGTGCCGGGTTAGACCAGCTAGAGGGAGTTGGGTTGTACCAGTGAGGGGCTATGCCGGTGAAGGGCTAACCGAAGGGTTGCATCGGGGAACAGGCTGTACCGGCGAAGGAGTATACAGGGGGAGGCTTCAAGGGTGTCGATAGTGCATCAGGTAAAGGCCGTACCGGCAAAGGGTTGGCCTGGGGGGGCTGTACCGGGCAAGGGCTGGGGATGGCACACACCAGACTGAAGGTCAAAGGGGTTGAGCGTGCCAGCCGAAGAAGGAGACCGTGGATCGGTTTGGGGGGAGCGAGAGGCAAAGGGGATAGCTGGAGGGCTTGGAGCTAGGGAAGAGACCTCAGCTAGTCCAAAGGGGAGGGGCGTGGAGTAGCGGGGCCGGCAGACCCCATGGGAGGGCCGACGACGTCAAGGGTGAGGTATGATCAGCAGAGGGAGGAAAAAGGTCACCGGGGGAAAACGAGGGGTGCAAACTCACATATACAGGGATCTAAATGCACGGAGGTAGTGGGGGAAACCCGTAAAGCAAGGGCTTTCATTCATGAAGAAAGAAGAGGCCACGATGGGCCTCATACATTTCGACACCATGGAGTAGAAGGTACAGCGATGGAGGGAGGAAGAAGGGGGGAAAGAGGGAGAAAGAAAAGGGAGGGGCATTGGGGTCGAGCAGGGATGACTACTTCCTGCTTCCCCTCACCTCCCCCGCTACATCTCTTTCTCTCTCTCTCTCTTACACTCTCTTTGGGTGGTCGTCAGAGAGGAACCTTACGGCCGAGTTTCCTTCTTCTTGCTCCTTCTTCTCTTCTTCTTTTCTTCTCTGGCTTGTGTCTGTGCCTTCTATTTTTTTTTGTGTCTCTCTGTCTATCTCTCTTGTTCACCGGTGGAGAGGCCGTTTTATACTTCCAACAGCAGGAGTCTTCGAACGCACCCGGTGGAGGTGGGAACGTGAAGGCATTAACAGGGATTTGACCCGGGCGTCCTTGGTGGTAGTGGGAGTAGGCAGCGTGGCTAGCTCTCCGTCTGACACCTCAGACGGGTCACTGCACGCCAAGGATCCCGTAGGACGTGGCATGAGATCCGTTCTATCGGACGCGCCGCCGGTTGGACCGTGCCGGTGAGGGATGAGGTCGTGCCACTGGAAGGGCTGTTGGATTGTATCGTTGAAGGCCTTTGTGGTGCGCCACTGGAGGGCACTTGTAGCGTGCCGCTGAAGGGGCGCTGTGCTGTGCCGTTGAAGGGCGTTTGATGTTGTGCCGCTGAAGGGGTAGTTGACGTGCCGTTGAAGAAGGCACAAGGGGTGCACCAGCCAAGGGTCGTGCTGGTGAAGGGAGCTGGTGGGTGTGCCACTGAGGGGCTTGCAGGAGCGTGACGGCGAGGGACCCAAGGGATGTGCTGGCGGGCATCGCGTGAGGGCGTGCCGCTAAAGGGCACTATGAGTGTGTGCTGGCAAGGGAGCCACTAGGCGTGTCAGCGAAGCTTCCGCTGGGTGCGCCATTGAAGGGGCACAGGGGCGTACTTTTGGAGTGGACCTGGGCCCATTCAACGCCCGATTGACGGTACACTTAATTCTCTTCAGGGGCCCACGGGTAGTGAGTCTCCCAGGGGTTGGTTTCTCTTCATTGTTGTGATTCCAGAGATGGCTCCACGATAGCACATCATTTATTCGGAGGGGCCGGACGGGACATGCTCCCCATGATCTCTTCGGTTGAAAGTGTTGTTAATGTTAGACTGATAGGGACGCATGGACGTGCGATTTTACACGTCCACAAATGTCCCTCACCCACGGGCAGTGCCGGCGAAGGGTGAGCCGGGCGATGCCCGTGGGTGTACTGGTTCTGGGGTTGGACTACAGGTCCCGACGTCTGGAGAAGACAACGGCCTTAACCCAGTATGTGCCGTCCTTAGATGTGTGACTAGGTATTTATATATGGTGAGGACACCCGCGCGATCGAGAAGCATGTTACGCCGAGCCACCGGTACTGTACGCGGAGCACCACTCGAGCTACTATGGCATCCATCTGGCTCAGAGACGGCCTGGAGACTTTCCTTTGAAGTCTTGACATTTATCATATTTATTTGGACTTTATTTGTGTGCATTGTGTGTTTATTTAGTTTTATTCGGATTGTAATTTAGATTGTATTAGGGGGTTATTTACAAAATGACCATTGGGGGTCCCATGAGCCACCTCACCTCTTCCCCCATATCTGCCTTTGGACTGGTTCGTTTTGCTACCTTTGTCTTCAATACTACTTCTCTCTCCATCTTCTTGTTGCATCGTTGTGACTACCATTCGTGATTGTAGGTATGTGATGAGGAGCCACCCCGAGTTCAGGAGCATGCTCTCCTGCCCAAAGAGGGCGGTGAATGGGGTAGCAGACCCTGCTATCCAGACTGCAAACATGGCTGGCGTGCGATGAGGCGCTCCCCACCTTGGCTGGTGGGACGGGAGCAGTATTGAAGACAAAGGTAGCAAAATGAACCAGTCCAAAGGCAGATATGCCGACAACAGCCTAACGGCCCGTCTGCGAAGAGGCCTCCACCAGGTTGAAGAGTTGCATCACCCTCTCGAAGAGCAGGGAGGGGGGACCACGCCTGAACTCTCAAACCAGCGAAGGCGCCAAAGATAGGCACCTCTGGTACAGGGTAGCCCGGACGGCCGGGGCATCAACCAAAGAGGGGATAGTCCTCTCTAGGCAATCCGTGACCAGAGCGCCCTCTCCGAGCATCCCCATTCTTAGGACGGCTTCACTGAACTCGGGCAGGGTCGATGCCTCGCCCCGAGCCCCCTCGGCCTTGGCTGGGACTTCAGAACCGACCACCTCTACCTACTGTCTGGCAGGCTCAGCGGAAACCTCCCCACCGGCGACAGCCACCTCTGACCCGGTGAGCGGGAGATTGGATTGGCGGACTTCCTCAGTCAAGGGCCCCTCAACCAAGCAATCCTGCTCTTCGACCAGAGGGGCAGCCTCCGCCTTCTTCAATTGCTTCTTCTCCGCGAGCAAGGCCTTCATGGAAGACAACATCAACGTCTCGCTAGGTTCCTTGCGCTTGGACCCACGGCACTCGAGGATGTCATCCCGAGCTTTCTGTTTGCCCCTATCCTGGGCACGGGAGGGACCCTCGAAAGTTTGGGGCTCACTCGGAGCAGGCATCTCCCCCAAATCGGCGGTCCCCTACTCCAGCGGTTGCGCCCCCTTATCAACCGTCCGCCTCGAATCTGAGCAACCGAAGCCAAATCTTCAGAAGGAGGACCACTTGCCCGACACAGAAGCATAATGCGAGGCACTAAAGATCTTACCATCAGATGACAATGCCAGGGAAGGATACTCCTTGATGTTCGCCACCGTCATCAGTTCAGTGATCGATTGGCGGTGCTCCTGGAGAATCCTTATCTCCTCTTCCAGCTCCGAGGAAACCACCACCCGCTTCGGAGGAATAGACAGATGAAAGTTGGGCACCGTCGGGAAACCCCAAGAGACATCGCCCTTCGACGAGCCCACCCAGAAAAATTGGGTCTTCCATCCCTTGTGAGAAGAATCCTTGGCAGAAATTGTCACGCAACTCCTTCCCCTCTTCACCTGAAGATAGAAGAAGCCTTTACCCGCATGGGCGTGCTCCTTCAACTCAAAAAAGGAATGGAAGAGGTCCAGCGAAATGTCAAGCCCACACGAGTGACAAAGAAAGATGAAGGTGTACGAGTTGGAAACCAACTGGATAGGAGCCAGTTGGTACGATTGAAGTAGCTTGATGACAAAGTGGTGGAGAGGCAAACAGAACCCGCACTTCCAAGCAAAGAGGAAAGTGCAGAAGAGGCCCGAACGAGTATGCAGAATGGACTCGTGAGGTTGGGCCAGAGAAAAATAATACTGCCACGACAGCCCGAAGTGCTCCTCTATTGTCTTCACTTCATCCTCAGTCAACTCGCTACGCAAAGGATGGTCGGGCTGTAGCACCAAGCTTCCCGTACCCTGACCAACCTCCTGCTCCTTAGCAGTGGGGTATTGCTCCGCCATAGCCGAATGAGAGGAACAAGGGGAAGAGGAGGAAGACGCCGACTCAGGCAACTTGGATGGAGGTGGGAGTTGATGAATCGCTACCGCCATGATCTCTACTACCTTTGCGAAGCCTTATGCAAGTCTCTGCTCCCCCAGATCCCCCTTCCGGCGCATGAGCTTTTCAAAATGCAGAAGTGATGGAGAGATAGAACCCTAAACAGAGGAGGTACGAAACATAAACCCACGCGACGTTTATACTCCTAGTGGTCTGGCAGGAGGCGACGTGACGTTCCACACTCCAAGAAGGGACTCCTCGTATCGACTCAAGAGAGTCGTCATCATGGGTGTATTCCCAAGACAATCGCATTAAATGGCCCCTGTCGGAGAGATTTGAGCCACTGACGTCACCCCTACCAATGTTACTCGTCCGAGCCCAATTTTGGCTCAGGAGTAAGGGGGGGCAAGTGGAGAAGGGAAAATCAACCACCCGAGAGTACGGCCCAACCAGGTCCAATTCGACTGAACCAGGCCAGCTTCCCAAAAGTGACAGCCTCATTCTGGGCCCACTTATTCCAAGCCCAAAACTCACTCAAATCAGCACTTCCTAGGCAACCCCCGAGTTCGGTAGTCTGAGTGACAGGTAGATCGGGAAAGCCCCTACAGGGGTCCATAGCACCTTGTCCGAGCTACACTCCCACCACCCGGGAAGACCCCCAGCTGGCATCCAAAGCTCGGACCGACCGTCGAAAGCTTATCCAAGCGTTCGTTACGTAGCTTTAAAGAGCAGGGAACTCTAAGGGCCACTTTGATAACAGGTTAGGATAAGTTATCTGAGGTGAGTCAGAGTGAGTTATTCATTGGGTTTGTCCTTTTTTAAGTTTGATAACTTATTCTTAGCCTGAGAATAACTCATTCCATGTGAAATGGTAGAATGACTTAAAGCCCGAGCCCGTGAGCCTAGTCGGGCTAGACTTTTAGGCCCGACTAAGGGTGTCACGTCCCGAGATTATGCAGTAGAAATAATCGGGAACGTGAACAGCCGGCATGGTAAGTCTCAAGCAAGCAATATAATCAGAGTGCAAGAACAATCACACAAAGTAACTGCACAATAATTTAATCAACATTATTTCATATTAAATAATTATAATCTAAATACACAAGTATTCGACTCTCTTTAAACTTCTACACTCAACAAAAGAAAAATTACATATAACGATTCAATCTAGACATATTTTGACAATTCTAGGTCTTCACTCGATTCCATGGAACCTTTAATCACTCTCGGACCCGCTACTGGAGTAATCCGAATCTGATTCACTCGCACTTCCTGAAACATTGAGAAAGTAGGTAATGAGCACACTTGTCCAGTAGGATTCTTCGCATCAACATGATGGCAATGTTAAAGTAATTAATGTTTTAGCTCTAAAGAAATAAGGTAAATCATATAGATATGATGAACCACGCAAGTAAAACCAAAGTAACAAGATAGATTAAGAATATGATTAAGCAAGTATGATCAAGCAAGTATGTAATTATGGCCTTTTATGTAACAAGAATGTACTAGAATGTCATGTAACAAGTAAGTAAGTACTTTTTGCTAAATAGCAAGTACTTCATATATCAAGTCCGTGTGATCCGTGAATTTTCACTTATTTATAAAGAAAGTACTCCTAGTGCAATGCGACGTCAGTAGCATCATACCCCATAGTTTACAGTATATTTTCGACAATCAGCCGAGGAGACTAGCATAGAGCCCTTGAACACAATCAGTGCTCGATCCGCATCTTCAAGTATAAATCAAGCTACTTCCACATATATAACAATAAAGTATGGCCACGCATGTAACAAGTTCAATGATAGTGTCCAAGATGCAATGTCAATGAAAGAATGCACCAAATATGACTATGAGAGTCCAAGAAATGCATTAATAGCTAAGTTATGTCTTTGGAGAAAATTCGACAGCATAACGGTACATTCTTTACCTTTCATAATTTAATTTAGATGTCTTGAATAAGGTGACAAGTCCTAGAAAGTCAATAGTCCATCTAGGAACATAGAAATATCAACCCTTGGGTCAAACCTCGGGTTAATGGTACTCAGGCACAAACGGTCGATTACTGGGCCGTTTAGGCATTTCACGCGGTCTAATACTGGACCGTTTATAAAGTCAAGCGGTCTAGTAATGGGCCGTTTGTTTGAAACAAAATCCCAAATATGGGCTGAACACTTGAATCCAAGCGGTCGAGTATTGGACCGTTAATGGGCCTTAGCGGTCCAATTCTAGGCCGTTTATGTCCAGATTAAAGAAAACTAACAGTAGTGCATTCTAGATAATTGGGCTTTAATGGTACAGCCAGCTCGGCATCCTAGTGGGAATCTCAGCCTTACAGAGACTTACGGAGGCCTTGAAATAAGATTTCCTAATCTATTGGAAGGAATATTCAAAGGAGAGGTCATCAAGTCCAAGATTAGGTGCCTAATGTGCAATAGTGTAACTAATGGTCATATACCGGGATATATGTCATGTACTTAATGAAATTGACTCTATAGGTGAGAAGAGAACTCTTAATCCATGATGAATCACAGTGAACCACGTTCATACTTGAAAGATACCTATTTTTACAAAAGTATATCATTTTGGCATGAAATTAATTTATACTAAAATAATTCCAAGAACATGAAATCTACTGATGTGAACAGTAATTAAAAACCCAGAGTAAGAAACAATACTTAAAACAAGTTTGGAGCATAATTAACTAGGCATATTATAGGTTAAATGGGTTGTTCTTTATTCAGTCTCGGGTTGACAGAATTCAGAACATAAATGGTCCATTAAATGGCTATTTGTAGGGCTAAGCGGTCTATCATAGGTCTGCTTATGGTTTTTATAAAAAGATCAAATTTGCAGAAACCAACGGTCTATAGTTGGGCCGCTTATACTGGAAAGCGGTCTATCGTTGGGCCGCGAATTAACGTCTGGCGGTCCATTGTTAGGCCGCTTATGCTCGGCTTACAGGAAACTAAACTAAATGTTAACTCAATCATATCATGCCTGGAAATCAACATATTTAAACACTATATCATGACAGAACGAAGATAATGAGATGACCTACCTTTGGTAATGCTCCTAGGTTTGTAATTTCGGACTGGAAGGAAGCCCTAATTCTGCACGTCCTATGCTAAATCAGCAAGTTCCCGTCCTTCTATCTCCTTATTCTCTTGACCAAAAGATGTGAAATTTGGAGGGTAAGAAGAAGATACTAAGGGAAACAGAAAGTTCTAAAGGCACAACTCATAAATACCTCATTTCGGTTCCCTAATCTCCTGATCTTCAGTGACCCATTGCACAAGTTCCAAGGTTGTTAGTGAAGAATCAGCAACTTTGGGCGCTCCTAACTCCTTGAGTGCTTGACTTCTTAGGATGAAATTTTGAGGGATGTTAATCCTTAATATTGGGAATAAAAATCTCAAAAGAACTCACCTGAAATAAAGCTTCCTTACCTTAGTTTCACGCGAGCCAAAAGTAAGGGTCACACTAGGGAAAACTAGGGTCTATTTATAGGGTTAGCTAGGATTTCATGGATTTGGTCGAACTTAGAGCCTTTATTAGGTCTATAATTCCACCCTATTATCCTCTAGAGTCTTCTAACTAATAGATTACATCCACGGCAGTCCGACAACCCAAGTGTGAATGTGGAGCGCTCGAGGGCTAGCCTTCAAGAGTGACCACGACTCACGGGCAATAATCCTTCAAAGCGATACGAATGTTTGCCGCAAGCGGCCATGAATGTTGATCCCCTGATGGACTCCTTTGAACGACATGCTATGGAGAAGCAAGCCTCGAAGGGCCCTGGATGAGGAGAAGGCTGAGAGAAAGAGAAGTCAACAGAGAACACTAGGCTTGCAAAATAGCTTTTATTTTTATTCATCCACACAAACGGGGGAAGGTTTTAAAATAGAGGAGATTCATCTCTTGACAGAGAAAAATACATTGCAAGGGGGGAGAGAGAATACATTGACAGGAGAGAGAGAGAGAGAGTACATGCTTCTTCCCTCCCCCAACTCACTCTCACTCTTTCACTCACAGGCACAAGGACGTAGCTTCTTTACTCTTCAGGTGGCCTTCTCTTCTCACTGAGCTTCTCCTCTCACTGAGCTTTCATTCTTTTTGTTCTTCTTCCAGCGGGGAGCCTCTTCTCCTAATGGCTAGCCCGCTTTCTTTGTGGAACAGGCGGAGTATATATAACCGGCTACCCTTTCTTTGCTTGAATGGAAGAAACCCCTGCCGCTTCATCTTGTTTGCCAGATGCCATGGTGTCATCTGTTGATTCGCACAGTACGCTGGCACCTATCTAATAGGATGTATGTCACCATTGCTCTACTTTCCTTCACCACTGCAACCGTCGCGTTGTCGAGTTGGGGTGTGCACAGCTCCACAGTCTTTAAATGGTTGTGGGACGGGCATTGAATGTTCTCTGTGCACTCAGACTAGCGCGAAACGGAGTGCCGAAGTGTAGATGGGATGGCATGGGGTTAAACCGGCATAGTCACTATTCCCCCATGCCGGTTTAAACCCATATGAAATTAGCGTGCCGGATTGAGTTATCAAATGTGCACGCTATATTAACTATGCAAATGGAGCGCACCGTATTAAGATAACCAAGATAGCGCACCGGTTTGGTGTTTCTTGCAAAAGGTGGCGCCAGTCTAAGGCAAAAGCAAGGGGGCGCGTCATTTTAATGCAATGCAAGGGGCGGCACCATATTAACAAAGGAAAGGGGGCGCGTCGATTTAAGGTGCGCCATTTTAAGGCCTTGTTGTGACGTTTTAAGCATCGAATGGATTCTTTTCGAAGTCGCGGCCATTTATCTGAATGTTGGCTTTCCCGGAATGTTCTAGTTGTGATGTAGGCCTCTGCAATATTCCGTTCGCAGCGTCTGGGGCTCGGTCCCAGACTTTGGATGACTTTCGGTGCATGTCGAGACCATGCTAGAGTTCCTGACTTTTCTTTGATTCAACTTTCGGCATGGTCAATTGGAGAATTGTGGCTGTATCTTCCGCCTGAGGGGGCTTCCTTAGCGGGTAGCGGACCACCAGGTGAGTTCTCGTCCTGATTGGGCGAGGTATGGATTTGTTCGGCCTTCCCGTCTTTGACTTACGCTTGAACGCGTAGATGCGAGTGCCGTATAATCATCATCATCATTTTTTTGACATCCACAACTGCCATGAACCCACCTTTGGGTCCTTGGCGGTGAAGAATGTCCCAGGAAGCTCACAGTTTCTGAGTTCCTGAAGAAAGCTCAACATGCCCCTCAACGGCACGCTCCTGGTGCCTCCCCAATGGCACACCCTGCTGAGCCCCTGCCCGGCACACCTTGGGTGCCCTCCTAGCGGCACACCCTATTGTGCCCCCCAGTGGCACGCTCCGTTGAGCCCCTGTCCAACACACCCCTCATGCCTCTCAGTGGCACGGCCTCCCAACGGCACGCTCCACTGGGTCCCTGGCCGGCACACTCTCTGTGCCCCCTCCAGCGGCACACCTTGGATGCCCCACCAGCGGCACGCCCAGGGGCTGCCCTCCAGCGGCACACTTCCTCCAAGGCCTTTGACGGCACGCCCTGCCAGCCCTTCGATGGCACACACACCAAGCCCTTTAGCGGCACATCCCTAAAGCACCTCATCCGGCACGCCTTCAGTGCACTCCACCCGACGCGACCAACAGAAAGAACGTGACGCCATGCCCCTATGGTCATTGGCACGCAGTAGGGATAGCTGAGGTGTCATCCCCTCCTGAAGGCACGACAGCTACACCCCTGCAGCCGAGGACGGGGAGGGTCAACTCTCGTTAATGTCTTCCCGCCATCGACGCTCCCGCCGCGAGGGTTATAAAAGGCCCTCCTCTCCGCTGCGAAGAAGACACAGAGACACGGAGGCATCCACAGACAAAGGAGACACAGAGAGTGAGAGAGACAGACAGACAAGAGAGACACACACACAGAGACCCAGATGAGCACAGAGGAGAAGAGAAGAAGAAGAAGAAAAGGCCCGCTACTCCGACCGCCGCCCGAGCGAAGAGAGAAGGTAGAAGAGAAGAAGAGAGAAAGGGTGAGAGATAGTGAGAGAGAGAGGGCAAGGATTGAGGGAAAGGAGCCTGGGGTCCCCTCCTCCCGATTGTATCCCTCTTCCTTTTCTTATTTTGTTTTATCTTCTGCTCCGCCGTGAGGTGTCAGCTTGTGTATTCCGCCCTTTCTATAGGAATAAATGAAGAGTTCTTTTGTGATGGGAATCGACGCTAAGCATTGATATTTTTATTTTACATTTGTGTCCTTTATTTTACTTTTATATCCTCGGGAAAGTATATGTACAATTGTAAGGCTTTGCAAGCCAATGTGTCACTTCTTTCTATAGCACTTGTGTAATTATTTAGTTTAGCATATTGGTGTTATTTCCAGCTAGTTTCTGACTATACGACCCGATATTCTGCATCGGGGCGTGACAGGTGGGGCCTGGAACGAGCCCGTCTCTATTTTCGCCTATATGTGCGAGAGGCGATGAAGGGTTGGGCACCGCCAGATGACGCGACTGCGGGGTCAGTCGCACCTTGCTTGGCACGACACCTTAGTGCCCGAAAAGGGTTGCTGAGGCGTGCTTCCCGAACAACTTGAGCTTCCTCTGGGGTGACCTAGATCCTTCTCAAGTCCGATTGTTGGTCTCCCTCATCCTTGTTCCTTCGATGGGACTTGGGAGCTTGAGTGCCAAATCGGCGCTGGTGCTTTTGGGCCATTGCCGAAGCGTCCGCCCGCTTAAGTTTCACCTTGTCTTCCCGGGTTCGACGTAGGAGGCTAAAGCAGTTGGTGATAGGGACCATAGGGATGATCTGTTCTGGAGGCAGAATGGGTTTGCCCCCATCCAGGCGAATCCATAAGTCTCCAACAAGAATGGTCTTGCCAGAGTTGCTGGTGGTAGCAATGGGTTGCCTACCTTTACGGCTATGACGGTGCTTCTTCTGGGGAACCGAAGATGACTCCGCTCCAAGGTGGTAGGCCGAGAAAACCTAGCCTGCAGGTGTTGGTGGCACAGGGCCATTCATCAGGAACACCGGGACGAGCCCCCAAGATGCAAGGTCTGTAGTGATGGCCAATGGCTGGGTAGCTCAGGTATAGGCTTTCGCCCAAGCTGGCAGTAGTGTTGCAGACGCTCGCCGTGACGTGTCTGCGCCCGAAGTTGTCACTACAGGGGGTACCGAGATGCCGATGACCCAAGGCCTTGAGCCTGAACTGGGAGCTGGTAGGACCAAAAGGCGCAACAGAGGGCGCTCAGTCCGTATCGAGGTCACCACGTCCCACAAAGGCAGACCCGTGCTGGGGATCGACGTTGTCAGATTATGGGAGGAATGCCCCTGAGGTAGAGCCGAGGGATTCGAGACCTGACGCGGACCGCTCGTACCAGACGTCGTCCGCGGGAAACCCTAGAGTTGTACGTCTGGTCTGGATGCTAGGATGCCTCGTGCCAGGGGTTGGGGACTCGGGTGAGGTGGTCACGCTTCTGTGGTTCGGGTCGGGAGGCCCAAACGGGGTGCTGGGGAGCCCTACCCCTGGGCTAGGAGGCCCGTGCGGGGAGCTGGCTCGGTGGGAGCTCGAGATTGACAGCCGGAGCAGAGTGCGGAGGAGCCGAACACCATAGGGTGGAGACCCACACAGGAAGTCGGCTTGGCTGGGGCTCGGGGCTGGAGGCCCGAGTGAACTACAGGACTAGAGATCGGAACCTGGGACGCAAGGCTTGCATCGGTAGCTGATCGAGACTGGCCCCGGGAACTAATGCTTGCCTGGGCTGGGACTGGCCCGGGACCCCTACGGGCACTGGTGGTGGGAGAGCTGAGCCAGACGCTCGACCTGGTTGTCGGGACTGGCAACCGGCGTGGCGTATTGGCAGCGCCAGAGGAAACAAGAGCTGGAGGCGGTGGTGGAGCCACTACGGGGACAATACCCAGGAAGTGGGGTGATTTGACGACTGGGGCGAAGCTGCCGAAAGCGGTCGGCACCGCCAAGTAGCCCACCCGTGCGTGGGTGGCGACGACGATGGGACCGTAGGTGACGGCCGCCATAGTTGTTAAAGTCCTAGATGAGCAGAGGAGATGGCCGCGGGCGGTTGTCGAACATGATCCAACAACTGGGAGACGAACCGAAAGCTGCTGGGAAGTGCGAATAGGTGCTTTTCTGCTACCTCTCGTGCATGGATAGGAAAAGGGCACCTAGACTTCAGGGCTGGCAAAGGCTTTCACTTCAACAAAAGAAGGAAGGTGGGAGAGGTCCCACCGTGTGTGCCATCCTTTTTGTTTCACCCCCAGAGGGGGTGTGTTCGTCGGCATGCGTGTATGGCCGGCGGGCCCGCGAGAGCGGTGTGTGTGGTGACTGGAGTGAGGGGTAGGATATGGCTATAGGAGAGATGCCGGAAGGTAATGGGCTTTGGGCACCCCCTCTCATGATCGTATCCGTCTCAAAGCGGTGCCGTGCACTCGCCTTTTACGGAGAGTCGAGGGGAGACCAAGTGACATGGGAGGTTTTCTAGGTTAACGGGAAACGTGGCTGGGATGCGGGCGTGCCAGTCGATTTCTCGACAATCACCCATGGAACCAAACATTTGACTGGGGATGCGCCGCCAGGGTGCGGCACGTGGACTCGGGGGATGAGTGACATGTGGAGGGAAGAACGGTTCCGTGGGTGCGAGTGCGCAAGCGACTGTGGGGAGTCATGTACAGGACGTCTTTCCCCACCGACCGCAAGCAGTCAATGTTTATTTACATCAGATTGAATCCGATGACCTTCGTTCCATGCCAAAGTGGAGTCCGTATTCCTGAAGCCTGGGATGAAGACCCGAGAGCACTTTGCAGCTGTAGGTTCATCTCAGATTGGGTCATGTTGGCTGGGGGTGAAGGGTGCTAGGGGTTCACGCTAGGTGGCACAGAGGGTAGCTGGGGGCCCGAGCGTGGATGTGAGAGCATACGTCCAACTGGTGGTGTAACACTGAGATGTATATATTTTACAGACGGGCCGTGGAGGCCAGGGTACAACAGGTGCATGCCACGGGACAATTCTGACGTGCTAGCCGGTCCCCGGGTCGATGCACGCCATTCCTTCTCCATTCATTTGCTTACCTGTCATGAACAAAGCATCACGTATGTCAGTCATATGAGAGTGGAAACCAACAATGACTTATAGTGTTAGCCAGTATCAAAACCATGATATACAAATGACCAATGACCACAAGGGCACAACATTATGCTCGCCTCCATATGGTAAGGGGTGACTCCTTTTTTTTTGGAAAGATCAGACGGTCAATATATAATCTGATACACACAACTCCAAGCAACCATATACATTACGAGCTAGAGCATGCTCCCTTGCCTCTATCACACTCCCTCTTTCTATTTTATCGATCAATCTCCCTATCTAACACCATAATCCCTTGCTCATAATGTTTTGCTTTATAGACTGCATGGTTGTTTCACATATCATATACTTACACTTTTTTGCCTTTTTACCTTCACAGTCTCACTCTTTGGTAGACTCGGGCCAAGCAAACCGTGAAGTCTTTTTTTTTTAACTGAAGGATAAGATTAAAGGAAGCCCGTCAGATCACGATCAGATAGTTGGGACCATAGATATTCGGAGGATGATGCGATGGCAATGGCGTCGTCACTAGACCCTCTGAGCGCGATCGGGGGGTGGGGGTAGGGGAGGGAGAAATAGGCAGCTCTCGGGGTTATTAGCACAGGAGGAGTGGAACCCCTCAGAGGCAGTCATTGCTAGAGAAGGAGGAGGCCTCGAGGTGGTCGAAGGGCTCCCCGCGGGGGATTTACCCGCAAAGGTTGTTATGGCTGAGGTCGAGGTGGCAGACGTAGGCGGCAGCCCACAGTGACCTCGGGATGGGCCTCCATAGGCAGTTGTAAGAGAGGTCAAGTGAGATGAAGTAGGAGCGCTCCCAGAAGACATCGGGGATGACGCCATCCAGGGCATTGTGGCTCACATTGAGGATGCTGTGGCCCTTGCTAGAGAGCAAGGGTGGTGGGATGCCCCCGGAGAGGGTGTTGTTGCCCAGCAACAACGTCGACAGCGCGAACATCTTGCCGAGGGAGTTGGGGATCCCACTGTTAAGATGGTTTCTAGAGAGGTCCAGATCAGTGAGGTAGTACATGTAGTTGATGGAGAGGGGGATGCTCCTGGTGATCCGGTTCTTTGTGATCAGCGTGTGACTCAACATTCGCAGCTTGCCGAAATTCACGGGGATGTCGACTGTGATGCGGTTACTACTGAGGTCGAGGTGCATCTAGGCGCCAAGGTCGGGGAGGGACCGGGGGATCTGGCCAGAGATCAAGTTTTAGGTGACGTTGAGGATGGTAAGGCGAGAAAGTCGATTGATGTCGACAGGGAGGGTGCCGGAGATCTGATTACCGATGATGTCGAAGATGCGAATGAATGGGAGGCAGGTGACACAGGGTGGGATGGGGCCGGTGATGTTGTGCCAATCGGTGAGGATGAGGGTGGTGAGGCGATCCAGGCGACAGATCACCGGCATGATCTAGCCAGACATGAAACCCAGCTGGTGGGGATTGTTGGCAACGAGCGGGTGCTCCACCTTACCATGGAGTATGATGTCGACGACGCGGGTCACAGCTGACGCCATACTAATGGGACTAGAAGTCGGTGCCAGTCCATGACGAGAAGATGCCATAGTAGCTCTTGTGCATCGCGGCCTTGAAGTCGAGCAACGCCATGTGGTCGGAGGGCAGGCAACTCTCCACAGCCATCGGAGCAGCGCCGATGAGCACCAGAAGAAGAATGAGGTAGGGAAGAGCCGCCATGGCCACCACTGCCTTCTGTACTAGGACTGCACTGGAGTGGAGCCTACATAAGAGGATCCCTGAGATGTATCAGGGGTGACTCCTAAACCCCCCAGAGCGGGCAACAATCCTCTCCTCTTCAGGAAGGACGTACGCTCCTCTATGATCGTCCATAGGGTGGCTTCTGGGTCCCTTAGGGCAGGTTAGAGTCCTGGCCTTCTCAGGGAGCAGGACGTACGCCTAGCCAAAGATGAGCAAGAATCCTCCCCTCTTTGGGAAAAAGGACATATCCCTATCTATGATTTTTCAAAGTTAGCATGACCTAGCAACCCCGTAGGGTGGGTAAAGAGTCCCAGTCTTCGAGGAAGCAGGACGTACACCTGACTCATGCTCATGAAAGGTAGATTTGACGATGAGTCTACCTACTCTCACGAATATGCCACACATAGATGATCTTTTCCAATGCCCATACAACATTCATGCAATGGCCCTAATAACATGAAAGGAAAATGACGAAGTGAAACAAGAAGTCCATGCTTTTATTCATATTACAAAGCCCTTAGTCACTATCTACATATTCACTCGACTAGCATGGAGAATTGGGGTAGTAAGTGGGATACACTAAGGCCATAGCGGCGTTAAAGCCATCATGGTGGCCGTCCATCCAGCCCCGAGTGAAGTCGATGTCCAAGTCAAGCGATTCATGGGAAGTGGCTGGAGTCGGCGCAGACTCGACGACAGCGCCTCCCCTCGGTTTAGCTGCTACAGGCAGTGTCGGAGTTGCTAGAGCTTCATGTACCTGCCCAGTAGGAGCAACATCCATCCCTACTGCTACAATAGCAAGAGCATCATGGACCTTTGGGATTTCCTTCTCCACTATGGACTTGGGAGGTTGTTGAGCCATGACGGCAACAAAGACTAAGGGGGATGAAGTCACAAGATGCCTTAGTACCATCGACAGACCCTGCTACTTATAGGGGTGTTGGATGCACTTTCGGGATACGCGGGTTCTTCGTCTCTTTTTTTCATTTTATATTTTTCTTTTTGTTCTTGGGTTTATCTAGTTTTATTAAGTGCGTGGGCATGCCAGTCACGAAAGTGATAATTTATTCGGGTTTCAATGACCAAGGTGGTCCTGAACCACTGGTGTGCTCCGCTTGACTAACCAGACGATGTGGGTATTAGGTCGGAACTAAAACCCACTGTGCCGTAAAGGTCACGACGTTAATTACATCTTCTCGGAGAGGAAAAAACCCTTGATTAGTCATCAGGAAAAGGGGCCCTACAGCCATGAAATTAGCTGTATGAAAAGAAAAAAAAAGAACATACTAGAAAGCATTGAAATTCCCCATATGAGGGTGCAAAAGAGTATTTAAGATTATGTTGGTCGCATATTAAGCGTTCAATATTCAGACAAATGTTCGGTTTACAAATGTCGTAATCGTCGCGAAAAAATCGGAGCAAATGTATGCTGGGATATGACAATTTTATTATTTAAAGAAATGGAAAATTTTGATTAAATTCTGATTCGAGTGGTTGGGAATCAATGAGTTTGTAGGCCCGGTGCAAAGTCAAGCTATGAACATAGCGGGGGAGCTCTCCGTAGTGGAGGCGAGGCTTGCGTAGGCATCATCAATATTTTCGATGTTGAAGGGGCAACGGGGAGATGTTCTGAGATTAAATCTCGAGGAAGACATGTTTAGACGTAGCGGCCTATAGGCCCAAGAGATGGATCAGGCAATGACCACGATGGGATGAATTCAAGATCCAAGCATGACCCATGAAGGCCTTACTAATATCCCCATGCACAGGGTCTGGGGGTAACGAGAGCATTATTGTTGTGTTTACTCATTAAACTCTTTTTTTGATCATGTGTTCATTGATTCTCTTTATCATGCTCATAAGGGCCCCTTTCTTCTATGGAATTCTGCTATCCTTTAAAAATCTGATCATGAATGATGATATGCATGAGAATGCATGCGGGGAGGAAAGGACAAACTCGCCACAAAACCCATGGAAATGCAGTGAATCAGAGTGGGAGGCATTTATGTATAAGAAATTCAATGGGTCCCTTTTGTTTCTTTCTATTGTTCATATGACCAAATCATTCCATTGTTCCTCATTCTTTTATTCACCCTCCTATTCCATTAAAGTGTAGCAATTTATTTCCCTCGTCCCTCTTGAGTTCGTGGAATGACAATCTAGAGGGAAGAAACGAGTTTAAAAAAAAGGAGGGAGACAGTCAAGCAACAGAAATCACAAGACGTTCTGACTGGAGGTGCGGAAGTCGACTCTCGGGCCAGCAGGAGTCGACTTCTACATATAGGCCCAAAGCTACCCAGTTCTGGCTGGGTGCAGAAGTCGACTCTTGTTGGTGCAAGAGTTGACTTCTACCTGTCAGGCAGAACTGGGTCTCTCTGGGATGTTCCAGAAGTCGACTTTCGGGCCCCCAAAAGTCGACTTTCGGGAAGAAAAGATTATGCGCATCTCAAAACGGACTGGGTTATGACAAAATCCGATCACACGTGCAAAATTATGTGCGATTCATGCATGTATGCAAGGATGCTATGCATTAATGAGGGAGTCTCAACTTTCAGATTAGAGTTATTTATGGTTTATTTTTCATTATATCTGTTCATCTTTATTTCAGGAGTTCAGCAATTGGATTTTGCTCGTTATCCTTTTCTTTATTCAGTTCTTGAATCGAGATGTTCCTTTGTTTATACTATTTGTTTACCCAGTTTCTAGCAGTTTCATAATTGAGGCTAGTCACTACATTTGGGGGTTTAACTTATGTCCAACAATGCATGTATGAGAGTGCAAATACTTTGCACACTTTTTTTTTAGACAATGAGCAAAAGGGCAAGGGAATTAAAGGTTCATGGGAAACCATTGGTTATGCAGAACCCAAGACCATTGGAATGATGAATTCAATGAAGACTCTTCACCATGATCATTAGGCAAATGCACACTTGGTATGCTTTCTGTTTAAAGGGCTGGTATACCGCGAACTGTGGGCCAACCTGTAAAGGGGGGGTGTCGACCCTAGGGGTTGACCCCTGTGCATGCTGCAGCCCAGACAGAGTAGAAGCCAGGAAGTGTCGACTCCTAGAGTTGACACTTCGAGGCTGCAAGGCCAAGAACCAGTTTTTTTTTTTTGAAAGAAACATGATATGCATGGGGTTCCAATACACATGCAGGGTTTATGAGGGCTCAAAGGTCATGCCAAAAGCCAATGAAGGATGTGTTATCATGCTTGCAAGGGGTTCTTTTTGCTCAATGACTATCATGGACGCACTCCACATGCTTAGATGCAAGGGTCAACCCCTGCATATTTAAATCTAGCCTGCCAAGGGGGAGGCCATGCTCTGTTAGAATTTGTTTTCTGACCACAGGCACATGAATGTATTGAAATGCAATGTAATTCAAATGACAAAATGAGCATGCTCATGGTTTACACTTCGGAATTCAGTGAGCCCAAAGAGTGCAGGAATTTTCATTGATTCATCACATCTTTTGATCATTTTCTTTGTATTCCCAATTCATGAATTTTCCTTCCCCATCTTTGCGTGGCGATGCATGATTGGCATGTATTAGTATGGAGGGGTGCAAATGTTTCAATTTATTTTGTTAGAACCCACACTTAGTTCCCTGCATTTTTTTTTTACGCACATTGATCCAAATTGAGCTTTCAGCTCTGGAATTAGAAAGTCCCATGATCAACATTTCTATTTTTTTTGTTTTTTATTCCCTGAAAATTTTAGAACTGTGTTTAGACTGTCACATTTCTTGATTTTTTTGTCCACCATGGATTATCTGGTTCAGCAAGAATTTAGTTATGGGAATCAGAGATTTCATGATCGACACCCCAGCTTTGTTGTCTTTTTTTTAGCAATGTTCAGAGTTTGAACTCGGTTATTGCATTTTTGGAAATTGAGTCCACAGCTAAATCCTTCATTCAGTCACTCGCCCATGTAGGTCTGCCAGCCTTAGTCCATTTCCCTTTGTTTGCATTTGTTCCATGCATTCTTTTACAGTCTCTTGGATGAATTAGTGGTTGTAATTGAATATTTTTTATTATCAATAAAATAGAAGTTGAATTTGAATAAATACTTGTACAATTGTATTTTTGTGTGATTGTATCGCGCTCTGATTATGCTTTCTTGCGAGAGGCTTACCATGCCGACTGTTCACGTTTCCCGAGCGAGTCTTCTGCTGTAAATAAAGGCTCGGGGCGTGACAGACCCTGTCCTGACTCCGACACTACTTCGGGAGCTGGAGTTGTGTCCCCCATTGCCGCAGGGTACGGGTTTTGTTGCTTCCTTAATTTGCTTCCTAACGAATGATGCTTGACCCGATTTTGCTTTGCTTCTAGGAGCGCTTGAGCCTCAGAATTGGACCTCCAAGATCGTGGAGTTGCCACTGAGTGCTCCCCGCCCCGTCGACCACGTGAGTCTGGGGGCTAACCAGGCGTCGACTGTCACCCCCCCAGTCGAAGCTGTATTTGCTTCAGGGAGGCTGTAGTACCCGATTCCCACTGGGATTCCTTTGGTGCGCCCGCCGGTGACATCCGCTGCAGTGGGGAGTGGCTCGGTAGTGAGCGGAGGTCTTGCTTCCCCGAGAAATCTCATCGAGGAGGTTTCCAGTGCAGTTGGCGAGGGCTCCCACATGGCTGGTTGTCATTGTGCGCCCCTGACAGATGATGAACTGGTGACGTGAGACGAACCCGATCGAGACACTGGGACCTAAGCCAGCAAGCAATGAGCACAATCATCTAGTTGTCAAGGCAAACACTCGCGCGCATTACGGACTCCACTCGGGACTCGTAGTGACGGATCGGTGAGCTGTGGCTCGCGAGAGGGTCGGACACGGTCCGAGTAGCCAGGAGGGTGGTGGTGAACCACCCGGGGAACAAGGTCATGGGCACCGGATTCAATCGGGCAGACCGATACCGAGGGGATCGGTTCAAATGTACGCTCACTCACCGGTAACAAGAACTCATGGAAAGTGGAAGTTTGGATCGGGCACTCCTCACACGGGCGCTGCAGTTGGAACTAATACTAAGCAAGCAAATTGGAGTGGCAGCCGCACATACCTAGCCCGTCCGAAGGACCGGCTCCGGTCAGAGACGAGGGTGAACCGGGGAGTGTGTGCACCCGACAGACACGCTACGTCGAGGAAGCTCGGTGATGATCCCTGCTATTACAATTACTACTCTCCACGCAGGGAGGGGATCACAGGGATGGGCAAACCCTTACATGCACTACCCTTGCGTAGGAGGGGGGAACAAAGGGAGGGGAAATCAAACTGTGATCGTACGCCTAGCTCTGATGTCCAATCGAGGTGCTGTCAACGCCTGGACGAAGCTTGGGGGATGCTGAAGGATGCCTGAAAGTCCGACGTTGAGCTGATGTCACTGGAAGGTGGAGGAGGTCACAGTCGATGGCCTGTGCAATTCTGCCTCGCAGGACTAGATGGCGCAGTCGCGATGCATCGATAGGTACGCTCACTGTAGAACTCCAAAAGTGACGGGGCCAACTCGTGGGCGTAGCAGATAGGGAGCAATATGAACCCTCAAAATCTTGTGGCTGTCAGATCACATCGCCGGTCATGGCCGTCGAGATGGTCGGCGTCAGGTTCCTTGGTGAATAGTAGGATAGGTCAACAACGGCCATGGTCGAATTTTCGGTGTCGAGGTTGGAATGGAACGAAATGACCTGGGTTGGTTTTGTGTCGTTGAGGGGCACAACTTTGGTGAAGATGCCTCTGGCCGAAAACCAGAAGAGGAAGGCGTGCCAAGGCTGATGAGTCTGCTTCAGGTTCTAGGCAGACTGGGTGGCACCAGTCAGGTGCGGTCATAGGAGAATGGATGCCCTGGGCTATGCTGACGTCAAAAATGGATGAGACACCTCTGGATTGTCTGCGACTCGATGAGGAAGAACTCTTTTGAAGAGAGTTTGGGCTGATTCACGTTATAGGAGACAGTGTAGCCGCTACCAAATGGTACTCAGGATCAGGTGTGAATCTAGCGCAGCTGTACAAAAATGGTCGACGCGATCGGTGCCGATGTTGAAATGGGGTGGGACCACTTCTGGAGTGAATCCGTCTCGAAGCAGCACGACGTCTCTGAAGAGTGCAGACACTGGTTCTTGTCATCTGTGGGCGTGGCAGAGCATGCAAGCTGGACCTGAGGTTCAGTTTGAGACTACAAGCAGCAGGGCCGATGCAGCTCCAACGCAAGGCCGAGGAAGATGACGAGGCGGACTCCGGGTGGCTGGGAGTGAGCTTGAGTGATGTGGCACATCCCTATGATGTATTGGATGCAATGACGACCCTATGACCTAAACCACCAAGCATATAACGGAGACCACGGACTCACGCGAACGATTTGCTCTCACGACACACACGATCTCCTGAAGATGACCGGGCGACGATGACGAGGGTCCAAGGTGGAACCCAATCATTCTAAGGGT
This sequence comes from Amorphophallus titanum, assembly GCA_024336825.1. NCBI lineage: Eukaryota > Viridiplantae > Streptophyta > Magnoliopsida > Alismatales > Araceae > Amorphophallus > Amorphophallus titanum. Next base: position 26,473,861 of record JANBPO010009603.1, on the reverse strand, counting down.
CGAGGCTAGCTAAGGCTGACCCTAAGGGTGTGAGATTCCCAACTAGAGTGGCGGTCGGCACGCCGGGGGCGTGGGTTTTGGGGTGGCACTCACTCGCTTCCGCGGTGGGCACACTAGTTGAGGTGTGCGGGTCCGGGCTCTCGACTCACCGTCCGATGGGCATTCAAAACAATACTAGAGCAGCAAAGCAAATAACCAGCCAAGGGGTAACAGCGCTTACCTAACCGGTGTGAAAACACCGATCCCGTTCGGAGACGTGGGCGAGCGGGGAGGCGAGGGGACGCACCCGCACGCCGCGGCGTGTGGAAGACATTAATCACTCCCCTAAACATTCCGTTCTCTTTATTCTAAACCAACTAACAATTGGTTTAGGATGGAGAGAATTTATTCAAATCTGGGCTATGAGGAGGAATTTCCTTCTCAATTTGATTCCGAGATTAGGGGCAATCCTCTATTTCAAATGGAGGACAATGGTTTGGATGCCTCCATAGGCATGTTTTCCGCCACGCCAGATGAGGCCACCCATGTTGATTCGGCTTCTTCTTCCCCGAGCAACCATGGCCATGGTAGCCCGCCGGCTCCTACTCTATCTCTGCACTACGATCAAGAGTTGATTAGAGTGCTATCCCGCTACTCACCCGCAGATTTAGCCATGATGGCCTCCAGTGGGAAGATCCCGACCGTCCTACACTTCTCTCCACATACTACACCTTCCCAAGTTCAAGTTTCATTCCAAGGGTCCACGAGCCGACCCATTCCCGAGACTCCGGCCCAATTCAGCTATCCCACACCTCCACAAAGGGCCCCTTCACCCCCAATTCCACCAACCATGGGTGTCCCTTTGAGAGGGATGGACCCTTCACTCCGGCAAGAGATTCAAAGCTACATTCGGCAGGCGATGGTCGAGAGTATGCCCAATTCACGTCCCCATTCGCTAGCCCAATACTGTAAGCTCCCTAATGCTTATTTCCCACCCGATTCAATGCTCCAAAGTATAGGAGGTATGATGGCACCACCGACCCTCACCATCATCTTTCGGATTTCCTTATGGACTCCCACCAATGGCTACATGATAGGGTCTTGCTGGTCCATTTGTTCCAAAAATCTCTTGAGGGCGAGGCCCTACGTTGGTTTGCATCTTTGCCAGCTATCGATCTTATCAACTTTGATATAGTCTCCGAGCGATTCCATGCTCACTTTGGTCACATGTCATCCATTTCCCCCACATTGTTTGACCTAGTCACGAAGAAAATGAGGCTCGACGAGGACTTCATTAGCTTTGCAAACCGATGGAGGATTATGGCTACTAGGACGGAGGTTCCCATTCCCGAATCCCAGGCTGTCACCATGCTAGTGAACAATGCCACCCCTCAGCTTAGGACCATTCTAATGCTTAGTGAACTCCACACTTTTCATCAACTCTACAACCGAGCTCGAATTGTCTAAGCCCAGGTGAGGGATTCCACCTTGCCTCCCTTCTTCGAGCCTCGCACCAAGGGTAGAAAGGCCCCAGCTGTCCACACCACCGAGGGTGTCACCATGAATGAACAAGTTAATGCAGTTGGTCAGTCCTTCAAGTCCAACAACTGCCAGGTCCATCAGCCTACTCAGGCTACCACTAACCAGGGGCAGGGTAATGCCAAATCCTATTCCAATCTCCCTCCACCCCAAAACTATGGTCCTCCCAAAAAGGGCTAATTATCCTCTGTTGCCTGAAACTTTGGGTGACATCTTCTTCGCCCTTTTGTCCTCGGATTCCATTCAACTCCCTCCTCAGCAGGATTGGGTTCATCCCAATGCCGATACCTCTAGATATTGTCCATATCACCGAGCTCTCAGGCATGACATATTCAATTGTTTCCAATTCCGGGACTGGGTATATGACATGAATGATGAGGGGAGAATTAATTGGGCTGATGTAAAGCAAGCCATCGCCAACCTCAAGAAACCCAACAAGGACCTAGGCATAGTGCACAACCCATTGCCAACTCATCAACCTACCAAAGATCCCTCCACTTCAAGGCAGCATGAGCGAGTAAACATGGTGATCGGAATGGAACCACGAGTTCTCAAAAGGACTCAGATGTGGGGTGTAGAAGGATTCCCGGGTTGGTACGGGAAGATGGAAGTAGAAGCCAACGAACCTTGGGCTGATATCAATATATTCACCCACTCTCCCTCCGGCGGTTCTGGTAGATCATGCTGGGAACAAAAAGTGGAGCAGGAAAAGAAAGCAAAGTGCATAGCCCATTTTGGTAATCGTTCGTGCTCCTCCGGTTAGAAGGCTCAGCGTAACCCATACCAGATAGCCCAGAGCGAGCCCATCGCCCACCGAGGCCATGCACATTAGCATTATCGTCACTAACGCCGTTGCGGCTACCAAGATATCGCGCAGGTCGATGTCAGCCAACACCTGCATCATGAAAACGCCCAGAATTACCAACGCCGGAGACGTCGCCATGCCCGGAATAACCGCGATCACCGGACTTAGGAACAGTGCGACCACAAAGCATAGCGCGATCACGATGCTCACCAGCCCAGTGCGTCCTCCGGCCTCAACACCTGCTGCTGACTCCAAGTAAATAATTGGAAGGTTGCCGCCGAGTAGAGAGGCACCGATGGCTGCCCCTGCATCTGCCGAAAGCGCCTCTTTCAATTTCGGCAGATTGCCATTCGCATCATTCAGGTTGAGGCGCGTGCCTACGGCAAGCAGTACGGCCATCGCCGAGAACAAGTCAGAAAAAACCAGCGCAAGCACGATGGGAATGCACTGGCCAAGATGGTTCCAAAAGTAGCCCGGGTCCAGTTGGAGAAAGAGTGGCCTGATAGAATTCGGCCAGTCGATAACGTGCGAAGGTAGCGGCGTGATCGTTGTTCCCGGTTTCGCACCGGGCAGAAATAATCCGAAAATGGCCAATGCAAAAATCGACAGCGCGATGGCCCCTGGCACCTTTTTGTACATTAGCCAGGTTAGAAAAATGAGTCCGATGAAAGCCAGAACCACGCCTGGTGTATTGAAGTGCCCAAGCGAAGGAAAGACGTACAAGATAACAGAGCCAAAGGATAGTCACCTTGCGCAGAGGGGCTATGGAACATAAAGTGGCTCAAAACAACCAAAGGGAAAGATACCCATAAAGCAAGATAAACAAGGCCTCAGGAAAAAGTCTAAGCAAGATACACAATGAGCCCAAGAACAAAGCGACAATCAATCTTGATCACGCGGGGGGCTGGCTGATGTAGAACGTCGAAGAGGACCCCTTGTTCGGGCACGTGGAGGCCTAGAGGGTGGCCTAGGCCTATCCAAAACTTGCTAACCAACCCAGTTACGATGCACTTTCTTGAAGTCCACAGAGGTGGTTGGTTCATAGCCAGGAACAGTAAGGACTTGGTAAATGACGGGGGGTCTAAAAGAACCATCAGCCGAGGAAGTCGTAGAGGCACCAGAGGAGGAGCTTGAAGATGACGCTGGAACAATAGCCTTAGAGGGAGGAGCCCGTTGGCTAGCTACCTGAGAGAGATCTTGCGTGCAGAGTGGTGCAGCATCAGCACGTTGCCTGATGGAATGCCGAAGAGCCTGAGCAAAAGAAAGACGAGTAGCACCTAGGGCAGCAGGAGACGACGTCGGTTGGGACCCGGCTTCTAAAGAAGTGTCATCAATAGGGGACTTGGAAGGTAAGTCCACAGCGAGAGCAGCGCAAGGTGCGGACACCGGAACTCCTTTCTGAAGTCCAACCTCAACACCAGACGAAGGGGAATGAGCATAAGGTACAATAGCTGGAGCTCCATGGGCCACCGAGGGAGGAGCAGCAGCAGTGTCCTTGGCGGGTAGCCAAGGAACAGCAGCAGCACTAAGCACAGGAGGCACCCTCTTGGACAGAGGCAAGTCAACACAAATGCCAGAGGTGTTGACACCTCCAAGAGAACCAGCAGTAAGGGTGTCGGCTCCTGCTCTAGAAATCGGCACCTCACAGAGAACGGGCCCTCCAGTGAGGCCAGCAAGAGAAGGCTCGGATGGGGCATCAACACCAACCAAGGCCTTGCTTGAAAGCCTTATGGGCTCAAGCCTTGATGGAGGGATGGTCAAGGGAGGTGCCGAAGCATCAAATGAAGGCGCAAGAGGCCCACCATCAACAATAGGATCAACCACGTGCAGATGGCCTTAAATGGGAGGGCCCACAGCAACATTAACTAAAGGAGAATAAGAAGCAGGAAGATCGGCCCCTTCAGCAGCACCAGCAATAAAGGGAGGCTTAAGAGCCACTAAAGCTTGATCACCCAGGGAACCCGATCGTCCATCAGAAATAGCGACCGGAGAAGACATAATCTCAGCATTAACATGGGCATTCAGAGGAGACACCGGTTGAGCTGATGGAACTTGAATGGAGGGGTCCGCAGAGACAAAGGTTCCATGAGAATGAGATGCTGGGTCTACCACATTAATCACACCAGCAGGCAAAGGTGCCATAACCGTAGTATTAACCTGGGTGATCAATGAAGGCACCGATTGGGAAGGAGACACTGAAGGGCCAGCATGATCCCCAACAACACCAGGCAGACGAACCGGCCTGGTAACAGCCCTCCATGCCTGAGCCGCCGTGCGCGGCGGAGCATCACCACCGGAAGGAGCACCGCCGGGAGCACCACGAGTATGAGAACCAGGGCCACCAAACTTTTTACACTTGCTGGAGATGTAGCCCAGACGAGAGCAAGAGGAGTAAAATAGTGGCAAGTGGGGGCAGACAATCAGTTGCCAGAAACCACCCGAACCAAAACCAATCCAAACACGAGCACGAACCTTCTGGGACACATCCAAGAGGATGCAAACTCGAGCAGCATGAGCACGAGACATCGATATTGTGTCAGAATCAACCTGCAGAACCGTCCCAATGCTCCCTGCAATGGATTTAATCATAGGGTCCAAGAAGAAGTTTGCAGGGAGGTGGGGAAGCTCAATCCACACCGGGACAAGGGGAGAGTCCACATCCGGAGAGAACTCCAATGACCAATGTGAAAACTTAAACAACTGGCCAAGGATAAGTAAACATCCTTTAAGAAGAACCTTAACAAAATCCTCCCAACCAAGAAACCTAAATAACAAGTGGCGATTGTCCAAGGCACTAATTGCAAAATCCTTCTGGAACATAAACCTTTGGACAAGATGATTACGAATATCAGGAAAAGGTGGCCTGCCTTGTAGGGTGTATGCAACAATGGAGTGTTCAAAAGGCTTGTATGATACACTAATATCAGCCAATGAAAAGAAGGCAGCAGGGTCTCCATGGTCCATGCAGGCTGGAAGATGCACAGAAACCAGGATGGAAGGAAGAGCCAAAGCATGTTGAACAGCATGAGCATAGGACGATCGGACACCATGGGCCAATGACATAGTTGAAGCAGCAAGTGGAGGGGTCCATTGAACAGTACCAGCAAAAGAAGTAGGGGCTGTAGTAGCCTGTGCAACCACCGATGCTTGAGGATCTCCCAGGCGGACAGCAGGTGGAGGGGCCAAAGATGATGTTGGGTTTAGTGCGCCCCCTCGTTGTCTTTGACAATGGTTTTGATTATTCTAATCTATTGTGTGTTTTATGCTTAATGGCGTTTTCAAGTTAAACAATCTAACATGATGATATCTTATTTTGTAGGTTGAAATGCGCATTCGTGAATAGAGTTTCGATGATGACTCATGCGAGCTGTGCATGAGGTCTTTGGGATTGATATTGATGACAGACATCTTGAATGTCACAACCAATGCATGGTAATTACAAGGACACGTTCGCGTGGAGTTATGAAGATATGCCCGGATTAGACCCTGCGCTCGTTGAACATCGCCTTACACTCAAGCCAGGGTCTGTCCCGGTCAAGCAACGGTTGAGACGTTTCCACCCCCATATGGCACTGAAAATGAAAGAAGAGGTCGATAAGCTCCATAAGGCTAGATTCGTTAGAGTCGTCCTCTATCCTAATTGGGTGGCCAACATCATCCCGGTAATGAAGAAAGATGGGAAGGTCAGGATTTGCATAGACTTCAGGGACCTCAATCGCACGTGTCCTAAAGATGACTTTTCCCTCCCTCATATTGATGTCTTAGTTGATAATACGACAGGGTATGAGACCCTCTCTTTTATGGATGGCTTCTCAGGATACAACCAGATCTGTTTGGCGGAAGAAGATCAAGAAAAGACATCGTTCACTATGCCATGGGGGACTTACTGTTATGTGGTCATGCCCTTCGAACTTAAGAATGTCGGAGCCACCTATCAAAGGGCCATGATGGCAATTTTTCATGATATGATCCACTTTTATATCGAGGTGTATGTCGATGACCTGGTAGTGAAATCAAGGATAAGGATCGAGCATCCTGGGGTTCTGGCCAAGGTCTTGCAAAGATCGTGAGAATATCAATTAAAAATGAACCCCAAGAAGTGTGTGTTTGGCATTTCATCGGGGAAGTTATTAGGATTCATTGTCAGTAAAAGGGGTATTAAGATCGATCCCAATAAGGTGAAGGGCATAAGAGATATGCCTCCCCCCCCAAGAATTTGAAAAAAGTTTGAGGATTAATTAAGAGGTTACAATTTATTCGCCGATTTGTCTCCCAACACTAACAAAGGTGTAGGCCGTTCTACGAGCTTACTAAGATAGGAGTCAAATTTAATTGGGATGACAAGTGTCAGGCAGCCTTTGACGGATTGAAGGATTATCTCTCAAATCCTCCTGTCCTGAGGCTGCCAACTCCAGGCAAACCACCTGTTCTTTATATATCCATCCTGGATGACTCAGTAGGTGCTGTCTTGGCGCAAGTCGATGAAGAAGGTAAGGAAAGGGCAGCCTACTACTTGTCAAAACTTCTCAACCCCTATGAGCAGAAGTATACAGCTATGGAAAAAACCTGTACAGCTTTAGTCAGGGTAGTTCAGAAACTTAAACATTACTTCCTAGCTCACGAGGTCTATCTCATTGCTTGCATGAATCCTATTAAGTTCCTTCTTGAAAAATCTATCCTTATCGACCGATTAGCACGATGACAAAGCTTTCTTTCTCAGTTCGACATCACCTATATTCAGTAAAAAGTAATTAAAGGCTATGCCATCGCCGAGCACCTTGTGCATCACCCTCTACCCCGATTTGATCCAGTCTGTTCAGAGTTTTCAGATGAGGAACTGATGTTCCTTAACTAACCTTCAGATCCCATGTGGACATTATATTTTGATGGAGCTCTGAACTCTCATGGAAGAGGGATCGGCATGGTTCTTCTAACACCGGAGGGTATCACCATCCCGCTCGCCTCTCAGCTCACCTTGCCTGTTACAAATAATATAGCTGAGTATGAGGCTCTTCTGGCCGGATTGCAAGCCGCTCATCAATTCGGTGTTACCCAGCTACGAATCGTCGGTGATAGTCAGCTTATTTTGCGCCAAGTGCTTGTCAAATGTTGCACGCTCAATCCTAAACTCAAGCCATACCAGGAACTTGCTTCTGCCTATGTTAAGCTCTTTACCAAACTGATCTTCGTTCATATTCCCCGCAATCAGAATATCTTAGCTGATGCTCTTGCTTCGCTCCTCCTTGACATTTCTCCCCGAGCGAGACTTCCACTCCGTTATCGCTCATAAGCGCCACACTCCTGCCATTAAGGATCCTGCTTTTCTTAGCATTAAGGAAGAGGTGCTTAAGAAGATTAAGGAGGGTGAAATCATCGAGAATAAGGAGGTCATGCTATTTGACTTAGAAGAAGAATTGGCTGACGAGGAAAAGCTATGGTATTACGAGATTGCTAAATATTGTCATGATCAGTCATATCCAGAAGAAGCTACTGCAGAAGAGAAGAAGGCCATTCGAAGAGTTGCTCAAAGGTATACTTTGGTTGAAGGTGTGCTCTACAGAAGAGGTCTCACCGGTGTTTTGTTAAGGTGCCTCGACGATGACGAATCTTGGAAGATTGTGGAAGAGGCGCATTTAGGGGTGTGTGGTGGTCATGTTAATAGCCAGATGTTAGCAAAGAAGATCCTTAGGCTAGGCTTCTATTGGCCCACCCTAGAAGAGGACTGTTCAATCTATGTTCGAAGGTGTGTCAAGTGCCAACTGTACGCCGATAAAATTCACTCTCCTGCTTCTTCACTCCATCCTATGTCCTCCCCATGGCCTTTCTCCATGTGGACTTTCGACATTATTGGACCTCTTGGTGATTCGAACCTCCTCACGAAATCAAAATCATTTATACTCACAGTCACGGAGTACTTCACCAAGTGGGCGGAAGTAGAAGCCTATGTGAAGATTACAGCGTCAACAGTTTGTAAATTCATCATGAAGAACATCATCGTAAGATTCAGCATCCCAAGCACCACCGTCACTGACAATGGTCCACAATTTATCTCTCAAGAGCTCCAGGACCTCTGCAACAGGTATAACATTGCATTGCATCATTCATCTCCTTACTATCCAGAGGGCAATGGCCAGGCAGAGGCAACTAATAAAACTTTGATTAAAATCAAACAAGCTAACATGATGATATCTTACTTTACAGGTTGAAATTCAATGGTCCTTCATGAATACATCTTTGATGTTGACTTTTGCACTGGAGCTTTCATGTGAAATCTATGACTCTCGGTGGATTGTCATATGGCCTAATTAAACTGCTTAAGATGGTCTTTACTTGACTTTCCATGAGATTTTAAATAGTCTTGAATGATTGATGTTTATTGGTTTTACACTGGCTTGATAAAGCAAGCTTCTTAAATGATCAAGTTTGCTATTCATCTTTCATGATTTGTTTTCATAACTTTGAAATGGTTTCCTTTAAGTGCATGACTAAATGAATTAAGTTCAGATTGATTTTGACTGATGTTGAATGAAGTGGACTGAAGCTTGAAGGTTTCTGAACTGAATTTGATGTCTTTGGGGTGACTGGAAACCATGCGTGTGGTTTGCTTGCACTCTTTAACGATTGATCACTTGAGTTATTTGGAATGCCCTTAAATGTAATTGGACTGAACTTGAATGCTTTGAAGTTGGTTTTCGTGAATGCTTGGCTGAATTTTTATTCAGAAATGGTTCTTCATGTTTGAAGCAATGTTTGGTCTGATATATGGAATTCATGCTTGTGCTTTTAATGAGATATGATTTGGTGATAACATGGCTAGGCTCATTACTGTTAACTGCCATTAAAGCTTTCCTTGAACTGGAAATGGGTAAAGATTTGCATTGATGTATCTTTCATGAGAGTGAGCTTTATGTGTGATGTATCTTGCATTGATGTTGTCCATTGCACGGACCTTGTTCATTATTGCACCGAACCTGTTCATCTTTGCACCGACCTTAACTATGGGTTTTACACTATGTGCACCGACCTTGCTCATTTATGCACCGACCTTGCTCACTTGTGCACAGACCCAATCTTGAGTGTTTTACAAACATGCACCGATCTGTTCATACTTGCACCGACCCAACCTTCTCTTGTGCATTGACCTTGGGTTCAAATGCACAGACATAATAGATTGCTGTGAGTGTTTCTTATGTGGTTTAACATGATATTGAGGTCATTAGTCTTGCAGGCTCAAATGTCTCTCTATCCATTGGATGAGTGGTAAATAGTCCAAGATACTAACTTGCAGTTTTGAAGAGGCACCATTGTGTGCTCAAATCCTTTGAAGTTAGTTTCTTCATAAACACTGACATGAGTGTGTTGTCTATAAAGTGCAGATTCAATCATGCCCAAAAATTCTCATGGCAATGGTAAGAATGAGCATCTTGAACTTTGGCTGCTAGTGGATTTTTGGTATGCATGGAATAAAAGTCTTGGTTTTATGCTGACTGCATGCTTGGAAATTGGGTTTTCTTATGAATTCATGCATGCTCTTCTTAACTACCTTGAGGTTATCTTTTGATCTTTTAGCTTCCCATATGCATGCCATTTAATATTTTATTTGATGTTTTTAAGACCCCTCATGCATGTCATTTTATTATTTTTGAATGGGGTTGAATGGTGCTTTATGGGTGTTTAATATTTTTGGGGTTTCAATTGAGTTTTATAAAGTTTTCTGCACTGTCAGTAAAAGTGTCGACTTATAGCTTCGACACTTTTGCCCTGTGTCTTGTTTTCTTCAAACGGGACAGAATGGGTTGAGAAAAGTGTCGACCCTATGAGTCTACACTTTCTCTGGGCAACCCGAACCGGGTTTGCCATTTTGGTTGTGAACTGCATGGGATGAGATCCGATTGGGGTGGTGGTTTACACCATTACCCTTAGGGTTTCACCACATGTCTTAGGTGTGGTTTAGAAGGGTTTTATCATGGCCTTTGTGGTCTTTTTGTTTCAGCCTTCCCTCTTGTATATGAAGGCCATGATCTCCATCGGAAGAGAGAATCCCCTTGCGCTAACCTTGCCCCATCTGCTTGCAGGGAAGAAGAAAGAGAGAGAGGAAGAACGCGAAGGAGGGCATGTGCATTTTCTAGAGGAGGAAGAGAATGCTGCTAGAGATCAACTCCCACGACCTTGAGTGCAGACTGGTGGGCGGCTGTGATTAGTCTCCACCAACTGCTGGTGTTTGAATCTGCAACGGGAGCCACTTCCACTCCCTGGTTCATCATCTCCAGTGCACCTTTCCACCTTATCTCAAAGCTTGGTTGAAGATAAAAAGGGGGATATCTGAATCATTCATTTCCATATTCTTGTTTGAGATTAGCTTAAAGTTTGGACTTATTATTTCTATTTATTCTTTCAGGAGAAGAAGAAAAAGGAGGAAAGGAAAGGGGCCTTGAAGGATGCATCTGTTCTTGGTGATTGAAGGAGTGCTTGGAGCGTGGAATGTGAAGGAGTACACCTTGAACTTTCAAGGAAGATAAACGGCTACTTCGACACCCTATAGATTCAACTTCCACCGACTTGGACTTCAAGGGAGATTTTCATACACCCATTGGAAAACGAAAGGCAAAAGTTCTATATCTTTTACCCACTTCCTTGTGTTGGTTTTCTTGATCTAAATCTTATGTGAGCGTTTATTGATCAAAGATCAAAATCTTTTATAGTCATTGTACATCATTTGTGTTTGTTAAACTTGATATATTACTGTGTGTGTGAACGGAGCTGCGTCGTCGTGTGGTTTTAGTGTCTGTAGTGTGTTCCCTGACGTCGTGTGTATGTGTGCTGTGGTGGCAGCATTTTGGGGCTTGTCCCCGTGTGGATATTACTGCAGAAGCAGTGTGTGTAGTGTTGGGGTTCATAGGAAGAAGATAGGAGGTCTCCTCAATGGAGATGAAGGATTCAAAAATTTGAAAATTGGCATTTTTTTTTCATTTTCGTCTTCTAAGAATAAGCAATGAGAGGGAGGAGTAGACGGAGGTGTTGAAATAGAAAGCTTGGAGAAAGAATAGATAAGAGGATGATCGCCAGGCGGGGCGATAGAGAGATGAGAGAATTGCTCGAGGAGCAAGGAGGGGAGTGTGGGGCTTTTCAGCCAATCTGAGGAGAAAGAAATCAAGACCGCGGGGGGTCTAGGAATGAAAGGAGTGAATTTTTCATTAAACAGTTGGATAATAAATGATGGATGGATGGATTTGAGTGAAAATAAACCAGCCCAAAGTCGGTCTGTAGTAAACCCCTCTTCAAAGGGAATATCCGGCTCTCCTGTGTCGGTGAAGTCGCTCATCATCTGCCTTTTGTCGGTTATAACAACCGGCTTTTCAATCAACTCATGAATTAGTGGCGGCCATTCTGGATCCGTGGGCATAAATAGATGACTTAGTGATATTGTAATGTCGTCCATGTCGAACCACCTGTACCACTCACATTCTGGATCATCCATTTTTCTTCTTTTGAGTGGTCTTAGCGATTCGAGGGCTTTGTATGTGACAAGCGGGGCCAAGTGTCGAGCAAACTGTCTGGCATGTACATCTTGACAGTCTAGCATGGAAGTAAGAATTGTGGTCTGCTCGGGCTGCTGGATCGGCCCTTTTACAAAATGAGTATATAACGTCCATGTGAGCGGCTTCCTGCTAGTCTTGAGAGTGGAAGTCATAGCCACCCATGGCTTGTCACCTGTTATATCAGCTTCTTCTTCTTTCGGGCCCTTGTATCCCAGGCCGCCTCGTGGTATCATTTTAACACTTTTAACGGGCTTTGTCCTGCCCTGCAAGTTGACGCCCAGCCCTTTACCAGACTGATAACCCATTTTCATTAGAATATTCCATCTAGCCGTGTTTATCAAGCTCTTCTTTTTCTTGCTGTTAGATGTTTGTAGTGGCATTTGACCGGCCGGAGGAGTGGACGAAGTAATCTTTTCTAAACTTTGTCGCAGATTGGCAACATCAAATACTGACAATAAGGGCCTATCAGCCGGCCATATAGAGGGAACAGAAGTCACCGAATGTATATCTTCACTTGGCAAAATCGGCATGCTAGTCACTCTAATGATGCGCCCCTTGTGTGGGAATTTGATGCACTGATGATTCGTGGAGGGCACAGCATCCAGCTCTTGTATATAAGGGCGCCCCAGAATACCGTTGAAGGTCGGGTCCATGTCAAGAATATGGAAATCTACTGTAATGGTAACCGGACCCAATCCCACCTTTAGAGTTATCATGCCCAGAGGCGGCTTCTTGGTGTTGTCGTAAGCAGTGACTGTGATGGTAGATGGCCGAATTTGACTTTCTGGAATGCCACACATCTTCAAGGTGCTTGGTGGCAAGACATTAATTGAGGCGCCGGTGTCTACTAGGCATTGTTTGACCGGCACTTTGTTGATGTCTACAGTGATGCATAGAGCATACTTTCTGGCCGGCTGCGGAGCCAGTTCATGTTCATAGAAGGTGATCGCCGGCTGACTGCTGACGGGAGCTAGAACTGTAGTAATCTGGTCCGCTGCTATGTCTTCATTCACCATGACTCTCTCAAGATATTGCTTTAATGTTCTCTGATGTACATCGGATCTTTTAATGAGCTCCAGAATTGAAATCTGAGCCGGCGTCCTGTCCAAATGCTTTAATAAATCATACTCCGTGCCCGGCACGGATTCTGGCTCTTGCTCTTGCTGGTCCTGTGCGGGCTCCTGCTCCCGCTGGGAAAATATCCTATGGAACATGCGCCCACTCCGGAGCACCATAGTTTCCGACGCCTCTGTCGGGGCGGGTGGAGATTGAGAAGAAGTGGAGGCCAGTGTGTTGGTGGTTGGTGGAGAGTTGGCAGTAGGAGGGGTGATTGTGGTAGGCCTTGCCGGCGAGAGTGGAGAGTGAGGTTGGGTAGGTGGCGTGCGGAGTAGGAGGGGTCGTGGAATCGTGGTGGAAGGTAGAGTGGGTTGTTGTGGCAATGGTTGTGATGGAGGGGTGGATTGTGGAGGAGCGGATTGTGGGGGAGCGGTCGCCGGCAAGGGGCGAATAAGGAGAGGCCTGTTTGGCATAGGGTGGTGGGGGAAGTGTATGTGGAGGTTGGCGAATGAGCAGAGGTCGTGAGGTAGTAGTAGGGCGAATAAGGGGACGTGAGGGTTGGGGAGTTGTTTGTGGAGGAATTCTAAGTAGACGGGAGAGTTGGTGGTTTTCTTGGTTAATTGCCCTGACAGAGGCACTTTCTTCTTTCCATCCCTGCCCTCTTTCCACCTCGCGGATCGAGGAGACAGGGTTGACTTGTTGGTTCTGGCCCGGATGCTCCGATAGTGGATTATTAACGATCCCCATGTTAGGCTGGGGAGCAGGAGCCAGTTGCTACTGCGGGCCCTATTGCTGATGTTGCTGTGGAGCTTGCTGCTGACGGGGCGGCCTTCTCGCCTTCATGGAGGCGACCACCTTCTTCATTTCTTCCCAATCAATACCTCCCTGGTCATTCAAATCATATATATAGTCTTTGAAGTGGAAGCAGTGGGTGATGCTATGACCCGGCTGCCTGTGGAAAACACAATACCGGGAGGTATCAACATTTTGTGGCCAGACTGCCCGTTCCTTCGGCAAGTGGAGCAAGTTGGCGTCAGTTCGATATGCCCCTCACAACAATCCTTTATCCCTTTAGGGGCTTATCCGCCCTTGGGAGGCCTCGCGGGTTCTAAGCGATATCAGGTATATTTGATAATTTATCGGGTATATCTGGTATCCGGGATCCGGGTCGTTACACCCTCTCTGCGAACGCTAAATCCCTCATCCTGTGGCTCTCAGTAAGTGAGCTCTGGATATGTCAATTTGCCGTTTAACTGGGTGCATCCCGAGCTGTGTGCTCTCTCTCTCTCCCCCCCATGCATAAATCAGTGTTTGTAGGCTTGATCACTGTCACTGATCTTGCTCCAATGCCCGGGGAAGGGGAACATTCCCCAATATTTCACTCCAACACCGTTCAATGTACATGGACTCATCTGTCAGTGATGAATTTCCCATAGGCACAATCGGTGAATAACGATAGGGTTAATCTCGACAGATATAAATCCACGGTCCTTAATGGACTTTGTGGTGGCCGTGAGACAGGTGCCCCTCGTAGGCTAGCCTCGAGGTTTCCCTCTCTAATCGGTCGTCCCGATTTGGACGTGGTATCGACTCGGGTCGCGTACCCCTCACAGATTAGCCCTCGGGGTCTTCGCTCTCGCCATAGGTCGATTTACTCGTCTATGCTCACCCATAGACTTGGTGCCCCTAGTAGGCTAGCCCTCGAGGTTCTTCCTATCCATTCGGGTTTTGCCGGCCGCCATTGTGCCACCCGGCTCTTTAGGGGTTACTCCATTACGTGAGTACTCCCCGTTTCTCCCCGATACATCCTCCGGGATGGGGAGATGCAGCCAAATTTTTGACTTAAATAAGTCTAAAGATCGCTTAATAAGTTAACATGATAGATCGGCTCGACTCGGATCAATCGTCGCGCTGGAGTATGAACCTCGCGTGAGCCTGTGACCCGACTTCCGAGCTATTCGAGACCGACCCAATGTGCAATTAATTCAATAAACACTTAAAAGTTTCTAAAACACTTAAATAAACCTGAAAATAAGACAATCTAAACTCGGTTTTCATGAAACGGAGTTGAATCGGTGCCATGGTTCACCGACGCGCCCTTGAAACGGCGTGCCTTGAAGCGACGCGCCCTTGAAACGGCACGCCTTGAACCGATGCGCCCTCAAAGGGGCGCACTATTTCAAGGCCTCCCCCTATACCTATGGTTGTGGCGCCGTTTCAGCTCCTTCTCCTACGCGCGTCACGCCATTTTCATGCCAGGATCAAGTCGTTTCCTGTTTCATCTTCTCCTCGCTTCCGGGGTGATTTCCAATATTAATAGCAGAATTAAACAAATCCTTTTAATCAATAAATTGAGTGATTTGGTTTATTTGAGCTCAAATTACTTGATCCCCTATCTCTGCCGCTATATTTTCGTCTAAGCATTCATGCCGCACTAATACATGCTTGAGCGCGCGGGCTCTTGGTATATCGAACGACATTAGCAGAAAGTCGAGCAACGCCCGACCAGAAGCTATTGTTGTGCATGATGGTGGTGATGTGACACGACCTCGGACCTAGGCAAGCAAACACATTCACAAACCGAACGGGCCAATATTGGCGGCCAACTCAGTCGGCACTCACCCAAACCCGTGGGTAACTCGGCGATGCCGAGTGGAGGATGTGAGGGCTGGTCCCTTGCTGGTAGAGGGCCAGCAAGGCCAGAGGGTCACCCAAGGGGTAGGGCTAGTCCAATTCAAGTGGCCGACCTGGTGCCGAGGGCACGGGTAAACTCTCGCTCCCACGGTGGTCACTCGAAGTTTGGGACTTGCGAGGATGGGCACTCTCTCTCACCGGCCAGCGTAGCAACGAGCTAATATTGAAAGAAAAGTACTGTAAGTAGAGCAAGGGAAGAGTGCTTACTCGACCGGTTTGAAGAAACTGGTCCCGGTCGGAGACGTGGGCGCACGGGGAAGTGTGGAGCTTACCCATGCCGCGGTGAGGATGCTTCAACTTGTTCAAGCAATTACAACACTACGCCTCATACAGGAGGGGGGATCTTGGGGTGGGAGTTAATTGGTTACAACCAAAACTACCTCCGCACAGGGAGAGGCCTTCAACCGGCCAAGCGGGGAGGGGAAGATGACGACCAGAAAATCACACAACGTCGGAGTCGAATCTGTCCCTTCTCAGGAATAGAGTATAGACAGTGGATGCAGGAATTATTGCGGATGCTCCTGAACTCAGTTGTCAGCAAGACTAGTGCCAAAACTTTGTGGATTGGGCCAGGAGGGTACTAGAATTTTGGCGGGAGTTGGGGAAGTCGCGGCCTGTCGCGGTGGAGCTGGAAGCAAGGACTCTGTTCTCTAGCTCGGACCTTCTCAGCACTGCAGCATCTGGAAGATGAAGCCACCACGAACAGTCCCGAACTCTGAATTATGCACGGTCAGTGGCGTTGGAACCGTTGACGAGCTGCCTTCGATACGAGACCCACGGGGGTGCCAGCAGATGTTGGAGCAGACCGCAGCAATCTGAATACTGATAGGGTGTCAGTTCAGTCCTAGGATGGACAGAACTGCGCACTCTGGGGAGAAAAGGGAGAAGAAATAGCTCCGGCGGCCGAATGGAGCTCTGCTTCTTGGAGGAGGAGGAAGACTCACAGAAGAAGGTGTCAGCCAAACGCCGCCTCTAGATCTTCACATGGGCCGACGTGGCAACTGTTACACTCCACCACTGGAAGCTAGACAGGATCCTTCTACGCAGTCAGAGTAGATCGCCTCTCGCTCTGGCTACTCCATACTTGCAACCGGGATCTCTAAGCCGCCAAAATTTGACAAGTTCAACGGGCAAGGATCCCCAAAAGAACATATAGCTATTACATGACCGTCATGGGTGATTTGACTTCAGACGAGTCATATTTGTTGAAATTCTTTGGGTCCTCTCTGACAGGACTCACGTTCGAATGGTCCTCCAGCCTACCAGCAGGGTCGATCAGTGACTTGGTAGACATGCAGAAGAAATTCAGAGAATGGTTCCATATAACCGAAAGAGAAGTCACTATGGCTAAACTATATGCAACCAGGCAACGGTCAGATGAGATAGCTCTTGACTACATTAAGAGGTGGAGAAACCTCGGAATGAGATGTAAGCGACCCACACATCAGGAGGACGCTGTGCAAATCTGCAAACAAAACCTCCAGAGAGAGGTACTAGAGAAAATGATTGGCATAGAGATAAGGTCTTTCAACCGTCTCAACAATGTGGTGGCTGAGATTGAAGCCTTTTGGGCGAAGCATTCTTCAGTTGCATCCGGTGCTGCCACGCAGAAAGTAAAAGTAGTAGAGTGGCACCCAGCGCCTGAAGAAGCAAATACTGTCGACTTCAAAACATTTGAGCGGCAAAGAGACAAGGACAAAAAGGTAACTGCACCTCCATCCAACAAAACCGAAGAGAAGAAGGAAGGTCCCTCACTCCGGGACAAAATGAAGAAGGCTTACTCTTTCCCTAAAGAGAAGAGTAAAGTCCTACTTGACTGGGTTAGCCAATATAGCAAGATCACCTTGTCTGATCCAAAAAGGCCGAAAGACTTGAAGAGGAAAGATAGTCTGAGATTTTGCCCCTACCATCAGATGCTGTGGCACCCAATCAAGGACTGCTATGTATTTAAAGATGTATTCGAGGGCCTTATCAAGAAAGGCGAATTGGAAATGGGAGAATACAAGGTGGATCCTCCACAGCCTCATGAGGTGCCACTGAGGAGGACTACCGCTGATATGGTATCTTTGTATCAGGCATTGCCCAAAGACGCTACAGAAGCTAGCACTCAGCACACATACGAGGCCTGCTTCCTGGCACCTATGAAGGAGCTACAGGGATGGCAGTAGGACCCTGCCATAAGAAAGAAGAAGTCTTCCCCCCGCCCAGTGACGGGGGCATACATCCGTGGTGTGACACCACGGCCAGCTCTGCCAACTCCAGCACCAGTTTGGTTGGACCAGCTGGCAGTGATTAGAATACCCACTTATAACCGGAGGAAGCAAACTCTGCTGGAAGTAGATAAAGAAGTGATGTGACACAACCTCAGACCTACGCAACAAGCACAAGTCGCAAGTCGAACAGGTCGATATCGGCGGCCAACTCTCCCGATACACACCCAAACCCGGGGGTAACTCGACAATGCCGAGTCGAGGTCGTGAGGGTTGGACCCTTGCTGGTAGACGGCCAGCAAGGCCAAAGGATTTCCCAAGGGCATAGAGGCCCAATTCAAGGGGGCCGACTGAGTGCCAATGGGCACGGGTAACACTTCTCCCACGATGGTCACTCAAGACAATGAAGCTTGTGGACCGGGCGCTCGCTCTCACGGACCAGCGGAACGTATGAACCAATATTGCAGAAACAAGGCACTCAAATGAGAGCAAGAGTAGAGCACTTACTCGACCAGCTTGAAGAAGCCGGTCCCGTTCGGAGACGAGGGCGAGCGAGGAAACGTGGGTTCCCCATACGCCGAGCCAGTGTAGCTTCACCCTGCTCAAGCTATTACAACACTACACCCCATGCAAGGGGGTTGAACTTGGGGGTGAAAACACAAAGTTACATGCAAACACTACCTCCCACAAGGAGGGGCTGTAAGCCGGCCAGGCAGGGAGGGGAATTAGATAGCTAGAAAATCAAACGACATGACGATGCCGAATCTGCCCGCTCTCTGGAACAAGGGACAGCAAGTCAAAGATGATGCCTCTGTAGTCGCTCCCGAACTCCGTTGCTGACGAGACTAGTGGCAAAACCTCCCTGAGAGGTCCAGGAGAACCTCTAAATTTTGGTAGGACTTTTGAAGGACAGCACTGGTCGGGGCAGGACAGTGATTAGGGGATCTATTTTCTGGCTCTGACTGTTACAGATCTTCAGCAGTAGGATGTTAGGGTCACCACGAACACTCCTGAGCTTGGATTCTAGCGTGGCTAGAGTCGTTGGAACCTTTGCTGAGTCCTCTTCAAAATGACACCCACGGGGACGCCAGAGGAGGTCGGAGCAGATAGCAGCAGTATGAACAGTGGTCAGGTGTCTGCTCAGTCCTAGAGTGGATAGAATAGCGCACCCGAGGGAGAAAAATGATAACTCACTCGTCTGGGGTCCAATCGGGGAGCCGCTTCTTGATTCCAGATGGTGACTCGGAGTGGAAGACCTCAGCCAATTCTCGTTCCCAAATCTTCAGGTTGCTAGCCGTGGGAGTCGTTGGAGTTAGCTTCAGGTTGGCAGTCTGGAGGTAGATGCGCAATCGGGGAAGAATGACTCCTCTGGATGGCCACGAGCTCTGACTGGGACGAGATGACTGCCGATGTGAAGAAGACTCGGAGATGCTTCCAACAGTACCACTTGGGCCTCCTGAAATGTCCGGATGAAGCCGCAGTCACCTCTGCAATCTACTGGTTCTCTGCTGCTTGTGACCCAGAACTACAGGTTGAAGAGCGGAGGTGGGGAACAAGGTAAATGGGATGGGAATGGGGGTGGATATGTCAGAGACAGGCTGAAACAGCCCGTGCCGCCGAACAACTCGCTACTGACAAGCTGGAGAAATTCATTGCTCAGGATACCGATGATTCTGGCTCTCGCGTCACTGCTGACGATCTGCGCAAGCTGCACGACCTTAGATCAACGGCGCAATAGCGCTGCCATTTCCAAGGCCATTTCCACCGCGCCGACGAACTTGCCGAACTGGCCGGCCTACTGCCGCGATCTGATGCCCACCGTAGCGCCCAAAGAGGGCGAAAAATGGGTGTGGGTGCAGGGTCGGTGGGAGATCGTGCGCGACAATGAGAACAAGCGCGTGGCTTGGTGCGCGGGCTTCTATGACGACATTCGCAACAAATTCGGGAGCCGCCCATGACCATGATCAGCCTCGCACTGTCGCCGTGCAACCCAGTTATTGGATCTGCCAGGATCGCATCGCTTCCCATCTCCCTGCCGGTGGCCCCCGTACTCTTTGCCGGCACGGCCCGCATGTCTGGATGGTCGGGCAACGCCATTCAGGCAAGCAAGGTCAATCTGGCTACACAGGACATCGGCTTTGTGGACGATCGCCTTGACCTTGCTGCGATCGAAACCTTTGCCGGTGGGCAGAACATCGAGGCCCGCGCCGGCATCCTCTACGACCAATCCGGCAACGGCTTCAATCTGACCCAGTCGACCTATGGCGCCCGCGCGAAGGTCTACCGCTCGCAGCTCGTCGGCGATGCCCTCCCTTTCACATGCGGCCCCAATATTCAATGGACCATTCCGTCCGGCCTTACAGTCGACCGTGCCAATCATTCCGCCTTTCTCGTCGTGCGGCCCCACCTCTCAAAGGCGAACTTCTACTGGCTGAGCCTTGGCAGCAATTTCCGTTTCGGAACGCCTACGCCGGATGACAACCCGAATGGGGGCGTCCGGCTATGGGACACGGCCAATTCCGTTCAGAAGTTTTCCAGCAAGGTTCCGCGCTCCGGTGTTTCCGTGCTCGGCTACTCCAGCAGCGGCTCGAACGTAAAGTTCTACATCGATGGCACCATCGAGACGGTCGCCTCTGCCTTTGCGTCCGCAACGCTGACTGGCGGTGTGGTGGAGAATGGCAACGGCTATAGCGAGATCTTTCAGGTTGTCGTCTTCAACGGAGCCCTTACAGACGCCGAGATGACGGCGATCGGCTCAAGGCTGGCCCTCGTTGCGCCCCCCACGATCGGCCAGACACAGGGCGTCATGATGATCGGCGACAGCATCACTGCCGGTCAGGGCTCGGTCGCTGTTTACACGTCCGGATACGGCATGACGGCAACGGAGCCGGATCAGCTTGCCGGGAAGTTGGGCGATCCCGGCGTTGTCTCTGTGTTCAATCTTGGGCAGCCTAGTATCACGGCTGCGGCATGGAACAACGACAAGGCGAGAGACATCCCCCCGTTGATGGCCGGATATCCGGATATTACGAAATGGGTAGCTCGCGTTCATGTCGGCATCAATGATCTGCGTGGCGGGACGGTCGATACCACAATCATCACCGCGATATCGACGCTCTGCAGCTATCTGCAGGGGCTTGGCGTCAAGGTCATCGTTTCGACCATTAATGAGCAGGGTATCATCGCCCCCTATACGGAGCAGGCGGAAACATACCGTCAAAGCGTCAACACGTCGATTCGCGCCAACTACGCGACATACGCCGATGACATCGTGGACTATGACGGCATAACGGAATTGCAAGACCCGACAAACACGACCTATTTCGCCAGCGATCAGCTTCATCAGACGGCGGCGTCCTATGATCTGAAGTCAGATCTTCTTTTGCCTAAGGTCCAGGCCCTGTTGGCGGCCTGACGAATACCAAGAAGGCGGCCCGACACGCTGTGCAACCAGCATGCCGGACCTAACCGGACGCGATATGCGAGATCGCCACCGGCTACTGTCATTTTAAGCAGCCGATGGTTTTTCATTCATTAAGAGAGCGCATTCAAAGGAAAGACCATTGACGCCCATGGACGACACAGCTACCCCCGCCTCCCGCTTCAACGAGCTTCCCCCGAAGACCCAGGAATTCCTGTCAAAGCTTGAGCCAGACGATATCGAGCTGATGGGCGAGGGGCTGAAGCTGATCCGGGCGACCTTGACCGTGGGCCGATTCCTGAGGTGGACAATCCTCGGATTGCTCGCCGCCCTTGTTTGCATCACCCAGTTCTACGAGAACATCGCCAAGATGTGGGGATGGCTGCACCCTAAATGATCACCACATCCGGTCCTTCGGCGGGTCCGTGGGAGGATAGCTGTCGACGCTGATCTTCCTGCCGCCGCACTGCGAGCACCGGAACTTGTCCGCCACGCGATAGTCGTGGTCCGGCCCCAAGCGATCAGCCACACTCTTGCAACTGATCCTCACCCAGTGACGGCAATCGTCACATTGGACGCCGAATTCATATCCGTGGTGTGCGAGCTTGCCGAGTGTGTCCAGCCGGATTGGCTCTGGCATCACATTATCCTTGGCGAGTTGCAGGTTTGTTAAACCTAGAGAGAACTTCGCAAATTCAAGCTAAGCCATTGAAAAGGATGGTGGGCGTGACAAGGATCGAACTTGTGACCCCTACGATGTCAACTTTGTTACCCTCTCCGAAAGCCCGGTATTTCCGGCAAATGGCAACTATGTGAATGGCGTTTTTGGGTATTTCCGGCATCAAGTTCCGTCTGTGTTCCATTTTTCAGGTTTGCTGGACCTACCGGTCACTACGTGAATAATAATAAGGGGGAAATGGGCAATACATAAATATAATTGAGGGCTCCGATAATGGTCATAAAATCTGCATTGCAGCCCCGTCTCTCCCTGTGACCCGGTGTTGAAGGAATAATAATGCTGCCCTCGCAGGCCAGGCTTGAGCCTTGGGAATTATCCCGACATGGCCATGATCCGACTTTGCCTCGGGCCGACATCCTGATTAAATCGGAGCCGTTTTCTGAGCTGGACTCTTTTCGAATCATCATTAAAATTGTCGTACTCGCGGCAGACATTTGAACGGATTTATCTCAGTTTTCACCACACTTCCGTCACGGACTTCCGTCCGAACATGAAAAGGTCCATGAGTGACCGATATGGCCGATGTCCAGCATCTCGATGCGGGCCCTTAGTGTGATTTATTCCTGCTCTTGCCCTCGCAATTAGTATTAATTCTTCTGGCCGCAGGGCCCCTACTTTCGGTAATTAATTGAGGGTGTTCCCTCGTATGGGGGATGTAAATGACGTCGTGACCTTTATGGCGTGACAGGATTTGGTCTCGACCCGAACTACACAATCACCCGACGAAGTCAGATCGAGCGTACCATGGGCTTCTATGAAGCCCAAATAAATCGTCACCTCGGTGACTAGCACGCCCTCGCTCTAAATAGACAAATAAACACCTCTAACAGACAAAAAGAAGAAAAATCAAATGAGGAATTTTTAGTGCGTCCACACCGAGTTACTCCGGAGTACATCAAATGGTGGAATGCACGGACAAGCTTCTATCGAAACTTCCGCCGAGATTGCTGGCACGTTGCCGAACATCGGTTTTTAGATTCCTAGCCAGAGCCTACCCTAGACATTGATCCTGCTTATCTGAAGAAGCTGAAATCCTAGACCAATACTGAGGTGATGGCGTATCTGGAAGCCAGAAAAGTTACGAAGCGTCGGCCATCCAAAGTTGATCCGAAGATGCCGGAAATACGGAAGGATGACTATGTTAAGATGCTTCGGGGGTTATGCCGGGTTAGCAGGGAGCGGGTAGCTCTTCAACAGCTTCCTTTACCGGTGGAAGAGTCCATCCCGTCGGTAGCCAATTGGCATCCGAAAATCGACAGTTTACATCCGTACAGGACATTTATCAGGAGGGAGGATAGGTGAGAAGGACTATGCAGCAACACCCCCTGGTTGTTTGCTTTGCTCCGCTCCCACGGGCTTTCAGTTGGCGGCTAGCTCGAAGCCATTCTGGACCATTCCCTTTTGATCTCCTTCAAATATGCTGATGGATAGGGCTTGGACCATTTAAGCTTATATTATCACTTGTATTCTCGTGGCCATGAAGACTTAGTGTCGCTGGCCAAGAAGAGCATGAAAATTGGAGATGTTTATTGGCTCGTTCGTGAGGCGGCTTCTAGGGACAAGACGCCTTCACTGTTTTATTGGCCGCTTAGTCCCTTATACACAGGGCCAGCAGGTACATCTCATCTCTTCACTTCAGCTTTGAACTGTTGCTTTCATGTTTCAACATGTATCATTCTCACCCACGTGCTTGTGCAATCCAGCTCACTTCTGAGGAGACTCGGCATTACAGGGAGTTAATACTTAAAGCCCGGAAGCCAACATATTTTGGGATCCCCGAGCCAGCCCCGACCACGATGCTGCTGCCTCCTAGTGACTCGCGAAAGCGAACCAGGTCCCAAGTTAAAGAGGCCGTCAGTAGGGCCAAGAGGGCAGTGACTCGGGCGACGCGGGCTTGCCGTAGGAGGACTGCGGAGTAGGAACCAGCAATTGTTCCTCCTCTGATTCCATCATTTGAAGAATTTGGGGCTTCTCATGTGCAGGAGCCTGAGGCTGGAGGTAAACTCTCTATTCTTCTATGGCTTGCTTGTTTATTCCAGCTGGCTTTAGCTGACTTTCCTTTGCAGCTGTCGGCACCATCGCCGCCGTTGTCGGACTGGAAGTAGTGGTGAATGCCACTGTCGGAGAGAGAGCAGAGGAAGCTCCCACAGCCTCTATCGAGGGAGATCTGCCTTCCCCAATGCCCCACCAGGAGATGGAAGGTAACTTGCACCTATTCATAGGGCTTCTATGACCCACCATATCTTCAGTCGGAACTTGACTGCTTATTGCCTTGGCCTACAGCTGACATCCGACCAACCCTGCTTCCTGAGGTCGGAGCTGTGGGAGAAGCCGCTGCTGGAGAGCAGGCTATTTCAGGGGAGGAGCCCCAAGAGACTTGTTCAGCTGGTGCTCTCGGCAAGGAACCCACTCAGGAAGCTCCCGCCGTAGAAGCCGTTCCTACCAGTGAGACATCGGCTCCGATGCTGGAAAGTCAGGAACAGGCAGAAGGGTTTTCGTCTTCTGAGCTGGTTGATTATGGTGGCGGCTCTAGTGAAGAAGAATTCCCACCAGTTGAGACAGAAACCGAGGATGTTGGGGCATCATCGGCCTATGAAAGTGATTTTATGACTTTCAGTCCTCCCCGGCTACCAGGGATCGATCCCGGGCCATCATATCCGCTTACAAGAGAAGGGATTGAATCCGCAGAGACTGCTCTTGGAGGCTTGAACATAGTGATGGTTGAGGTAGGAAGTGTTCCATCACCCACTTGCAGCCTTTCTTATCATTTTTACATCAGCTGGCTGACATATGTATATATGATGCAGACTGAGGTGGCACCGCCAACTATAATGGTGCAGGTACCTCTTCCAGATTTAGGCGCGGGCCAATCGACCCTCCCGCTAGTTTTGCAGCCCATCACTTTGCGATTCCCGAAGAATTATGTGACAGTGGCAGCCCTAGAAGGACCTGAAGTAGTTGCAGGAGTTGGTGAACTGACAGCAGCCACAGAATCCCAACTGCTTGCTGCCGCTAAGGAATTGTTCTCAGAGCAGAGCGGTTCTCCCGAAATAGAGGTGGGAGAGATTGTCGAGGAAGAGGCCGATGCTTCTAGGGCCTTGGCTCTCATTACTGAATCTTCCTTGATGGAGGCTAGCAGGGGTGAACACGAGGGGCAAGTATCCTCGGCTATTGAAGTGGCTGGCATAGCTCCACCTCGGGAGGTTAGCAAGGAGGTTGCAGCTGTCGAGACCTTGCCCGCTGTATCTATTCCTGGGGCTGATTCCAGTGCCGGCGCCTTGCAAATTATGCCATCGTCGTCTTCCGAGTCAAGCGACGACATTTGGGCTGCCGTGGATAGCAGGGTAGACTTCCAGCTCCCTGAGACTTCACCATTGGGTCTGCAATCTTCAGGCGACTTGGTGTGGTAGTCCTTGGGTAACCTTTAGCAAACTATATCAGTTACCCCAGGTTTAAATTATGCGTAGTTGAGGAGCTTGGTAGAACACCTCTCCCGCTCATTGCTGGCCTTCGGGTGCCCAATGGATGATTGGACTCCGCGGGTCATAATGCTGCTGAAGCATGTCAACAGATGGGAGTTCCTCAGCCAAGAGGTATCTGACCAACTAACGGCCGTAAAATTGGAGAGAGCTGAATGCTGAACCGCCATTGCTTCATTGAGAGGGACTGTGAGGCAACTAAGAAATGCGGTCAATACTTCTTCAGAACGTCGATCCTTCCTTATAGCTCACATAGCGGAACTGCGTGCTGAGCTTGCTAGGGCCGAAGCAGAATTACAGGAGACTGAGTGCCTGAGAGTTCAGCGTATGGAAGAAGCTGATTTGGCTAAAGGGCAAATGGCTTCCCTTGAAGAAAAATTGTCACAGCTAGAAGCCACAGAGTCCCAACTATAGGAGCTGACTCGACATCCCTACCTGGGCATCATAGAACTGGAGGATATATTCCGACGCCCACTACAGTAGTCTCTTTTTTATTGACTTCTTCTTCTTTTGTCCTTGAAGCTTTTGTACCTCGGGGGATGCCCTGGGTAATGATGTATTCTGATATTTCACGGTAATGAAACATCTTTATTTGCCACTACCACCACGACTTTGTCATCATTTTTTTTATTTTCCTTTTTTTAGCCGATTAGCTCAGCCTGGGGCTATAAGCTACTGGGGCAGGAGAGCGCTCACGCCTTCAGCGAAGGGGTTGGGTGTTCGCTCCACCGCGGAGTAACTATTCCCGGAGCCAATCATTGGCTAAGGTGGGACGAAGGTAGAGGAGACGAATGTGTAGGGCTCTTATAGGGCCATAGAAATGAGAAGGTTCATCAGCGAGCTTTGTCGATGGTGGCAAAGTTGCTAAGAAACCCACTGTATGTTCGGTCTTCAACAGGGGCGAGAGACCCAAGTGAAGGGCAGGCTGACTCACTGACGTGGACGGGAGGTCCAGGTCATGAGTGCGTATATAGATTCTGCCGATGGCGACGAGAAACGAAGGTAGGGTTTATTCATCGACATGGGTTAAATGTCGAGGCAAGGGTGGTTTGTTTATTGACAAGGACAAAAGGCCCAAGTCAAAGGAAATGCTAGTCGATCTTACCAATGATGACAAGGATCGAGAGCGCCGACCGATCATGTCGATGGTGACACGGGTCGAAGGAAAATTGATCAGCCTTGTCGATGGTGACAAGGGTCGAAGGAAAATTTACCGGTCTTGCCGATGGTGACAAGGGTCGAGGAAAAATTGACCGGTCTAGCCGATGGTGACAAGGGTCGAAGGATGTTGACCGATCTTACCGATGATGACAAGGGTCGAAGGATGTTGACCGATGTTTCCGATGGTGACAAGGGTCTAAGGATATTGACCGATCTTACTGATGATGATAAGGGTCGAAGGATAATGACCGATCTTGCCGATGATGACAAGGGCCGAACGTGGGTTTACTCGTCGGCATTGGCTAAATGCCAAAGCAAGGGTTTATTCACTAACAGAGACGAAAGGTCCAAGTTAAGGGAAGATGTCGACTGATCTTGCCGATGATGACAAGGGCCGAACGTGGGTTTATTCATCGGCATTGGTTGAATGCTGAAGCAAGGCTTTATTCATTAACAGGGATGAAAGGTCCAAGTTAAGGGAAGATGTCAACCGATCTTGTCGATAATGACAAGGGCAGAACGCAGGTTTATTCGTCAGCATTGGTTAAATGCCGAAGCAAGGGTTTATTCATTAACAAGGATGAAAGGTCCAATTTAAGAGAGAATGTTGACCGATCTTGCCGATGATGACAAGGGTCGAATGCGGGTTTATTCGTCAGCATTGGTTAAATGCCGAAGCAAGGGTTTATTCATTAACAGGGATGAAAGGTCCAAGTTAAGGGAAGATGTCGACCGATCTTGTCGATGATGACAAGGGCCGAATGCGGGTTTATTCGTCAGCATTGGTTAAATGCCAAAGCAAGGATTTATTCATTAACAAGGACAAAAGGTCCAAGTTAAGAGAGAGTGTCAACTAATCTTGCCGATGATGACAAGGGCCAAACACGGGTTTATTCGTCAGCATTGGTTAAATGCCAAAGTAAGGGTTTATTCATTAACAAGGATGAAAGGTCCAAGTTAAGAGAGAGTGTCGACCGATCTTGCCGATGATGACAAGGGCCGAACGCGGGTTTATTCATCAGCATTGGTTAAATGCTGAAGCAAAGATTATTCATTAACAAGGATGAAAGGTCCAAGTTAAGAGAGAGTGTCGACCGATCTTGTCAATGATGAAAAGGGCCAAATGCGGGTTTACTCATCAGCATTGGTTAAATGCCAAAGCAAGGGTTTATTCATTAACAAGGATGAAAGGTCCAAGTTAAGAGAGAATGTCGACCAATTTGTTGATGATGACAAGGGCCGAATGCGGGTTTATTATGGGATCTCCGAAGGGACATTTAGCTGAGGTCGCGCTCGTCAGCGCGGGTCCGAACCCTCAGCCTCGTGTTCACACTCAGACCATACGCCCTAGGCCTATCCTCTAGCTGGTAATTCCCCCCGAGCCCAGACTCAACTATGCGTGGGGGCCCTACGGTAACTAGCTTACTCATCGTCTCTCTCAGGTACGTCACCCCAGTGCCCCTAGTGGGCCGACACATGCGTGCCGTGGAAGCTACGACTAGTGGTCGGGTCACAGACGCCTCTTTATCGAATTTAACGCCTTTTGCACGCATCCGGGCCTGAATAGATCGAGCGCGGGTCAGTTTGTCTTTACCACCATGTTTCAGCTTAACGAGGGATAGAAACGTATTAGTCGCCAACATTTCTTCATTAAGGAAAGGCCCAATAGACTTGGAAACCTGCATATCCTCAATACCAACAGCAATTGGGTCATAAAGACGTTGTAGAGCCAACAAAGTATCTACAATCTCACGACCATCCATACGCTCACGAATCACATTAATAATATGAATTCGTTTATCCTCATCCACACCACCAACTACAAAAACAGAATAATCGGCTCGTTCCGCTTCCGAGATAGCCAAGTCAGCGGTAACATAATAGTGCAAATTCATTTTGCGATCTTCTTCTCGAATAGCAAGAAAATCAGCACGTTTAAAGTAAGTAGAAGATTCATCAATAGGCACATTCAGGTACTCTTGAGAGTACATGTCTGCCATACCGTCCTTGATATAATCGTCTCGCAAGTCTTTGAATTTCTCAGCAGAAAATCTAGTAGGCCACAGGATTAAAGAGAAGTCATCGTTGTGGGCTTTCCACTTAATGGATTTCCACAATGTCCGTTTCTTGGAGTACATCTTCAAGCCATCAATGACCGTTTGTTTGTCATTGGGGTTTGGCATGAACTGTTCCAACAGAGCATCCATATGAAGAATAGTACCAACCAGACGCATAATACCGTCTTGAGACAGGACAGGCATCAAAGCACCACGGAACCAGCGTTTCATCTTCTCACGACGATCCTTGTTCATCACAAGTTCATCATTCTCCATGTCATCGCCCATAACAATATCAGGGCGGGAGCCATTCCAGATCAAACCACGAAGTTTCTGTTCAGCACCCTTAGCAATAATCCTGAATTTGTGTCCATCGTCAAACTCGACAATAATGTCGGTTTCGCTATCTTTTGCGAACTGAACTAGACCTTTTTCATTCTTTTTCAGGCCGAATAGCTCAATCAGGGATTCATTCTCTTGTAGTTCCTGACGAAACGTTCCAAGGAATAAAGCTGCCTGAGATTCAGTATCAGACACCAGAATCATAAACTTACGTTCACGAAACAGGAGGGTTGCTAGGCCATAACCAAGGGTTACAGCAGAGGACTTTGCATGACCACGAGGAGCAGCTAAGGCCACATACTTGTTATTAGTGCAGCACAGTTCCCATGCATCATGGTGCCATTGAGGAGATTCTGTAGCACCGTCGAAACGACTACTGAGGACACTACCTACGAAACCGGCTACGATTTCGCTTGTTACTTTCATTTCTTCTTACGTTCCCGTTTAGAAGTCTGGGATTTCAGTGCTCCTGAACTCGTCCTTGCAAAAGAGCGATTGGCAGCAGATGAGACAACTCGTTGATTTGACTTCGAGTTAGAGCCTCCTTTAGACAGGGGGATACGGTGATCAATGTCCTTTCCATCTCCCTTATGAGTGATACCAGCAGCGTTAGCTTGTCGTCTAGCGACGGTTCGTGCGCTTCTACGTTTGATTTGTTCTGGTTTGGAATTATAGAGTTCATTTTCCCTCTTGTAGTCCCGTTTGCCGTTCTTCATGTAGGGCATCTATATCATCCTCATCTTCATAGTCATCTTCGTCAAACTCTTCGTCATCGTATTCCTCTTCATAAGGATCAATGCCATCAACCGTAATTACTTCAGTAAAAACACCTTCCACTACATCCGTAACCTGAATAGGGGCTTTAGCAGCCTGAGCAATCTCAGCGAACTTGGCAGCTAGTTTTTCCAACTTATCGTCCAAAGCCTCTTCAGACAGGACAGTGGGTTGCTTATTCATCAGCACTTCTCGCTTATCAATCATCTCCATACTGATCTTGTGGGCATCCTTAACATCCACTGGTTTACGGACCAGTTCACCAGATTTCTGGTCATAGATGAAGTTACCATTGGACAACCTATCCTCGACAACATCGAGGGATTTGGCCATGATTTTTTGAAGGCGGATGGAGAGTTGGAGGTTTTCCTGATGCCTCAACTCAGACTCGATTTCTTTCCACCAATCTTTGGATTTCCAATTATGGAGGGTTACTTCTGGAATCTTGAGTACACTAGCAGTGAGTCGAACCTCACCAAGGGCTAGGT
This sequence comes from Amorphophallus titanum, assembly GCA_024336825.1. NCBI lineage: Eukaryota > Viridiplantae > Streptophyta > Magnoliopsida > Alismatales > Araceae > Amorphophallus > Amorphophallus titanum. Next base: position 26,443,578 of record JANBPO010009603.1, on the reverse strand, counting down.
AGGTAGTGACAGCCTCAACCTTTTGAGAATCGGACCAGTGCTTTCTTTTAGCACCAACAGCCCTTGCTCTTTTGGACTTTAATTCTTTACGATTTGGATCATCACTTAGCATAGGAATCCTCTAGGATAATTGACTGGAGCAGGAACAGGGACTCGAACCCTGATGGAACTCCTTGGAAGGGAGATGACCAACCTTTGGCCCACACCTGCATTGTTGGGGTCAGGGCACTCAGCAGTATCGGGTGACTGAGTTATTTAAGGCAACCTTCACCAAGGGTTGCTCCCTGTTAGAGTAGACATGATAACTTAGAATAAATTACCAGTCTATATTAATATTATACCATAAATAATTCACGGAGGTACTCCGCGGTCCGACGACAACAGCGCTACACCGTATCTTTTTTGTCGGTTATTTCGGGATGAAATTTTCGAAATATTTCGAGAAAATTACGGGTGCAACATTGACGTACATACTAGATACGCAAGTCGAGTGAGCGAATTTTCAACACTAACCGACTCGTTGTAGGGCGAGGCATACGAAGACGTCCTCGTGGTCCTGGCAATAGCTTCACAATGCCAATGTCGAATTGAGCATGCAATTCCCTTTTCTTTTTTTGTCCTTTTTTTGCTTCTTTTTTTTATCGCTGCTCCGTTCCCCTTTTTTGTTTTTTTTTTCCAAACCTTGTTTCTACTACAAAGCCAGAGGAGAACGGGAGAGTGGGAGGGATGAGAGAGAGAGAGGGCAGAGCACGACAATGGGGAGAGAACAGGGGTCGCCGGCAGGTAGACCCAGACGTTGATGCGGACCTCGGGGGCCAGCGACATCGACAACTGTGGGTTCGATGGCAACGTCGGTGGTAGCGGGGTTGGCACGGGGCAGGGGAAGAGGGCGATGACGGGCGTGCTAGGGCGTAGGATAGCCAGCTGGGCGGTGGCAGTGGCAGTGGCGGAGGATGGCGATGGTGGCGGTGGGATCGGAGTGAGACCGGTGATGGGGTGGGACGGGCAGTGAGACGGCGGCAATGGCTGATTGCTTGTGACAGCGGGAAGCAAGGGCTTTCATCAGCACCCCTTTTTGCGAGGGCGGCACACGGCGGTCTTGAGGTGCTTGATGCGGCTGTTGCTCCTACAACGTCGAGGAAGGGGAAGGCTGCCAATGACCTTCCTTGGGCGGCAGCGAACTGTGAGGGAGGAGGAAGAGGGGTTCGTTGGTGGAGAGAATAGAGGAGGAAGAAGAAGGGGAAGGGGATTTCAACATTATTTATAGGGGAAGCATACCCTAACGCTCTTCAACATTATTTATAGGGGAAGCATACCCTAACGCTCTTCCCTCATGCCTAAGGATCAAAAAAACCACCGGGATCTAAAATAATGTAAAAATCACACCCTAAAATACACAATAAATAAATAAGGCCTCAAATGGGCCCTTAATGGGCCTCTTTATCAAATGAACAGTCAACTAATTAAAAAGAAATATATCATTATAATAATGGATCATCATCAAGCCAGAGAGATGCTGATGTCACTGTTGACAGCCTCCGACGACGGTAAATGCGGGTCGGGTCGAACTAGATCCGCGCTCTGGCGTCCTCATCAATATGCTTTGTTTTGGTGCTGGTGATGGACCCACGTTATTGTACGATCCTAACCTTTTCTGTTCATTGTGGCATATGGAATATTGTGTTCCTATCATTCCTTGGCTTTCTAACAATGGGTGTTGGATTCTAGATCTTGGACAGCTTTCTTTGCTCTCCCAATAGTACAATGATGAGGTTGTTTTGTGTTAATTATTGCTCGTTCCTGTTACATGCACCATTTCTCAAACAGTTCCTACCCTTAAACGCTACTGTCCCTGTAAGCAGTTGGTGAACTCGACGGATCAGTATCATTACCCAGATTTTGAAGTCTTTTGAGGGCTTTGGTGCAATCAGTGTTCGTATGACTGATGACTAGTGGGTCCAAGGCTTCTAGGCTTCCAGTCAGCTGCTTGAAAGCATTATCCCGCAGCTTCGAGATTCTATATTTAGCCTTATTGAATCTCTTGTGTAGAGATGTGAGCAGTTAGGGGTAGTTTGGGTATTTTTCAAATTATTGGTTCTTTATGGCTGTAGTGTAATGTTTCCTTTTCTTTTTTGGTCGCCTTCTCTGAGGGGCATTTGTGTAATTCTGATATTTTAGAATTAATGTATATAAGAGAGACTGGTCGGCCCTTTCTCTTGGATCGGCCAGAACTCTCTTTCTCTCTCTCTCTCCTTTCATCTTGCATCAGTAATGCTTACCTTGAATCTTCCATGACCTAGGTCAGTTTATGCAAGTTGGAGACACAAAGGTTACCTTTACTTGAGAAGCATACAATGGCACTGGCAGCTCGACTGCTTTGTCTTTTCTCATTTAGTGATTGTTTACATCTGTGTTTTGAATCTCTTGATGGCCTTCCAAGGTTCAGTTGAGCATTCTAGTACTGCTACTCATGCAATTTGTGGGGCATAGGATGATCTATATTATTAAAGCAATGATTGTCAGTAAGAAAATCACACTGCTTTGGTCTATATTGTAGTGTTTGGCCAGTAGGATGAGCAGTAATGTGAGGGGATGAACCAAGTTATGGTTTTACAACCTTTTACCATTGTTGTGAGATTGTTTGTCACGCAACCTATTTTTTCTGTTTGTTGAACTCACTTTTTGCACTTACTTTGTTGGGGTGATTCCCTATGCTGCATGTTTCTCTGGCTGATTCTCTCTTGGAGGAGAGTCAAGGGACATTTTTGCATGTTTGCATTCTCTGGTTCATGAACCTGATCATTCTTGATGACCTTTTAATTACTTACTTTGTTACTTCACATGTAGTATGGATATAGATGCCGCTGAGATGTGTATAAATTTGTTTCAACATAGCTACAGTTTTAGGGACAAGTGTTGTCTGTATCTTTTACTTATTATTTCTCTCAAGTTCATCTCACATTAAGAGAGCAAATATATCATGTTTCAGAAATGTAATATTTAGTTACTATTTATAGAAGCAATGCATGTGCACTATTATAGGTGATGAGAGCAAAGATACTAATAGGATTTTTTTTAAAATATTATTCATATTTTTATTTTCTTTTTTTAAAAAAACCTAAATCCTCACCCCCTCTCTCATCTCACGTCTTACTCTCTCTCTCCCTCCGTTCTCTCTCTTCTCTTCCCCTCTACTCTGGCAGTCGATGGAGGAGGTGCGGGACCAACCGGGGGTGGAGTGGAGGCGATGTGGAGCGTGATGGCACGAGGATCAGAGCGTGGCATTGGCACGATCTCATCCGTGGATTCGAAGCATCGGCGTGGATTCATGTTGTGTTTTCAGCATGGAATTGGCATTTTCGGCGTAGGTAATCGTTAGTGGAGATAGGGATATGGATTATCTACCTTTGTCCTACATTTCCTCCTAATTTCGTGCCAATTAGCACGAGTTTGAGTAGATTTTCCCATTTTAGGGTAAAAAGCATGTTATGGGGGTGTGAGACGAAATCACTGATCATGGCATTGTTTCTTGGTTCAATTGGTAGATCTCGAACCCTTGGCATGTTGGGATTTGATTCTCGCCAGTTTGAATGCATTTGCTTACAATTTGGAGCCAGTATGAGGCCAGATGTCCATGTGAGTCGATTTGAGTTGATTTGAGGAAATCGCCCGTTTTGTGGTGATTTTGCAGTTTGTTTGGCCCTTCTAGCTTGTGGAAGGTTGGTATTGAGTTTAGGAATGTTTTCCCCTACACTTGGAAGTGTTTGGGGTGTGGAATGGAGATCCCCGCATGGATTCACGAAATCTAGCTCAGGTTGAGGTAGCGATCATACCAGAGATCGCCACATGCCTCTGGGTGTAAAGGCGGCCCTTTAGAGACTACTATATGGTTTTGTAAGTCAGTTTCTAGTTGCGGTCTTACAACTGACCACCTTCTGAAGGTGGCGGTCATGGGAGGATTGCTACCAGGATCGGTCAAACGTGTTTTTAGAGTCAACGGTGTTTTCGAGTGCAGACTGCAGATGGTGGTCTGGCCATGATTGCCTTCTGTAAGAGACGGCCCTGTGGAGACCACCTTCTACAAGTTGTGGTCCCCAGGAGGCCATTTTATGCCTATTTTCTATTTATTTTCATGTCATATTCTTCTGCAAGAGGTGGCCTTGTGGAGACCGCCTTATGCATGTGGCGGCCCTGTGATGACCGCCTTCTTCCTATTCAATGCCACAAGTAGTGGGCCTATTGAGACTGGCACCTATTGGGCTGCCAGGTAGCGGCCAGGTGATGACTACCACCTGTTCTGAGTGTTCTTTTCAGGTTGGTTTGGCCTCCAGTTGATTTGGTTTCGACCCCTTGATTAGCCCTTGGTCCCATGGATGTCTTGGATGTACTGTGAGGACCGTGATCGTGTTGTTTTGAGAGTTTAGATGATCCTATATGTTCTGGGTCGTTAGATCGATGTAGATCGGCATAACTGCTATGGGCTGTTTCCACATGTCGTTGGTTTCTTCGGGAAGTGGTTTTCTTGTGGGCCATGTGTATGGAATATGAATTATGAGTCTTCTTAACAGTTGTTTTAGTCTCTGGTCAACTTGGTTGTGAGCAATGGTTGACTTTTGACCCTATGAGCGTCTTGGTTATCCCGTGAGGATTAAGACTGTGTTTCAGATGCTTGAGGTATCATGTTATCTCTATTTACGTGTCCGTGTGGGGTGAGCGCTCGAGTGACCCCTCATGTTTTGTGTTTTTCTCATTATGCGAAATTGTGAGTCTGATGATTGGCCAAGGGGCCGAGGACTTCCGATTGATAAATGGATCCTGATGCGGGATAGATGACACGACCAGGCTAAGATGTGCGATAGACTCGATGTGCGGCCAACACTAGCACGCTAAAGGCAAGCTGGGTGGCTGACCACCGTGGTATTTTTCGGGTGGAGACGTCTCTCAATAGAAACTCTAACTAGCCTGATGATCGTCCCTTGTAAGGGAAACGCGGGATCGCAGCGGTTAAGGAACCACTGTCGCCTAGGGTGGTGAAGTCCAAGCTCGGTGCTCGACTGGAGCTAAGGAACGGCTCTCACTCTCACAATCATAGTAATTTGTATTTGGATACGGCCCTAATCTCACAAATGCAGCATATATAATATCATACTAGATAAGCAAATGTGAGTGTAAGGAATGTGCACGTATCTCTACGACTAGTGCGTGGGGAAGAATCCCCGGCCGAATCTGACAACCCAAATACACAACAAATAAATATTATTATAATCTCAAAAATATGGCCCACTCGATGCATGGAGGTAAAGGGTTACAACAGTAAATTTTGGGACTGCTGGAACACAGGTTGATGGGCTACACTTGTAGGAGACGAGGGAGGCAGGTTGAGGCCGATCGGGTGAGCCGATTGGAACCTGAGCGGTTCTGTCCGCACTGGACACCCGACACAACAAACTTGCAGAAGTTGGTACGACTGGATCGGACGTCTGATCAGGGTACTATTTGCGGAAGCGCATCGGTGACTGGATGAAGAACACCTCGGCCAAATTGCACGATCAGATCAGGTCAGCTCTGGGCGTGACAGCACCTATACCAGGGCTCTAGTTCTGCTCGCATAGAACTGCACAAGAAGACTAAAAATTATATAATAAATAGCTCCGATCTCTGAATGGATCGCCACTTGTTGGAGATCATTGGCGACGTCGGGAGAAAGTATTTGAAAAAGGGGTTTGGTCAGATCTGCAAGGGGGACTGCAGGGCAGGTTCTGCAAGTCGCCTTTGGATATGGATCAGATCTGTATGGATATGCTTGCGTTAAACGGAGAGAGAGGGGGTGGGAGGCAGAGAGAGATTAAGAAAGAGAGGGTAAGAGAGTCTGAGGGAAAGTGTCACAGAGGGAGAGATAGAGAGAGTCTGGGGGGTCGAGAGAGAGAGAGAGAGAGAGAGAGAGAGAGAGATTGGGGAGCGAGAGAGAGCTCAAGGGGGCCGAGGCAGAGAGAGAGAGGGAGAGAGGAAGGAGGAAACTAGGGATTGGGGGAGAGAAGATCTCGATCTCGCAGGCTTCATTTCTCACAACCTTTGGAAAGACAGAGATCTCGGACATCTCGTAAGAGATGACATACCATGGATACTACTCAGACTCCAAGATCATACAACATATTGCAATCACCAACATGGCCCTACATCATCAGCATGGTCAACCATGTGCCCACCTCACAGCATCCCTCCAAGATTCCTAAATGTTCAACATTCCTCGCACCATAATATCTCAAGAGAAAAGGAGAAAATCCTCATACCCTAGTCCGTCAACAGAAAAGGAAGTTATGCTTATATCCATCAGTTTCTCTTATACCATGTCGATTCCATTCATGTTGTCATGCAAGGAAATCAACAGATATTTCATGTTGTCATAAAAGGAAATCAATAGATACTATGTCAACAAGCTATGCATATGTTTGAACAATGCATGCTCTGCATCAATTCCTTCCCATAGAAGTGATTCTTGTTTATGTAAAGATACTCATATAGTAACAGTTTAGTCCATGAATTGTGCAAGATGGCCAAAAACATACATACAGGTATGCCAAAAGAAAAAAAGAAGTCAAGTTGTCATAAGTGTTTCATTCTCTCCAAATGCAAGAGCATCAAGAAAATCATCCTATCTAACTAATGAAGAGCTAAACTAATGTTTCATTCTCTCCAGGATGGTATTCTACTTTGATGGTGTGCTGCATTAGAAATTTACCCAATCTCTCCAAGATCACTCTTCATTCCTCCAAGACATGCTTTCATCTTTCTACCTTGGTTGTGCTTAATGATAGTAGGTGGAAAAGACATTCATGCTTGCATTCCTGACAATATTCATGGTTGACCACCTCAGGTATCAAATGTGAAGGAAAGCTAATTATAAGTCTCATTAGGCATCCAATTGAAGCAGAGCAATAAGCTCTAAATGATTCAACTCATCTAATGAGAATAGGTTCTACATCTAGAATGGGACAACTAGATAGTGCTTTTTTGAGGGGGAGGATGGTGGTGGTGGGAAGGGACTACACAAAAATTATCCTGCGTCCAGACTCGTCAATATTCCATTCTTGTCCTGTAAGAAGAATTGAATATATGGATTCTTAACCATAATGGTGTTCTGACACTTTACCTTTCTACCATACTCATCCTTTTGAGAGGTTCAGTCACTTACATGCCAAAGAATCAATCAATCATTCGCAGATCCTATTATGCAAAGGACTACCAAAGTCGATAAACTTTGTGGTTCTCTCAGAAGCACTTCTATGTGATCTAATAGGGTGCTTTTGACCACTTTGTCGGCCTGAATCGAAGTGGCTAAGCTGAAGGATAGAGTATTTGTGAATTGTGACAGTAGGCTTTAGTCGAAATGGCTAAGCCAGGAGATCGAATTTTTGAAAATTGTGATAGCAGGCTTTAGCCGAAATAGGTAAGCCGGGAGATGGAATAGCTGAAAATGTATGATAGGTTGTTGAGCTTGCAAACTAAGATAGCTGACTTTGACTGGACGTCGAGGCAAAAAAATAGGATAGTAAATCTTGGTAGGATGTCAGGCTCAAAAGCAATATCAGATAGATGTTGACTCGATGGATTGTCGGAGTCAACCAACCTGGCTTAGACGGGAGGCCTGGGTCAAGGGAAAAATACAGACATCGACCCGATGAGATGTCAGAGTCAACTAAACCTTGCTCAGGTGGCAAGTCCGGGGCAAGGGCAGAATCTAGACATCAACCTGATGATATGTCAGAGTCAACAAAACATTGCTCAGATGGCAGGTCCGGGGAAAGGGCATAATCTAGATGTCAACCCGATAATATGTCCGAGTCAACAAAACCTTGCTCAGACGGCAAGTCTGGTGCAAGGGTAGAATACGAAATATAGATGTAGATGTCGACCTTATGGTACATCGAGGTCAACTGATGGGGACATCACCAGCCACTCCAGTACCCACAGCCTGTCACATCACCCCAAAAGTACTCGGCTTGGTCTACCAGTCTATTTCTTGAGTTATATGATGTATTTTTATTTTTTATATGAGTCATATCATTATATTTTCCCTTTTATTTGAGTCATGTCCCTAGGTCCATAGTTATTTCACTATGTTTTGAGTCATTTGTCCCATGGTTTACTTTCTAGGATATCAGTGGTCATTTAGTGTAAAGTCATGGGCAGTTTGGTTCTGTAAAAGGTTGAGCTCCTATAAATAGGACCCAACCCCCACCCTTGAGAAAGCTAATGAAGTATTGATGCATTTCAGAAATCCAGAATTAAGTGATTTCTCCCCCTTGGAGTGAGAAGCTCCCTTAACCCCCCTCTCTCTCTCTAAAAGGGGTGAGCCTTTTCTCTCTCCTCCCCCTCCTCTCTCTATTTCGCCCTCCTCCTCTCTCTCTCCTCCACCTCATCTTCCACCTCAGCCAACCTTTTCTTGGCACCTCACCTTCCCTTGCACCTCACCATTGACCCCTCACATTCCCCACCCTCCATTACTCCCCCATTAATTCCTCCTCAACCCCAAGAGTCTTTGAGCACGCCTATATAACTCTCTGGCAATGATTGTGTATCTAGAGGCGACTCTTCTAATGGCCTTACACTGCTCGATGCTAGCCAATTTCGGGAATGACCCATCCCTGCAATATTGCTCAATTTCATAGTACCAAGGCAATTCCTCTTTCTCTAAGATCACTTCGAGCTTAGCTAAAGATATCTCTTTCAAATCTTCCTTCTCAGTCTTCTTCCCTACGGACTTCCTAAGGTTATCAAACCAGGGATCCTGAAGGGAAGGAGCGTCTAACCGCTGGACCACAATGGTCTCAGTGGAGCGACTGAGAGGAAAGGAGAGGGAAGAAGCGAGCAATACAAGTGCTTCGGCAAGGATATTTTGAGATTGAGGAGTGTGAATATATATCAATTTGTGAAAGTGCCTAGCCAGAAGTGTAACCAAATCTTGATAGGGCTCAAGCTTGGGGTCATGGTTGCGATAGGTAGAGAGAACCTGGCGTAGTACCAACTGAGAATATCCTATAATGTTCAGGTACTACTCACCCAGGATGTAGGCATGCTTCAATCCAGCAAGGAGAGCCTCATACTCGGCTACATTGTTGGTAGCAGTGCCGATCCCTCGGCCTTGGGAATTAAGTGCACCATCAAAGTGTAAGGACCAGAAATGATGATGAGTGAGCACGACAAGGTGTTCATCGGGGAACTCGTCTTAGATGGAATCAGTACAAGGAATAGGCGAGTGGGCAAGATGCTCAGCGATAACATACCCTTTAATTGCCTTCTGGACGACGAAGGTGATATCGAATTGAGAGAGAAAACTTTGCCAACGAGCCAACCTACTAGAGAGGACAAGCTTCTCTAAGAGAGAGCGAATCGGGTCCATTCTAGAGATCAACCTGACTTCATGGGCAAGGAAATAATGTTTAAGTTTTTGAGATACCCAAACTAATGCTGCGCAGGTCTTCTCCATAGCAGTGTATTTGGCTTCTGCAGGATTGAACAACCTAGAAAGGTAATAGGCTGCTCTTTCCTTACCTTCATCATCCACTTGCGCTAGGACAGCTCTCAAGGAGTCCTCAATGATAGAAATGTATAAAATCAGGGGTTTCCCAAGGATAGGAGGTTGAAAAATCGGGGGATTAGATAAATAAACTTTCAAATCATCATAGGCCTTCTGACATTCTTCATTCCATTCAAATTTAACCCCCGCCTTCAACAGTTCGTAAAATGGACGACATCTTTGAGAGTGCTGAGATATAAATCTTCGAATGAACTCCAAACACCCAATTAATCCTCAGAGTTCAGTGATGTTCTTTGGCGGGGGAATATCCATGACGGCCTTTGCCTTATTAGGATCAATTTGGATCCCCCGTTTGCTAATTATGAAACCTAACAGCTTCCCTGAGGATACTCCAAATACATATTTTTTCAGATTCATTTTCAACTTGTACTCCTGAGCCCTTTGCAACACCTTGGCCAAAATGGTGGGGTGCTCTTCTTTAGTCCTTGATTTCACTAAGATGTCATCCACGTAAGCTTCCATATAGACATGCATCATATCGTGGAATATTGCCATCATTACTCGTTGGTATGTTGCACCCGCATTCTTCAAACCGAATGGCATGACCACATAGCAGTAGGTGCCCCAGGGCGTGGTGAACGAGGCCTTCTCTTGATCTTCTAGAGCTAGATGAATTAAGTTATTTCCTGAATAACTATCCATGAATGATAGAGCTTCGTACTTGACAATGTTATCCACTAATACATCTATATGAGATAGCGGGAAATCATCCTTAGGACATGCCTTTTTCAAATCCCTGAAATCAATGTAAATTCGTACCTTCCCATCCTTTTTGATAACAGGGACTATGTTTGCCACCGACTGGGGATATAGCACAACCCGAATAAACCTAGCCTTATGTAATTTATCAACTTCTTCTTTCATTCTCAAGGCCATGTGGGGGTGAAATCTCCTTAGCTTTTGTTTAATAGGTTTTGCCCCTAGTTTGAGTACAAGCCTATGTTCTACCAAGGTGGGGTCAAGACCTGGCATGTCCTTGTAAGACCAGGCAAAGGAATCGCTATACTCCCTCAAAACCTTGACCAATTCCTCTTTGACCTGAGGAGGGAGACTAGAGGAGATGATGATGAGCCTTGGATCCTGCTCCGTTCCAAGATTAATTTCTTTCATAGGTTTATCCACTGCCGACGATGGCTCATCGAACCTTTTCAACCCTTGCGCGTACAAATCGACAGCATCATCTACGTTGCTATCCTCAAAATCGACAAGATATTTCTCATCCATGATCTCATAAACACCTTCTCATCCACACCCGATCCCGTTCTTCCTCATCATCTTCTAGGACGATGGTTGTTTCTACGAACTCTGAACATTTAAGGATGGCATGACAGCGCAGAGTAAGATCCTGGAGGAACCTATTGGGGGCAAATTTAGGGTGATGCGTCATCGGGCGCACCGCAAGTGTAGAAGGGCTAGACGCACTAGGAAATGACCCTACTTCCCTAGACTCGACAAACTCTACTACCCTAGACTCAATGGACCCTACATCGAACCTAGGAGAGAGGAAATCTAATGGAAGGGAAGTAGGGGCCTTATGCCCCTGGGAGGAGAACGAACAGAACACAACATAATCCTCCACTTGAACCTCTATTTCAAATTTGACATTTTTTTTTGAGATCAGTGGAGAGTACGTAACACAATGGAGAGGGTGGTGGAGGAGGGTTGTCACGCCTCCAAAAATTTTAAAACTCACGCACCTCTCTCTCTCTCCTCACTCTCGACACTCATCTCTCTCTCTCTCCCTCTCTCTCTCACTCAAACGCTCTCTCTCTCCTTCTCTCCCATTCTCTCTCAGTTTCGAGCGTAACGACACCGGACCGGATCGTGGGAGGCGCCGTTGGAACGGTCTCGACGAGTAGGTCGAGGTGGTACCCTCTATTCCGCAGTTCAGGGAGCGTGGAGACGAGACGGGACGAGAAGAGCCGCGACGTCCCGTCGTCCGATCTGCACCATTTTGCGGGCTTCGTCGCGATCGAGGTAGGGTAATGTGTTCCTCGTCTTGTCAGGAGCGTTTTGACGCCTCATGCGTCGCCAATGGCAGACATTTTCCTCATTTTTCGTGCAAAACTCTTTTTAGTGAATTTTAAACCTAATTTTGGGATTTTTCTTCTCCTCACTCGGTTTTGATCGAAACGGCCGCTGATCGAGGCACGGGAGATGCCGTTGGGAAGGTCGTGTTGCAAGGATCGCGTGGACGTCCTTCTTCCCTCGATCAGTGGAGCGTGGAGGTGCGTGGAGCCAGGAGGTCACCATTGCCCTCGTCGTCCGTTCGGCATCGGATCGGCTTCCTCGTCGTGTTAGAGGTAGGGGGATGGATACACCTCCTCGCTAGGATCATTTCCATATCACTTGCACGTTCATCCACGGCCGTTTGGCCTAGTTAATGTCCATTTTTAGTTTTTCTTAAAAAGTTGTAAGCCTTAGAAGCTCAAGGGGCAGCATGCATGCAACAACATATGGACTAACTGCTGTACACTCGAACCTCCGTAGGCACCCAACAAGGATGCAGGGAGTTGAGTGCACGTGGTTGGCTTGTTGATCGGCTTGTACGCGCAGAGAGTATGTCACATGTACTCCCCTCACATGGCGTATAGTCATCTCACACAAGTCCATCACCATCACACATAAGGTGTTATGATAATAACGAACACACCCGCATCTCGGGTTCGCCAACATATGATACCCGACGACGGCTACACATGCACCATGGTGCCACATTTTTACCTCCATCGTAGAACCGCGTGCCCATTGCTCGCCCCGAGCTGGCCACCGATCGCCCTGACCATGGAATCAAGTTAGTTGAACCATGGCTCGAAAGTGATATTCCCATGATCGGCCCCGACTCCCCAGCATGAACACACTCACCTTCCAGGACACGTACCCGACTACTCATCTCGAGCTATGTCCGGCCTCATTCAGGTGCCAGCCAATGACCGCCCCCTGCCATGCAGACAATTCGAGCTCGTCTCGATCTCCTTATGGAGAGGCTTTATAAAAATACATTGATATCTGCTTTGTTACGCATTGACCCAGGGACTGACCCAACCATTAGAATTGTCCCATGGCTTGCGCCAGTTGTATTTTAACCTCCTCGGCCAATCTGTAAAGCCCACGTGGCTCTCATAAAACATCAAACCAGTTAAATACACATACCCGTACCCGAGTCTTAGCCCCACCTCCACATCCCTTTGTGTAGGTCTAGCTCCCTACCTCCACTCAATTAAATCTCCCTGACAATCATAACCATCGCCTCATGGATGCCGGGGCATCCAGTCCTCCACCCACGGCTTCAAAAATTTCCAGTCTCTCCTTCAACATAGAATAAAGGTGGTGATCGGGGTGGTCCTAATCAATTGTGGATGTTGCTGTGGGTCACGATGCCATGTGCCGCATCTTGGCGATGCTTCCCTAGTCAACCTTCTGTCCCATAGGTGATTGCCAAGAAATCGACTCAAACTCCCATGTTTTCCTTTATCGCTTTATCCCTTCCCTTACTTCGGCCACAAACATCTCCGCGCACGCATGCATCGGGGCCCACAGTCGTATATACCTATATTTTCTTTAAACGTAGGTAAAATCTGTGGCTATAGGTCCCATTTCTTGTAGTGTCATGTAGGTCATTGATAGCAGAGGTCTGTTCCTACACTTGTTTAGTAGGTCAGCATTCGCTAGTTCCCATTACCGACCTTAGGCAGTTTGCCTATACCGGGTTATGCCACTTCGTGGTTTTAGGTGTCCATGAGTTGGACCTCCGTTCGAGCAGTACTCCACTAGCTCAGCTTACTGAGGGTCGTGCATGTACCGGCTGGGCCGAGAGTGTTACTCACTGAGTGCCGACACATTCTGACTGCGTGGTCAAGAGCTGTTCCCGATGTGATGATTTTTTAGCTAGTTGCCGTAGGGTCCCTCATCTTTGTAGTCTAAGTCTGGCATGGGGGAAAAATAGCTAGAGGACCTGACTTAGAGCGTATGGTCTGTGTGTGCACACGTGGTTGGGGATAGTGGACTCACGCTGACGGGTGTGACCCTAACTAGTCCTTGTTTTGTTGCCACTCTGCCTCACTCTCTGGGAGAGGTAGGCAGGTGCGAGCATAGTGGGCAGTGTAAGATGTTCAAGATGCATCCGATCCAGTCCCCTACCTCCCTCTCTAGGAGAGGTAGCTAGCTAGGGAGAGTCGGTGTGGTGTAAGGCATCAGTGGACACATCCAGCTGGTGCTAGTGAGGGAGTACTTCATATAAACATGATGGTAATGTTAAAGTAATTAATATTTTAGCTCTAGAAGAGGTAATATTAAAAGTGTGATAAAACATGCGAATAAAACCCAAGTAACCAACAAGTAACAAAATATGGATTATAGAGATATGAGGTATGTGAACATGATCAAGCAAGAATATAGTTTGGCCCATTTGATTTTGAAGCTCTTCAGCCTGTTAAAATAAACCACAATCACTCTTCTACTGCACATGTTAACATAATATTATATTCCCAGTTTGGCTAAGTAAGAAAGGTAGCTTACCATCTCTTCATCCAGATCGTCATCGTCTACGGGAACTTGTGGTGGATTAAAGAAGTTAAAAAAGCTCTCACAATTTTCTGTCTTGGTGACAGGTTTCGCATTCTTGGATCCCTTCTTTGGCTTCTTTTTCAGTATCTTCTGAGTCAAGCACTTCCCTGGGTACCATTCTATCTCCGTCCTTCAAAGGTAAAATTAAATCAATAACAAACTTTCCAAGCTAATCAAGAAACATAAAACTTCAAAACATGATCATTTAGATGATAATGGAAGTACCCAATTGCCTTCTCCAAAATAGGTTCATCCTCATCAATCATGTGATATGTCTTTGTCAGAACAGTGTTCTTAAAATAAGGGTTAGTATCAAAGAAGAATTCAAGTTTGAAACCCTTTGGATTATCAATTCTGCACCACTTAATGTCTTTCAGGTACTTGAGAGCTCCTTCATCACGCTCTTGTATCTGAACTTCAAGATGAAACTTCCATCAGCATTTGTCCCAGGAATGTTAATTAAATAAGCATCATTTGCATACCTCCTCAGCCAGCACTTCATTCGTTTTCATGGCAGTGAGCCAGAAGTCTGGCACACCCTTATCTAAAACAAGGAGATAGAATAAAGCATGTCATAATACTATCGGAAAATGAATTAGAGTACCATGAAAATTTGTGCACAAAACGTTGTAAAGACCTTCAGTTTCTTTATCCCCTGCTGGAGTTTCCTCTGCTCCTTCATTCGAAACACCATCATCTTCGACCACACCATTCACAATCTCATAACGCTGAAGTACCAGCAAAAAGAAATAGTGCACATGATCAAATTTCTAATGTTTGCATAAGCAAATGTGACATAAAGAAAAGGTATTGCTTTTCCAGGGAAATGACTCATACTGCAGCAGCATATATGAAAAAAAGTCCAACAATAGTTAATGGAGAAATTAATGTTTTCATGTGGTTGGTTTACATCAAAGATCGTCAACATTGTTAAGCATAAGTTGCCTGCTCATATTCAAGACAGAACCTCACAGTACTTATTTTCAGACTGTGGCTCTGGTTTTGATAGTGTAGATACTAGATGCAACTAATGATAAACCGGAGTAAGAATTAAGCATGTGAAATCATGTTTAACGTAAGACCCACATAGAAAATCAACTAAGCTATCAAAAAGTTTGCTTAAAAGGTCCATTTCAGATATCTAGGTCCAATTCTGAAGCAGATGAGATATAAACAGAAATGTGATCCACCAGATTGCAACCTACTAAACCAAAATAGAAAGCAGAATCTAGAATACATTGTGACCAATGAATTCCTATTTAAACAACAATCAGTCCAGCAAACAGCAATCAGACTGGATATATATATATATAGTGCAGGACAGACTGTTGGGGTACTAGGAAGGACTTACTAACAAAATATGAGTTGATACATGAATGCTTATGCAGTTACATGGAAAGACAAGGAGAAATCATTATATCAAATGACTAACATAGATGGTAAGGATAACACAGTAGAAGATAAAAGTCCACAAAAGCTGTCTGGTATGGTCTGAACTAGTCTAAAAAAGAAGACAGAAGAACCCTGCCATTTTTGTGAGCATTCCAAAAGGTAAAATGTTAAACATAAATGTGATAAATGATAGAGCTGAGTGGTAAAATGGGATGTGTTCCCAAGCCCAACTGGCATATACTGGGTGATGATGACGGTGGTCAAGACATAAGTTATGAAGAAGTGGCATAAATAGCTGCTCCACATTCACTTCGTCAAATTAATAAGATAAACATTTTGTTGATATGGGCAGCGCTGGCCCAAAAACCTGGAAGGACTGGCCCAGTGTTCGAATGGCATGGGCCAAGAGCAAAAATCCAAGAAATTGTGTTTCCTGGGACTGATTACATTTTCCATACGTGATTTACAAACTTATTTACTACTTTCACTCCCCTTCTTCCAAGTCATGCAATCCCCCATCCGCCCTCTCCCCTCCCACCTGCTCTCTCTACCATTTCCCCTTCCACATCTTCATGCCCTCTTGGCCTGATTCCTTCCCCATTCTCTATTTACCCTCTTTCCTTCAGTCCTTCCCATTCCCTCTGATGTCCCCTTTTTCCATCTTTGCCTTCCTGACCTCTCCCATTCATCCTCTCTAAACGGTCACCTCCTACTCTCCGTCCCTTCCCTCTAACACCCAACATCTTCTCTGCCCTCTACCCTCATCCCCATTGTCAGCATCACCCAAACTGATCAGAAGAGAATGACCAACAGTGGCTAACAGTAACATGGCGGCTAGGTCCCTCAATCACTCATTCCATCCCCCTTACCTCTACCACCCATCACCACCTTCTTTCTCTTACCTCTGCCCTCCACCCCTCACCAGCATTGGTGTCACCAGATCCGAACCGAAGAGGCACAGCCAATGTCGCTAATGGCAGCTCCCTCGCTTCCACACAATATTGGCAGTCATAAGTGGTATTAATGGCGACCCATCAATTGGAACAAATATAAAATGTATGAAGACAACTGCAATACAAGGGCATACCTTGCTATACAATGGTTCATATAACTTCTGGTATTTGGCTTCCAGTGCTGCCCTTTCCTCAAAAAATTTTGCCTCAATCTCATCATGTTGTAAGCACTTGAATGAAAATCCAGAGCTCTATTTTCTGGCTCTCTCTTTTTCTGAACCAGTAGCCCTTTTGCGATCACATTTTCTTTCTTCCTCCTCTTCTCTTTTTCTTTGACTGAAGCTCTTTCTAGCTTTCCTCTCAGTTCTCCCATGCTTTCTTCTATTCTTCTTAGTTCTCCACCTCTTCTATACTCATTGTCTACTATTTCACTTCCGGAGATGAAGGATGAATATGTATATCAGTGGAGAATCATCATTTTCTTAACAATCTTGATCCAGAACCAAAATTATTTCATTGGTCCAGGTGGAATGAGAATATTCTATCAGTCCAAAATTTCCAAAAATTCAGCCACGTGGATAGAAATTTCGAGCCACGGTTTCTGGAGCACTGGCACGTGATTCGCTTTAGTACATCATGAGCCTACTATCTGAGAGGAGCTAGGTCGACGCACAACATCCCTAGGTCGAGGCAGAGTGTAGCATCATATCGCCCATATCTTGTCACGTCAGATCATCAATTAGCTGCTTCGACCTTGTTGGCTTCAATCACTGGTTCCGAGCTGATTGCATCGATGCACTCTTCAGATGCATCGAGGCACCTATTGAAAACAGACTTCTAATTCTGGCCTCATACTTGATGCGTTAGTGCAGCTACTTTGGTGCTTCGACGTAGTGTGACTTGATGACTGGTTTTGTTCTTCTTGTGTCGGTGCAACTACTTGTTGCATCGGTGCACTAGATGAGAACTAAACTTAGTTTGTCAATGCACTGCCTTGTGGCTTTGATGCATCACTGACTTCAAGGTTCTGAGTTTGGCTTCCATGGCCAGAAGTGCATCGAAACTTGCTTGTTTCGACTCGACACTACTTTGCTCAAAACCTTCAAACAAAAGGTAACATATATAGAGTTTATTCTTCAACGTCGACTCTCTTTCTTGATGCTTCGACCTGATGTGTTCAAGACTTGAAGCTGTGTCTGCTTTAGTCTTTCCTGTTAAAACACATGTATTAACTTTAGTATCTGATCAATTAGTTCAACCTTAATGATCCATAGTATGTCATCATCAAAACCAGGTGATACAACAACCATCTCTAGGAAAGGTGATTCTCTATCTTACTCCTCAGGCCGCCACTGGCAGTCTGACAATAATCAAAACTACCCTCACATCACTACCACAGTGCACTCTAGCTCTCACACAAGAAGTAATGAGGTAAATAAACACAAAATCCTATGCCTACTGTCGATTGTACTTGATCTTATGGACACTGAACATTGTAATTATCTCAAATGCTATTGTACGTCCACACCATGCTCTGATACCACCTGTAACGACCCAAGACCAAGATGCCAAGTAATACTCAATACCATTCGAATGCTGGCCTGCCACCCATGAGCTAGAAGGCTCGGAAGGGTTATTTAGGTGTGTGGTATTGGGGTGCACGGCTAGGATCTAGAGGGGGGGTGAATAGATCCCCTTCTAAAAATTGCTTCGATTAAAACTTGGCCAAATTACAAATGAATTGAATAGAAAATAACAAGCAGACCGTACTGCTTACTAAGTTCATCCAATGATAATGTAGAGCAGTTAAATGATGTTGAAATTAATAGCTCATATATGAAGCCATGTTTCTACACTATACACGTTCAAATGCTTAGCAAGCACACAAGTAGATGTAATATTGGACACAATGAATTGCACTGGAACAGAGCAAATCTCACAACAGATGAGAACAGCACTTGAGTAAACTCATGCAGCTTGAGACTCTACTAAGCACTCAGACAATCACCTGGCTTGTATAACATACTTCAATGAAGAACATATATCTTATCTCAGAACAAATGGATCATGTAAAAATAGATATCGAACATATAATGCTCAATCAAACATGGTGACACCACCTGTGAAAGAGATAGAAGATATGGAGTTGCACAATCACACAATCACAAACCACAGTGCAAGGGGATTTTAGGTGGTTCGATTGCTTCCACAAGCTACGTCCATCCCCCACTCAAACTAGAGTGAGGATTTTCGCTGCTGCACATCGCTGATCCACAGCTTTGAGGTTGAATCCCTAACCATTGATCCACAACTTTGGGGAATGAATCCCAGACCGCTAAGCCTTTCAGCTTGCTTAACCCGAGGAACACGTCGTCACTGCTGAGCCTCACAGCTTGTTGTCCGAGGAACCGATCCCCACCGCTGAGCGACATAGCTTGCTAACCAGAGGAAACAATCCTCTGCAACGCTGAGCAACACAACTTGCTTAATGTAGTGAAGAAAGTAAAAAAAGAATAAAATAAGAACAATGTAGCTCCGAAGAGCAAAATGACTCTAGATCTGATCCACGAGTCAAAACATAGACAGATCTTCTATTTTATCCCCTTCAAACATAGCTTGCTTAATGTTCAGCTGCGTCGAGGCAATGTCTTGGACTTGGACTTCTTTCTTCATCGAATCTTCAACTTGCATTTGCCCCTTCAAACCTGTTCTTTTCAACATTCAACCACAGACTTCTACACATAATGCAATCATAATAGAAGTAATAGATGAAAGCAATTGCATTAGGTTAAGCAATGTACACCAATGCAGCATCAACACATATGGCATCATCATGCAAACTAGAGATAAGTCATGGAATCATAGTGTTTGACATCATCAAAACTACAGGGACACAATATTCTCCCCCTTTTTGATGATGGCAACACTATGCCTATCAAACTATGAGTCATCAATCGTAAAAATCTCCTCATATTTCAAATAAAATTTAAGTTTCTTTATATTTTTCTATGAAAATACCATAAATATCATCTCTACAATTTTAAAGTAATTTGTGGACATCTATTGAATAAAAATCAATAAGTAACATAAATGGGCGTAAGACTCCATTGCACAAAAACCCAAGGTCATATAAAACCTAAGAACAGGAGGGTAATTTGGTCAAACCGCAACGTTTCCAAAATTGACCCACGGTCACCGAACGCGAGCGGCGGATCTCGTCCGTCCGTGCCATTCGACCGTTGCTGTGTTTTGAATTTCAAATCTCCCCCTTCCAACCAAGTTAAGAAGGGAGAGAGAGAGCGCAAAGGAGAGCAGAGAAGCGGGAAGAGAGAGCAGGAGGAAACAGGAAAGCGATGAAGGCCGTGGTCCTGACGCCCACCGGCAGAGCCACGTCGAGGTCGTCCGCCTCGGCCGCCGCGGCCGCCGCCATCCGGGACAGGTCGGAGGGAGGGAAGGGGGCAGAGAGCCACTACTACCCGGGATGCCGCAAGGACACCAACTGCCACTGCGAGATCTGCCTGGCCAGCATCGACGCCACCCGTGACCTGATCCCCTCCAGCAGCAGCATCCATCGGAAGAGCTCCCTCACCAAGCTCTGGGCCACCACAACCTCCACAGCACCGCCATGGGGACGGGCCTCTCCCTCGGCGCCTTTGGAGTCCTCTCCTTCTTGCACGCCGACCGTGTCCGAGACAGGCAGCTCCTCAGCATCTCCTCCCCTGCGATCAACAGCGAAGTCAAGACCATCCGCAAAGAAGACTCAAAAGGGAGGTTCTCATGCTGTACAGTGGCATTCCTTGAGGTGGATCGCTGCCCTGTGCTTGCTCTTGGCGGCCGATTACGGGATTCCGGCGGCGGTGCAGGAAATTTTGGGTGGTCCGTTGTTGTCGGCAGAGATGGTGAAGATGGCCGGAGACCGGGCATGGGTCGCCGGCAATTTGAGGGAAAAATTGGTATTTTTGCAAGAGAGGTTCGGCGGGGTTTTGGGTGCAGAGAAGGTGTCCAACTGCTCATCTGCCTTTAATTGGGGTGTCAATCAGGTAACTTCGCCTTGGTTAATCTTCATTGGACTACCACGCGCCCAAAATGTATGTAGAAATGCCTGAAAAATGGGAATCTTGATGGCAGGAGGGTCACCTCTTTAGAGCAACATGCGTGATATACAAGTCTGCGATTGAGGAGGTAAGCATTTGGGGTTGCCCCATGCAGGCGTCTGGATGGCTCATGACAGGATTCTCTTCTCGTTGGATTACTGTTCTATCTGGCAGGATTACTGAGGTATGATGGTCCCTGATATAGTTTTGGGCTCTCTAATATGTTACTCGGAGAAAGAAAGCATTGACTACTTGCTAGTGTTTATAAAGTTTATGCTGGTTAGAACTTCGCCATTAATGATTTCTCCCGCAGCTGAACTCTTAGAACCAGTGATTGCCCTTCGAGCAACAACCAGGGGATCATATACGATATTGTTTAGGTGTTTCATTTGCAGCTGACCTCTCCTTTACTGTGCATGTTTCATGCCCATATCAGAAGATAAACTCTAGGATGGAAAACTAACTTGGTGGAAAGCATCTGGGGAATGGGATGCCTTTGACCAAGTGATTCATCTAAAGTTGTTTCTGAAAGTTATCCATGACTGATGACTTCATGTACACCTCAAGGATTATATGTAAATAAAGGAATCGTAACTCAGGAGCATAATTCAGCTGTGTTACAGTGATTCATCTGCATTCTGCAGCTGATTTTGCAATGACCAAGAATAAGTATCCGTATGTACTGACTAATGCCATTAACTCAAAGCTAGATGCCACAAACATTTCGGGAGACGACCATAACAAGGTGATTAATTTAATCATGGCCTGAGAGATCAAACGAATCTGCCACACATGCAGATCTGCTACTGGAAACATTGGAATCGTCGTGTGTCAAAGAACGATTGGTTTATAAGGAATGCAGGAAAGCCAATCTTTTCCTTGCTCTTTTCTTAGACAAACGGGGTGTGCGACAGTCATGGCTGAAGGAGGCACTCATATCTATGGCTTAAAAACTGTAGAGAAGATGTGTGTGGAGGAACATGACTGTTCTGTAAAGGAGACCAGAAAATGTATTCTCTTACCATCTTCCTTCTCTTATTGGAATTTGCTACTTGTTGATCATGCTTTTTTATCTCCGCAGTGGTCAGCAGAGAAGTTCGCCTTCGCCTCGAGGGCAAGCAATGGGTCATGGACCTACAGCAAATGGACTACCACAGCAATCCACCTTGATCCAAATACATGGGTCTTGGAGTACCGGAGCTCAAGTCTGCAGCAGAACTCGAGGGTACTCCCTCTGTTGTGGCAATTTTTCAAGATAGGACTCTCAAAGAAGCTCAAGGAGCTGCAGCATGGTTCAGCAGAGTCGTTCAGAGTTTCTCACAATTCCAATGCACACGTAGAAGCCCTCCCATACCCTACTTAAATAGCTTCATGAAGTGTGAAGGCTTCCAACCGTCTCATGCCCTGTGAGACTCATTAATCCTCTATAGCAATTTGTTATTATCAGCCTTTTTTTGGTGTTTCTACTCTTAACAAAGGTAACTTGGTCCCTTCTGCTATTGCCTTTTCGGACAGAAGATGACCATTTTGCGGTCGTTTTTCCTCAGCTACTTCGATTATCGTTAAGAAGAACCCGGGCCTTTTATACAATCAGAACTCTTCACTTAAACCCAATATCAATCACTCAGTGAGCAAATGAGTTCCTTATATAAAATTAGCAACACGTGAAGGCAGGGAGTAACCAACAACTAAATCTTGTACGAGGCAGAGGTTCGATCTAGGATCTCCTCACGTAAGAGGTGGCATTCCAGATAGGCCTAACCTATCTTTCTTGCAATGCCTTTTTTATATACTTATTGGTTGAAGGCACACACAGCTCATACGAATGGAAATGCAATCAAAATCATATGCTAGCTGAGAGCGGTCCTAAGCATACATCTAAACGAAGCTATAAAGAAATAGACAATCACACAAGGGACACAACAATTTTTAGGTGGTTCGGTCTCAACCTTGAGACCTACTTCCACTCCTTACTCAAACTAGAGTGAGGCTTCCACTGATACATAGCTTATGTTCGCTGATCCATAGCTTCGGGAACAAATCCCTACAGACTGCTGATCCACAGCTTTGTGGAATAAATCCCAGACCGCTGAGCCTCACAGCTTGCTATCCGTTGAGCACCACAGCTTGCTGTTCGAGGAATCAATCCCCGTCGTTGAGCACCACAGCTTGCTCTGCTGCCTAACAGCTTGAAAAAATGATGAAAAGATAACACAAAAGACCAAAGTAAAACACAGATGAATCTTGGAAAATAATGTAGCTCAGATGAACAATCGATTCTAGATCTGATCTAGAAATCAAAACAACATCAACTATCGCTTCTCTGATCTCTTCACTTCTCTCTGGTACTCTATTCTATGATTACTCTCACTCGCTCTTCTACGAAGACCTCTCCACTCTTGGCTTCTCCTCTATTCTCTACTCGTACTCTCTCTTGAACTCTATCTTCTTCTATCTCTCTATACCCTCTGCTCTAGATTCTCTTATCACTTCGTATGTTCTTCTAAAAAATCTTCATCTTCTCTATGATCCACTATCTTGCTTCGAACGAGAGATCTGCCTTTTTATACCAGCAAACTGATTCTCGTGGACCCACAAGATTTTAGTTAGGCACGTGGAGGGAGTGTTCCCGCCAATAGCTTTTCAGGAAAAGGAACTTGATGAAGTCCACATGTCAGATTTGAGGACGAGGTGAATCCACGTGGCCAATCGTTCTTGTCGACATTTTGCCTTGGATCATGTGCAAGCCATATGAACTTTAAAATCATGTGTCCACTTAAGTCTTTGATGCTTCCTGCTCTTCAAGTGTTCAATCAGATTGCATTAGTAATTTGATGCTTTTCATATTTAAGTCCCTATCAACAAAATATGAAATATTTCATCAAACACTTTATCATCATATGTGCTTAAGAGGATGCATACTTAGCCAATTTTGTAACAATCAGTCACACAGATCAAAAAGGTATGTAAATGATGTAAATGCTTCAATGCATGCACATAATGCACGACCTGTGTCGATATATCTCTGCATGAATGCAGTAAATCAACTGTAGCTGCACAGACCTGTGTAAACCACAGGTAGACCTTATATACAAAGAAATGATGGATGAAGACAAGAGTTTATGAGGATGCACTGACTTGTGTAAGACACAAGTTGACCTGTCGACCTAAACGAAGAGTGGTTGCACAGACCAATTAAGGTGATGACTAGTACAATTAATGCTTAAGCATCGACCTGATGACTTAAGCAAATGTGAATGCTTAGACTAGAGTCCAGTGAGTAACAAATATGCACCGACCTGTTATGACCTAGACTCTACATGTGCATCGACCTTATAGAACATGTTACAGCATGTGCATCGACCTGATGGACATAATGCTTGCTTGAGCATCGGGCTTGTAGACTACATGCATGTATATGCATCGACCTTGCTAAACACAAGATCCAATGTGTATCGACCTTGCTGAAAACAAGGTACAATGTGCATCGACCTTGCTAAGCACAAGGTCCTCTAGTGCACCAACATTGTTGAACACTATTGGTCCCGGGGGTAGGCGAGTGGACAAGAAGGGGGAGTTGAATTGTCCCCTACACAGTATGGCAAATTAAAATTAAACTAACAGAATTAACAAGTTTGATGAGATTGAAAGAATTAACCTAAACAAGGTAAGCTAAGTTCACTCAATCTCTCCAGACTCACTCGAGCATGTAAATAGATTTATCAGGCAAATATGACACACAATGGAATTTAGACAAACAAGCAATGTGTGTGAACAAGGTGCGATTTGAAAAATAATCTCCTATGAAAGAGATAGATGACAAGGAAGCAATCACACAAATCAAACCACAGTGCACATGGATTTTTAAGATGGTTCGGGACCACGACGGACTCTCTAAGTCCACCTCTCACCAAACCCGGCGAGACTTCACTTGGGGATAAATTCCCAACACAGTGGCGGCGCTCCAAACACACACGGGGAACAAACCCCAACACACACACACACACACGAAAATGGAGTTTCCAACACGATCCGACGATCAGATCAACAACACACACACACACTACAATAGATGCAGCACTCTATACTATACACACAAACACCCGGATCTTGATAGATCCACACACACATGCAGATCTGAAAAGATCCACGTCCAACCATAGATTTGAACGAGACAACACACACAACTATAGATCTGAATCGATCTACACACACATACACACATGGGGATGAACCCTAAAACACACTGCAGGAAATGCAGCTCACAGACGCATACACTGCAAGTTGCAGTAAACTTAACAAACTCGGATGTGCTCACCGCACACACCGCTGGTCGTCCTGCGAACCCTCTGTCGCTACCCGCACGGCCTTGCATCTGCCCCCGTAGCACCCAGCCTCCACCGCCGTTGCCGCGCGCACTACCGCTGTCATTGTTGTGTCCGTCGAAGCCAAATTACCAGCACAATCTCCTGCAGCCAGTGTGACTGTCGCTTGCTGTGCGACCCTTTACAGGAAGGTGATTAACCATGAGGAGGCACCATAAATGAGTAAATACAGCAAGAAGATTGCATAGATTGATTGACTATGGGATCATTGACAGCTGGTATGGGATCTTCCGTAGAGTCTTTGGTCGATGAAGATGTACTCTCATAATATTTTGTAAACTATCATCAAATGTAACAATGAGAGGCAAAGGGCGAAGGGCGAAGGTGGGAAGGACACGGGCGGCAGATGGGGATGGAGAAGAGCTGTGGGGTCGGCCACTGGCACGAGCTGTGGAGTCGGCCATCGGAGCTCACCGGCACGAGCTGCAGGCTAGCGAAGGAGGGTTCCGTTCACAGGGAGGGCGAAGGGCGAATGTGGGAAGGACATGGGCAGCAGATGAGGATGGAGGTGGGGATAACGCATCCCAACTTTTCGTTGGTATGAGTTATCCTCGTGATAACTCTGGTTTCGGGGTTATCCGTATTCTCTTTAATCTAGTTTATCTTCACCATATTTTGCCATACCAAACGAAGGCTAGGGTTAAACCGGCGATAACCCAGGTATAACCCCTTACCAAACGTGGCCTTCTCGTCAGTTTTAGACATACCAAACGATTAATAATGTTAAGACAGAGATATTCCTGCTCTTAACCCCCAACCAAACGTAACCTAAGTTCCCTCCGGCCTCTTTAATTCGGTGGCAGGTATCTATGTGGCCATCTTTGATATCATGATAAATTTAAAAGGGCATGTTTGATAAGAGCATATTTTCTAATCGAGTGCGGTTAGCGCATTCGACCCCCTCTAGGCCATGGCCATATTTGATATCACGATAAAGTTAAAAGGGGCTGTTTGATAAGGCCTTGTTTGCTAATCGGGTGGGATTAGCGCACTTGACTCAGGGGGTCGAGTGCACTAACTGATCCTGGTTATCGCCTTTGTGTGTGAGAGAGTGGCGGGACTCACACCGCCCTCTCACATTGATTTTACTATCCTAACTCTGAAACAAACTGGCCCTAAAAGAATAGAACAACTTACTCGAGGGAGATGGTGTATTCGAGCTATCAAGTCGAAATGCAATCCGGAGTTGCTGGATGAAATAAGAAGGAAATGGCCTGTTCTATCCATCGCGTCGCTCTCACTTACTCCGACCCTCCCGTGGTGGGTCGGCGGATCTCTTGCAGTCGAACCGTTCAGTTCCGGCCGCGCGGCCCAGGGCCGCTGTATTTTTCTCGCAGCGTGCGTGCTTCTACGCCAGGGCGAGGAGGTCAAGAAGGGTCATCGGGGCCTCAACCCCAAGGGCATGCTGGAGGATGTGGTCCCGCATCCCCTGGGTGAGGGCTGTAGCGACGATGCCGACGTCAAGATGCGGGATCCAAAGCGCTTCCGTACAAAAGCGGGAAACGAAATCCCATAGCGTCTCTTCTTTGCCCTGCCTGAGGGCTAGCAGGGTCACCGCAGATCTGGCCACCTTTCGGCAGTCGATAAAGTTCTCCTTGAACAGTTTCTTGAGCTGCTAGAAGGAGGAGATAGTTACAGCCGGTAGGGACTCGAACCAAGCCCAGGCGTTCTCCGGGAGGGTCATCACGAACGCCAGGCACTTCACAGTGTCTGAGGCCCGGTGGAACACCTGGTGGGACTCGAAACTGTGCATGTGGTCGGTCGGGTCAGTGGTGCCATCGTAGGAGGTGAACGACGGTAGTTGGAGCTTTGGCGGGATAGAGACTTCCATTATTTCCCTGGAGAAGGGAGTATGGAAGTCTAGGTCATCGTCGATCAGGCCGTGATTCTTGGCAGGCAAGAGGATGTCATCCAAGTATCAAACTTTGTCCTCTATCTCCTCGAAGCGCTGGAGTCAGCGATCCATCTCCGAGTTGGAATGGAGTGGGCTACGCACCCTTGGCGCCGGCACGCTGCGAGATCGTCGGGACCTTGTGGCCGAGGCATGGGATGCCTCCCGCACCTGACAAAAGTTTTCCCCAGCCTACCCCCCTCGTCCTCCCGCCACTCGGGTAGGGCGCGCTGGGGCTGGACCCGTCAGTCCCTGAGCTCCTGGCAGAGTTTCGTCAGGGCTCGGATCTATTGACGAAGCTTGTCTAGGTCACCTGGGGTGACCTCCTGTCGGGGGTGAGCGGAAGAGGCTTCCTACGACCCCCAGCGGGAGTTGGGCCCCTGATGGGACCCGCGCCCCTGGTTATTGGCGTTGCGGAGGCTTCCACGGGATGCCATAGCTTTTCGCTTGTGTTCCCACAAACGGTGCCAAGAAGTGTAGAGGCTAAAAAATGGTTCCTATGCCACGTACCACCTTCTCTATTTATTTGTTGGGGAAGTCGTCTCACGCCCATGGAGGCCTGCAAGCACCAGGAAGTAGAGGCGTCAGAAGGAGTCCCGGGTGTTACCCCAGGGGACAACCCTCTGATGCTTAAGTCAGCAACAGGAAAACAGAGTATAGAGAAGAGTAGGATAGAGAGAGAGAGATTATTGTAGGAGGTCGAAGAGCCGTAGAGATCTCCCGGACGAGTGCTCGCTAGTCCCAATGCTCACTCAGTGAGTGCTCGCTAGGTGGTAAGGTCCCTAGACTCACAAAATAGTGTAAAATTCACACCAAAAATTACAAAAAATAAAAAGACTCGATATTCGCTCGAAATGAACCCCATAAACTATGAAAATTAAAATTTTAATCCTACTAACTCATGACCTTCAAGTAAGACTCAAACAAAATAAAAATACATAACAAAAAATAAAAATGACTATGATACAACTCTGATCGTCTGATGTCTCGATTCCCGCGTCACATTAATCTCCCCCAGTTTGAAAAAACTTGTCCTTGACTTTTGAAGTGCTGGAGTATGAGAAAGATGATTGCCGGTGGGTGGGTGGGATGCTTGGCTTGGATGACGATCAGGAAGAACTCGGGCCACGGCTGTCCATGCACCTTGTAGAAGTCCTTCCAAATCGCATCGACAAATGATGTAGTAGGTAGAGAAGCTACTGCGAGGGCAGGTACGAATGGTGGCTCAGTGGCGACCAGCAGATCGGCGACGGCAGGTAGTGCCAGGGTGGCTGGTAAGACATCGGGGGCAGACAATACTTCATCATGGGGGGGTCAGCTGGTAACACAGCGGAGGCGGACAACACTTCATCTAGGTGTGCGTCAGCCATGAGTTGGCCTCCAACTTCATCACATGCATCGATTGATGCAGGAGGGGCTTCATAGCCTTCAATAGGCTGTGACTTTTCAGCTTTAATTGGTGGGGAGAGCAGCATATTGTGGAATGTGAAGACTTTCAGTAGATGCGGGGGATGCACCCGACAAGTACGTCACTCTGGGTCAATGGTGGCATTCCTCTCATCTAGCCAAGGCTTCCCGAGTATTTTGCACAGACCTACAAATGTGCCAATTTGACGCCATGCGCCATCAAAGTATAGGACCCAACCAATCCTCCTTTGGAACTCCACAAAAACTTGATCACCATCATGAACAATCTCACCGATCTTGGAAAGGGCCTCGACGATATCCGGGGAGATTCAATTCCATGACTCCATCTCAT
This sequence comes from Amorphophallus titanum, assembly GCA_024336825.1. NCBI lineage: Eukaryota > Viridiplantae > Streptophyta > Magnoliopsida > Alismatales > Araceae > Amorphophallus > Amorphophallus titanum. The sequence goes on along the minus strand of JANBPO010009603.1, from coordinate 26,414,940 downwards.
GGAAGTTGAGCTCGGTGATGGTGCCATTTGGTAGGAGTGCTGTAGAGATTATCGGAGGGGGAAGCATGCCTTCCTATTCAAGACCCGGCTTGTAGGAATAAGTTGGAACCCGCTCTGATACCAATTTGATGTGGGACGCTATGTGAACTAGGACTCTATGCGATGATGCGACTAAATGGCAATGCAAAGGGGAGAATGTGGACTCAAATGCACCTAGACAAACCTAATGCTTTGATACCAATTTGATGCGGGGCAGTGCCATCGTGTAGTGAGAAGCTTCAGCTGGAATCGACGTTGAACAATTGGTGGGCAGGGATGTCCTGCAGCCTGGGCTAGTAGAAGTAGATCTGTGCGCAGTGACAAAATTGCCAGCCACAGTCAGGTCCGACCTTAGAACGTGATGTCGTTGGTGGCGGTGCGTAGCTGAATAATGAGAGGAGGTTCTGACTGAATGGCGCACACTGATTCACGGGGAAAAAGTTGGGAGGGTTCCCGCAAGCAGCCCCAGGTCGCAGGTCACAAGTCACAGGATTTGGATGGCACGATCCGTCAAAAAGTGACGTCACGATTAGCCCCAATGTCAGATTGGGGTGGGCAAGCCCTCATTGCGAAGAAGACTGGATGAAGTACCACCCCTCCAAATATCTCACCCGATCTCAGAGTATGGAGGGAAGGAGGGAGCTCGCAATCTAGGGTCGCCCTCAGACCGCGAGAGCGCGGGCAGACGGTGTAGTCCCATGAGAATGAGCGCCACGGGCAGTCCCAACGTCGAAATGATGCGAGACTGGTGGCATCACGAAGTAGACAAAAATTTGTCAAAAAGTGACGTGACGATTAGCCCCGATGTCAGATTGGGGTGGGTGAGCCCTCATTGTGAAGAAGACTGGACGAAGTACCTCCCATCTAAATATCTTGCCCGATCTTAGAGTATGGACGGAAGGAAGGAGTTCGCAATCTAGGGATCATCCTCGGATCACGAGAGCATAGGCAGACGACGCAGTCCCACGAGAATGAGTGCCATGGGCAGTCCTGATGTCAAAATGATGCGAGACTGATGGTGTCACGAAGTAGATAAAAAGTTGGATAATCCACCCAAGCCTCAGGCCCAAGGGCCTTGAGAGAAGGCATGAAGGAATTTCGTAAGTAGAAGGAGGTTATCTATCTTGTGCAGACGGGCAGTAGTGCGCGACTTCACGGGAAGAATTGTTGTCGATGACCTAGAACTCTGATCGATGTGAAACTAACGCTGGAACGATCGTGACTTGAAGCAGCAGCCCTAGAAAATTTACTAAGTCCAGATTCGCACTGGACAGGCCTTGAACGTCGCCCCAACTTGGTGTCATTTTCTGGACAAATAGAATAGAGCAGTAGGGAGAGAATATGGAGATGGGGGGGCGACAGTTGGAAGGAGGGGAGGCGGAGGGGCTAGGCATCTCAACCAGTCAGAGGATAGAGGTGGGAGCGTAGGTTTCACACCCTCCCCTTCACAGGGACCACCTAGGGTTTGCCTCCTCTCAAGGCACTATCATCTCCATCTTAGAGACAAAGAATTTACGATAAAATTCGTAACTGTAATTCATCATTAATTGGAAAAGGGAGTTTACATGATAATTTATAAGAGTTAGGCAAAACTTAACCCTATTTTACCTTCCTATGACTCAAATATCCCTAGACTCACAAAACAGTGCAAAATTTACACCAAAAATTACAAAAAATAAAAAGACTCGATATTCGCACGAAATGAACCCAATGGCACAATAATCTCTCCCTTTTTGATGATGATAAAATCCTAATGCAATCTAACCGTAAAAGGTGGAAACAGGCCATCCAACTCACAAAGCCTCCTTTCAACAATTACAAGTCATGTAATGATTCACATGAATGATAAAACACTCCCCCTCAACCATAGCCCTATAACAAGTATATTTGCAATGTTAACAACACATAACATACTGTCTCACATCCTTCATATGACAAACTATTCCAGCAAGTCCATTCATCAAGGCCATGTATGAAAACCTTCCATAAAGACAAGCTTAGTCATTCAAAAAAAACTTAAGTTCACATTACAAGATAGTTTTAGCAACATAACTGACAGAACAACAAAAGGCTAGTAGCAAGGTTGATTGCATTCCATTTCTCCCCCTTTTTGTCATTAGCAAAATGAAAGGAGATCTGCATGAGAGCACATTTCAAGTGAAACATCTGAGACAAAAGAGAATTGCTAGACACTATGCGGACCATGGATTTACATGCAGCTATATGTGGCATACAAGCAGTTCGCATGCAAAAGATTACTGAGAGTAGGTAGTGAGTGCTAGGTAATAGAGTAGGTAGTAAGGGGAAACATCAAGTGGGCAAGTCCTAAATTTGACAATGATGCTGATTACTGAGAGGATGGATTGCAAGGTCCAGAAATGTATTCCCAGATGTGTGGCAACAGTTGGTTTTTACCCTCAAGAGTCTGGTTGATGGACTGAAAAGATTGCAAGTAACCCTTGTGATTCAGCTTCAGCTCAGCCACATCCTCAACCAGCCCATCCATCTGCTATCCAATTTGAGTTATTTGGGTTTGAAGTGGGTCTAGTTCGATGCTTTCTTGCCTGACTGGAGGAATAGTACTGCTTTAATACCACTCATGTTGTTCTTCTTCAGAAGAGTTATCATCTAATTCTGATGCTTGCTTTTCTTTTCCTTTGCCCTTGTTCAAATTTCTAACCAGTTCTCCTTGCTCATTGAACCTGTAGCCCATTCGTGTATGAAGACTTGTAATGTTGTAGATATCACCAACCTTCAACTCTTCACAGATTTCATCATCGAGTGGGATGCGCAAAAACTCAAAAATTGGAGTAAGGTGAGCAGCATATAGAATGCTTCTACCTTTTTACTTTTTGCACAGCAAGATTAAGTCCAACATCAGTGCAGGTAGGTCAATTTCCAAACCTGTGAACAGAGAAAAGAATAGAAATTTGTTAACATTTGTAACTTTATTTTTACTTCCTCCTCTTGGATAAATAATAGTGGTGAATAAGTGATGTAGAAATCTTTGCGTCGTAGGAAAAGCATTTGCATCACCACATGATGTGTCAAGATCTTCTAATTCACATCCAGTCATTATTTTGTAAGTTTCCACAGGATCTATTTCAGTGTTCTTCAATGTAGCACCAGTTCCAGTGGGAAGATTAAACACATTTTTCAGGACTGCAGTAGTAAGCTTAAGAGATTTTCCTTTTACAACTGTAAAGCATGTGCCATTTTTCATAGACAACTTGATGTAAAACTCTTGGACAAGAGAATGGTAAATCTTTCTATGATCAGACATGAACGAGAGCCAGTTGGGTTGAGTGGGTAAGATGTCGACCAAACCTGGTACCACTTGCTCCAAATCGGTGAAATCTGCAGCTCTTGGTCGGAGAACCTTCCTTGGAATGAATGGAGTTTGGAGAGAGAGCTTTTTCACTTCTGAATGTTCTTGCTTGGTCTGGGGTACTTTGTGCTCCGAGGGAAGTTCTTTGGAACGTCCAGCAGTGGTCTTCCTCTTAGGAGCCATTTGAGAGGAGCACATACCTAGATAGTCACCGCAAATCCTCCTATTTCTCCTTGGATCATTGAGTGTAAGGGTGGCTCCAGTCACAGATGAACCTCCACACGTCAGAGGGGAAGCCTTGCACGCGATGGCTAGGAGAAGGAATGCTCTTGAGGATCGGCAAGGAATGGACGCGGAGTTGCCGCAGGGTGCTCCGTCAGGCTCAAGTGGGGAGGACGATGAAGGAAAAAGGGTTTAGGGCTTTGAAGGAGATGTGGCGTGTGAGGTAGGGGATGCCCCGTTTAAGTGGAACCGATTCGGTTCATTTTGGGATGGAGAAAGCGGGCGGCCGGTTCTCAGGGTTGGGTATAAAGCAAGGGAACAAAGCAAAAGGGGGTGACGACACCTTTGTGTAAAGGTGTCGACCCCTTCAGGGGCATCCCAGAATTCTGCAACAAATGGGTTTGGTAGATTCAAAGGAAGGTTGTTTCACTGAAAAGACTTATGAGCATGTGGATTGTCTTGTTGAGTGGGCAATGTGTAATTCAGTGAAAAAAAAAGTTACATGCACAACTGAGTTTTAAAAATCAAGGACCCTCTTGATTATCCAATTATTAATCTGCTTAGCCTCATGACAGTTTCAGGAAATCCTCTTTATTTTAGTCAAGGATTGAAAGGCCTTAGAAGGTTCAATAACAGGGTGAAGATATGCTAAGATCAGTAAATATCATGCAGGGACGATGTTCAAGCAGTAAGTATTTTTATTGTATGTATAGATGTATACTTATTTTTCACACAAGAAATGCATGTTGAATGATTTGCATGATGTGGACTGTATATTCTAAATGTTAATGACCAGAAAATGCATTGCTCAAGAGATGCTTAAACATGGATGAATTTAGTTATTGAACAGCACTTAATGCATGACAACTATCCAACCTGTACATGAACACAACCTTATGCATATAAATGAACATGAGCTTATGCACGGACACAAACCAACCTATGTGCACTCCATTCTGCAGATTCCTAGTTCTCATCTGAGGGTGGTGAATTTATCCTTGCTGAGAGGTTTTGTAAAGATGTCAGCTAATTGCTTATCACTCTCAATGAACTTCAGTTCAAAGTCTCTTTTATTTACATGTTCTCTCAAGAAGTGATGTCACATGTCTATATGTTTAGATTTAGAGTGATGAATTGGATTTTTTGACAAGTCAATTGCACTTTTATTATCACACATGATGGGAACACACTTCAGAAATTCATCATAATCGGCTAGCTAGTGTTTGATCTAAAGGACCTGTGCACCACAACTGCCAGTAGCCACGTATTCAGCTTTGTCAGTCGACAATGCCATGGAATTTTGTTTCTTAGAGGCCCAAGAAACAAGGCAACCTCCGAGAAACTGGCATGTGCCACTTGTGCTTTTACGATCAATAAGGCACCCAGCATTGTCGGCATCAGTAAAAGCCACAAGTTTAAATTCACATCCACGAGGAAACCATAGTCCTAGATCATGAGTACCAACAAGATACTGAAAAATTCTTTTCACAGCACTCAAATGAGACTCACGAGGACTAGATTGATACCTTTCACAAAGACAAACTACAAAGTGAATATCCGGTCTACTTGCTGTTAGGTAGAAGAGAGAACCAATCATACCTCTAAATAACTTTGACTCAACCGGTTTACCTTTGCAATCCTTCTCCAATTTTATGGTGGTTGACATTGGTGTGGCATATGACTTTGCATCCTCAAAATCATACTTCTTCAAGAGCACCAGCACATATTTCTTTTGGTTAATGAAGATTCCATCTTTCCTTTGTTGAATTTGCAGCCCCAAGAATCAATTTAATTCACCCATCAAACTCATTTCAAATTCAGCCTGCATTAGCTCAGAAAATTTCTTACACAATAATTCATTAGTTGATCCAAAGATAATATCATCGACATAAACTTGAACAAGAAGCAAATATTTTTCAGCATGTTTGGAAAATAGAGTTTGATCTACTGAACCCCTTTTAAAACCATGTTCAATCAAGAAGGAACTTAGACGGTCATACCAAGCCCATGGGGCTTGCTTTAGACCATACAGAGCCTTATCTAGCTTGAACACATGATCCAAGTTTTTTATGTCCTCAAATCCAAGAGGTTGCTCAACGAACACCTCTTCCTTGATAAAGTCATTTAGAAATGTGCTCTTAACATCCATTTGATACAATTTAAAGCTTTTAGAGCATGCAAATGATAGTATGATGTGCACGGCTTCAAGACAAGAAACCGGTGTGAATGATTCATCAAAATCGATTCTGAGCTCTTAGCAATATCCATTGGCCACGAGTTGGGCCTTATTCCTAACAACCACACCTTGATCATTCAACTTCTTTCAGAATACCCATTTCGTTCTGATCATGTTGTGCTTATCAGGACGGGGCACTAGTTTTCACACCTCATTTCGTTGGAATTAATGTAGCTCCTCGTGCATTGCCATCACCAAGAAGTCATCTTTTAATGCATCATCAACACTTTTGGATTCAATTTGAGATGTGTGTGCAAAGGCATTCAAAACTAGCATGAGTTTCAAGGATGATTGAGTTTTTATACCTTCGTTTACCTTACCCAGAATATTTTCTATTGGATGCTCCTTAAGGTACTTCCACGAGGGAGGCAAATCTTGATGAATTTGTGGTGCGTCTTTCACTTGTTCTGTATCTTTTCCTTCGGCTTCATTCTTCTCATCAGTTTTTGTTCTAGAGGTGGATGCATCTTGTTGCTTTTCTTGTTTCATGTCCCCTTAGCTTTTGTCCTGCACAAAATCTAATTCTTCATTAGTTGTAATGGAGTTCTTTAAAACACCTTCATCAACTATCACATGTGGGCTCTCTTCAATCACCATGGTTCTTCTGTTGAAAACACGAAAAGCTCTAGAACTGTTAGAGTAGCCTAAGAAAATTCCAACATCACTCTTTGCATCAAATTTCTCTAGGTCATCCTTACCAATATTCAAAATGTAGCAAACACTCCCCAAGATTTTAAAGTATGAGATGTTCGGTTTCTTACCTTTGTAAAGTTCATAAGGGGTTTTATTTACAAAAGGTCTTACCATTGCATGATTTATGATGTGGCAAGCCGTATTTTCTACTTCAGCCTGAAAATAGTGAGGAAGGCTCCGCTCACTCAGCATTATTCTCGCCATATCAATAGTGTTCGGTTCTTCCTTTCAACCACGCCATTTTGCTCCAGCGTCCTCGGTGCAGAAAAATTGTGAGTGTATCCTTCATTTCTACAAAATTCATCAAAGCTAGTGTTATCAAATTCATGCCCATGATCACTCTGTAATCGGGTAATCATGTAACCCTTCTCATTCTGAACTCTTTTGCAAAAGACTTGAAATTCATGCAAAACATCAGATTTGCTCACTACAAGAAAAATGTTAATTACAGACGATAATTTTCGACTGAAAATAATTCGTCAGAAACATGTCGCACATATTAAACTTTATGACAAAAAAATATGTCGTCGCAAATACATCGGTAACTACCGACTAATTTTTGACAGTATTATTTCGTCGGAAAGACGTCTGAACTTTTCGACAGTAAAAATTAACGTCAAAATAATGTCGAAGGTTTGGGACGAATTTTGTGACTAAAACAAGTTTCATCACAAATAAATAATTATGGGTTTAAATGTATGAATAGTTACCGACGGATAATATGATGGTCCAATATTCGTCGAAACTGTTCCGACGTTATACCGACAAATGATTATCCGTCGAAATATTTTATTTTGTCAGACTTAATAGGCATTTGATAGCCCTATGGGACATTTTTCAGCCTTAGACACCTATTTGTCACCCTAACGTTCAAACGTCCTCGCCGTTGTTCTTTTCTTGTTGTCTGCCCGTCGCCGTAGTTATTTGTCACCGTTACTGCTCATTTGTCACTGCTATCTTTTATTTATCACGTTACTGACCTATTTGTTATCCTAGGGTTGATGGGCCCAGGGCTCCACCTACTCCTATTGATATTACCCCGATCCAGCCCAAGATCCTTCGTTTCTCCAATCTGGAGGCAGGCCAGTCCTCTGGTTCGGCCCCTCAACCTCTTGATAAAGGGAAGACCGCTCTTCCCTCATTTACCCAGATTGATCCTTACAGGTCCATTCCCTTGGTGCCACAACTCCTTGTTGGCCCGGTCGACTTTGCTCACCCTCAGCAAGGGGCGGCCCCACCTTATTCTAGTTTGGGTCATCCTCTGGCCCAATATCCCTCTTATGGGTCTCCCCCTCCTTCTATCTATCCTTCGGCTCTTCGCTATGAGCCCGCTCCTTTCACCCCACCTACTCCATCTCGAGAGCAAGAACTCCTTGATAAGTGGGCTGCCATGCAGCAATAACTCGATTTCCTTCAAACGTGGGTCAGCCCACGATCCTTGGCAGATGTTCCCATTCCTAGCTTTCATAACATTCATTTCCCGCCTCAATCTGAGCTCCCCATGTACCGCAAGTATGACGGGAATGGTAACCCGTACATTCATGTGAGGGATTTCATGTACGAATCGGCACAGTTTCAATATGATGACCACCTCATGGCATATTTGTTCCTCCGATCATTGGATGGAGTTGCACTGGAGTCATTTTATGCCTTGCCACTAGAAGATGCTGAGAGTTTTAAAGTTGTTAAAGAGAAATTTATCCAGAGATTCCAGGACCGGGTTGGCCCAGAATATTCTTTCACAAATTTGGTTGCCAAGAAAATGAAGGCCGATGAAGATTTCGCTACTTATGCTGACAGATGGAGGCAGATGGCTGCCTGTGTGCCCGGTCATATTCCAGAGGAGGAAAAGGTCAAGTTGCTCATTTTCAATGCTACCCCTACCTTCGGCAACATTTTGGCCATGAATGATATTGCCAACACACACCAATTATAGAGTCGGGCGAGGTTTATCCAAACCCAATTCAAGGACTCCCCCATCCACTCTCTTTTTGAAGCCCAAATATAATAGAAAATCTCAGGGGCCCATCACCAAAGGAGTCTAGAGTAATGAGAATGTGCAAGCCATTATGATGTGACACGACCCCTTGGACCTATATTCACAAGCAACCAAACCGAACGGCGGACACACTCTAGTGGGTTCCCCTGTGTAGCGCACAGCCTGGTCCGTAGGTGGACAGGCGATGATGATGAGGGTCTGAGGTTGGGCCTTGTGGTTCCAGGGTATGGCTAGCTTGGGAAGGACCCCAATGGGCCAGGGATGCCCAATTTACGGGTGGCCAACATGCCGAGGGCGTGGGATGAAGGGTAGCTCTCACAACTCACCCGCGGTGGCACTCAATCAATCGAATAATTGGAGCGAGCTCTCTCTCGCCGTCGACGGAGCAACTAGAAATAATATTAAGATAACCAATGCAAATCCAGCAAAGGGTGGGGTCCGCAGCTCACCTGGTCGGTGTGAAGACGTCGACCCCGACCGGAGACGAGGGTGAGCGGGGAAGCGTGGGCTACCTGCACGTCGCACTGATGACGCTTCGACTAAAGACCTGCTAGTACATGTACTACTCCCTTGCAGAGGGGTTGGACTAGGGGTGGGGAAGTCCAATTACAACCAAAGGTACCTCCACGCAGGGAGGGGCTGTGAGCCGACCAGGTGGGGGTGGGGGAAACTAAGTTAAGCCGAATTGGCGAACGTTGCTAGTTCTGCCCGCTTTTGGGACAGCATGACAGGGAGTCGATGACGATGCCACCACGAACTCCACCGACTTCAGAAGATGATGGGACCAGTGCCAAAACGTCCTGGGTTGGCCCAGGAAGACGCCCAAATTTCTGGAGATTATTCTGATATCGACGGTGGCCGAGGCGGGGTCAGGATCTGAGTTTGTAAGACCTGGCTCTGGCGGTCCCAGAACTATTGCTGCTGGAAGAAGTGGCAGCCACAAACACTCCCGGGGTCTGACGAGGGTAGGACTAGAGCCGTTGCAATTGTGGACAAGTCCTCTTCAATCATAGACCAATGGGGTTACCGGAGGAGGTCGGAGTAGACCGCGAGAACTAGAATGGGAGAAAGGGTCAGATCTGACTCTGGGGAAGCTGACCTATGCACTCCAGGGAGAAAATTTGGAAATCAGTGCTCCGAGGTCCAAATGGCTCCCTTCTTGTTTGTGATGACAGAGGGCTGGCAGGAGTACGTCTCAGCCAAGTATCACTCCGGGAAATGCAAGGGGGTGGCCGGGGGAGCTTTTTCACAGGGTCTCTGATTGTCTGCCTGGGACAGACTGCGCAGGTCACCGAGAATCACTCCTATGGATAGCTCCGAGATCGGAAGATGGCGGGGCTACTTTTGTTGTGAAGCTGACAGGATGAGGATTCCACCAGTGTATGGAACGCCTCCTGAAGCTTCACGATGATGATGTGGCAGTCTCTGCAAGTCACTGGTACTCTGTTGCTTGTGAACCTGGACTGGGTCTGATGGAGAATGGGGTGTGGAGGTGGGGAATGGGGAGGAAGAGAGGGGGAAATGGGGTGGAAAGGGGTGGAGGATGGTCCCTGGCTGAGAGGTGGTTAGGGTGGGGACTCTCCAAGCTGTAACAAGGAGAAAATGGGCTATTTTGGGTGGTTTTCCTTGGGGGTGGAGGTGAGTTCCGAAGTTTGGTTGTAGGGTTGGAAGGGGTTGAAAAGTGGCTTGGGGATTGGGGGATTCTATCTTGGGATGTGGGGGATCAAAACTCTAAAAAAAAAAAAAATTTTTCTCTCTCTAGAAGATTTTAAAAAAATCTCATGTGACACACCGCCCGAACGCACCCTTAGACTTTTTGTGTGTGAATCCTTAACCGAGCAGAGAGACAGACCCATTTTCGAAAACACCCACAATCCCTGAAAAGTCAATGGAGAGAGAACTTTCGCAACAATGGTCGCAAATTTTAGAGCTTCAATTACCGATTTACCCTTACTTTTTTATCATCATCCGAGTGTATAGGGGGCAAGGCAAGTATTCGCCAAATGAAACATGCGACGATATCATCCACCTCGCTATTTTTGTTTCGCAAATGACACCGTTGCCTGTGCCATGTCATCTCCACAACATCGGCCAAACACCTTCAACAAATGGGATTTTTAACCTCTGAAAATCGCTTACATATGATAACAGTGCACTGTTGAAGACTTTTCAATGAACCCCACTGCCCTCATCCGAAACAAGCGCTGCCTTGGAGACAAAAGGAAAAAGATCCTAGGCGCCACAAAGTAACCTCTCAACTATTTAATCTTTTGTTTAGTCATATAAACGAGAGATTGGAGATAAAATGAATAACATTGAACTCCCATCTCCATAAAACGATTTCAAAAACCACATTCTTTTTACTGTGATCGGATGCAGATTGTAATAATTGGTTCGAACGAAGAGACAAGCAAGCAACAAATGCATTGTACTCTTCCATAGCCGTGGTGAGAAATATGAGAGGAGCACGAAAGGTGGTCAACGAACGGAGTGGGGTTTTGAAGATATTTGGAGAGATTTTCATCATGGCCGTTGACCTTGAACCACTAAATCTCCAGCATTTTAAGATCCCTCTTTCTCAATAGACGTTCCCAGATGCTACGTAAGAATGGGGAACGACAGCAGTTCGACACATCTAAGATTTCTGCAAAGAACGGACGGAACTGTAGAGTTCTTTCTGGGATGTTGAGTCCTTGAGGAATACCAACAAAAATTCTACTACCACCTCACTGAAAAGCTCCTAAGTAAAAAAAAGTTACAGTGGAAATTTTTATTCTCTACGATAAACTGGACGCCCATAAAACTCGGGGTGGTGAAGGGCAGGACCAGTCCTGGCGATTCCCTGCTGTGATGCTAACCGATAGCCCTCTTCCTTTCCTCGCATCCTCCTGCAAGAACAAAATAAAAGATGCAATTAAAAATGGTCTCAGAAGGAAACAGAGAAAGTAACCAGTCCATTTGTCGCAGTGGAAGCAATACTGGGAAACGTAGAAACTTCAATAAGGTTTAGATGTAGGATGGAAGTCATTCAGGAAAACAAAAGCCACGGGGTAGCAACGCCTGAAGCAAAATCAAAAATCCTGGTCTTGGAGCGAGACAAGGCTGGGTTTGTGTTCAATAGATGAACAGGATGTGATGCCACAATGATAGTGGAAGATAAGATACACATCCTCAACATTGTCACCTAATAATTAATGGGAGTTCTTAATCATTGGTGCCGCAACAATTTTAGGCTCAGATTCGTAGACAACTTTGCAAATGAACTTGAACTATGCAAACAAATTGGTGATTCCACACCGCCTCATGAGACCGCAGATCCTGTCTTACGTAAAGTTGACCTTTAGCCAAAAAGTGGCACTACCTTACTGTTGGCGTCACACCTAGCAGCCTGTACAGTTCGTAGAAATCCTTCAATCCCACTTCCGTTAACTTGGCACAAAGGCTTATGATGATGATGACTGACGATGGCTAAACAACATACCCACCTTCCGTATTTTCAGCATATTCATAAAGCTATCATGGGTGGTGACCATGGCGTGGCGGCACACAACCACTATCCCCCCATGTACAAACAGGCAACTCTGAAACAAATTCCCTTTTTTATAGGGGTATCAACAAGCCAGGTTGGGCCAGCCCGCCCGAGCCCAAGTCAGACCCACGGCCTTGAAGGGCAGGCCCAAGCCCAGCCCAGGCTCATCACAGGCCTCGGCTCATTGGCCCCAATCCGCCCCAACTGACTCGTTTGACCTTTTTTTATTCTAACTTTTGACCAAAATAACACGAATGTGATCTCTCAATTAAAAGCCAACGACCAGACTGCTGCACCAGTACCACAGGCAGTTTTTTAGGTGTTCTGACTATTTTGCATTTCTGTTGGGCCCGTCAGGCTAAAACAGCAAGCCCAAGCCCAGCCCATTCATTAAGGGCCTGAAATTCCATCCCAACTGCTGGATCAAGCAGGTAGGCCCACCAGCCCAACGGGCCGCCCAGCCCATTAACATCCCAACCTTTTTCCCTGAACCTAACCTAGCACCGGTCAGAGGACACCAGAGCTGCCCAACACAGAAGATAGTCTAGATCCTCGTCCGCACAATAGATAAATTAGGACAATCAAGGCCTTCCCGTATGTGCATGCACAGAAAACAAAACCAATGTTCAGAAGGATTGCTTTTACCATCTATTCATGCGTCACAAGCAATTAATTTCTGACACAGTTGTTTGTCAAAATAAATCAGCAGTTCCGCACATATTGCCATGACTATTATACCATGTTTTCTTTTGAAAGTGTATAGTACCACCACTGTATTAAATAGAGAAAAAAAGATACGTACAAGTATACGCCAATGGGCTCCCCACAATCCCTGTACAAAAACACACCAGGGTGGTGTAAGACACATTCGCCCCCTAGCAAAACAAAAAGAGGGGAGTTAAGAGAAGTCACATTACAAAGCAACTCCCAAATCATATCCATATAATCAAGGCTTGGATTGGACGTATGTTATTATTGATTTCAAGTCCATTTGAGCTCTTTTTATGCGTTTAGAAAGCTATGAACATTTAAGCATAATTTATGATGGAATTAGATCTTGATTACGTACGAAGCTTGCTCTTAATCACTAATACATGGCACGTGATAGAGCACATGTCTGAGATTTTGTTATCATCAAAATCACCTGGATATACTCAACAATCACTACTCAGATGTGACCTCTACGTGTTTCGGGAGTGGGTACATATGGACTCTGTTCTCATCTCCGGCAAGAGTTTCTCACTAGAGGGGCGCTGTGGCATTTGACGACTTCCCTGCCCACCCCTTTGAGCCAGCAAAAGAGCCCTCAATAGGTTATTAGCTCTCGAAGGGATGCTAAGGACCTGTGAAGTAATCACATGGCCTCTGGTCTCCCGTTGGATAAACGAGGAATAGTTCTCAGTCCGCTTCTCTGCTATTGCTTCGTCTGTAACTCTATTGGTGTCAGCCGTCGTATCAACAAGTTAGTTTCTAATAAGGCTATCTGTCTGCTTCTTGAAACCCTATGACCTGCCTAAGGCCTTCACATTACACTCCTCAAAGCAGTTATACCCCTTTCCAGGCCATAAACCCCTGAAGTTTTTCCCTTCTCTGGCACCCTCAATGCATCATGCCTCAATACGACGGCCAGCACTGTAGCTACAGTGTTAGCTGTCGAGTGACCCTGGCTGGCCGCCACCTCCATCTCACATCCACTTCCCTGGCCATCGAATGGCATTGCCCCACTACCATATCAAACCCCCTACTATCGTATCCCATCTCTGCTACCGGACCAAGGGTCATGTGCCCGTTGGCCGCCGGATCAGCTATGTCGCCATGTCAAATAGCCAGTCACCATTTAAACCCCTTCACATTAACTCTATTCAGCCTTTAACCCCTTTGTTGGCCATCCTATTCTCCCCCATGATCCCCTGACGGTTTGAGGAACTGCCAAGCATGGCATACAATGCTATATCAATGGGATTTACATCCCTATAGTATAAACATTTCTCCAAATGACCATGTCAAGTTAACAGGATTCACTACTCACTATAGCGTGTTCTCCACTGAATTTGCATAAGGGAAAAAGAAATAAATTGCCTCAATGATGGATGATGTCCCGCAGTTGGCTCCCGGGCCTTGGTATGCCTGCATCTATGGACTCTGTCTCGGCACTCCGTGGACGGATATCCTATATGTACCTTGGCATACCTCGAAATAAGGGGAGATGCTGCCGAAATTCGTCCAAGAGGCTAGTCAATCATACCAAGTCTCACCTTCCAAATTAACCCTTTTAGGCCACGGAGGTCTGCCAACTCCCATGGCGTGTTCTTCGATGTCTTCATTAAAGGGGAAAGTGAATAAACCACCTTGATGGTGAACAATGTCCCGCAGTTCCCTTCGGCCTTCTTGACCTTCGGGCTTTGGTGTGCCCATGTATTATGGGCCCCATCTTGGCTCTGTGGACGGGTACCCTATACATCTCCTGGCATATCCAGAGACAAGGGGAGATGCTGTCAGAATTAAATCGGGAGGCTGCATCATGTCATACTGTTCCGGGTATTCCAATCATCCCACTAGGTCACGGGGCTTCATAAGATATCATAGTATGAGCTCCAATGACATCGATGGGAAAATAAAACTTTATTGCCCCAAAGGTGAAGAGTGCCCCTAACCTTTTATGTCCCTCGGTCTGCGATCGTACTAACCCCCCTGGGAGCTCTTATGTATACCCTGTGGCGCTAATGGGTCAAGAATAATCGATGAAACTCACCCGGGCTATCATCTTTGATATGTCCATCTGTTTCAGAACCCATCTTGGCACTCCGTGGATGGGTCTCCTATACCTCTCCCCTAGTATATTCTAGGGCAGGGGGAGGTGCTGCTGAAATTCTGTTAAAAATCGACGATTTAATTCTGTATCGTGCATTTGGTTTTCTTATCTGATTTTCACCTCTTATGGTGGTGGCAACCTCACGGCTACTCATAACGAATTATGAGGACCCAACATCCCATAAAGAGGATAGCGAATAAATAAGTGCCATCCCATGGCATACATTGTCCCAATGACGTACGAACCCTTCGCAGTGTGGCCATGCTGGCTTTCATAAGCCTGCATGCATGTGCCGCAATAATGAAGGTGGTTCAACAAATAAATGGCAAGTATTGATCGACAACCTTGCAGGTGATAGGGAAAATTCAGAGGGCTAACCCTCAGGTTCTCCATTCACTGCACAGTGCAGGATTGTCATCCGGGCATGACCATCTCTTTAGAGTTCGTCTCGACTCTTCATGGATGAACCTCCTATTACCTCCCTGACACTCTTCGGGACAGGGGAGGTGCTGCCAAAATATTATTTGAATTGGTTTTTCATTGAAGATGCATGCGAATGAACGTTCGAATAAAGTAACGAATAATTAGAGCAATGTCAAAGTCAACTTCTACCTTTTAATCCTCGAATAAAAAGAATAAGCTGCTATACGCTTCATACTCATTTGTATGAACCCGCGCATGAGCACACGCACCTGCCCAGCTCTCCAGTATATCAAATGGTGACTAGTCGAAAGTCAGGTTAGGCCTAGCCTAAAACTAACACTATGCGTGAGGTGGTCTCCTGACCTAAGTTCTCCGCCGCGTACCAGGGGCTAGCCTAATAAACCCTACCACATTACTTGCTTGCGCACCTGCAACATGGTGGCTATTCCACCTCCAGATAACATCAACGCCTCTGGGCGAGGCGAGCCAGTGGCATCCAGAGCCAGACAAAGGGCTATGGCTTCACTCAGACTACAACGAGCTCCAGAACATACCGGTTATGGCCGAGGTCACGGTCGTGGATGTGGTAGAGGCCGTGGAAGAGTCCTTGAGTCGCCTTTTTGCCCATCCGCCTTCGATCCAGAACGGGTTATCCTCTTTCGAGGAGATCAACCTGCCCCGATCCCACCGGTGGAGATCCGGGGGCAACCCAGCATCTTCGATCCTGCTGGGGCCAAGGAGATTGCCGCCAGCACCCCAGTTCCAATGCCAGTTCCCACCTATCCTACAGAGCAATAAGGGCCGTTCGGCAAGGACAGGCCAGCCCTTCAGCCTCCCTCGGAAGAGCCATCATTAGCCTCCCTCTTCCAAGAGTCTGTGGTTGGCGACAGTCAGCTTGATCCCAGAAACAAAGGCAAGGTGGTGCAACTCCCCGACGAGGAGCGGCGCAGCAGCTCACAGTAGATCACCCGACATACTGCCGTCATTGGGGGACGCTCGAGCTCGAGCTGGCCGGAAGGTCCTCCACTAGATGAAGCGCTTCCCTGCTAGCATCATGATCTGGGGAGCCATAGCTTGGAGTAAAGACTTGAGGGAAACCCTCATTAAAATACTTCAAGAGCCAGAAGTTTATGAGGCACACATGGCAAAAATGAAAGCCGATACGTATGAGGCTTTCATGGCCGCTATCACCTTCACGGAGAAGACTTTCTGCTCTCTCCTCCGTGCCACAATCGACCCCTCTACATGAAGGGCAAAACCAATGGGCATGAAGTAAACCGGATCCTGGTGGATGCTGGTGCGGCTGTCAACATCATGTCCCTCAAAACCTTCAAGACTTTATATCTGACCCCCTACCTCCAGAAGGTTCAGGCAGTCAAGATATCCGGTTTCAATCAGAATATCGAGGAGGTCCTTGGTCGGGTGGATGTTGACTTGGTACTTGATGATTTTGCCTCTAAGGCAACCTTCTACATCATCGACACCAGCACGTCCTACAAGGTGTTGTTGGGCCAGCCCTAGCTCCACGAAAATTGGGTCGTCACCTCAACCCTCCATCAGTGCATCAAGTACATCAAGGATGGAGAGCAGTGTGCAATTTTTGCAGACTTGTCTCCATTCACTCCAGCAGAATGCAACCTGGCCAATGTAGCTCTCTACTTCAAGGGAATCAGCCCTTTTCCCGTGATTAAGAGCAACGACTGACTCTCAGAAGAGGAGGAGGACGACCTCTTCTCCGTTGATGAGGAGAAGGCTAAGCTTTATCGTCTGCACCTTAGCGCCAAGTCAACCACAGACCACCCTGAGAGGCGCAAAGTCAATTTCGAGGCTAACCTCATTAGCCGAGCGATCGACAAAAGCATACGCCTGCCACTGAACTGCATCCAGCTCGTGTGTGCCTTAGGCGAGCACAGGGTCGAGCAGCTCATGATGTTTATCATCACTTATAAGCTGCAACACCAGTCCAAGGGACAAGTCCATCATTTTCCATAAAGGAGACATGGTCCCTCCAACCCCACCAGAAGATGACTTCGGCTGGTCCAGGCGAGTCGACAATGCCCCTGAGCGGTCTGAATTCTGGATGACCTATCACCTCGCATCCGGGAGATGTGCTTCAAGCAGCACATTCCTCTATGGTAGAGCTCCACACAGTAGAAGTATTTCCAAAATCTCTAGACACCCTTACAAGTCCGGGGGCAACCCCCATTCTCCCAGAAAGACACCAGAGGTCTCAGCTATGACCAAGACTCGGACTTCTGCGTCTACCACGCGGTCCATACTATAGGACCGGTGCAGCCAGCCACTGACCTGGTTGTCACCAACACCAAGTTCGACAGCTCGGGAGATGAGGGAGAGGAGATTTTAATCCCACTCCCAACCAGGACTAGTGCCCCAGTTCCAGCACCTGATGAGGCATCCTCGTCTGTCCACGAGGATGTCAAGACAGAGGAGACTCCCGCGGCCTCTCAGCAAATTGAAGAACCTAGCTCACCACACTTTCCCCATGAGGAAGGTCCCCGAGACAAAGATCGTGAGGCATCAGGGACGTTGGCAGACAACCCCGACCAAGCCTCTGGGATGCCAACCGACAGCTGCCAGTCTGACATGGACAGCTCGGGACAGCCTCTGTCCAGACCCAGTAGCAACAGCCTTCCAGTCCCATCTGCCTCAACTATTGGCTCCGAAGACCCATGGGTGTACGAAGCTGACACCGACAATGAAGACTTCATCGACTTTCAGCCTGCACCTCCTGATCTGGAGGATGGTGGCCAGGCAACCGTCGACGAACTTGTCGAAATCAATCTGGGTGAAGATGGAGCCCCTCAGCCGACATTCCTCAGTGCTATCCTCACCAAAGCAGAGAGACAGGACTACAAGCAACTCCTGCTTGAATTCAAAGACTGCTTCGCCTGGACGTACAAAGAGATGCCGGGGTTAGATCCCTCTGTAGTGGAGCATGACCTAGCTATATCTCCCTCAGCCACACTAGTCAAACAACCCCAGCAACGCATGCACCATGAGCTAGAACTCCAAGTTGCGACCGAGGTCCATAAAATGGCATAGGTTGACTTCATCGATCCATGCATCTACCCGGTCTGGCTCGCCAACATAGTCCCAGTCAAAAAGAAAAATGGTCAAGTCTGCATCTGCGTCGAAATGATATTGATATCAACATATATATATGTATGTATATCAATAGATATATGTAGATTGAAACTTGGTATGTGCATGTGTGGGAAATTTAGAGAGAGAAAGGGAGACGGGCAAGGGAGTGTGTGTGAGAGGCTTAGAGAGAGAGGGTGAAAGGCAAGGGAGTGGTATGCATGTGTGGACTAGAGAGAGAGAGAGAGAGAGGGACGGTGGGGGACAGTGAGGTGTGTGAATGGAGTGGTGTGGCTGATGTATGCAGGTGAGAGGAGGAGGTGTCGCAGTGGGAGGCGAGGTGTGCAGGCGGGGTAGATGCGATGAAGGGTGCAATGGCTGGAGGTGGATGGAGGGCCGTGCGGTGGTGTGGGTTTGAGAGGGAGGTGAAGGGAGCAGAGGCCGGGTGCGACGGGTATGCGAGGAGAGGCGGCCGTGGTGAGGTTGGCGGAGGCCAGTGGCCAACAGAGGCTGGCAGGTGTGGTGGCCGGAGGAAACGAGGAGGCTGGAGGTGGCGTGGTGGTCTACAGTGGGTGGTGAAGGGAGACGTGTACCGGCGTGGTGTGTGCGGAGGGGCCGGAGTGGCTGCTGACAATGGTGCAGAGAGAGGTCATGGGCAGCCAGTGTTGCATGCACAGAGGGAGAGAGAGTGGGAGGTGCGGCCAACGTGCAGAGTGTGTGCGTGTGGTGATAGAGAGAGGGCGGTGGGTTCGGGTGTTAGAGAGAGGGAGGGAGCGACAGCGGGCTATGATTGAGTGTGTGGTTAGAGAGAGAGGGAGAGGCCTGCCGTGGGGGGTTGGTGTATGGAGAGGGTGCGAACAACAGATGGGGAGAGCGGGAGGTGAGAGAAAGAGAAAGAGAGAAGAGACGGAGGGGGTGCGGCGGTGCCTGCAGAGGTGCTGGACACCGACGGGGTCGACGGTGGGGGTGGCGAGAGTGGCTGTCGGCGGTGGTGGTGGCATGGGCGCATGTGTTGGAGTGGTGGCCGGTTTTGTTAGAGAGGGAGAGGAGTGTGTGTGTGCATGGAGAGGAGAGGGGGTGAGAGAGAGTGCAGGTGGAGGGCGCGGTTGCGGTGGCAGGTTGTGGCAGAGAGAAAAGGGAGAGAGGGGGTGGGGCTCGTGGGCATGCAGGGAAAAAAGGAGGTTGGCGATGGGAAGGCTGAGCAGGCGGGGGGGTGCAGGTGAGGGAGGTGGCTGTGCATTAGAGACAGGAAGAGAGGGTGTTGGAAAGAGAGAGAGGGAGTGCGACGGTGGGTTGGCTGGAGGTGAGAGGGAGAGAGGGGAGGCGGCCAGCGAGGGTGACGAGGGCGAGGGGGGGTCTCACGAGCGTGGCATGGCGTGGGCATGGGCGAGGCAGCGACGGGCGTGGGCAGCGCGTTGAAGGAAGAATCTATATAAGGTGCAGCTCTTTCGCCTAGTGAAATGATCTATATAAGCAAAACCCAAAAATAAAGATATATTAAGATTTTGATTTCATTGCTGAAGATTCCCGCAGAAAAAGGGATGCATGACGGGAATCTCGCGTCGAAGTCGGCAATAATGACTTTAGCTCCATTCCTATGTGACATTTCAAACCTCTCGATATATGCATCCCTTTTTCTGCGGGAATCTTCAGCAATGACGACTTTGAGCTCCATTCTTGTGCGACATTTCAAACCTCACGACAAATGCATCCCTTTTTCTGTGGCAACCTTCAGCAATGACGACTTTTCAAACCTCCCACCGATGCATCCGTTTTTTTTGTTATCACTCAATTACGTACCCGACAAGGATCAGACCGGCTCTAACTGTATAGGGGGTAAGTCGACATGTCACTTCCCCGCTCATATGAGACTGATAGCAAGATGCCCTGTTACGAGGGTCACCGGTAGAGATGGAGGCGATTGTCGGCTCAGACCTCTTCCAACCCTATAAATACCCCCTTTTCATTCTCCCCATGGCCAGTGAAAGCCAACTCGAAGAGTCAAAGTTTCTCAGGAGAAGGAGAAGCGAAAATTTCTTAACTTTGAAAATAGAGGGTGAATCTTCCCACTCTTCTAAGTGAAGCAGGTCTAGCATCAGTTCCATGAGGTTTTTCAATATGGAATGGCACCTTAGTGAAAAGACCCAATCTCAGCTGGTAAGTAAACGCCTTTTACTTTCTCTCTCATTCTCTTATCCTTCCAGGAGTGTACCCCTTTCTCATTTTTTGTATGCACAGGGCATCGTGTGATCACACATCTCATGGGAGTTGGTGGTGGCCACATACCGAGGTCTTTCGGACTTCTAGAAGGCTCGACTGGACATGATGGGATTCGGAGCCTTCCTCTGGGTTGAGCCGATTAAACTCGATCTCGCCCTCAGCCAAGCACTACGTGAAAGATGGGACCCAGCAAGTCGGGCATTCCTGATGCCCTGTGGATACATGGTGCCTAGTTTGGAGGATGTGGTCCGAATTACGGGCCTCAAAGTGGATGGTGAGGCAGTGACTAGAGTCACCTATCCTGATTACTGAGAAGGGGCTCAAAAGCAACTTGGGTTGGACTTGGACGACCGAAAGAGCAGGTCAGTTTCCAAGACATCCGTCATGGAGGCACTGGGGCTTACTGAAACTCGTCCTTGTGATGACGAATACCTGGAGGAGTTCATTGAGAGGACTGAAAGAGTGTGCCGAGCTGTGTACTGCGTGGATTCCAGTAATTGGGAGAGATCAAACATGGATCTGAGGAGGTTTCTTCTCTTTCTACTGGGGAAGTTGCTACTGGGCTAGTGCGAACTCACAGCTGCGAAGTGCTCCCTGCTCTCCACCTAGGACTTCAGGCACATACAGACCTCTCTTCAGCATAGAACGAGGGTGTTCAGATTCAATCTGATGTAAATAAACACTGACTGCTTGCGATCAGTGGGGAAAGACATCCTCTACACGACTCCCCACAATCGTTTGCGCACTTGCACCGATGGAACCGACCTTCCCTCCACGTGCCCCTCACCTCTCGAGTCCATGTGCTGTGCCCTGACGGCGCTTCCCCGGTCAACTTTCAGTTCCACAGGTGATTGTCGAGAAATCGACTAGCACGCCCACATCCCAGCTATGTTTCCCTTACAACTCGAAAACCTCCTGTGCCACTCGGTCTCCTCTTGACTTTCCATAAAAGGCGAGTGCACGGTGCCGCTTTGAGAAAGATGTGGCCATGAAAGGGGTGCCCGAAGCACACTATATTATGGCATCTCTCCCGTAGTTATATCCTACCCCTCACTCCGGTCACCGCACACACCGCGCCGGTGAAACCCCGCTGCGCGTGAACAAAAGGATGGCACGCCCGGTGGGACGTCTCCCGCCTTCCTTCTTTCTACTGAAGAGAAAGCCTGTGCCAGCCCTGAAGTCCTGGTGCCCATTTCCTGTCCTTGTAGGAGAGGTAGAAGAAGAGCACCTACTCGCACTTCCCAGCAGCTTCCGGTTTGCCTTCCATTTACCGGATCATGTTCAACGACTGTCAGCTGTTGTCGCCCCTGCTCGTCCGGTGCATCAACAACTATGGCGGCCATCACATACGGTCCCATCGTCATCGCCGCCCATGCGTGGGTGGGCTACTTGGCGGTGCCTATTGCTTTCGGCAGTTTCGCCTCGGTCATTGGATCACCCTACTTCTTGGGTGTGGTCCCTATGGCGGCTCCACCGCCACCCTCAGCTCCTGTCTCTTCTGGCGCCGTTAATGCGCCACACCCACCGCCAGTCTCAGCGGCAAGACCGAGTGTTAGACTTGGGTCTCCCATTACTGGCCCCTGTAGAGGTTCCAGACCAGCTCCTACCCGGGATAACACCAGCCCCCGGGCCCAGTTTCGACCGGCTCCCGACACGAGCTTCACTCCCCGAGTCTCGGTCCCTACCACTGCAGTTCACTCGGGCTTCTAGCCCCGGTCCTCGACTGAGTCAACATCTGATGTGGGTCTCCACTCTAAGGTGTCCGGCTCCCTAGCGCCTCACTTGGGCTATCAGCCCTGAGCCTCAGCCGAGCTAGCTCCTCGCGCGGGTCTCCTGACTCGGGGCCAGGGCTCCCCAGTACCTCATTCGGGCCTTCCGACCCAAATTTCTGAAATGCATCCGCCTCACCTGGGCCATCAATCCCCGGTTTGAGGCTGCTCAACATACAGACCGGGCATGCAACCCTAGGGTTTCCTGCGGATGACGTCGAGCGTGAGTAACCCGCGTTAGGTTCCGCATCCCTCCCAATGGCTACCTAACTCTCTCAGGTCAGAAGAGACGTTAGAAAAAAAGCATGCAATTCAATCAAGTTGCCTCTAATGGATAGCCAACGTAAAGGGCTATAAATTCAAGGCCATATCTCAACAGAAGACTAGATGACACTAAGAGAAAAGGATCAAATCATGATAGAGCGTCCAAGTGAAACGAACTACCTATTCCATATCAAATTGCACTCTCTTGAATGAGTTCTTCAGCTAGCTCGAGCAAATCAATGAGAAGTGAAGAGTTGGTGCTACTATGAGCATAATGTTAGTATGCACATTCTATCACTCTTACTTCTCTATGTGCATTCTCCTTCTTTTTCTTGTGCTTCAATTTCTCAACATCTACCTTTTGTTAGAGGCATTTTGAAGTGGGGGTGAAACTCGTCTTACAAGAGTTGGTGTGCCATTACATGATCAAAAGCAGACTTGATACACTGACACCTGATCAAAACTCTCAATAAACTTGGTGTGCTGATAGCTTATCAAAACACTAAGCAAACTTGGTTTCGCTAAGCACTTGATTAAAAGTAGGAGGTTGGTGAGTTGATCACCTGATCAACACTTAGCTAGTGGTTATGGCTAAACACCTAAGCAAAAATGGGGAGCTTGGTGCACTGGCACTTGATCCACACTTTCAACAAACTTAATTGGTGGTTGGGCACTAGATCAAAAGTTAGAGGTTGATGAGCTAACCACTTGATCAAAACTCAGCTAGTGTACTTCTTGCAGGAAGTAGTGAAACCCAAAACATGGTCTAGGTTGTAAGGATCTAGGCTAGGATCAGGAAGAATGCAGCAAAAACTAGAAATTAAAATTTTAACGCGGTCGTGTTGATCCCTCCTGTGTGATTCTTGATGATAATCCACAACTACGGGATTTGATTTTACCTCTGTAATGCTCAGATCACAGCGAAGTGGAAACGATCCCTCGTGGTGGTAATTAGTCGCGCAAGTGAACGGCCTCTAGCGGTATCCACACGGGCACGAATAGTGGAATCTCCTCGTCGTAACGCCCCCACGAACGATCTCCTCCGCGGCATCTCCTTGATCTCTACATGAGAGATGAGAGGAAGAAGAGAGAGGAGAGAGAGGTGGGGGCACCCCTCCCTAGGAGGAGAGAGAAGACGACGGCCCGGGAAACCCTGGATGCTTGGCCCAGGGTTTTTCCCAACACAATTATTTATAGACTTCTCAGTCTTTCACAAAAACCATAATAAGTCTAATATTGTGTATATACTTCCACCGTCCATATGAAAATTTAATTTTTGTGCCAAAAATTCACTAATTTAGAAAAATAAGCAAAAATAGTTGAAACGATCCTCTCAAGGAGTACAACGCAACTGTAGCGTCCTCGAGTCGATGAATTGGAGAATAAACTCACCGCAGGGTTCCGTAACTTGTATGGGAGAAAAACCCATACGGATCGTAAAACTCGACCCAGGACCCACAAAAGCGATCCGAAACTCTCTGAAAAGGATCCGAACGATCCAATAAGAATCCAGGGCATGACAACTGTGATCCCGGACTTGTGAGTTATGGGCCCACTAGGCTTTCTCTACAGACTCTGATCCATGCGCACAATCATCATAGATGACTCGGGATTTGCCATCCTCACAATCCTCGACTTAGCTGGCTAACTCCCAAAAATGGGGTGAGGAAAGCTCAATTACCTCGAACCTAGAGCATAGATTCTCTCTCTTGATCTGACAATCCTTTGCAACTCTACAGGTTCCGATTCACAACACATCGAGAATCACAGCACCAGCCACGAGTCTTCACAAGCACCGCCCAACTGGCACTTATCCTTTCGGAATAATGCCAACACACCCTTACACATCAAGGGATGGGCATCGCTTCTCATCGACAACCATACTGCAAAAAACATGATGAGAACCATACAAGAGAGGCCAACCAAGAGAGGCCAACCAATCCAAACACGAGATGTAAGACGTCAGAACTTAGCAAAAATGTGATTCTCTCTGACCAAGGAGAAACCAGCATACCTCCTACAAATCGAGAGATCTCCATGCTTGACCTGACCTTGAACCTCGCGCATGTTGGGAACCTCACCTTCTAGCACTAGGAAAAACCATCACCACCATCAAGTCAGTTCCTCTGAAAACACTCTCTTGAAAAAATAGACTAAGAGAGTCAGCTACCTAGCCAAGTTTCATTATTAAATGTCATCACTATATGGATAGCTCTCATTGTGAAAAGACCTATTACTGTGTAATTCGCCAAGTGTCCCATCAGACCACACTTGCAGCATCTCTCGACACACCACCTTGTAATTCCCCGAACTACAACTCACGACGCCTCGAGCATTGGCTCTGCTGATCGTCAGCCACACTCTGCCACAGCGGTTGAGCTAGCCACTACCACATGCTCCCCACCTATGCCTGCCTCTAATCCCAGAACCATTAACATGCCAAAACACTTATCGAGGAGCGAAGAAACCATAAAAGATACCAGGCTCAGAGGCCGCTACACCTCTAGCCATTGAAAATCAATCCCTTGAATCTATCCTTGCTGACATTGATCCATTCTCCCAAGCTGCTGCCGCATAGGCCACTATGCTATGAGCCACAACACGAACCATGATCGGCACCTGCCAACGCTCGTCCTCAAATCCTGAACTTACTACTGAACCATTACATCTCACTTGTTGCCTCACATGGCGCATCCAAGGTAATGCATAATACCCTAAATTTTAAAATCTGGGCCACGAACCAAGCCACTACCACACAATCTCGAACCAAATCCAAGACTAACACGGCCCATTCATACGTAGAAGCATAGGACTTAGAACTCATTGGGACAAATCTACCTAATCCTGCCTCGATATTTAGGAAAATAATTAGGATTGGCACGTCATCTCTGACACCACAGAGCATGACAATAAATTAAGGCTTGATAATCAGCAGCTCATCAGGAAGATCCTCCGCTCGTGCGAGCACATCTCTAAATCGAAACACCTGCTTAGCCACCTTAAAACATGACCTTGACACCTCAAGGGCTAGCTAAACCTCAAACTGGGGTCGCCAAATGATAATAACTCCCTCAAAGCCCACTCATAGCCACTTAGTCACAAGCAATCCTTGCCAGCCACCTGACCTCGCTGCGGATTCCTAGAATGCAGCACCACAGCATCGCACCTGTCGGCTAAATCCTGCGCAACATAGCACAACTGGGGCCACCACCTCTAGGGAAGAAAACTATCTATCTCATTCCTCAGGCCCCACGCCGGCACTCCAACGAGAATAGTAACCGCCTTCACAGCACCAACGCCGCGCACTCAAGCTCTCATGCGAAAAATAAAGTGGTAAATAAACATAAAACCTCATGCCAATTGTTGACTGTACAGGACCTTATGGACTCTTATCACTGTAATTATCTCAAATTCTCATGTATGTCTACAACCACTGCTCTGATACCATCTGTAATGATCTAAGATTCAGGTACTGGGAATAACCTGATACCATTTGAATCCTGACCTGCTACCCACGAGTCGGAGGGCTTGAAAGAGTTAGAAAGGAGCATGGAGGTACATTAAAATTTGAAATAAAGCAGGCAATAACTATATAATTAACAATTTAAATAGCAAAAAATAAATTATATTTTCAATTAATAATTTAACTACAGAGTCTAGTCTAATAAAGTACATTCTACTGGGAAAAGAAACGTAATAAAGACTGCGTGAACACCCAGCTCTAGCGAGCTAGCAACTACGAACCACCGTGTTGCACCTCTGAACCTTGAGGAGGAACCGCTACACCTAAAAAGTTAGGGGTGAGCATCATCTCATTGGCTCAATAGGAGTCCCGCGGACCCTACCATAAAACGGTAGCAGTAACAACAACACTAGCAAGAACAACAGTAGTAACAGGAGTGGGAACAATAACAACAACAATAACAATGATGGCAGAAGGAACAACAATAACGAGAATAATAAACATGGTAGCCAAAGGAACCTCGGCTCTACATTATCAAATGCAGGTCAAACTCATCAATGAGTCATAGTCAGACATCATCAAAACAATAGAATTAAGCATGTTACATACATGCCTAACAGGGTGGACGTTACTCCACGACTCACATTTCCTGTTAAGGGATGGGCCTCCACTGCCAAGAGCCAAGACAACCAGTATAAATAGACATCTGATCAGATGGCACAGAGGAGGAGGGACACAGAAGGACACACATGGATACAGACATACACGAAGGCATGCACACAGAGAGAGAGAGAGAGAGAGAGACACCCCTACAAGAAGGCAAGCCTGCGCTGTGAGGCACCCGGATACTCGGAAGAGGAAGGAGAGAGATGAGAGAGGGCAGACCTCCGAGCACGCTCTCCGACATGGCGAGCATCCTTCGAGCGCCCGCCAGATACGGCGAGCACATCTAGAGACTCCACTCCGGCTCCCAGGCTTGACTACTCCACTCTCACGCTCTCTCATCTTCTCACTTTCTTGCTACTCTTCGCCTCGCCACAGTCCTTACTTAAGCATCAGAGGGTTGTCCTCTGGGTAATGCCCATGGCTCCTTCTAACGCCTTCTTCCTGGTGTTTACAGGCTTCCACGGGTGACTAGACATCCTATCCCAATCAAACAAATCTTAAAAGTGTGGTACGAGATTTGGGAGATCATTTTTCCGCCTCTACACTTTTTGGCACCTTCTATGGGAAGGATACAAAAAGCCATGGCACCCTGGGGAAGCTACCGCAACACCAGCAATCGTGGCTGAGGATCCCACTAGGCCCCAAGTTCCTGACGGAGGTCCCAGGAGGCGTCCTTATCCAGGCGGCCACAACGCGGTGCGGCCGCAGACGAGCCAGCGGAGGTGCACTATCAACTCTAGGTCCTGATAGAACTCTGCCAAGGCCTTCTCAACCGACCTACAGGGCAGAATCGTGCTCCAATTGAGCTGCTTCAGAATGGAGGGGCTCCGACCGTGGCTGAGTCTCGCCGAATACGACAGCCCTCCTACGCTTCTGCTGTGCAAGCCCGGCGTCCGCGCAACTCGCCCGCACCACGGCCTTGTAGTCCGCTCTACTCCAAGAGATGGCTCAGCGGCTGCGACGCTACGAAGAGATAGAACGCGAGCTAGAAGGCAAAGTCTGGTACCTGGACGACGTTCTACACACCACGAGAACTCAGGGGCTGATCAACGATGACATCGACTTCCATGCCCCCTTCTCCAAGGAGATCATAGAGGCTCCCATTCCTCCAAAATTCCAGCTGCCGTCATTCGCCCCTTACGACGGCACCACCGATCCGGCCGACCACATGCATAGCTTCGAGTTGAACCTAGTGTTCCATCGGGTTTCGGACGCAGTGAAATGATTGGCGTTCATCACCACCCTCCGGGGGAACGTCCGGACTTGGTTCGAGTCTCTGCTGGCCGGGACCATTACCTTCTTCCAACAGTTGAAGAAGCTATTCACGGAGAGCTCATGGGTTGCTAAAAGGAAGCCAAGTCGGTGGTAAGTCTGCTCGCCATCAGGCAGGGGCGTGAAGAGACCCTCTGGGACTACGTGTCTCGTTTTTGGGTAGAAGCTCTCTGCATCCCCCTCCTGGACGTCAGCATCGCGACCACCGCCCTAACACAGGGAACTCAGGACTCCATCCTTTGACACTCGCTCGGGGTGGAAGCCCCGATGACCTTGATGGACCTCCTCGCCCTAGCCCAGAAGCACGTCAGTTGCAAGGAGAATATTGCGGCACTGGGTCGGATGGTCGGGACTGGTCAACCTGACTGGAAGAGACCCGCCGACCCCCAGAGGGAGGGGGGAGCAAACGAGAGCTGTGTGACCGAGAACGTCACGATCGCGCAGAGACCAGAGAGAGAGATGCCAATATCGACATTAAACGCCCCTGACGGCTCCGCCCGAGCAGATCCTCATGGAGATCCAGGAGAAGTCCTACTTTCGTTGGCCTCTCAAGATGAAGTCCGACCCGAGGACTAGGAGTAAGAGGATGCATTGTTGCTTTCACCGCGACCACGGTCACGATCGAGAACCTCATTCGGCGAGGGCTCCTTGATAAGTTTGTTGCCAAGGCCGCGGAAAAGCGACAGTAGGAGTGGACCCTTCCGCCTACTGACAATCGACCTAATGGAAAAGATATCATGATGATTTCTAGAGGGTCGACATCAGGCGGGGATAACTCCAGGAGACGTCGTAGGTATTCATCTGGAGTGAACTTTGTGGATCAAGGCGACGGGAGCCGTCGTGACTCCACTACTCGAGATCGTCTCAAGGATCCTATCATCTTCTCGGATGACGACATGGAGGGCGTGACCACCTCCCATTCCGATGCTCTTGTGGTCTCAACGACCTTTAACCAATGTACAGTACGATGGATCCTCGTTGATAATGGAAGTGGCCCCGATGTAATTTCTTATGACTGTCTTGTGCTCATGGGTGTGGATCTGTCACAAATAACACCATTGCACACACCATTGTACGGTTTCTCCGGCACAACCATCCTCCCTGAGGGGTGTATCTCCTTGTCGAGCACGTTTGGGGTTGGCCCCAAAGATGTAACATTCTCTGGCGGACTTCACGGTCGTGCGCGGAATGATCGAGTACAACGCCATAATACGTAGAGGCATCCTTGGCATCCTAAGGGGCGTCCCCTCGTCCTACCATCAGAAATTGAAGTTCCCTACCTCCGGTGGAGTAGGGGAAGTCTGAGGTGACCAGGGGGAGTCGTGGAGGTGCTACCTGATCTCCACCAAAGAAAGGCGAGCCGAGGAGGCTTCTAACGAGAAGAAGATGAGGACTGAGGACCCCGGACCCAGTGGAAGCACTCCGGCTGAAGACCTCTACCTCATTCAGGTGGGGGAAGATCCAAGCAGAACACTCCGCATTGGCGCCATGCTCTCCGAGCAAGAGAAGGAAGACTATAGGACCTTCCTGATCAAAAACCAGGATGTGTTCGCCTGGTCCGAGGATGAGCTCCCTGGGATTCCACCGGAGGTCATGACCCACAAGCTGAGGCTGGATCTGAGCTGTCGCCCGGTTCAACAATGCAGGAGGCGTTGTAACCCTGGGCGAGAGGCGATCATAAAAGAGCAAGTGGGCGAGAAGCTATGCTCGGGACTCTTACAGCCTACCCAGTACTCGGACTGGGTCGCAAATGTGGCCTTAGTCCCCAAGAGCAACAGGAAGTGGCGTATGTGCGTAGACTATATAGATCTTAACAAAGTCACTTCGAAGGATAGATTTCCTATGTCACGGATCGACCAACTGGTCGACGCCACGGCCGGGCACGAGATGCTAAGCTTCCTGGATGCGTATTCTGGGTACCACTAGATCAACATGCACGGGCCCAACTAGGATAAAACTGCTTACGTCATTGACCACGGGCTTTACTACTATACGCGTATGCCCTTTGGGTTGAAGAATCCTGGAGCTACGTATCAGCGTCTCGTCAACCACATATTCAATGCTCAGATCGGCTGCAACATGGAGGTCTACATCGATGACATGCTCGTCAAAAGTCTTTGGGTGATCGAGCACTTAGAGGACCTGGCAGAGATGTTTGCGATGCTCATGAAGCTCAACCCAAGCAAGTGTGCGTTCTGAGTTAGGTCGGGTAAGTTCCTTAGTTTTCCTGTGACCCACTGTGGAATTGAGACAACCCAACCAAATCCGAGCAGTGCTAGAGATGAAGCGGTCGGAATGAGTAATGGATGTATAGTGCCTCAGTGGTCAGGTGGCCGCCCTTACCTGGTTCCTATCTAGGGCCGTGGAGCGGCGCTTTCCCTTCTTTCGACTCATGAAGCACACCAAGAAGTCACCGGAGAAGAAGGGGCGACTCGACTGGGATCAGGAGTGTGAGCACTTTCGAAGAGCTCAAGCGGTATTTGTCCCCGCCTCCCGTATTCTCCAAGCCTCGGGCAGGGAGCAATTACTCTTATACTTGTCTGTGACCCCGAGCACATTGAGCGTTGTGCTCGCCCAGGAGGACAAAGTTATGAAGTCGGCGTATTACGTAAGTTGAGTACTCTAGGGCCCAGAGTTCCAGTACTCGCGAACGGAGAAGTTCGCGCTGGCCTTGGTCACGGCCGCACGAAAGCTGTAACCATACTTTCTCTCCCATCCGATCGCAGTCCTCACTGACAGTCCCTGCGCCAAATCCTCTAAATCCAGTTGCATCGGGGAGGCTCATTAAATGGGCCATCCAGCTAGGGGAATTCAACATCAAGTTTTGCCTGAGGACAGCGATCAAGGCCCAAGCATTGGCGGATTCCGTTGCTGAATGTACACTGTCGGATGAAGGACTACCGAGCAATCCTCGGGGCCGGCGTGGGAATTTTATGTGGACGGCTCGTCTTGTGCCACTGGCAGTGGAGCGGGCTTAGTTCTTTTATCCCTGGAAGGGGTGGAGTTATAGTATGCCCTGCGGTTCAACTTCTCAGCCACCAACATGGTTGAGTACGAAGCTTTACTTTCTGGTCTCCGCATGGTGAAACACCTCGGAGCGACCAATCTATGGGTTTACAGTGGCTCCCTGGCCCTTGCTCATCGCCAGTCAGGTCCAGGGAGAGTTCGAAGCCCGGGAGTCAACAATGGTGAAGTACCTCGAGAAGGCGAATGAAACTACATCGTCATTCTCTCACTTCGAGATGGTTCATATTTTAAGAGAAGAGAACGTCCGAGCAAACGCTCTCTTTCGCCTAGCATCCTTTACAACTTTCTCTAATTCAAGGGCTGTCCTAGTGGAAGAGTTGTTGGTGAAGAGTCAAATCCCCAGTTGAACGCCATAAACTATGAGTCATCGTTGATAGATCTTATCCTTGATTTCCTCTTGCGGCAACATCTCCTCGACGACCGCACCGATGTTCGTCGTGTGCGAGCATGAGCAGCACATTTCACGATTGTCAATGGCCTACTATTCAGGCGATCAGTCTCGGCTCCTCTATTGAAGTGCTTATTCCCCACTAAGGCTAAGCAGGCGATTCAAGAAGTCCACGAAGGCCTCTGCGGAAGTCATATCAGCGGGCGAGCACTCGCGAGGTGTCTCATCCGACAAGGATACTGGTGGCCGATGCTATAGCAAGACTGTCTCGACTATGTTCGAAGCTACCCCTAGTGTCAGAAGTTCGCGAACTTACATCACTAGCCGGCTACACATTTGCATGCCCTCATGGAGCCTCGCTCATTTGCTCGGTGGGGGGTAGATATATTGGCCCCCTTCCCGAAAGTTCATGGAAGGAAGAAGTTCCTCGCACCATTGATCACTTCACTAAATTGGTCGAGGCAGAACCTTTGGGGAAAATCACGGGCGAAGCAATTTGGAAGTTCGTCCTGTGGAATATAATTTGCCATTTCGGGATCTCGCGCATCCTCACAACTGACAACGGCAGACAATTCGCGAGCACTGTCTTCCGGGAGAAATGCTCGGAGCTGGGGATATGAAATCATTACACTTCGTTGGGCCATTTCCAGGCAAATGGTTTAGTGGAAAATGCCAACTGAACACTCCTTCATGGCATCAAGACCCGCCGGAGTAGGCTGGCAAGTCTTGGATAGATTCCATTCCAAGCGTCCTATGGGCGCATCGAAATACTGCTCGGACCGTCACAGGGGAAACACCTTTCCACTTAGTGTATGGAGTGCATGGTTTGCCATATCGGATCTCGGCTTCATCTCGGGGGGGTTGGAGAGAAGAGATTTTAGAAAGATCTCGGAAAAATCTCGGGAGATCGGGTTCGATGATTTCAAATTTTTTTTCATGAAAAGTAGGGGTGAGTCTCGTGTCACTGGCTCAGTAGGGGTCACGCGGATCCCCACTGAAAAACACGCAGTAACACAGAACGACAGTAAAAACAACAGGTATAGCAAAGCAGGAAAACTACATTAGAAAGCTGTAAAGAAGAGGAAGCAGGAACATGGAACAGGCAAGGGAGAGGGAAGCTAAACTAAAAGGGAAGAGCCATACCGAACGAGCACGGCTGCTGAACTAACCTCGACTCCTAAGCTACTCCTAATGGCAGCAGAAGGGCGAACTCTAAACTGGTGAAGTCAAAAGTTTCCAATCCATTGCGAGACGCTACGCAAGCAAAGGCCTACAAGGAAAAAGGGAAAAGATAAAAGCCCTAGAAAAAGTCTAGATAGACTAGATAGAAAGCACACACGACTTGATTGCCGTGTACGCTCATCTAGACACGACCACATGCACAACTAAAATGTCGTGCACATGACACAACACTACACTAACCTCGGGAAAAGTCAGAAGGAGGCTAACCTAGAAATGTGACAATGCTTGAGAAACATGAGAGTCACACGGAAGTCACGTGTCACGTGTCTGAAGTACTCCTATTACTAGAAGAATAGCCAGCTGCATCCACTGACGTCTTATGCTATGCTTATAAGTGTCTCGTCTACACTGCCGCCTGAAGAAGCACGACAGAGACTAAGACAGGCTGAGAACCAGAATAGAACTATCGTCGCGAGTGACTAGATAGGGTCATGCCCCTCGGCGCAAGTTCTATCGCCCCTGACCACGTGTGCACACACAGGCTCTTGCCTAAGCCAGGTCTCTAGCTAGTATTCCCCCTATGCAGGACGCTACACTTGGACCGAGGGTCCAAGGAACTAGCTTAAGAACCATAAATCGGGAAAAGCTCGGTCGAAAATGTTGACACATCGAAGCGTGTCGTAAGGCTACAACTAGTGGAGGATCACGAGACATAGACTCTAAAATGCGAGTGGCAGAGTATAGATAGGCTAATCATGCACTGTCACTCGTACAACCAAGCACCAATCGCAGCACCAAAAATTGTCGACAGACTCAGGACAAGGCAACTAGACCTGAAGCTATAATGATCCTTGAGTTTCATGACTCGGAGTCAAGATTGTCATATAAGCGGAACAAGCGGCCAATCGGTCTAATCCTAAGCTAGAGAAAATGACTCACTACAGAAATGAGTCACGGAGACCTGAGG
Source organism: Amorphophallus titanum (assembly GCA_024336825.1). Taxonomy (NCBI): domain Eukaryota; kingdom Viridiplantae; phylum Streptophyta; class Magnoliopsida; order Alismatales; family Araceae; genus Amorphophallus; species Amorphophallus titanum. The sequence continues at coordinate 26,381,339 of JANBPO010009603.1, read as the reverse complement.
GAAACACCGAGACCCTCAGCACACTTGGATGCGTAGACCGATGTAGGACAGCACCTCCCTGCATCCAGAACCACTGTCTCGAACTGGACAGAATCGTCGAGACACACACAAGGTCATCTGTCAACCACTAGATCACACCGGGTTGACCAGAACCAGGCAAAGACATTAAAAAGTAGTACAGAAGGTTGCTCACAGCAAGAACACTCCTAGCCACCTCATATCATGGTCATAGCCCTCATAGGACATCAAGAGAGATCCACGGGATGACGGGCAGACCACAAGGTTACGCCAAGATGCACGGAAACCAGTACGTTAGGAAACGACACTCAGACACCGTCCTAGAACACAAACCTAAGACAGACCGACACGAAACAACCCAATACGGTGAACCAAAAACACCAAAGGGGATGGGCGGTTACAAGGGGGCCACCCAAGGGCATGAATGGTCCAAGGAGGGCCGCTCAAGGGTCAGATGCCTAAGATCCAAACGGGGATGGGAGGTCAGGGCAGAACCGCCCAAAGGGATGAGCGGTCAAGTCTTGGCCGCTCAAGCCCACGACCCAGAACAGTTCCTGGTCAAAATGGTCTTGACTGGACCGCTGAACGGAACCGACCTACTACAGTGCCAGTCAAAACAATCTTGACCAAACCGTCAAACACGACTGGCATGCAATAGTTAACCAAGGGTCAACAGGGATGGACAGTCAGATCCTGGCTGCTCAAGCCAGACAATAAGATAGGCGACTAGAACCTGGCCGCCCAAGGGGGGGATGGGCGGACCCTACCGGGCCGCACAAATCATGTACGATCTATCGTTTGACCACACAAGCCCCAAAACCCAGTGAGGATGAACAGTCCAGAGCCAGCCGCCCGTACCTTGGGCGATCTCTGGTGCGACCGCTCAACCGTCACGATGAGCAAACCCAAGGGTTCATCCGATCGTGGCCTTTCGACGCCCCGTTCGTGCCGAGACAAAGGGGATATAGCCACAATCACCCTGGCAGTCACATGGACTCCGACCGGAGTCAAAACGATGAACGAATCGCAAGAAATGGGCGATTCTAGCGGAATCACCCAAAAAAGAGCAACCGGACTTCCCGGGCTTCTCACAGTCAACCAGGACTGCCAATCTACATGAAACTGGTATCAATGGAACACTGACGTTCCCAGGAGTCCATTGACTCCAACTAATCTAAAATCTATCGCCGATTTTCGATGAAGCCTATGAAACCCACGAAATCCCAAAAAGCTTGATCTCACTTGTTCGAGCACCAAACGATGTGTAGGGATAGGGAAAACGTAGAGGAAGAGTGAGTGATCCATCTCCCTACCTCCACCAAAGAAACCACACGCTGAAGCGACTAAACCATGTCGAAAATCGCCAGGAACGTGAACGGCGCCTTCTTGGAATCCACCGAGGGATCGCGCCCGCCACGCTCCATCTGCTGCCCTATGCCACGAACCGATCACTCCAGTATGTCCTTGCCTCGGCCAGCTCCGCAATGGTATGCACCCCACGCAAGCGCACACTTATTTTTAAAATAAGCGCAGTTAAACTGCCGGCCATTATCGCTCGCTATCACTCGGGGGACCCCAAAGCAGCATATGATCGATCGCCACACAAAACTCCAAACAATATCGTCCGTTATTTTTGCAGAAGCTTCTGCCTCGATCCACTTAGTAAAGTAGTCGATGGCAACGATGATAAACTTCTTTTGCGCCTGGGCCATAAGGAAGGGACCAATGATGTAAATTCCCCACCGAGCGGAAAGGGTAAGGCTCGGTGAGCGATACGAGCATTGAGGCCAACTCTCGCCAAAGCCCTTCGTCGCGGGTTCCCCCGCTCAGGGCGGTGATTGCGGACGCTACGTCGAGGCGGGAAATGCGTAGGGCCTCCGCCTTGAAGCGGTTAATATAGGCCCGCAGCTTTTCCCTTAGAGCCTGCTTGAGCGCCAGGAGTCCCGCAATCGACCTTGGGAGATCGCCCCCTGCAAAACTTTCCTTGAATAGTCGCCTGAACTATCGAAAGCTGGTGATGCTTTCGGGGCCGAGAGCTCGAAACCAGGCTTGAGTCCCTTGCACCAATGTAGTGGCAAAGGCTAGGCACCTGATCGGGTCCGACGCCCCCTGTAGAGTCATCAGGGCGTCAAAACTGTCAAAATGGTCGACCGGCTCGCCCAGGCCATCGTAGGACTTGAAGGCTAGGAGTGAGACACTGGGGGACAACCCGACTTCCAAAATTTCTGCGGAGACCGGGGATTTCTCCTCATCCTCCCTATTCACGGTATTCTGCTACAAAGCTCAGAGTGCTCGTTCTTGTTCCGCAAATCGCCGCTTGAGGTTCCGAAGCTGGAGGGGGGGCTCCCAGCGCTCTGTCCCTCTTCTCCGTGTCGCTGTGCGGCGGGGGCGACAGTCGCCGCTGGCAGGGTAGGTTGTTGCGCATCATTCCTCCCCCTCTGCGAGTTGAAGGAAGCCTCATGTTCGACAGCCAGGGGCTAGGGGTGAGAAGGTTCACCTGTTGCGCTGCGGAGGATGCAGTCGTCTTAAATGATGAAAAGGCCTCCCGCCATTCATCGGGAGGCTTCTACCCGAGAGGGGCCAGAACGTGATTCCTGGGACTGCTCCCTCCCTAGCTACCTGGGACTTCATCAAATCAACGAGGGTATCTAGTTTAGCATTGAGAGATCGCAAGGCCTTAGGATCCACCATGGCGGGCTATCCCCCCTGGGGTGACGGTGGGGGAGGGGCATTGGCCTAAGCGTTTGGAGCGGGGCCGATCAACGAGTGTGACGACACAGGCTCCTGATTTAAGGCAACCGACGCCTTCCCCCTGTCGCCAGTCAACCTCCTGCTGCAGTTCCTACGCACCATGTTGGATTTTTGTTCATTTTCCCACAGACGACGTCAGATGAAGAGGCGAGATCTCGTAAGTCGCATGCCGTCAGATCTATGACAAAGCTAATCCCAGATCAATCGTACGAAGCCACCTCGGGACGAAATACTGTACAAAAGGAAAAAAGCGATCAGGGGGCCTGAGATTGTGATCCCAAGAAAAACTCTCTGATGCTTAAGTCAGCAAAAGCAAGAGCAAGATGTGAAGGGAGGCAAAGGAGGTGCAGGGCACAAGATTACTCTGCACAGGCTGAGGAGGCTAAAATTGGCATACCTTTCCGAAGGGGATCCCTGCGGTTAAATAGCTGCAGGCTCCCTCTTCAGAGTAGTGGGAATCTTGAGAGTCCAAGGGCATTACGTCCACGGCATGAACTCTTATCGTTCAGAGACTCTTGTTCTCCGCTTATTCTCATAGACTTCTCACTCTCAGAAGGTAGCGCAGAGTTCGCTCACAGTTATTAGGGATAAGTGCCCGGCCGCGAGGAATCCACTCTGGCTCGTCGGAGAGTCCTAGTGAAGGGCTGATCCATGAGAGAAAAGGGATATTCCCCTTCTAAGCCCGAGCTCCGAGCATATCGTTCCAACCTCAGGCATCCCTAAGGGAGCGTCTTATCCGCCTTTTACTAGCTCGTCAATAGCGCGCCTAGGTTCCTCCAGAGCATTTGGGAGGCTTTTACTTGGGCGACCATGTCAAGGCTTGGTGTGCCCTTTACCCTTAATTTTATGGCAAGGGCCCTCAATACGGAGTTGGATTGTCACTTACTGGGTCACGTAGGCCTTCATGGGCTTTCGGGCTGTAAAATATTGGGCCGCAAATCTTCCACTCTCCAAACCCTAATATGTAGGTAGGGACTTCAATGCTATTACAAGTCCATGGGAGAGGATGAGAGCTCACATCTAAATGGGGAAGATGGAAGATGTCACAGAAAGGGCTGCACTGATTGATATCGGAATGACAAATGCTCATTTCACTTGGTCTAACTTGAAAGCAGATCCCTCTTGCTCCAGACCAGACAAGTTCTTGGTATCAATTGATTGAGAAGATTAGCACCCTCATGTTCAGGTGTCGTCTCTGACAAGATGAGAGTCGGACCACAAACCACTCCTTTTGAAGACCAGCCATACACATGTGATGAGGAAGAGCTTCAAACCAGAGAGATTCTGGTTCAAAAGAGACTTCATAGAGGCTGTTAACTTGACCTAAAATGTATAGAGGAGAGAAAGGTCTGCTATAGCTAGGCTGGTGGAGAAAATGAAGCATGTGACGTAGGTTCTCAAGGTATGAGGTGCAGATAAAACCCTACTGGCAGAACTGCTAGAGACAAGATATTGTAACAGATTGAAGGATTGGATTGCTTGGAGAAAATGAAGCACGACTAACAGTAAGTGGTCGCCAGTCCTTGCACTCACCACTGTTCCGTAGAATGGGAAGTCAAACAACCCAGCAAATAACAACATCAAAGTCTGGAGTTTGCCATTGACACTCTATAAAAAGGAGCACAAGACATGCCCTTGGGGAAACAAAAGACTTATAGTCCGGATAACAAAAAATAAAAAGAAAGAGGGGTGATACAATCAGAGCCTAGGCTCACTCCCCTCCATTGCTACCAGGCGAGACTCTGTGACCACCAGCTCCACCTCCAAGGCTGACGCAAGCTGAATGCTAGCCTTGGCCGCGGTCTCGGCAGTCCGCCACTTGACCTTAGCGAGCTCCACGGCTCGCCGATGCTCCTCCAAGGCCTTCTGCAAGGCCTCAGCTCTACTCTCTGCCTCATTCAACTGCATGGCATGGTCCTTAGCAAGGGACACAGTCGTGTTGACACGTCTCCTCTACTTGATTGCCACTGACGCAAGCTGAGCGCACTGCTCCTGCGCCTCTCAGATGGTCGCTAGCCGCTGCGCCCTCTACTCCTGAGCCACCAGGAGCTGTAGGCACTTTGCCTAGATGTTGGCCAAGCCAGACATCCAAAGCTCGCGTGAGAAGCCAAGGCCATGGTAGCCCTGGGTGCAGTCCCTCAACCACTACCTAAGCTCCTCCGGAGAATGCTGGGGGGCGTTTCCTAGGTAGCCTTAGGCTCGCTGAAGCAAGGCCACACCCACGCTCGTGTCCAACAGTGGCTTTGGTGGACAAGGGCATGTAGGCCACTCGACCTCCAGGTCCAGGGAAGAGTGGCCCATTTTGGCCTATACACAAGGAGGACCTATACAATCCCACCAAAGACAAAGGAGAGTCAGCAACATTTAGGATTTCCATGTGACAAGACAAGGTGAAAAACCTGAGAAAAGTCCTGATCCTCACCGGGCATGGCTCCCGCCGCGCCTGTGGCATCTCTGCTAGGGGTCGGTGAGCGTAATCTCTCCTCCACATCGGTGACATCCCCCACTAGAGTCGGGGAGGGTAGAGGCTCTTCCATAATCTGGTCACCCCTAGTAACCATCGAGGGCACGGGAGGCTCTCCCGGGTCATCCTTGATAGGAGCTGGCACGCACTCCCCCTCAAATTCCAGCCCTGGTCATGATATAATGACGTCAACACCTTGCTATAAACTCTAAACCAATGTTGATGGGGAGGGGGAAGGGTTTCTATATACCTTCTAGAGCTACCTCCATCTCGACATCCCCGGTAGAAGAGGTCTCAGAGGAAGAAGAGCCTGAGCTCGAACTCTCGTCGGTCTCTATCGCCGCACTGCCACTGCTCAAAGAGCGAGATGAGGTCTCTGACGAATCCCCGGGCACGGGTAAATCAGAGGCCCCTGTACACCAAGAAGTTGAGTCAGGCTATTATAATCCAATTTCATATGAAGACAACCCCCTGGCCAAGGGTGTTGGAAAAGAAGCTCACCAGCAGGGGTGTCCTCTTCGAAAACCCCCTCAATATCGACAAGCTCCTCGTCACCCCCAGTGGGACCTACAACAGCAGACCCTGGTCACATCCTCGAGAAGCTCACCCTCCTCCAGAGGGGAAGATGCACCTGTGATCGATGCTGGTGGAAGCTTAGCATTAAAGTGTAAATTAGAAAGCCCTCAAATGACTAAGCATTCAGTCACATACTTGAGGGTCCCACACTAGAGGACTCTACTAGCCCCACGGTGCAAGCTGATACCACAGTAGGTAAAGGCGGGAGAGGTAGCCTCGCCAGCACCTGTGGTAGTCCACCCAGCGTGTCCCCAATGATGGCGGGGGCACAGGGGTCACCTGCCCAGACTCCCCCCTAAGGACGGGAGGGCCACTGACGGGCCGACATTCACTAACTCCTGGATCATCTCCAAGGTGGTTGCCGCCTCCTCACCTGCCAAACAAACAGCACAAGCTCAGTCAGTAAATACAGCTTATCGAAGGTGCAATAACAATGGGGTGATCCCCTCTACATCAATTCGACACTTACCTGGGCAATCGCAAGCCACCGCATGTGCTAGCTCTCCGGCCTGTCCAGACGCTCCACCCAGAATCCCAGGAGGGACCTCGACCGCTGACGTCTCTATCACCCCTGCACAATCTAGATGGCTATGTTAATAACCAGATTCAAACAAAAGCCATGACGTACGCCCAGTGTTAGAACCTCTTTCTTGTACAACATCTCCCTATAGCCTGCCACAACTCAAAGTCAGAGAATTCCTCCATGTTAAGGGGAAGCTCGCTCATGACGCGAATAAACCCCTCCATGTCAATCTCACACTCGACCCCCTCCTCAAATGGAGGGTCCACCTCTCGAGTGGGTGAGAAGGTCGCTTCCGCACCAGTCTCCAGCGGAGTTGCAAAAGATAAATCCAGCAAAACAAGATTAGCCAACCACCATGGCTAAACCAAGCCAGGGCAAAGAGGCTGAAGCGATGCTTACTCAAGGCCGTCTCTGCCTCGGCTTGCCTGCCAGCCCCGAGTCCTCCAGAGGACCCACCATCCACAACTACTATAGCCTCTACGCGAGGGTGCTTCTACCTAGGCTGCGAACCTCCATCCCCACTCCCTGAGGACGCCTCCGTGGAAGGGTGGTCCCCCTCTACCGCAGAGCCTATCAACAAACACAACAACATACAACGCCTCAGTTATATGTCCCAGAAAGCAACCCAGTTAAGACAGCATGCTAAAAGGGAAAAAAATCTATCCATCTTATTAAACTATATTTTTACTTATTCTCTGAAACAAAGTTTCTTATTCCACCCTTTCCCCATTATCGAATGGGCCCTTTGTAGTGTCGGTGGCTGCACGCGAAGACACGATCTCGAGCACGGTCTGCTTCCCCGGAACGAGCGATCCAGACACCTGGCTGCCGTCCCCGACAAAGGAATTCGCCTTTCCGGCCCAACAAAAAAGGCACATAATTAATAAATAGATCCGTATCAAATGGAAAAAAAATAGGAGATTTCTTCTTCTTCTTCTTTTATTTTTGGCTCAATCCCCTCGTTTTCAACGCCAACTTGCGACACATTCGAATGCATTTGCATCAAAATCACATGATGTGGTAACCAAGTGGAAGTTGGCCACCTAATTCGATCACAACATCCGGAGGAAAAACGTGGGCTCACCGCGCCGCGGCGCAGGGGGTTCGCTGCCGAGGAGAGGTCGGCGTCGCCAACGCACGAGGGCCCGCACAACTGCCCTCACGTTATCGAGTCTGGCGGGCTGCTCAAATAATGCTGGAAATCTCACCGTGGATAAGGCGCGACCCTTGGGGGACTCGATCGGCCGCGCTTCCCCTCGCGAGACGCTTGTCCTCCGCCTCCTCCCCAGATGCCTCCTGCGCCCCAAGATCCCCGTCCCGGATGCCCTCACATGCATCATGCATGCATGCACGGGGGGATTGGCATCCCGGAGGCGGCCATTCAATTCCGCTCCCTGTCTCCTTCCTGCCGTGAGGTCGATCGGCACCTGACCCACCAATCGCCAACTGGCTGTGGCGCCCGTTGTGGACGTGGAAAGATGCAAGCTTTGAGACGGAGCTGGAATGCCCACGCCGATTATTGCGGGTTGACTCGGCTTCTGATCCTTGAAAGTCGTGAGGGACTGTCTGAGGACTGGCCTTTGAGATTGTGCTGGAGACCCCTGCGGTGGGAATGGTACGGGCTGAGCTCGGTCTACAGTCAGCCAGAAGAGCTGTTTGTGGAAATGCGTCGCATGAAGGTTGGTCGGCAGGCCGACTCGGGACTCAAACGAGTCTGTTGGGCACCCGGCTCCTACCGAGCCGTCCAGATGACGGACCTTGCTCTCCAGGATAAGAAGGCACGTCCTTGTCATCGTCATGGCATTATTCTAATCAAAACATGGATAGCTAGTAGCTTGTTCATTCTTGGGGAAGTCCTGTCGATTTCCTGGTTTCCTCTCCGGATGGGCTGGCTGTCTCGATAGTTCTTTATTTCATTTATATCTTGGAGGAATGGTAGCATGCCTGGCCTACCTGGGCATTGCATATCATACTCTCTTTGTCTGTCGTCTCGCCTTTAAATTGAACAGTGGGAGGCGCCGAACTTAAATTTGATATGATCTAAAGAGTCTGACAAGTCAAGCCCGAGGTCGACAGTGGCACCCTAGCATTTGTATTCTCTGCAATGGATCACCCTGAATCACCTCAAAGCTCGGGCCTTTAGCTTCTGTGAACGTGGCTGATCTGTCTCTCGTCTGGGTGTCCTCCCACTTGTCGTCTTCTGTCGATGCATACCCAAGACTTTTTCTTATTAGCCAACAAATCAGGACTCGTGTTGCTCCTCAATAATTTCAGAACTCTAGCTTGCAGTTACTGCCACACAAGTCGCAGGGGCATAGATATGCTTGGGCGGACTGTTAAAACCCTCCAATTATAAAGTCTCTTCCGTTTCTCCTCTTCCCTTCCCTCCATTCAAAAACTGGGCCATCCCTCCTGTTGTTGTACATTGTCTTCTTCAGTGCTGCAGAGCCATAAGGCCCAAGTGGGGGGTTGGGTAGCCTTTCTCTCTGCCCCTCTCTTACCAATGGAGGAAAACCAGAGCCCTCTTCCAGAGGCAGCCACCATGACCATGGAAGATGGTGGGGCTGAAGAGCACGATCCAGAAATGAACTGTCTGGAGGAACCACTGCTCAAGAGAAGCCCAACGCTCACCACTAACCATCTAGCCATGGTGGGAGCGAAGGTCTCATATATAGAGAGCTTGGATTATGAGTAAGTCATGTTTCTGGTTTTCCATCCATCTTTCTAATTCTGAACTGTAGGATGCTCCTTGGTGTTGGTGGTGGAGAAACATACTTGGTATTTCGCTTCCTTGTTGCAGGATAAATGAGAATGATCTGTTCAAGCATGACTGGAGAAGCAGATCCAAGGTTGAGGTGCTGCAGTATGTATTCCTCAAGTGGACGCTTGCCTTCCTTGTTGGGCTTCTGACTGGTGTCGTTGCATCACTTATCAACTTGGCAATTGAGAATATCGCTGGCTGGAAGATGCTTGCTGTCATGCGCTTTGTCGACCAAGAAAGTTGAGTGATCCTGATCTGTGTGTCTGCACTGGACCAAATGAGTGGCCGGACATAGATAATGCTCTGATGATGATAATGATGATAAGCCTGATGGGGTGTATGTGTGTTGTTGTGGTGATGCAGGTACCTGAGTGGATTAGCGTACTTCACCAGTTATAATCTAGCTTTGACGGCTGTAGCTGCTGTTTTGTGTGTGGGAATTGCACCTACAGCTGCTGGACCTGGCATACCTGAAATCAAAGCTTATCTGAATGGAGTGGACACACCGAACATGTTTGGTGCATCGACATTGATTGTCAAGGTAATACAGAGCTTTGTCGTAAATGTTACTGTCCTATAGTGGGTGTTTGATATGGGAGAAGAGCTCCTAATACCGATTTAAGGTAATGCTAATGCAAAGGAAGAGATTTCCATCGATCCAGAAATAAGGTCCGTCAGGGATGTCGTACATATATTGTACATATTTTTTTTTAGAGCTCGACTTGGGCGGATTGCCACTAGCCAAGGTAGGGAGAGCTCAGCCAGGGTGGAGTGCCAGTAGACCAAGGTAAGTAGAGCTCGGCCAGGGTGGAGTGCTAGCAGGCCAGGGTGAGTAGAGCTCGATCATGGCGGGGTGCCACTAGACCAACGTAAGTAGAGCTTGGTCAGGGCGGAGTGCCACTAGACCAAGGTAAGTAGAGCTCGGCCAGGGCGGAGTGCCACTAGACCAAGGTAAGTAGAGCTCGGCTAGGGGTGGAGTGCCACTAGACCAAGGTAAGTAGAGCTTGGCCAGGGCGGAGTGCCACTAGACCAAGGTAAGTAGGGCTCGGTCAGAGCGGAGTGCCACTAGACTAAGGTAAGTAGAGCTCAGCTAGGGCAGAGTGCCACTGGACCAAGGTGGGTTTTGGTCATTCTGGGAATGCCGACTGAGCTGTGTGATACAACTTCATATGTTTTCCATTAAGGGCAGAGAACTGGATGACTCCTTTAGGATCTACAAGGACGTAGGCACCCCCTCCATATACTCAGCGGATGACATACGGTCTGACCCAATTTTTGACCAACTTCCCTTTGGGGTTGGAGGCCATTACTTCTCTTCTTTTGACCATCACCAGGTCTCCTTTCTTCAATTCTTGTCCCTTGACCAGTTTGTCGAAAGCACGGGCCATGCGAGCTTGGTAGAGTTGGATATTTTGTTGCGGGCGAAGACGCTTTCCTTCAAGCTCAGCAAGCTCTTCTAATCTTCTTTCTATGTTGGTTTATTCCTCGCTAGCCAACCCATGTTGGATGGCAACTCGCAGTGAAGGGACTTCCAATTCAATTGGCACCACAACTTTTGACCCATATACGAGGGAGAATGGTGAGCAGCCAGTTGGGGTTTTATAGACCGTACGATAGGCCCAAAGCACTTCGTACATCTTCTCTTCCCAATCCTTTTTATTAGATTTGACAGTCTTCGCCAGCAGTGTGCATAGTATTTTATTGAAGGCTTCTGCAAGCTCATTGGCTTGTGGGTTGTTGGGAGACGATGTCCTCCAGTCAATCTTGTATTTATCAGCCAGCCAGTAAACCTTCTAGTTTCTGAAATGGCTGCCATTATCAGAGATAATTTGGTTGGGAATCCTGAACCAGAATATTATATTCTGCCAGATGAATCTTGTGACCAACTCTCTCATCACTTCTCTCAGTGCTATTGCCTCTGCCCATCTGGAGAAGTAAGTTGTAGCTGCTAAGATATATTTGCACCCTGACGAAGATGCTGGTAGTGGCCCCACCACGTCCGTGCCCTACTGAGCAAACGACCAACTTAGTATGGTGGGATGTAGCGGCACTGGCGGTCTCCTTGACACGTTCGCGTGCTCTTGACATTTTTGGAAAGCTTTGGCAAACTTGTAGAAGTCATCGAACAAGGAGGGCCAATAATAGCCCAATTTTTTTATTTTAATTTTCATTTTTGGGCCAACCTGGTGCACTCCAGCTGACCCGGCATGGACTTCTTGCATCACCTACCCAGCTTCTACTGAAAACAAGTAATGGAGGAGAACTTTCTTTTGGGCATTTGCCATTATTCAGAACAAAGTTCCGTTCCTCATTTCGTAAGAGTCTTTGACCCTCAAGAGCTTCATTCCTTGTTCTTTTTCTTTCGGGAGCTATTGGTGCTGGAACCAACATAAGAGATGCTCCCGCCAATCGGGCTGTTGGACCTCCTCTACAGCTGCCGCTTCATTCTCTTGTTTATCGACCAGGACCTTTGTCATGCTGGGGACCCGTCGTCAGTTAATTACTGTTACATTTAGGCTTGTGTCCAATGAAATCACCAAAGAGCTAGCCAACTTTGCAAGGGCATCCGCCTAAGCATTCTGTCCCCGATCGATATGCTTGACTTTGATGAAGTAGAATCTTGCCATCAAGTGAAGTGCCAGCTGGTAGTAGGGGAGGAGCTCTTGCTCCCACACATCGAACTCTACTTCCAACTATTTTTTAACTAGCATAGAATCCCTGAATGCTTCCAACATCTGGATCTCCATGGATAGGGCAATCTGCAACCCAATTATCAGGGCTTCATACTCTGCTTCATTATTTGTGCATGGCTTGTTTATTGAATAAGACGTATAGATGACTTCTCCTTCTGGGGATTTTAGGACTATGCCTGCCCCTGCTCTAACTCTGGCTGATCCAGTAGCTGGTGTATCAATTCTGGATGCACCATCAAAGTATAGCTGCCACACTGAGGGCTGCACTTGACTAACTTCCAGGGTTTCATCTTCAGGGAGCTCCGGTTCCAACGAACAATCCTCTGGCACTGGGTGCTCAGCAATGAAGTCTGCGATGGCCTAACCTTTGACAGCCCTTTGCGGCACATAGGAGATATCAAACTCCATAAGGATCACCGCCCATTTTCCTAGATAGCCTTTGAGTGCCGGTTGGGACATGATATATTTTAGCGGATCCACCTTGGAGATCAGCTTGATTTCATGTGACAACATGTAGTGTCAGAGCTTCTTAACTGCGAAGACCTGCGCCAAGCAGAGCTTCTCAACGCAGGTGTAATTTTCCTCACTTCTGACTAATCTTCGACTGAGGTAGTAGAGGGCTTGTTCCTTCCCTTCTTCATTGTTCTGGGCTAGCATTAAAAAAAGAAAAAAAAGAAGAAAGGAGAAAGAGAGAGAAAAGAAGGGAGGGTACACCCTATGAGGGTGAGTGCACTCACGTGCACTGCTTGTCTCATCCTGCACCCGCGCTACCCGTGGGTGGGAGACATTTGTGGATGCATAAAATTTCACGTCTATACGTTCCACACTAGTCTCGCATTAACAACAGAACTGCATGAAGAGGCCCCAGAAGAGATGCGATACCCGGAATCCGAAGAATGTTACTACCCTCTCGGGGAAGTAAGAGATAACTCCCCGAACATGTATGCTATCGTTAAGCCATCATTAGAGTCCCGACGGCGAAGAAGAACCAACCCCAGGAAGCTCACAATCCTTGAGTCCCTGAAGAAAATCAACGGACAGAAACCATTGCTGGTAATGGGTTCAAACCAGCCTTCAGCAGCACACCCCTGTAGATGCCCCCAGCGGCACACGCCTCTAAGTGCCCCTACCCAGGACGGTGCCTTGGGCTTCACTAGGCACGCCCTTGAGGGATTTTTACCCGGAATACCCTCGAGGGAGGCCCTTACCTGGCACACTCGGAACACCCTACATCCGGCACGCTCCTGGAGCCCCTTTGTCAGTGTGCGTTCCTAGCGCCGGTGAATGGCACGCCTTCAGTGCCCTTTCAACGGCACGCCCTTAGTGCCCCTCGAGCAGCGCACTGTCAAGCCCTCTCAGCGGCACACCCACTTTGAAGCCCCAGCGGCACACCCCCTGGGTGTCCCAGCAGCACACCCTTGAGTGCCCCAGTGGCACACCCTTTTTTTAGCCTTCCAACGGCACACCCCCCTTGGTGCCCCTTTCAGCGGCGCAATCACTGTGCCCTTCCACGACACACTATCTCATGCCCTTCAACGGCACACCTCCTTGCGCCTTCCAACGACATGCTTCTTCAACCTCCCAGCGGCACACTTTTTCAGCCCTTCAGTGGCACACCTACTGTGCCTTCCAGCGGCACAGCTCTCCGCCCTCTCAGCGGCACACCCTGAGTTCTTCTTTGTCCGGTGCATCCGGCAAAGGAAATCTAACACCCATGCCCTATGATCTTCGGCGCGTAGCAGGGCCAGCCCAGGGATAGCTGAGGTGTCACCCAGGGAGGAAGGCACACAGGTTACCCCCCTGCCACCAAGGATGAGGAGTCAAATCCCATTCAATGCCGGTCATTCCCACCCTCGAACACTCCTACCGCCGAGGGTATAAAACAACCCCTCTTCACTGCGAACAAAAAAAGGGGAGAACAGACAGAGAGAGACACAAAGGGGGGGAAGAGAAGAAGAGAAAGAGAAGAAGAGAAGAAGAAGAAGAGAAGAAGAGCCTCCATAACAACCCACCGCCATCTGTGTGAAGAGTGAAGAAGAGAGAAAGAGGGGTTCTGAGTGTAGCAGGAAGAGCCAATGCTCCATCCCCTCCCCACTGTGCATCGTCCCTTTCCTTCCTCCTGTTTTATTTTCTTTGCTCGGTGCATGAACTTTTGTAGTCCTCTTTCACAAGGAATAAAAGGAGGGTTTCGAGATGTGCTCGTGCTTTGCATGTGTGTGTGTGTCCCCTCTGTCCATCTTTCACGTGCTTCCTTTGCGCCATGGGTTTCCCCCTTCCGAACCGGTAGCATAGTCCTCATCGGAGATGGTGTCTAGGTTTCATGGGTCTCCAAGCTCCATGCGTAGCCTCCCTTCCCCACTCAGTTTAGGTTGGTTCACCCCCTCGCCAAGGGGGATGATCCCTGTAGAGCGATGGTCTTCCAGCCTCTTTGTAATCCTTTGAAGCTTCCCCAGTCGTTGGCATCTCTGCTTGGAGCCTTGTCCGGTGCCCTTTTGGCCCTTGTGATCTAGTGCACCCGCCGTGTCTTTCACCCGGCACACCCTGGACCCGCCTTGCTCGGCATGCTCCAATTAACCCCTTTCCCGGCACGATCTTAACCCCTTAGCACTGCTTGGCTGGCACACCTTTAACGCCCCTTGCCCAGTGCACCCTTGGCCTCGCTAGATCCACACACTGTGGCCATCCCTTACCTGGCACACCCTCAGGGTGCTCCGCCCAGGACACTTCCAACGGCCCTTGGCCAGTGCACTCCTCCAGTCTGCGCAACCCGGTGCACCCTCTGGCCTATGCCTTGGCCGACACACCTATGGCCTGCCCTTATCCGACACACCTGGGCCGCTTCCAGGCGATACATCTTCAGCCCATTTTAGCCCAGCGCTACTCGCTCACTATTTTTTTGGGTTTTTTGAAGTTTTCTTAAAGGTGACCCTGCCTTGGCACGCACCTCGAGTTTGGGTCGCGTCACTCCTTGTGGGCGTGTTCCCCTTTTACTCCCCTACGCTCTGGGTCCTAGGGAGATGCTACCGAATTTTCACTGGAATTAACACAATAACAATAATAATAAAAGAATGGGAAACAACAAATAAACAGAATAAACACCGATGAAGCGGCTTTGCCGAAACAACAAAAGAACTACGGAGATCCCGAATGACTGAACATTCGCATCAATACAACGGACTGTCGAACACAGCCACGAACTTGATCTACATGAATAAAAGGAAACCAAGTAAAAACCCAACATATGCATTCCATGAACAAAAGAAAAGCCCCTTACATGCATCCCAAGAGTAGAGGGAGCATTCCCTGAACGATCCCTGGTCCGGTGCACTCCCTGGCCTTCATATGCATTGCCCTTGGTGGCTCAGCCTTCAGATGCGCATAAACCCCTTATTAAGCACATAAAACAAGTGTAATTAAATGGCAGATCAATTAAAGAGTTGACAGTTAGTGTATGACATCATCAAAATAGTAGAGGTTCAACACTATATACAAGATAAGCGGCCTCCCCTTGATCGGCACCCCCAGCACGGGCGGAGTCTTCAAATATTCTTTCAATTGGTCGAGAGCCCTCTGGCATTCCTAATTCCAATAGAAAGGTGCATTCTTTGTCATCAATTTATGGAACGGCTGGTAGCGCCCGGACAGGTGGGAGATGAACCTGTGTATGTAGGCCAGCCAGCCCTACAGGGATCTCAATTCTCCCAGATTCTTCAGAGGAGGCAGCTCCTGGATGGCTATTATTTTGATAGGGTCAATCTTGATTCCCCTATATCAAACTATAAAGCTGAGAAACTTCCCGTTGGAGACGTCGAAGGCCCACTTTATCGAATTCATTTTCAGCTCATATTGTCGTAGCCTCTCGAAAATGACCTTGAGGACATTGAGGTGATCTTCCCTCTTCTTAGTCTTGATGACTAAATCATCAATGTATCACTCGACTTTGTTGTACAGCAGCTCACCGATTATCTTGGTCATTGCCCGCTGGTACGTGGCGCTATCTTTCTTGAGACCAAAGGGCATCCTCTTGTAGTGGAATATCCCCTTGGGTGACTGGAAGGCCGTGTGATTTTGACCGCGCTCTGCTATCCAGATCTGATTGTAGCCAGACGACCCGTCCATGAAAGACAAGGCCTCATGGCCAGTAGTTGCATCAATCATCACCTCGGTGATGGGGACTAGGAAATCATCCTTTGGGCATGCCTTGTTCAGGTCACGAAAGTCCACGTAAATCCTGATCTAACCGTTCTTCTTCTTCGCCGGCACGATGTTGGCCAGCCAGGTGGTGTACTGATTTTTAGATACAAAGTCGACATTAATATGCTTGTCGACTTCCTTGCAGATTTAGTTGATCAATTCTGGCCTCATGCACCGGGGTGGCTGCTTTAGTGGCTCGACCTTAGGATCGATGGCCAAAATGCGCTCAGCCACAGTGGGGCTAAGGCCGGGCATCTCTTTGTAGTTCCAAGCGAAGCAGTCCCAGAATTCTTACAGTAGCTTCATATATTGTTCTCTCTCCTAGAGAGACAGGAGCGCACTTAGAAAGGTTGGCCAGGGGTCACCCTCCGTGTCGAGGTTGACTTCGATGAGTTCGTCCATAGTGGCTTGGCCGCCATCTTCGATTTTCGACAGTGTCGGGAGTAGGTCAATGAAGTCTTGATCTTCTTCCTCTTCTGCCTCGAGGACATCATATGCTTCCTCTTGCTTCGCCTCGCCGGGAAGCAAGGCGTTGTCTACTTCCTTTTCTGGCTCTTGGATCAGAGCTGGCGCCGATGGCACATTTCCCAAGCCATCGAGGCATCGGTCCGTTGTTGGGTTGCCCCTAGAGATGGGGGGTTCTCCAACTTCTCGTCCTTGAGGGGGCGTCATCGTGGGTTGCGGTGACCTCCGCTTCAATGTGTTCCCAGTATTTACAAGGGGTGTTTTCATTCAGACTTTCACCCATCAGTGGCAATGATTGTGACCGAATTTCATACATTTGTCACCCTTAAGCACCTATTTGTCACACCTAAACTCCCTTGTCTATACATTTGTCACCATTGTCTTAATCTTCATATTTTTTGTATTTCTTCACCAATCAATTAACTGAATTTCTTGTTTACACATTTTTTTGAATCTAGTGAACACAAAGGTCATCTCGGCTGGGTATTCTATGGACATTTACATGAAAGATAGGGATCAGATGGCATTTCAGGAATGCCACAAGTCATTGATGAGGACCACACCATTTGGTCCATATGTTGACAATGCTTCTCCCGTCACCTTCACCATGACAATATTGGAGGAGATTATTTGCACCCATAGTGGAGAAAATTACTTCTGTATGGGTAGTAAAGAGGTCGCATTCAGTGTGGAAGATGTGGCCATATTTTTAAGATTACCTTGCTCCGGTCAACCGGTTCAACATTATGGGTTTGCAGCAACATTTGACTAGAAGAAAGTGTGCTCTCTCATCCAACAAAGTGTTGCTTCCAATGAAGAGCAGGATTCGGCCGACACTGGTTGGCTGTGGATTGTACTCCTACTGTTCACTTTTCTTTGCCCACGGTTGACGCATTCTTGTCCACAACAGATGTTGTCATGCTTAGATGACATTCAGAGAGTTTCAGATAATAATTGCACAGCTACCGTGCAACAGGTAACGATGCACAAATTTGAGTAATTAGTGTCAGCGGTCCATAAATGACAGTTAGGTACAATTGGCCAAGCTAAGAGAAGAGCTAGGGATGCTTCCCAGGCCCATACATTTATATTTGGTTGTTCTATCACACTTGTTGTAAGCTTTGTTATTTTTGTTGTGTAATAATCTGTCAATCATTAATTCTACTACATTGCAAAATAACTTGATGTATTTCATATTACAGGTCTGGTTTTTTTAGCACACGTGGGTGCTGCAGGCACAAAGGCAGGTGACATTTCCTCGACTATTTAGGTGGGGGCTATTTCTAGATAGGAAATTAAAATTCTCCATTCGATCCTTGCGATGGCAACAGGTATTATGAGTACTCAAAAATTCTTCTTTGTCATTCAACATTAATGAATAACTAAAGTGATGTGGTTTGAAATGCAGGTGATCGAAGAGCTCCTTGTTGAGCCAAGTGAAAGGGTGATGGTGTACGGTGGATTCCGCACCTTCTATCTGCTGTAGTTTTATTTTTAAGGATTAAAGATTTTTGAAGGTAGATCTATTCACCCCCCCTTTAGATCTTAGTGTCCATCTAGCATTCCGTTTGTGGTGCCTTAGCATACCACTGGGTCTTTCACTTCTTCCCCTTTGGAGGAGGGTGAGCTTCCCCATGACATAACTGGGGTAGCAGGGGACGAGCCCACTGCCACGGCTTCGACTGGGAGTGACGAGGAGATCATCGATATCGAGGGGGTTTCTGAAGGGGGTACCTCTGCTAGTGAGTTTCTTGTCCGAAACCCTTAACCTGAAAATTATCTCAGCACACGGTTAGATTACATGGTGACCTCGCTTGGTTCATTGGCCAGCCTGCATCTAGGGGCTCGTCAGAGGCCTCGTTCGGCTCTTTGAGCAGTGGCAGTGTGGCGATGAAGACGGAGGAGAGTTTGAGCTTGAGCACCTTCTCTTCTGAGGCCTCTTCTGCTGAAGAAGCTGAGATGGAGGCTGCTTCACGAGGTATGTGGGGGTTCTCCCCTTCCCCACTTAGCCCTTGTTTGAGTTTTATCGTCGGATATTGATGCTACCGTGCTGCGAACATGGCCGGAGTCTGGAGTGGAGTGCGCGTCGGCTCCTGGCAAGAGCGATCGGGAGGAGCCTTCCGTCTCGCGCGATGGTTACTGAGAATGACCGGGTCACGGAGGAGTCCTTGCCTTCTCCGACCCTGGCGGGAGATGCCACAGGCGTGGGGAAATTGCCTTCATTGACCCCAGTAGGAGACGCTACAGGCGTGATGGGAGCTACACTAGGTAAGAGCTGGGACTTTTATCAGGTTTTTCACCTTGTCTTGTCACAGGAAATTTTGGATGTATTGCTTATTTCCCTTTACGTTTGGTGAAATTACGCAGGCTCCGTTGGTGTGCTGGCCAAGATGGGAGACTCTTCCCTGAGCCTGGGGATTGAATGTCCTGTGTCTGCCTCTCCGCCAGAGCCACTGCTAGACATGAGCGTGGGCGCCGCCTTGCTCCAACGAGCCCGAGGCTATCTATGAGGTGACCCTCCACCTTCTCCCGAGGAGCTTAGGTAGCGTTTGAGGGAGTGTACCTAGGGCTACCACACCCTCAGCTTTTCGCGTGAGCTTTGGATGTCTGGTTTGGCTGGGATATGGGTAGAGTACCTGCGACTTCGGGAGGCTCAGGAGCAGAGAGCTAGGCAGCTGGCGGCCATCTGAGAGGCACAAGAGTAGCGAAGCCGGCTTGTCTCAGCCCTAGTTGAGTAGAGGGCCCATGCGGAGCAGCCGTGTTGCTTTCTCGAGATCGCGTCGTGTAGCTAGGCGAGGCGGAGAGCTAGGTTAAGGCCTTGAGGAAGGCCTTGGAGGAGTAGTTGTAAGTCGAGGAGCTTGCTAGAGCTGAGTGGCAAGCTGTCGAGACCACAGCCGAGGCTAGTGTTCAGCTTGTGTCAACCTTGAAGGCGGAGCTTGCAGCTACTGAGTCTCGTCTGGCGGCACTGGAGGGGAGCGAGCTTAGGATTTGATTGTATCGCCCCTATCCCCTTTTTATTGTGTCATCCAAGTTATACGCATTTTGTTACCCCATGGGTATGTCTTGGGCTTCTTCACAGAGTATTAATGACAACTTATCAGACTTTTGTTATTTGCTGAAATGCCCCACTTTTCTTCTTGTGGAATAGTGTTACGTGTATGGACTGACGACCACTTACTATTAGTCGCACTTGATTTTTCTACTATGTACTGGTACAGGGGGCAGAGGGCTAGGCTTACCCAATTTTGGGTACAGGAACAGGGAGTTGGGTATGGAGAATGGTGCAATTGGGTGGCGGGTACTGAGAGCTGAGTGCTAGGTACTGGGAAGTAGGGAAGATGGCTGGGTGTTGGGGGCTTGTCCTCTGGTGGATAGAGGCCTGTGTTATATGAGGCCGACATAGACCAATGTGGATGTGATGGTCTACGTGGTTAGGGCTACAAAGGAGATTCTGGAGTGTGCCAGTTGTAGATCGAGCGATAGGGTATAGGCTATTGTCATGTTGTTAGCCAGAAATGTAATTCACATTAGCTTGGGGAGCTGGGGCCAAGCTGGCCGGGGAAGGCATTGTGGCTAGGAAGTAGGATAGGGATAGGGACTAAAGGTTGGAACTGGGTCTTGGACTGGAACTTGTCATTAGGGCTGGTATCATAACCAGTGATGACGACTGGAAGCTGAGCCGACTGGCTGGCCATCAGAGGCGTTGTAGGTGAGATGCTGGAGCTGGACCTAGAATTGAGGCTGGGCGGCTAGCTGTGGGGGATGGAGAGATATAGATCTTCCATAGGATGGGAAGAAGACGTGCCAGTCACCGCAGTGATGAATTTCTTGTGCACTCGATCTGACTTGGTCAGTCAATTGTGAAGTATGGGTCGGGACCGAAAGTTCGCCATATCATAAAGGTTATGGCATTAATTACATCTTTTGAGAAAGAGGAAAACCCTTGATTAATTGCCAAGATAGGAAGCCACCGGGGCTTACGCGAATGCGAACAAGAATACAAACTCAGCAAAATTAACGAAGCTATGAGGGGGGCTTATTTATCAACTTAATCATGTGGGGCAAGCATCATTTGTTACATCCGAGCCCCAGTATGGGGCGGAGAACTTAGGTCCAGACACCACCATCTCGCATAGCGAGAGCTTCCAGTTGGGCATAACACGGCCTTTTGCTAAACGCCATTTGATATACCAGAAAGATGTACCCAGAAGTCGGGGGAAGCCCGACGCAGGTACAGCTGGCCACTACGAACTCGCCACTAGGAACCGCGGAAGCAGAACATGCCACCCACCTAAAAAGCAGGGGTGAACCTCGTGTCACTGGCTCAGTAGGGGTCACGCGGATCCCCACTGAAAAACACACAGTAACACAGAATAGAAAATAGCAGGTGTAGCAAAGCAGGAAAACTACACTATAAGGCCGCAAAGAAGAGGAAGCAGGAGTAGGGAATAGACAAGGGAGAGGGAAGCTAAAAGAAAAGGGAAAAGCCATACCGATCGAGTACGACTACCGAACTAACCTCGGCTCCCAAGCTACTCCTAATAGCAATAGAAGGGCAAACTCTGAACTGGTGAAGTCAGAAGTTACCGATCTGTTGACGAGACACCGAGCAAGCGAAGGCCTACAAGGAGAAAAGACACGAGCGTAGGAAAACCTAGACAGACCAGACGGACGCTAAGTACACACGACTTGAAAGTCATGCGCGCCCATCCAGACACGACCATGTGCACAACTAGAACATCGTGCACAGGACACACCACTACACTGACCTCGAGTAAAGCCACAAGCAGGCTAACCCAGCAAGGTCATGATGCTCGAGAAATATGAGAGTCACGAAAGAGTAACTGGTCACGTGACTAGAATACCCACCACTAGAAGAACAACCGGCTGCGTCCCCTGACGTCTTATGCTGCGCCTACAAGTATCTCGTCTACACTATCGCCCAACAGGCACGACAGAGACTAAGACACTCTGAGAACCAGAACAGAAGTACCGTCGCGAGTGACTAGACAGGGTAACGCCCGTCGGCGTCAATCCAAGCCCCTGACCACATGTGCACACACCAGCTCGTGCCTAGAGCCGGGCCTCTAGCTAATATTCCCCCCCTGCGGACACTGCAGTATAGAGCCGGGGGCCCACGAAACTAGCCTAAGAATCGTAAATCGGGAAGTGCCTCACTACAAGAGTCGACACGCCGTAATATGTCGTAAGCCTACGACTAGTGGAGGATTACGAGACACAGACTCTAAAACGCGAGTGCCAAAGTATAGACAGTCAACAAAGCCCGATCGCACATACTACGAAGCACCAATGGTAGCACAGGAAACTACCGACAGACTCAGGACAAGACAACTAGACCTGAAACTACAACGATCCTTGAGTCTCACGACTCAGAGTCAAGATCATCGTACAAAGTGGAACAAGCCGCCAATCGGTCTAATCCTAAGCCAGAGGAAACGACTCACCGTAAGAAATGACTCACGGACACCTGAGGGAACACCGAGAACCCTCAGCACACCTGAATACGTAGAACAAGATAAGACGATACCTCACTGCATCCAAACCATGTCTCGAACTGGACAGAACCGCTGAGACACAGATAAGGTCACCTGTCAACTACTGGGTCACACCAGGTTGACCAGAACTAGACAATGACATTAAATAGTAGTACAGAAGACTACCCACGGCAAGAACACTCATGACCACCTTATATCATGGTCATAGCCCTCATAGGACATCGAGAGACATCCCCGGGACAAAGGGCAAACCATAAGGTCAAGGCAAGATATACGAAAACTAGAACGTCGGGAAACCACACTCAGACACTGCCCTAGGGCACATACCTAAGACAGACAGACACGAGACAGGCCATCATGGCCAACGAACGAGACAATGGACAAGACTCACTGGGCGGTCAAAAGAAGGCCGCTTGGTGAAATGAATGGTCCAAATGGAATCCGTTCGAAGGGGGATGAACGGTCTATAATGGACCATTCAAGGGGGATGAACGGTTGGGGGCCAACCGCTCAAAAGAACTGACCCCTAGACACTAAAAGGGATGGACGGTTCTGGGCCACCCAAAGGCTAGAGCAGTTAAGGAGTAGCTGCTCAAGCCAACCGACCTACTACAGTGTTGGTCAAAATGGTTTTGACTAAATCGCCTGTCTGAACCGACACAAAACTGCTGACCAAATGTCAACTGGGATAAGCGGGCAGAACCTGGCCGCTCAGCCCAATGGAAAGCTGAACAGCTGAGGACCAGCCACTCACGGAGGGATGGGCGGACCACTCTTGGCCACTCAAGCGCTAGAGCGGTCTATCGAGTGACCACTCAACCTGAGACCGAGACACGATAAACAGTCTGAAACCAGCCGCCCATGCGCCTTGAGCGGTTGCCTTTGAACCGTGAAGGCGTTATGACGAGTAAAACATGGGATCGGTCTGATCGTGGCCTTTCCATTCCCCGTTCATTCCGAAACGAAGGGGATACAACAGTGATAGTCATACACAACACATAGACTCTAACGGGAGTCAGATCGGCTGAGAAACAGCGAGAAATGGGCAATTCTACGGAATTAACCCAAATGAAGTAATCAGACTTCCCGGGCTCCCAACGGTCCCAAATGACCGCCAAACGACATGAAATCAGTGACTATGGAACATTGACGTTCCAAGGAGTCCATTGACACTAACTGATCACAGAACCGTTGCCGTTTTTCAGCGAAGCCTACGAACACTGAACAACTACAACGAGCCCAAACTCGCTCGTTCTAGCACCGAACGACGTGAAACTGTAGGAAAAATATGTAGGAATGGTAGGTGATCCGTCTCCCTACCTCTATCGAAGAAATCGTGCGCCGAAGCGACTAATCCACACCGAAAACTGTCAGGAACACGAACGACTGTCTTCTCAGAATCCACCGTTATCCAACAAAGTAAGCTTGGCTTGTTACAAACAACACGTACCCAACACCTTGCACCCACCCTTATGGAGTTAGGACTCACGTAACATTCTTTCAGGGCTTCACAACCTTTACTGCATACTCATTTGTTAACTCTTTCTAAAATCGAGTTAGCTTCAAGGCACTACTTCACAGGTCTCTGTTGCACCAACCAAACTGAGAGAGAGAAAAGAAGAGAGAGAACAAGATTGAGAGAGTGCTGTATTTTTTTATCCTAGAATAGCATCCCGTAGAGAGAGAGGGAGGGAGGGAAGAGAGAGCGCGTGAGGGGGGGGTGATAATGGCGGCATGGGAGCGATGTGGGCGTCGGACCAGAGAGCAGGGAGAGCTGCCAGTGGTAGAGCTCTAGGGAGGCAAGATGCCCCTGCGTTCGCCGGTGTCGTGCTTGGCCTGCTCGGAGGGGATCATGCTCGCCGTGCTTGGACGCAGGGTGCATGGCTAGCTTCTGTGCTCGCCATGTTCGGCGGGAAGGCAGGGCACTCGCCCATGCATGCTCGGGATATAGGTGGTGTGCTCAGCGAGTGGAGTGCTAATGTGGCGGGACCATGGCGGCCTGATCGTCGGTGGCGGGTGACGTGACGGTGCTGCAGTGGAGGCCTTGGTAGCTGCCTCGCCGAGGATGATGACGTGCTAGAGGGGGGGATAGGTCGCCACTGGCGAAGCTCTACTCTCCCTTCGACGGTTCTGCATGCTAGCATTCTACTCGGAAGGGGATGGAGATGATGGTGGCATACTGCATGGAGGGGGACCACGGTGGCGTTTGTAGGTGGAAGGGCAAGCTGCTTGGAGGCTGCAGGTGAGGGTGTTGGGGAGCAGGGTTTGTGGGGTAAAAGTAGAGAGGGCTATGCTGCATGGAGGGGGTGTGGGTTGGCAGGGGGTGGAGTGCAGGTTAAGTGGAGGTGGGGATGGTAGTGCGTTGGCTGCTGTGGTGTGGAGGAAGAGGGGGTCGGTGGACGTGCATGGCGGACGTGACAAGAGGAGAGTCGGAAGGGGGAGTTGTGAGTATGGGCATGGGGGAGTGAGAAACACGGCAGAGGAAACAAGAGGGAGAGGAGTGGGGGCGGTTGATGTCGGAGACGACGGTGGTGGCGGTGAAGGATGGTAGTGGTGGTGGACGTCAAGGGAGGTCGACCGAGGCTTCAGATGGGGCTTCTCACCCGCTCCCATCTCAGGAACGATGCACCCATTGATGAGATGATCTAGAGGGTGGTGAATAGATCAACCACCCAATTAAAACTTACTGCAGCGGCTACTATGCGGAATTAAAACAAGCTACTGTAGGACGACAGGGAGGCACTCACTCACAACCTTGAGAAACATATCAATTAAACTGACCCTTACGCGATCCTAAACATTCATCTACTGATCGATGAACTGAATGCAACGATGAACTCAAAACATAGAGCAAGCGCACAGTAGACAAGGGATTTTAAGGTGGTTCAACCTCAATCCAGAGGTCTACGTCTACCCCACACTCAACTGAGTGTGGCTTCACTGCTGACTAACAGCTTGCTACTGATCCACAGCTTCGAGGACGAATCCCTACAATCTACTGAGCTTTACAGCTTGCTGTCCAGAGGAATCCTCCTCTGCAACCATTGAGGATTACAGCTTCACTTGTCTAGAGGAATCCACCTCTGTAACCGCTGACTCATAGCTTGAAGGAACAAGAATTTTGAAGAAATCAAAAGAAACAAAATGAAGAATCAAAACCCAAATAGGAATGTAGCTCAACAATGAGCAAATCAGCTCCGGTTCTGAACCTGGAGACTGATGATCAACAACTCTCTCAAACTACTCTCAAAGCTCTCTCTCTTTCTCTTTCTGCTTTCTCTTAAA
This sequence comes from Amorphophallus titanum, assembly GCA_024336825.1. Taxonomy (NCBI): domain Eukaryota; kingdom Viridiplantae; phylum Streptophyta; class Magnoliopsida; order Alismatales; family Araceae; genus Amorphophallus; species Amorphophallus titanum. Next base: position 26,356,093 of record JANBPO010009603.1, on the reverse strand, counting down.
CAATCTAGATCGTGCTCTTTCTTCTTCTCTCTCCACTTCTATCCTCTTCACACGAGTTCTTGCTCAAATCCTTTTTCACGATCAGTCTTCTCTTGATAGAGAATCTTCTTATTTATAGGTAGCAACAGATGACACTGCTCGGCCACGTTTCCCGCCCAAATGCCTTATCCAGATCTGACACTGCTCGGCCACGTGGCAGCATCCTAGCATGACAGCTTTCCACGTGCCACTATTATGGCTCGTCCTCCATTTTGGATCACGTGCCATTTTTAAACTCCACGAATAAACGTCCTGTCAAAAATTCAGAATTGAAGTCAGCTTATGACAGTTCGATAGAGAGAAAAGAAATACACAGAGTTGATATATAGTCAGAGATGAAGTGCACAGACTCAACACAACAGTCAATTACATATGCACAGACTCAATGTTCGCGCAGCAAACATGTGCACAGACTCAATATGAATGTGGAGCTTAGAATTGCACAGAGTAGGTGTATGCAAAGTATGAGTACTGCACTTACCCAATGTGCAGTGGGCAACCTTGCACAGACTTCGTGCGTGCAAAGGATAAAGGTTCCTCAGACTCTTAACACTGTGATACAGTGATATGCAACGACTCAGTTATGCATATGCGAGACTTGCACAGACTTAATGTATAGTGTGCCTTAGATTGCACAGACTCTATGTGCACGGTGTGAGATTTGCACCGACTTAGGCTTCTACAATGAAACATGCACAGACTTAATTTAGCATGAGATGCTTCCTATGCACGGACTCAATGCAAAATGGACTAAGTGTTGCACAGGCTCTATTCTTATGCACAGACTAAGTGTAAAGATGTAAACATTATTCATTGATATTTTGTAGCTCGGATCCTCGCGACTTCGCGTACCTCGTCCGCCAGGTCCAAGTTTTCTAACAACTTCTGCTCGATCGGCTCCGGTGAGAACTTGATAACTCAGATAGAAGGGCTGCCGATCTCCAAGGGAATCACGGCCTCTGTGCCAAACACCAGTTGGAAAAGAGTCTCACCGGTAGCAGCTCTGGGAGTAGTTCGGTATGACCATAGTACGCTAGGCAATTACTTGAGCCAATTACCCTTGGCCTTCCCGAGCCTGGTCTTGATGCCTTTGAGGATAGTCTTGTTGGCAATTTTGACCAGACCGTTAGCCTGGGGATGGGCTACCGAAGTGAAGTGGTTGCGGATTTGTAGGTCGACGTACTTATTCTTAAAATAAGCAAAATCAATTCGCCGACTGTTATCCATCATGTTCACTCGAGGGATGCCAAAATGACAAATGATCGACCTTCAAACGAAACTCCAAACTACTGCTTCGGTAATTTTGGCAGTGGCCTTAGCCACGATCCACTTGGAGAAATAGTTGATGGCGACAATGATGAACTTTTTCTTAGCCCGTGCCATGGGAAATGGGCCTAGGATGTCGATCCCCAACCGAGAGAAAGGATAAGCCTCGGTTAGGGTCACAAGTTTCGAGCCTGACTGGTGGACTAGGTGGTCGAACCGTTGGCATCGATCGCATCTCCGGACGTATTAAGTCGAGCAATCGCACTAAGGAGTGGGCTACCAGTAGCCTTGTTGCAGTAGGATCCTTGCAATCGACCTCCCTCCCTAGTGTGCACCACAGATGCCTTCGTGGACTTCTTCAATTGCTCGGTGAGCTTCTAGAGCATCGAGGCACTTAAGGAGGGGACCAGCAAAGGATCTTCGGTATAGGGCCTCGTCCAGGAAGACGAAACGCTAAGCTTGATACTTCAATCTCCGAGCTTCCCGAGGGTTGGGTGGCTCTTGGGAGTCCTGGAGCCAGGATATGTATGGGGTCCGCTAGTCGCCAGAAGATACTTACACAACGGCCACGAGCTCAGCTTCTACACTCGGTCGTTCTAATTCCTCAAGGAGGACCGACCGGGTGCCTTCTGGGCTAATGGAGGAGGCCAAGTGAGAGAGGGCATCCGCTCAGGAATTTTCTTCCCGAGTTATCTGGATTACCTAAAAGCTCTCAAATAGTTGGGCTATTTCCTTCACCATCTTGAGGTACTTGATCGTTTGCGTCTCCCGAGCTTTGTAGTCCCCATTGATCTAACTGGCAACCAATTGGGAGTCAGTGTGAATTCTGACTCGCTCGGCTCCCAGGCGCCGCACCATCCTAGCCCTAGAGATGAGAGCTTCATACTCAGAGACGTTGTTGGACACCGAGAAGAAGAATTTCAAGGTATATTGTAGTTCTGCTCCTTCCGGGGATCTGAGGAGGATACCGACACCGCAGTCGACTGAGCTGGAAGACTTGTCAACAAATAGGTCCCAGGTGGTGCCTGACGTTGGCAGGGATGTTTCCTTGATCGAGATAGTGCTCTCTGCAAAGAAGTCTGCGAGGGCCTGTCCCTTGATGGCCGTGCGGGGGCGGTAAGAGATGTCGTATGTCCCGAGCAATATGGCCCACTTGACGAGGTGACCTGAAGCTTCGGGATGTGTCAGGATCTTCTTCAGGGGCTCACTAGTCAACACCACAATGGAGTGTCCTTGGAAGTAGGGTCGGTGGAGTTTAGCCGAGGTCACCAACGCTAGCACGAGTTTCTTGGTTGTGGAGTACCTTCTTTCAGTCTCAAGGAGCACTTTGCTGACGTAATGCACAGGCTTCTATACTCCTCGATCATCTCGAACTAAAATCGAGCTTACTGTGGAGGGAGTCACCGAGAGATAGAGGTATAGGGCCTCTCCGGGAACTGGCTTCGACAGCATTGAAGGTGAAGCCAAGAATTCCTTTAGCTCGGTGAACGCCTTCTGGCACTCACTATCCCAGGCGAAGGTGGCAAATGCCAGCTTGGCCCTTCTTAGTAATTTGAAGGAGGGCGGGCATCATTCTGCCGCTCGAGACAAGAAATAGTTGAGTGCAGCAATTCTTCCAGTCAAGCACTGAACATCCTTGATACATGCGGGTGGCCGCATGTCCAAGATGGCCTGGACCTTGTCAGCGTTGGCCTCGATCCCTCATTGAGTCATGAGGAATCCTAAGAACTTTCCAGACCTAACCCCAAAGGTGTAAGGTTTCCTACCGCAGGATCGGGCTATGCAGCGGATAATAAAAATTTTATATCCCTGAACCTGGCTCGATATAAACCTAGATCCATACTCTAATCGACGTATTTAAACCTGACTGCTAACTACGGGTCACGTATTTATACCTTGCGCGAATGACGCTGTCCGCAGTGCCCAATGCAGAATACCGAGCCGCGCAGATGCACGGCCTCTAGAGCTGATCCACATGGATCCTTGCGTAGCGACGGCATCCCCCAACCACGATCTTCCCTACGGTATCTCTTTCTGGTGAGAGAGAGAATAAGAGGGAGGAAGAGGGAGAGTTAATCACTCTTCTTTTCCCTTAATGCTTGCTTAGGCCAAGTAGAAGAAAAACTCTCACGTAGGTACCCATATATATAGACTTTAGCCATTTCTAAAAGAGCTTCAAAGGACTATGGTGGAACGATTTTTTTTATTTATTTTATCTTTTGTTATCTTTATTATCTTTTATTTATGTTTATTTATTTATTTATTTATTTATTTATTTAAAGCTCTCCACATTACTCCAGTAAGTTTGTGCTTGCCCTAATAGCTTCATTTTGGCAAACTTGACTCTCCGATGGTCTGTCATCTCAAACTACTCAAAGTATCGGTCCATGCCAGCCTACCAATCGAGATAAACAGTTGGGTTCAAGGACCTGTCAAATGTGGGAGGGTCAACTCGCACGGTCCTAAGGACTCTATCGTTCACCTCTTCCCTCGATGGTCAGTGACCACGTCAGCGCTGGCCATTTCCCTCATAATCATTGTCGGATGCATAATCCTCAAAATTGAGGGCACGTGACCGTCACTCCTCAGCCCTAGGTGGTGCGGGTTGGGTAGCAAGCACCTAAGGGGCCTGAACAACTCCAGGTGGGTCCCGGCGGGGGAATCTCTTTAAACTGTCTAACCTTTCAACTAGACCTTGGACAGATCGGTCGGACGCCTTATCACGGTCCTCCATGGCCTTGAGTCGGCTCTCCATGCGATCGGTATGCTCCCTAAGAGTTTGCTCAGACCTATCCATACGCTCCATGAGTAGAACAATCATGTTCTCCAGAGATCAATCTCCTTGGGTGGCACCTCAGGGTTCACCTATAGTGTCAGGGTGATGGTACTGAGTACCTCCACGAGTGGGCATGCAAGGGCACCTAAAGGGAGCTAAGTGTGACTCACTACGACCTATCTAGATGGACCAATGCAAGATTATGAACCTAGACCTACCCAATATCTAGTACGCGACGGAGATGGGGATCCGAAGACCCTCTCACACAAGTTGGCTACCTTCTCAATAGGCGTAACCTATCGTTCCAGTAACGCCTTTTGATATACTAGGTACTGGGATGAAATGCAAACCTAGACCTTTTTTAAAAAAAAAACAATGATACCCTAGACTCTACCATGCTCTGATACCAATTTGATGCGAGACGATAATGAGACTCGACTCGGACTTGTTGCGAGGCTGGGACTCTAGGTGATGACGCGACCCAAAGATGATGCGACCAGCAACAACATGACTGGTTCGGCACCTAACATGGTTCTTGAAGAAGTGAACGTGCCCCAAACAAGAAGTACTGGCTCACGATCATCCCCAGTGAGGGAAACGTGTTGATCTGCAAGATTGAGAAATCGACATTGAGTCTCTAGTGGTCAGCTCACTCTTGTGCTCGGAATGAGTCATGAGACGGGTCTCGCACTCACAACTCACAGGGGTGACTAAGTTAACTAGCTAGGAAATAAACTACTCACATGCAGTGGCAAATGGAACTTATACTAAATGAGCAAGTATGACAGAGAGGGTGACGAGTGTACCTCCACGCTCGAGGCGTAGGGAAGATGTCCTGGCCAAGTTTCGTAACTCCCAGTATAGTGAAAAAAAGTTAATTATAGCAGTGATTTTATTTGCCCACTCCACGTAGGGAGGTAAAGGGCTACACAATAATGGTGGAAGCACCAAACTTGGGTTGGCGGGCAGCAAGGTGGCGGGTTCCGGGTGATTGCAGGCAGCGGCTCCGGTTCTAGGACTTGCTAGCTGGTAGGACAGTAAGCAAGGACGTCCAAAGGGACGCTGACCTCTAGAGGGCTTCTGAAGGTGGCGGTTCATTGGGATGATGGCAGAGGGTCCCTGATCGACCCCTGGGAGTGGCCGTTGCTGAATCTTTTCTGACATATTTTATTGTGGATTTCTACTGTCACCCCTTCTTGCTGGTCTGGTTCTGGGCAGAACTACGTGCTCCCACGAAAATGGCTACCACGACTAGGACTGATGTCGGAACGATGTAGAACTGGCTCTGATGTGAAGCTCTTTCAGATATCTACAAACCCAGGATGTGACGGGAATTTTTCTGTCATTGTATTTGTCATGGCAGAACTTATAACAGGCAGACTCTCAAGCTTAGAGCAGTCTGGGCAGATTGGGATCTGCCTGAGAACTTGGTTTGAACAGAGGGGAGACGGTGGATCTGGGTAATGGGAATTTTATGGATGGCAGGAAGGGCTATGAGGGACGTGCACAAATTTTATGGTAATTTTTTGAGATGGTTTTGATGGGGGGATGGATTTTATGGTGGGAAGGGGGTCGGATCTGGTCTGCAGAGGCAGAACTAGATCTGACCTGAGAACAAATTTTAAGGAGGGGTAAACAGGTGCTAAAATTCGTGGAAAAAATTATGGTGGTGGAATTTGATGGGCAGAAGTCCCAATCCAATTTTCAGCTCGCTCTGAAATGGGAAAGGGGGTCAAAAGGGCGAATAAGTGGGTTGCTGGAACACAGATCTGCACAGAGACAGATCTGTGCGGATCGAGGAAATAAAAGTGGAACGAGGGAAAAATGGAGGTGGAAAAGCGTGAGAATTTTTCTGGAGAGGGGGAATTATGTGGGGAACTCACCCTCCAAGTTTCAGCCTGATCAGATCCGAGGTTTGAGAGAGAAAATTCTCGCTTCAAGCCTCTATCCAGCAAAACTGCAGATCTGGGCAGCAGCTCGGATGGTGGCTCGTGGTGGCTCGTCGGCGGCACGAACGGCGGCGGCGGTGATGGATCTAGGTTACCAGAAGAGAAGATAGAAGAGGGCTTCACACCCTGGATATTGGAGGAAGAGGAAGAAGAACTAGAGAGAGAGGGAGGGGGCGCCCATGGCTCCTTGCTTCTTTTCACAAAATTTTTTCATTAATCTCCCAAAATTATTACAAGAGACATTATATACTCAAACCCTAGACCTAGCCAAATGACCTCTAATACATTTTGTCATTATTTGGCTCCTTTCTTCTCTCATAGAGTGGTGGTCAACATAGCCGAACAGGTGGGCTAAGTGTATCCCTGGCAGGTCCTGATGGTGTCTGCAGGGATGGGCAGTTCGTGGAAATAATCAATCATTGTAGATGGCTGGCAACAGATGAGAAGTCCATCGTGCTTTGGCCTGCTTTGTGCAAATGGGCCTTTGGCCCATGTGAAGAGGTCGCGTGAATGTCTTTGGCCCATTTTGAAACTTTTGACCCATTTGAAGTTTTTGGCCATGTAACTTGGGCCTTGAGCGAAGGGGCTTGGGTTATGGGCTATGGGCCTTTAGCCCATTCTTGTGCAGACTTGTGGGGTTTCTTGCCGCTTTCTTCATCGTACCGAGTGCCTGTAAAATTAAGTAAATTTATTTATTAAAATTACTTAATTCCATCAAACTAAATATTATGGTATGAAATTATAATTAAGTGTGACAAGTGCATATTTATTAACATTAAAGTTCATAAAAAGTGTGTAAATGATAAATTAATATGTGACAATGCACACTCATCACTCCCCGGGGTCCTTACGCTTAGACCCTCGTCGCTCTGGGGCATCTTCCAGAGCAAGCCGGTTGCCTTTCTCTCGAGCGGAGGAAGGACCCTCTAAAGCTCAAGGAGTGCTCAGAGTGATCGCCTCCCCTTCTTCGGTGACTTCCTGCTCTGACAGTCACTCCTCATCATCACCATGCCTCATCTCTGCCCATCAGAAGACATGCCATCAACGAAGGCTCGACCAACTAAAATAAGAAAATGGAAGAGTAGAGGCCTCGAGATCCCTACCGTTGGGAGGTAGTGCAAGGCGCGGATAATCATTGATGTTGACTGGAGTCATCAGCTCAACGGTCGATCGACGATTCTCCAGAAGAACTCTTATCTCCTCCTCCAACTCGGAGGAGATCACCGACTACTTCGGTGGAAATACCGGCAAGAAATTCGGCTTATCAGGAAAGCCACAGCTGGTGGCACCCTTGGTAGACCCTACCAGAAAATTTGGGTTTTTCACCCCTTGTGTATGGAATCCCGAGGGGAGAGAATCACACAACTTCTTCCCCTCCACGCCTGGAGGTAAAAGAAGCCCTTTTCGACGAGGGCTTGCTCCTTTAGCTCAAAAAAGGTGTGAAAATGGTCTAAAGATGCGACAAGGCCACACAAGTGGTAGAGGAAGATAAAGGGAAAGATGAAGGTATAGGAATTGGAAACCAACTGGAGAAGAGCTAGCCGGTAGAAGTTCAATAACTGCACAATAAAGTGATGGAGAGGAAGACAACAACCGCACTTCCAAGCCAAAAGAAAGATGTAGAAAAGGCCCGAATGAGTATCTACGCTGGACTCGTGGGGTTTGACCGGAGAGAAGTAATATTGCCACAATATCTTGTAGCGGATATCGATCTCTTTTACCTCAGCCTCGCCCAACTCGCTACGTAGATGATGGGTAGACACCGATGCTGAACTCACGGGGCCTTGCACTGACTCTTGGACCTCAACCTCCGTAATCTTCCACAGAGATCTCCGTTTCAAAATTGACATTTTTTTTAGAGATCAGTGGAGATCACACAGTAAGATGAAGAGGAAGGAGGGGGAGGAAGTGCCCGAGGGCAGAGAGTTGGAAAGATGACATCGAAGAAAGGATCAGAGGATCGAAACCACATATTGGAAAGATCAGCAGGTGAATCAGGGGACCACCTGGACATTAAATCAAACAGTGGGCAGCGCCTGCATGGATAGTTGATAATGAGAAATTCAATCGACTTCTCAGGCCAAAGGGGAGACTGGAATGCTAAAGGATTAATAAGAAGAGGTGGCGAACAGGGAATAAAGTTGAGTTGCTGAAGGAGGGTTTTTATGCGGGAAGGGGACCAAGTAAACAGAACAAGTGAGCTTGCCCTTTCCCGAGGATGATAAACTGGCTTCTTCGGCTTCCACTATATAAGCCGAACCTCTTGATTCTCCTTCTGGCAAACCACAAGCTCTTTGAACAATCTAGCAAACGCTTGGCTGAAATCGATCATATCATCAACGGGCCCCTTTGGCAACTGGGGCGGACTGGCGACTGCATAAGCTGCGTTTCTCTTTTCTGACTGAGCTGACTGTGACTATAATGTTCCTGGCTGGAGAGGGCCTTCAACAAAATGCTGACGATAGTCCTAGGTAAGCGGTCCTGAGTCACCTGTCATTGATAATGTGGATTCTCGATAACTGAGACCCCGCCTATTCATCTTTCTACCTTTAGGGACTGGCTTAGTCCGTCATTGGAGTTGTGCCCGGAGACCTCTTCCCGGTTGATAGCCTAGCTTGAGGATAATGGACTAGCCCTTAGAATCCCGGATCTTGGGCTTTTCCTTAACATTAATAGGTGCAGTGATGCACTTGAGGGGTGCGTAAGCCCAAGGGAAATCTAGATCCAGCACTGAGATAACGGACTGACTACTAGGCCATAGTGTAGGCAGAATCTTTTCAAAAATTGCCCTGATAGACTGAGCCGTAGGTAAGCTTTTGACCCTGACCACCCTCCCTTGAAAAGGGAATTTAAGGCACTGATGAGCAGTGGAAGTGATGAGGGCATCTCACAGCGCTCTCTTTGGCTCAGATCGCCGGCATCATTTTGAGGAGTCCGACTATGTTATCATGTGTAATTTTCATTTTATTGAGTCATGTCTTATGTAATTTCCTTTAATTGAGTCATGTTGTTAGTCATATATGGGCACACTTGAGGAATTGGAGTGTGGAGTCCACGCTTCCCGCCCTGGGAATTTTCCAGAACCGATCAGGGCTCTGTGCCACATGTCAGAGCCCTAAGCTCTTACCTTCTGGGATCACGTGCCCTTCCTTGATTTTCACGAGACATTATTACCTGTCAGCACAGAGACAAACATTAGCTCAGTTAAAATTTCATAGAAAAAGATGCATGGGGTTGTTATGTGCTCGGACATATAACACTGGCTTAGCTACAGTGTCAACACCAACTCCAACAAACAAAGAGCCAACATTTGCACAGGTGCAGTTTTGTGCTAGGACCTTGCTAGTGTATGTGCTCGAACATTAAGATGTATGTGCTCGGACTTTAAGAGAACATACACTGACTCTGCAACAGTGTATGCTCTAACTTTGATGATCGGCGAGCACAACATGCACGGGTGCAACTTAATGCTCGGACATGCTCCAGCATGCAACGAACCAGAATGTGCACGGGCATTGACATATGCTCGGGCTCTACAACGTTTGTATAACAGTGTATGCTTGGACATACACTGACTTGGCATGGTGCATACACAGACATTTAAACAAAGAGAGCACGATCGTGCACGGAGTTTGAAGTACACGGACTTCACACTATGCAACAAGTTTATAGACGTGCAAAGATGCATGGACTTGTTCAATGCGTAGACTACAACCAGCCAAGATGCACGGGGAACCATTGTGCATGCACGGGGTTGCAAGACCCAAAACATGCACAGGGTTACGAAATATGCATGGGCTTACTTGTGCAAAACTAAAAATGCACGAAGTTTATGATGCACAGACTTGGCGAAGAAACGTGCAGAGATTCAGACATATGCACGGACTTGAGTATGCGTTGAGTAACAGTATGTACAGACTCAAGTTTTCAACTAATCCAAAGAAAACATGCACAGACTTGACGTGAGACCTAAAGTGAATGTGCATGGACTTGAGAAGCAAAACATGCACGGACTTCTTCATGCATGGACTTGAATTTTTGGACGGCTGTAACGTGCACGAGGTATGGGAACGTGCTCGGACTCTGCATACACAAAAAGATGCATGGATGTTTCGATGCTTGGACTTCAAATGCATATGCTCGGACATGACTTAAGTGGAACTGTACATGCTCGGACTTGGTCTTTCAACCAAGAAAAATGCACAGACTTATTTCGAAAACCTGCACGGACTTAATGAAGCACTGGAGACATGTGCAAGGACTTTCAACAATAAGTACGGACTTCACAAAATGTAGACCAGACATGCTCGAACTTAGACTGGCCTTACACAGACTATGCATGGACTTATTTTGAAGACGTGCATGGACTTGAAGATGCCTAAGTAACATGTGCACAGACCTATTGTTCACACTGACTCTCTATATGCACAGACAATACATTGAATTTTAATGCAGATGTTTCTCAAGTTAAGCACAACAATTAAAATCAGTTAGTTAGCAGATCAATCAAGATGATAGTAGATCAATCAAGATGTTGACAAATAGTGTATGGCATCATCAAAACAATAGGAGTGCAACAACGATGACCCACGGGGTTAGGGCTGGGGATTGGTTCTGGAACGCGTCGGTTATGAATCGATGCTAGGGTACTGGTTCTCTTCATGTTGTTAGCCGAAAATGTAATTCATATTGGGTTGAGAAGCTAGGGCCGTGATGGTCGGATGACCCTAGGGGGTATGACGGCCAACGGCTTAGGATTAGGGACTGGGACTGGCTGACTGACCCGTGAAGGGATTGTAGTCAAAAGGCCAGAGTTGGACACCGGTACTGGGTCTGGGTGAATGGCTCACTGATGTGTCACGGCTGGATTACTGGACTGGCAATTGGCACTGGAACCGAGCGATTGGCCTAGGAAGGTGTTGTAGCCGCGAGGCTGGAGACGAAGACCGGTACTGGGACCGAGTGGCTGGCCTAAGAAGGCATTGTAGCCGCGATGCTAGAGATGAAGACCGGCACTGGGACCGAGCGATTGGCCCACGGGAGCATTGTAGCCATGACGTGGGAGCTGGTAACTGGTGCTGGAACTGAGCGGCTGGCCTATAATGGCGTTGTAGCCATAATGCTGAGACTGGGACTGGTATTGGGACTGAGGTGGCTGGCCTATAGAGGCGTTGAAGCCACAATGCTAGGACTAGGAGTTGGTACTGGGACTGGGGTGGCTGGCCTTTAAAGGCGTTGAAGTCACAATACTGGGACTAGGACTGGGTGGCTGGCCTATAGAGGCATTGAAGCCACGATGCTAGGACTGGGAGCTAGTACTAGGACTGGGGTGGCTGGCTTGTAAAGGCATTGAAGCCATGATACTGGAACTGGGACTGGGTGGCTGGCCTGTAGAGGCTTTGAAGCCACAATGTTGGGACTGTGGGGTGGCTGGCCTATAAAGGCGTTGAAGCCACGTTGCTAGAACTGGGACTGGGTGGCTGGCCGGTAAAGGCGTTGAAGTCATGATGCTGGAACTAGGACTGGTACTGGGGTGGCCCAGCTCTCGAGAGTGTAGGGGTCACCATCATCATGGAGTGATGTCGAGGTCATCATTGACGAGATGTCACGGTCGACGACCCTCGTGGATGAGGAGCAGAGAGGGGGAGAATTTTTTTTATTTTTCTCTTTACCAGCTCTGCCGCCCTTACGGGTTTTCGCCAGAGCTGGCCCCCTTTAGCTTTTTCCGGTATGCCCTTGCGGGTTTTGCAGACTTGGATGAGGTCCATGCAGGGTGAAGTCCATGCAAGTGTGGTGAAGTCCGTGCAAGTTGGAAGCGAAGTCCATGCAGGTTCTGGCGATGTCCATGCAGGTTCTGGGGTTAAGGTCCATGCATGTTTGGACGAAGTCCATGCAGGTCGTGCACATAGGCAGGAACAAAGTCCGTGCATGGCTTGTACAAGGCTTGTGCGTGCGGAGAGGTGAAGTCCGTGCAGGTTTGCACAGGGTTGGAAATACAAAGAGGATGGAGTGCGTGCATGGGTTGCACGGGGTTGAAGTGCACCAGGGAAGGCCGTGGGTGTGCCGTTGGAGAATTGGAAGGGTATGCCGGCGGAGAGGGTGTACCGGTGAGGGAGGTGTGCCGACGAAGGAGAGGGCAACCTGTACAAGTGAAGGTTTAAAGGCAAAGGGGTGGACTGTTCAGGGAGTATGCCGGCAGAGGGCAAGGAAGAGTGTACCGGCAAAAAGGGGGGGTAAGGGCATGCCGTGGAAGACCTGGGGAGTGGACCGGTGAAAGTTTAAAGGCAAAGGGGTGGACTGTAGGGTGTGCCGGTGAAGGGGAAAGTGGTCTGCACTGGTGAAGGGCCCACTCTTCTTCATCCCTTTAAGGCCTTTCTTTTCTTCTTTTGGCACACATGTTGGAACACTTAGCCATTGTTCAGTCCAGTCCTCTTCATGTTGCCCCTGGTTCTTTTCACCTTGGTTAAGGCATTTTATTGTCGATTATTTCATTTGTTCGCTGCTCCCTTTTAGTCTTTTAACATATTATCATTTCTGACAAAAATTCGGCAGCATCTCCTCTTGACGCTAGACATAAGGGAGATGCAGGGAACGCACCCACATGAAGTGGCAGAACCCAATAATAAGAGGTGGACGTCCGCAGACGGTGACACCGTCAATAAAACCTCAAAACATGAAGAGGATGATGAGAGAGAGGGCACTCTCGGGCTGACTACGGGTAGCTAGGGCAAAGGGAAAAAGAAGGTGTACCGGCCAAGGAGCCTAGGGGTGTACCGAAGAAGGGTGGCCAACAGTGTATCGGCTAAGAAGGCCAAAGGGCTAAGGGTGTACCATTGGAGCGGTTGGTTGGTGTACCGGCGAGGGCGCTGAAAGGGTGTGCCGGCGAAGGGTTCTGAATGTAGTTCTAGGCCCATGAGAGGGGAAAGGCCGTAGGATTTGGGGTTTGACTCAGCTGGCCAGTAGGATTGCTTGGAGGGAGGAAAGACCCAGGGCTGGGGTTTAAGGAAGCTAGGGAACAAGGGACTCCGCTTTCATAACGAATGAGTAGGGGTAAAGACCAGAGGTCCCTCAAAGGGAACCAAATCACTAGGGGAAGAAGAAAATGGGGGAAAACACGTAAAGGAGGAACTCACTCCACCGATGGACATCACGGTATGAAAACAGCTAAGGACGGAACAAAAACAAAAGGGGGTCTTATTCATGGCAAACGAGGGGCCAACTACATCAAAATGCAAGAAAGGGAAGGAGAATCAACAAGGGAAAAGAAGAAAGAGAGGAATGGGGGGGGTTGAACCGAGGTGACAACCCTCTGCTCCCCCTCTTCCCCTGCTACATTTTTCTCCTCCTCTCCCTTACTCTCTTCTTCTTGGTGGCTGCCGAAGGAAAAAAAAATCCCCTCACTTCTCTTCTTCTTCTTCTTCTCTGGTTCCTGGTACGCGGTGGCGGCTTCTCCTCCCTTTTCCTCTATGTGTTTTTTTTGTGTCTCTCTCTGTGTATATTGCCTCCCTCTCTCTTTGCCGTGGAAGAAGGGATTTTTATGCCCCAATGGCACGGTGTCGTGGGCAGGTCGGTGGAGGCGGGAAAGGGGGTGCATTGATGGGGATTTGACTTTCCCTCATCCTGTTGACAGGGGAGTAGCTTACGTGCCTCACCCTCATGCCGCCACGTTAGTCATCCCACTGTGCGCCAAAGATCTGTAGGAGAGTGGCGTAAGATCCTCCCTGTCGGACGTGTCGTGGGGGAAGCGTGCCGTTGAAGAAGTGGGCCGTGCCGTTGAGAGAATTTTAGGGTGTGCCGTTGAAGGCGGATGACCTGGGCGCACCACTGAAGGGGCATGCCTTTGGGGCCTTGGGGTGTGCCACTGAAGGCAGATGACCTGGGCGCACCGCTGAAGGGGCACCACTGGGGCCTTGGGGTGTGCCGCTGAAGGCACCACAAGTGTGCTGCTGAAGACACCACAAGTGTGCCGCTGAAGGGACATTGGGCGTGCCACTGAAGGGCCCTATGAGCGTGCCGCTGGAGGTCAGCATGAGGTGTGCCGGCGAAGGGCACAGGGGCGTGCCACTGAAGACCACGCTGGGCGTACCGCTGAAGGCCCATGTGGGCGTGCCGTTGAAGGAGATTTGGGCCCGTTTTGAGCCTGATTGATGATCCACTTAATTCTCTTCGGGGCCCACGAATTGTGGGCCTCCTGAGGGTTGGTTTCCCTTTGCTGTCGTGACTCCTAAAGTGGTTCCACGACAGTGTGTTATTTATTCGGAGGGCCCGGGCGGGACGTGTTCTCCGCAATCTCTTCGGTTGAAGTTGTTGTTGATGCTGAATTGGTCGGGATGTATGGGCGCATAATTTTACACGTCCACAGAGGTCAAGACAGCTGCACCAGGCTAAAGGTGGAGGCTATACCGGTGAAAGGGTTAGAGGGTCTGTGTAGCACCCGTGATTTAGTGGATCCTTAGCGGGCCAAGTCTAGAATTCATCAGAGCACAAGCTCTTCCCCCTCCGACTCACCTCTCTTCTCTTACCCTCCCTCTCTTCTTCTTCTTCACCTTACCGGCGTGGGGGTCTTCTTCTTCTTCCCTGCGCACTCTAAAGCCCACGGGGAGCCAGAGCCTGGAGACCAGAAACCCCTTCACAGAATGCTTGGAGTATATATATAGGCCAACAGCTCAAAATTTTCTATTCGAAGGTGAGCACGTCGAAAACTTTACTCACGTCGCGCCGTGTCACGCCGTTTTGCATTGGCGCCGTTCTAATACTCTTTGAGAATGAGGGGTTGAAACGGCGCGGTCAAATGGCGTGTCGTTTCAACCTGCGCCATTTCAAGTGTTAGAATGGCGCGCCATTTCAACCCGCGTCGTTTCAAGTGTTTGAAGGGAATGACGCACCATTTCAACCCGCGCCGTTTCAAGTGTTTGAATGGAACGTGATGGGTTATTTGAGCGCGTCGGATAACCAAGTAGGGGCGCGCCGGATAACAAGCAGGGCGTGCCGTTTCAAGGGAAGGAAGGGGAGGGAGACGCGCCAGTTTGGGGCACGCCGATTAAGGCCCTCATCGCGCCGTTTCAAGATTTTTTCGTGCCGTTTCAAGTGCCAAACGGATTCTTTTCGAAGTCGCAACCCTTTATACGAATGCCGACACTCCCGGAGTGTTTTAGTTACAGCGCATGGCATCTGAAATGTTTCATTTGCCATTCCTGGCCTTCAATCCGTGGCTTTGCGTGCCTTCCGGCATAAGCCGATAGTGTGTCGAAATTCTCGGCTCTTCTTCGATTCACCTCCCGACATGGCCGATCATGGTTATCTTCTGCCCGAGGCCTCCCTTAATGGGTAGCGGACTGTCGAGTGAGTTCTCATCCTGGCCGGGTGAGGTATGGGTTTATTCGGCCTTCTCACCTTTGACTCGCACGTAGGCGCGACTGTCGCGGATGCCGTGGGATTCTTGTCGTCATTTTTTGACGTCCACACCAGCTTTAGCATAAAAGCCCAAGGATAAATGGTAATCTCAACTCACCTTCACGTCCTGAAACAATTAATGAGCCTTCACAACACATCAGCCGCTGGACATGGCATGACAAACACGGTGCACCATAGCTCTTAACACCATGACGGAGTCCAAATCCAAGCAACCGTAGAGCAAGGAGCAAATCAGGCTCAGATTAAACACTGTCCACCTAGACACAGGATAAAGGCATCACTAAGACAGCAATTCCAAGGTTTACCTCGAAAAGACTTCACCAAATGGGACGAGAAGCATCAAGCTCAACCAAGGAAGGTGATGTGACACCACTCCTTGGACCTAGCAAGCAAGCACGAGTCGAACGGCGGACTCACTCAAGCGGGTTCACCCGCGTCGAGCACACCGGGGTCCATAGGTGGACCGGCGATGGTGGTGAGGGTCCGAGGTTGGACCTTGGGGTTCTAGGTGTATGGCTGGCTCGGGGAGGACCCCAATGGGCAATGGACACCCAAGTCACGGGTGGCCGGCTTGCTAAGGGCGTGGGATGTAAGGTTTCTCTCGTATCTCACCCGCGGAGGTTACTCACATAATTTGCAATATGGTCCGAGCACTCACTCACTGACCGACGGCACCAAGATTCAATACTAAGCAGGCAAAGTAAACTACCAGAGAAGTGCAGTCAGGAGCTCACCTGATCAGCGTGAAGACATCGATCCCAGTCGGAGACGAGGCAAGCGGGGAAGCGTGGGTACGCGCCCGCACGCTGTGTCAGTGAAGCTTGGATCACTAACTTACTAATATATGCACTACGCCCTCGCAGAGGGGGCGGAATAGGGGTAGGAAAAATCAAATTACAACCAAAACTACCTCCACGCAGGGAGGGGCGGTTAGCCGGCCAGGCGGGATAAGGAGGAAAGCGAGAGAGGGCACCAATTGAATACTCCGCCGGTCTTGCCCGCTTCTGGATCAACGTGATAGGTAGTCACTGTTGATGCCGCCACGAGCTTTTTCAGATGCGAAAGTCACCAAGACTAGTGCCAAATCATCGCTGACTAACCCGGGGAGGCTCCTAAATTTTTGTGGGTGCTCTGGACATCGTCACCGGCCGGGACAGACTCTGAATCTAGACCTCTGTGCTATGGCTTGAGCCAGACCTAGGGTACTGCATCAGATTGACAACATTGCCACAGCCACTCCCAAAGTCCAAACGAGATGGGATCAAGACGAGTGCGTCCGTACTCAAGTCCTCTTCGAGCAGCATCTAGAAAGAACACCAGTGGAGGTCTGGGCAGAGAGAGGGACCTTGTTAAGTGAAGGGGTATCAGTTCAGGTCCTGAGTGGCCTGTTCTGCGCACTTGGGGAAGAAAATTTAGGAAATGCTCCTCCGGATGTCGAACGGGATGCCACTTTTTCTGATGGATGTAGACTGGTAGTAGAAACTCTCGGCCAAGCAGCACCTCCATAAGCCATGGGATGTGGTCGTGGGAGCTCCAGGAAGTCATCTCAGGTCACTGGCCAGGCCTGATCTGTGCAGTCGGGGAAGAACGAGTCCTCCACGCTGCAGGGATGTCAGATGCCGGCGAGACCACCACAGCTGCGAAGCTATCTCGACGAGCTTTCCGTCGATATATGGTATGCCTTCAGATGATGCCAAATGACTCTGGGACAGGATCTGCAACTCGGGCCTTTGCTGCTGCCTGCGAACTAGATAGGGTATAGTGGTGGAAGGGGGTGATAGTGGGGAGATGAGGAGCGGGCCGCTTCGGGGCGTCGTAATATAACACGGGATTTACTCACGGTAATGTCAGAATTTACGTGTCTACACCGACCAAGTCTTTGTCGGGTGAAAAGGTAGATTATGACTATTCCTCTAACAAGGTACTCTCAAACGAGGGCAAATCCGGGGAACCCGGACCCCCCGCAATACCCTTGAAAGCCCCAATGCTATCTGCTTCTCTAAGATTGGTGGAGAAGGCACTTGTAAGTGTGGACCTGTTTATTCGGGCTCCCCACAAGACTGTCAATTGATTTCTTTTGTTATTGTCTTTTTTAAACTTGACAGGAACCAACCCCGCCGGAGGCCATGGTGACCCACGTTCTGGGCTTAGAGGTTGCCCGTCAGGGGAAGGCCACTGCGGCTTTGGACAAACTGGCATCCATAGTCGAGGCCTTACGGCTGGAGGAACCCGTGGTAAGTTCAGATGCTTTCGCTCCAACAATCGAGGTGCCACAGCAAGAAGAGGCGGCAACAGGTCCAGAGACACCTATCCCGACAGTCGAGATAGCCCACCGAGGAGAGGCCACGACGGACCTAGATATTTCTGCCCCAAAACTCGAGACGGTGCAACAGGAAGGGGCCGCGGTGGTTTCAGAAATTCCTGCCTCAACCGTGGAACCGTCTGCGCCAGAAGGCCTTGCAATTCCGCCTCAAGGGGAGATGGCGTTAGAGAGAAGCCTGGTGCCAGTGGTCGAGGTAAAACCAATAGTGACCTTCTGACATTTTATGGATTCACCGGACTGTGTCATGCTGCACCTACCTGACTTCTATTCCTTCTTTGCATTCACAGGCACAAGGGACATCAAGAGAAGCACGCGGCACCAGGGCCCGTAGGGCTGTTCTCAAATGGAGGTCACCTCTCGGTCCTCAGACGACGCTAAGATTGGAGTCACTCTTGGGACCAGACGCAGAACCCTTCACATCCCTCCTGTAATCGGTGGCCAGCCAGCAGTTTTTGGTCAAACTTCCATCGCTCCAGAGGTTAATCGCACCAGAGGAAGCCCGAATGTTGGGGAAGATCTTGGCAGGCATCACTCTACCTCCAAGGGAGACCCAGGCAGATAAGATAGTAGGTCCCTCAGAAGCGGTATCGGGCCTAGCTTTGCTTACCGCTCCCCTTCCAGCCAAGATCACGACCCTCACCCTGCCGACCCGTGAAGTAATGGCGAGTCTGAGCCTTACTGAGGATGTGGAGATGGAAGTAGGTCCGTCCGCTTTGGTGGCTGATTCAGCCCCCGCGGCCATTTGCTCTTCTGCTGAAGCCGCGGCTCCGGTCCTAGCAGCATAAATGCCAACAACGGGCTCGGGCCTTAGAGGTATGGTGGAGGTAGAGCAACCTCTCATAGCGGCGACACCGGGTGATTCTACTACATTCTCGCCTTCGCCTTTGGCGGTGGTCGGCTATGGACTTTCTTATGAGATAGAAGGATCTTGTCACTCAGCCTTGACCCTCCCATCCTCATCAGTCATGGTTGACACTGAGCTATGGGCGGCTGTGGACAGCGTCATTCAGTTCAATCCACCTCCCGTACTTTTGATAGGCCATGCTGGTTCAGACTTTTCGGTCTGCGAGACCATGTTGACACTGCAGTCCATGATATTTGCTGATCCCTCACTCACGTACCGGGGGGTACACACCGTGGTCATGCAACTGGCTGGGGCCTTGCAAATGATGGGTTGCCCACTGGAGGAGTGGTCGCGACGTGTTCTGCTATTGTTGAAATATGTAAACCGTCGCGAGTTCCTTGAGACACAAGCCCCAACTAAATTCACAGCCATCGACGCCCAGAGGGACGAGTATCTGTAGGCCCTAGAGGTGCGGAAAGACAACATGGAGTAGCACCAGAGGATCATGGATGAGTGTCGCAATAGCATCCGCGCCTTAACGAGTAGGATAGAGAAACTCAAGGGCTGGCTTTCTACGGTCGAATCTGATCTATTGAGGCTGAGGCGACCATGGTCAGAGAGACTGAGGAGTTGGAAGTTGCCGAGGTTAAAGTGGCCTCCGTGCACCGAGCTAGAGTGCCTCCAGGAACAGGAAGACCGACTACGCGAAATGGTGAACTTTCCTTGCGTTGGGATCCTTCCTCTTGAGAAAATCTTCCGAGGGATAGACTGACTGCGAACACTCCTTTTCTTCGTCTCTCTTTTTTTATTTTTCTTTGTAACATAGGGGTATGCCCCGGAGCATATGTAACTTATTTTCTATGAGAAATAGAATGCTATTATCTCATATACCTCTTCTGTATGTATGATATCCCAAAATCTTTCCTTTCTTTCTTGCATTTTGATAAAGTGCAAGTTCGTACTAGAAGTTCATTCGGGGAGAG
The DNA here is from genome assembly GCA_024336825.1 of Amorphophallus titanum. Taxonomy (NCBI): domain Eukaryota; kingdom Viridiplantae; phylum Streptophyta; class Magnoliopsida; order Alismatales; family Araceae; genus Amorphophallus; species Amorphophallus titanum. The sequence goes on along the minus strand of JANBPO010009603.1, from coordinate 26,336,499 downwards.
CCCGGTGGGGTTCGCGAGGGCGCATAGGAGAGTGCTCGCCTCTCCAGAGGAGAGATGAGGGGATCACTCCACCATGTCAATCGCGCGGTCTACCAAATGGTGCCACCAAGGCGCTCGATCCGAGTAGGTTGATTCCACCTTAAAAGGATGGAGAGAAGAGTTTGTTCATGCAATGACCTAGACGGAAGGTCTCGGTCAAAAGTGGGTTGTTCATCACCCGAAGGGACGGTGAGAAGAGTTTGTTCATGTAATGACCTAGACAGAAGGTCTCGGTCAAAAATAGATCGTTCGTCACCCGAAGGGACAATGAGAAAAGTTTGTTCATGTAATGACCTAGACAGGAGGTTTCGGTCAAAAATAGGTTGTTTGTCACCCGGACGCCGAGGGAGGTTCGACGTTCACTACGCCAGGTGGTGGTTCGAGCACAGCCACCTGTACCGACAGAAGGCCTCCGCAATCCGGAAGGCAGAGGAGAGCCGCTTGCTGAGGGAGGATCTGCCTCCTATTGCGCTGGATGAGGGGTACCTGAGGAGCCGTGTCGCTCGAATCCGCCGAGAGATCGAGCGAGTCATGGAGCGGTGGCCCCGGAGTGGCCGGAGTTCGACCTCTGGGAGCCGGAGCAACGGAGGGGCACTGAAGCCCCTGAGACAGGTGTCACCGGGAGCGGCGGTGATAGGAGGGAAGGTGTCCCGGTCAAGGGCACCTAAGGCCTAGTGGGCCTAGTTCTTGGCCGATTGCAGCTTTTAGAGCGGGGGTTCGCTGGACTGGGAGCTCCCGCACTAGAGCTTTGCCGATTCAGCGATCAACGACTGGCGACAACATATCGGCCACGCGATCGGGTCCGCCAGACCCGGGGAGTGCTTGTCCCAGATTAAGTGTGCTCGCACTCTACGGGACATCCGGGAGGCCGTGATGATAGCGGCTCGGGTGCTGGCACTGAAGCCGGAGCAGTTGGTACTCCTGCCACTGACTCCCTTCGGGGCTCCAGGTACAGCCTTGTTGGGGACACTCCGTCCCTTTTTCTTTTGTTACTTTCTGGTTATAACACTGGGACATTGTATAATGCTATGTCTATTGACAGGTTCGGCGGCAGAGGGGGACAACCTGTCCACGGAGGTGTCCTCGGGGAGTGGGGACGGAGTTCCACAGCCGAGGTGGAAACGCCCCAGAGTGGAGGCTGCGGTAGCCGAGACTGGAGAGTCTTCTGGAGGACTCGAGGCTGACGGGGTAACTGAGGCAGAGACGGCTCTGAGTAAGCGCCATTGTGCCTCGTTTGCTCTTGGTCAGTTTAGCCATGGTAGTGGGCTAATCCTACTTCGCTGGGTTTGTGTTTTGCAGCCCCCGTGGAGGCTAGGGCGGAGGTGACCTTCTCGCCCCCTCGGGAGGAGGACCCTCCCTATGTGGAGGGAGCTGAGTGTGAGATTGACATGAAGAGTTTTCTCTGACTGATGGATGAGGTGGCACCTAATGTCAAGGCCTTCCCTGACTTTGAGTCGTGGGTAGGTGCGGGAGGAGCCCGTTCAGGTAAGGGCTTGTGATGTTGATTGTGAGCTGTGACTTCGCTCATTTCTGGCTATTGATGTGACCATCTGGCTTGTGCAGAGGAGGCAGAGACTTCAGGGAGCAAGGCCCTGACTGAGGCACTGAGCGGAGAGCCTGGACAAGTGGGAGAGCCAACACCCACGGTGACTAGCAGTTATCCGGGTAAGTGTTCGATTACTTTGGAGGGAGTCTTCCTATTGCAATCGCATTTGTTGACTAGTCGGAGTTGTTGACTTGGACTGAGTTGCTTATCTAGCAGGTGAGGATGCGGCGGCCACCCTGGAGATGATCTAGGACCTGGTGGATGCCAGCCCGTTAGTGGTCCTGCCGTCCTATGAGGACGAGTCTGGGTAGGAGACCTCTGTGCCCCCACCCACCGTTGGGGACACACTGGGTAGGCTACCACACCTATTGGAGAAGCTGCCTCTCCCACCTTTGTCGACCGTGGTGTCGGCTTGCACAGTGGGGCTGGTAGAGTCATCCACCATGGGACCCTTAGGTACGTAGCTAAGTACTTAGTTACTTCATGGTGGATTACTCTTCTTTACCTACTCATGCTAAGCTTTCATTGGGGGTTGGTTATAGAGACCTCTTCTCCCCTGGAGGAGGGAGAGCTTCCCCGGGCCACGACCCGAGTAGGCAGGGATGAGCTTGATGTCGCTGCATCTACTGGGTGTGACGAGGAGTTCGTCGATATTGAGGGGGTCTCCGAGGGGGACGCCCCAGCTGGTGAGCTTCTTCCCTAACACCTTTGGCTAGGGAGTTCTCTTTGTGTAAGATTGGACTCGGTAGTAGCCTGACTCGGCTTATTGATCTGCAGGTGCCTCTGATTTGCTCGTGATTGAGGGTTCATCAAGGGCTTCATCTGGTTCTTCAAGCAGCGGCAGCACGGCCATGGAGACCGACGAGAGCTCAAGCTCTAGCTCTTCCTCCTCCGAGGCCTCTTTCACCGGAGATGCCGAGATGAAGGCTACGTTGGAAGGTACATATAGCTCCTTCGCTCCCCTTCACTGGCTTTGACTCAGGGTTTGTGGCAGAGCTGACATTTTATGCTATGTCCAGGGCTGGAGTCTGAGGGGAAGCGAGCACCGACTCCCATCGAGGCGGATCTGGGAGAGTCTTCTACCTCTTCGATGATTACTGGGGACACCCGGATGTCAGAGGAGCCTCTGTCCTCTCCGACTCCAGCAGGAGACGCTGCTGAGGTAGAGGAGAGACTACCCTCACCGACCCCGAGCGCGGGTGTTACAGGCACGGCGGGGGCCATACCAAGTGAGAGCCAGGACATTTCTCAGGTTTTTCACCTTATCTTGTCATAGGGAAGTCCTGAGCATTGCTGACCTGTTTTGTGTTTGGTGGTGTCAGACAGGTCCTTCTGGCGTGCTGGCTGAGGTGGGCCTCTCCTCCCTGGAGCTGGGGATAGAGTGGCCTACATCTGTTTCGCCACTGGAGCCGCTGCTGGACGCCAGCGTGGGTGCGGCCTTGCTCCAGCATGCCCGAGGCTACGTAGGAGGTGATCCCTTGCCTTCCCCGGGGGAGCTCCGTCAGCGGTTGAGGGAGTGTACAGTTAGCGGAGAATCCCAAGGCTGGCCATCCGAGGTTGTCTCTGCTCTGCCGACTCTTATGTCATGTTCGATGTCAGTTACCTGTAAATATAAGGTATTCTTATAAGCGTGGATTTGACACAATCCAGCAAAAAGTGGAAAAATATGAACTGGAGGTATTTCTTTATTCTTAAAGATGGAATAACTTATTCCCAACTTTAATTCAATCTCTAATAAATAATTGACAGGATCGGTTCAGAAATAGTTTATCATGCATATAGAACAGTAGCTTGAATGCGAAATAGGGGCTACTTGGTCAGTCCAACTGACGGGATTACACATGGATGGGATGCTCGGTTGAAGCAGGAAGGGGAGTACCATACTTGGATGTGGAACGAGTGCAGAGAGGCCTTTCCTAAGAAACATCTGCGTATACTACAGCCGGGCATTAACCTCCATAAATTTGAAAGCAAGGCAACAACATCACAAGAGGAATTGTGAAAATTGGTTCAGCAGTAATATCATGTAAATGGAACAATTACATTTTCCAGTGACCTTTTGATCATACCCCAGTCACGAGGGATTGTAACACCTCTTTTGCTTTCACCACAGCTGCAGTGAAGCGGGTGATTTTAAAAATTAGTAGAGTATCTGTAACAAAGTAGAAAAGGACCCTAGTGATGAAGAGAGAGAGAGACATATAAACCAAAGATCCCAGTGATGAAAGAGCATAGAAAATTTAAGAAACTATTGACGACCTGGCAACTCAAATAAATGAAGAAATCAGAGAGAGAAGGCCATCATATTTTGTCATGGAGGGTGACCACAAGATCATGGGCATCATCCAGAAGCCTCCAAACATCTAATTGTCCAGCCATGTTGTTGCATTCCCTCAATATCTCATCCATGCTGCTGTATTTTTCAATGATCAGTTTTCTCTTCTGCAGGACACAGGCTGCAATAGCATAAAGGAGCAAGTCATCTGTAGGAGGAGCCCGCTGCCTTATTCTTCCCCACGCAGACTTCCCGATCCCAGCCCGGATAGCTGCCTGGTCTGCCCACATGACTTCCCACAGGCATAATGTCTGCTCCAAGCTGAGCTCCCTTCTGAACAGGACCACAACCATTCTATATACAAAGAAGCAATCCTCCGCTTGAAGCTTCTCCAGATGCCTATAAAGGTGGGAATCCTTGTGCCTGATGATCTTTGACACTATGTTCAGTTGTCTCCGAATACCCATCTCATCGAGCCTAAAATTATTCCGGGCTTTCCTCATAAAGGCCACAAAGCACCAAAATGCCTCACTGTCATCTTCTAGGACTGCTACTATTGGTGATAGTAGATCGCTCATCCCCTGACAGTAGCCAATCTCTGGATCATATATTGCATATGCCTCAAGTACAGCAACCAAGCGTGAAGCATGATATATCCTGCATGGCTCCAAGTGATCATAGTCTTTCAAGCCTACACTTCTGGCACAACGGTGTGCCTTATCCTCGGAAACCACAGTTTGAGTTGAGGTATAAGGCACCCACTCTGCATTTGCTCGTACAGCATCTAGACGAATAATGCGCTGCCATGTAGCATAGTCCTCAACCGTGCAAAGACATTTAGATGGTTCCTCCACTGGTGAATCCATTTTGGCATAAAAATAACTCTCATCACTCCTCTCTGTTACTGAGGCAATCTGCATGCCTTCAGGTTCTACGGAGGACTCACTGTCAGATGATTCTGCATCTGCTGTGGAAACACCAAGATGAGTTATGCCACTTCTATCTTCTTCCATAAAACCTGAGTTAGAACGGGATATTATTTGATGAACTGGTTCATCTGATTGGCCAACATTTAAGCTCCTTGCCTTTATATCTGAGCTTATTTCCTCCATTGTACTTCCCTCTATGCAGGACTGTGATGCATGCTCCTCTATGCTAACAGTATCTGGACTTGCTTCTCCGATGGAGAAAGACTGTCTAGCACTATGTACATCTTCCAAGCCAGGAGATTCTGAGCCGTCCTCGAAAGAAGGGCTCTCCACATTGTCTCCTCCAGCTACTTTTTTCGACTCCTTGCGCCCATCAACACCATGCATCAACAGTCGCTTGCAATGGTGCCTCAGTTTTCTGTATTCTTTCCTGCGTCATATTTCAAAGACATTATGGATCAGTAAATATTCTTCAATAGAGACATCCAGAATGCATGGGATGAATCATTTTCTTTGACACACAATTCCACATGAGCCAGTGGCCTATGAAATGTTCAAGGTTGAGCAGCACACTCTGTAATTGGAGTTGCATAGAAGCTTTAGTTTTTAGACAGTAGAGAAGTGCATCTTAACACTTGAGTGGACACTTGAAGAAAATGCAACTGAGGTATCATGGAAAACCCTCCATGTTACAGGTAAACCGGATGGACCATATTACCATGCAGTTGGCGACAACAGACTGTCCATAGGCAAGATTACTGGCCATCAAGAGGATATGCAGGTCAGAGGAACTAAAACAAAAGGTGAGATTGTCCACAGTGATTAGCCTGTTACTGCCAGACAAAGTATCTTCCTGTCTTATCTAGAGTCCTAGGCAAAGTTGACTGAGAAACCTTTGAAGGAAAGGGAAGAAGTGTAGGGAACACAAGGAGTCTTCGGAATACCTTCTCTGTGTCTTAACTGCATTCCTTCCTGGCACATCCCCGGCACGCTCGGCTCGCCCGGCTGAGGCGTCCCGCTGCTGGTTCCGGTTGGGGTGGGTGTCGGTGCAATTTGGGTAATTTTCTTAGTCTTTTAGCCAAACCCATGTGGTGCGGCCCAGAGCTTACCGTTCATCCTGTAGAACAGCACACTGTCAACCGTTCATCTTTGACCTCATAGGCTGAGTTTCAATCTAGTTCCTATTAGTGCGGTCTCGTACTAGCTGCATATATCTTTGAGCGATCACTGTATGACCGTACATCTCACAGAGATGACCTCGTGGGCTGAGTTTCAGTCCAGTTCCTGTTAGTGCGGCCCCGTACTAGCCGCATATATCTTTGAGCGGTCACTGTATGACCAGACATCTCATTAGTGTGGCCCTGTACTAGCCGCATATATCCTTTGAGCGGTCACTGTATGACTGTACATCTCATTAGTGCGGCCCCGTACTAGCCGCATATATCCTTTGAGCGGTCACTATATGACCGTACATCTCACAAAGATGAGTTTTTTTGTGGTTTATGCTATTGAATCCAAGGACATGATAGTCCTTTTATCTTGAACTTCTGGACAGTACCTCCTTCTCATTGAATTGGCCATTAAACTTGACTAAAATGTCTAGACGGAACTTGAGATCTTGGATCCAATAAATCAATGCCAACACAACATAGGGGCCCCGTCTGGTCCTGGGGAGAGCGCCCGAAAAGTACTTGTGCCCATGGGAGTTTGAATAACATGGTGAGGCATTGCACTGAGTGCATGACTAGCGTGATGTCTATGACATAAAACCATTGTTATCTCTTGTTACTTGAACATGCTTGACTTGGTTACTGCTTGCTTGTTGGCCAATTCCCTGTTATAATTTCTAGTTACATGACATTCTTGTTAACTTCCAGTTATCTTATATCCTTGATCTTACAATTTCCTTATATTACGTTGTTTTTTCATATCATCATTTCTTTTTCTATCATTTCATATCAATATGTAATTAATTGGTTAATTACTTACACTTGCATATTATTGCTTACTAAGCGTTTGCTCATATAGTTATTTTCCCCCCTTTCCAGGTAGCTCAGATGATGAATTACAAATGGATGGGAATGGGCAAGAGTGATGACATGGAGTGTACCAGTTAGTAGATGTTATCATATAGTTGTTTACCTCTATCTATGCTTTAGAGTTTGTGTCAGTTATTGCAATAAAGTCAAGTAGAGGTTATGCTTAAGTTGGTTTGATGGATAATGTAATAGATTTGGATTATTTGATGTTTAATTGGTTCAATGGAGTTAATTCTATTCATGATGTTGTGTTAATGCTTAGCTTAGCATACTATAATTACTAGCTAGTTTCTACTGCCAGTCCCGATATTTCGCGTCGGGGCGTGACAGTTCACCACACTTTCCCAGTTAGTAATGCTTCTATAAAATGCAATTTGACTGACCATGATGCATGTATGCAGATGACCGAGCTGACCCGACTAAGGGAGGAGCTCAAGCAGATCCATGCGGCGGCTCGAGAGGAGGTAGCCATTCTCCGAGAGGAGATGGCACGGAGCCGACCGACAGATGCTGTCGAGATAGCACTCGTTCAGACGGAGTTGGAGCGACTACGGGCTAGCGCCAAGGAGCTGGTCCGTGTCTGAGCGGAGTGCGAGCGTGCCCTGATAGTGGTGTCAGGGTTGCAGGGGGAGCTCAGGGCATTCCGAGAGATGAGTCGGGAGCGTAGCAGAGCTCCGAGTGCTAGCCATGGCACCCATGGCACCTTCCGCAGCTACTTTACGAGTTCCTCCGGCCGCCGAAGGAATGAGGAGGAGGAGAGTCACCGACGGTGCCGCGAGGAGGACACCAGCTCTCCGATGGGCCCGCCATTGAAGAGGCAGGAGGGAGGAGGGGACAACGATAAGCCAGAGGGAGGGGCCTGACTTTTGTACCCCAGACACACTTGTATATGATGATATGATGTGATATGACATAGTTTTTAGTTGATTTTTCTTTTGTGATGGGTGAATGCAAATGTTGACTAACTAACTTGCGACTGATACGGAAGAGACGTATCGAATCTGAGAGCGATAAGAGGAGAGACGTTCCGACTCAGAGTGAGAGAGAGACGCCGACTCAGAGTGAGAGAGAGGCACTGACTCAGAGTGAGAGAGAGACACCGACTCAGAGTGAGAGAGAGATGTCGACTCAGAGTGAGAGAGAGATGCCAACTCAAAGTGACAGAGAGGCGCCGACTCAGAGTGAGAGAGAGACGCAGACTCAGAGTGAGGGAGAGATGCCGACTCAGAGTGAGAGAGAGACACTAACTCAGAGTGAGGGAGAGAAAGAGAGAGAGATGGCAGAGGTATGTTCCTACTCAGAGAGAGACGCAAGGGACTACAAAATGGAGTGATAGGGGCTTGAACGGTCGCTTAGATGGCCGCTCAGCAACTACACGGTCTAAACCGTACCACGAGAAGGTAATTCAACCTGAATCAGCAAAAGCAAGTGAGCGGTTATAGACAAGCCGCTCCAATAAATGAACGGTTTAGTAGCAACCGTGTGAAAAATAAGCACGGCCTCCACCAGTCCGTCAAATGGGCCAATGATCGAACCCTGTAGAAGGTTATGAACGGTCTCTATTAGACCGTCCAACATGCAGAGCGGTCTATCGATAGACCGCGCAATATCACGCACAGGGAGTCCGATCGGGACTCTCTTGGAGAGTCCTAACCCAAGGTAACGAGTTTCAATTCCACCCAAACACTAACCTAACCCAATCTAGACTTATCCTAGCTCAGTTCTAGTGGGTTTAGGCTTCCCCCCACCCCATGCCCAAAACCCTAGTCGCCCTCACTAGCACCCCCACGCCCCAGCCCCCACACCAGCCCTCTCCCTCTGCTCCCCACGCACCCCCCTCTCCCAGACTCATCCACGGTGACTCCTAGGGCCCTCGGCATCGCCCCATCCTCGGCTTTGGGAGTTCCCTCCACTCCACTGCTTGCAGACCCCAGGTAGAACCCGAGGCTCGATTGGCAGGCGTTCTCTCGACATCCACGGCGAGAACCGGCTCGAGGGATCTTCTGCAAAGTCGACCTCCTTCGAGTCTGCAACGCTCCCGAAGTGGTCCCGCATCGTTTCGTCATCGGCATCAACCGCGACAGGCGATTCCGTGCAACCGCGCCAGAACTGCACCAGTTTCTGAGTACCATTTGGCAACAGCGGTACCATCTTCCCCTGTGCGAATCGGCCAGAACTCCCTTCATAAGAGTTCTTCGTCTTCAAGTCGCCAACGATCCAGAGTGGTCCCGCCATCTTTAGACAATGCCTCCGCTCGGGGCGTCTGATTTTCTGAGACTGTGCCAGTCCCGGAAGTTTCTGTCCATCCAGGGCAGACTAAAACTTCATCGACCCCAGAACATCCCCTTCCTCTCCATTTCGGATCAAGCTATCCTCTCGAAAGTCGTGCCCCTCAACAATACAAAACCAACCCAAGTGGTTTTGTCTCGTTCCAACCTCAGCACAGAAGATTCCACCATGGTCATTGTCAACCTGTCCTACTGCTCACCCAGGAACCAGAGGCCGACCATTCCGGCATCCACGACCGACACGGTGATCCGACGGCATCCAGCTCTTGAGGGATCATAGTGCTCTCTATCTTCTACACCCCCGAGTTGGTCCCGTCGCATTTGGAGTTCTACAGCTAGCGTACCAGTCGACGCACTTCGACCACGCCAACCTATCCGACAAGACAGAATTGTGTAGGCCATCGGCTGTGACCCTCTCCACCTTCCGGTGACCTCGGCTCGATGTCAGACTTTCAGGAGTTCTTCGGCATCCACCAGGCTTCGTTCAGGCATTGACGGCACTTCGATCGGACGACGGAGCTAGGCGTACGACATAGGACAAGCAGGCGACGTTGTGACAAGGCGGTGCAGATCGGCAGTTGGATTCCCCCACCCCTTGTTCCCCCCTCCTGCCTGAGGGTAGTGCATGTAATAATTTTCCCATCCCCGTGATCCCCTCCCTGCATGGAGTGTAGTGATTGTATTAGCAGGGATCGACACCGAGCTACACCGACGCAACGTGTTCACTGGGTGTGCACGCTCCCCGGCTCGCCCTCGTCTCTGACCAGAGTCGGTCCATCGGGCGGGCTAGGTACATGCGGTTGCCACTCCAATTTTCTTGCTTAGTATTGGTTCCAACTGCAGTGCCCGTGTGAGGAGTGCCTGATCCAAACTTCCACTTTTCGTGAGTTCTTACTGCCAGTGAGTGAGCATACATTTGAACCGATCCCCTCAGTATTGGTCCACCCGGGTGAATCCGGTGCCCAATACATTGTCCCCCGGGTGATTTGCTACCACTCTCGTCACTTCTCAGACCGTGTCCGGCCTCCTCGCGAGCTACAGCTTGCCAATCCGTCCATACAAGTCCCGAGTGGAGTCCACTATACGCGTGAGTGTTCGCCTAGTTGCTTAGATGATCTGTGCTCGTTGTTTGCTGGCTTAGGTCCCAGTGTCTCGACCGGTTTTGTCCTGTGTCAATTGTCCTTGTCTCTGGTTATGTAGCAGTTGCCTCTTGACTGTTGGATTTCCCCTAGCAGTTGACTGACAGGTTGCTCTGCCCAGAGTGTCATCATCGTCCATCGCTCCTGTTCCGGTTGGTTCTGTTTGTTTGTGCTGTGGCAGTGGATGTGTTAGTGTGTCGGTGTTGTGTCTGGTTCCGGTCAACCCGGGGTACGTAGTGGTTGACAGGTAGTCTTATTGTGTCTGGGCGGCCTTGCCCAATTCGAGACATTGGTTCTGGATGCCTCGAGGTATCGTTCTACCTTGATTTGCATATCCAGGTGTGCGGAGGGTTCTTGGTGTCCCCTCTGGTCTCCATGTGTCATTTTCTCGGAGTGTCATTTTCCCTGGCTTAGGATTAGACCGATTGGCAGCTTGTTCTGCTATGTGCGACGATCCTGACTCAAAGTCGTAGGACTCAGGGACCGTTGTAGCTGTAGGTCTTGCTGCCTTGTCCTGAATATGTTGGCAGTCTCCTGTGCTGCCTTTGGTGCTTTGAAGTACATGTTACGGGGCATTCTCACCTATATGTACTTTGGCACTTGTGTTTTGAAGTGCGGTATTATGTTACACTACTTTAGTTCACCGATAGATTAGCCTCCTTGTCCCTCGTGATGGAGCCACTAGTCATAGCCCAGGACCCTCAGTGTCTGCCCACCTTGGAAAGGTGGAGGGGTGCTTCCCACTACACAGTTTTCAAGCTAGTTCTGTAGGCTCCCACTATTACTGTTGCATCCTACGGGGGGAGAATACTAACTAGAGGCCTGGCTCTAGGCAGGAGTCAGTGTGCGCACACGTGGTCAGAAGCTTGGACTTACCCTGACGAGTGTTACTCTGACTAGTACTTGGTTCGGTTCCCTTACACCTCTCGCTTGTTATGTTTGACTGACTTGTGAGTTGCTTGAGATGTAGTGTAAGCCGTCAGTGGACGCATCTGGTCTCTCTCTTCTAGTTGGTCTCTTCTTTTTCCTATCTCTGGGGGGAGTTCTCCATTCATCGGGGAGCAGTCCACTGCATTTACCTCCTTGCCGCTGGCTAGGCAGTCTTTGGAGGATTTACCCTTGGCAGAAGCATGATCAGTGAAGAACATTTCAAGCTCCGCCACCACTGTATTCAGCTGGTCGAAACTTCTGATATTTGAGCCCAGAAACTTTTCACTGACTTCCGCTGATAAACCCCTGTGGTAGATGGTGATCGCATCTTCGGACATCGGAGGATTATCGCAGTGCATGCTAACATCCCTCCACTGCTTGATAAAGTCCAACGCGGTCTCACCTTTCCTCCGCTTGAGGGCACAGAGCTCCGCCAAAGAGACTTTGCGCTCGGCCCCGTGGAAACGATCGACGAACTTCTTTTGCATGTCAGCCCAATCAGCCACTGAGTTGGGCTTCAGCCTTGAATACCACTGGAAGGCAGTGCCTGTCAAAAACGTGGCGAAGTACCGCAGCAAGTATGCTTCTTCCAACGCCAACTCGCCCATGGCCGTCATATAATAGGCCAAGTGTTCATGTGGAGAGCCCTGCCTGTTGAACTTCTGGAGCTTCAGGGCCTTCGGACAGTCAGGCGATAGTTTCTTGAATTGATGGTGGAGGGGATAGGGCACGGTGTACAAATCAACGGTAGCTACACCCTCACCATGTTGAGCGAACTTCGCTTCCACGATGCGCTCGATCATTTGCCTTTGCGCCTTGAGGCTTTCTGCAGCAGATGTGGCAGATGACCGCGCGTTGGCTTCATTTTGTGGCACTTCAAATTCCACCGCCAAAGGTAATCTCGCCGCGGTGATGGAGGCGTCAACCGTGATTGGAATGGGAGGAGGCGGCTGTTGTTCCACTCCAGTAGGCGCCACTTGAGGCTGAACTTGGACCTCCCTTTCATGCAAAAGGGATTGCAGGAGGCTCTTGAGTTCTTGGTTTTCACGTCGGAGCTCTTCCAACGTGAGAGTCTGCACCTCTTTCCCAAGATCTTCCTCGTGCTCAGGATTGTTGTCCCCGTCGACACTATGGACATCTTCTTGGCACTCTTCTCGTTGTGCCGGCTCAGGCTGAGATGTCCCAGTAGCCGACGTCTGCTATGTCTGTGCCAGGATCCGAGAAACCGGCCTTGACCTCCTCAAATATTGAAGAGGCTGGTTCAGCTCCCCCGAGGTGTCCTCCGGTTGCTTATCAATGGAGGTAGCGTAGCAGGTGAACACTTTGACAGTGTCATTGGTCACCTGAACCACCCGTTTCTTCCTGGGAGGTTGTCTTCCAGGCTTGGGCGCCATCCCTAGTCTGTCAAAAATAGAAACTCGGGATGTGGAGGCCTGAGCTGAGCAATCCTCCTCCGTGTGCGTTGAACTGGCCCACGGAGAGGCAGGCCACACCTTCTTGCTGGCCCCTCGGCACTTTTGCACACGTTGGGGCTGGGTGGTGGACCTCAGAGATGCGAGGTTTCAGTGGTCGTCAGACTTCGCATCCGTTGAAGATCCGACATGCGGAAGGGCCCTTCTGCCCTTGCTTGCTTTATGATTCAGGCCTCCTCCTTGGTGACCCATATTTTCTTCAATTGAAGCTGACGCTCCTCAATGGGGTTGCCCCCTAACTTTGATCGAGGAGCTCGTGGTTTGGGTCGTTGCACTGGACCCTTACTTGCCACCGGTACAGCGGACTTCTTCAACTTTGCTCCATTCTCCCGAACCTACCTGAGGAGCTCGAAGCGGTTGGAGGTTGAGATGGCTGAGACGTGGCGGTCCCATGACAAAATCAGCTTGGCTCCATTGAGCCGAATGCGAATGTCCCCGACAATTATGGTTTTGTCAGAGCAGGATGTCGCCGCTACAGGCTTTACGCCCTTGCGGCTATGGTGCTGCCCCCGTTGAGCAGGAGCGGTGCTGGTGACGTATGCCGTAGGCAAGGCATCATTGTGGTGGTGACGCTACCCCCATTGTGCAAGAGCAGTGCCTCTGAGGATGGCCGCAGTAGAGTCGGTGCCATTACGGCGACGACGCTGCCCCTGTTGTGCAGGAGCGATGCCGATAGTGACTTGATTGACTGATAAAACTCGGCCAATTACTGGGATGGAGAGCCTGACACCCCTGATCGATGAAGAGTCGACCGGGCAAAGCCGACCGGCTGCTGAAGCGGAGGGCTTGACACCCTCGACAATGGTCCTGTTGACCAGGTGGACCCGGCCAATCGTTGCAGCCGAGGGCCTGACGCCCTCGACGGTTGGCTTGTTGACCGAGTGAGCCCGACCGACTGTTGATGCTGAGGGCCTAACACCCCCGATAGTAGTCTTGCTAACCGGGTGGACCCGGCCGATTTTTGCAGCCGAGGGCCTAACGCCCCCGACGGTTGGCTTGTTGACCGGGCAAACATGGCCGGTTGTTGAAGTGAAGGGCCTGACACCCTCAGTAGTTGTTGTTGCAGGCGTGGCTGAGCTGGCCTCAACAACAGGTACCACCCCCAGAAAGAAGGGTGAGCCGACGACCGCTGGGAAGTCATCGAAGACGAGCGGCGTCACCAGGTATCCGTACTTGGCATGGTTGGTGACGACCTGGGGGCCGTAAGTAACGACTGGCATCATCTTGTTATTGTTGGTGATGGTGTGTAGCACGGAAGGAGTGTGTAACGACCCAGAGCTCTGGGTACCGATAACCTGATATAGTATCGGATTACCGCTACCAGGAACTGGGGAAGTCACCCAAGAGGCTGATGAGGCCCCTGAAGGGTTGGAGCAGACAAAAACACGCGTAAATCGTAAAACTCAACCCGGGACCCACGAACGCGATCCGAACCCCCGCGGATCCTGATCTGATAAATATTCAAAAAAAAATCTGGGACATTACAGCCCTCCCCCTTATAAGAATTTCATCCTCGAAATTCAAGACAATCACCAAGTGACAAGGGGAGAATGCCATAAACCAGCTGACGACGTCGTCAAAGCCCCAACCAGACCTCGAAACTCACGAAAATCACGATCCTGAGGGATGCGGCCAGACAATGATCACGGACAATGCCTCGCTCACAATCCAAGACACATCAATCATTCGGGCAGGCATCATGCAAAGGAGTACAAGTCTGACGTCACCTTAGCAAACACGAAAACCAACCACGGCACCGCTACCACCATCTCGCTTACTGAGAAAACGCACCCCTCATCACGAAAACCAACACCAGTCAACGCCCACGCTCGGCGGACCAACCAAATGTCAGCTTCACAACTTGCTGATCGATCTCACGCCCTGCAGTAGGGACAACCAACACTAAGCCTCCACCAACTCACACCTGGCAAGCCGAACAACCTTAGCAACACAGCCAACCCTGCCAGAAGACGAACTCTGAGCAAATCTCAAATCTAATTCTGGGAAAAGCACACCTCATGATCGGCCACCCACGACCTCACCGACACACAGCTCTCACCATTCTCGAGCCCCAACAGCCAGCATCTTCTGTCTGTGACAGACCATCCATCGGTTACCAGACACCCGCCAACAGGAAACCTTCACCGGCCTAGCAGGTACGCTCCAATCCACGACAGGCCATCTGCTGACCCTCCACAGACCATCACCACACCTCGAGCCAAATCTCACTCGGACACCACAACCGATCTCGAGCCTCACGCCAACGCTACCCTCTCAAGGGAGCACGGCGAAACCAAATAACAGGATTCCACAATCCTCGATCCTCACATCACTGTACTCAGACTTACGAAAAAATCCTCCCTTGCTGGCCACAGACCAAGGATCACTATATCCAATGCCAACGTCTCATCAGAGACCTTCGCACACAGGCACCGTCCTTTGTCCTGTCTCATCAAATCCTTCACCTCAAAATGATCTAAAAGGATGCCTGCCAATCCCGGATCTACTCTTACCACAGAGTCATGGGACACAACCTCGCACGATCCACGACACACTTCTCTAGAACTGACAAGTGCCGCCTACTACTAGAGCAAGCTGGTCGATGATGCCGCGGCCAATGCACAGGGGTCCCCAGTCAATACACATCTTACCGTGGTCGACCACTCGGTCAACCTCACCAGCCGCTCATGGCCACCAACCGGGACCCATAATCTTGTCAGAGATCACTTCTCAAAAAACACGATCTCATCTGATAACACAACCTCCAACACATGGATAGGGTACTCGTGCGGCAACCTCGCCAGCACATTTCCCCAATTCTCAATCCTGTCAGAGCCATAAATCACAATACCTCAAGCAACGGCATGACAGCAACATGCCTCACACCGAGGAACCAATCCTCCTATGCTCAACACATTCTCGGAATCCGCCTGTAGCATCCAACGCTATGATCCTTGCACTCTGATCCATACACACAGCCATCACAACCACTCAGGATTCGCCATCCCGACAATCCTCTGCAACTCCACAGGCTCCGATCCTCAACACATCGAAAATCACAACACCAGCCGCAAATTCTCACGAACACCGCCCCAACTGGCACGCATCCTTCCGGAGCAACGCTAACACACCCTTACACAGCAAGGGAAACGGGCAACACTTCTCACAGGCAACCACCTTGCCAAAACTCAGGATTTGTCTCGCACAGACTTCATGGCACACGAGAGAGGCCAACCAATCTGGACACATGATGCAAGACGATGAACCTTAGCCAAACACGATTCTCTCCAACCGAATGAGAAACCAACATACCTCTGACTAACAGAAAATCTCCACGCTCGACCTGACCTCAAACCTTGCACACGCTGGGAACAGCACCTTCCAGCACCAGGAAACCCATTACTATTGTCAGGTCAGCACCTCCGACAACACTTGCCGACTGTCTCGTCAGACCACGATCACACCATCTCTCGATGCACCACCGCTACAACTCCTCGAACCACAACACACCATGCCTCGAGCTGCAACACGAGCCATAATCGGCACCTGCCAACATTCATCCTCGAGCCGCAAGCTCGCCACTACCACACGATCTCGAACCAAATCCAGGGCGACCACACCCCAATTCAAGAAGATCTTCCGCTCATCCGAGCACATCTCTCGACCAGAGCACCCGCTCTGTCACCTCGAACCACAATCTCAACACCTCATGGGCTGGATAAACCTCGAATAGGAATGGCCAAAACGACAATAACTCCCTCGGAGCATACGCACGGCCACTTATCCACAAGCAATCCTCACCAGCCACCTGACCTCGCTGCAATTCCTTGAACGCAGCACCGCAGCAACACTCCTGCCGGCAACCTCTGCCCAACGCAGCACCACCGGGGCCATCATCGATGAGGGAGAGAGCTCTCGACCTCGATCCTTAGACCCCACGCCGACACTTTGACGACGACAGCAACCACCTTCACAATGCCAATGCCGCGCACTCACGCTCTTATACAAGAAACCAAGCGAAAAATAAGCACAAAACCCTATGCCAGCTGCCGACTGTACTGGACCTTACGGACTCTGATCACTGCAATATCTCAAATTCCCATGTGTTGGGATGAGCGATGCTCCAAGAGAGCCTGGGGCTACGTGGAGTAGCGATATCCGTAGGAGAGATACTAGAGGAGCACATCGGGTGACTGACAGACCATGCTCGGCGGAGAGTGGTGGCACAACCAGGACCAGAGGGAGACATGACCCTACGACGCTTCTTGATGCTGATGTTCGGGAAGCTTCTCTTCGCGACCAGGGCAGACGGAGTGAGCTGCAGGCTCCTCCCACTACTGACGGACCTGGATGGGGTAGGAGAGTATGCTTGGGGAGCAGCAGTCCTGGCGTTCCTCTTTGACTCACTTAGTACCACCGACCGGCAGACGATGCTGGGTGGCTTCTCACCATTTCTTTAGGTAAAAATGCTAGACTCTAAATGCTTTTTTGTGATTACTGTATGCTTGCTATATGCTGACATTTGACTGATGCAGGTATGGAGCTACCTATACCTCCCTGGTATCGGGCGAGGGATGGAGGTACACCCTGATCGGATCCCCATCACGAGGTGGTGGGTAGTGGCTCGAGATATGGGATCGATCCGGCACCTAGTACGGGCGATCCAAGATGATATAGACACATTCCCATATGGTTCGATAAGCTTCATAGACTTAGCCTTCCTTTATGCACCTAAACGCTTCATTAAATGTTTATCTAAATGCTGACACTTGACTTGATTACCCTTTTCAGGTGCACTGGACACCTTATCGTGATGAGGGTCACGAGGGGTAGCCCTAGGTGGAGGTGGCCCAGGCGTACCCCAGACGAGGCTGCACTGCTTGAACATCATTGAGCCCTTCCATCCATGAGGATGAGAGGAGTTCATCAGTCGGATGTAGAGTTCCCAGTGCGAGACGATGAGCGCTTTGGGCGGTCCTCGAAGGGACTAAGT
This sequence comes from Amorphophallus titanum, assembly GCA_024336825.1. Classification (NCBI taxonomy): domain Eukaryota; kingdom Viridiplantae; phylum Streptophyta; class Magnoliopsida; order Alismatales; family Araceae; genus Amorphophallus; species Amorphophallus titanum. The sequence continues at coordinate 26,318,849 of JANBPO010009603.1, read as the reverse complement.
GGTGATATTGATTGGATCACCCGGGCGATCGACCAGGTACGTGACTGGTCACGCTAAGGTCGGGAGGTGACGGCCTGAGCTGACAGCGATGAGGCCCCTAAAGGCCTACGCCCAGAGGTATGGCGCCCAGGTGTGCCGTGGCATCTGACGACCGGTATGGACTTCTAAACTCATGCATTCTCTACTTGAAATATTCACATATACACTGACACCTTAACTTGCTATATGTGGCTAGACCCCCAGGGACGCATAGCGGAGCTCCAGGGCCTCCTCCATGACACTGTACAGTAGAGGGACGAGCTCCAGGGCGCGCTGGACCTTCTGGTGAGCTTCACTGAACCTTGGACTTAATTTATGCAGTATGCTTATGATATTGACTAACTTTTGACTTCTAAAATGCAACGAGCTGAGGGAGCATAGTGGCAAGGACCAGACACTCCGTCCTCTTCTTCCCAAATTGTGGGACGTCGAGCCGAGCGAGATGCAGACTTCGTGAGATCAGTGGCTTGGGCCGAGGAGGCCGAGGCCACTCTCGCGGAGAGGGTAAGCTAACTAACCAAGTTCCCTTTTGACTTAAATGCTTATGATGATACTTAATCATGATGAATGCTTATGCAGGCGAGAGAGCTGACCACGGCATTGGCCGAGGTGGAGAGGTGGCGAGTGGAGGCGGCAGAGGTGACTCATCTATGTGAGGAGGTGGCGCGATTGAGTGCAGGAGTAGCCCGTCATTGTGGCGAGAAGGAGTAGATGGAGCGACTCAGAGCGAACGTTGCACGACTGAGGAGTGAGCGAGACTAGTCTCAAGTGTAGGTCATCGAGATGAGGGGGGTTATAGCGGGCCTAAAGGATGCCCTCTGACTTTTGGGAAAGAGATCAGAGTCTAGCAGGACCCGGAGCGCCATGCTGAGTAGCGCGTACCGAGGCTATCTCACCAGTTCTTCCGGCTACCGGAGGAATGAGGAGGAGGAGCGAGGATGCCATCGTGAGGATGGGAGCACTACCATGGAGCCGCCAGCAAAGCGGCATGACGGCACAGGCGACAGCGACGGGCTAGGGGAGGGACCGACTGAGTGACTTGTACTTTCCTCTTGTTCTGGACACATTTACATGACTTCCTATGAAAACCTTTTTGTGTTTTTATTAAAGTGCAAATGAATGAATGGGCATGCTGACTTACTGACTACGACCTCTACGATGGATAGAGAGTACGCGAGAGACGACGGAGAGAGAGAGACAGGACGAACAAATGAATGAAGAATGAAAGAGACAAGGAACTGATAGAGACTGGGAAATGGTCTAATATAAGACCACCTGAAGATGATAAATGGTCCAAATCATGACCGTTATAGGACCAAGGGGAAGGCAGTGAACGAAGGGATCAAATGGTTCTTCTTGTGACCATTTGAGGATCACTAGCGATCATACGATAGGTCGCTAGTGCAGAAACCCTATCAAATCCGACCAAGACTCTTCCGTGGGAGTCCTAATCCAAGGATAGAAGTCCGTAATTTGCACTAGAACCCATCCTAACTCAAATTGGGGCTACCCAACCCTAATCCTAGTGCAACAACACCAAAATCAAAGCTCTATAACTAGGAACAAGCCCAGAATTCACAGCTCACAGGAATTCACTGCTTCAAGCCTTGGAACCTCATCAAGATCACCCAAATTCACCATGAAGAGGAGCTTTGAAGTTAGCGCCATGGGAGAGGTCGCCTACACTGGCCCAAAGGAGGCTAGGAGGGAGCATGGGGAGCTACAGCGGCTGACTTCCATCCCCAAGCATCTAAGCTCAAGCTCTTCAAGAGAAGTAAGTGCAATTCAAGTTCAATAATTCATTCATTCCATTCATAAAGAACTTCCTTGTGAGTCAGTCTGGTGAGTGGAACAGCAATCTTCGAGAAGTCCTTGATAAAACACCGGTAATAACCCGCTAGACCTAAGAAACTTCGTATTTCTATAACATTAGTTGGTCGTTCCCAGTTCTTCACGGCTTCGACCTTTGCAGTATTCATAGAAATTTTATTCTTTGAGACTATATAGCCTAAGAAAGTCACTTCTTCTAGCCAGAACTCGCACTTACTAAATTTAGCATATAATTGACTATCCCTCAATATCTGCAATGCTATCCTCAAATGCACTTCATGTTCCTCTTCAGTCTTTGAATATATCAAGATGTCATCAATGAAAACCACGACAAATTTGTCCAGATGTGGTCTAAAGATGTTATTCATGAGCTGCATAAAAGCGGCAGGGGCTTTTGTTAGTCTAAATGGCATAACAATAAATTCATAATGCCCATACCTGCTTCGAAATGTAATTTTGTGAATATCCTCATCCTTGATCCTCAATTGGTGATAACCCGATCGAAGATCAATTTTTTAGAAATATTTTACTCCAAAGATCTAGTCGAAGAGTTCATCGATCCTCGACAGTGGGTACTAATTTTTGATGGTGAGATGGTTCAGCTGCCGATAATCGATGCACAATCTCATCGATCCATCCTTCTTCTTGATGAATAGCACTGGTGCTCCACAGGGAGACGTACTTGGTCTAATAAAACCTTTCTTCAATAACTCCATAAGTTGTTCCTTCAACCCTTTCAATTTTGCAGGGGACATTCTTTAGGGTGCTTTGGAAATAGGTCCGGCACTCGGAATGAGGTCTATGGTGAATGAGACTTTCCTTTCTGGTGGCAAACCAGGTAAGTCTTCTGGGAAAACATCGGGAAACTCCCAAACTACTTGGATGTCTTCTAGTCTGGCCACCTTAGCTTCCGTGGCAGTTACAAAAGCCAAGAATGCCTCGCATCCTTTGTTGATAAGTTTATGAGCTCGAAGAGCTGAAATAACTGGTGACCTCTTCTGAGGGGTAATGTATGTTAACTCCGGGTAGTCTACAAAGGTCACTTTTCCATTCCGACAATCTACAGTTGCCCGATGGGTGGATAACCAATTAGCACCTAGAATGACATCATATCCTGTAGATCTAAGCATATTAGATCGGCAGGTAGATTGTGGCCTTTGACCATGACCTTACAGTTTGGAAAATGATTTGTGACATCAGACTCATTCTCTAACGGAGTGAAAATTACTAAGTTCATCCATTGTGATTCCATAGAGAGTGATACAGTAAATTTCTTTGAAATAAAGGAATGGGTTGCGCCAGTATCATATAGAACTTGAGCAGACTTGGAACAAATGGATAAAGTACCTTCCACTAATCTGCCTTCAATTGGTTCAATCTCCTGTAGAGCCTAGAGATGGCCTTGCTTCTTCGCCGGGCACTTTTCTTTCTTTGTCACTTGTTCAGTTTGTTCATTTAGCAAAGGACAGTCAGGAATCTTGTGCTCTCGACTTCCACAACAGAGGCACGCTCCCAATTTTCTCCAGCATTCATCGGCCTTATGGCCGGGCTTGTCGCAATATTTGCAGTTCTCCTTGGTTGGCATAGTGATGGAGAATGGCTTGTTGTTCTGTTTAGGCTTCTTATCCTTGGAGGGCTCTCCTCTACCATTGGATCGCTTCTTGTTGAAAGAAGGCTCGAAATTGTTGGATCCTGTAACGGTCCCCTTCTTGTCCTTACCACAGATCTTGTCAGACAATTCCGTGGCGTCTTCAAGTAGTTGAGCATGTTGAACTATCTCTGGATATGCTTGAATATCCATTGGGGCCAATTGAGTGATGAATTGAGGCCGAAGCCCATTTAAGAATCGACGTGCTTTCATCTTCTCCGTACACACCAAGTGTGGTGCGTACCTGGATAGTCTGGAGAACTGGGCCTCATACTCGGCCATAGTCAGGGTTCTCTGCTTCAGAGCTGCGAACTCTGCGGCCTTCTTCTCTTGTACTCGATCGGAAAAGTATTTGGTATTGAAATGGCCAATAAAGTCAGCCCAAGTCACATTATCATCCATTAAGGTGGCTTCCACAGACTCCCAACAGCATCTAACGTCTCGTTCTAGTTGGAACGTAGCTAGTAGAACCTTCTCATCATCCGTGCACTGCATGACACGGAATATTCTTTTGATCTCCTTCAGCCAATTTTCTGCATCTTCTAGGTCAGAAGAGCCCGTGAACTTAGGCGGGTTCATGTTCCTGAATCCTCTGTCGAGATCTCCTACTCCATGGTTTGCTCCACCCTGCGCTACTTGTTGTAGTGCCTGGGTAAAATTCTAGACAGTGCGCTGCATTTCGTGCCACTGTGCATGTTCCGCAGCCATAATCCTACAAGGTATTTAAATCTTAATTAGTTTGTATTGATAATGACTAGGTTGGACAAGATAGGATGTAGTTCAAAATAGGACATATGTCATGATAGGACATCCTACTATACTTAAGACCCTTGGCTCTACCCAATCTCACGAGTTTAAGAGTTGACCTACCCTTGGACTTGGGTTTACCTAGGAATTTGAAATCCTAGGCTCTGATACCACAAAAATTGTCACGCCCCGAGTGCGGAAGGAACCCGGAGAGCGCGACGAGTTTATATCATTCATGTCAATCAGAGCATTAAGAATTTTGACAACGACAGAGTGCGCAATAAATTAAGACATCACTAACAATCAATCTGTACGAGTCGAGTCCGCCGTTTCAGGTGACGATTTTTCGTAGAAATGGTTTCATTCGAACCTCTGGCATGTCCGGATGCCATCCCTATCAATTTTACGGAATTTGGTCGTGATTTGGGGCTGGTAGGAGTTCGGTTAACCTAATGAGTCGATTTGGGTTGATTTATGAAAATCGCCCATTTTGTGATGTTTTTGTGCGTGGTTTGATCCCTTCCAGCTCGTGGAAGGATGATATCAAGATTAGCGATGTATCCCTGTCGTTCTGGAGACGATTGGGGCATGGAACGATGATTTTCCATGTGATTTCATGTTTTTTAGGTTCGGCCTGGGAACGCGGAGCTCCCATTGGGCGCGTTTATTAATGCGCTATATCATATGACTGCGTTCATCTAAGAAGATGAATAGTAGGGCGGTGAGGCAGTTAGCGATGCGATCCAAGTGTTGGTCGCGATCCTGAAGAATGTGACCAAGGTGTTGTCCGCAATCTTGATTAATGTGCTCGAGTCTTTAGCTGCATTCTTTGCTTAACACGCTATAGGCTATGGCTGAGTTTATTAACGCGACCCTAGCCTGTGCCGCGTCAATGCGTTGACGCGATGTAAGGGTTGGACGCATTTTGCTAGCATCGCGACGCACCCTTTGGACGTGTTCACTATCGCGACGCAGGCATGCACCACATTCATGCGTTGGTTTTTTGGTGTATTATGTTAGCTATCTCGGGCTCCGGTGGACCCTAGATCTAGTGCCTTATTGGCCGTCGACTCAGTGGATGCCTCTTGGGTGTTCTGTGAGAGTGATTTATATATGTTAAGGGATCCCAAAAGAGTGTCTTATCCCAAGCTTTGTGCAGAGTTTCTTTCATGTCGATTGGCTTGGCTTTGACCCCTTGGTTAGCCCACTATACGTGGATGCCATGGACATCCTATGAGCGCTATGACTGTGTTATAGGGTGTTCGAAAGTGCCATGGCACCGAATAGTATTTTGTGTTTATTCGAGAGTCATTATGGTTTCTGGTCAACCTGATTGTGACTCAGTGGTTGACACGTGACCTCGTGAGTGTCTCGGTTATCCTGTATGGATCGAGACTCCAATTTTGGATGCTTGGAGGTATCATCTTACCTTGATTTACGTGCCTATGTGGTCCGAGAGAGTTGATGTTCCCTCATGTTCCGTGATTTGTGTTATATGGAGTCGAGAGTCTTGTGTCCAGCCTTAGGGCTGAGGACTTATGGTTTATCATGGTTTTGGGCTGGGGACTAGGTTGATTAGCGGTATATTGCCCTGATGTGCAATGATCTTGACCCGAGTCATGTGACTCAAGGATTGTTATGTGTAGGTCTAGTTGACTATCCTAAGTCTGGCAGTAGTTCTGTGTACTGCCTTGTGCTTCGTAGTACGTGCGACAGGTGTGTGCTTACCTTGTCTGTGCTTTGATGTTTTTGTGTTGAGTCTCTATATCTGGTGAGCGTCCACTAGTCATAGCCTGACGACACTTCAGTGTGTCGGCCCACCTGGGAGTGGTGGCGGGGCAGTTCCCAAGAGATGATTTTTAGGCTAGTTTTTGTGGGCTCCGTTGCTTTCTAGTAGCATCCTACTGGGGGAGAAAACTAGCGACAGGCCTAGCTCAAGGCATTGGACTTATGTGTGCACACGTGGTCAGGGGCATTTGGACGAGCGCCAACGAGCGAGACCCTGACTAGTAACTCGTTACTGTTGTTCCTTGCACTTGTTGTACTGCCTCAGTCACCATGTTCGAGACGAGTGTGAGACGCATGAGGCACAGTGCAAGTCATCAGTGGACGCATCTGGCTTTACTTCTAGTGAGGAGTTGCATCTATAACATGACACGTGACTTGTAGTTTTGTGACCGGTTCTCCGTCATGGTTGACGAGGTGCTTCGAGTAGCCTGTGCTTGGCTTCATCATTGCTTGTGTAGCGTGCACGATGGTGAGGTCGTGTGCGCATCGGTGTTTTGAGTAGAGTTTCCCATGTCTGAGAGGTAGTGATATGTAACCTATGCGTCTATTGTTGCACGACGCATTCTGGCAATGTAATTGAGTTTTCTTGAGAATAGTGTGGCAACTCCCTACCATGTGCTTGGGAAGTTGTGCCTTTCCCGATTAAAAGTGCTGGGTGCCAAGCAATGGATTCAGAGGGGGTGAATGAATTCCCTTTGAAAAAATTATGCCCAATTAAAACTATTTACTCAAGTCACTTGAAGGCACTAGAAAATAAGTAAGTCGATCAGACACGCCCAGTAGCAATGAGCCTGGCATATATCTAGCGAATGTCAACAGTAACTCACAAATCCAAGCAACCGCGATGCACAGGGTATTTTTAGGTGGTTCTGCCAGACCTCCAGTCTGTGTACATACACCACTCACTCCAAATCAGAGTGAGACTTTCACTAGCACAAGCTAGCACCACAGACTCAGACTGCAGTAGACCCTGATACACAGCTTGACCAGGGGAACAGACTCCCCTCTTCCTCCCCCAAGGAGGGATCAACCAGTGACACCAAGTCACTCTTCCTCCAACCCGGAGGGGAACACCTAGTCACACCAAGTCACTAGAACCAGAGACAAACGTCTCTCTTCCTCTAGACCAAGAGGGAAACCACAGATAGCAACCAGTACCTGCAAACCCGGAGTCAAAGACTCCCTTCCTCTGAGACCAGAGGGAACCCACAAGTGACACACCGTCACTTGCAACCCAGAGACAGAAGTCTCTCGTCATCCACACATCTTGTTCGATAAACAAGCCGTGCACGAACAATGAAGCTGAGTATGAAGCCCTGATCATCGGGTTACAGATTACTCTATCCATGGCAATCCAGATGTTAGAGGCATTCGGGGACTCCATGCTAGTTATAAAACAGCAGGAAGGAGAGTTCGATGTGCGAAAGCAAGAGCTCCTCCCCTATCATCAGCTGGCGATGCGCCTGATATCAAGATTCTACTTCGTCAGCATCAAACATGTCAACTGTAACGACCCAAGAATCCGATTATCGGGAAGGCCCGATAACCCGAGACTCGCACCGCCACCCACGAGTCCGAAGACTCGGAAGGGTTAGAAGGATGGTGTGGAAGGTACACAAGTATCACAAGTAATTACAAAAATTAAATAATTATATAATTAAGCAGGAAATAAGATTACATTTTACATGACACATGGTCCACAATATAACAACAAATAAACAACAGCAGTAGTCCACAACTAGTACAGAGACAGAAAGTAAAGTACAGCTACACGGGGCATACCCCGGTACTCACCACTGGCAACCACTACCGCTGGGAACCTGAACTACGCTGAGCCTCAGGCGCACTCCCCTGAAGCCGTGCCTCGCCTGCAACATGGAAAACACGCAGGGAATGAGTCTCGGAACAAGACTCAGTAGGGATCACTCGAACCCTACCTCGCAACGGGAAAACCCCTACACTAGTAGCTAAGCGAGTACCTCGAAAGTAAACCTACAACCACAACACCGGTCTCATGGCGTGAAAAGCAACGCACCCACGCCACAGCGAAACCACCGAAACTCATTGGTCAACTCGACCAAAACTTGAAGGTCAACGTTGCTGAAATAGAGTCTGTCACTCCCTGTCCAGAACCGGAGTGCCTCCCACTAGAAGAATGACCGTATGCGTCCACTGACGTCTTACACCGCGTCACAAGTGTCTAGCTACATCGCCCCAGGCGTGAGACTCAGACACACACAAGTAACCGCAAGCGAGTGACTAGTTGGGGTCACGCCCATCGACGTGTGTCCAACCGACCCCAACCACGTGTGCACACACAGACCATGCGTCCTAGGTCTGGTCTCTAACTGGTTTTCCCCTCGGTCAAACTCTGGCCGGCGACGTTGGGTCCGACGAAAACCAGTCTAAAAACCATCCTCAGGGTAGCCGTCCCACCACTCCCAGGTGCATACCAGTGCACGCGTACTGGCAGGATACGACTAGTGGAGTGTCTCTGAAAGAGTAGACTCTCAGACTACGGAAGATAGTGTCCGAACCTGACGAAGCACGGGGACCATCCCACGTACCAACACCGTCGCACGGTGACCACAGTCGGAGAAGAAACGGGACTGCACGCCGTGCGGAATAGTCCAGAGCCTAACAGACCAACTCTGGTGCGTTATAGACTATGGGGAACCAACACAGGTGCGCCATGGTCACATGACGGACCACTTTTGGTGCGTCAAAGACCCAGCGAAAACTAGACTATAACGCACCTGCCCAGGGGCATTATAGTACTTAATGGACCGACACAGGTGCGTTAAGTCTCGAGTCAGAAGAGGGAACATAACGCACACCTCGAGGGGCATTATGTACATAACGGACCAGCCATGGTGCGTTATGTCACAGAGTGAAAACAGACTATAACACAATCCTCTAGGGGCGTTATAGACCTTAGCAGACCATCTCTGGTGCGTTAAGTGGAAGGCAAGGGCGTCAAGCATAACGCACCTTCCCTGGGGCGTCATATGGTCATAACGGACCCCCCTAGGCGCGTTATGTGACCAGGACCCCCAACGGTCAAAAACTAACGGTCGAAAACCCATAACGCACCAACATAGGGGCGTTATGTTAAACATAACGGTCAGTCGTGGGACCGTTAAACCCACGAAAGTTAGACTCAAAACTCACGGAGCATAATGCCCCTCCCTAGGCGCGTTATGCACATAATGGCCACTGGGACGACCGCTATGTCGGCCAGCGGCGAAACAGCGAATTAGCCCTAAAAACGTCGACCACGCCCCCATACCTCCATGTGGGAGGGGGAAATCAAGGGGGAAGCCCCCAAATGACCCCTAGCATGCATCTACGACCTCGGGTCAGCCCAAAACGTGATGAAATGGTAGATCGGTTCACAACCTAAAAAACATAGATTTTTCTCAAAATCCCCAAATATGTCCGCTCGGCTCACCACGGCCTACGAAACTCGCGGGAAATGAAGTACACGGGTTAAGGATCCGTCCCCCTACCTCCACCGAAGAAACGACGCACTGTGGACGCCGATCCACGAAGAAAGCGCCTAGAAACCCCGTCGGTGCCTTCACGCCAGCGAACCGGCTTCACCGCGCCCTCGAGCCTCGATCCTCGACCCATCCCCGCCGTCCTCATCGCCAGCGTCGCCCCCGCCTGGCTCCGTCGGCCGTCGGAGAGGAGAGAGTGAGAGGAGAGCGTTGGAGAAGAGAGAGAGGGTGAGAGTGAGAAATGAGGGAAGAGAGAGAGGGAGGGGTTAATATATAGAAAATCTGAAAATTTAAGAAATTTAAAAAAATATGAAAAAATTACCTCCACGATCATCGGAAGACGCACAACACAGCGGTACCGTCCCGAAGTCGGAGAACGCAACGGTTCACCCTGCACAGAGTTCTGAAGGCTCATCAGAGAAAAATACACGTAAAACACAAAACACATTCCGGGACCCACAAAAATAATCTAAATTTTTTTTGACTCGAACCTCGGCCCGCCTCCCACGAGTCCGGAGACTCGGAAGGGATAAAAGGATAGGTGTGGTGTACATAGAAATAAGAAACAAGGCAGGACAACAGATATGATAACAGAAATAAACAGTCTAACTACAACAGAGTCCAGTCTAACAGAAAGTACAGTCTAAAACAGTAAAACGTACCACACGCCAAGTGAACACTCGGCCCGACAGGCTGACAACTAGGAAGCTCCACGTCGCTCCTTCGAACCTCGAGGAAGAACCACCGCACTTGAAAACTAGGGGTGAGCCTCCTATCACTGGCTCAGCAGGGATCCCGCGGAACCCTAACCGAGAAAACAACGGCGGAAAGGAAAGCTACGCTAGCCGCAGAAGGAACAACAGTAACAGTAGGAACAGCAAACCGGTGGCCGGTCAAAACTCGGCACTACAGCTACTCCTACCGGCAACGGAAAGACACGACCTGGTCTCCCGTTGGGGGACAACCAAGTCACTCACCTGACATCTCGATTCCATGATCGAGAGACTACCAGACGCGAACCGTCCTAGCCACGCTACCAGGAAATGACACGACGCCTCGGTCGCAGAGGCCTACCCTCTCTGAAGGGCGCAAGTCGAAACCACACAGTCCGGAAACACAGTCACGACCTCACTGTCGTGAACTCTACGCTATCTAGGGAAAACTCTCGGTGACGCTCACCAGAAACCCCAGACCTCGGCTACGAGAACGCTCCCGTAAACAACACTAGAGACTTTGTCTCGTAGACGAGAACGGAAACCCAGGACACGATAACTCACGTCACATAATGGGAGCACCGCCCACTAGAAGAATGACCGGATGCGTCTCCTGACGTCTTACACCGCGTCACAAGTGTCTAGCTGCAACGCCCCGAGCGCGAGACTCAGACACACTCAGTAACCAGGAACTCACAACAATGACTAGTTGGGGTCACGCTCGTCAGCGCGTGTCCTTTGCCCCCAACTACGTGTGCACACACAGACCATCTACTCTAGGTCGGGTCCTCTAGCTGATTTTTTCCCCCCGCCGGACTCTGGCGACAAAGGCAAGGGGCCCTACGGTAACTAGCCTAAAAATTGTCTCACTCGGGTCACGCTCTCCACCACTTTCAAGTGGGTCTGCACGTGTGTGGACAGGAAAGCTACGACTAGTGGGGGTTCACTAAACGTGAACACAGAAAATCACGCACGCACCCATCGCGAGTGACGTGAAGTAAACCGGTGGCTCGAGGCCACCAACTCTGGACAGCCCACTAGACCTATTAACCCAACGGTCCTTGAGTCGCAAGACTCGGGGTCAAGATCGTCGAACGCGACGGCACAGCACCATCAATCTTGTCTAGTCCCTAGGTCTGAAATCACGGTATCACGGAACCCACGGACACCTCAAAACACGGCCATGAAATCTCCAGGATGTCCGGGACACTCACGAGACTGAAAGTCGATCACTGGGTCACAACCGGGTCGACCGGAGTCCAACATGACGCTCAAACGGTCACGGGACAACCCACTAAAGTAAACCGATAACACACGGGGATGAACGGCTCTGGGCTGACCGCACAAGGGGATGTGCGGTCAGGGGCAGACCGCTCAAAAGGATGGGTGGCCAAGGAGTGCCCGCCCATTGGAGGATGTGCGGTCAAGGCCAAACTGCCCAAGGAGATGTGCGGTCAGGTCTAGGCCGCACAAGCCCACGACCCAACGGTTCCTGGTCAATGCAGTCTTGACCAGACCGCCGAACGAAACTGACCTACGACAGTGTCGGTCAAAATGGTTTTGACTGGACCACTCAACACGACCGACACTCCACTGTTGACCAAGGGTCAACTGGGATATGCGGTCATGACCTGGCCGCACGTCCCAACGGAAAGACAGGCGGCTAGAGACTAGCTGCCCAAGGGGGGATAGGCGGTCCCTTCCAGGCCGCACAGCCCATGTGCAGTCTATCGTGTGACCGCACAAGCCCCAAGACTCACGAGGATGAATGGCCCATGGCTGGCGCCCATGGGGATGGACGGCACCTGGTTCGACCGTCCATCCTCACAGCGAACAACCCGTGGGGTTGGCTCGATCTTAGCCTTCCCACGCCCCATTCGTGCCGAAACGAAGGGGATACAATCACAATCGCACAGGGAAACCCATAGACTCGATCTAGAGCCAGATCGGCTGAGAAACGGTGAGAAACGGGCGATTTTACCAAATCGACCCAAATGGAGCATTCGGACTTCCCGGGCTCCTAACTGTCAAACGGGACCGCCAATCGAGATGAAATCAGTGGCTATGGAACGCCGACATTCTAGGGAGTCCATTGACACTAACCGATTGCAAAATCGTCGACATTTTTCGGCAAAGCCTACGAACGTCGAAAAACTACAACGGGCTAGAACTCGCTCGTTCTTGCACTATAAAACGTAAAACTGTGGGAAAAAGAAGTACGCGCGCTAGGGAACCGTCCCCCTACCTCCACCAAAGATCTCGCACGCCGAAGCGACTAAACCACACCGAAATCGCCAAAACACGAATCGCGCTGATTCCCAGAATCCACCGAGGGATTGCGCCATGCCACGCTCAACCCACCGCTCCATCCCACGTTCCGATCTCCCCGACGCGTCCCCGCCTTAGCCAGCTCTGCACGATCGCACGCCCCGCGCCGAGAGGTCGAGAGACGGGAGAGAAACAAGAGAGAGAAGGGAGGGTGAGAAATGAGAGGGGAGAGAGGGAGTCATATTGTCTAGATTGAGTCTATGTAATTTTCTGATTATTGAGTCCAGCAACTTGTCAAAAGATGATTAGTGATTATAATGGAGTATTTGATTATTAATGAAATAGAAGTTGGAAATTATGTATATACTTGTGAAATTACATCTTATGTGTGATTATATCACACTCTGATCATACTTGCTTGAGAGAGGCTTACCATGCCGACTGTTTGTGTTTCCCCAAGTAAGTCTTCCGCTGTACATAAAGGCTCAGGGAGGATCCACGTGCCAGGGCACATGATGGCGAGCTCGGGTTATGCATTTAATAATTCACTTCCCTGGACTGTGCTTGAAGAGAAAATCAATGATGTCCCATGGTATCAGATGTGGACCTCGAGGGTCCCGATATGGCCATAGTCCACAACCATCTCGGGCCAATAGATCATTGACCAGACCCGCTTCTATCGTGATTCAATCCCACAGCTGCATTAAACATGACGTGTCTACGGTAGACATTTGCATGGTTTTATCATCATCTTCAACGCTACTAATACATACTTTTGTCCAAACAATGAATGGTCTGTTAGTGACCAACATCTATCGGGATCCAATCCTGCAACCCCACATTAAATTTGCCGTACCTACATTGGACATTTGTGCGATTTTATCATCATCTTCAATGCTACTAACACGAACTTCTGTCCGAGTAAGAAATGGTCCGCTAGTGACCGACATATGCACATTTGTGAACGTTTACACCCTAATGCGGGGTTTGTTTAAATGCAATACAAGATTTTACTCTCGCTTTCAATACTATGAATCTCAGGCCATCAGGCCCCTTTTCCTGGTAATCAATCAAGGGATTTCTCCTCTCCGAGGGGATGCAATTAACGTCGTAGCCTTTATGGTACGACGGGCTCTCAGTCCCGACACGAACCATATAATCTTCTGATCATTCAGAACGAGCGCACCATAGGCTTCTTTAAGCCCGCATAAATCATTACCCAGGTGACTGGTACACCCTCACACTAATAAACTAAATAAACGAACGAATAAATGAATAAACAAATGAAATAAAAAAGAGTCCTGAAAGTGCATCCACAAGTCTGGCACGCCCGGTGGGACTGAGCTTCCCTTCATCTCCTTGCTAGGATTAGCGGCCTAATGACCTATTCTTAAAATTCTAATTGTGTGATTTTAATCTCGTAGGTTACTTTTTGACAACTGGGATGGCTGTGTCGTTCGGACCCCTTATTGTCGCCAGCCATGCTACCCATGGCTATTTGGTGATGCTGATCTAGTTTGGCATCTTCCCGTCAGTCGTCGGCTTCCCCAACTTCTTGGGGGTCACATCTATGGAGCTTCTGCATATCCAACAACTTTAATCGATTTTCGTCACCAAGGCGACCCCAACTGAAGCTACCGCGGTGGGCTGCCATGCTCGCCATATTGATTCTCGTGCCTCCGCCAATGAGAAGCACACACCAGCCACAAGGAGGGTGGCCAAGAAGAGCCCCGGCATATCGCAAGGCCGGCTATCTACTTCGGGCAAATCTGTGCTCATCGGAGGCATCCAGGTGTTCCTAATTAGCCGACGGGCCAGAACTACACCCAATAGGGTAATCCCAATGGTGCCAGTACATAACTCCTTCCAGGTGCTAGCCCAAGAAAAATCGGCTCACTTCGAGGCCAAATCAAAAGGGGAGCTGGCCCCGAAGCCAACCAGATGCAAACATAGCTGAGTGTCCGAATTAGCTTGGCCCCGATTTTCAGTTCAAGCTGGTGAGGCATTGTGAACCCTTGTTGAAGAAACCAGCCAAGACAAGACTGCGATGGTCATCACCATCAATGTAGTTGCGACTGAAGGTGATAGCGGAAGACCATCCACGTCAACCGAAGAAAACCTAGCTGGGCAAGGAGGTGTCACTTGCAACCCCACCATGCATGACCCTGCAATGTTGCGGTTATTGCAAGAATACTGATAGGAGATCGAAACATTGAAGAGGCAACTGAATGAAAAGAATGGACAAGCATCTACCTTTAGACAGGTGGAAGTCCCTCCTAAAATCCTGAGAAATGAGGGCCAAACCCTTGAAGCTTCACTACAGGCGGTCGCGTCTCAACCGGCACCTGATTATATAGGGGGCGTTCCTCCCCAGCAGCAACATACAACTTCAGCACAACCCCTGGTTAGTCCACACCAGGGAATTGCATCAGCGCCTCAGGCAACAGTGGTAACACCGCAAATGCAACAGGCTCACTTCTGCACAGGCCCGACCGATCAGGTCATGACGAATAAAATAATCATAGAACAAATGATTGAAAAGAAGCTAGCCAATAGAGGCAATGATGATTATGCTGCTATTGATGCGTATAAGGTACCCTACCCTATCCATCATGCGGCTAAGACGCTACCTCCCGGCGTCAATAAACCGCCAAAGTTTGAGGAGTTTAACGGCCAAGGTTCGCCGAAGGAGCACATAGCTTACTACGTCAGTACAATGGGTGACCTGGCAGCTGATGAATCCTACCTACTCAAGTTCTTCGGGTCCTCCCTCACAGGGTTCACTTTTGAGTGGTATTCTAACTTACCAGTCGGGTCTATCAACGACTGGCTAGATATGCAATGGAAGTTCCGGGAACGGTTTCACGTTGCCGAAAGAGAAATAGGCATGGCCGAATTATACGCTTCCAAGCAGGGAGATGATGAAGCTTCTCTCGAATATATTAAAAGATGGCGCAATCTCAGCACCTAGGTGAAAGTATCGACCCAAGGGGTCGACACTTTTTGCCTGCGTTAGAAAACTTAACGCACAGCAGAGAATGTCCAAACAAGTGTCGACCCCATGGGTCGACACTTTTCCTGTCAGATGGAAAAGCTCAATAAAACCAATTGAATGTGCACAAATCAAGAAACATGGTTCAAGGTCAATCAATTAAGCACTTATAACTGAGATACCCATAAATAAAACCTGATTTCAACACACATCAATCCATCCACATTGAAATCCAATTAAACATATATTCTTACCATTGGCCTTCAAGATTTGAATGTAAACTTCACATTGAACCTGCACTTTTCAAGTTGGCATTCATCTTAAACTCAAACAAAGCAAGTGACATCCTCATACACTTAATTCATTCAACAATGTCAGTGCAAGAAAGCACAAGGTTGGTGCAATGTATGAGAAACCCATTGATTGGGTCGATGCAATTAATTACAGAAACTGTGCAATGAAGCATAGGGTGCAATGATCAACAAGGCACACATCAATCAAACACTTCAGCAAAACTGAACTTTCTATTCCATCAATTATCACACTTGTTTTCAATGCATTTGGATCAACATTCAACATTCAGATTTTCCTCTTAAACAGAACTCAAATTGATCAAACATTCATTTCATCATTCAAAGCCCTCATTCATCAAATATGTATTAATGCAAATCACATAAACTGAATTCAAGACTTTTTCATTCAAGATCTTCGTCAAAACAGATAGGGGCACAACACCAACATAGTGACACACATGCATAAGCTATATAAACTTGCACTAACTACTTCTGCCCCTTTGGCATCATCAAAAGAGGGGATGGGATACATGAAAAGTAGACCAATTTGACAATGAAGAACTAGAAGGGCAGCCACTAAGGAGGTGGAGCAGAATCCTCTAGGGCATCATCATCATTATGAGAAGGCACAAGTGGAGGAAGGCGGCGTTCAAGGGAGTGCAAAAGGAGGTCTTGATGTTCCAATTGACGGTCAATGTGGAGAAGAGTCCGGTTAGTGGTATACGGAAGGCCTGGTGGGTATCCTCATAGCTAGTGGTGAGAGTGCCCATATGGGTAGAAAGGCTGTCGAAAGCAGGGGAAAAAGTATCCATCCGACCAGTCATGGTGGCCATAAAGGTGTCTAGTCGGTCAAATGTGGTGCCAATCCGATTCCCAAGGTTAGAGACTTGCTCTCCAAAGGCATCTATATGAGTTTCTAGTCCATAAATATGCCTATCAAAAGTCTCATAATCTACCCAAGAGGGTTGTCCAGCACCTTGCGTGGAGGACTCCCCATAATAAAACTGTAGTGGAGGTGGCATTTCCTGATCTGCATGTGGAGGAGGAGGTGGTTGCTCCTCGGGCTGAACTGGAGGCAGGGGTGGTGCTTGAGCCTTCTGTTGTTGTGGCTCCTCTGCTTCCTCATCTTCAGATTCTTCTCCATAAACTCTCACATCTCTATGTAGCTCTCCATCAGGACCCCAATAATAGCCAAACTTTGTAAACATCTTGTGTTTGTTATATATATCATTCTGTCGCATTGGAATGGACACTTCATTGGCCAAGCTGATCCCAGCATAAATGAATACCATGTTAATTAAGATGCATAAGGCAAGGATCTCCTTTGTTATGTATGGCATGACCCAACTAAATCTGTCATAAGACGACCCATGTTTATAGTCACCCCATTCATCACATAATAAAACAGAAACCTGTGCACTTCTATCACCTCATTTTGGCTTCCACCTTTTGGATAGATTAGTATAGTAAACATATGATGCAAAATACGCTACAATGGAGGGAAGTAGTTAGAATTCAGCATGATCAAATTGCTAACACCATGTATGTACTCACTGCAGGCCATGAGCATAAAAGTCTCCAAAGCATGACCATCACCAAATGTCATATCATCGCCCCTAGCGGACACTCCTAAAGCCCTCTCAAATAGTGTTGAATCGACTGTAATCTCGACCCCTTTGACCATAGTGTATAACTAGTCATTCCTCATATTTAAATTTCCATAGAATTGTTGAACAAGGCTTGGATAATATCTGGTATACCTTGTTACAAAATCAATCCAACCATCCTGAACCTCAAAAATAGCACCTAGATCATGAAAGAGATCATTCATCTCACTAAAATCGACCAGACGGGGGTTGAGTATTGGCCGTGGGTGCATCGACGGTGCCCGTGGAGGTGCAACTGCCTGCTGTGGTGGAGGAACCGGGTCCTCTCCTCTCCTCTAGCTAGCACTGGATTCCCCCTGGGTAGACCTCTGAGAGCTTCTTGTAGGTGCCATCTAGACAAGAAATCGAGGTGGAAACCCTTAGATCGCTAACCTTTTTCCTTGGGAGTAGATGGAGATCGGAGGCCACACCAAAGGCAATGGAAAGATCTTCTTCCACAAGCTGGAAGCCGAAGAAAGAGTTTGAAGCCGCACAAGCCGTTGCACAGATTTCGTGCCGAACGATGTCGGAGAAACCAGATCTTGTGCGGATGGAAGAAAGGGAAGGTTTTTGGGGTGGAAATGGGTGTTTGGGTTGTCTAGGGTTTGAGGAAAGGGGTTGGAGAGTGAATGGGGGCGTATGAATGAGCAATGGGGGTGAAGAAACCCCTTAAAAATGGGTTCAGACGGGTGGTCGGTCGGCCCGATTCGTCGATTTCGGTCGACCAACAGAACACGATCAGTCGAGCGAACTGGTCGACCCTTTAGGGGATGTAATTAACGTCGTAGCCTTTATGGTACGGCGGGTCTTTAGTCCCGACACGAACTACACAATCGTCTGATCAGTCAGAACGAGCGCACCCCGGGCTTCTTTAAGCCCGCATAAATCGTCACCTCGGTGACTGGCACACCCTCGCACTCAATAAACCGAACGAACGAATGAACGAAAGGGCGAATAAACTAACGAAAAGAACGAAGAGTCCCCATAAGTGCGTCCACAACGCCACAACAAGCTGGTCTCGGACAAGACCAAGCCCAGACCAACTCAGTAGGGGAAGCTGATCTTGGACGGAGCCAAGAACAGGCTGACTCGGAAGGGGACATAGACTCCGAGAAACACGAGGGTCACGCATCACGTGATGGAAGCACCTACGCACTAGAAGAACAGCTAGCTATGTCCACTGACGTCTTACACTGCGCCTCAAGTACCTCTCTATGGATTCCCGGAACGACGGAGACCGAGGTAAACGTTGAACCAGAATAGGAGCTACAGTAACGAGTGAGTAGTCAGGGTCACGCCCGTCGGCGCAAGTCCTAACCCCCCTGACCACGTGTGCACACACTGGCTCACGCCTAAGCCAGGTCTCTAGCTAGTATTCCCCTCCGTAGGACGCTACAGTTAGACCGGGGCCCACGGAACTAGCTTAAAAATCGTATCTCAGGAACTGCCACGCTACCACTCCCATGTTGGTTGACACGTCGTAACGTATCGTCAGGCTACGACTAGTGGAGGCTCACAAGATAGAAACTCCAAAACACGAGTGCTGGAGTACAGATAGGCAAGAAAGTACTATCACACATACTACGAAGCACCAAGATAGTACACCAATCGTCGACAGACTCAGGACAAGATGACTAGACCTGAAACTACAACGATCCCTGAGTCTCATGACTCGAAGTCAAGATTGTCGCACAAAGTGGAACAAGCCGCCAATCGGTCTAATCCTAAGCCAAAGGAAACGACACAACCGAAGGAAACAACTCACGGGGACCTGAGGAAACACCAAGAACCCTCAGCACACCTAGACACATAAACTGAGGTAAGATGATATCTCGAGGCATCCAGAACCACTGTCTCGGGCTAGACAGAACTGTCGAGACACGCATAAGGTCACTTGTCAACCACTGGGTCACACCGGGTTGACCAGAACCCGACAACGACACACAGACATGACACCATACACAAGCACTCCTGGCCATCTCATTATGGTTATAGCCCTCATAGGATGCCAACAGACATCCACGGGTCATGGGCAAACCACAAGGTCAAGCCAAGACAAGTAAAAACTGAAACCACGAGAACGACACTCTGGGCATAAGCGATCCATCACTCGGCCGCTAGGCAAACCAAGCAGTGAAGGAAGAGCCACTACGCACGCAGAGACAAGGACACTGACAGTCCTACATTGGGTCGTTAAGGAACTGTAGCAGTCAAGAAGTAGACTGCACTCAGTCAACCTTGAACCGACCTATCTAGTCAGACCACCCAACAGACTCACGGATACTAGTAGTCCAAGCTAGAACCGCTAGAGACATCGTGCTAATCAACCTAAACATCTGACACTAGTCAAACGAGACACACACATGGACAGACGAACACGGGACAAGCCATCACGGCCAACCGATAACACAATGGACCCGACTCACTGCATGGTCACCAATGGGCCACTCAATGAACTGGACGGTCTCCTAGAGGCCGCTCAGTGGGACAGAACGGTCTGGAACAGGCCGTTCACGCGAACCAACTCTCTACAGTAATCGGTCAAAGGTAGTCAGAACGGTCCTAGAATGGCCGCTCAAAAAGTGGCACGGTCAGAGGGAAACCGCTCCACGAACAGCCAGAAAATCGTTGACCCAAGGTCAACCATGCTAAGCGATCAATACCTGGCCGCTCAACACAACAGGGAAGACAGAACGGCTAGACACCGGCCGCTCAAGTGGACTGGACGGCTCACACCTGGCCGTGCCAACCACGGGGCGGTCTATCGCGCGACCACGTAGACACCCAACCGACCTACACTAAACGGTCCAAAACCAGCCGCTCTATGCCCTACACGGTTACTGTTGAACCGTGTAGGCGTCACAGGGCCCCGATCGTGGCCTTCTCACGCCCCGTTCATTCCGAAACGAAGGGGATACAACCATAACGACGATATGCAACACATAGACTTCGACGGGAGTCGATTCGGCTAAGAAACAGTGAGAAACGGGCGATTTCTTCAAATCGACCCAAATGGAACCACCGAACTTCCCGGGCTCCTAACGGTCCCGAACGATCGCCAATTGACACGAAATCAGCGACTTTGGAACGCTGACATTCCAGGGAGTCATTTGTCACTAGCTGATCTAAAAATCGTCGCCGTTTTTTGGTGAACCCTACGAACTTCAATAAACTACGATTTTACCTAAATGAGCCCAAACTCGCCCATTTTAGCACCGAACAACGCAAAAGTGTAGGAAAAACATGCAGGAAAAGTAGGTGATCCGTCTCCCTACCTCCACCGAAGAAATCGTTCGCCGAAGCGACTAAACTGTGCCAAAAACTGTCGAATCATGAACCGCGCCTTCTTAGAATCCACCGAGGGATCGCACCACGCCACGCTCAAACTGTCACCCCATCATGCGTCCCAATCACTCCAATGCGTCTTCACCTCAGCCAGCTCCGCAACGGTGTGCACCCCGCGTCGAACGGATCGGGGAGGAGAGAGAACAAGAGACTCAGTTCCAGCTACAGTTCTGTCCCCTTGTTCCCAGATCCGACCACCAGTCACCATAAAAACTATATCAAATCGCCACCACCTCCAACCCCAATTCTAAAAATAGTCCCAGTTTCGTGATTTGATTCTCTACAACTTCTGTGAAGAGCCCAAAACCCAGATCCATTATCTTCCATAGGGTCAAAGGCAAGTTACAGGAAACTAAGATGATGTCCTGAAGCTCCGGGCACTGTAGAACAGCAACAAAGAAAATTCAAAAATCCTAGATACATGTAGATCCGGTGCAGTTCTCTGGTCCTAGATTGAAGGATTTCGAAAGGACTTTCCAACGGTGCCGGCCGTGCTCCGATCAGACGTCTGGATCGGCCGCAGCACCTGATCCCGCCAGCGCACGCGTCTGAAAACAAAAGTGCTCAGCCCGTGAGCATCCACCTCGAAGCCCGGCGATCGGGGCCGAACGGCCCGAACGGCATTTCCCATCCGACCGCCATCCGCGGAGGCGCCCCACCAGGGGTCCCACTATAGGGGGACCCACCACAACAGCGCCGAAGGACAGAGGGACCAGCGGGCACCACGGCCCCAGTAGATCGCACCGACCGAACAATGCCGAAAGCGGAATTTTCGGCACCACTGAGTCATCCACAAGATGCTGCCCGTCAACCCGATGGTCGAGGCTCCCGGGTCCCAACTGTGACCTATTACCTCCCTGCGTGGAGTGGGTCTTACTTTGTGTATTGCTGTAAAACTGTATAACTGGGAGTCCGGAGTCGGCCGGGGTTGTCTTCGCCACGCCGGGTGCAGGGAGGTAAAGGTCTCAACTCCTCGGTAGTTAGCTGCTTAGCTCGTATATGGTCGTAGGCCGCTACTACGAGAGTGTAGGATTCTAGCCCATGTGAAAGCATGCACCGCTGTGAGTGAGAGTGTTACATGTCCAACAACTCGACCTGAGTCCGGGAGTAGAGTCGGCTACCCTTGACCTCAGCCGGTTCCTCAACCGCGCACGATCCGCGCTTCCCTCTAGTGGGACGACGAGTGGGCTTGCCTTCTATTAGCGACGCTAGCCCTAGGATCTCTTAGTGTCGGGCCCCAAGCCCTCATGTCGGTGTCTTGCTGGTCGCGTCTCACTTAGAGTCTGAGGTCCGTAGTCCCTAGAGTCGGTCTCCCGTATCCGTCCCGCATCACTCTCTCTCTCTCTCACTCACTCACTCACTCACTCTCTCCTCTCTGGTGGTCGTCCGGGGGGAATGGGTTTCACGGCGGAGCTCCCTCCTTCTTCTCTTCTTCTTTTTCTTCTCTTGTGGAGCGCCGCTTTCTCTTCTCTATCTCAGTCTGTGTCTGTGTGTCTGTTCGTTCGTCGGAGAAGACGACCTTTATACTCCCGGTGGCGGGAGCCTTCGAACGTGAACGGCGGATGCGGGAACGTGAGGCATTGAATGGGATTTGACTTGGGCATCCTTGGTGGCAGAGGAGTAGCCCGTGTCTCGATCTCCAGTCGACACCTCAGCTAACCCGTTGCGCGCCAAGAATCCATAGGGGGTGGGTACGAGATCTTGTCTACCGGACGTGCTGGATGGCTTGGTCCAGGGCGTGCAATCGAAGGCCATTCGTAGGCGTGCTGCTGGAGCGATTACAAGCATGCCGCTGAAGACACTTCAGGGTGCGCGTGCCGGGGAAATCCACCAGGGACGCGCCGGCGAAGGGCAGCCAGGGTGTGCCGGGGAAGTGCCACTCCAAGGCATGTCGCTGAAGGTGCCTGGGGGCGTACCGCTGAAGGGCTAGAGGGGCATGCCGCTGAAGGCGCTCAGGGTGCGCCATTGAAGGGGCTTCAGGGTGTGCCGCTGAAGGCGCTGGAGGGGCGTGCCATTGAAGGGCCTCAGGGCGTGCCGTTGAGGGTGGCAAGAGTGTGCCGTTGAGGTAGACTTGGGCCCGTTTCGAGCCTGATCAACGGTCCACTTAGTTTTTCTTCTGGGCCCACAAGTTGCAGGCTTCCTGGGGGTTGGTTTCTCTTCGTTGTCGTGACTCCGGGGACGGTTTCACGGCAATGTATTGTTCATTCGGAGAGTCCGGTTGGCCCGTCCTTTCCGCAGTTCCTTCGGTTGAAGTCGTTTGTCGATGCTGGACTAGTCGGGACACCCGGACATGTAATTCTACACGTCCACATATTCATACGTATATATTTACATAGTATGGAATTACTCAAACTTCTTATCTAATAAAACCTCCACTTCTCAGGTATCCAGAGGGACACAACATGCAACAGATAAGCTACCGCCTACTCCACAGAAGAAGCAATCGTCATGGACCACATTATTCAAGAGCAAAAAGGGCACACAACCACCAGTAAATCCGATGGACATTGCAGACTTAGAGACATTAGATCCCAATGCAGATGACGACACTCCTGAGCCATCTGTTGAGCCCCGCATCAGTGGGAGTCATGACTCCGATGACGACAGTACACCGACATGGTCTTCATCTTATGGTCGTGGCAGTTCTTAAGGTGGTCAATGGAGCCGTCGTGGGGATAGTAGTGCTAGTGGTAAAGAGTATAGCAGTGGTCAAGGGCAGGGGCGAGGTAGTGGTCATGGGGGCCACAGACGTGCGGAATGGACAGAGGAACAACACTTCACACATGCCACGCAAGATGAGGACTATTGTGGCGACCCGGGATCCGAGTACCGGAAAGGAACCGGCGCGACTCGAACCTCGGCCCGCCTCCCACGAGCCCGAACAGGAGATTTAATATCAGCCAAATTAATAACATCCCAGCAGAAACCAGTAACAGAATTTAGGCCTCTGCAACGAGAGTCAAAAAGGTGTCTAAAGAAACCCCATAAAGGTTTTGCTAGCTGACTGTTCATGAATAAATGGTCCACGGACTCTTCCTGATTGTCAAAAGTACAGCAAACGCACTTCGATGGAATGTTGATCCCACTGTATTTCACCATACAGTCAACCGGAACTGCCAGATGCATCACCTTCCAGCAGAAAAGGGACACCCTGGGGGGGATATGAGCTCCCCAGATCTTCTTCAGTGGCTGTCTTCTATTCCCCTGATGTCTGACTATTTCATATGCAGATTTACTCGAGAAAGTGCCATCGGAATTTGGAGCCCAGAAACACTTATCCGGCTTTTGATCCAACTGAATTTCCCCAGCTTTTAATGCCAATTCAGGAGGGACATGGGACCAGACCATATGGTTTGGGTTTGAAATGGCTTCCCTAAGAGTAACTGTAGGGATATTGGCATGGGGTGCCAAAATATAACCACACCAGTTATCATTCAGAACATCAATGGAATTGCCATCCATTGGAATCCACCTAGTGTTAGCAAGCAATGGGAGAAAACTACGGTTACTGACCTTAAAATAAATCAGGATATTGCTTCTTAATTACTTCTTCCGACTCCCACGTGGCTTCTTCTGTTCCACGCCTACTCTACTGGACCTTGACCATCGGTATGGACCGATTCCTGAGTTACTGTTGCTTTCAATCCAGAATCTTGATAGGCTTCTCTTCATAGGATAGATCCTCCTTCAGCTCCAGGTCCGCATGTTGGATGATATGCTAGGGGTCGTACACGTACTTCCACAGCATAGACACATGGAAGATATTATGCACGCTTGACAACTGGGGTGGCAATGTCAATCTGTAGGCAACTTTTTCAACTCTCTCTAGAATTTCAAATGGACTAACAAATCTTGGACTCAACTTACCACTAACTCCAAATCTTTGGACTCCTCTCATTGGTGAGACTTTCAAGAATATGTGCTCGCCAACCTGGAATTCTAAATCTCTTCTTCTATTATCTGCATAGCTCTTTTGACTAGATTGAGCAACTTGCAGGCGATCTCTGATAATCTGAATGTTCTTGGATGACTCTGATATAAGATCTGGTCCAAGTCATTGCTTCTCACCTACCTCATCCAACACAGAGGTGATCGGCAACTCCTTCCATATAAAGCCCCAAATGGTGCCAGCTGAATGCTGGACTGGTAATTGTTGTTATAGGCGAATTCAATCAGGGCTAAATGCACATGCCAGCTACCACCGAAGTCAATCATGCAAGCCCTTAACATGCCTTCTATAATCTGGTTTGTTCTCTCTGTATGCCCGTCAGTTTGAGGATGAAAGGTAGTACTGAAATTCAGACGGGTTCCCAAGGATTCCTGCAATTCTTTCCGAAAATGGGATATAAATCTAGGGTCTCTGTCAGACACAATGTTCACAGGCACTCCATGCAGCCTCACTACTTCCTTCATGTATAAAGTAGCCAACACATCCACTGTCCATTTGGACTTGATGGGCAAGAAATGTGCGGACTTAGTCAATCGATCAATAATTACCCAAATCACGTCAAAACTGTCACGAGTTCTAGGTAAACCCATGATAAAATTCATGCCGATACTCTCCCACTTCCACTGTGGTATCTCAAGAGGCTTTAACTTCCTGGAAGGTCTAAAATGCCCAGCCTTCACTTGCTGACATACTAAGCATCTGCTTACAAATTCAGCCACTTCTCTCTTCATGCTCAGCCACCAAAAGGTCCTCTTCAAGTCCCGATACATCTTAGTAGCTCCCGGGTGAATAGTATACTTGGACCTATGGACTTCTTCAAGGATCTTGCTCTTCACTTCAGCTGAATCAGGGATGCAAGTTCTCCCCCGAAATAATAATCTGCCATCATCGACCAACAGAAAATCTGGTCGACTATTCAAGCTTTCTTTGATCTCTACCAGCAATGGGTCATTATCTTGCAAGGTCTTAATCTCAGCCAATAGCTCTGGACGAAGCTGAACTTGGGCGATCATAACTCGATCCTTCCTCTCACCAATATTGAGATCTAGGCTTGCTAACTATTCCAACATCCTCCACTCTTGCAACATAAGACTTGACAACTTAGCCATCGGCTTCCGGCTCAAAGCATCAGCCACCACATTGCCTTTCCCAGGGTGATATTCAATGGAGAAATCAAAATCTTTTACATACTCGAGCCATCCCCTCTACCACATGTTAAGCTCTTTCTGAGAGAACAAATACTTCAAGCTCTTATGATCATAAAATACAACAAATGTCTCTCCATACAAGTAGTGCCTCTAATTCTTTAAGGCAAACATCACTACAGCGAGCTCTAAGTCATGGATAGGGTAGTTTTCTTGATGCTTCCTCAACTGTCTAGAAGAATAGGCTATTACCCTACCATACTGCATCAGCACACAGCCTAAGCCAATACCCGAGGCATCTATATATACTTCAATTCCTCCTTCTCCAGAAGGCAAAGCCAGTACAAGGGTAGTGGTCAAGCATTCCTTCAGAGTCTGGAAACTCATTTCACAATCTTCCGACCACTCAAATCGATTCTCCTTACGGGTCAATCTAGTCAGAGGTACCGCAATCTTGAAAAAATCTTTAATGAATCTCCAATAATAACCTGCTAGGCTTAAGAAACTTCTAACTTCAGTCAACCTGTGCCTGCTTTTCTTGGGGTAAGACACGCTCACCGCTATGGCTGGCTCTATGATTTGATGGTGACAATCACACCCGCCATGAGGGTATTCATGCACCAGTGGCATCTGATCTGCCTGGTCATCATGGCGAAGTGCTTCAGCAGCATGAGGTGGAACTGGGAATCGTTAGCAGCTTTGATCGAGTTGTGGCATCCAGATACCCACACTTTCGTCTTCCCTGAGTTTGAGGCCTCAGTGCTGGTAGAAGAGCTGGATTTCATCTTCCAGTGGAGTGATTTGGAGGTGGGCGAGCCGATCGATCTTCCTCCTTGGGATGATATTTTAGTAGAGATCGTGTGAGAAAAGCGTGAAGTTCGCCAGATGATATACCAGTAAGGGATCTTGGTCGATCGCCTAGCAGGTTGGCTCTTGGGCCATGTGAAAGATAAGGCAGTGGAGGCCGATCGACTGATGCGTGGTGTAACGTTGTGATTGGGTGGGGCATTGCTCTTCCCTACGTCAGGCGACGTGCTGAGGTAAGAGTACGTGGGGCCACTGACTCTTCTATGGATGGGGCACTCTTTCTCCTGGGCGGTGCTGGCTCACATGTACTGCAGGCTCACTCAAATAAGCCTGGGTGGTAGTGCCATGGGGAGCCTCTATCTTCTACAGATGTGGATGGAGGTCCACTTAAGTTTTAACTTCGATGACGAGGCAACTACTACTTCTCAGATCTTCGAGAAGAGCGCCATCTACCCAGCGAGGGCTCTCTTTGGTCCTGAGGATCAGGTGATATGCAAGACAGCGCTACTGAAGACTAGAGATGATTGACGTGACTATCTGAACTTCTTGCCTGAGGACGAGTTCATGTTCGTGCCAATGATGTATCGACATGAAGAATTCAGGGTGCGTGGATTGCCAGAGCAGGAGTTATGCCTTGTGGGGGCCAAGGACTTAGTGTTGTACCAGGCACACCGCTGCCATCACCAAGTGGGGTTGCCCAGACGGATCCCATGGGCCGCTTCAAAGGGAGCATTGATTACAAAGTGCCTTCTAGGAACTAACGCGGATCGACGGTGACTTTAAATGATCGGGAAGACGTGGAGACGCCATGTCGCCTTGGTGAAAGCCAAAGTTGACATTGAGGAGGACAAAGATGATCTGAAGCATTATGCAGGCTATCTATAAAGTTTCAGGCCAGCTATGAACGAGTTTTTCATGAGGCGGTGCACTTAATTGATGTTTGTTTAGCATTTTTTATAGTTATTAAGTGGATGAAATAAATGGACTATATTTTTTTATTTTGTTTTATTTTTAAATAGTGAATGGTTAATGGTTATGAGAATGAGTGGATGGAATGGAATGGCATGAATAGACTTTATGTGAATGAAATTGCGTTATTTTTTTGTTGTTTTTTCCATTTTTATATTTTTTTCACTGAACAAGGGGGAGGGCGGCCAAGGTTCTGACCGCCTCCACTTGAGGTTGGGCGGCCAGGGTTTTGGCTGCCCTCTGCCTTGATGGCTCTTAAAGAGGTGGCCACCCCTTCATTTGGGTGACCTTCATCTTAGACGTCTGTGGGAGCTAGAGTTGAGGAGAGTTGGTCATTCTTCTTTTGAGTGAGGTTCTAGATGCCTAATCTCCAGATTTGGGCAATGGGGCAAAGGAGAGCTCGGCTTGACATCATGCCCGATCCTTCATCCTCAAGTGAGAGTGAAGAGCAAGAGGAGGTGCAAGCTCCGACGAGCCCATCATCTTTGGCGATGACTTCTGCAGACTTGGATGAGAGCGGAGAAGATGGAGGCGCGGCTACCCCCGACAAGGGGCCAACCGACCACGGCGATGGAGATGAAGATGAGGAAGAAGATGGTCTAGATGAGGGTGAAGCTAAGCAAGAGAAGGGAGGACGGTGTGGAAGGGTAAGTCCCATGGCCCTGCTCTTCTATGTGTGTGTGTATGCTTGATGGAAAGATGGGGTGCCAGAGTGTGGGTTTGTAGGAGAGAAGCCAGTGGGTGGCCAGGTTCCTAGCCATCCACAGGCCTGGGCTGCCAGGTCGTTGGCCGTCCGCTGATGGACTTGGGCGGCCAGGGTTTTGGCCGCCTAGGGAGGTGTGTGACCAGGCCTTTGGCTGCCCTCTTCTCAGGGTAGTAAAGTTTGAAAATTTGAAATTGGGGTGAATTGATTTGGAAGATCTAATGAATTTCTTATGTTTTTTCTCTATTGTATGCAGGGTCCGTAAAGGATTAGAGCCTGGGTTTCATAGGACTTGGTGTGGGCTTAGTACCACGCCTTACCTCCTGGGTAGCAGGGGAGGGTGGATCGAATAGGTGTTGGCCCGTTCTTCTAGATCCGACCTTTCCCTGTCGATGCTACCTTCCTGGCGGTGCTGCAAGAGAGATGGGTGGATGGATGCAGAGCTTTCGTGATGCCGTGGGGACACATGATCCCCACCCTTGAGGAGGTGGCTTTCCTGACGGGGTTGCCAGTGGCAGGGAACCCGGTGCTTGGCCAAGAGCTCAAGTATTATTAGGAGGAGGTGGAGAGCTTGCTCGGGCTGTAGCTGGCTCGATCCGAGAGACCGATGACCACTCTTCCCCTTGGGAAGATCAACGTTGAGATGGGGCTTGCGAGAGTGGTATGTGGACCACTAGAGGACTTGGAGGCATATCTAGAGCAGGTGAGATAGAGACTCCGAGCTCGAGGGAGGAGTGAGTAGCAGGAGTTGAGGCTTTTCCTCTTATATTTCTTCAGGAGGTTACTGTTCGCCACGGCCTCGAACAAGGTGAATCTCAAGTATCTTTTGTTGATACGGGATCTCGGGCGAGGACCCCAACTCGCATGGGGGAGAGTGATGCTGGCGCACCTCTTCACCCACCTGGATCCTGTGCTTCCAGGTTTGGGGAACCTGGGTGGTTTCAAACCCTTCTTACAAGTATGAGTCTACCCCTTTACACATGTTGATTCTAAATTTGACTGACTGATTGTTTGTCTTCTTGTGTTTTCAGATTTGGTGGTACACTCGCTTCCCTCTAGGTCGCGGTACGATCCCACGAGCCCTGATGCAGGCGGTCCCTCTCATGGCTAGATGGGAGATGGTCCGGGACCGACGCCTGGTGGCCACTAGACTCTCTGATCTTAGGATGGCCCTGGATGAGTTCCCTCCCCACCAGGTGAGTGTTTTGGCTAAAGAGTTGTGTGATCTTTCAGCATTTGTTATGTGCACTCAAATTAGCAAAACTTTTAAAAAAAATTTATATGGCAGGTGATCTGGACTACCTTTGTGATGAAGGACACCACCCCTCAACCGTGGGTTAGGGAGGGGTGAGCTTGGTTCTACAGAGATACAGTGTTGTTTTGTGTGAACATGAGGGAGCCGCTCTTCCTTCGCCTGGTGCAGAAGACGTTGGGGTGGCATCAACCGCTAGTGGCAGTTCCAGCCGAGCATGAGTCAGACCAGGGACACCAACAAACTTCGACGAGCGATCAGGACTAGGCCTCCCGCTACTGTACCGAGGCAGAGGCATTACAGAGAGGACCCTCACTAGAGCATGACCAGACCATGAGGAGTAGTGAGACTTACTTGGTGGATTATCAGGACCGGTATGCTAGATGGCTTCATCTTGACACCCGAGCGGTGAGTTACTTTTTAGCTTTCAAATGTGATGTTTTCATTTAAGCACTGGAGCTAAGTGAGTTTGTGGATTTGATGTGCAGATGCCTGAGACTAAGGCCTTGAGGATTCTCAAGGATCGGATGGGCGTCCTTAACCAGATGATCGTGAACTTGCGACACGAGATCCGAGAGATGGTAAGCCAAAAATTAACTTGATTGATTTTAAATTTTTGGATTTGTTGCATTTGACTAATCATTTGCCCCTTGTCTTGATAGCGAGGGGAGTTGGCCTATGTGTGAGTGAGGGTAGGAGCAGGTGGAGAGGCCGACCCTTCATCCCGAGCTGATGTTGTGGATGAGGTGGAGGACCACCTAGCCGGGGCAGTTGAGTGGGCCAAGGAGCGAGAGGCCGAGTTGGCCGAGGCGGTGAGAACCTAACACTTAAGTTGAAAGTAATTCCCTTTTTTTATCATCTTTGCCTGTCTTACATGATGGTTCATCTTTTGCAGAGGAAGGAGTTGGCGGCTAGCCTGGCTGTTCGTCGGGAGTAGGAGGCCCGCATAGAGGAACTAACACGCCAACTGGGAGAGATGAGCATCGTCGAGAGGCTCGAGGGTCACCTTGTTGAGGCGAAGGAGAGGGAGGCCGAAGCACGTGCTCAAGAGATGGCAATGGCAGTGCGGGAGCAGCGAGCTCTCGATAAGCTGGAGGCCTTACGACGGCGGGTGTTGCGGAGGTACCAGGGTAGGGGTGCCCCCAGGAGAGGGAGTCAGACTTGTGACTCCTTCCGAGTCACTGCGGACCATGGGAGATGTGCACTTCACGATGGATGAGATTATGGGTATGATATAGTCTCCTACAGGGCAAGAGGCGATCCGACCAGCTACATCCAGTTCGAGGGCTTCGCGACCATCGCCGCTGCAAGACAGAGGGATCGGGGACGGAGATGAGGCTGATAGTCGAAGTAGCCGACCTCACTCCAATGGGGATTAGAAGGAGAGATATAGAGAGAGATGCAGCTGGGTAGCAGCTGCCCCTTTTGTACACTGGGGGTATGCCCCTAGAATGTTGTTTCACAGAAATGTAATGGACATATCTGGAAATAAAATGAGCTTTCTTCAGTGTACTTGGCTTGGTTTGGTTTGACGCCATCTTCCCTTCTTACCTGTTTCAACCACACTAAAGGGAAAAAAGGTTAGTGTAGTATTGTTGTGCTGTGTGTGTGATTTTGATGGCAACAAAACTTTATGTGTGTGTTACAACAAAACTTTATATTTGTGTGTGAAATCTTGTTGAGAATGCTTTATTTTGAATGAGAATGAATATGTGAAACATGTTCGAAAGAATGCATATGCCTTGTACTCAATGAGAATTGGTAAGAAAACATGTTTACAAGATTGGATATTTACATATATATGTGATACATGTGTTTTGAAGATGTTATGTTCATAACAATGTTCCTCGTGAAATAATGCTTCTTGAATATTAGTTTCCAATCAACAAGAATGTCATTTGAATGAATGTGGTTCCATGATATTGTGCATGCTTTGCATTTGACATAATTGTTAACACATGTGGTTCCATGATATTGTGCATACTTTGCATTTGACATAATTGTTAACACTTGTGTAATCATTTGACATAATTGTTAACACTTGTGTAATGAAGTATTTTGATGTTGAAGAGTTGATTTATTGAGAGATCCATGTTCATCGTATCAAAACCTTGTCATGGTGAAATGTGCTTTTGATGGTTGATTTAAGAAGTGGAATACATGTTAGAATGGGTTCAATGATGCATTTTTATGTGAACAAGTTGAGATTTTTAATGCTTGAAGTAAGGATTTTGATTCTCATCTAACCCCTTACTTTTTCATGTTTTCAGGATGAAAATTCATGGTTGATCTTCATGGGTTTATGGTAATATTTAATCACATGTTTTCCCTTGGATTCCTAGAGGTTTAACAGTGGGAATGATTTGCTTGCATATAGTTTTCATAAAGAAACCATGATTGGGTTTTAATAAATGATGCTTGTGATAAAATTTGTTCACTTGGTGAAAATGGGGTATTTGATATTCACATGTATTGCTCACATACATGACTAAGTGATTTCACATTTTGCTAAGTCTCGGGTTATTTTCATGAACATCTTTCATGAGGTTGATCTGGGTTGCCAACCACAACCAGTTCAACCGAGTTGCCATTGACGACAACACTGAAAGTCTGGTTGCGCCCGAGGGGTGTCAATCCGGTGATATTAAAGCTTGCGGGCGTGGTCGTCAGCGTGCCACTAGCGGTGATGAGCGTGTAGGTGCCGGCATTAAGCCCGAGGACGGGCGGGACGAATTGCAGCGTGGTCACGCCGGAAGCTGTCAAATTGCCGCTGACCGAAATCTGATCGTTGCCCGAGTTATTGATGTCCAAAACCATCGTGTTGCTACCGCCGTCCAAAACCAGATTTCCGTTGATGTTTAGTGTGCCTACCGTATTGGAGCCGCCGGGAGCGATGATGTTGGTGCTGCCCAGACCAAAGGTGAAATCGCCGTTGAGCTGGCCGCCGTTCACCGCCAGCGTTTGGCCGGGAGCGGTAGTAAAGCCGCCGGAAAGCTGCGAAACATCGAAGGTATTGATGATCGCACCGCTGTTGACGCTATTGGTCGCAATCAGGATACTGGAACTGTTGGCGATAGAAGCACCGGCAGCCAGCGTCAGTGTGCCGGCATTAATGATGGTCGGACCGGTATAAGTATTGACGCCGTTCAAAGTGATGTTCTGAGAGGCATCGCCAATGAATGCGGCGGTGCTGGTCAACGTGCCGATCCGCAGCGTGCCGGTGCCGGAAATCTGGCCGGGCACGTTGCCGTTGCCCAGAATGTTCAAGGTGAAAGTCAAAACACCGTTGTTGATGATGTTGCCTGAACCGAGCCAGCCGTTGGCTCCGGAACCGGATTGATTGATTCCGTTGATGTTGGCGCCGCCGACACGCAGATACGTCAATCGTCCGGGCACGCCGTTTTCCACCGGGCCGCCAATCGTGATGGTGCCACCGGATAGTCCGGAACCGTCAGCGCACCAAGTGAAACCGCCGTCTGTGCTGGTGAACGTGGTCGCCGCCACCAGCGGCTCGGTGAACACCAGATTGCCCGAACCGGAAAAAGCGCCATACAACTGCAAATAACGGCCGGTGCCAGCCGTATTTTGTTCGGAGATATAGCTGGTTGTGCCAGCTGCCAAAATGATAGGAGTAGTCCATGTCCAGTTTCCCACGTCGCCACTCATACCGCCAGCTGCCAATATACCGCCATTGAGCGTGATGGTGCCCTGGCCCCAGGCGTCAGCACCGAAACGGACACCGCGCAACGTCGTGCCACTGTCTACTTGCCAATTACCCGAGAAGCCAGCAAAACTGGCACCGATGTCGTTAAAACCTGTACCGCCATCCTCATTCAAACTGGCAATGCCACCGCCGGTTATTTCAATAAGACCGTCATTACCCGAATTGTTGGCAATGGCGATTAGACCATTCGCACCAAAACGGAGCAATGCGCCGGGAGCCAGATTCCAGGTTTGATTGCCACTGAAATAAAATTTGCTAGCGTTTAACGCGACGCCGGGAGCGCCACTCGCGATGGTGATACCGGACGAGCCATTGGTCAGAACACTGCCCGCAGGAGCAGTAAGCGTGGCGCCAATATACATATTGGCGTTAGCCGTTCCAAAAGCTGTTCCCGCTGTCAGCGAACCGATTGCATTAGTATAGGTAAAAGTGGTTGACGACGGCACGCCCGCAATGATGTAGGTTCCGTTATAGCCCGCCGGCGTGACGCCGGTAATGGTGATGGCTTCGCCGTTTTCAAAACGATGACTCGCATTACAGGTGATGGTCACCAAGTTAAATCCGTTGACGACGGATTCGCTCGCGGCGGTGATGTTGGAAAAGCTGGTGATTTGATTGAAAATTGGACTCTGTACCCCATACGACCCGGTCAGCGCACCGACATTGATGCCACCCCATGAATTGGTCGAATTAGTGTCGAAAGTAGCATAAAGCGAATTTGTGACAACACCGGTGGCGGGGCCACTAGAATAGGCACCCGACCAAGTGGCAATGTCGCCGCTCCCGGGCGTGATGCCGTTAGCCCAACTCACGCCTTGGTCAAGAGCATTGGTATTATCCGCTTTGATGATGACGGCGGCACGGACACCAGCCGACACAGCCAGCACGACAGCCAGCGCGAACATGCGTAACAGTCTGGAAGGTTGTTTCATAATTTCAATGGTCGGGATTAAGTTTTGAGGTTTCATATTTGTCTTGGGTTTGAGCAAGAAGGAGAGTGGAATGAAAATTTTCGACGTGGTCAACGGGTACGGTCAAAAGTATAGGTGGCGGTATACATTAACGGTACGCCAACCAGATAAGTGATTTTTGTGAACTGCGCGTGGCCGTCGGCGTAAGCGATATTCCAGCGATAATCTCCAGGTTTTGTATGGACAAAGTTTACTGTTGGCGTCGCCACACCATCCCAGGCCGGATAATAACAGCCTGCCTCGCCGATGATCACCATACGAACCGGGCTGGCAATTGCCGAACCCTTGCAAGAAGCCCCCGCAGAGGTGGTGGAAAGCGTGTTTGGAGCCGGGGCAGCCTGGGCGCTACAGTTGTTAGCATAGGTCGAACCGCAGGTTACATACGTTCCGGTCGAAAGAATATCATCGGGACACCGCGCAATCGGCACGTCATTAGTCGGCTGTTTATAGCCCATATAAGCGTTGAGTGGTCGGCAAGTAGCATCCAGTAATGCGTAAAACGATTGAGAACCAGCCCGTCCCACCCAAGTATATTGGCTGGTGTATGAGTTGCCATCGGATCCGATCTGGGCGCTGGGCGGGAAATACAGATGATGACGACAACGATTTTGATGAGGACGATGACACCGTGGTTGATCTTGCTTCGGACCCGAACTTTAAGGCTTTGCAGGACCAGATTAGTAAGATGAGCGATGCTATCTCCGGTCTTTCACAGGAGACAGACGCTCAGAAGCATGAAAAGTACCTTGATAATCTGCTTAAGGATAAGCAGCACATTAATCGTACTTTTATTACAGCCCTGATGACCCAGGGGCTGACAGGCGAGCAGGCTATTGATGAATACAACAAGGCACTCGCATCTAGTGTTCAGACCCCTACAGATGGAGAGATTCCTCCTGTAGGAACTCCTGGTACGGCTCCCGTAGTTATGGGGCCGGATGGTACCGCTGGTGCTGGTACCGAGACCAAGGAGATTGATTTCGGTAAGATGGGTACTACCGACGTTAATGACATGGTTGCACAGATGTTGCAAGCAGCCCAAGGTAATGAGTAATCATCAATAGAAAGGAGAGTACCTTAAAATGGGTGCTACTCTTACTACTGTTGCCGCGATTACGAAGGAAGTTTATGGCCCTCGTATCGTTAATCAGTTAGAGAACTCCGCAGTTCTCTCCAAGCGTATTGAGAAGACCTCGCGTAATACTACGTCCGAGGCAGGCGGTAAGTATGTAACCTTCCCGCTTAAGGTCCGGCGTAACGCTGGTCTTGGTTACCGTAACGAGCTTGAGCAGTTACAGGCTCCTGGTCAGCAGGGTTGGGCGAACGTTCGCGTTCCGCTCCGCTACGGTTATGGCCGAGTTCACCTTTCTGGTCAGGCTATGGACCTTGCGTCCGAGAATTTCCAGTCTTTCTCCGCTATTATTACGGAGGAAATGGAGGGTCTTAAGGACGACATTTCTAAGGATACTAACCGTATCCTTTGGGGTGACGGTCTTGGTATTCTCGCCACTGTTACGGCTGACGCTGCTAACACTGTGACGGTTTCTAGCCTTCGCTGGATCGACATTGGTACTCAGGTGGATATTCTTAGTGCTGACGGTCTTACCGTTCGTGCTTCGAACCGCCAGATCACCGCTGTTAACACCGCTACGAATGTCGCTACTTATGATGGTGCGGACGCTTCCGCTACTATTATCGCTACCGACATCATTGTTCGTACCGGTAACTACGGCAAGGAGCCTAAGGGTCTCGCTGCTCTGGTTAAGGACACCACTTCTACTCTGTTCAACCTTTCCCCGGCTACTGAGCCGAAGTGGAAGGGTGAGGTTCAGACTGCGGTTGGTGCTCTTTCCGAGTCCGCTATGATCGCTATGTGTGACCGCCTCCGTAACAACGGTGGTCGTCCTACTGCTATCTTCACGGACCTTGGTTCGCGTCGGGCTTACTTCAACCTGCTTACCACGCAGCGCCGGTTCACTAACACCAAGACCTTCGAGGGTGGTCTTAGTGGTATGGCGTTCGCTTACGACGACGACATCCCGCTTGTTACGGATGTTGACGCCAACGTTGGTGAGATGTACTTCCTCCGTGAGGACGACTTCAAGATCTACCGTCGTCGCCCGTGGTACTGGGAGGACAAGGACGGTAACGTCTGGAAGTGGGTTACCAACTACGATGCCTTCGAGGCTTTGATGAAGCAGTACTGGGAGTTCGCCATTGAGCGACGTAACACCCAGGGTGTTATGACCGGTATCACTGCTGGCTAATAAATCTTCTCCGCTAATCACGCATAGTGGAGAAACCGAGAGGGTGCGGTAGCTCTATTCCGAGGGGGAGACCGCACCCTCTCTTACTACCTGTAGGAGATAAAATGTCCCGTGCTTTCAAGAACATGATTGTTGATGAGACTGATGACTTAAGCACCGGTACTCTTAATGCTACTGGTGTCGAGAAGTTATCCGGTGCGGATCTTGAGCAGTTACGACTGGCTGCTCTTAACGGTGTGAACGTGGCTGTGGATGCTGCTGGCGTCAAGACTCTTGGCGTTGTAGGTACTTATGCTAACGCTCGCCGGGTTGAGGCCCTGTCTGGCTCTGACTTACAGCGGTATGCCGGAGACCAGTAATGTCGGTTTCAGATGAACTCTATCGAGACCTTGCGTCTTTAGGGTTTACGTCTGGGACACTAGCCGATAGATACCGTGCTTACATGGTATCTATCGGCTTGTCTCGTTCTATCGACCCTAAATTCCGTATGTTTGCAGTGAACAAGGCTTCTCGGGATGCTCTTGTTTATGGCAACTACAAGCCTGTTGCTAACGTAACGGCTGGACTGGAAAACCCTAATGCTGTTTTCACTACAGTCACTGGTTCTCAGACTCTCAATACTCCTGACCAAACGTATACTAATCGCATC
The DNA here is from genome assembly GCA_024336825.1 of Amorphophallus titanum. Taxonomy (NCBI): domain Eukaryota; kingdom Viridiplantae; phylum Streptophyta; class Magnoliopsida; order Alismatales; family Araceae; genus Amorphophallus; species Amorphophallus titanum. The sequence goes on along the minus strand of JANBPO010009603.1, from coordinate 26,281,604 downwards.
TTCAACGGCACTGTATTCATTGCTGCAACTGGACTTGTATTTAACAACTGCGTCTTCCTTGGGTCACCGAACGAGATTACTTCGACGAATGCATGTATTCGTGGTCACTCGTCTATTAGCGCTCGTTTCGGTGGAGCGGTCTTTAACGACTGCCTTATCCGTCCGCAGCGACCGTCAGTCTGGATGAATGGTGCTATAGGAGAGAACGGTACGTTTAACCGTTGTCTCTTTGAGAATGTAGTTGACGCATTTAGCCTGTCTACTGTGTCCGATGTTGGTTCTCAGACTAATATCCGTGGCTGTGTCGTTAGGCGTTCTACTCAGTTTAGGTGGTTCCCGCCGGACACGGGTGATGGTCAGTCTGACAACATTACTCACAACGATGGTATTCAGTTCCACAGGCGCTCATAAGGCGGCTTGCGCACACTGCGAACGTGCAGCTGTTATCACCATCCATCGTGGGAGATAAGACATAGCACCTCGATTTGTGAGATATGCAAAGTCACCCCAGTCGTCCGAGCCGCTCACGTCATCCCTCAAGCCCTCGCCAAACCGGACAATCTGCTCGCTTGACGCGTTTCCTTCGAAAGCTGAACATCCATTGCATATGCCTCGATATGGGGTCTACTAAGCATTGAACTAAACCGCTGTCGCGGTGGCTGCCAAGCCAGCCTTCTTGCGGCGCTTTGCGAGTGTGCGTTGCACGGGTTGTTGCATGGATCGAGCCTTGAAGGTGGGGAATAGCCCCCGTCTTCAGGAGTCTGCCATGACACCTCTTCGCCGCCGCATGATCGACGCCATGGTTCAGCGTGGCTTTGCGTTGCGCACGCAGGAAAGCTACGTCGATGCGATTGTCCGCATGTCCCGGTTTTATGGACGTGACCCGACCACCTACCGCATCGCCGACGTGGAAGCGTATCTGCTGTATCTGATCCAGGAGCGCAAGCTCTCCTACAGCACGGTCAATCAAGCGGCGTGTGCCAGCCGGTTTTTGTTCGAGACGGTCCTGGGTCACGAGCGCGCCCGGTTCCCGATCCCCTGCGCCAAGGCGCCACGGACCCAGCCGCATCTGCTGGCGCGGGCCGAGATTGCGGCGCTGTTTGCGGCGTGTATTCATCCGCTGCACCGGACGCTGCTGCAAACGATCTATGCCGCGGGCCTGCGCGTTTCCGAAGCGTGTGCGTTGCGCGTGGAGGACATCGACAGCCAGCCCGACCGCATGAGCGTGCGCGTGGAGCAAGGCAAAGGTGCGAAGGACCGTTACACGCTGCTCACGCCGACCCTGTGTGAGCAATTGCGCCAGCACGTGCGCAGCTATCACCCGCGGCAGTGGCTGTTTCCCAAGCGTGACGGTGACAGCCACCTGACCATCGAGTCGGCACAGCGCGCCTATCACGGGGCGCGGGCGCGTGCCCACATCACCAAGCCCGGCGGCATCCATACCTTGCGCCATTGCTTTGCCACCCATCTGCTCGAAGGCGGGGTGGATCTGTATACCATCCAGCGACTGCTCGGCCACGGCAACATCGGCACGACCAGTCGCTATTTGCATTTGACCTCGCCGCAGTTCGCTGCCCCCAAAGGGGTGGACCCGCTCGACTTGCTCGCCGGTTTGCCGCGCGTCTCCACGCCGTCCCCAGCGCAGCGGTAGCTCGGCCATCCCGATGGCCACGCTGGCCGATGTGCTGCGCCGCTTCGGCGCGGCGTACCTGGCGCAACGCCGCTTGTCCACGCCACAGGCCAAGGCGTGGCGGGCGATCCTTGCCTGCCGCACAGCGGCGCTGGGCGGTCACCGGGTGCAGTGCGATACCTGCGGCCACCGCCATGGGGTCTATCACTCCTGTCGCAACCGCCACTGTCCGCAGTGCGGTGCGCGCGCCAAGGACGCGTGGCTGCAGGCGCGGCTGGGGGAAGTGCTGTCGGTGCCTTACGCGCATCTGGTGTTCACCTTGCCGCACGCGCTGAACGCGTTGTACGGCGCGCATCCGCACTGGGTCATCGACACGCTGTTTACCTGTGCCGCACAGACGTTGAAGGAGTTTGCCGCCGATCCGCAGTGGTTGGGCGGCACCCCGGCGCTGAGTCTGGTGCTGCACACCTGGACGCAGGACTTGCAGCGGCATCTGCACGTGCATGGCGTGATGGCATGCGGCGCGCTCACCGATGACGGGGAGTGGCAGGTTCCGCGTCGATCGCCGTCGTTCCTGTTTCCGGTACACGCCCTGTCGCGGGTGTTTCGGGGCAAGTTCATGGCGGCGCTGGAACACGCGCGTCAAGGTCATACCTTGCCGCGCGACCCGCAAGGCACTCAGGGCGAGTGGAACCGGCGCCGCCGGAAGCTCTATCGGCACGACTGGGTGGTGTACGCCAAGACCCCCATGGGCGGGCCGGCCCAGGTGCTGTCGTATCTGGCGCGCTATACCCATCGCACCGCGATCTCGAACGAGCGCATTGTGCGTATCGATGCGCAGCATGTGGCGTGGCGGGTGCGCGCCGATCCGCACGGCGGCAAGCGCATCGTGAAACTCGATGGGGTCGAGTTCGTTCGTCGCTTCGTGCTGCATGTGCTGCCCACAGGGATCAAGCGCATCCGCCATTACGGACTCTTGGCGCCCACCGTCAAGCGCATCGGGCTGGCCAAAGTGCGTGCGGCGCTGGCCATGCCAACCGCTAATGCCCGCGCCATCGAGTCGGTACAGGCGTTTATGCAACGGGTGGCGCAGCAGGACATCGCGCAGTGTCCGGTGTGCCAGCACGGGCGCTTGCGTGCCGTGGCGGTGCTGCCTGCACTCAAGCGCTTGCCTGACCCGTATCGGCAGGTGTACCCCATCCGCTCCACCTGTCACCGGCCACCCGCCACCGGGCCACCCGGGGAGAACGCATGACAGCCAACCCATCGTCTCTCAGTGACATCCCTCGTGCGCCACAAACGCGGTGCCCCAGTACTGCGGACGAAGGGTCGGTGTTGTCGTCGCGATCACGCACATCGTCGCGAAAAACACCGGGTGTACGCGCCATCGCTGCGGTCAACGTGCCCGGCGGCCAGTGCCAAACCGCCTCGCCGCATCCTCAAGGTCGCGCACGCCTACGGCACCAACGGCATCATCGTCGAAGCCGAGATGCCGCTGACCGCCGATTCTCAGTTTGATAAACACTCGAACAACTCACCCTGACCGCCTGTGAATAGAGAAAAATCGAGTTATCTTACTTGACCTCACGAGTGAGATTACGCCAACCGAGGGATAACCTGCCTGAGCGTTAACTTACTCGGTTATCAAAATGGGTCTTGATTCCCAGGCTGCTGGTTGTTTTCATGCCCATCGCCATCAATCCTTTAGTTCCGTCAATTCGGAGTTGGATCTTCTCTTAATCTTCCCAAAGAGCAGCCAAAGATAGAGCAGATAGTCTATAGAGTGACATATTGACGTACTACTCTTCTCATTTGCCATTTAGTTTCCTCTGCAGGCCACAAGGAAGGGTAATGAGATTGAAAAAGTGACATAAACTCGTGCTTATCCCATACCACCCCGAACCCCTCTCTCATCTGCCCACCGACCTTCCACCCCTCTGCCTGAAAGGGTTACTGCAGGCAGTGATTGGTCCACTGGCGGAAAGAACGAAATGAGAATATCTAGACATAACAATGGGAGCCTTTGGCGTGCATGGAGAGAGAAAGGAAAACATCTCGTAGAAGAACGTCCATGTCCAAGAGGAACTGTTTGGTCATTAAATGGCGATGTTGATTCTGGTTGGCGCCGTTTGGTTTGACTCTTACGGTTTTTGTTTCTGATGCGGGATGGAGCTGCGGAGTTGGACTGAGTTAGGAGGTGGTGAAGAAGTGCCAGCAGGAGCATAAGCGACTAGAGCTATTTGATTTGGGTTTGACGCAAGAAATCACAGGACACCGCATTCCATGTATTTACATTGAATTAAATGATCCTTAAATAGGATATATAATTCGTGTTTAGACTTCAAAATTTTTTGAGTTGACTAATTGAAACGACCAAGTTTTGGTTAAAACCTTTCAAATTTTCACTTTCGACATTAGACATAGTAAACAAAATAATCTTAATTAATTTTAAATATTGTACCAGGTAAGTTTTGGGAAGAGCTCTACAAGAGCCAGCGACCGAGGGCGAGCTGATCGAGATGCTCTATACGGGCGAAGCCGCAGATCCGTCGTCGCAGCCGGGCACGACGCTGGCCACAGCGGACCCGGCGGCGAAGTGCTGGGAGAGGAGAACTGTTCCAGAGGGGAGAAGACCATCGTGACGTTGTCCGGCTGCCCCGTTAAAGAAACGTGCTTTGTTGTGAGCCCCCATGCATGATGCAACTCCTCCCAATCAATCTACACATTCGCCGCCCCTGCGACTACGCACGTCTCTTACGCGAAGGACGGCCCCCCCAACCCCAATGGCGGCTTCGCCCAACTCCATGACCACAGGAGGAGAAGACCCCTGGCCTTATCTCTGCCAAGAGAGCCGAGCAAAGTGACGAACATGGTTGGCGAACTAGAGCGAGAGAGAGAAACGGGGGTAGGCAGGCAGGCGGCGACGAGGCCACCGTGCGATCCGCCCTTGGGGACCCTTGCGTTATTTTCCTCCCCGTCCACAATGTTGGCTGACGAGGCTAATAAGTTAGTGACCCCGACCGCCGTGGCCGCTTTTAGTAGGGGACTATGGATAGGCAAGGTAGGGGTAAGTGGGCAGCCCACGCCGACACGGTGCCCATGCCCTTCCTCCCCTTCCCTCCCACCCCCTTCCTCGCAGTCGAAGCCTCTCTTGGGCCTCATCTGCCGTGTCATCTGCCCCCTCTGACCTCACTGCCCTTAACCGGCTCCCGCTGCGCCCTCCGCTGACCATGCTCCCACCTCGCGTCACCGCGTTGGATCAAAACGCGAGACTCTCTCTCCACCCAAGAACCCCCACTTTTCTCTGCTCCCCCCCTTCTTTTCTCTACGTTCCGATCAGTGAAGGCGGCCTTTTGTATACACGAAGGGGGCATGGGAAGGGCGGGGGGCATCGGAACCCTTTTCTTTAATACCTTGTCATGAAGCCACTGAATAAAGTCAAAGGAAGAGAACGGGAAACGGGGAAAGAGATGGCCTTTTTCCTCTAACCTTCCCCTCATCAAATGTGGGTGCGTGCTCGGTGTTTATATAACGAGGGCTTTAACGCGGCTGAGCTGCTTTCTTTTTTGAAGCTTTGTCGTCCTGGTCAGGAACAGTAGATGCTGAGATGTGAGAGCTGCGGACCTCTCCCGTCGTGGGGCTGCTGCGTCCGAAACATGTAAGTTTTCCGGATGTGCAGGATCTGTGCTCGTGGGATGCGATCTTTTAGCCTCTGATAGCTGCTGGGTTTCGTTGTGCTTTGTATTGCGATTTGTGTATGCGCTCTGTGATTGAGCTCTCGCACGCTACCGGGTTTTGGTGTTTTCTCTGCGACTTAAAGGCGGGATTTTTTCCCCTTTTCGCTGGGTGGGGGTGGAGGTTGTGGTCGGAGGTGG